>JANCRC010000014.1:9782500-12182500 GCA_024362995.1 Heteromeles arbutifolia
GAGTCCATGGCAGTTTGTGTTATCATTGTCAATCATTGAACACGATACATGACTTTATTGAATAATCTACAGCGATGTTTTTAAAAGATACCTGAAAGTTGTTGGGTTTGAGACTCAGTGAGCTTGGCTGCAAACCCAGAGAAACCATGTTTGTAACTGTATACCATCAATTCCGAGGCTAATTCCTTGCTGCAGCATAAGAACCACATAATTACTTAACAAGCATTTTACTCTAGATTTGGATTATTTAAGCATTGATCCTAGACTAAAATTCACATAATTGGTCTATACGGCTTTATTTTTCTACATCCATTTATATTACCTTCCCATGACAGTGGCAAGCAAGTCATGATGTGAATCTGTGATTAACTTGGTGTTGTCATGCTGCCTACCTCCCATATAAACAATGTGTACCTGTTGGTTGAGAGATGTATTAGAGCACCCAGTTCAAGTTTTTTCGAAGAAAAATCAAAGAAAAGGCAAATCGTAAAGAACAAGAAAAGTGTTTGAGATGTTGAAAATATACATGGCTCTTTGCTGCCACCTTTGTTATCAATCCCTGACCAGTTAAACAGATAAGGCAGAGTAGAGCGAGTATTGAACTTGAGCTGCTCATATTGTCTCTACCACATAGAGAAAGAGAGAAGGGGAGGAGGGTGTGGAAGAGGTTGATCAATTAAGACCGAATAAAGATGAAGAATCTGAGCACTCTCTTTCGAATATATAGATAAAAAAACTAGAGTCACAAATCACTTGCAATGAACTATACCAAGTGCATGTATATGAACATTTGATGAACTCTGCATAACGTGGTTGTTAGCCGCTATTTTTATAACAGCATTAGGCTGGTGGATGCTAGCTTGGAGGGTAGGTCAAGTCAATAAAAGTTAGGGGAAATTAGAGAATAAATAATGGGAAAAGTTAAACTTTAAAGTCCTCGATCACTTGAGACTTTTATTTTTAAGGAAAACTAACAAAAAGTTCAAAAGAACTTTTATTTTAATGAAAAATGACAAATAAAGGTGTAGTAAATAGTAGCCATAAAAGATAAAAATGTGGTCTTTCGTTAAAAGTAAATAGTACCGAGAGTGTTTCATTAAAACTCTCTCATTTTTATACAAGCAATATTAGTCGGACGGAGGATATCTTACTTGAAACATCGGGTACAAGAATGATTGCTCTTAGCAGTAGGCTCCTATTAATATATTTTATTTTCTATTTCTTTTTAATACAAAATACTAATCCTTTTTGCTTAGTAATATCTTATCATGACCCGAGAGAGAGAGAGAGAGAGAGAGAGAGAGAGAGAGGGAGGGAGGGAAATAAGGGATGATAATACAGAAGATGACGGAGACAGATTGAATGGAAACTTCTCTGCTAATACTAATCTAAATCTTTGATCCATAACCTTTCAATGTTGACTATTTACGTTCTAGAAACAAAAATCGTAGCTTGGAAAATAACCTCTCTCTCTCTCTCTAAACCTTAAACCCTAAATGAAGAAAAGGGACAAAAAGGTTGGCGGTGAATACTTTTTTAGACCTTGGAAGTTAAACTCCCTTCCTGCTGTCATGAAGTTTCGAAAATATTCAACAAATCAGTTCACCCAAACAGTGTAATTACTGCAGATATGAAATTAATTACATTAATTAGAATGGATGTGCTCTTCTATGTATTCGAAGACAATTGTATTTATTAATTTGAAGTAAAATATCAATTGTATTAAAAAAAAAGGAACTTTAATGAAAAGGGTTTGGGTTAAATTTATTTTAACAAAAAACCATGCTATAACTTTATTTAATGAAAAAGAATCAAATTTTAATGAAAAACTCTTAAATTTTAATAAAAATGACAAAAAAACTTAATTTTTAATGAAAAGGACACAATTTAAAAATAAATAAATAAATAACAAATCTGACGCGCGTGCATGACCTGTACACTATTTATGAAACTAAACACTATTTATGAAATTGAAACTATTTATGAAACTGCACTATTTATGAAACTAAATGGTATTGTACTATTTATTGGTCCAATTTCATAAATAGTGCCTAGTTTTTTGTCAACTTTCATAAATAGTGTATAGTTCTTGATCATGTTTCATAAATAATGTCTAGTTATTGGGTCCAGTTTCATAAATAATGTATAGTAATTGGTATAGTTTCATTAATAGCATCTATTTCTTGGTTCAGTTTCATAAATAGTATCTAGTTATTTGTCAACTTTCATAAATAGTGCCTAGTTATTGGTCATGTTTCATAAATATTGTCTAGTTCTTACTCCAGTTTCATAAATAGTTTTCACCTATTGGTTTAGTTTTGGAAATAATGCCTAATTCTTATTTTCGTTTCATAAATAGTGTTTACTTATTGGTCTAGTTTCATAAATAGTGTCTACTTATTGGTCTAGTTTCATAAATAGTGTCTATGTATTGGTGAAGTTTTATAAATAGTGTTAATTCTTGGTTTAGTTTCATAAGGTTTGAAACTTAGACCCTTTTTGGTCCTGTAAAAGCATTCATTGCGCCGAAAACGATGAACCCAGAAGTGACTCTTTAGATCAAAACCTTGAGAAGATGATGTTCTCAGTAATTATATTTAAAAAGCTGTTTTCAATTACCAAATTAAAATTTCTTCACTTTTTTCATATACCTACAATAATAAATGTAGCTCTCCATCCAATTTCTTGAGCTTGGGTGTTATCTTGGAGAAATTTTTTCTTGTGTCCGTAACACAAATAGTATACCACGTGTTATTATATAAGTGGTGGAAAATTTTATTTTTTATGGTATGAATTTTTTAATACAAGAATCTCACAACTCGTATAGAATGTACCACCCCATGTTTTAGGCACATTGAAAAGTTTCTCGTCTTCATGACTACTATTGGAAAACAACACCACAAAAATAAAGCAGGCAAATGTAATTCAATTCGAAGTATTTTTCTTATTCTAAGCCAAAAAATAAAAAATAAAAAATAAAAATAAATAAATAAACCATAAATGTAGCTTTTCTCAGTGTGCCTGTCGAAACCTGGACCTAGTGAAATGTGAGGTTCACAAAACCACCAGGACACAGAGGACTGGCCATAAATGTAGCTGATAATGGGACAAAAAGATAGGAGGAAAAAGTGGAGTGTTTGAAGTTGCAGAGGGGTACGCGCCCCAGCGCAAGTTGGGTTTGTTAGGTTTTATTTATTTATTTTTATTTATTAGTTTTTTGTCCTTATTATTAAAATAAAGTTAGTGGGTGGTTCTTTATTAAAATGTAAAGATTTAAAGCCCTTTTCATTAGTTTTCCTTTAATTAAATACCACCCAGTTTTATTAGGAGAGTCAAATGCATTCCTATATCAAAGACAACTTTGGAGCCTTTTTAGTATGAATGGAATATAATATATGACACACCCCGACCCGGAATGTCCACTTGGACTCCGAATCGAGCTGTGCTGGCCGACACCTAGAAGGTAACGAAGCCATAAAGTGTGATAATGCGTAAACTACGAATAAATTTAAACCTAAAAGTGCCTCAATATACGAGTGTGCGGTGAGCGGTTATGGACCCATTCACACGTGATACAGAGCATAAGTAAAGTACAGCAAAATAAGATAATGATTATACCATCATAAGAAGCCACATGTACTGAGAAGTGCCACGAATCCTCGTCGATGCGGAAACTTTGCTATTAGAACCTGGACGGGTGCAAAAATAGAAAGTGTGACTGAGCAACACAAAGATTTTCAAAATCATTCCAATTATCAAAGGTAGTAACCCCTCGCCGTAAAACCTGTATAGCTTCTAGAAAATCATACTACGTATAAGTATGAAATCAAAAGTATACTAACAGTAAATCCAGAAGTATACCACGACACAGCATCTCATTAGCAATATACATAATCATGTGCTTAATAATCCATACTAGCACGCAAGTCGGAGTCACCTGTAGTGACCTGTACGACTCATCCATATCTCATCAATCAATGCTAGCTCATAAGTCGAAGTCACCTATAGTGACCTTACGACTCACTCATATATCAGCAATCAATGCTAGCACGTAAGTCAGAGTCACCTATAGTGACCTGTACGACTCACCCATATCTCATCAGTCGGAGTCACCTATAGTGACCTGTACGACTCACCCATATCTCATCAGTCAATGCTAGCACGTAAGTCGGAATCACCTATAGTAACCTATACGACTCACCCATATCTCATCAGTTAAGTCCTGCACACGAGTCGGAACCACCTAAAGTGGTCTGTACGACAGGCTAGGTGTAAATAAATACGCTCAAGTGCTACGATCACGTGAAGGCGGTGCGAAGTATCACAAGTCACCTACGAGTCGGAACCACCTAAGGTGGTCTGTACGATAGGCTAGCACCTACCTTGGAATCCAAGGTGAGTGTAAGGTGCAGGAGGTGAACGATCACGTGAAGGCTAGGCCCTAGCCTCAGGCGAAGCACTAATACCGGGGTGAAAGACAATGAATTCTACTCACATCCATTCATCACTAATTACCATTCAATCATACCAACATTATATACTCACCTGAACTTACCTTGGCCTCCGCATTGGTGTGCAACACTGTGCAAAGTTGTACTAAATCACATACTAAAATGTAAACTAATTATGGCATGGCATTTATAAAACGTAAAACCACAATTTCTCACTTCCTCACACATTGATTTATAACCAACATTAAATCACCAAATCATAGGGTTAAATCTTACATTTTCCACCAATGTCCCTCACATTGCTCAATTCCCCAAACAAGGCTATTGTCTTAATTATTTAGTCTCATTTATTGTATGGTTGCATCTAACGTCTCGTTAAACTGCCTACGTACCCTAAACAGGGATCAAGCCATTCGTAGTGACACGCCCTGATCCCGATATTCCCCGAATACCGAGAGGTCACGTGCTGGCCGACACCCGAGGGTGACGAAAGCCATTTATTGAGTGCAAATGCTAAAAACAAGGGATAGATAAAACTTATGAATATAAAAATAATGAATATGCATTTCAGGAACGTGTTCAGAGTATACAACTAACTAAAACACTAAAATAAATAATATAAAATTGAATGAAGCAAAGGATGGATCCTACACCGAGAGGACTCGAAGATGCCGATGCGAAAGTGCCTGGATGCCGGGATTGTATACCTTGATCCTAAACCCTGAATGGGGGCGCAAAACAAAGGTGAGTGAACCAAGTTTATATATACAATAATAATAAAATAGTTATCAACATACTAACCCCCACAGTTGTATAATGAAAATTACTAGCATAATAAGTGATAGCTTTACTGAAAACCTTAGCATGCCAAAAATATCTCAAAAGACATATCGCGGAAAAACATCGCGAAAATCAAAACATCAATCGTCTCACAGATCATCTCGTAAACGCGGTGTGCTGCCAGTAAGATCACTGAATAATAATACTCCTGGACCCTTGCCTGCACCTAAGTCTCTGTGCCCGTAGCCAGAGATAACTCCTTCCCGGCCCAATGCCTGTCTCTATGTCCCTCAGCCTTTTGCTAGGGATTATTTCTCCCGGCATTCAATGCCAACACCAGATCTTCACCCCAGGCGGCATAGTGTCCACTAGGTACGCACAAATAGTTACGTATCTCACAGAATACCACTTCGTGGGATAGAGTCATCCATCATCTATACCATGAAGCGGGGTTTTTCGAAAACATGTTCTAGCATCCTATCGTCATCCATCAGATAGTCTACCAGATCATGGTTTTAATAGAAAATACGATATATCAAAATATAGCTCAATATAGGCTAACAATTAATTCCTCACAAAAACACGAGACGATAATCAACATATTCAATAAACATGTTTATCATAAAATCAATTCGTAAACTCGTAAGGCATGCTATTCAATTATGCAATTAAACTATAAAATCATGACAATTTTTAGAAAGGGTCCACTCACAGATACTATGTAGTAGCAGAGTTGTGTGGAAAAGAATTAAGGAAAACCCCACTACCCAAACGAAAGAATTCCAAGAAATGGACGCCAAAAACTGATTCAGAACGTCGAAATTGGCCTAGGAGAGATTTTGGGTTTTGGGTCCTAAGGTTTTTGGGTTAGAATGGTTTAGGATGAAAAGGGGTGGACCCATACACATACACACCGACAGCATACACACATGCACACCACACCTAGCACAGCATACATAATACACACACAGCACACACACACACCCACACCCACAACACACGTGCACCACACACACTCACACACGCTTACACACACACACACACACACACACACACACATAATACACACACACACACAACCCACAGACACAGCCCACACATTCGGCCCGCAGGCCTAATAACCAAAGAGAAGACTGGGCTTTAAGCCACTAGAATAAAACCAGTCCAAGGCCCTTTTGGGCATTTAAAACAATTAGTAGAAAATAAGAGGAAACGGGCTGGGTATTGGGTTGGTCCAAAACGGTCTAAGGCCCGTGGGTGTTCTGAAACTGGTCTGAAGGCCTGGTTTGCTAATCGAGGAAGAACGCCAGAACTGCTACAGCTCTGGCTGACGGCTAATGTGTAAACCAAGCTCTCACTACACATCGAAATGAAGAGAAAAACATAGCTGAAGTGATAAGAACGAGAGTTTACCACTGTGAGTTCTCGACCGTGGTCGAGAATGGTTGGGTTAGTCACGAAACTCGCCGGATTTTATCGTCGGGTTCTGGAAAACAAATATAGAGTGCATGCACAGATTAGAACCTTCCATTTGGACTGAGAACAACTCAATAAAACAGAATAGGGCAGTGAGCATCACCTGTGTTCGAGTTTCAAAGATTTGAAGCCCTCGGCTTCAATGGCAGAACACACAGAGGTGTTCTAATGATGCATGCAGGCACATATTCATGTTCCTTGAGTCTCAAGGGTTCAAAATATGTGATTTTTGGGGCTGGGTTGTGAGGGAATCGAAGTGGAAGCGAGGATGAAGCTCTCGGAGCTTAGAGAGATAGAGGGTCCGAAAGTTAGAGAGAGAGATGGATTTTCAAAAATAGAAGAGGGAGGGCTCAGGAAGAGAAAAGAGCTAGGGAGTTGCCACTTGGCAGTTTAGGAGGAAAGAGGTATCTAGATCAACGGCTAAGATTAAATGAGATAAAAAGACTAAATTGATAGACTTAAACATGTTTCAGGGAGGAATATAGATATATTCTATAAATGTGGGGGTGGGTGTAACACGTAGTTCGCACTAGTACTTCAAAGCATTCACAGTAATTATATGTAGGTAATATGCATAAGTCAACTTAAAAACTTTTGTGGAATTATCAATCATGTGTATATATACGATAGAAAGGAAAAGACCCACTCACCTGAGGTCTGCGCTACGACTCTCTAGCATGAATATCGAGACATCACGAACCAACGTCGCCTAGAACAATTATCAAATCACGTCTCAGGGTTCTTTCCGATAGAATACATAATTTACATAAAACACATCCCTACGTAATTTAGTCCGGAAGATCTGCATCATAGATTTTCAATCCGTTACTTGCAAAGATCCACATTATGTTCCTCGAACAACGTCATAATGTTTCATTACCATCCAACGGTCGGATCTCCGCCAATTGCCAAAACCAAGTGGCGGTCAACATTTTATTTTATGAACTGACAAATCCAATTCGGGAAGATCCGTAAGTCGGATTCCCGATCCGTCAGGTCCTATGGTCCTCAAATATTATGTACTATAACATATTAAAGTTTCGTGACAATCCAACGGTCGAATCGTCGATTCATATTTTACCAAGTAACAAACCTTAATCAAACTAGATTCAAGATAATCAAATCACCTCATATGGATATCGATTATGAACTCAGGGCATCTAATAGGACTTACAACGACAACGTCAGTCCACTGGCCACGCACCGCAACGGGTGGCGGTTGGCCGCCCCGACTCGTCGGAGAATTTAACTATTTTTTTTAAATTACCAAAATTTATAGCAATGAAGATCTCAATGAGTGGAGCAACTTTCATACCTGTGACTAAGGCCAATTTGGCTGGGAAACAGCTCAAATCACCACGAACCGTACGGAACCCTTGAATTTGGGTGTGTTCAATTTGACCTCCAACGAACTCTGACGCCCCAAAACTTGTTTGGGCTTTGTTCCTGGGTTCTAGGGAAGTGTTTTGGTAGTGGTAATTGATGGAAAACATTTCACAAATGGTAGATCATGAGCAAGAGTTTCCACGGCACCCACCGTGCAGGTCTCCCAATTCTAAGGCCAAATTATCTTCAATTTGGGGTGGAATAGGTAGAGGGAAGGTTATCGAGTGATTTCCCAAGGTTTGATTGATGTGTTTCGCCGAAAAAATGGCAGAAAAATCACCGGGGAAGGGAAGGTCCGGGTCGGGTCCGACGGTTTGCACTGGTTGGCCCATGTCCCTTCCTTCTTCTTCTTCTCTCCTTTCCCTCATTTCCTTCTCTCCTAATTGGTCACTTATTTCCCTCCCTTCTTTTCTTTTTCTCCTCTTCCTTTTCATCACAGCCATCCACCTTTTATTTCACTTTTCTTTTCTTTCATCTCAGCCACACACGTGGCACCATTAGGTTTTACTCCAAAATATGGAGCCCTCTAAAAATAACTAAATTTACCAAAATGTCCTTAACTTTAAATGTTGTTAACTCTTTCATTATAGCTCCAAATCACGTCCCGTTTGCGTCCACGAGTCCGTAGCGACAAGTACTACGAGATTACACCAAGAAAATGAGTCTCACATGACACGGCACGGTCGTCAACACAAGTCAACACTTTGCCTCGAAGGGCATTTTCGTAAACTCACGTATTAAAATTATAAAATCATCATTTTTAGGGACGGGCTATTACAATATATATCTCAGGTGGTAATGTAATTAATCTCTAACCCATACAATGGATATTCTAGTCACGCTGCCACTCTAACGTGCAGAAGTCTTGACAGAAATAATACATTACCAAATTATGACATAATTATGTGGTCCTATCCATTACCTTTTTCGCTTATTTTATCGGGGTGTTTTTTACTACAATATATATTATATTTCGCATTTATTCAAAGTTGTGAAATACTGGTCATTTATTACTATGATCAAGAGGTATTCCTCATTACTTAAAAGTGAAAGGTCTTAAATTTGAATATCGAGAATAACAAGTTCGCAATCAACTTATTCTCTCATCCTTTTACTGTAAATATATCATTGATAAAATAAAAAAAAATTGTGAAATACCAAGTGAAGAATGAACATCTTTTTAAACAGAACCTCGATCGTACTTCTGAGGGAGGATTTATCAATCAACTAAAAAATAATAATAATAAGGAACACACAAAACTGACATACTCTTATTCCTTTTCACTTGTAAGTGAGATGTCTTATATTCGATTCTCGTCAAATGCAAAGTTGAACCACGTTATTGCTAGCCTATTGTGAGGCTTAACCCACTCTTACATCTTGTTAATGTAGATAATATCGTTTGTTCATAATAAAAAACTTACATACTCTTTAATATAGGTGAATTTATAAAATAATAGGGATTTACTTCTATCCAATAGGAGATGGGAAATGTCCATGCAAAATGCATTGGAAAACTTTTTCTATAAGGAGTATGATTTTCCTCTCTTCTTTTTTTTCCTCTCCTTCTCTTTCCTCCTATTTGAACGGTTACATTTAAGCTATGTTAACATTTTATATTAATTTTTTATAATTAAAAAAAAAAGACAAAATAGAAAATGTAAGAGGAGGGGATGAAATGAGATGGAAAGAGGAAGAAAAAGAATCATAATCCTTTCTATAAAGTAATAGGCATCACTTCTATCCATCAAGAGATATGAAATGTCCAATCAAAATGCATTGGAATTAACATTTACAAATATTTGTTGACCGAGTATACAGACTATAAAATTTTCATCTTTGTCAAAAAATAAAAATATGCATCTTTTGATGAAGGGCCTGTCAATAAAAGAGAGCCATTAGAGTAGCTATTTGACAATTGACACATAAGTTTAGCAGGGCAAATTCTTACAAGAATTGTTATTAGTATTCCAAAAATCTCATTTGTCACTTCAAACTTTCTATTATTAGAAAGAAAAATATATTTGTGAGGAGTATATAATGAGATTTTTTAAGTGCTAATAACAATTCTCATTCTTAAAAGAGATTTTACCAAAACACCTATTAGGTTGAATATGGGCTTGGGGCAATTATGGTATGAGCAGGTTTTGTAAAAGCCCACAATGAATGGGGCAGGGTTTGGGTAAATCTACATATCTATTAGGGTTTAATACCTATTAGGATGATGATGATCATTAAGAAGCTGGACATTAGCAATTACTGCAACTTTTATTATTTGTGATATCTCGTATGTTGAATGATAAAGATGCACTCTTTTATTTGTTTAAATAATCAATCAGACTTAGAGCTAGGACGTTGGGTGCAAACGATAAACGCTCTTAATTATTTAAGTTATGAGCTTTATGTTAGTACTTATCAGCTGCTTTCTCAATGAGCATATGAAATGAAAGTGTGATATATAATTTATGAACAGAGCTGCCTAATAAAATAATTTGATTGTGTGATATATAATCCATGAACAGAACTACATAATAAAATAATCTGATTGGCAGCCACCATCAAGTTTGCATCACCAGTTTCAATTTTCAAATAGCTTATTTCAGAACTGATCAAACTGATGACATAATAAAACTAAGAGCAGCATTTACCCAACGCTACTGACAAGTTCAACTATAGTACCCAACTTTTTAGAGGCCTGTTAATATATTTTCTTCTGCAACATCTGAACGTACATGATAGTGAAGAAGTTAAGGTTTTATTATAAAATTAATTGTTAATATAAGGAGTAACTTAACTTATTTATAAGTTAATGCAAGATTCATCTTCCCATTAATGTGTAATTCATTCTCAACACGCCCTTTCACGTGTAGCGAAAATTTTCAAGCCTAACACATGGAACAAACGTGGGGCACATGTGGTCGCTGGGCTTCACAAATGAGGCAACCTACTCTGATATCATGAAGAAAGTTGAGATTTCACCTTAAATCAATTGGTAATATGAGGAATATCTTAGCTTACTGATAAGCTCATGCAAGGTCTCACTTCTCATCAATGTGTGATTCATTATCAACACACTTTATAGTGAAACCTCAACTTCCTTCGTGGTATCAAAAAAAATTATCCACGTGTGAAATCTAACAATTACACGTGCTCTACATCACCGCATATGTAGTGTCCATGTGTTTGGCTTGAACATAAAAAGAGAAAAACAACGCAGAACAGAACAAAAATGAGTCTTGCACTGGATCTGATGAACTGCTAAATTCCTTCCCACGTAAACTTAAACAAAGTTTATGGGAAAACTATAGGAAGCGCGTGGACAAGTCAAAATGAGTCATCGCAATCAAAGGCCCGTGAAGAAAGGAATGATGTGGTTAGTATAGTAGTAGTACGGTTTAAAATACCCAAATCACCATCACATAAATTTATTATTTTGTTCAAATTATAATATATTTTTACTTTTTATTTTTAAAGACCCGCTCCTAATTTTCTCAGAAATTCCTCCTCGAATGTGTAAATTGACAATTATGCCCTTGTCGGCAAAATGACGTGGATTTGATTATGCAGTTTTAAATTATTTTTCTCGCTATTGTAGTTAAATGGTACACGCTGTTACAAACGTGTGGGCGCAAATTAGACTTGAGTCGGGTTTGTAACGAAAAAGTTACGTTATGTTAAAATACGTAACCATGGGTATTTGGTACACGCGTGTGCAAATTCTTCAGTGTTGCAAACACTGTTTTAGATAGATTTCTCGAGATCATGATTGTACAAAATCCTATCGTTTCTTTTCTTTAAAATTGTCCTGTGTGCCCTCAACTCCCTCACATTCTCTCTTTTTTCCCTAAACCCTCACAACCAATCAGAACCCCTCCTCACACCTCTCCCCCAATCAAAGAGCTGTCAGTCTCTCTCTCTCTGCCCAATCAGAAACCATCACCATCACTCTCTCTTCTTTCTCTCTCTCAAACTCAAACTCTATCTTCTCTGCAACTCAAAACAACATCTCCATACCTCACAGATCAAGGCTACAAACACCCCCATCATATTCATCTCCTCACCACGAACACAACCATACCACTAGTTTCGAAAAAGACCGAGTTTTAACTCGCCAACTCGGAAGGTCCGACTCTGTTAGTTTGAGTTCGACGTGATCTCAACCGAGTTACAAGGTTTTGAAGATAGGGGAAGCTTCCACTCAACTTCCCAAGCTCCTAGACTAGTTTTGGAGAGGCGTTGACATCAAAATCGACGAGTTCGAGAAGTCAAAAGTTTTAGCAGAGACTCTCGAGGTATTTTCAGGCCATCTCACGTCCATTTTTGGACTTTTGGTAGGTAAGATCTTGTTCTCCTTGTCATGGGCTTCATTTCCATATAAATTTTGTAAGAAATGGTTGAGAAATGAGGAAGTTATGAAGTTTTGAAATTTTTTACAGTTTCCGAAGAAACCAGACGAGAAACGACAGCAACCGACGAGGCTCACCGACGAAGATAAAGGAATATTCCATCAAAGTTGACAGAATATTCTAACAACGTCAGGTAACACCGTTAACTTCCGTTAGTTAACTTCACAGAATATTCCGTCAGTTTGGACGAAATATTCCTAACGGCTGCTAGGTTCTAGCCGTTCGTGGTGACGTGTATGGCCGTGGGCTAGGCGGCGCATCCGACCTCCGATTGACCTTCTGTCAATTTGTGTAGGTCCATGACATCGAGTAGATCATTTTCATTAGGGATGGTTAAATATGAGATACCGAACTGAAATCTTAATCCCGATTCCCAAACCGAAATTTTTGGGATTTCCAATTTCAAGACCGATCCCAAACCAAATTTTCAGGAATCCTAATTTTCGAGAATCCCATAATAGTTTCGGTATTTCGGGACAATGGGAATCCCGAAATATTTTTGGGCTTTTGGGCTATAATAACTTGGCTGTGGCTGTGCAGTGTGCAGAATAGCAAATCTGCACTGCATATCTTGGCTGTGCAGTGATCAAAATTTGGCTGGGCTATAACTTGGCTGTGCCTGTGCAGTGTGCAGAATAGCAAATCTGCACTGCATATCTTAGCTGTGCACTGCATATCTTGGCTGTGCACTGAAGTGATCATCAAAATAAATTAACAATCTGCCTATTCTACACTTCCAATCTGCCTATTCTACTACAAATGCATGCAACAAAAATAAATTAACAAATCCAAAAGCAAAAAAATTAGTTACAAGCCAAGGTTTCAAAATAAATTAAGTAGAACAAACTAGCCGCTTCAACTGGGGAACGTGTTTGGGAAATGGAACTGCACCGAGTAGAACAAACTGAAAGAACAGCACCACCTATAAATTAAACACCACGAAATGAGCAAGACCATTTATTAATTTGAAACATAATATCAACACGAGTCATGACTAATAAATTTCCAGATTAACTATCAATTTTAAGTTTTAACTACTTATTTCAACTACTTAACAAATACACGCATTGCCCACAATTATATTCCAAAAGGGATGTTGTGTAAAGCAAACCCAAGTATACAGTATACTACAGAAAGTGTTCACGTTTAGCTAACACTAGCAATAATGCCCGTGCGTTACTGCGGGTGTTAAAACTACTGGACGTAAAAATGTATAAAAAACATGAGAATATGGTGTAAAATGATATGTAAGCCAGTTTTGTACTGAGAAGGCAGGCACATATCTTAATGAAAGTGAAAAATGATGTCTGAGGACACCTCACTAACCAAGCTTAATAACTTTCACAGCATCTCTTTAGTTTCTCCATTACTTTCACACCACAGCCTCATTGATGACCAATGAACTCACATTTTAGACAAAGATAGATAACATCTCATTCGGTTTAATCCTTAACTTGTAAGCAAGCTCAAATACTAATGTTGCCGAAATTAAATGAATAATAACTTTTTCTCTCATCATTTTTTCTCCAAATTGTCACCCAAGCAGTGCAATGAAAAAACCCAAAGAAATGACTGTACACAAATAAATCACTCCATCAGTCTCAATGTACAACGATGCATGAAGGAAGCTCAATTAATCGTAGGAGTTCAAATCAGCTACCTTCATATACCCATCTATCAATTGAAGCAACAAAAGTTCTACAACTGAAATCATAATTTAAGCATTCTATATCACTGCGCATCATTTTTTTGTCAGTTTCTTTTAAATTAAATCTAAACGAATCACAATGAAGAAAAATACCAAACAACATTTATTATCCCTCTCTCCAATTCAATCCATATGGCACAACGCCAAATCAAATAAGTAAACAAAGCGAATACACCAAACTGGTCACAGATATTTAATCAGCAAAGCAACGTTAGTCATAGTGTTAATTTATAAATGTCATGTACTCACAGATAAATAACGATCTTGGTATTTGCAAATTGTGGATAAGTTGATCTGGAAGCAGAATTTGTAGTATTAGTTTTGAAAGCTGCAAGTGAACAACAATATGTCAGAATAATACTATTTTGTTTTTGCATATCCATATGAATAAGACAGAACGGATGCAAAGTTAGTAATAGCGTTAATTTATAAATGTCATGTACTCAGATAAATAACGATCTTGGTATTTGTAAATTGTGGATAAGTTGATCTGGAAGCAGAATTTGTAGTATTAGTTTTGAAAGCTGCAAGTCAACAACATGTCAGGATAATATTATTTTGTTTTTGCATTAATCCATATGAATAAGACAGAACGAATCCATAGGCTTAACAAATCAAACACCCATCTAATCCACATGAGATGAAACTCAAACATGCCAACAAAATTTATGTCTTTCAAACCAACTGATATATGGTTTTATCCACTGACATTCACTTTAAGACTCGAAGAGCTTTTTGAGCTGTGAAAAAGGATTAGCTCAAATAAAACACACATAGATACTTAACTTTAACAAACGAAACAGACATCCAACCCCACATGAGAACAAAATTAAACATGTAAAAAAAAAAAATTGGCCCCTGTTTGGGTACTATTGGAAACCATCTTTTTCTTCTCACCAGGTAGCTAATTGACAGGGTTTGAGGGGTCTAACTCTTAAGGATATACAGACATATATATATATATTGAACAGCAAGCCGTATGTTACTCTCAACCAATCCAAATTATCTGTAAAGTAAAACATGCAAGTCTATTTCTCTCCAATAATTCATCCAATTCAAAAACCCTCACCAAGCCTACTATAAAAAAATGATGAATAGCTAGCCACTCTGAAAACACACAACTATAAGATAACGATTAGGGTGTTGGTTCATCAGTCACCATCATCTGCGTGTTGTTTTCTTCAGTAATATATGTACACTGCTCTCAGAGTCCAGAATCACTATATTTTCAAACCCATTACATTTGGCAGGAGACAAATGAATCTTGTTCAGTACACCAGGTGAGGATCAAATGATATTTAAAGATTACTACAACCCGTAAATCATTTTTCCCATCTGACTGACCCATCCCCATCAACACAACACCTCTCCATTTCTCTCCAATAATTCATCCAATTCAGAAACCCTCCTCACCAACCCTTCTATACAAAAAGATGAATAGTTAACCATTGCGAAAACATGCAGTTATCAGATAACAATAGGGGTGTTGGACAAAGGGCATGAACTTCAAAGCTTTGCCCATCATAGCCTCATTTAGATGTGTTTGATATATATGGTTGAGTCTTTTTAACACACATTTTGAAGATTGCTTGCATCTTCACCAAAAGCACAAAGTGTTACAAAATTCTAGCGACTTTTTTAATTTCTCTCCAAAAATTTGAAAACTATTTTAACCCAAACTGGGAAAAACCCAAACCATAAAAAACATACCAAAAAAATTGTCCAACCCCCTCCTGCACCAACAAACTGTGTATCTACAATTTGATAGTCTTTTTACCAGATATATACCAAATCGCATTAATGATTATTAAACTTGAGGCTACACTACTTATGAAAATTTACCCATCACTCTCACAAATCCAAAATAACGTAGATATCACTCTTCCAATTTTATCACCACTACCTCAAATCTTATGAATCAAGCATAACCATCACAGCAAGTCAAATAAAAAGTAGAAGCTATGGATTTAAATAAAATTGCTACCACAAAAATCAGCTAGAAAATATGCATCACCAATTAACAACCCAAACACGCACAGAAAAAGTCCCAAATCGCCAAAACAAAACAAAAAAAAAAATATTCAGCTGCAAAAAAAACAAAGGAAAAAACAAAAAATACATTTATATACCTTCAGCACAGAGAGTTCTAAGAATCAGAATCGAAAATCCAAAAATCTGAAAGGGACCGTTTCCGAATCTGGAAAACAAAACGCATCAGACACGCACAACAACGATCCAACGAAAAACAAAAGATCAAAACCATATAAGCTGATAAACATGCACAACTCACCTGGGAACGCCGGATTAGATCGGTCGCAACCAAGTTCGAAGCGAACCCACGATGGGCACACAATTTCTGAAATCAAAAAGCAAAGACCATGAGGTATTAACAAAAAACATCCAAAAAAACATGCAAAATGGAAAGCCCATGCGGTAATATACATGTAAAACTCACTTTGAAAACCCGGATCCAACGAACCAAAGACCCTAAAAATTATTGGAATCAAACCAAAAGGGCAGAGAAATTAACAAATCTGACCACTAATCGAAGAACAACTAAGCAAAATGGTCCACGTTTTGAACAACGAAGCAACACGATGAAGAAAACAGAAGTGAAGGCGGAGAAAAACGGACGGCGAGAAACAGAGCAACTGGAGAAATGCGAGAGAGAACAGGCGAAAGCAAAAGAAAGATCCAGAATAACCAAAGCCAAAACATCCACGGATGAAGGACGCGTGGAATCAAAAGGGCAAAACAGCCCTTTCACTGTACAGAAGCCAAGAGAAACCCAGCTGAGACCAGGGGTGGAAAAAAAATACCAAATTTCCCAAACCAAACCGAAAAATTCCCGAAACTAAACCGAAAATCCCGAAACGTTCGGTACCGAATACCGAACCAAACCGAAATTTTCGGTATGAGAATCGGTTTCAAGTTTTCATTTTTTCGGTATTCCCAAACCGAACCGAAATAAAAAAAAAAATTATTTAATTTTTAAATATATATTTGAAATTGTAACAACCGTTGGATTCGGTTGAGATTTAATCTCAACCGTTGAATAGAAATCAAACCCTACACTTACACTCTGTCTCTCCCTTCTATCTCGACACAGTTCGTTCACTCTCTCTCGCGGCTCGCCTCAGACTCAAACCCTCACCTCACCATCCTCGTCGCCGATTTGTCTCTCTGTTTTCGAATCTGGCCTCACAAGTGAAGTCGCATCTCTCTCGACTATCACCTCTCTGATCTCTCTCTCTCAGTCTCTCTCGACTTCTCATCCCACACAGAGTCACAGTGGAGGAGCATTCCTTCACGAATCACGGCCACCGTCGCCATTCTCCTTCTCAATCTCTCTCAATTCCAATCATCCAATGCACTGTGCAATTCTCCCCCAAATCAAGTAAAGTTCACAAGCTAATTTAGGGTTGGAATTTGAGATTAGGGTTTGTGAAATTTAGCACTTGGAAGATAAAGTATACTGCACACTGAGGGTTTAGGGGTTGAATTGGTGGTTGGAATTCGAGATTAGAGTTTCTCTTCTATCACAGACTCACAATTGAAGCATAAATTTGTTACGGGTTAATAGTTCATAGTTCATAGTTGTAGCAATAATTGCAGCTGCTGAAATGAATTTCGAGAGTTTGTGTAAATTGATGAATGGAGTTCAGAATTAACCATGGGATTTTGGGATGTTTGTAATGCAGCACCATAAATGTATTTACAGTTTGCATTTGGTCAGAAGCAAGAAAAGAGGAAGCACGCAAGCAAGAACTGGAGGTATTGTGGCAATATAGCCAATGTGTTAATTTGCATTTGCATTTGTATGCTAATGGAGTTGAACAAATAGGACTTGACTGCTGTGCAATCTGAATATTGCTATCATTTTTTTGACCTCAACATTTACCTGCATTATTGTTGACAACGAAACGTGAGGACTTTTTCTTATATCTGTTATGCTCTTTCTCTCTCTCTCTCTCTTCATTTTGAATCTGATCTGATGCATATGACTGTAGCTAGTGTTAGGCATTGGCCATGGTTGCTCTCCTTGTTATGTTTTTATGTTAACAATTATCTACGAAAAGTTTGTTTCCTTTTTTTTTCCCCTGTAAGAATAGTTGCGAAGAACTATTGCAACTTGTGTACTTATTACTGAGATAGTGATTATTATGTTGAATGTTTTTTGATGAAGGTTACCATTTTATGATTTTATCCCACTATATTATGAATATGACATTACATATTAGAACAGCCTGCAATATATGTTGAAGAATATAAAAATTACAAGATAGGCTGGAGCAACAGAGGAGCTCTAGTGTTATGTTGATCGATGATCATTGTATCATGATTCACGCCTTTTCAAATGAAGAATGATCAACATTTTAAATTTGTTGCCATAATCGAATTGACTGTAATTACTTTGGTCCTGTTGGTTATATGATATTGAATGTCTTTGGTCCTCTCTACTTTAATTTCTGATGTTCCTACGTGATTTTTACAGGTTGTCCAGCGTTTTCAAGAACTTTTTGCCCAAATGAAGTACAAAGAAGCTACTGAGCTTGATGTGGGTACTGTTGCTAAATTTCAGGTTTCCATTTTGCTTATGTATTTGTACATGTTTCTTTCTTTAAGCACTATTTCTTTCTTCAATTTTTAGTCCAATAGCCCAAAAGCCCAAAACTATTTTGGGATTCCCGATTGTCCTGAAATCCCGAAACTATTTCGGGATTCCCAAAAATTGGGATTCCCGAAAATTTGGTTTGGGATCGGTATTGAATTTGGAATTCCCGAAAACTTCGGTTTGGGAATCGGGACTTACATTTCGGTTCGGTATCCCATACCGAACCAGCCCTAGCTGAGATAATTATTTGGAGGGCATTTCCGTCCCGACACTAATAATAAACAGTGCCTTCCCAACCCAGTTTTAGTATATACTAGAAAATACGCCTGCACGTTGCTACGGGAACCAATTGTTTCAAACATAATCGGATGAATAAAACACATTTAAGTTGAATAAATTCAACACAATTATGAACAACACAGAGAGATACATGAGTGAATGAGGTCGATAAGATAAGCAGTTTTACTTTTATGTACCTTCAAGTGAGCTGGCATAAAAACACATTGTACAATGAGTGGGAAGAAATTGAACGTCTTTGATTAGAAGGAGATGGTTTCCAAAAAAGTTTTATTTCCTTATGAAACATGTAGTTCACACATATAATATGTGTCCTGCAGTGTAGGCAGCCATTTCAACAGGTAATTAAAAACAGAAAGTGTTGAGGACTTGTTCAAGTAACTAATTTTGTAACCACAACTATTCAAAGGCAACTTGCATTGGTTCCATTATAATATAACAGAATAGAAACTCTCAACATTAAACAGTAAGAATGCATAGGGTCTGATTCTTAGAGCATACAAAAGGAAAATTCTTAGAAATATAGAACATAAGAGTTGGAATAGGTTTAGCAATAGTTTCTTTTAAAACATATGTGGAACATGCAAAAGAAGACAAATATAGGAAAGGAGATATGGCAATCCATAGAAATAAAAGACCATCATAACTAAGTAATTCTAGAATACCATACCTCAACAGCAGTGCGGCCTCTTAAAACCCGCCCTTTATCAATTCCCCACGTGAGACATTCATTGTTGTGTTTCCCTTCTTTATTAGTAAAATATATATCAGGATTCTTTTGGCCAATTTATGTCACCCAGTGAGGAAGTAGGATATGTATATCATCCCCGACATTGCCTCCACACTCGTGGAATGACATCACGACCTACACTAATATACAGTAAGACAATGCACACCATATCCAACATGCATATTCAAAGAAAATATGTAAAGCAAAAAATCTCTCTTTTTTGAAATGAGTTTTAACTGATAGTCTCACAAACTAATTTACAAAAAGGAAAGCTAGCAATGGGTTACTTTTCAGCAATCTACTCAAGACTATTATGCTCCTTACTTAAGACAGTAGTCAGAATAAACTTATTTTATATACAATGCAAGCCAAAAGAAGCAACACCCTTAGCTAAAATCAAATGAACTTGCCGAAAAGAGAAGTACCTTCTTCATCCGGGTTTTGATTTCAGATTTATGGGATTTGTTGTAAATCCACCTCTTTTCGGCCTGCCGATCTCTCTTCACGGCAGAGTCAGGCTTCTTCGTGGCAACCTCACAAACAACGGAATGTCAAACCGGCCTCTGAAGTGGGCTCACAGCCACATACCCTGAAAATAGTCAAGAACCTGCCCCAACAATTAAAAACAGACGAAGCCAACATGATTGAAGAACATAGATTAGAATTAGAAGTGATCTAATTTTGGGAAAACCATATAGAAGTTACCTAATGCACTGAGGAATCGTTTTTTACCAGCTTTGACACGACCTTCATGCTTATATAAGAGAAAGCTGAAGTTATAATCCTCCAATGGTGCCCTGCAATTGCAATTTCATAACTCAAGCCCACATGTGAATAGCCAATGTTTTTCTTCTGTATGTAGAACCAAATTGCACTGCATATTCCTATGAAACAACTTGTGGCTGGTTTGTCCAAGATCTCAAAAACCAATGGCCTACCCATCTGTGCGAACCCTTATTTCTCAAGGATGTTTTAAACTCAACCTATATTATCCCAAAACCACAACTTCCACAACTGTAGTAAGCTGCAGAAGAATCAAGACCACTTTTGCACTACCAAACATGGCATGTATAGAGCTCCTTCAAAGTTCATAAATCCAAGGGCTTCCTCAAAACTGCTTAACTGTTTTGGAAACTCAAAAAACAGTTCATAAGTTTAGAATTACCTAGATCAAATGCCTTCAATAAAATATGATGATTCACAACACCCACCACCCAAAATGTGCACAAAACACCAACCCTAGAAATAGGAAGGGAACTTTGGGATTCAATCCAAAATCACCTCTCTAACGAATTTAATAAGTTCAGGGATTAGGTTCCTGAAAGATAATTAGATCAGAGTAATTAGAGTTTTGCAGACATGGAACTTACTTATTCACAATCGTATAGGGAGTGATAAAGGTTGAAAAAGACTGATTAGAACTATAAAATGTATGAAAATAATAAGGGAAAATGTAATATTGGGGAAATTTGTTAAGAATTGTCGTGAATGAAATCAATTTGGATTCAGAGAACAATCTAAAATAAGGGTTTTTATTTTCAAGTCAGATAGAGAGTGATAGAAATAAATCGAGATCAACATATGAATGGACTTAAATTTGTAATTACGTAAAACCCCAAATCAGTGAAATACCTGAGTAGTGAGAATGAGATGAAGGCAGATGCTGTGCTATGAAAAAGATCTGTGGAGGAAACACATGGCTATGAACCAATTGAATCCTCAATGTTTTATGGGAAACGCAGCTGGAATGTCGAGAGATGGATTGCCCCGATGGGTAGGGCATTTCTCTTAGTCCTAGTGCATTCTATGTCCAATGTTGTAGCCACCACAAAAAACAATCCAGATTCGACCATCAATGATTAAAGTTGAGACAGATACACAGATGATGGATGGTCAAACAGTGAATTCGTTGGAGATAGTTGGAGTAAGGTACATCCATTATGTAGAATGTATGTTTGTCTAATTTGTATTGTTCCCCCTACAGTTGAGAATTTCATATGCAGAGCAAATAAATGAAGACGTAGTTTTTAAGTTGACGTGTATGGAAATGAACTGACAATGAAGGTGGGTTTTTGTCTTTTGGGTGATCTCATGATGCAAACACATACTAGAGGATAGGTAGCTAAAGCTATTTATGCTTCGTTCACTTTTTAGTATTTATTTGTAAAGTGCGAAGTTCTTACCTCAAAGTTTGCCTTATATGTGACAGCTTTCTCCATGTCACTACTACAAAAGGGACTTATAATGTCAGTGGGTGGTGTCGGTTTAATATAATGTAGTGGCGCATAAGACAGTTGCGACACTAATCGAACATGACGTCGGATTTACTGTCGCTTATAAGCGTCATAAAATATCTATGTCGCTTTTAAACTGACGCCAACATTTAATGTCGCTTATAACCGACATATATTTTAATAATTTTAAATACTGGCGTCGCGTTAAACAAAAAAGTGTCGCTTTTAAGCGACATAAAGTAATGGAGTCGCTTATAGGCGACATTAATTATTATTTTTAAATATTTTAAAGTAATGGTGTCGCTTATAAGCATTTTTTTGTATATGTTAAACATTTTTTTTAAAAACTGTCGCTTTTAGACGACGGCATTGGTCGAATAATTTCAAATGCATTAGCGGGAACTTTCCCGCATGTTTTGAACGAGTCAGCACAACAAGGCAGTACTTGGTGTCGGTTGTAACCGACACTATGTGAAACTAAACCGACGCCAGGTTGAGGTCAATAAATTTTGTCAGAAGTGGTTGGATTTGGAGTAGATCAGTAATGGATGTCAGAAGTTGGTGTCGGTTTAAACCGACACCAAATGTAATTAAAGCGACGCCACCTGAAGTTTAATAAATGTTGTCAAAAGTAGTTAGATGAGGGTGATTTGCATTAAATAATGTCAGAACGTGGTGTCGGTTTAAACCGACACCAAATGTAATTAAAGCGACGCCAGTTGAAGTTTAATAAATAATGTCAGAAGTAGTTGAAGCTGAATAAAGAATGTCTGAAGGTGGTGTCGGTTTAAATCGACACTATGCTCCAGTTATTTCGACGCCCGAGTTTGTAATTCGACGTCAGTAAGCTAACGTCGGTTTTAACCGACGCCAACTCATATCCATATTTAACCCTAATGTTTCCCCATTTCATATGTGCCCTCTTTGCATCCCAAATTTCTCTCTTCTTCTCTTCATTCGTGCCTTCTATACTTCCATTTCTTCTCCTTCTATTTCTGATTTTCTACTTCTCCTTCCACAAATTGGTGTTATGGATCATCATTTTGAAGATGAACATGCTGACGAGGAAGATGTCGAAGGTGGTTCATTTTTAATTTATTATGGTTATTAATTTCCGTTTTTAGTTTTGTATTCTAGCTAGTATGATGCCTACATTGAATAATGATTTTTGTTCCTTGGTATTTATAAGGATCAGCTCAAAGAGGACGGGGACGTTCAGTTCCCAACTGGGAGAAACGGCCTTGTTCTTTTGATGATTCTGGAAAATGCATTAGTGAAAATTCATGCCCACAAGGAACCCAACAGTCAGGCCAGAGTCATCATCCAGCTGCACCTGTATATCCGTATACAGGCTATAATCAGTAACCTCCCTCACATCAGATGTATCCGACACAGCCCATGGAATACATGCAGCAGCCACCCATGCCATACGTGCAGCAGCCACCCATGCTATACATGCAGCAACCGCCAAATCAAATGCCTGCATATCGACCCAAGATGCCTTCTTCTGATGATGTTCCAATTGGAGTGTTTTCTGGAATGCTTGTGGGTGCTCCATTAGATGTTGACATGGCGAGGATTTTTGGATCACAAGGAGGATCTGAAGAAGGATCCAGGCAAGAAATTGGGTCACATTCGGGCTCCGCTTCTGCTGAGTAGTTTAAGTGGTTCGCTTTCTTGTCGGCTATGTATGACACTTGTGCTAGCATTTAGTCTCTATTTCTTTTTTTTTTTGTATGTTGAATTTGTAATGTCGGATTTAATGTTTGTTAAGACAGACAAATTTTTGTTTGTTATGTGAAATATAAAATGTTATGAGCTTTTGTTAATGGTTGAGGTTATAGAAATTATTTTCATATAGTTTGTTGTAATTGTTATTAACTAAAAATTGTGTCAGTTTTGTTATTTTTTATTATTTTTAAAATATATGGTGTCGCTTTATGAATGACAGTAGTGAGACTATTTTATTTTTTTAGGTTACATGATGTCGGTTTAGACCGACAGTATATGTGATTTTTTAATTTTTAATTTTTTCTTAACGTCGGTTTAGACCGACAGTATGTGTGATTTTTTAATGTTTTATTTTTAATTAACGTCGCTTTTAAGCGCCATCATGTCAGTTGTTAATGTCGCTTAAAAGCGACGAAGAGATTATGTCGCTTTTAAGCGACGCTACTGTTTATTTTTATTTTATATTACTTTACTTCTTGGTGGCGGATTAAGGGGGATAAGCGACGTCATTTCCCTTTTGTGACGGTAATATTGGTGTCGGTTTCTAAATCCAACATTGCATTATTTAATGTCGGATTTTTACCAAATATCCGACATTAACTTGGGTTTTTTGTCGGTTTTAAAACGCTAGTAATATCCCATTTTGTAGTAGTGTGTATGCACCATTGAAAGTTGAACAATTGAAATCAGATTCCCTCGTATCTGCTGATGTTAAATTGGCTCTTCTGCATCAGTCAGTTTACATTGATGTGAAAATGCAGATACTAATGGCAAAATTAGTCTTGTTCTTTTCAAATCAAATACATTAGCTTTAGTAGGTCGTTCATTGTGGAGGGTAGCTGAAAAATGCAATAAAGAAAAACTACAATTTGCGGAAAAAAAAAATAACAAAAACCAAAATTTTAAGGAAAGAAAAATTGAAATTTTTTTCTCATGTGAGGAACCATACCGGTATTTTATTCAATCAAGGGTTTTTCTCTGAGCTACAAGTTGGGACTCCCACTTTTCACCTGAGAATGAAATAACAAAGAAAACGCACAAAGTTGGGACTCCCACTTTTCTCTAACCTAATTCCCAAATTATTTTTAAAAAAATTAAAAAATTAATTTGAATCAAACTGAAGAAAATAGTTCAAATTCAGTAAATCCCAGTAAGTGGAAAAGGATACAATGAGTGATTATTTACCTTGAAAACTCACATAGTTTGGAATAGATCATCAACAATCTCTAGAGACTCCACTGAATCCCCTATGATATCATCCTCCATGATCCTGATTCAATTTCATTTCAGAAGCAAATCATCAAACACTTGGTGTCCATAAATAAATATGAATTTCATTTCAGAATCAAAACACTTGGTGTGCATAAATAAAATGACACAGTAATCCGAACAACCACTACAAATGGCAATGCCATTACGAAATAACGCAATTTTCTTTGGATGAGGAACTTAAAACACAAAGCAATTTCATATTGTTCAACAAAATTCAGAAACCAATAATTCACACACATTCAAAGATCTTCATAACAATTGGACAACTACAAATTAAACTAAGCAAATAAAAAATTTATTGGAATTCAATCGAAATCAGCAGAAGGTAAAAATTACACAAAAGAAATGCACAGTCTTGGCATTGAATTGAAGTACATGTAGTGGTGTAACTAGCTCGGCGTCCACCATTTCAAAATCCCCAAATCGGCTTTGAACTGCAAAACCCAAATTGAACAAAAACTAAGTAGAATGAGTAGGATTTAAAATGTTGAAAACACCAAATGAAAGAAGGTGGATCAGTAGCTCTACTATATTACCCTCAACATATGACATTGGATACGGCAATGCATCAGTGGAATGATCCAAATTTACCACAGCTACTTTCCTGCACACCAAAACAACAAATTGCCATTGTAAATATTTCAAACAGATACAAAAACCAAAATTGATGTCATGGAAAACTTGAAAACCCGGAATTCAGAGTAAAATTTTTACCTTCCGATGAGCTGGAGGAACTCAAACATGCCATTGCAATAAGTGGTCTTTCCTAACTCAGGCGGGCCAATCACCACTTGCCCAAAAACCATTTTTGAGTTTTAACATTGAGCAGTAATAAACCCAACAAAGAAATCAGTCAGGTAAAACTAACATCTCAATTCAATTTTTCAATTGATTATTTAATTATGTAAATCTCACCTTCAATTGTTTTAAAATCACAAAAGTTGTTAACTATGTCATCTGATAATCAATAAATTTAAGAAAATGTAAAATGAACTCGATTCACTCCAAATGCTGATATTATATGTTCACATATATATTCACAACAACAAAAAATTCAGTTTTGAGCCCCTGGGATCAAAATAAAAACAAAAAACACTAATTCCAGTGCCTAGATATATAAACATCTCATAAAACACTCATTTGCAAATGAGGGGGAAACTCATATAAAGCTATATGTTTATATGGGTAGCAAATAAGCAGTACAGATGCAGGCACATCTATAAAGCTAAATCACAGATCGATTTCATAAGCATATTTTGCTCAAGCTTTTATCAAGGGAGACATGCAAAATCATACAGAAACATCCATTAGTAAACTGGACAATTTCAATATATATGGAAGCATGCATGAAATCATAGAGAGAAAATAATAATACAACTGTACCTTTGAAGTGTTATTGCGCCAAGATTTGGGACGGAGATCCGACATGCACACATTTGGGATGAGAGGGAAACAGGGATTAAACCCAGAAGGTGGGATTTTCCGAAGGGCAAGGAAGAAGAAGAAGAAGAAGAGGAGAAATAGGGGGAGTTTTAAATGGGAAGAATAAGAGAAGCGAGCTTTCCTCCATAGTTGAGGTTCAAGCCTGTGGGAGAGGAGTTGCAGAGAGAAACTCTGTTCAGCTAGTACTAATTCAATTTACTGAAAAGAGGATTAGGGTTTTTTGGAATCAGAATAGGATAGACAACCTGTGTTCTGGTTCGTGCAAAATCGGGAGAGAGAACTGGAGTTCGTGTAGCAAATGGAAAACTACCAGAGGCAAATGAAAAGCCCAACTTTGTGAGAGAAAGAAGTGGAAACTAAAGAAAAATTCGAGATGCAGTGGAAGAGGAGCAGTCGACGATGATCGACACGTGGGCAGCATGGACAAATACGTAAATTCATTGTGCCAAGGAGGAAAAAGAAAGGAGAACAAAGAAGAAAATAAGGATAGTTCCGTCATTTCACTGTTCATTAACAGTGCAAAACAGTGCCAGATAACTGGGTTTTAGTATATGTATAATTTGAAGCCAGACTAGTGATACATACACTGATACAATCATACATATAAGGTAATCCCCAAACCCAGTTACTTCATTTTATAAGTATCTGATACATATAAGGTGATACATACACTGATACATATAAGACTAGTGATACACTACACACAAACACAGTTATGTCATTTTTGGGAAAGAAATACATACACTGATACATATAAGAACTGGGTCCGAAACAGCACACCCCCAAACCAAATGCAGAAACTCAAACAAACTTGATCTAACATCATAATTAAGTAAACAACTTAAGCCAAATTAAGTGAAAGTTCCGGAGAAATAAGGATAATTAACGTTACTTAATTAGTGATTAATTATGACAATCATCACTTCTTCAAGAAACCTTGAGCCACCTTAAGGTAATCCCCAAACCCACCTAATCCACCCTCCTCCTCCTCCTCCTCCTTTTTATTAGGTTTCTTCCTAGTTTCATGCTCTCCATTCACTGGGTAGTTCTCATCATCGTCTCTTCTCTCCTTCCCCATACTAGAATTATGCAACGAGGGAAAACTTGAAACTAAAGTTGCGAAAAGTGCAAAATCCTTTTACAAGAAACAAAGAAACAAAAGTAAAAAAACTCTGATTCCAGAAGGTATTTTAGAAAACATTTAAGTCAGGCTCCCTCCCCCCTTTAACCTTTCATTCCCTCTATAACCTCTCCGTCGATTCAAATTCCCTAATTCCAAAAGCCTTAATTCAAAAACTCTAATTTCAGAAATTCCTAATTCCAAAATCCCTATTTCAGAAACCCTAATTTCAGAATTCCTAATTCAGAAACCCAAATTCAAAATCCTTAATCAAATTTGGAATCAAACAATTTGTATGAACTTTGGCTGAGTTTATTGCAGGAATCTTTTACCTTTTGCAGTGAGGAGGAGTGTGGACTGAGACCGAGAGCTCGATTCAGGAGCCGGATTTGGGTGGTATGGACAGTGGGTGAAGGTGCGATTCAGGTGAGGAGTGAGGACTGGTGTGGGTAGATTCGGGATTCAGGCGACGGATGTGGGAGGAGAGACAAATCGACGAAGAGATGTGGGAGAAGATACTGAGGTGAGGTGAGGTTTGAGTCTGAGGTGAGGGTGAGTGTCATCTGACGGCTATTAAAATTCTAAATATATATTTAAAAATTAAATAATATATATTTTTCGGTTTGGTTTGGGATTACCGAAATCCCAAAAACTTGAGACCGATTCCCGTACCAAAATTTCGGGATCGGTTCAATATTGGGTACCGAAATTTTCGGAAATTTCGGTTTGGGATTTTTTCGGTTCGGTTTCAGGAATTTTTCGGTTTGGTTTGGGATTTTTTTCCAACCCTAATTTTCATATATTTAAACCCTAGGTTTGAGCAAACTATGGGGGATTTATTTAAGTTTCCGTATATTTGTTATTAACCTAATTAAATTAGTAATTTCACATATAGGGGAGACTTATCCCGAGGACGTACGTGGACAAGCAAGGCTAGGGGCTACAATCCTTCGACATACCAGTGAGTGGGCATTTTTGTTTTCATATATATATAAACTTTATAGTTTCCACGAATGTTTTTAAGTTGATTTAAGCATTTTTATACCATGATTTATTTTATTTTAAAAATGCTATATTGTGTTTGAGTTTTACATATCATCATGGCATATTCATATGCATTTTTACCTGCTCATAAATGTTGTGCATGGTTTGAAATGCTAAAGTAATCACGGGACGCACAGGTAAGTCCAGGTAAGGTTATTGTGGATTGAAATGGTTGAATCATTTGGCATGCTTTTTCATATAGTCTACTCATCATTGCTACACCCCGATGCTAGTGCTCCCGCTCGGGGCCAAGGCCAGCCTTCATGTGTATGTTCACCTCTCGCACTGCACGCTCGCCTTGGATCCAAGTAGGTGCTAGCCTGTCGTACAGACTGCATTAGGCAGTTCTGACTCGTAGGTGACCGCGCTTAGCACTAGCTTCACGTGATCGTAGCACTAGATCATTTATTATTACACCTAGCATGTCGTACAGGTCACATTAGGTGACTCCGACTCGTGTGTTAGCATGGACTAATGAGCAATAGGTGTAGTCGTACAAGTCACATTAGGTGACTCTGACTGACATGTTAGTAAAGATTTGAGCGCATGATCATATTATATCGCTATTGAGATATTTTGTTGTGGCATACTTCTAGATTTACTGTTGGCATGCATTTGATTTTCATACTTATACGTAGTATGATATTTTGGAAACTATACATGTTTTACAGCGAGGGGTTAGTATGTTCAGAAAATAAATGGTTTTATAAATCTTTATTTTGTGCCAACTCACCCTTCTGTTTTTCGCCCCTCCAGGTCCTAGTTAGCTAACCTACTCTGTGGCACACAAGGATGACCCAGCGATTCTGACATATTTCTACTTTAATGTAGGAACTGTTTGACCACTTCCTCGCACTCTTTTTAGTAATTTAATTTAGTTATAGTTTGCTTTTAATTTATCCACATTTCTGTTACACCTCTTGCACTTTTGGTTACGTCACCTTCGGGCGAAGACCAGCACACCTCGATTCCGGTCGGAGTGTGTCACAACACGTGACGGTATTTCTTCCTACATGCAAAAATTTCCTTGGAGTGTCGGAGAATTTGGGAGTACGATATGGTAATGGACCTAATGAGTTAAATTTGTCGTTGGAAAACTAAGGAAGAAAGTGCATTCACTTGAAACTCCTGTGTCCAGTGAGGAATACATTTTGCAGGAAAAAAATATTCACCTAATTCATAAGTTCGTGGAGAAGATGAAGCATACATATAAGAAGCCTATACAAGAAATTGTTTTTATAATAATAGGCTATAGTTTGTAACAAAGAAGCATACATATAAGTCCATTTGAGTTGTCCTAACTTTTCATTGGAGTGATTTGAAAAAAAGAGAGAGAACCAGAACATTTTATTTTTTTTTATCTTTTCATTAATAAATGTCAGATTATGGAGATTTGTTTACCCATATAATTATATATATGGCGAAATAAAAGGTTATGATTTCCCACATTTTAATTTTATATCATCCAAGTATTGAGAAATATTAAGTGATACGAGTACCACCTGCTTTGACCTTCAATAGATGATCATGTTATGTGAAACTATGATTCAACTCAAAACTTGTCACCTACTAATACAAAAAAGAAACTAAAATGGAAAACTAAACAATTAAATTATAAATTGCTTTCCTCCATAATTTCCTAGCGAAAATAAGGGACATTGAGATTCGGTCAACAAGTTCTTTCTCCTTTGTCCCTCTGGTGATACAAGAAAACACATACGATCCACTACTTCTTTTCCCTCTTTTTGTTTCTTGTGTTTTCGGGTGTGAGATCATTGGTATCTTATTTTTAGTACATATGGAATGATAATGTTATAGTTATTGGATATTTTTCATAACTAAAATGCACTAATTTATTTCAGTATTCAATTTAGTCTTCATCATCATCATGAGGTTGTAAGAACTCAGTTTTCACAGACAAAGGGATCCTCACGGCATGCACTCCGTCAACCCAAGTAAGGCTTCCAAAATAGTAACCAGTGTTCATCTCGTGGATTGCGGAGATTGTGATTGTGAAAGTGAGTTTTTCAACTGTGGAATTGAAGACCAGAGCAGTAGGGTTCACATAAACAATTGTACCGAATGGAGGTTCAATGGTAGCTTTGTAAATGGACTCAGGGGCTCCAACATTTGTTACAGTTCTTTTTACCGTGATGGGATTTCTCAGACTAGGTATGGTCACGGAAGGTAGGTTAACGTCGAGGATAGAGGGCTTCTTCACGGGACACCTTGTGTTTTTCTGTATAAGCCGAGAGATGGCAGAGTTGTTGTACCCCCTTGCACAAAGATATTCCATGTAGTCGGCTGCGCCCATGTCGTATACTAGTCCAGGGTCTGCTGCGCCATTGGGATTCACCAGACCACCTCCGAAGTCAAATGGATTTGCCAACTTTTGAGGAGATCCCTCTGCAAATATTGGTAAACCAGATGGGCCGTTCCTCCATGCTTCATTTAAATTCATAAAACTATTAAGTTTCACATATATCTTATTGAAATTAGGAACATATCATATAATGCGATTACCAGTTGTGACTAGTGCTGACTTGATGGCTGCTGGAGACCAATTAGGATGCATTCTCTTGATAAGAGCCACAATGCCTGTGACATGAGGAGTTGACATTGATGTTCCAGACATCATGGCATATCCACCCTCCGCGAATGAATCAAGTGGAGAAGTTGCTGCTAGTATGTTCACACCAGGCGCGGCTATATCTGGCTGTCCGACAAAGATACAAAAAAAAAAAGAAAGTGTTATAAGAGTCTCAGCAGTTCAAGACTTCTCGAACGACACTAACATGTCTCTACCTAAACTTGTTGATAACTTTTCCAGGAGAAAACATGCAAGAGATGATCCCTTGAAAAAAGTTTTCAGTTTATTGAACTGTTGAGAGTTACAAATTTTCAAGAATTGATGTCAACATGAAAACTACGGTTGCCCAGCCCATTATACATCGAACATCTGCATTAAATTAGAGTAGATACCTTGAGACTTGCTGGTGTAATGGAGTTTGGCCCCCTAGAGGAAAAATAAGCCACCTTGGCAGATAGTGGTTTGCCCACAATCGTTTTAGGAGGGCTCAGCTTTACAAGAGGATATCTGTGCACTCCAAACAAATTTTTAGGATTACAAACAAACAAACCTAGCAGTACTAATCACACTCTTTACAATAAACTTTAAAGTTACGTACCTGGTCGACCGGATATAAAATAGAATTCGAGTGCCAATCTCATAATCAACTTCAATGCATGGAAAGTCTTCATTACATGGAGATAAAGCACCACTTGGATTCTTTGCGATGATTAGGCCAACACCTCCTGCTTCTTTCACAACTGCTGAAGCATTTGTTATCGCTCGACGACCCATTGTAGTGAAGCAGAGAACCACTTTTCCAACTACTACAGTTTTGTTCAGTGAAAAGGATTCACACACACTGAAAAAAAGTAACTCGTGAAAACGAATGATAAATATAATATAGTAAATTAGGCAAATTGTAAGGATCTGGCACAAAGTAATTAAGAATGCTACATACCCTCCAGCGGTAGGCCCTTCAGACTGTGGGTATACCAAGCTTGTAAATCCAATGTCTGTCCCTGTAAACATAGCTTGACCCTACAAGAATATCAAAGTATACGTGTATGAGATGCTTCAAACTCCAAAATGCTAATTGCCCCAATCACAAAAACACATACCAGGAAAGTTTTATTATTTCCTAAAGTTATAGATGTAGGAAATTCTCGATCCATGGTGCTTGCTGCAACAGTTATGATCCATGGTGCTGTGTTCACAACCGTTTGTGCTGAAGGTCCACTATTTCCAGCTGCGCACACAACAGTAATCCCCTTAGCCACAGCATGAAAGGAACCGGTTGCAATGCCATCACGCTCATCAACATCTGAGAAGAGGGGAACAGAATACACAATTGACAATGACAACACATCAACACCATCGTGTATTGCTTCATCAAAAGCTTTCAATATATCAGCTGTTGAGCACTGGCCTCCAAGCACATTCCAACAAACCTTGTAGATGGCCAACCGAGCATTTGGAGCACCGCCTCTAATTGTACCAAGACCAAAACCCTTGTAGCTAACGTTAGCCACAAAAGAGCCAGCTGCAGTGCTTGAAGTATGAGTACCATGTCCATGTGCATCTCTAGGAGAATGGAATTCTTTGTCCAATGGCTTTGCATTCTCGGCAAGAAGTCCATTGATGAACCAACGGGCTCCGATGATTTTTCTATTGCAATGTATTGTAGCATTGAAATTGTCACCGGATTCACAAACACCATTCCATTGAGATGGAACAGGCCCGAGGCCTTTTTCATTGAATGATTCAAACTCCGGCCAAATACCTGCTTCAATTCATCGAGTGGTTATGTTAGGGGACCATTACGTGTGTATGCATGTGTGTGTGTGTGTGTGTGCGTGTGTGTGTGTGAGAGAGAGAGAGAGAGAGAGAGAGAGAGAGAGAGCAACCTGTGTCAAGAACACCTATGATAACTCCATCCCCCATGTTGCTCTTGGGGAGAATATTGGAAGGGGAGTGAGGAGAGAGGCCAAGAAAATCCCAACTCCTAGTTGTTTCCAGCTTATGAAGGCTATTTGGTATGATTCGCACAACACCAGGCAACTCTTGAATTCACAAATGTTATAAGCATAAGAAGCCATAATTATAAGCACAGTACTTATTGATTTACATCAGACATAACTTCATCGAATAATCTATAGCAATATTTTTAAAAGATACCTGAAAGTTGTTGGGTTTGAGACTCCGTGAGCTTGGCTGCAAACCCAGAGAAACCATGTTTGTAACTGTATACCATCAATTCCGAGGCTAATTCCTTGCTGCAGCATAAGAACCACATAATTACTTAACAAGCATTTTACTAAGATTTGGATATTTAAGCATCGATCCTAGACTAAAATTCACATAATTGGTTTTAAGGCTTTATTTTTCTACATCCATTTATATTACCTTCCCACGACGGTGGCGAGCAAGTCACGATGTGAATCTGTGATTAACTTGGTGTTGTCATGCTGCCTATCTCCCATGTAAACAATGTGTACCTGTTGGTTGAGAGATGTACTAGAGCACCCAGTTCAAGTTTTTTCGAAGAAAATTTGATGAAAATGCAAATCGCAAAGAACACGAAAAGTGTTTGAGATGAGATGTTGAAAACATACATGGCTCTTTGCTACCACCTTTGTTACCAATCCCTGACCAGTGAAACAGATAAGGCAAAGTAGAGCGAGCATTGAACTTGAGCTGCTCATATTGTCTCTACCCATGGAGAAAGAGAGAAGGAGAAGAGGAGGGTGGAAGAGATTGATCAAATTAAGACCGATTAAAGATGAAGAATCTGAGCACTCTCTATTGAATATATAGATAATTTCAAAAAAAAAAAAACTAGTCACAAATCACTTGCAATGAAATATACGTAATGCATATATATGAACGCTTGATGAACTCTGAATAACGTGGTTGTTACCCGCTATTTTTATAACAGAATTATGCTGGTGCATGTTAGCTTTGAGGGTAGGCCAAGTCAACAAAAGTTCAGGGAAATTGCAGAATAAATAATGGGAAAAGTCAAACTTCAAATGTCATAATCACTTCGGACTTTAATTTTTTTTATACGAGTGATATTGACCGACGAGAGCATATCGTATTCGAAACATCGGGTACAAGAATGATCGCACTTAGCAATAGGCTCCCATTAATATTTTTTATTTTCTATTTCTTTTGAAAGCTACAATATTAATCCTTTTTGCTTAGTAATATCTTGACCCAAGAGAGAGAGAGAGAAGGGAACAAGGGATGATAATACAAAAGGTGACCGAGGCATATTGAATGGAAACTTCTCTGCTAATACTATTCTAAATCTTTGATACATAACCTTTCATTGTTTACTATTTACGTTCTAGAAACAAAACTCGTAGCTTGGAAAATAACCTCTCTCTAAACCTTAAACCCTAAAAGAAGACAAAAGGGACAAAAAGGTTGGCGGTGAACACTTTATACATCGGAAATTAAACTCGCTTCCTGCTTCTCATGAAGTTTCGAAAATATTCGACAAATCAGTTCATTCAAACAGCATAATTGTTGCAGACATAAGCTAGATTAATTACATTAGTTAAACGGGATGTGTTCTTCTATGCATTTGAGTTCAATTGTATTGATTAATTTAATTGAAGTAAAATATCAATCGTATTAAAAATTAAAAAAAACGGTGGCTTGTTGATCAGATTGTACTAATTCAAATATAAAGACCAAGTCATTTGCAATATTTATAAAATAAAGTGGCAGGTGAGTAACCAGCATCACAATTCACAAGTTGTAAAAATTCACATAATTCTAGAGGGCTTGACATAGTTTTCCAAATCAGGTGGCATATACTGTTTACACAAATGGATTAAATACCACCAAGTTTTATTAGGAGAGTCAAATATGCATTCCTACATCATATCTCAGGTGGTAACGTAATTAATCTCTAATCCATACAACCGACAATCTAGTCACGCTGCCACCCTAACTTGCAGAAGTCTTGACAGAAATAATTCATTACCAAATTATGACATAATTATGTGGTACTACGCCTTTTTTCACTTATTTTATTGGGATGCTTTTTACTACAATATATATTATATTTCGCATCAATTCAAAGTTGTGAAATACTAACCACTTACTACTACGGTCGAGAGATATTTCTCTTTACTTAAAAGTTAGAGGTCTTAAGTTCGAATCTTAATAATGGCAGATTCGTAATCAACTTATTCTCATCATTTTACTGTAAATATATTAAAAAAAATTTGTCAAATACCTAGTGAAGAATGAACATCTTTTTAAAGGGAACCTTGACCTTACTTTTGAGGGAGAATTTTATCAATCAACCAAGAAAATAATAATAATGTTTTTTTTTTTTTTTTTTGGTGAACTATAATAATGTTATTTGAAACACACAAAATTGACATACTCTTATTTCTCTTCACTTGTATGTGAAAGGTATCATGTCTGATTCTCGCCAAAGACGAATTTGAACCACATTATTGCTAGACCATTGTGAAGCTTAGCCCACTCATCCAAAAAAAAAAAAAAAAACTGACATTCGTTCCAATAAAAAAAACTGACACACTCTTTAGTATAGGTGAATTTATGAAATAATAGGGATTTACTCCTATCCAATAGGAGATCGGAAATGTCCATGCAAAATGCATTGGAATACATTTTCTATAAAGTAATAGGGATCACTTCTATCCAACAAGAGATGCGAAATGTCCAAGCAAAATGCATTGGAATGAACATTTACATTTTTTTGTTGGCCAAAAAACTCTACAATATATGGAATATAAAATTTTCATCTTTGTCGAAAAATATAAATGTATATCTTTTGATGAAGGGCCCTATCAATCAAAGAGAAAAGTAAATTAGATTCCAAATTAAAATATCTCCCATCTGAGTAGCTATTAGATTTACATCTCCTAGAAATGTATGGGATGTAAATCCAATTTTCTCTCTCAAAATTGCAACTCTTTATCTAAAAGTTGTATAATTTGACACATAAGTTTTGCAGGGCAAATTCTTAGAAGGGATTTACCAAAATACTTCTTCGGGTTGAATATGGGCTTGGGGCAATTTTGGTATGAGTAGGTTTTGTAAAAGCCCACCATGAATGGGGAAGGGTTTGGGTAAATCTACGTGTCTATTAGGGTTGAACACCGATTAGGATGACGATGATCGTTAAGAAGCTGCACATTACCAATTGCCGCAACTTTTCTAATTTGTGATATCTCGTATGTTGCATGATAAATAGGTAAATATGGCATCTCACAGGGACTACTTTGTAACTTGAGCATCTCAGAGATGCACTCTTCTATTTGTTTCAATAATCAGTCAGACCTAGAGCTAGGATGTTGGGTGCAAAAGATGAACGTTCTTAGCTATTTGAGCTACGAGCTCTATGTAAGTAATTATCAGCTGCTTATCTCAATTAGCATATGAAATGAAAGTGTGATGTATAATCTAACAGAACTGCCTAATAAAATAATTTGATTGTGTGATATATAATCCATGAACAGAACTGCCTAATAAAATAATTTGATTGGCAGCAACCATCAAGTTTGCATCACCAGTTTCAGTTCTCAAATAACTAATTTCAGAACTGATCAAACTGATGACATAATAAAACTAAATTAAGAGCAGCATTCACCCAACGCTACTGACAAGTTCAACAATACTTCCCAATTTTTCAAAGGCTTGTTAGGCTTCTTAATGTATTTTCTTCTACAGCATCTGAGCATGTATGATAGTGAAGAAGCTGAGGTTCTATTGTAAATTCAATTGTTAATATGAGAAGTAACCTAACTTATTTATAAGACCAATGCAAGGTTCTTTCTTTCATTAATGTGTGATTCATTCTCAACAAGCCCTCTCACGTGCGGTGCATTTTTTTCAAGTTTAACACATGGACAACACGAACAGACGTGGAGCACGTTTGGCAATTAGCTTCACACATGGGACAGCTTGCTCTGATACCAAGAAGAAAGTTGATGTTCCACTATAAATTCATCGGTAATATGAAGAGTAAATCAACTTATAAGCCTATGCAAGGTCCATATTCCCATCATTGTAATATTCATTCTCAACACACTTTATGGTGGAACCTCAACTTCTTTCATGGTATTAAAGAAAATTATCTCACGTGAGAAATCTAACGGGTCACACGTACTTGACATCATCTCATATATGTTGTCTACGTATTTAGTTTGAACATAAAAAAACATAAAAAGAGAAAAACAGCACAGAACAGAACATAACAAAAAGGAATCTAGCACTGGATCTGATGAACTGCTAAATTCACTCCTACGTAAACTTAAACAAAGATTATGGGAAAAATACAAGCGTGGTGACAAGTCAAAATTAGTCATGGCAATCAAAGGCTCGCGAAGAAAGGACTGGTGTAAGAGAGCCTAGGGGTTAGTATAGTAGTAGTACGGTTTAAAATACCCAAATTGACACACCCTGTCCCGAAGGAGGGCGTGCTGGCCGTCACGTGAGAGTGACGTAACCATTTACACAGTTCGGAAGCTTAAAAATACCATTGCGAATTCTGTCAGAATACCGTTGGATTCCTCGTGGCCACCAAAGCTCTGCTCTAACTCGAACCTGGAGGGGCGCAAAACAAAATTGAGTGGGTCAGTAAAACAAGTCTTTTCAAAACTTTCCTTTATCAAAGTTCTAACCCCTCGCTGTAAAACCTGTATACTTTCCCAGAAAATAGCATATATAAATATATATAGCTTCAAAAATCTCAAAACACCATTCTTTATCACTTTTCAGAAAATATGCCATGCCATGCACCAAAAACATAATATGGATGCATCAACATAAATCAGGTGAAATAATAAATCAACCGGAGACCCTGCAGTGGTCCTGTACGGCTGATTCTAAAGCTCAATATCCAATCCAGCCGGAGTCACCAACTGTGACCTGTACGGCACTGCCGGAGTCGCCAACTGCGACCTGTACGGCACTACGCTGCACATGAGTCGGAACTACCTGTAGTAGTCTGTACGACTCGGATGGTGTAATAATACGCTCTAGTGCTTCTCTCATCAATCATCTGTGCACATAATCTAAGGTCACCTACTAATCGGAACCGTCTCTAATGGTCTGTACGACTAGCATGTCGAAACCACCTCCAGTGGTCTGTACGACTAGCATCTACTTGGATCCAAGGTGAGCGTGTGATGCGGGTGAATAACATAAGCACTAACACCAGGGGTGCAGGTTATGAGCTATCAACATAAATCTCGTCAAACAATTCAATGCACCAAATGTAACTCACCTGATACTCACCTGCGCGTCCGCAGCACCAATTCACATATATGCATCATATATCAATTCACATAATTCATGTAATTTCTATGCATGGCATTTCAATCACATATTCATATAAATCTATGCATGGCATTTTTAAACATACTTTCATTCAAAAATTGATTTCTGGGAAAACGTTAAGTATATATATATATATATATATATATATATATACACTGAAATAAACTGCCCACTCACCTGGAGTTTGCCCTGCAACTCCCTAGCACAACACATCAAGGCGTCATGACGATCGGCGCCTAGAACAACCATCAAATCATGCCTCAGAATCATATCGATAGAATATATCACTTATATAAAACACGTCACTAAGTAGTTCGATCCGGAAGATCTGCAACACAGATTTCCAATCCGTAACTTCCAGAGGTCCACAATAAATCTCTAGAACAACATCCTAAAATTTCATGACCATCCAACGGTCGGATCTCCGTCAATTGTCGAACTAAGTGACGATTAACATTATATTTTATGAACTTACAACTCCAATTCCAGGAGATCCGTAAATCAAATTCTCGATCTGTAAGTTCCTACATTCTTCAAATATTACGTACTACTACGTATCAAAGTTTGGTGACGATCCGACGGTCGGATCGTCAATTCATATTTTGGCCTAACCATGCATCTTAACGAATTTAAGTCCAAATGATCAACCAACGTTAAGCCACTATCAAAACTGAACTCAGGACATCCAATATAGTTTAAAAATGACATTGGCGGCCCACTGACCACGCGCCGCCGTGGGTGGCGGTCGGCCGCCCCGGCTCGCCGGAAAATTCAACTTTATCCAAAAATTACCAAAATTTTCAGAATTGAAGATCTCAAAGAGTAGAACAACTTTCATACCTGTGACCAAGACCAATTCGGCCTGGAAAGGCTCCAATTTTTCCAAAACCGTGAAGAACCCTAGAAATGGGTGTTTTCAATTCGACCTCCAAAACCACTCCGATGCTCCAACTAATGCTTGGGCTTTGTTCCAGATCCTAAGGGAATGCTAATGGTGTTAGCAATTGAAAGAAAACGTTTCAAGATTTGAAGAATTTGCACACTAAGCCACCGCACACACACCGTACGGTTTCATCCAATTTCAAGCCAAATTCTTTGATTTTTGGGGTGTAATAGGAAGAGGGAACATCATAGAGGGTTTTCCAAGTGATGGTTTGAAGTAACTCACCGGAAAAATGAAGAAATTTGGACGAACAAGGGTGGAAAACCCACGGGTTGCACGGGTCGCGGGTTGAAGACCCATTTCTGTTCTTCATCCTCCGCTTCTCGCCCTCTCTCTTTTCCTCCTTTCCCCTTCTCTGATTGGTCCTTCTCTTCCTCTCTCCTCTCCCCATTCGCCAGCTCTCTCTCCTTTTCTCTCCCGGAGCTCTCTTCTCTCTTCCTCCTGGTTGGGCAAATTTGCCCAATCCCCTTCTTCTTCCTTTCCTCTTCCGCCAGCCATACACACACACACACACACACATAATCTCATTCCTTTTCATCCTAGCCATACATTAATTTCTTTATTAAATCTGGGCCGTCCATTTTCATAAAAGAATTTCCAGATTTTTCTAAAATAATAATTCCTAAAATGCCCAAACTTCAAACATCAATATCTTTTTCGATATAACTCCAAATCACGAACCGCTTGCGCCCACGCGTCCGTAGCGACGAATACTACGAGGATATGTCAAGAAAACAAATCTTAGATGGCACGACACAACGATTAACCTCGAACAATGCGCGTGCCTCAGGGGCATTTTCGTAAAATCACTTAATAAATTATAAAATCAATATTTTCCAGGACGGGCTGTCACACAAATCACCGTCACAAAAACTTTATTTTATTTAAATTATAACAGGTTCTTATTTTTCATAATAAATTTTAAATGTAAGATTCCGACTGTGAGATTTCAAAAATCCTGTGCAAAATTTCAAAACGAACCCCTCCTTAGACCATCTCCAATGGTTGGGCTAAAAGCCAAATATTTTAGCCTGAAAAATTTAGCTTTTAGCCCAGAAACAGTTTTTCTGCTCCAATCGTTCTAGTCTAAAATTTTAACTCGGGATTATTAAAGAATAAACTTAGGCTATTTTTTTTTTCTTAAATTAAATTAAAAAAAAAAAATATGTAGACTACCATAAATTAATTTTATGAACATTTTAATAAAAAAAAATTTAAATTCCGATAAATATTTTCACTCGGTTCGGTGGAGCCCATGTGACATCCCGTCCCGGAAAATATTGATTTTATAATTTATTAAGTGATTTTACGAAAATGCCCTTGAGGCACGCGCATTGTTCGAGGTTAATCGTTGTGTCGTGCCATCTAAGATTTGTTTTCTTGACATATCCTCGTAGTATTCGTCGCTACGGACGCGTGGGCGCAAACGGTTCGTGATTTGGAGTTATATCGAAAAAGATATTGATGTTTGAAGTTTGGGCATTTTATGAATTTTATTATAAAAGTTTGGTGTGCCATTTGGATGGCCCAGATTAAAGGAAATCTGAAATGGATGGCTAGGATTAAAAGGAATAAGATTATATGAGTTTATTATGTGCACAGATGATTGATGAGAGAAGCACTAGAGCGTATTATTACACCATCCGAGTCGTACAGACTACTACAGGTAGTTCCGACTCATGTGCAGCGTAGTGCCGTACAGGTCGCAGTTGGCGACTCCGGCAGTGCCGTACAGGTCACAGTTGGTGACTCCGGCTGGATTGGATATTGAGCTTTAGAATCAGCCGTACATGACCACTGCAGGGTCTCCGGTTGATTTATTATTTCACCTGATTTATGTTGATGCATCCATATTATGTTTTTGGTGCATGGCATGGCATATTTTCTGAAAAGTGATAAAGAATGGTGTTTTGAGATTTTTGAAGCTATATATATTTATATATGCTATTTTCTGGGAAAGTATACAGGTTTTACAGCGAGGGGTTAGAACTTTGATAAAGGAAAGTTTTGAAAAGACTTGTTTTACTGACCCACTCAATTTTGTTTTGCGCCCCTCCAGGTTCGAGTTAGAGCAGAGCTTTGGTGGCCACGAGGAATCCAACGGTATTCTGACAGAATTCGCAATGGTATTTTTAAGCTTCCGAACTGTGTAAATGGTTACGTCACTCTCACGTGACGGCCAGCACGCCCTCCTTCGGGACGGGGTGTGTCAATTGGTATCAGAGCCTAGGTTGCAGTCCTGTACATCTTGAGAATTCTCTAGTGTCTTCTGTCAGAACAATACCGCCTCGTAGAGAGCCACATCGTTTAGTTGAGTCTAGTTTTCCCTATTTAGCTCAGTTATGGGAAGCTAGTACTAATGTGACTCAGTCTATTATCCAAATGATTTTTCTCTTAGGACTGGTTATAAGTTGATGCTGAATCACTTTATGGAAAATGAATGACCTGAGGGAGCAGGTCGATGGCTTAATCATTTGGAAAAGGTGTTTCAGATTATGCAAGTTAAGGAAATCTTTCTTTTGACGGTAGGTCAAGACGACTACCTGGTTTCTGAGTATTGAAATTGCATCCTGGTGGAGACAGGAGTCTTGTATGACGTCACCAGAGGAAAGAGCTAATCGAGAGTTATTTAAAGAATTGTTTAAGGAAAGGTTTAGTCCTTCAGCATATATTGGTGGTGAGAAGCGATAGTTTACAATTTGAGACAAGGAAAGATGACGGCAAATGAGTATTATAGAAAGTTTACGGAGTTGTCTCGTTACCATACAGATATTGTTGAGAATCGAAGACTCAGAACTTCAAAAGGAAATAAGGCTAGTTCTAGTTCTTCCAGCTGAGGTTTTAGTGCCACTGGTCAGAGGTATGGTGGTAGATTCACTGGTGATTCAGATAGAGGGAATGTACCTTTGTGTCGTAGGTACAATAATGGACACTTTTGAGAGTGTAGACAAGAAAGCAATGGATGCTTTACATGTGGATATATGGAACATAGAGTTGTAAATTGTCCCCAGAATCAGTAAATGCCTCCGTAGTCTTCTTTGCCACCACTAGCGCTGATCCATCAGGTACTTGGATCTAGTAATTATGGTTAGATGAGCCGTGGTGTACAGGATTAGAGTCGTACAGGTCACAAGAGGTGACTCCGACTTATATACTAGCAGTGATCGATGAGTTATGAGTACAGCCGCACATGCCACATTAGATGATTCCAGCTGGGTGGACGAGCTATAGATTCAGCCGTACAGGTCATATTAGCTGACTCCGGCTGATATATTTCTTGGTATTGATGATGTTGCCAAAGAGAGTAATGATGGAGCACGATCGAGGCGTGTATATGTATTTCTAATGAGAGACAAGATGGTAATATTACACCTTTGGGGATTATTGCTTACTTATCGAGACAACAGTGAGTTATCGTTATTGCGGGCTGCAGACCGTAATATCCATAACTTATTGTTGGATTCGTTAAGCGAGTAAACAAGTAGGTCATCCTACGTTAGTATGGTGTTATTCAGAGTGTCCAGTGATGGTGAAAGATGTTGTTATGCCTATGAATCTTATCCAGTTGGATATTGTGGATTTGATGTGATTTTTGGCACAGATTGGTTGCATTATGATCGTGCCAAGATAGATTGCTACGGGAAATCAGTTACTTTCCATCGACTTGGATGACCAGAGGTTACTTTTGGGGGATGCAAAGTGGAGTGAGGTATGCCGTTATTTCTGCTATGAGAGCAAATAGATTGTTATCGAATGGCTACCTAAGATATTTAGCTCATGCAGTACTATGAGATGTTGCTCTGAGTAGTGTGGAAGAGGTCTAGGTGGTTAAACATTTTCCTGACGTTTTCCCTGAGAATTTACCTGGATTGCCACTAGACGGAGATGTGGAATTCACTATTGATTTGTCTCCAGGTGTAGAGCTTATATTATAAATTGATTCATGATGAACAAAAAGAATTGAAAATTTGGTTACAGGAATTGGTTGATAAAGGTTTCATTTAACCTTGTATGTCATCATGGAGAGCCCCAGTTTATTTATGAGGAAGAATGTGGACATTAAGGCTATGCTTTGATTATAATTAATTAAATCGGGTAACGATTGAGAATCGTTATCCATTACCGCGTATTAATGATTGTTTGATCAGCTTAAAGGTGCCTGTGTATTTTCAAAGATGGAATTAAGGTCTGGTTATTAACCAATTGAAGATTTCAGTGATGATGTCCCTAAGACAGTTTTCAGAACTTGTTATAGTCCTTGCAAGTTTTTGGTAATGCCATTCGGATTGACGAATCTTATGAGTTTGACGAATGAAGTATTCAAGTGAATCCTTAAAAGGTAACAGCGGTGGATAATTTGGAACAACCCCAAAACGGGACTGAGGTACGGAGTTTTCTTAGCTTAGCAGGCTATTATGGACGGATTGTGAAGGATTTTTTTTGTCATTGCCTTGCCTTTGACGAGATAGACGAGAAAAGAGGTTAAGTTTGAGTGGGATGAAAATTGTGAGCAAAGTTTTCAATAGTTGAAGTATTTCCTCACTCATGCACTTGTGTTAGCACTCTCAGATGATAACGGAAATTATGAGGTCTATAAGGATGCTTCTTTGAGTGGTTTGAGATGTGTATTGATACAAAGATAGGGAAATTGCTTATTCTTCACGACAATGGAAACCTAAAGAGATGAATTACCCTGCTCATGATTTGGAATTTATGGCTATCATCCTTGCTTTGAAGTATGGAGACATTATATTATTGGTGAGAAAGGCAAGATTTTTACGAATCAAATGAGTCTCCAATATCTGTCTACTCAGCGGGATCTTGATTCTTGGTAACGAAGGTGGATTGAGTTGCTTAGTGATTATGATTGCACGACCAGGGTGATCGTGCAAATGTTTGGGCTGATGTACTTAATACGAAGACGCTCGTGAGAATAAATGCCTTGTATGCTTGTTATGTTCCTCTTCTTGCGGATTTGAGATCTACTGGAGTAAAGTTGGAAATAGAAGAACGAGATGAAACCTCGCTTACTAGTTTTCAAGTTAGGCCTATTCTGATTGATCATATACTCGATGCCCAGGGGATTGATTAAGAAACCAGGAATTAATTGAGGCAAAGAATATCGAGAAAAGAAAGACTTCAGAGTTCGAAAATCAGATGGCGTACTTATTCTTGAGACCTGGATATCGGTGCCTAATGAGATGGAATTAAAGGAAATAATTTTGGACAAATTGCACTGTTCAGCTTATGCAATGCATCCCGAAAGTACTAAGATGTATCATACTATTCGATCATTTTACCATTGGTTGGGTATAAAAAGAGAAATTGCTGAGTAGGTAAGTATGTGTATCATTGGTCAGCAGGTTGAAGTGGAAAGAAAGAAGTCTTTTGGATTGATACAGTCACTTTCCGTTCTTCAGTGGAAATGGGAAAAACATTACTAGGGATTATGTGTACAACTTCCTCGTACACGAGATGGTTATGATGGAATTTGAAGTGGTAGATGATCGGCTTACTAAGTCAGAACATTTTACTCTAGTGAAGAACAGCAACCTTTCCAGACAAGTGCAACAACTAATTATTTGTTTTATGGAAATGGGATTTTAGCTTACGGATACGTTGAGCTTTTTGGGTATGTTGGTTATTTCTAAGTTTTGGTTAGCGTTGCACGAAGCTTTGGATACAAGATTACTCAATAGTACATCCTATCATTCTCAGACAGATAGTCAATTAGAGATGACCATTCAGATTTTGGAGGATATGCTGAGATCCTCAGTATTGCAGTTTGGTGACGCTTGAATTAAGCGGGTGGATGTGATGGAGATTGCCTACAACTACAGCTTTCAGTCGAGCATTGGTATGTCACCGTTTGAGGTACTTTATGAGAAAAGCTTGTCGTACACCTTGATATTGGTCTAAAGTAGACGAAAGAATTTCTGTGGGTCTTAAGATTTTGGATGAGTCTACTCGGATTGTTCAGGTGATTAAGTCTTACCTGAAAGTAGCCCAGGAGCGGTAAAAGAGATTAGCAGATGGATGTGCCATTAATCGAGTGTATACTGTGGATGATTTCGTATTTTTAACGTTCTCTCCTTAGAAAAGTGTGATTCGATTTGGGAAGGAAGGTAAATTAAGTCCTAAGTGCATCAGACTTTATGTGATCACCGAGGGAGTTGGTGAAGTGGCTTACAGGCTTGAGTTGCCTCTAGAGTTGTCGTAAGCACACGATGTGTTTCGATGATTCGACATTATGTTTTAAATCCTTCACGTGTGAGAGATCCTCAACCATTGGAAATTTATCCGGATTTGACTTAGGATGAAGAACCAGTGACTATTTTGGATTGGAAAGAGAAAGTTCAGAGAAATGAGATTGTGCGTTTGGTTAAAGTTTTATGGAGGAATAATTCAGTGGAAGAAGCTACTTGGAAGTCAGGAGATTGGATGAGAGAGATGTAACCAAGTTGTTCTATGATTTTTTAATGGATTGTTTGGTTGTTTGAATTTCGAGGACGAAATTCTATAAGGTGGGTAGATTGTGACATCCCGTCCCGGAAAATATTGATTTTATAATTTATTAAGTGATTTTACGAAAATGCCCTTGAGGCACGCGCATTGTTCGAGGTTAATCATTGTGTCGTGCCATCTAAGATTTGTTTTCTTGACATATCCTCGTAGTATTCGTCGCTACGGACGCGTGGGCGCAAGCGGTTCGTGATTTGGAGTTATATCGAAAAAGATATTGATGTTTGAAGTTTGGGCATTTTATGAATTTTATTATAAAAGTTTGGTGTGCCATTTGGATGGCCCAGATTAAAGGAAATCTGAAATGGATGGCTAGGATTAAAAGGAATAAGATTATATGAGTTTATGTGTGTGTGTGTGTGGCTGGTGGAAGAAGAAAGGAAGAAGAAGATGATTGGGCAAATCTGCCCAACCAGGAGGAAGAGAGAAGAGAGCTCCGGGAGAGAAAAGGAGAGAGAGCTGGCGAATGGGGAGAGGAGAGAGGAAGAGAATGACCAATCAGAGAAGGGGAAAGGAGGAAAAGAGAGAGGGCGAGAAGCGGAGGATGAAGAACAGAAATGGGTCTTCAACCCGCGACCCGCGCGACCTGTGGGTTTTCCACCCTTGTTCGTCCAAATTTCTTCATTTTTCCGGTGAGTTACTTTAAACCATCACTTGGAAAACCCTCTATGATGTTCCCTCTTCCTATTACACCCCAAAAATCAAAGAATTTGGCTTGAAATTGGATGAAACCGTACGGTGTGTGTGCGGTGGCTTAGTGTGCAAATTCTTCAAATCTTGAAACGTTTTCTTTCAATTGCTAACACCATTAGCATTCCCTTAGGACCTGGAACAAAGCCCAAGCATTAGTTGGAGCATCGGAGTAGTTTTGGAGGTCGAATTGAAAACACCCATTTCTAGGGTTCTTCACGGTTTTGGCAAAATTGGAGCCTTTCCAGGCCGAATTGGTCTTGGTCACAGGCGCCGATCGTCATGACGCCTTGATGTGTTGTGCTAGGGAGTTGCAGGGCAAACTCCAGGTGAGTGGGCAGTTTATTTCAGTATATATATATATATATATATATATATATATATATATATATATATATACTTAACGTTTTCCCAGAAATCGATTTTTGAATGAAAGTATGTTTAAAAATGCCATGCATAGATTTATATGAATATGTGATTGAAATGCCATGCATAGAAATTACATGAATTATGTGAATTGATATATGATGCATATATGTGAATTGGTGCTGCGGACGCGCAGGTGAGTATCAGGTGAGTTATATTTGGTTCATTGAATTGTTTGATGTGATTTATGTTGATAGCTCATAACCTGCACCTCTGGTGTTAGTGCTTATGTTATTCACCCGCATCACACGCTCACCTTGGATCCAAGTAGATGCTAGTCGTACAGACCACTGGAGGTGGTTCCGACATGCTAGTCGTACAGACCATTAGAGACGGTTCCGACTAGTAGGTGACCTTAGATTATGTGCACAGATGATTGATGAGAGAAGCACTAGAGCGTATTATTACACCATCCGAGTCGTACAGACTACTACAGGTAGTTCCGACTCATGTGCAGCGTAGTGCCGTACAGGTCGCAGTTGGCGACTCCGGCAGTGCCGTACAGGTCACAGTTGGTGACTCCGGCTGGATTGGATATTGAGCTTTAGAATCAGCCGTACATGACCACTGCAGGGTCTCCGGTTGATTTATTATTTCACCTGATTTATGTTGATGCATCCATATTATGTTTTTGGTGCATGGCATGGCATATTTTCTGAAAAGTGATAAAGAATGGTGTTTTGAGATTTTTGAAGCTATATATATTTATATATGCTATTTTCTGGGAAAGTATACAGGTTTTACAGCGAGGGGTTAGAACTTTGATAAAGGAAAGTTTTGAAAAGACTTGTTTTACTGACCCACTCAATTTTGTTTTGTGCCCCTCCAGGTTCGAGTTAGAGCAGAGCTTTGGTGGCCACGAGGAATCCAACGGTATTCTGACAGAATTCGCAATGGTATTTTTAAGCTTCCGAACTGTGTAAATGGTTACGTCACTCTCACGTGACGGCCAGCACGCCCTCCTTCGGGACGGGGTGTGTCAGCCCACACCAATTTCTGGGCTAAATTCTGGGGGGAATCTGGCATTGGTTTAGCATTTAGCATTTAGCCCAAATTTTCCCCTTGGGTTGGAGTGAGTTTGGGGGGAAATTTTGGGGGGTAATTTGGCTTTTAGCCCACCATTGGAGATGACCTTAAAATGGTTTAAAAAAAAAAGAGGGTAAATTACAAAAAACTACCTCAACTATTAGTCTCACAACACTTTCATACCTCATCTTTTTAAAATGACAATATCATACCTCATCTTACTAATTTGTGCCAATATCATACCTCCGTCAATTTTTCTGTTAAGTGCTGACGTGGCTACATGCGGGGCTCACTCACTAATCCAACTGGATTAAATAATTATTAAATATATTTTTAATAATTAAAAATTAAAAAAAATTATATTAAATCTCTCTCTCTCCTCTCTCTCGCCTCTATCTCTTCTCTACATCCCCAAAACCCCTTCCCACTCGTCCCCCCCAACCTTCCTCCACTACCCTCTTTCTTTCCTCTCTCTCTTTCCACCCCCTTCTCTCTCGCCGCTATCTCTTCTCTGCATCCCCAAAACCCCTTCCCACCAGTCCCCCCAACCCATTCCCACTCGTCCCCCCAGCCTTCCTCCACCACCCTCTCTCTCCCTTCTCTCTCTCGCCTCTCTCTCTCCTCTCCACCGTAGTCTCCTTCCTTCCCACTTCTCTCTCTCGCTGTGCCCAGAACCCCCCAAACCCACCTGGGTTTTCTCATTCGCCATCCTTTTTCCTCCCGTATTCTCTTTCCCTTTCTCCCTTTCACGCTGCAACTAGGGGTGGTTCGGGATTGAATTATACAAAACTCATTTATTCAAAATTCAAAATTGTTTTACAAAGTAGTTTTTCCAATTGCAAATCAAGGAACAATCAAAACAGATTCAAGTCCAATCTTGACAAACCCTAGAAATCAACCCAAAAAAGGAATTTGAAATAAAACCTTATATTTCGAAATCAACCCAGAAATCTCATCACTCCTTGCGGCGGCTGGTTTTTCTACGACTACTTCGTTCTTTCCGCTCCCTGGAGCTCCTCGCCGGAGAGGAGTTGCGGCTATCGAGTGGGTTAGTGGGTGGGTTAGGGGTGGATCCCCTATACTTGCCCAGAGAGAGAATAGAGAGAGAGGCAAGAAAGAGAGGGTGGTGGAGGAAGGTTGGGGGGGATGGGTAGGAAGGGGTTTTGGGGATACAGAGAAGAGAGAGAGGCGAGAGAGAGGGGGGAGAGAGAGATTTAATATAATTTTTTTAATTTTTAATTATTAAAAATATATTTAATAATTTTTTAATCCAGTTGGATTAGTGAGTGAGCCCCGTGTGTAGCCACGTCAACACTTAACAGAAAAATTAACAGAAAAATTGACTAAGGTATGACATTGGCACAAATTCGTAAGATGAGATATGACATTGACATTTTTAAAAGATGAGGTATGAAAGTGTCGTCAAACCAATAGTTGAGGTAGTTTTTTGTCATTTACCCAAAAAATAATGTATTGATGCTAGAAAACAATCACTTAAATCAAAACAAATTTTAGTACTCACTAGTTGCAAGTTTACAAATGTCATTGATTATAAATAAAAAGACAAACATAACCTTCAATAAATAATTGAAAGCAATTCATTATGAAACAACCAAACATGAAAAACAAAAAACTTTAAATCTCTAACTTTGAAGTTTCACTTGAACATATAACATTATTATATAATAAAATTAAAAAAAATATTGTTTTTAGGGTGTTATTACTAGCACACAAAATATCTCATTTTATGCAGAATTTTTATATTTAGAAAGAAAAAAATTACTCTTATAAGAAGTGGACAATGAAATTTTAAAGTGCTCACAAAAAAATAATTTTTTTAAATATAGAACATTATTACATAATATTAGATGGCAAAAATTTTGAGACTCTTCAAATTTGAGGCACTGTACGACTGCACCATTCGTTCCCCATCAACGTCCCATCTGATAAGATATATCAAATCTATTAACTTGTTTTAGAATTATAACTACACATAACGATGTTTCGTTCTAATACATGCAAAAATTTCCGTGGAGTGTAGGAGAATTTGGGAGTACGGTATGGTAATGGACCTAATGGTGATCTACTTCTCCACAATACCAAGTACTCTTCTTTTCTTTGTTTTTACATCAATGACTTCATCATGCATTCATGTCGTCTTGTCTCTCTCCATCTCTGATTCGACACCCTGGCATCAAATGAACTATATTACCCTCGACTTTAGGTCACATTTACTGTAACCATTCACCAACCTACCTTTTTCAGCTTTTATGTTTTGAATTCTACTACAGAGAAAGGTACAGTATACGGCCAACTTCGCATCTCTGTTTTTGCATGTGGACCAGACTGCCCTCTTCGGCTTCATTGATTGTTTATGTCTCTGCTCCAAAACTAAAGGACTAGAAAGTTAGATTTATGCAGTTCCAAAGTTAAAGTTAAATGTCACTTAGTACTACGTTTTGTAGTATTCCTCTTCACTTGTAAGTGAGAAGTTTTAAGTTCGATTTTCATCAAAGATAAATTTGAACCACATTATTACTAGCTCATTATAAGACTAATGCATCTCATTCCCTCTTAATATAGATAATATCGTTTGTTAAAAAAAAAATATTACGGTTAGGTTTAGGCATTATTTCAGTTTACAAATATGTATTTGTTTTTGTTGAGCTCCTTCAAAGTATTCTTTCTTTATTTAGATCGATGTAAATGTTATTGAAACCCGTACTTTGAATATGGTTACACAAACATGAGTTCTGTCCCTATGGGGCAAAACTAAAACAACCTCCCATACAAGGGAAAAGACTTGGCTACTTATCAACTACTAAGTACCTCTAACGTGCGATAACTAACAATCGTCACGTAATTAGGTCATCGTCACTTGATAAGTGTTCTATTCATATAATGTGCTGGTGATATGTTAAAATCTCTTTTACTATAACACAAAAATAAAGGTTTCACATCACACATTTAGATAAGCTTTTGTTTTTCTACATAGGGACTAGTACTCAGAATTGGGGGTGCTAAATAACTTGACAAATTGCTCAACACCAACAATACTAGGGTCAACATAAACAATACATAAATTTATGAGGTTTCAAGTTTTTTTTTATTAGTAGATACCAAGGTTTTAAAAGGTGGTAGACGTTAAAATCGAATGGTGAACAGGAGCCAAGTGCCTTGGACCTAAGCGAAGACCTATGCGGTTTTTTTTTTTAATTTTAATTAAACTTTTATATAACATATAAATAAATATTAATTAAAAAATACATATGGTGTGAAATAGAATGACATGTAAATAATAAAATATTAGAACATATTGAAAATATAATGAATAAACATATAATGAGTGTTCGCCCCATGTATCCAACAAGTCTTTTATAATTTATTAAAAAATAAAGTACAAAAAGGAAGTTATGTGTAAGTGAGAGTCGCGACCTAGGTGGTCTAGACGGGTGCCTACATGGGTCTAGGCAGACTAGGCGGACGTCTAAGCAAGTGCAGACGCCATTTCTTATTTTTAAATGCTAGAAATTAATCGTTGCGGTAGCCAGCTGCCTAACACCTAGACAAAGACTTTTGGAACACTGGCAGATGCACACTACTTTTCCATTTTTCTTGAACATTTATGTTTACTTGGACTGTTTAGATCTAACTGATAAGTAAACAAGATTGTGCAGAAAAATATATACTCATTTCTTTTAAACGAAACTGGAAATCTGTAAAAAGATGAGCATTTGGGAAAATATACAGAGAAAAATAAAAAATAATAATAGAAAAACAGAGGGGCAAAAGGCGCAGAAAGTATAGCCAGTGCCATTTGCCAATGTATCCCATTGCTTAAGAATAAAGGGGCATTATTGGCAGTTAAAGACTTAAAGCTGCCATGGCTTCTGGCATTTTCAAAAACATTTTGAATAAATATTATTTCCCCATCATGACAGAACAACGGAATAGATGGGACATTATACTTACTGGGTGTATTTTCACCAGTCACCACCTTTAATGAATTGCAATATTTACCCCTTAATTATTTTCATGAAATAAGTTTAAATTTTAAATTTGTGTATACATTCTATATAGATTTCAAAATTTAAATTAATTTAATAATAATAAAACGATAAAAAATATATAATTACCAGGTAACCCATCTCCCCTCCCTTCAGAGTTCAGAGTGTTTGATGGGTTTAAGAAAGGCCCCTTCCTTAACTCCATCAATTCCCTTTCCTTTTCTTTTTCCTTTTCAAATATGTATGTCACTGTTTCATGACTTGATTTTGTTACTGTCGGTACGAAAAACTGTGCTCTTTCTCTAGGTTGGTGCTGCTCATATCTTCTTCCTAAAGCTTCCTCCCATAAACCAAAAGGGAGGTTCCTTAAAGCTGAGGACTTTTTTGCAACCAGATGGGTCTCAGCAGACCTCACAAGGTCGGCAATGGAGTCCCCGCTAGATGGGTTTCTCTCTTCTGCATTGCCAGCTTCTTCCTCGGTGTTCTTGTTGTCAACAGGTTCTCTCTCTCTCTCTCTCTCTCTAAGATCTTGTGCTGAGGTGGTTCTCTCAGCTTCTAGATTTGCTTCTCAGTCTAATGGGGATTGTAAATTTCCTTTCTTTTAATGCTGTTTGCAGCAAATGAGCTTTCTTTTCCGACCACTTTGCTGCTTTTTGCAAATGATGCTCTGGTTTCTGGATTCAAGTTCTATCGGCACCATTGTTTGAAATTTAGGATGTTTGCAATCTATTTGGTAATTTTGAATTGTACTTAAGTTGCCAATTGGACTAATGGGTGCTAAATCTTGGTCGTAATTTAAAGTTACATGAATTGGCGCAATGAATATGTTGTGATCTATTGGCTTTTTAGTGTGGAAAGTAGTAGATTCAGTGATGTTTAGCGTTGGAATCTGAGAGGTTAACTCTGATTGGATATGGAGTTCTCCATGATATTTGGGTGTTCATTTGGCCGGAAAGCAGATTTTTCGAGTTTCGTAGAAATTTGGGGAGCTGGTTGATCGATTTTAAGTTGGAGACAAGGCACTAGGAAATTGGTTTCGAGTTAACTCCTTTGGATGGTAAATAATGGCAGCCGGTTGACAAAGTAAAGTGGTTCTGAAAGAGATTTCTAGCCAGTGGAGTCGGTGAGAAGCCGGCAACTTGAAGACAAATAATGCACCCAATAGAATTACTCTTGGTTTGCTTAGCTTTGCTCTGTTGATTGGTAATTTATATACTACTTTTTCAAATTCTGCCAGTGGATTTACTAGTCGATTTGGAGCCAAATCTCCTATATCTCTGATGTTTCATAGAAATATAAGGCGAGTGTTGATCAATCACCACGAAAGTCCAACGCCCTCGAGACACGGCTTGTGAAGCCCAACTATGGTACCCAAATCACATGAATGTGACGAGAGGATATTGGATGACCTTAGAAAGCTAAGGATTTAACTTAACTATACTACCATACAGTAAAATATGAGAGTTGAACTGTAAATTGCAAGGAAACAAAATTGTTTTAATCTATCCAACTCATGTGACATGAGATTATATTGTCTGGTTCATAGTGTTCTTTTCTAAGTACACATGCATCGGTCAGTTGCTGATGTTTATCTTGCAGGTTTTGGGGTGTTCCCGATCCAGAGAAAATTGATGAGGAGGCTTCACCACTGGAGAAAGATCAATCAAGAAGAGTTCTGCATCCCATAGTTAATTGTGAGAAGAAGGCAAGTTACAAGATTCAAATATTTATTGGCTCCATTTCTGTGGTAACTCGTTAATAATTTATCCGTTCTACTGCAGGAGGCCGCTAATGACGCAGGAGACATCCTTTCTCAAGTCTCGCAAACACATGATGTGATCATGTAACTTCCCTTATCCTTCTATTAGTTGTTGAAGAAATCTCATAAGAGCTCACAATCATTTTTTGTATGTTGCATTTTTTTCCAGGGCATTGGATAAGACAATTTCCACATTGGAGGTCCAGCTAGCAACAGCTAGATCTTCCAAATCTGGAAATGATGAAGGGTCTCCTATGGTGATAAAACCAGGAGGTGAGCCATTGAAAGATCGCCAGAAGGTTTTCTTTGTGATGGGAATCATGACTGCCTTTAGCAGCCGAAAACGAAGGGAGTCAATCAGGGAAACATGGATGCCACAAGGTTGAAATCCAAATTTTCAATATTCATTTCTCTCACTAAAAGATTAGTTGCCGGCATTGCTGTTATACGCATATACATATGCACACACACATAACTTATTAGTTTATCACTTTTCCAGGGGATGAGTTAAAGAAGTTAGAGGAAGAAAAGGGAATTATAATGCGGTTTGTTATTGGACACAGGTAGGCTTTATATTGCAAGTGACTAGCTTAATAAACTGCTTGCTTCAGAAAGACAATTTTAACAAAACTTACTGGTTCCTCTTTTGCCGTCAGTGCAACTCCAGGGGGTGTTTTGGATCGTGCCATTGAGGCAGAAGAGGAGAAACATAAGGATTTTTTCCGACTGGTAAGTAACTGAGTGCCTGGGACCAAATTACCTGTTATCTCCAGTTAGTTGTTTGGAGACTCGTGCAATGCTTGATGCATATATGTTGTCTTGGGACCAATCAGGGGAACAAAATTCTGAAACCCTTTGGTTGGCTTTTGTTAGTTGTTTTAAGATCTAGATTGTCCTTTGGTTCAAACTTCGTATCACTTCGGTGGACCATATGTATTGTTTACCATTGTATGTCTGCAGAATCACATAGAAGGATATCGCGAATTGTCGTCAAAAACCCAATTATATTTTACGGCAGCTGTCTCTAAGTGGGATGCTGACTTTTATATCAAGGTTGATGATGATGTGCACATAAATCTTGGTTAGTGTATATATTTTAATTCAGCTGTTTCTGCTATGGAAATAAGGGGACGAAACAATTGATAGAGAATCTGCGACACTAAATTAATTTCAATATTTGACAGGAATGGTTGGTTCTACTTTGGCCCGTCATAGATCAAAACCTCGTACATATATCGGTTGCATGAAGTCTGGACCTGTCCTGGCGAATAAGTAAGCAGCCAAATGTTGTGCATCTCTCTTGTTTAATTGATGTTCGTCAATCATCTCTACCTATTTTGATAGGGGGGTCAAGTACCATGAACCGGAATATTGGAAATTCGGAGAGGAGGGAAATAAGTACTTTCGCCACGCAACAGGTCAAATATACGCAATTTCCAAAGATTTAGCAACTTACATCTCAGTGCATCAGTAAGTGCTCTTATGCAGTCTCGTTTTGCTCTGGTGTTTTTCTTATACGCACAAAACATATTCTACATTTTTTTATTCCCATATAACTTCGAAAAGTTCTGTTTTCCATTTAGCCACATACTTCACAAATATGCAAATGAGGATGTCTCTTTGGGTTCTTGGTTTATTGGTCTTGATGTTGAGCACATTGACGAGCGAAGCCTTTGCTGTGGAACTCCTCCTGGTAAGTTCTTGGCAATGTGATTTATCTCCACTTCAAGACATTAACCACTTAGTTTATTTATGCATATGCCATCAAGATTGTGCCTTTTGCTTTTCTACATAATTAGATGATTCGTCCATTGAGAATAAATCTCTCCATAGCTATTAAAGCTCATCTTATTGATTGTTAAAAGCTCTCATTAAAATAAGTACTTTTCTTGAAAGCCACACAAAAAGATCACATTATAATCAGTTCGTTTTCGATACATTAAGCTCGATCTCAACTCAAAACTGTCTTATCTTTCTCATAGAGTGTGAGTGGAAAGCTCAAGCAGGAAACCCTTGTGCTGCGTCGTTCGACTGGAGCTGCAGCGGCATATGCAAATCGGTGGAGAGAATGGAGGAGGTGCACGAGCGATGTGGGGAAGGTGATGAAGCTATTTGGCACACTAGTTTCTGAAACTTGGCACGTTTGATTGTGATGTAAATGTGTATGAGTTGACTGAAAATTGGTTAAACAAAAACCTGCTGCCCCATTTTTGCTATTATTTTATGCCCCCGGGACAGTTGGTATATGATTAATTTAATCATTGCACAGAGAATCTTGAGTAAAAAAAAATGGAGAAAATTCGTTTTTCCAAGTTTGTACTGTTTGATGCCCTCTGGATGGAAACTAGTTGGCAAATTGGGGTTTTTTTCCCTTTCCATATTTTTATGAGATGGGATGACTTACATGGAATATGTTCATAGGCATGTCACGTCCTGGACAAATTTTGTATTGACATATGTAAGTATATTGCAAGCATATTATTGAATTGAGACATCAAAATGATAGTGTACATGTTTCTTGTAAGTTGCTCTTCTTGATCGGAGATTTAAGAATACAAGGAAAACTCAAATCCAAATATAAGCTTCATCCTACCAAATCTAGATTTGAGATTGCTTTTAATTAAAAAATCCACATTGTGCGCCTAAAGGTTAGAGGGAAGAGAATGTGAAATGAGTGAGGTTTGGGTTATAAGATCTCCTTATACACTGTAGAGTCTATACCCATATAATGTGAAAAGAAATTTACACATGTCATTGTATCAGGACATTGTTCGACCGTCTATGTAAGTCCTTCTCCACTTTTAGACCGAAATACAAGAATCCAAATATAAAATAAATTTTTGGATTTGAGATGCACTAACAAGGGCAAATCTGTATTGTAACGAAACACAATCTTAGTGGCACGGCCACTCCACAGCCTTTCTTTAGTATCTACTTATTACGGATCTATTGCACTTATAAGGACCTCCTATCACAATATAACTTTTCATCATAATATTTTGAACCGACGACACGCACTCATTGAATAAATGCGCCATTAGAATTGTCTTGGTGATAGAATTTTCTGGCCAAGAAGCCTAAAACAGTTATTGGATGTACAGCAGGTACACAGAGTTTGTAAGTAGTAACTTTTCCATTTGCAGAGAGCTAGGTACAGTTCTGATAAGGTGTGCTTTCTTTTAGGAAAATATTTCTCTTGTGAAGAATTCTTTCAAGCAAGTCTCGGTGCATCCCGTCCAACTTTGTACCTCTCTATTTTGGTAACTAGTCAAATCGAAAGAGCTGAGATGAGATGACATTCACTAATGCAGAACGACAAAAGAGATAGAGAAGATATGTCAAAAAACACACGAGGCTTGACAGAAAAATGATCGAAGAGCAATGCTCAATTCTTCATTACCATAAACTTATAATTCCAAATTGTCTCCTTGAACATATCAAACTCCCTCCCTAATATATTAGTGTGCCAAAACATCTTCATCAATACAAATACAACCCCCTAAGCCACCGAAGCATATTAAATGACAATTGTTCCACCTAGCCACTTAATTTAAAACACAACTTACAATGCATCAAAATTACTACAAAACATTAAATCACAGCCTAAGATACATGAATATTAAATTAATAATTAACGGAATGGCCAAACACCAAAATACCAAAAACCGCGTTGAATAAACTCCTTATGCCCTGCATCATTCACTCCCTACACCTGTTAAGCACTAATAAGATTTTTCATTCTTCTGTGAGTTCAGTTCTTCGGCCAATGTTGTCTTATCACAGGTAAACCTAACTTTAGGCGTTGGAAAATCGATTTAGAATAAAATCACCAACATATTACCAAGTGTACATGCATGTTGAGCGTAATTCTCACATTAAAAAAAAAAGAGGGACTTTTGATGTGCTTATAAGAGATTGGATTACACCTCATATTGTCAATTGGTTTTATGGTTGAACCTCAACTTTCTTTATGGTACCAAAGCATGTTGTCTCATGTGTCGAACGGCCACACGTGTTCCAAGTCATCTGATTTGTGTTTTTCGTATGTTAAACTTTAAAATTTCACACATAAAGGGACGTGTTGAGAGTGAATCCCACTTCATGAAAGGAGGGACCAATTATCAATTAATTTTATGGTGGAACTCAACTTTCTTTCGTTCATATGGGTATGTCAGGTGATGGTATTTGAACACAAAAAACTAATATGCTCTCCAATGTATATGAGTTATACATGTTCACTTTGATTTCATCGATATTCTAAACTAATTTATACTAAGGGAAGGAGAGAATGTTTGTACCCAAGACACTCAGTTGAAAGAAAAAAAAATCCTAACCATTAAGACAATTCATCGTTTATAAAGTATCAGTTACCTATTTAATTTGCAGTTGTTCAAATTTGTAATCAACTGCTTGAGGAATTCTCTGTGGTCGGTGTTACAGCCGAAATGCAATTTTTGACAGGTGAAGTGGGCACATCTGATGGGATTTTCCAAAATCATATGAAGTCTACACTGATGTAGAAAGTACACCGTCTATGCCCAGTGAGCTTCCTTCTCAAGGATGTCAATTCTTGAAGTATAAGGTGGCCTAATTTTGGGTTCAACATCATACACTTACAGTTTTGCCGGTGTAACGGGGTCAATGAAAATTTTATTTGTGCGGCTACACACTCACATGAGATAGGCTTGGGTTTTGTGGGTCTTGGCTTCGTCCTCCGTTTGTATCCCTTTGTTTTTTTCTTTAAATAAAATTTTGGAGATGGGGGATAGGGGGGTCGTTCTATCGGAAAGTTAGCCTTTTCTAATTGCTCTGAGCAGGAAGGAAATAGCTTACTTTTGTAGTTGATGGCTAAATCTCAGGTCTTGGTTCTTTCTGACCGCTCTGTGCGTGTTAGAAATTTAGGCTACTTTTGTAGTTAGATGACCAAGCCTTAAGAGTAGTTTGACTCGCCTAATCCTTCATCATCCTGAGTAAAAAAAATGAAAAAGAAAAAAAAAAAGACTGATATGCAGAAAAGTCGATCTCATTTGAGTGTGTTGCTGTATACAAATAACCCAATAGAATATATTCTTCCAGTAATGGATGTTGAGTGAGTCATGGATATAATCATATATGTTCAAGTTACAAACTCCTCTTTTTGTCCCATGAATTTGAGAAAGGGAAATTTTATTTACACATATCTAACCTTTTTCTACACCCAACTTACTATTTTCATCTATATTGTTTTTTATTAAAGAATTAATATCTTTTTAAATCCAAATTTATTACCTAAACTTATAAGTGTCCATTAATTGCATTATTCTTTTGTGTTATAGTCATATAAAAATTCTATGCTACTCTGGAGTATATGACATATTTTGAACTTTTTGACTGTTACATCTTAATTTTTGTATTTTTAAAATAGTGATCTAACGGTACAAAAATTAGCATCCTATACTTCAAAGCATTGTAAAAAATCCTGTTAGTCAAACCGCTTTGTGTTGTTAGTGATAGTTGCAGGTGGTAAAGGGGATCATTACTTTTCATAGCTCAAGCCCGTCGCCTTTATTATATTAAAATTTTATTAGAAAAAAATTAACCAAAATCTTATTAGAAAAAAATTAACCAATAAGCTAAATGACATAATGTATTCATGTTGTAAGGCGTGTATATATATTAATAACAATATCATAGTTTTGGTCTACAAGTATATTAGCTCCCTTAACTAATATAATATTACTTCACTTAAATAATATATCCTAAGGTTCATAAAATATCAATATTGTCATATATTAATATTATAACATGCAGATTATTAACTATACATAAAAGTTGTACATAACTTAAGATTAGAACTATAAAAAAACATTGTAACTATATAGGATTTGGATGTATATACAGTAAATATAGCTATAATGACACATCCCGACCCGGAATGTCCATTTGGACTTTGAATCGAGTTGTATTGGCCGACACCTGGAGGGTGACAAAGTCATAAAATGTAGTGTAGTGGAAAAAGGATGTGAATAAATTTAAACCTAAAAGTGCCTAATCAAAAGAGTGCGCGGGTGAGCGGGATTGAACCAATTTCACAAGTGATGTCAGAGCATAAGACAATATAGTAAATAGAATGAGGGTTGTACCACTGAAGATAACCATCTCCTGAGATTTTCCAGAATCCTTGTTTACACGTAAGCACATCTATTAAACCTGGAGGGGCAAAAAACAAAGTTGAGTGGGTCAGGTCAACAAAACAATGTTTGTAAGAAAACCTTTATTTTCGAACATAGTAACCCCTCGCTGTAAAACAAGTATAGTTTCCATAAAACATACTACGTAAGTATGTAACAAAAGTACATCAGCAATATAACCAGAAATATGCCAAGTCATGATATATCAAATGTTGCGGTAATATAATCATGTATAATCAAGTATAACTAAGTGCTCATCCACCTAAGCTGGCACACGAGTTCGTACAGATAATTTCTGACATGAACAGCACGGTCACATACGAGTTGGAATTGCCTGATGCAATCCGTATGATAGGACTGGCACCTAACTTGGATCCAAGGCGAGGAATGGTGCGGATGTGAACATACACGTGAAGGACTGGCCCTAGCCCTGGGGCGGAGTACAAACACTGGGGTGCAGGAAGATGAGCATATACAAACATGTATGAATGTCATGACAATAATATCCCAACCATATAGCACCATTTATCACAATTAATATCACAATAACGATACTTGGCAATATAAGCGTAAAAATGAAGTAAATACACATTCATGGAAACTATAATTATATATAGGTATAAAAACAAACTGCCCACTCACAAATACGTCGTCAGATTGTAGCCCTCGAGCCTTACCTAACCCCTCAAGTCCTCAGGATATGTTTCCTCTATATGTGAAATAACTATTTTTAAATGAATTAAAACACATATACGGAAACTTAAATAAAACCCCCATAGTTTGCTCAAACCTAGGGTTTGAACATACGAAATCGATCTACTCGACGTCACGGACCTACACAAATTGACAAAAAGAAAAACAGAGGCCGAATGCGCTGCCATGCACCAGCTAAGGCACGGCCATACACCCCACCACGCGCAGGCAGACCCCTAACATCCGTCAGGAATATTCCGTCAGTTTGATGGAATATTTCATTAAATAACTAACAGAGTTTAACGGCGTTACCTGACGCCGTTAGAATATTTCGTCAACTTTGACGGAATATTCCGTTGTCTTCTCCGGTGATCCTAGCCGGTCGTCGCCGTCAGCCACATTCTGAACTTGCCTGAATCTTGAAAATTTCGCCGGTTTATGGGTAAAATTTCAAACATTTATATCTTCTTCATTTCTCAACCATTTTTCACAAAATTTATATGGAAATGAAGCTTATGAAGAGTAAAATCGCGTTATACCTTTTTAAAGTCCAAAAAGTGGATGAAGGTGGCCTGAAAAAGCATCGAAATGTACGGCTAAAATTGGAACTTCTCGAAACCTTGTATTTCGAGGTTGTTTCTTCACCAAACCTTCACTAAAGACCTTGGAGAGTTGTAAGAAAGCTTCCCTGACCTTCAAAACTCCTCGACTCGGCTTGAAACCGTTGAACTCAAACTCACTGAGTTCGGACCTTCCGAGTTCGACGTCCAAAACTCGGTCAACTCGTGATCCAGTGGTATGTTTGTGTTCGTGGGTTCAAGGGGAGTCCAATGGTGAGGTTTGTTTGTCACGTTTATGTGTTTTGGGGGTCGTTTGAGGGAGTTGCAGAGAGAAGAAGAGTTCGGATAGAGAGAGAGTTTTCTGAGTGTTTTGATTGGGTGTTGGGTCTGTGGAAGTTGTTAACTGATTGGGTGCCAGTTTTGAGGATGGCACTTGATTGGTGAATAGGAAAACGGGGGAAAGGAATGGAGGGGAGGAAATTGTGGAAAAGTTGAAACTGATTGGTCGATGGAATGGGGGACACGGATCCACCAATTAGGGAAGGGAAATGATTTTTCAGATTTTGTACAATTTCAAATGTACATAATTTGTACCCTTAATAGGGTTTTCGACACTGATATTTTGTACGCGCGTGTACAAAATACCCGTAATTAACATACTTTAACGGAGCGTAACTTTTTCGTTACAAGTTCGATTCGAGTCTAACATGCGCTCACGCGTTCGTATCGACGAGTATTATTTAAGTACGAAACCAGGAAGAAGAAACTGAAAGCAGAAACCACGTCCACGTCAGATTCCACTTTTGCCCAAAAAGGGTAAAAACGTCAAAACACATCAATGGAAAATAAATTATAATGAAAAGTAGGGACATGTTGTCACGTATAATGTTGGGGACCAAATTAATTTTATTACTATACAGACGTTATTATTTAATAGAGGTGTAGTTAAAAAAATGTTCTTTTTTGTATCCTTAATATATACAAAGAACTACATTAGTAGTGGAGCATGCCAATTTCTAAAATGTAATATTGAGAAAAAAAAGACCCCTAATATCTAGAAACACCAAAAGTTTTAAGCCAAGAAGTTGTAAACATACTTGAAAAGCTATAAACATTTTGGCTTCAACAAGAAGATATCCATGTTGAAGTGGTACTGTGTACCCACAAGCTCAAAGATGTGGCATAAACCCTAAAAAATAATGCACTGTTTTCAAACAACCTTAGCAAGATATTTTCATTCATCTTAAACTTTTATTTGGCATTGCATGTTTTTGGACTTATTGATAATTATTACTATGTGTAGGCAAGTTTCCTTAAGACGGACCAAATAAATTTATAATTTATTGCAATGTGGAGTTTATTCCCTATATAGCTAACCCAAGTTGGGACCAAAATCTTTTATGACTAAAGCAATGGCGGTTGCATTAAGGGACCACTCGGAAACCCGTATAAGTGGTTGTGAGGACTTCCAAGGACCACCAAAGTTTTGGGTACGTGGTGGAGGAGAAGAGTGCAGCGTCGGACCGGCTGGTGCAGGTTCTGCAAATGATTAGCGAAAGAAAAGGTGACCATTCAGTTTTTAAAATGACTTGGGCAAAACAACATCGTTTTGAGTCAAGCCATTTAAAACAAAATAATTAACGGCAAATCTTCTTATTAAGACATGTGAGGGAGACACTTTTTAGTTAAAAAAAATAGAATATACCTCTTTCCTCTTACCCGGGATCTCCACTCAATCCCATTTTGCATTCACTTTCTCCAATTGGGTAATTCCCAATTCCAATTCTCTTTTTCCTTTAACCCCACCCAACCAATCTCAGGCCGCCACCATCTCCAATTAGTAATTCCTAATTCCAATTCCCTTTTTCGTCTAACCCCATCCAACCAGCCCACCACCAACCGCCCCACACCTCCACCTGTCTCCATGACCACCATTTAATCTCGTAACTTTTGAATTTAAGTAAGTTTTCTATTATAGTCTAAATTAATTATATAGGATGTTAAAATTGATGTGTATTGAATGGAAAATTTAAATTCATAATAGATTATAGTTGTTGTTGATTTTTTATGATTTTTTGATATTATTCGGATAATTTGTTGGTTAGTTCATATATATTTTTTTCGCTTCATCAATTGATATTGACACACCCCGACTCAAAAGTGGGGCATGCTGGCCGTCACGTGAGAGTGACGTAACCATGTGCACAGTGCGGAAGCAATAAAGAATAGAATTTACGAATCAATTAAAACCGAAAGACTAGCAATACTAGTGTAAAAGAAGTGTGAATTCCACTAATACAGAGTATAAAAGTTTACGTGCAGTCAAGCAGAAGTACTAAATAGAAATAACACCCGAATGTGGTCCTACATAAGTGAATTATGTCAGAACGTCCGATGAGCTCCTCGTATGCCACCAACGAACATTACCTAATACCTGGAGGGGCGAAAAACAAAGTTGAGTGGGTCAGAAACAAATCTTTTCAAAACCTTTCTTTTCTCAAAAGTTATAACCTCTCGCCGTAAAACCTGTATAATTTCCTAGAAATAAAGTATATACTCATATATATAATTCTCAAAATCCTGCTGGAAAATATGTATGTATAAATGTATGTATGCCATGCCAAAGTATCATAACTAAATGTCAAAGCATAACTCTGTGAATGTGATTGAATACTAGATATCATCTCAGCCATCGGCTGTATATAGCTCATAACAATCTCATTATATCATATAGCTCATAACAATCTCATCATATCATATATATACCCTCCATACACATCAATACCACCTCTAGTGGTCTGCACAACATCACTGAATGTAAACTAATATGCTCTAGTGAAGACTGAGCGATAAATAACGGGTCACCTACGAGTCGAACCCACCTATAGTGGTCTATTCGACAGGACTGAGCACCTAACTTGGATCCAATGTGAGCATGTGGTGTGGGAGGTGAACATCACGTGAAAGACTGAGCCCCTGCTCTGGGCGGGAGCACTAATATCAGTGTGCAGGTTTATGAGCTCTAATCATATCATATCACATCACATCATTCGTTCTTATCAACTAGTATATAAACTTACCTGCCACTTACCTGTGCGTCCTTAGCACCAACATTAATATAAGCAATCAATAACGCATAATAAAATAAATAGATACTTTGCATGGCATTTCATATCACATTTCACTTAAACTGATTTTCTGGGAAAAATCTCATTTATATAGGTATATACGGAAAACAAATGCCCACTCACTGATAAGTAGACGGGTCGTAACCCCTGTGCCTAGCCTGGCTACGCTCGTCCTCCGGATAGGTCTCGCCTATATGAGAAGTAACTAAAATAACGTTAATTAACGCACATAATCGAAACCTTAGAAATAACTTCTCATACATTGCTCAAATTGGGTATATGAATATATCACCGTGATCTACTCAATCTCAGGAACATCTCCATATTTTTAGAAAAATTTTCCGACCACCCACGCGCCGGCCACGCGCGGCCACGTGCCTAGCACGTGAAACGGAATAGTAACAGCGTTAGAAATATTCCGTTAAAACGTAACAAAAACCGTTAAAGATACCTGACGGCGTCAGAATATTTCGTCAGACTTGACGGAATATTAGCTCTTCTTCTCCGGCGAACCTCGTCGGTCGCCGCCATCAACGCCTCCGTCTAAAACTCCGATTCTCGCTGGTTTCTGGAAAATTTTCAAATTTTCAAATCTTCATAACTTCTTCATTTTTGCACCATTTTCTACGTACTTTATACCAAAATGAAGATCTCACAAAGATGAACACAACCATACCTGACTCGACCCCCAACTTGCCGGGGATTCGTCGGAAAAAGCCTCGATAATTCTGGCCAAAAAGAAACTCTCCGATCTCGCGATTTCGACGTCCAAATTCTTCCAACGAAGCACTCCGAGCTTCGTAAGGACCTCCTTAAGCTTCCTATGAACTTAGAATTCCCTGAAAAACAACATTTTACGTGTGCATGAACAGTGCACAAATCGGAGGTTACGGTTTTGTGATGAATCGAAGGTTTCCAGTTCTAAAACTTGCACTAATGGCTTCCTAGTATCACAAGGAACATGAAATTGCTTACCTTAGTTTCGATCTGCAAGGTTTGAGATGGGTTTGGGTGTCGTCCGTATGAAACCGAGAGGGAGAGAGAGAGAAGGTCTGAGAGATAGAGAGAGAGTGCGGGAGTAAGAGAGAGAGAAAGAGTGTGAATGTGTGTGTATGTGTGTGTGTGTGGTCCAAATACCACCAACCAAACTCCCAAACCTAGATACACACACATACCTTAATTAATGCCTAGGGATATTTTCGTCATTATCCGTCATACGAAATCTCCGAGACGGACTGTTACAGAAATGGTTTTTTTTTTTTTTTGATTAATTGATATGTTTAGAAATTAAAAGCATGGAACGATATTACAAGCGAAAATCATCATCAATTAGTTTGGACAATCCTATTGCAAATAGTTCAACTCCAAGTTTGGATAGTTCCAATCTTATTCCGAATGGTACAACTCCAATTTTGGATAGTTCCTAATCATCATCAATCTATTTTTTCTTGTTTTGACAATGAAACTATCATGACACGTTTTTCGGATTATGAAACCTCATCGTGGCCATATTTAGTCTTTGTAATTTGTAATGTTGTTTGTACAAAAATTAAGAATGAAAAGTTAGTAATTTATTGTTTAATTTTCAATATTATTTTCGTCTTCATATTTTTTTTAACTTTTATATTGAAACCATCCTACGGTAGAATTCTATATCTACAAGGAAACTACTTAAAAATATGAGCGTTTTCTGTATTATTAATCTTTATTAATCTTACAGTTCGTCCAATGTGAATATAATTGTAATAATTGATTAGAAAACGGTTGCATGTGTAAAAGCCTGATAAAGTTAAGACTTGTCTCTTTTTCATACATAACCATCATGTAGTTCATGCAGCCATATGCATAAGGTCGGAGGTCAAAAAGGTGAAGCACTACACAGCTTGGAGTGTGACTGCAAACTCGTTTACCATATAAAATAATTTACACGACGAAAGCATGCAAGTATTTCAACCATTATATGGTCGGTTTCACTGCCATATTGTATTTCTGTCATCAACTGGTTTCTTTCAAAGCGGTTACCCAATGTTGTGGTGCTCGTTCTTCTCACTCGTGACTAGTTTGGAATTGATGTGTTTTGAAAAAAGAAAAAACTGTTTCTGCTGTGCTGTGAGAATAAGTAAATGTAAAATAAAACAGCTGAGTGTTTGGTAAACTTTTTTGTAAAAGTACTTTTAGAAAAAAAAAAGAAAAAAAAAGAAAAAAAAAAAAAAGCAATGTTATAATGTCTGATAAACTTTTATGTAAAACAGCTGTGACTGTGTAAAATTACCAAAAAGGGTATAATACTAAATATGTTCTTAATTGAATTGTTTGATCAATAAAGGTCAATTACTTAATATACTTTGTTCTTTTGGTTTTCAGCCCAACCTTAATTCTTAACAGGATGTTTGGAATTTCACAAGTCATCATTTACTCATGTATGATCCTGCACCAATTTGTATGAAGATTTGTAGAAAGGGAATCGAAAGGAAAGTAAATTGCAGTAGATAAGTAAACAAGATGCAATACTTTGGGAGAAAGACGCATCATTGCGACTTGTATTAGTATGTACAATTATTTCTTGTCAGAAAACTATACATACATAATCATATTTGTATCAAATGTTTCTCCAATCATCATTTCTTCTTATCAGAAAACTATACATACATAATCATATTTGTATCAAATGTTTCTCCAATCATCATTTCTTCTTATCAGAAAACTATACATACATAATCATATTTGTATCAAATGTTTCATTGTAACGTATCTTACATGAACAACATTTTGACACAAATAATTGTATCTGCTCAACACGAAATTGTGTATCTACTGGACTGCTAGGGTGCAAACATTTCCAGTAGCACGATCCTTGTCTATGACTCCATATATACCATTCTCCGAGTGGGACTTCAAACTTCGTACCTTCAAACTTCATATTTAGGGCTGACGGAGAAGAGGAGCGAAACTACTCCTTTTTATTCGAAAGTTTGGGAATGAGACTCACAAACGACTGCTTGGAAGAGAAGGCTGAAGGAGGAGAAGGAGAAAACATATAGTGGTTCATGAATCACGACCTGGAGGCGCTCTGTGCTCTCCACGATGGATGCTCTCTGTCCAACTAATTTCATATTTGAACGAAGAAAGAGAGAAATGAGGGTATGTTGGGAATTTCGAAAAATTCATTAAACAACATTGTTCACCCACCTCTCGAAGAAAAAAAGCTGGTTTTTTAATGCTTTTTTTTGCTGCTTCGAATTTTCAGTGTTTTTTTCATTTAAAACTTCGAAAAAAAGTTGCTTACCAAACAAAAAAATTCCTCAGCTTTTTTTTTATCGATGTTTTTTTTTAAAAGTTAAGCTGTACCAAACTGGTACTCAATATGTCGGTTAGAGTCACATCGCTAGGCGTTCGGTGGTGCTAAACCCACGAGTCGCCTGCACTGTTACGAGCACAGTTGCTTGCGTGTTACACATGTATAGTATTCTCATTTAACGAGTTTGTTGATTAAAGAAAATTAATCATCTATATTGACCAAGACCTAGCTAGCTGCAGACTGTTCACATTCTTAATTATTGTAATTTTGTGATTTTTATAATTTGACTAGATTAAGGTATGATTTTGCACTGTTGAATTCCAATTAATTGGCAAATAAACCAGTAAATTAACACGATCAAGTAGTTGCATGTCCATGGCAAAAAGGTCAATGAGTCATTGAGTTTGGCCAATTCAGAGGCGTACGGGGAATAAATGTTGGGGCAGACCAAGCAATATATATATTTTTTTTTTTTTGAAAAAAAATAGGACAACTAATGGGAAGCCATGATTATCCACTCGTTTCAAACCTAAAGAAACTATGTTGAAACCCTCCATTGAATTTGACCAAATATTATGGTGTATGAATTGACCATCTTAACCTTCATTTTACTCCATGTATACCCTAGTACTTTTATGACCTTGGAGGTTTTGGAGAAATTTCTCCACCATTTTTTTGTTGAAGCTTATATAGTATGGATACGTTATCATTGCCATGTTTTCTGTTAATAATACAATGGGAAGTGTTAAAAAAAAAAAAAAATTACATACCATTGTGTCATTAATATATGTGTTATTATATCATTAATATGAGACATTACTGTCATGATGTAATTGTGTTATATAAGTCTTATTTCAGCGTGGAACAATGTTAATTAAAAAGTAAGGTCAATTGTCAATTGCTAGTCTTAAGTGGTGGGAACATCAAGCCGCGTCCCCCATTTGATAAATGAAAGAATGCACGCACGACCAGTCAAATGCTGGAATGCTGCCTCATTTGACATCCAACGGTGTTGAACCATCCTGTATTCAAATAGTATATGGCGGCTGATACAGTAGCCTCTCTTATATGTTTCATTTTTTTATTTTTGTTTAATTTTGAGTAACAATCTTATTATATGTTTAATTTTTTTTTCCTTAAATGAATAATAAACTAGCCTCATTCTATCTACCACAACAAATGATTAGTGTTCCTAACTAAACCCCCAAACAATGAAAATTAGTGTTTCTAATCTAATTAAAAAAATTTGTTTTATATCCCTTGTCCCCTTGGCCGTGGCATTTTTCCCTAAATAATTGGGGTATTACTTCTCCGAGAAGTAGAAGTAATTGGAGTACTACTTCTCTGAGAAGTGAAAAAACTTTTACTATTTATGTTTAATCTGAATTTCACGACTACTAAAAAAATACTTAAATCACTCATTCCTATTACGGTTTAGTGATATTCTTCTTTACTTGTAAGTGAGAGGTCTTAGGTTCGATTTTCGTCAAAGATGAATTTGAACTACATTATTGTTAGTCTATTGTGAAACTAAACTGACCCTTTTATCTTAATATAAATAATATCGTTTATTAAAAAAACAATTAATCATGAACTCAATATAAAGTCACATAACAATAAAAATATGAATAACCATGATATTATTTTAAAAAATAGTTGTTATTGACACTTAAAAAAAGCATTGTCACATCCCAGCACGGGGCAGATCACTTCCCGGGCCCGCTCCACCACCGTAACACGATATTGTCCGCTTTTGGCTTACCATTCCCTCACAGTTTTGTTTCTGGGAATTCATGAGCAACTTCCCGGTAGGTCACCTATCATGGGAGTGCTCTGGCCCCCTTCTCGCTTAACTTCGGAGTTCCTACAGAACCCGAAGCCAGTGAGCTCCCAAAAGGCCTTGTGCTAGGTAGGGATGAGAATATACATTTAAGGATCACTCCTCTGGGCGATTTGGGATGTCACAAGCATAATACTTCAAATACTATTTTATAAGTTAATAGCTCATCATTTTTATTTTATTAATGATAAATTTTGTTATTTAAGGATATTTTACAAGATGGGATGTAAAAATAAATTTTTATCAAATTCATTATCTACGACTATAATTTCTTACTTACTAGTGAAAAAAAAAATCGCGGTAAGAGTAAGAGTTTCATTAAACATTAACTTAAGCAAACCAGCAACCGATACAATCATCATCTAGAAAAGCATTTTGAATCAAATATTCAACCAGACAATAACTATAATGTCTTATATAAGGGCCTAACCTAACTAGAGTAGAATTATCACCATCCAAAGTTTTCAACCTAAACAATTAAAATATAGTAGACATAACTTAATTTGATTAGAGCATCACGCACTTCACTCTGAATTTTTATTTTTTACTTAATTAAGTTAGTTAGAGCATTACGCAATCACTTACTTTGCACTCAAGTACGAATTTCCATTTTCATTATTCAGATGAATTAGTGAATTTGATCCAAAAAAAAAAAAAAAAAAGAGTTAGTGAAAAACTTTTAGGCTTTTTAACCAAAATAATCTCTAAGATTGACATAACTCCTCACTTTGGTTTCTGAGATTTGAAATCAATAGAAGTGGACGTGGTTCTTGAGTTTGCCCACTATCAATTATTTTGGTCGTTCGGTGAAAAAATCTGTTAAATAAGGATCAAAATGACAAAAATATCCTCAATTTAATTAACAATGAGCCAAAATAATTCAACAAAATTTAAAGGTATTTTTGTCGTTTTATCTTTTTTTAATAAAAAAAAAGTTTCATAAAATGATCAAAATAATTGATTATAGACAAACTTAGAGACCTTTTATATTAATTTTAAATATCAAAGACTAAAATGAGGAGTTATTACAATCTAGGGAACTAACCAAAGAGAAAAACGAATAAAACCAATCAAATCAAACATATGTTTTATATTGGCCAACATTTTACATAGTAAAAGAGAGAAAAAGGAAAATCTATAAAAATCCAAGTCAGAGAACGTGAAAAACGGGAAACGCGGCCACCATAGAAGGGGCCAACTCATTACCATGGTATAAAAAGAGGACCAAATCACCAATCCAACACACAAAAGGCTTCAACTCATCATCCCAAGATCCATTCATAAATTCCACACCCACGGATTTCTGAGATTTTCTCAGAAAATTCACATTCACTCAACAACTCACTCACTTTTTCTCATCTGTTTTTTTTTTATAAAAAATTATATAATAATTAGGGAACCAAAAAAGTAAAAAATTTGAACATTTAGGTTGAAGCCATTGGCCAAAAACGAAGGGCAATACTTGCAATAGCAGCACCAGAAAACAACAGAGACCCTGCTCTGCGAGCCTGTGGTAATCTCCCCCACGCATCTCCATACCGCTTATCTCAGAAATCTTATCCAAAGCTCTCACCTTTCCTCTGTCTTCTTCCTCCTCTCTCTCTGCAAATAAACCATATCTATATCCCTTCATTCTCTGCTTCCTCCTCCTCCTCCTCTCCTTTTTTTTTTGGTTTTTTCTTTCTGTATATATATATCGAATAAGTAATATCCCCCCTCTCTCTATTGGGTATTGGGGTTTTGCTATCTTCTTATCTCCTTCCTCTCTGAAACCCCCGAGCAATCGCTGTGCTTATTGCATGCCAGTATCCGATTCAATCGAGGGTTTTTCTCTTCTTTTCGGTTTTTAACTTCTGGGGTTTTCTGGGTTTTTGCTTTTCTGCTCGACGATGGCGTTGGCGTCGGCTTTTCTGGAAATTCTTAGACGACCCACGATTGTGGAGGTGCTCGGTGAGTTGATGATGCTCATAACCCCTCTCTGGATTGCTGTGGTTGTTGGGGTTTTTGTTGGGTGGGCGTGGAAGCCCAAATGGGCGAACTTGGTTGGCCGAGAGCTGTTGGATTGCTCAATCACAAAACAAAAAGAATCCTCCTCTTCCTCGTCGTCCTCGCAGAGTTCGTCCACGTGTATCGGTTTGATTCCGGGGCTGAGCTCGTTGAAGATTCAGCTGCCCAGTTGCATTCCATGGCATGCCGACGATAGGAATCCGAAAGAGGCGCTTTCTTTGCCACCTACCACGAATCATGCTTTCAGGTTTGTTGACTTTCTTGAGTGTTTTGACTAATTTTACAACTCGCGTTTGCTTTGATTTTTCGTGTTTTGGTGTTTAATGTGTTCAATTTCGCAACTTTGATTAGTGTTTAATGTGTTAAATTGGGGATTTTGATCAGTTTAACTTTAAGACTTAAGAGCTTTAGCTTAATTAGTGAATGTTATGATATGGCATGGCAGCTCCTCAAAGGTTGAAAGAGAAAGTTCCGGTCATGTGAACAATGAGGATTTACGGCACATATGCCAGCTTATTGAGGAGAAAGATGGAGGGCCTGCTTGGATTCATATGATGGATCGGTCTACCCCAACTATGCGCTATCAAGCTTGGCGAAGAGACCCCGAGGTATCTATCTTACCTTTCGTTGTATTCGATAATTGAGCTTATTGAGTCTCTCAATAGAAATATTGGTGGCTCTCAGATGCTTAACCTTGTTTTGCTTGTACGTATTATGTTGGGGAGGTTAACTAACTGGATTTCATCTATATGTTTTAGACTGGACCTCCACAATACCGCAGCAGTACTATATATGAGGATTGTACACCTGAGTTACTGAGGGATTTCTTTTGGGATGATGGGTTTCGAGTGAAGTGGGATGACATGCTTGTACATTCTTCTACTTTGGAAGAATGTCCAACCACCGGAACCATGTTGGTGCACTGGGTGCGCAAGGTAAGAACAATGATACTTTGTTTTCTCCTTTGATTCTTGAGTTGTCGTTGCTGCATTGGTTTATTACTTAAATTGTTTCTTTGTTTTGGACACAGTTCCCCTTTTTTTGCAGCGACAGAGAATACTTGATAGGTCGTCGCATTTGGGAATCAGGACGGACATACTACTGCATAACGAAGGTATGTAAATTGGAAGATATAGCTATTTATATAACCTGTCAGATCAACGCACTATCTAGTCTAGTCACACAGACAAGCTGCTGTAACCTATTTTGCAGAAGAAAATTAATGTCAAAAGGATTCCTTTAGGGTCCAAATTTCATTATTTTTCTTGACAAGGCTGGATGTCTTGTGTGAAATAATGACAGTTAATGCACTAGTTTTGGTTAAATTTAGTATGTTAAAAGATTGTAGCTGTGAATAGTTGAAGTGCTAAGCTATCTGTAGTTGTCCAGTCAATGCATATTTAGTAATTTCCAACTCTTAATATTTTGTTGGTATATATTTAGGGATTTGAACATTTGAAGCTACTGGTCGGTTTATTGTACTGAGTTCATATCTAAAGTAATTTGAATTCCTTCTGTGTGCTAATAAGTGGAGAGTCCTAAATGAAACTAGTTTTTCGAGTTATACTCCAGATTGTACATATAACTGTTGCAAGTGTTCGTTTTGAGCCGATTGTGCTTAGTTTGGGAATAAAATAAGCGATAGTGCTCGTCATGTAGAACGGTTCTGTTTTTAAGGTTATTAACTCGTGATGCGTAACCTAATGGTGTGATTTAACATGTTTCAGGGAGTACCCTCCTCTGCTGTACCAAGGCGTGACAAACCTAGACGTGTTGACTTGTACTATTCAAGTTGGTGCATTCGAGCAGGTAACGGAAGTCTTGTAACATCTTAATGCTTTCTGAAATGAGAAAAAAATCTTTCAATCTTCCTAAATGAAAGATATCTTTCTTTATTTACCTATTAAAAAATGGGATATCTCTTTGTTATGGTGTGCAATTGGCAGATTAATTTTTATTGATTCAAACTTTGAAAGTTCATATTGCTTTCTTTTCATAATTGTGCTCTTGGGAACCATCACTAAGATTTGTATTCGTTGGGTATGAACCAGTTGAATCAAAGAGAGGGGATGGCCAGCTTACCGCATGTGAAATTTTACTCTATCATCACGAAGATATGGGTATCCCTTGGGAACTTGCAAAACTTGGAGTCCGGCAAGGTATGTGGGGAGCTGTTAAAAAGATCGAACCTGGCTTGCGTGCATATCTGAAGGAGAGAGCCTCTGAAGCCCCACTTTCACGGTGTGCTTACATGGCTCAGATCAACACAAAAGTCAGTGCAGACTACTTGAGATCTGTTGAAAACAGCACCAGCGATTCCATGGTGGTTGAAAAGTCAGATAAGTTGGATTCATCGGACAAACCAGAAGGGAAGAGCATACCTAAGCTTCTAGTTGTCGGTGGGGCTATTGCCCTTGCCTGTAGTCTTGACCGAGGGCTCTTAACAAAGGCAGTCATATTTGGAGTAGCCCGAAGATTTGCAAAAATTGGTAGGAGGTTCTGATTCCAGAGACGCCAGCTAATGCCATCGTCAAGTGAAGGAACTGCCAAACGGTGGATCTCCACGCTTTGCCCCATTTCAAGAGGATTCCATTCGAGGTCTTATTCTTTGTCCTTTTTGTTTGAGCCATGAATACAACTTAATTGTAGAGGCCCTGCCAGAGAGAAGTAAAAGAAATGTCTGGGAAGAAAGGAGAGTGATCGTATAGCCTCATTCGTTAAAGTTGGAAATGTGATTAAAGGATATCTTGTGCTGCAAGAATAACTGTAGCCTTCAGCTTCTTTTGATGTTACATTTTCTTTCTTTCAGTTCTAATGATCTTGAATTGCTTCATGGTTTCTTTGCATACAAACTTCGGAAACAATTGACACTTGACAGAGACGAAAAATGATTTCCGCTAGGTGAAAAGGCAGGATGTATTTCGACGAAATGCTATTGATTTTAGGAAGTTCATCCATGAATCTTTTACATCAAAATAAAAAAAATTCGGTGGATTGGTAACGGATTCAAATCATTTTATCGACATGAGTGTTTTATATAAAAAAAAATTCCAACTATTTGTTTTGAAACCATTTCTGTCTTAACTTATTAACAAAAATAGTAGTAGAATCTCCTTTTTTATTCATTTACACTTTTTTTTTTGTTTGTTTTGTTTTCAAGTAAGAGATTGAATAAATCAAAAGAATCAACAGACAAAAACAAGAGTGCAGGAAGAGAAAAGTGGAGTAAAAACCACTGCCCTCGATTTCAATGGATTAGAGAAGTCGTTGAAGAAGTTTAATCTGAGACTGGGTTTATGAAAAATAAGAAACCAATAACAAATTGCCACGTGTCTACACTGGTTGGAGCCTAAACCGTGTAAAGTTGGTGGTCTTTGGGTGCATGGCAGACTTTGGGGTGGAAAAAATGTGGAATTGTAAGTGCACGTGGTCCAGCAGTGAGCACCCAAAAAATCATGGCTCACAGTTCACACAATCACAACAGCCTCTGACTTCCACAAAGTCGGCTGAACTCATATTTTTTTTAAGGATCTATGTTCTCATTAATGATGTCAAAGCAATCGAATATTGAGCAATTGGCCCCCAACACCTAGACAGCCCAAGTCCTCCAAAATTTGAGAGGCTTGTAGCTTTAGTTGTCCTAGCGTCCTAGAACGGTCAAACACTTATCTATGTTCCGATGTCACGTGATAATTATGTGATATAGAAACATAAACACCATTACGTATCCAATCTGTGTATAGCTCTCATTTGCTACGGAAAAGGGTAAAGCGGAAACTTGGAGGCTGTTGTGATTCAATTTTTACGTTGTTGCGGTGAGATGCCAGTGCAAAGTTGATGTTCCCAGTGAGTGGGAAGCACAAAGTTGAATCATAGGATTTGTGTCAATCAGAAATTAGACATGCGCATTTGGGATCCGCGAAAACATTCTCTAAACAGCTGGTTTTCTGTGGAAGAGTTGCTACCATATGCGAATTCCGGAACAGACTCCGACTACAACAGTACTACTTGATCCATTTCTTTTCTTTCAAATTGGCCGCGCTAGCCAGATTTTTGTCAATCATGGATGTTCATCGACCAGGGATTCTTGGGTGTATCCATTTCACTATTTCTGTTCGCTCTCTCTTATCACGTGACATGAACTCATGGAGTGATGCATACATTGTGTTGACGATCTGATTCATGAATGTTGTTGGACAAGTGACTTGGATATTTTCTGTCGATATTTTGTGTGGTTATATTATATGTGTGTCCAAATTCCAAAGGATGCCGTAGGATTCTCTGCTGATATTTTTTTAGTGTTAGTATCCCGCATGCGTCCGAAACGATTTCGTTCTGGTTTGGCGTTGTCTTCTTCCAGAAAGAGCTCTGAGCTTGTACACTTTGAGAGTGTAACTAGTCATAATAGTGCTCCTGAAATCTCAGTCTGCAGATCATAAACTTGAGGCCTTGTTTGGTGAGCGCCTCTGGCGCGATGCCTGGATCCCGAACCTGCTGGACGGTCACCTTCTTCCAGTTGGTGATGGCTCTGTGGATATGGATCAGAAGGTGAGCTCTATTATTAACCAGGAGGTCCGGTCCTGGGATTTGACCCCAATCTCTTCTATTATCTCTGAGGTGGATAGGTTGGATATTATTAGGTCCCATTTTGGTGACCCAGTGACGCCGGACCGCCTTATCTGGCGTGCGGAAAGGAATGGGGTCTATTCTGTGAGATCGGGATATCGGTGGATTCGGGACCAACTCCCATTGCGGGTTGCCATTGGTGGGACGAACCCACGAGTCTGGAAGTTAATTTGGGGTGTGGTGGCGCCCCCTAAGATTAGGAACTTCCTATGGCGAGGTGCGCGTGGGGCGATTGCAACTTCCCGGAATCTCTTTCAACGTCGCTGCGCGCCCTCTCCTTCGTGCCCAATCTGTAATGAGCATGAGGAGTTGGTTGAACACCTTCTCCTCCTTTGCCCTTGGGTTCAGTCCGTTTGGTTTGGTGGCCCCTTGGGAATTCGCGCGAACCGGGATTCGATATCCACTTTTGCCGACTGGCTCTGCAGGGTCGGAACTGCTGAATACGGAAGTAAATAGGATCGGATAAGGGCCATGACCCTTGTTGCGTATACCTGTTGGCATATTTGGAAATCAAGATGCAAGGCAGTTTTTGACCACCGTTTGACCGTCGTCCACTACCACCATTGCGGTCATCAGAAATAAGTATGAGTGCTTCTCAGCGGCAAAGAACTGCACCGTACTTCCAGCTACCCCATCTGCACCATCTCATGTGCTAAACCGTTGCCCTCCCTGGTCTCCTCCGCCTTGGGGTGTGCTCAAGGTTAATGTGGATGCTAGTTGGAAGGTGGGCCAAGATCATGCCTCAGTGGGAGTGGTCATTCGTGATGCTCAGGCCCGATGCGTGGAGGTGTGGATGAGGGAGACTGCTACTTCTAATACCCTTATGGCAAAGGCTTCTACCATTTCGGAGGGATGTCAACTGGCTCGACAAAGACATTTCAACCGGATAATTGTTGAATCGGATTCCAAACTGGCAATCTCTTCTTTGGTGGCTAGTTTGGTGTGCATTCCTTGGGAAGTTCTCCCTTTTCTATGTCGTATCCTAGCTTCGGCGAGGTCTTTCCAAGAGTGCACCTAGTCTTGGGTTCCAAGATCAGCAAATGTAGCGGCCGACTTTGTGGCTTCGCACTCCTTTGCTGGGATGAGCAACTCTATGTGGGTCGCTAGCATGGTCTAAAATATCGATGATATCAAAAATATCGGTAGTCCAAAAACATAGAAATTTCGATGGAAATATCGGGATATTATCGATATCGATAAAAATTGAATAAAAACCACGGAAATTGTAAAAAAAAACTTGGAAATTTTTATTGAAACTTTGGAGAATGTTTATTTAGTCAATTATCTATTAGTTTATCAAAAAAAAAAAAAAAATTAGAAGGAAATGCATTACATGATGGATTTAACTGATTTAAGTTGATTATACAGCGAGCGGGCAAACATTGTGAGTGTAGAAAATATGTAGTAATTAATGAAAAAAAGATTAAACACACCATAATCATTTATATATAATGATTTACTACAATATTTTACACTTTATACATTGCATGGTAAGATACATGAGTGATTTAGTACTACATAGTTCAAATTTTTCACTATCTTCATCATCTCTATGTGTAGAATAAGTTTATTGTGAAAAGTATTCATCAAATGATAAATCCCCAAAATAGTTTTGCATGTAATTGTTAACATGCCACTCATATAAATATAAATATTTTAGCATATTATCACCAAAACATAAGTGATATATGGTGGTTAAGGTGTTGGAGGAGTAAAATGGGAGGGGTTCAAATCCCCTTTGTGTTTTTTTTCCTCCCTTTTTTCCCTTTTTTTTCTTTTTTTTTTCTTTTTTTTTTTCCTTCCTTTACATCGATATTTTAGCGATATTACATCGATATTTTGACAAAATATCGATATTTTAGCGATATTACACTGATATTTTGACAAAATATTGCTGAAGTGTGAGCAAAATTATCAATATCGATATTTTCCGATATTATCGTCGATATTGTCCCCTTTTTTTCTTTTTTTTCCTTTTTTTTTTCCTTCCTTTACATCGATATTTTCTATATTTTAGCGATATTACACTGATATTTTGACAAAATATTGCTGAAGTGTGTGCGAAATTATCGATATCGATATTTTTCGATATTATCGTCGATATTGTCGATATTTGTACGATATGTACAAGGATATGTTCCGAAATATCCGTGATTCGAAAAAACCGAAATATCCTCGATATTTCGTCGATATTATCGATATTTTAGACTATGGTCGCTAGACCCCCATCCTCATTGGTGGGTATTCTCAATAAGGATGGGTTACCCTGCCCTCCTACGGGGTTGTAGTTATCTTCAAAAGTAGTGGGCTCGATGTTGTTGCCATGGTCTGGCCACATCTTGTATTTCTTTGTCCTCTTCACTTTCTTTATGTTCATGTTTGCTAGTCCTTTGTGGCTTTCTTGTACTCTCTGGCTTTTGCCCTGGTTATTGGATTTCCAGCTTTCAAAAAAAAAAAAAAAAAATAGCCTACATCATATTCACGTTGAACTTATTTAGTATCTAGGATTGGATTGAAATAAATAACTTACTATACTCAATATTGAAAAGAAGAAATGATAAAATATCATCCAATTTAAAGGTAGAAGATGAATTACTCGATAATGGTGGGATTAGAAGAGTTAAGTTTTCAAGTTTGCTTCTTATCTATTCACCTTTACCTTCAATATACGTTGAGTTTTATAAGTTATTGACTTCTTTTGAATCCTATGCACCAAATGAGCCATTTGAACATCGGACATGGCTGGCTAGGCCAAGATTGAGCTTTTTTTAGTCATGTTTGTTGCGACTCTTGTCCGGTTCAATGGATTTATTTAGTACTTCAAGCCGATCTGCCTATCTATGTTTTTGCCATGGTTCCTATGTTTTTATGGAAGTTTTGTTATCCGTGCGAATCGGCGTGGCTACGTTATTTAAAAATAGTAAAATATTCAATTTAGAGTGTATAATGCATTCCGATAAATGAGGAACGCCAAAATCGCTATGGATAGTCGAGTCGGGCCTATGTGACATAACTTATCAATAGACATACTCTAACATTCCACCTTCGCTAGATCGCTATGAATAGGTATCATATTTATGAAATACGATTCACTTTTAAAATGCCTTGGTAGCGAAATGGCAGACATGCGAGACTCAAAATCTCATACTAAAGAGCGTGGAGGTTCAAGTCCTCTTTAAGGCATAATATTGAATATTGAGAATGCTCATTAACTTGAAATAAATTCAACAGCGGATCACGTATATTCATGAAGTTTTCATTTGCTTTTCGCTTGCAAGTGATGTAAAGATAAAGTATGTCCCAAAAACCTATATTCGAAAATCGTCGACCTCTTGTTCTGGTTTAGGATCGACGGCAACCCTATCGTCTACCTCGTCTCCTCCAACACACCGTGCCACCACCACCACCCTTCATCTGTTTCCCTTACCCTTGTGTCCTGCATCCCTTCCCCGCGCCTATTTCTTTCTACCCCTCAATTTCCTTTACCTCGCTCTACTCACCCTTACCTTTGTGCCCTGCCTCTTTTCCCCTAGCCTCTTCTTTCTCTGCCCTACCTCTCTCTGTTTCCCCTACCCTGGTGTCCTGCTTCCACTCATACTGCGTCGTCTTTCTCCCCATTCCTTTTCCTTACCTCGAGCCTCCTTCTCCCCTTCCCCATCCCTTCCCCCACGGTTATTTACAGGCAACCCATAAATGACGTTTGATGAAGACTTTCTTCTTTCTTCTACCCTTCTCCATCTCCATGGAGTGTGGCCCTCCATGTGCCTCTCTCTTGAACTGGAAGAAGACGATGGTGAGCCTTAATCCTCAAATTTCGGTGGTAGTGGGCCTGAGCTCAGTCTCATATTTGGTGCTTTGTCTCTATCCTTTTGATTTTCCGCTTACATCTTGGAGAAATTCAGTTTGCTGCACTAGATTGAAATTAGTCCCTAATTTATCTCGAATCCCTAACCCGAACAATTACTTAAATCTCCTTCATCTGTGCATCACACGAGAGCTCTCCTCTACCCTCCCACTCATGCACTCACAAATACTTAATTGCCTACTAGATGTTTGCTTTTGATTGAGAAGCATCTTTAGCCATTGTGTTAGCTACCCACCTAGAGAGTGAATCGTTGCTCACTCAGATGAAGGTGTGCAAAACCACTTTGTAGCTGATTTGAGTCTCTGGGCCGCCTTCTACGGTTCTTATGGTACTCTGTCTTCTTGGTTTATTGGCATCAAAATCGAAAGTTTTTCCCTGCTGGTTGTTGGTTTTGGCTGCTTACATCTGTTGCTTAGCTTTTTAGAGGCAAATTTATGTATTCTTTGTGCATCTTTTTTGTTGTTAAGGTAGAGATTAGATTAGTTCACTGGGGACTATTTTGCTTTTGTGGTTTTGTTTTATGACCCTTGTATTTTATTGGTGTTGACTATGTCGCATGACCCGGACAGCGGATTGGTAGGGTACATAATGGTTGTGGCGTTGACTACTTGCGTCAATAACAGAGTCTAATTAGGTAATCACGTACTTTGCTATCACTTGTAACATTTTCTTCTATGAATAAAGACTATGTTTGCCCAAAAAAAAAAAAAAACAAAATGCACGTGTCGTGATTTTTTTGGACAATCAAAGTAATTTCATTGAATGAGAAAGCTAATACAAGGTAAGGACAACTCTAAAAGAGTCCAAAATGGGCAAGCAAAAGCCCAACTCCATAAACGAAAACTACAATGAGAAGGGCCCAAATTGAGCAGCCCATAGCAGCAACCAAACAAAAAAACCCAAACATCCACCTCCACCAAAACAGCCGCACCGCTACCGCAGATTCGTTGCCACCACCTGGAAGAAGGGCCAAAGAACCAAATGGATGAACGGAAAATGGGGGTAAGCAAGCTACCCGCTCTGGGAGCGCTCCCATAATCCTACCAAATAGTGCAAAATGCACTTTAAATGCTACGAACCACCAAAGTGGTAGGAGAAGACACCCAATGAAACGAGCAGCAAAGGTAAATGGTAGAAGATTCATAGTGAGGAGGAACGATGTTTGGAAAGGAACAAGGCAAAGAAGACAAATATGAAATAAACTCAGGGAAGACTGAGACCAAGCTCATAGCAACCTGAGACACAAAATGCTCAGAAAGAAAACAACCGAAAGCTAAATGCAAAAACAGATAATCTAAATCTCCAGCCATGGTGGTTTGAAGAAGGGAAAAAACGTGGTGGAGTGGGAGAAAAAGGGAGAGATGGGGAAATCGGGAGGAAAGAGAGGGAGAGATGGGGAGAAAGTAAGGAAACACAGGGTGGAAAAAAGGAGAAGAGGAAGAAGGGCGAAAATCAGGAAGAGATGGGAGATAGGGATGAAATAGAGAGTGGAAGAAAGGGGAAGAGGGAAGAGAGAGAGGAGGTAAGGGCACTAAGCTGCCGCCGACCCCATGCCGGCAGAGAGGGTTTCAGAGGTTTAAGACAAAGAGTTCCAGGTTTTTGTTTTACAAATTAAATCTACCCAATTAAAAATTGATGCACGTGCCGTGTTGAGTCCCTAAAATTCGAAGTGCTTTAATTGGCTGCAAGCGTAAGCTGAACACTTCACAAACGCAACCCAGATTCCAGTTCGTTGATTGGAAGGCAAAATTCCACATAGCCGGCGTTTGTAAACTTAGCAACAAAGCATAATAAAATAACAATATAAAAACAAAATAAAATTTACTTGATGAAAACTCTTCGAAATTTGAATTGTTAAGTCGCCAACATACCAAACATTCAACTTAAAATTAACACAATTTGGGGAAAAAAAAGAGATGAAAGAATTGTAATATATCATATTAACATTTACATCAGTACTTTTTTTTTCTTTTCCTTTTCCTGGTATAACAATCTAAATATGATCTGGAATTAAACTTCCAGCGGCAGTTGTAGTTAACAGACGAGGGTCTCAAAGCAGTTGAGGCCGTCCAGCTCCACCGCGAACCTCGGCGGCGACCTCCGGCTCTGCTTCTTAGCCTCCGGCAAAGACTCCATATTTCCCTCTTGCTTTGCTGTACTAATCGTGTTATTTGATGGAACTGCGGCAGTACTCTTCAGCTGCTGTGTGGGGAAGGAGGACTTCACCCTTTGGCCCAAGAACTCAGCACACAAAGCGTCAAACGAACTGAACATGGAATTCATGATTTCTTTGAAGGTATTTTTCTGATCAGATGAACCAAAATTTGAAAACCGAATTCCTTTTTCCTTCGATTAAGAAAACCCAATTCGCAAAATTGATAATTTGAAAGTGTAGAGAGAGAATTTGAATGTTTGATTGATGAGGGAGTTGAGGAAGAAAGGTGGGTATTTATAGGGAAGGAGAAAGAAAGTTCGAGAGGAAGAGGAAGATGCGTGCGGAGAGAAATAGCGTGGATGCTCTGTTCTGGAGTAGCCGCGTGAAGACTACCCAACAAGTCCCAAGGAAGACAGGAAAGGGTAAAATTCCAACTTCTAGGTCTTTCTGTAGCCGCCTCCCTACTTGGGAATATGAGGTCTTCAATATCTTATGACTTGGTCTAACCTTTTATTCCTTTCCTTGACTTGGGAAATTGGAGTGAGGATCCTCTCCGGATCCTCTTTATGAGGATCTTCTTCGGATTCTCTTTATGAGGATTTCAGATATCTTCAAATCATATCCTTTCCTTGACTTGGGAAATTGGAGTGAGGATCCTCTCCGGATCCTCTTTATGAGGATCCTCTCCGGATCCTCTTTATGAGGATCCTCTTCGGATTCTCTTTATGAGGATTTCAGATATCTTCAAATCATATTCATTTATCGTACTTGTGCGGTCAGAAATCATTATAAATTTTTTTTTATTTAAAATTGAATAAACAGTACTTGACGAAAACTAACCGCATGATGCACGATGAACGGATGTGACTGGAGGATCCGGCGAGGATCCTCTCTTGGGAAATTGTATGCACATTGCGCACACTTGCCCATAAGGTTATTTTGTGTGTGATTAAGATAGACCCAGCGCGAATTTAGTATTCGAATTTTGAAGGATCTCAGTGTTAAATACAAGTTTTAAAATAGAAACAGAGCGCGAAACGCGCAAAAAAAAAAATTTAAGTTTATTCAAATAGGCATTTCGTCGAACACTTGGTGGACTTGTTGAATCAATCTTATGAGCGATGTAAAAGAATTTGTCGAGTATTGTCGATGCAAACTGTCAAGATATGCTTAGGAGACATTACATCAAACACTTGGTAGACACCAAAGAGATCCTTACCAAACATTCGGAGAGTCTTCAGAAGACCTTCACATGTATCTTTTCTGGACTATTGGTGGTCCTGGGACGACCTTGGTCCCTAAGTCCATCCGCCCCTAGATACACGTGTCATGTTGGCATGATGTTCAGATTTTTAAATTTATTTTCATTATGATATGAGTAGATTTGATACCATTAGATGAATTATATTAGGACTCGTTCATAAATATTTTTAAAATGACTGAAAGCGATTTTGGTGAAATTCATTTTGGGTTTCAAAAGCACTTTAAGTGCTTCCTGCACGGAGCAGATATCTAGTGTTTCTTCCAAAAAGCACTTAAAGTGCTTTTCCAGGATCCACTTAGATTTTTTTTAAGGATTGGTTTCAAAAATATTTGCACCAGAAAGGCTTTCAGCCATCTTAAAAGCACTTTCAAACGAGTATTATTGTACACATGGAATAACACATATAAACTTGAAAAATTAATGATAATTTATAAGAACTCAAAACAAGCGTAAATTCCCTTGAACTCTAGGCCACCTTGAGTTTAAGTGGTCTAGAAAATTTTATAATCATTGCATCGTAACTAAAGGCTACTTACACTCAAGGTGCCCCTTCTCACATATTGTTGGTAAGCGAAAATAGTTTACTTCTCAAAATAAAAGATTCTTTGTTTGAGGACTCAAAAAGTTGTGTTGTAAACCGAAAGAAAAAAGAGAATTGTGCTGCTAAGGTCCCTGCATGCAAAGATGAATGGTCATAAAAGATAACATTTGGCACTAATTATGTCATAAGTGGATTATTATGCTAGTGCGATTAATTTTTAACCACTAATTATGTTGCTCCTTGATTAGTTCTTCCAGTTAGGTGTGTTGTTTTATATTAATTAAGGACAAAATCAAAGATTATCTGCAAATTTAGATGGTTATAATAAGATAAGACAAATATGGGGCATATAATTTTGAATTACGGAAGTTTCATACCAATGATCGTATGCCATGATTCGTGGCAAATGTTCTAGTCATAAAAAATTAAATTATGGGATCCAACACCTTGACTAGTTAAACCTAATTTGCATACACACTACATGTTGCGGAATATACAACCAATTTCTAAGGATCTTTTTCCTCCTTTGGTTTTTGGTGATTAAAATATTTCTGCAAGTTGAAATTTAATCCAGAAATATTAATGAACTTAGCACAAACGATGCATAACGTACAACATGTATAAAATATTGCATGGGAAAATGATCTTCTTCGGATTCTCTTTGTGTGGATTTTAGGGATCCTTAATCTAATCATTCATCGTCCATCATGCAGTCAGTTTTCGTCAAGTATTATTTGTGTTTAATTTTAAATAAAAAAATTCAAATAATTTCTGATCGCACGATGTACGATGAATAGCTAAGATGTGAGTTGATCTATGCATGTTAGGTTTTGGAATATCAACCTTGGGTTTCACAGTTCACAGCTGGATCTAATATAATATGATGCAATTGGGCTTGAATATCTATCTAGTTAGGAACGAGTAAAGAACTAAATAGTGTTAGATATATAAAAAGCAAACGGTATTTTATTAACTCGGTTTAGAATATATTTTGATATTTTGAATTATGTAGTGTTCATATCTAACGAGCTATGCAGTGTTCTATTGACTCGTCTCATAGCACATTCCGGTGTCATTGAATATGTGTTTGAAAAGTTAGAAGGGAGAATGTTGACTTGTTGGTTGTTCGATATGAAGAGGAGCTGCAGCCCAAAATTGAATTTGCCAAGGCTGATACTGTTGGATGGGATAGACAACAGTCAAGTATTGGATAAGGATGGAAGGAAGGAATAAGACCACTTCCTCAGCTCAGCCAACGATTGGGGAGGGGAGTTTATGACACGGGAATGATGCAACCTCAAAAGGCTGCATTCATGTTTTGGAGATGGGTAGGTATATAATGTTATATGCTATTCAACCTTCCAACTCTTCAAGGCTTGAACTAGATAAAATATTGTTTTATGGATTGACTTCCAATTTTTGAAAATGTGAAATTATAATTTTGGTTGGTTCTTTTAATTATCGTGATTTAAGTTTATGGAGTTTACTAATTGTTGTATATGAAATTTAGGTTTGTATATTCACCTTTTTGTGTGCTTATGTTCAACTCGGAATGATTAGAGTATAAATACAGAGCAAATAGTCTTCGGTATAGAGATTAGCATAAAGAGATCAAACTAAGAATAATAACCCTTAACTTTAATAGATCGCAAAAATATTTTCGTATGTACTCCATAAAACAAAGGGTTTACATATCATAAAGTACAATTAGTTCATCATTGTTTACCAAGTGGCCAGTAGCAAAGTAAGAATTGAACATTAAGTAGGTTTGTTGGAGGGTTTTACAAAGAAGAACAAGCCATCAAAGGTAGGTTGTAAAGACAGTGCATAGCTCCACATCCTAGGCTTTGGACGAGGAGTTTCTGGACTTTCCACGTTCTTGTTCTTGTTCAGAGTAGCTTTATTCATGGTTGATGATTCTGAAGAACTCGGAGTGGTATCGTTGGCTTGCAATTAGGCAGAGTCACACCATATTCGTCACCGAAGAAGTCAGCACAGATGCCTCCACCAAATCCACTGAAAACAGACATTGTTTCACAGCTCACCAAGAGGAGGAGGAGATTGAGATTGATGAACAAAAAGATTATGAGTTGACGGAAGACTCAACAATTGCATTAGCCTTTATATAGACAAAGTATTCAGGATTTTAGAGGAAATCAGTTTCCTCTTTGGATTACGAATCCTAGTGAATCTAGGAATTATGGAATTTGGTTAGCTTAAGATAAAATGTAAATAAATTAAAAATATTTATCTTAATTTGATTTCCAGTTCCTTCTAAAAAAAAAAGATAAAGTTTAAATGAATTAAAAAAGATTTATCGTAATTTGATTTGCTACTCAGGAGCCCAACCCAATTGGCCAAAGAGCACAAATCAACTGCCCCGCTTATAAGGCCATCTCCAATCGAGGGCTGGCCAAAGGGCTCGTTTTAGTCCTCTGGCCCTCCAAAATATTAATATTTTAATAAACAGTACAAGGCCATATTTGCCTCCATCTCCAACCGAGGGCCAAAGGGTCATCGGGCTCGTTTTAGCCCTGTCACAAAAAACCGTCTTCAACCAAAGGCCAAAAGGCCAAACATAATTTATTATTTCAATTTAAAAACTACAACAACTTAAATTCAAATCCAACAACAACTTAAATTTAAAAACTACAACTTATATTTAAAAACTAAAACTTAAATTTAAAAACGACGAATTAAATTTAAAAACTACAAATTAAATTTAAAGGAATGGTGAATGAATAGTTTAAGTATTTATAGGAAAAAAAAATTAGAATTTTAAAAAAAATTTAAAAAAATATGGCCCAAAAAACCTAAAAAAAAAAAAAAATTAAATCCAACGGTAACTGGCGCCAGCTAGCCGTTGGATTCAAATTTTAGTTTAAGCATTCTTGTCGGTTATAACCGACATGATTAATGATTTTTCTAGCCAGCCCTCTAGCCCTTTCAAATTCCGTGGGGCCCTCTCAGATTCCACGAGCCCTCTGGCCTAGCCCTCGGTTGGAGACAATTTTCGACCCTCTGGCTATTTTCGGCCCTCTGGCCCTCTGGCCATCTCCAACTGATGGCTGGCCAGAGGGCTCATTTGAGCCCTCTGGCCCTCCAAGATTCTCCAAGATATTAATATCTTAATGAACAGTACAGGGCCATATTTGCCTCCGTCTCCAACCAAGGGCCAGAGGGCTCGTTTTAGCCCTGTCACAAAAAACGGTCTCCAACCGAGGGCCAAACATAATTTATTATTTAAAAAATATGAAACAAATTTTGTGAAATAGAAGTTGTAGGAAAAAAATAGAATTTAAAATAAAATGAGACAAATTTTGTGAAATAGAAGTTATAGGAAAAAATGGAATTTTAAAAAAATATGAAACAAAGTTTGTAAAATAAAAGTTATAGTAAAAAATAGAAGTCATATGAAAAATTTGTGAATAAAAAATAATAATAAAACTGTAAAAAAAAAAAAAATTCAAATGTAAGAATTTCTATCGATTATAACCGACAGGAATACATTCTATTACTTAATATAAATGTATTACTGTCGGTTATAACCGACATTAATACATTTATACTAAATAATAGAATGTATTCCTGTCGGTTATAATCGACAGGAAATCCGACACATTTAAAAAAATTCTGGCCAGCCCAGGGCTGGCTAGCTGGCTGGAAGTGGCCAGCCCTTTGGCCATTTCCGATTCCGTGGAGCCCTCTCAGATTCCACAGCCCTCTGGCCTAGCCCTCGGTTGGAGACCGTTTTTGGGCTATTTTCGGCCCTCTGGCCCTCTGGACCCTTCAGTTGGAGATGGCCTAAGGTCATCTCCAACCGATGGCTGGCCAGATGGCTCGTTTTAGCCCTCTGGCCCTCCAAGATTCTCCAAGATATTAATATTTTAATGAACAGTACATGGCCATATTTGCCTCCGTCTCCAACCGAGGGCCAGAGGGCCAGAGGGCTCGTTATAGCCCTATCACAAAAAACGGTCTCCAACCGAGGGCCAAAGGGTCATAGGGCCAAACATAATTTATTATTTAAAAACTACAACTTAAATTCAAAGTGGGTGACACTTGTTCAAGAAATTCCAAACCCTAGGAATGTTGTTTCATATTGTTTAATGTTGTTTCATGTTACTTAATTTAATTTAATGTTGTATAATGGCTTAGGAAGTTATAGGAAAAAAATATAATTTAAAAAAAATATGAAACAAATTTTGTGAAATAGAAGTTATAGGAAAAAAAAAAGAATTTAAAATAAAATGAAACAAATTTTGTGAAACAGAAGTTATAGGAAAAAATGGAATTTTAAAAAAATATGAAACAAATTTTGTAAAATAAAAGTTATAGGAAAAAATAGAAGTTATATGAAAAATTTTGTAAAAAAAAAATAATAATAAAACTGTAAAAAAAAAAAAAAAAAAATTCAAATGCAACGGCTAGTCAGCTAGCCGTTGCATTTGAATTTGTTCTTAAGAATTACTGTCGGTTATAACCGACAGTAATACATTTATATTAGTTTCCTGTCGGTTATAACCGACGGGAATAACAACACTTTAAAAAAAAAATGGCCAGCCCTCTAGCCCTCTCCGATTCCGTGGGGCCCTCCCAGATTCCAGAGCCCTCTGGCCTAGCCCTCGGTTGGAGACGGTTTTCGGGCTATTTTCGGCCCTCTGGCCCTCTGGACCCTTCGGTTGGAGATGGCCTAAGGTTCTAGGGCTTTGCTATCAAATAGTTCGTTTCCAAAACTCGAAAACCCAAATCTCAATGCCTCTTCAGAGGGGTTGGATCCTCAGAATTTGTGAAGCGTTCGAAGGAGTATTTATTGTTGTTGAGATCCTAGATCGATAAATCATCGTTATGTCAATTTTCAACTGTTAATATGTTATCATTATGGTATCGTTTTTCTCTTTTGTGATTAGTTGCTTGTTTAGTGAGTGGAAGAAATGTTTATGAACAAATTTGGACGCTTGATTTAGTTTAAACTCGACAACGATGTGTGACAAAATTGGGGCATGTCATTTTGCAGTTATGGATGAAGTTCCAAATATTGCGACCGAGGTTCTAGTCGTTAAAAGTTAAGGGATATCAACTTGACTACATTCACCTAGCATTCATAACTCATTAAAATAGAGAGTAAAATGTTGCTTACCTCCCCTAAACTATCATGTAAGTGCCAATTTCTCCCATCAATTTATCTTGTGAACTTGTCGACCTTAAACATTACTTAGCCTACATGGCGCACAAGCCGAATAGCTAATGAGGTAACTACGTCCTTCTGGTGAATACGGGTGTGCCAACTCGACGACCAAACTCGGTCAGTGAGTAGAATGAATGTGGTGGTAGTGTTGAATGCGCTACTAACTCCGGTTATCCAAGTGATCATAGCCAAGGAAGGAACTCGTCTTGGCCTCTGGGTTCTAAAACTTGAAGACAAGGTTGCTTAATTCACTGCGAAGTTCAGGATCTCTTGCACCAGGTTCGGCTACCTGAACTATATTCCTGAGAATATGGGTGCGCCGAATCAATATCAAAATGTAAGGACACAAAAACTCACAAGAGATAAGTGTGTTGATGGTAAATGTAGTTCGACTGTCAGAATGCCGAACTCTAAAATGCACTTGAGAATATCCGATCATATAAAGGTGGTAACTTGGTGACACCTCATCTCGCCAACAAACTAATGAGATGAACTCTTCCAACAAGGACTCAAAGACTCCTTGTTGACAGAGACTTGGATAAATAGTCAGCCAAACTTGAAGCAGTGCTGTTACTCTAAACTGAATGTGCTCCTTGATCGCATTGATTCTGCGGCTTCAGTGCTATTAACAACGCTGGAAATAATGAACTTAGCACGAAAAAAGCATAACGTACAACATGTATAAAATATTGCATGATACATGTGAGTTGATTTATGCATGTTAGGTTTGTGAATATCAACCTTTGAGTTTCACAGTTCACAGCTGGATCTAACACTATATGATGCAATTCGGCATGAAAATCTATCTAGTCAGGAAATATTCGACTTTCTACGAGTACAGAACTAAACAGAGTGCTATGTATAAAGAGTCAAACAGTATTTTACTGATTTGATTTAGAGTATATTTTGATGTTATTAATTGAACTCAACAGTGTTTGATATGTAACGAGTTACGTAGTGTTCTGTTGACTCGTCTCATAGCACATTCCGGTATCATTGACTTTGTCTTGGAGATAGTTAGAAGGAATGTAGACTTGTTGGTTGTTCGATATGAAGAGGAGCTTCAGCCCAAAATTGAATTTCCCAAGACTAATACTGTTGTATTATTGGATAGTCAACCGTCAAGTATTGGATAAAGAAGCAAAGATGGAAGGATGGAAAAAGACCACTTCCTCGGTCGGTGATTCGGGAGTTTGTGATAAGGGAATGACGCAACCTGAGAAGGCCGGATTCATGCTTTGGAGATGGGTGGATATATAATATTATGCTATATCAACCTTAAACTCTTCAAGATTTGAACCATATAGAATATTGCTTAATGGATTGACTTCCAAAATTTGTAATAGCGAAACATAATTTTGGTCCATGCGAAGTTTTACTTTGGTTCTTTTAGGTAGCGTTTGGTACGCAGACGGGACGGGACATGACGGAACGAAAGCTCCGTGTTTGTTTGGTACGCGCAGGACGGAACATGTTGGTTGTTCCATTCTGCGTTTGGTACCCGTTGGACGGAACGAAAATGACTGCGGAGCCATAGCCGGAGGTGCAGAGACTGTGGAACGAGTCACATGGAACTGATAAATCCACAAACCAGATAATGAAGCATAATAAACTTAATTGCAAAACCCAATTCAGATTGGATCTTCTTGCATCTAATTCAAGAATCTAATGTCTGCATGTAAATTCAAGAACCCAGTTCATAAATCCTCGAACATTTTCATCAAAAACGAAAACCCCCTAAAACCCACGAATCCACATGCCATTTCAACAAAAACCAACAGATCTTATTGCAAATATTGATCAATAAACAAAACCCAGATCGCCGACTTTGACTTCTCATCCCTCCGATCGCAACCCCTAATCGGCCAAGTGGGTACCTCTCGATTTCGAAATTTTTTCAGTAAATTGACGAAGTCGTAGGTGCAGAAGTAGTTGGCGAAGTCGATCAGAGAGCTTCTCCTTCTGGTGGTAGAGGAAGGCGTAGGTGCAGAAGTAATTGGCAAAGTCGACGCCTTTGTCCACCGGAGCGCCGCCAGCGTCGCCATTGCTGGTGCCGCTTTGGTCCCCGCCACAGCCGCAGTTTCTGTTAGCTCCCCATGCCCTCGGATGGAAGCGAGGAGGAAGAAGAAGGAGACAGAAAGGTTATAATTTTGTGTTCCACGGATGTGGAACGAGTTGTTCCAGGGGGGGAGGCGGAACGAAAAATCATCCAAAACTTGTCCCGTGGAACAACGCGTTCCACTCGTTTTAGGCACAACAAACGTGGGACGGAACGCCTCGTCCCACTCCGTTCCGTCCCGTCCCGCGTACCAAACGCGACCTTAATTATCCTGATTTAAGTTTAAGTCGTTTGCTAATTGTCGTATCTGAAATTTAGGTTTGTATATTGTCATCTTTTTGTGTGCTTATGTTTAACTTAGAATGATTAGAATATACGAAGCAAATTGAAGTCTTCTATCGTATAAAAAAAAAATTAATCAAATAATAAAAACCTTCATTTTAATAAATCGTAATAATATTTTCCCAAGTACTCCATAAAATAAAAGGTTTCTATATCATAAAGTACAATTAGTTCATTATTGTTTACCGAGTGGCCAGTAGCAAGTTAAGAATTGAACATTAATATATAAGTAGGTTTGTTGGAAAAACTAGGGTTTTACAACGAAGAACAAGCCATCAAAGGTAGGTTGTAAAGACAGTGCATAGCACAGATGCCTCCACCAAATCCACTGAAAACAGACATTGCTTGTCACACAAACAACAAATTTCACAGCTCACCAAGAGAAGGAGAAGGAGTTTGAGATTGATGAACAAAAAGATTATGAGTTGACGGAAGAATCAACAATTGCATACAGAATTTTAGAGGAAATCAGTTTCCCCTTTGGATTCCGAATCCTAATGAATCAAGGAATTATGGAATTTGGTTAGCTTAAGATAAAATTTAAATAAATTGAAAAATATTTATCTTAATTTGATTTTCAGTTCCTTCTGAAAAAAAAAATGAAAAAAAAGAAGAAGATAGAGTTTAAATAAATTAAAAAAGATTTATCGTAATTTGATTTGCTACTCAGCAGCCCAACCTAATCGGCCGAAGGGCACAAGTCAGCTGCCCAGCTTATAAAGTTCTAGGGCTTTGCTTTCAAATAGTTCGTTTCCAAAACTCGAAAACCCAAATCTCAATGCCTCTTCAAAGGGGTTGGATCCTCAGAATTTGTGAAGTGTTCAAAGGAGTATTTATCGTTGTTGAGATCTTAGATCGATAGACCATCGTTAATTATGTCAATTTTCAACTGTTAATATGTTATCATTATGGTATCGTTTCTCTCTTGTGACTAGTTGCTTGTTTAGTGAGTAGAAGAAATGTTTATGAACAAATTTGGACGCTTGATTTTGTTTATACTCGGCAACGATGTGTGACAAAATTGGGGCATGTCATTTAGCAGTTATGGATGACTTCCATGGCAAATATCGCAATTACTGACCAAGGTTCTAGTATGTTGAAAATTAAGGGATCAACTTGGCGACATTCACTTAGCATTCATACCTCATATTAAAATTAAGAGTAAAATGTTGCTTACCTCCATAAACTATCATGTAAGTGCCAATTTCTCCAACCAATTTACCTTGTAAACTATAACCAATGTCATCCTTACGAAAAGTTTTTCACTTTCAATTAGGTATCGGGGCTTAGTTACTGGTTTTTTCGTTTTTCTTTATTTTCATTTTCATTATTATTTTACCTTGTTAAATGGCAAATTTGCCTTTATTTTTAAGGGAAAGTTGGATGAAAAGTGAAAAGCTTAATGTAAGGATGAAACGGGATTGAGTGGAGATTGTTCGCGGGAAAAATTGACACATGCATGCTAGTTCAAGGAGATAAATGACAGTTTACTCGAAAACTAAAATTGGCACATAATTACCAAGCAGAATTGTGGAAAACTAGGGTTTCAAACCAGAACAAGCCATCCAAGGCAGGTGCAAAAGAACTTCTCGGTTTCACAGCCAAATCGGCTTTCAATGATGATGAGTTGTTGGAGTTGCCCACTCTCTTAATGTTCTTGCTCACAATAACTTCACTCCCGGCTGATTCTCAACAATTAATTTTAGCGTCGTTTGCTTTGGTGGTTGATTTTGGTGATCATCACCAAAGTAGTCACCACATATGCCTCCACCAAACCCACTGAAAACAGACATTCTCACAAAAGTTCCAAATCGAGCAGCTCACTAAACACAATCATTCGAGATTGAGGAATGAAAAGATTGCGAATTTACGGGGGACTCAAGAAATGCATTGACCTTATATAGACAAGGGATTAAGGATTTCAAAGGAATTTCAGGCTTTCCCTTTTGAAATCCAAGTTCCTAGTAAATGTAGGTGTTGGTATGGAAATTATGTGGTATTCCCAAGGTTCTAAAAGATGCTAGACGCTAGGCAGACTAGACAGATTTAGTAAATTTATTATATTTCGTGTAAATAAGTGTCTACATATACTTTAAATATATATAATTTTATCATAAACTACAAAATATAATGACATATATTATGAAGTGTTGGAACATAATGAAAACATAGGGAACAAGGATATAATGTGTGTTCATTTAAGTATGTAACAAGTCTCTTACAATTTATTGAAAAAAATAAAATGCAAAATGAAAGTTATCTATTTTCTGTTTAAGTGAGTCACGATCTAGGCGGGTCTAGGCAAGTTAGGCGATCTAGGCGGGCGCCTTAGCAGGTCTAGGTGCCTTTTCTTAATTTTTAAACACCTCGAAATTAATCGGGACGGTAGCCAGCCGCCTAGTGCTTAGGCGGGACATGGACGCGCTATGTGGGGATTTTTAGAACAGTGTATTCCTAGTTTATTCATGAGTAGTGATTTTCCTCAGTGGCTTTAATAATTGTTTAGCTTAAGAAAAAATTAAATTAAATTAAAAGAAAAAGGATTTATCTTTGATTTGCAACCCACCTGACCAAATTAGAGGGGTCGATAATCACATCTAGTGCTTCATCTTTATATCCATTTTTTCGTTGGTGAATCCTCTGGTGCTTGAAGATTCTTTGACCATATTCATAAATCTCCCTCATCATAATATTATATGTTTCCAACTACTTTGTTAATCAGGGATGATGATTCTCTCCCCTCTTATTCATATTTCTTTCTCTCCCTTCCTCTTACATTCTTTTGTATTATTGTTTCTATAAAAAAAATCAATATAAAATGTTGACGTGTCTTAACCGTAATCATTCAGGTAGGAGGCTCTTTCCCTCCCTTCCTCTTACATTCTTTTGTATTATTGTCTCTATAAAAAAAATCAATATAAAATATTGACGTATCTTAACCGCAACCGTTCAGGTAAGATGAAAGAAAACATGAAAGAGATTATGAGAGAAGATAATCTTTCTAACGCACGCCTCACAATTTATGGTACAACTAAAAAGGCCAACCCTTGTTATCAATCAATTAGTCAAATAAGCGTATTTAAATAATTAGAAAATTTTGGAATTCTTTATAAAAACAGAATTTATCATAAACAATTATTTCGGCCAGTAACATTCGATGTTCATACACCAATGTGAAAGTTATTGATTGATATAAATAACCAAGAATGTTAAAAAATGATTATCATACGTTAGGTGTTTAAAAAAAAAAGTCAAAAGTCGAATATTCCAAGAGATGATAGCATGCGTGAGCAGGCTAGGCTGACTGACTGACCAAAACGGCGTCGAGCTTAAGCAAATGAATGTTGTTAACGCCACCAGTAACCACGCTTCCCTCCAAGAACTCGCAATTCCCCAGGCCAATGGGACCCACCCTCCTTGGTATCTAACGGCTCAAATCAAAGCATCTTCCTTTCTGTACCCAAAGAAAAACCCACTCTAACCTACTCTCCCCCTCAACCTACCTAGTGGTGCACCGACCTCTATCAACGGGACCAACCTTCACCCCCCACACTCACCCTTCAATTCACAACTAGAAGTTTTTAAATAAGGGACCAGTTGAGCCTTAGGGCTCTATAGAAGACTGAAAAATGATTTAGGTGGTCCTCTAGCGACCCTGTAATGGACAGTGTTAGAAGAAACGTCGGTTTGGTGGGGCTCGACAAGTGATGCTTGACAAGCCTAGACACATGGCTCGACATGTCTCAACAAACGTCAACATGCCCAACAAATGCTTGACAAAATGTCTTAGTAACAAAACTTAATAGAAATCGATTGGAACTTGGAAAAAAAAAATTGACACATTATTTGTATCCAAAATAGTTTTGATCTCTACACTAGATTCCCTACGAGGTATGAATCATTGATCAGCCACTAAAACATGCACTAAAATCCTTACTTGTTCAGTTGTTAGATCCAAGTTATTGAGTTCTTCATCATACATCTAGCTGTTTAATTACGTGGTCCAAACTAGAGCGTATACCTTTCGATGTCAGATTTTTTGCGAATCCAACACCAGGCAATCACAACCATCCATCCATCCGACCAACCAAAAACGCCAGCGTGACAAAGAATCTCCACACGAAGCCGGATCTAAATTTAAAATTAAATCCCGTTAAATGCGGTTCGATGAAAGTCGCCCGCACCAGCGAACGCGTATAAATAACGGCCCGGCAGAGGCGTCAGCCAAAGCCTCTCTCCGCAACGGAAAATTAAGAAAAAAAAGAGAAGGAATTCGCAAAGTTCGGGTTCGAGATCCGGCGAAGCTCGTCGGGTTTCAACCACCTGAATTCGAATCCTTAGTTTTCGGAGCTCCGAAACGCACCGTTTCTCTCCTCTCGTCGACTTCGAGTTCTACGAAAATGAAGGGCTCGGGCCCTCTGGTCGCATCGGTAGTCGCCGCCTCCACCATGGCTCTGACGACGTCGTCTTCGTCCAACCAGGTACGCACAAAATTACAAAATGCTGCAAAGTTTGGATTTTGCTTTGAATTTCGTGAAATTGATTAATGGATCTGTTAATGTATCGGAACTTTAATCTAGTTACGGCGTTAATTGCTTTTGATTAGGGTTTTTCATCCCCGGCGACGAAGAACGGCGGGAAAAACTTGCATACGGCGTCGGACAAGGATAAGTTCGAGCCGAGATTCGACGGTTTGAGGTTCATTGAGACGCTGGTGACGGCGCACAGATGATTAATTTGACGGCGGAGCTCTAGAGTTAGTTGTAATTCCCGCCATTAGAATTCAGAGGAAAAAAAACTTGTACTTTCCTTTTTCTTTCCCCTTTATTTTTTCTTATTTTTACAAAGTTGAGGACTTCGGCGTTGATTTGTGATTGAGTCCCTTTTGGGTGTTTAATTTGGGTTCTCCAATCTCATAATTCACATCAATTAGCATTTAATCTTATATTAATTAAATGAGAAGGTTTTTTTCTTATTTAATTTTAATTGTTTTTAATTTGGGGGTTGTATTGGGAATCTTCGTGATTTTCAGAAGTACATGTGTCATGGTTTGTACTTTCGTTTTAAATTGTCGGTAGGGAGTTGGGGTTTCTTGCTCGGATGGGGGATTCTCTTCTTTCTCTCTCTACTTTTTTTCGCTCTCTACAAAAATAAAATCTTGACCGTCAAACAAGAGGAGAGAAAAATGGAAGAAAAAAAAGAGAGAAGGGAATTCTTATCCTTCTTGCTGCGGACGAAATTATTTGGAATGCATAAACATAAGCTTCCAGTTCCAGTTGGTGGTTTTTCAGAGTTGGAAATTACGGTTTTTTGGACGTTTTGTTAATTGTTAATTGTGTGTTTAATTTGCTTAATTAGAACTGATTTGCTGGGTTTGATTTTTGTTTCACAATTTCTTATAACCCAACGTGCTGGGTTTGCTTTGCTTGCCCTGTATTAGTTTTAAATTGGAATTAAAGAATAAAACCAGAGGCGACAGACTTGAACAAAATGTTTAAAATCGTACAGGTTAACGGAAGTTGAATACTTCGAGGAAGATGGTCATTTGTTATGTAAAAGGTGTTTCAGGATGTTAATACAGTTGTTATGCGGCAAAGATAAAAACGTTGCGTGATTTATTTTATTTATTTATTTTTTAAAAAAGGAGATTAGGTGATGATTTCGTCACAACAGTTGACCGTTCTATAAAGCCGGAAAAACTTACAGAAGCATTTCAGTCTTCTTCTGGACACCATTGTTTGATTCACCAGTGCTGGAAATCGAACCCAAAACGTACCGTGTGAAATATGAGTTTGAAATTCATTTCCAACCACTAAATCATCCCGTAGCTATTGTTGCGTGATTTATTTGAGAATATGACACCGTCATAGTGATACCTTGACTTGTTGAGATATGTGGTTTTTAATGTCTGACTTAAAATTTTGTTTATTTTCTTTAATAATTCTACTGTACTCTGAAATATCGCAGTCATTTTTTTTTTTACCACAGAAAGTATCTGGCTATGAATCTTTGTGGGGTGTGTGGCTATTTAGCCGCTGGTTGTTTGGTCACAAGAGGAAAGCACATATATACAGAATTAGAGATCTTTAGAAGGGTGGTACAGCCACCACAGCATTTTTGAATTAGACTAACAAAGATTCCGACATCTTTTTTTTTTGAAGAAAATAGTTTCCATCTTCAGATGTGTTGATGGCCATTCATATTTTTGTGGGGAAACATAGGCATCCCGGGCGAATACATTCATACATCTACAAAATTGATCACGTGACTAGATTTTTTTTTTTTGTAACACTTATTATTTGATTAGATTTTTTTCTCTAACATTCATTACGTAATTAAATTATCTTATGATGAGTTACGTAAAAAGTGCTATAGAAACATGAGTGTGTTTCCCGCGATAACAAGATAGAGTCTCCAGCCGAGCCTAGTAGTGTGAGTTTGTAACTAAGCATGGTATTAAAGTGATTGATGGTGACGGAGCTTGTGCCAGGTGGGTAAGGGTGTTTGAAATTTGTTCACAAACCACCGTTTATAGGATGTGAGGTCGTATTAAGCACGCTTTATGCTACTCGGATTAGTAAGGCACCCCACTCTCTACGGGTTGGGCAGCAAACCAACAAAGATAGAGCCTCCATACATCGTAGTAAAACGTGGTCAGGATATGATTCAACCACCACCAGCAATTTGAGGAAGGGGTGCCATTCATATTCGTGGGTGCTTAAAGTCAGATTAAACATGATGAATTTAGCAGTCCATTTTTTCTCAAACCTTGAATTGTTTGCTTTCTATTTTTTATTCCGCGATGACTGGATACCACATAAGTTTGTTTACAAAAATCATGTGTGGTCCAACAACGACTGTGATATTTACCTTATAAAATTACCTTTGTAATCCAACAGTTTTGATGACTTTGATCTATAAAATGCTATAAAAAGCTTGTGATTAAGATTTAATTAAAAACATATAGGCCACACCTTGGACTGACACACCAATTAACTCCAGGAAAGTCATATCATTTGTTGAAAACTTGAAGTGCACGTGAGTCATGAGTCATGACTGCATGCGCTGCTGCTCCCACATCGTTTTCATGCAACTGACGAATGCAGTGCCTTGTGTTGTAATTCTCCTGTTTCTTAATTTGCTTTTGTAAAATTAAAGAACACAAAAAACACAGCCACAAATCGAACAAATGGCCTACAATCGCAAACAATACAAGTGGATGGTATGAGACTATGAGTATTAATGCGATTTTACAGCATGAGTTTCATTGATCTTTCTAGTGTTCTTCACTAGGTTACTTGGTATTGGAATACAGTCATGGTTTAATTAATTCATGTTGTATACACGCTCTTTTAAGGTTGTTGATAGAGTGGAAAACAGTGAATTTATATGTAATCAACATGAGATCATTTGGTATTGGAATACGGTCATTGGTTTAATTAATTCATGTTGTATGCATGTCATTTTAAGGTTGTGGATAGAGTGGAAAACATTGATTTTATATGTAATCAACACGAGATTATTTGATATTAATTGGAATACAGTCATAGTTTAATTCATTCATGTTGTGTACATGCCATTCTAAGAATTTTGTTGTCGATGGAGTATGATGACTACGCACGCAATCAACCTCAAGGAAATAAACAACCACATGCAAAATCAACAATTTATAGTGGTTCAGCTGCTGATTTTGCTTACATTCACTCCGTGATCCCTTCAGAAATTTCATTAGCAAAGAATGACAACTTTTGTTTACAGTTGAAACCCCATTAGGTTTGGTTGTTGAGAGTATATCCAAAATTGAGGAAAGAAGGAGCCCGTCACATAAGGAGTTCAGTTACTCTCCATATTACTAATTGGTTTTATAGCAAAATTTCAATTTCCTTCATTGATCCTAATAAAACCTAGGTCTTGTGTTCATCCATATTATAACACGTCATGAAATGATTATACCACGTGATTGTGTTCCAACGCCAGCCAATAATTTTTCAACAATTACAACAGTTGTAGGCAATTCACCTTATTAAGATGTCATGAATTCAACGTCAGGTTTTTCTGAAATTTGAACTTCCCCATTACTAAGTAAAAGGGTAAAGTGCAAGTAGTAATTTTATTGGCACTAGTAATTTTAAAGGGAGACTTTGGATGCGATCCCTATCTATCAATAGTTTTTTACTAAAACCTTGTTGATTTTCAATTTTTGATCTAAGTTCCTGAAATTAATGTAATAATTTATTTCTATTTATGTTACTATATATTTTAAATTAAAAATTGAAATTTATAGTTGTTTTTGTTAATGAGATTTTAAATAAACTCATAATTTGTGGGATTAAAAATATTAAAATATAAATTATACTATTATGTGTGTGTGTGTATATATATATTAAAAAATATTATTGTACCAAAACATGGGTACATTCTTCAAAACCACACAAAAAAAATAATAATAATAGATATTAGGCTTAATAACATTAGTAAATTTCTTCAATAAAACTTGACATGGATACATTCTCAAAATAAAAAAAAAAAGAATGTATCCATAGAAGTTTAAAAATGGATTAGAAAAAAAATTGAATATATTTTATATAAAAAAAAGGGTACATTTTACATATAACAAGTTGGTATATTTAAGAATGGGTACATTTTAAGATTAAAAATTTGAAAAAAATTACATGAATGGGTACATATAAGATTAAAAATTTGAAAACATTTTTTAAAAAGCTAATAGGTACCAACTTATTCTAATTTTTTATTTATTTTGGAAATGTTTTGGATTAAAAATTAGTTAGGAGTTTAATAAAGGTGTGAGTATTAAAATCCTAAATCAATTATTAATTTTTATTTTAAAAAATTATGTAACTAACATGTAAATTCATTATTACATTAATGCTAGGGACTTGGATCAAAATCTAAAAAACTAATAAGGTTTTAGTCAAAGAACATTAGTAATTAGGGACCGGATACTAATTTTTCCAATTTTAAATCACAAAAAATGGTACATAACCAACTCTTCCCTCAAATTTGAAAAATAAATTGAAAAAATATGGGTTCAAAGCATTTTTCCAACCTAAATTAGTGTGGCAATACATGCAGCAGATCGTAGTGATTAAGATTGCTGCTTCAACAATGTCCATGCATAATATAATACAAAATTGCAACTTGATTACATTATTTTTAAGGTTTCCAAGCAAGTGTCGGAGTCTCCATTTCTCTCTAAAACCAGACACCGTCGATTATCAGCAACTGAGTCAGCAAAATATGGAAGAAAGAATTTCGAGATGTGGTTTGGTACTTTGTTTGCATCCTATGTGGGAACCATCAACCTCAAAATCCCCACCACCACCAAGCCATGCACTCTCAGCCGCAGACTACTCCACATGGTGTCGTTCTTGCACTTGATTCAAGAAAAAGATCTTCCAGCTAGTTGCCCGATCTCTTCCAAACTTCCAATCAACATGAGTATGTGGGAACCATCAACCTCAAAATCCCCACCACCACCAAGCCATGCACTCTCAGCCGCAGACTACTCCGCACGGTGTCATTCTCGCACTTGATTCAAGAAAAAGATCTTCCAGCTAGTTGCCCGATCTCTTCCAAACTTCCAATCAACATGAGGTGCAATGGTGTCTGTTGGAATGTGAGTATTCAACCGAAATCTAATTGGTAATAAGGGGAGTGTTCGGGCAAGGATTTCTGGGTCCGGTCCCTCGCACAGCTCCCTGAAGGAATGACACTTTGTTGCCCGTCGGGCAAGTTCTTGCTGCTTTGTGTGCTGCAAGATAAGTTTACAGTTAGTTAGAAATGTGCCTTTGTAGGGCCTTTGGTGTAGGCCTTGAGACTCGCAATCAAAACTAACAAGGGTCTAAGCCTGCCACTGTTGCCACTGTTATCTTTGTATAACAGATTGTTGAGTTAAAGTGAGTTAAATTGGTTGCTTGCGTCCCAAGTTACTTAAACCTCTTGTTTATCAAAGGATTGTCATAGATGGGTTAAGTATGCATTAAGTTCTTTTCTTGCCTTGTAAACAAGGACTTTTAATTCATAGTCTTGTATGTCCAAAAAGGGGGTTCAAGGCCCTCCCAACCATTTCCACGATCACGGTTTGTTTTAATGAAACCAAACTTCTTAACTTAATCAGATTCGAATGTAAATTAAACTCTTAAGTAGAAAACAGTTGAAAATGACTTGAATACATGAAGGAAAGTACGTTAAACGACAGATCTACTACATATAAGTACAAAAAAAAGAGACTCGGGCAAGACAAGGTACAACTTCTTGTAGCCACTTCTCTTTCGAGTTTACAGAGGTTTATATGTGGTGTGGGATGAAAAGTGAATAGGTTTCACACGAGGGAATCGATACTACAATACTAATGGAAGGTAGCTGAGCTTTTACACTAGATACAAGATGGCTTTTCCTAAGGGAACTATAGCTAAAAATGACTGGATCTGGATAAGATTCAGTTTTCTGGGTACGAATTGGCTTGAGAGCAAAGTTCGTTTGTTTTTTTATTGGTTGGTTTTGTGTCCTTGTCTTTGGTGTCCCTTTCTCCTTTTATAGACAATTTGGCATGACCCTTCTTGGCTCTGTTTCTAGTTGATGGCTTTCGGATGGCAGTGAGCAATGTTCTAAAAAACGGCCTAGGCGGCGCCTAAGCGCTGGGCGGTGGTGACCCGAGGCGTTTTCTTGCAAATCAGTTGGAAAAAATGACTTTGCTCTAGGCGGTCCTAGCAGGGACGGAGCCAGAAATTTCTTCTAGTGGAGGCAGCCGAAAACAACTAAGAAAACCTTATTATAGTATGGTTGTATGCAATATGATATTAAGGATGGTTTCAAATGATGATGTATCACAATTCCAATGTTACAAAAATCTCAATATAGTAGTGGAAAGTGGCAAAGTGATGAGAAAAATATAAGTATATGATATGCGGGAGAGGGTTTTTTCAGTTTGAATGACAGAACAAGAGCACTATTGCTCATATAATATTTGACATGGAGTATAAGTGGAATGAATGTATGTTGGATATTAGATACATATGTTTTCTTCAAAGATAACCCGTGTATATTATATAATTGTAGTCTGCAACTAAACAAACGAATTACTTGAGTGGGGGCATCTACCCCTAGTGAGCCTTCATTGGCTTCGTCCATGGGCCCTAGGCGGTTTTTTTTTTTTTTTGAAATTAAAAAAAAATATCATATCTGCATTACTATATTTCCTTATTTTCCTCCTATTTTGCATTTTATGTGGTTTTAAATTGTGAACTTATTGTACATGTGTCATCCTACAATACTCCTTACTATGGTTATATGACATATATGCTTAATGTGTTTTTAAATTTTGGACTTGTTGGATACTCTTTTTGCATTTTATCATTCTTTTATTATCTTATGCATGGATTTCATACAAGTATAATTTTTTGTAAGTGTCAATATGCACTTATTTACAAGATATACAAGAAATTTACCTAAATCCGTCTAGGCCGCTTAGGCGCTAGGCGCCAGCCCGCCGCCCGACTAGCGCCTAGCGTTTTTTAGAACCTTGGCAGTGAGTCATCCCTTATTTACTTGTCATGCCCTTAAAAAGTACTTTTTGGCTGATGGTGAGTTGGTTTTTGACTCTCTGCCATCCATCATTTCAATCATAGGCACATGACCTATGCCTTAGCTGAAATGGGTTCAATTTGCTTCGGGCAGCTGAAATGGGTTCAATTTGCTGCAGGCCTATCGATTGGGCTTTGGGTGAGTCCTTATTTGCTTTGGCGCATTTGGGCCTTCATTACCATAAAGCCCAATGTTAAATATTAACCCAAATATGGAGTATTTTAAGTTATCGTTCAACTTTGAAGAAAGTTGAGATTTCATTCTAAAATTATTTAGACAGGGACTAACATACTCTGGTGCTACAAAGAAAGTTGCGAGTTTACTCTATAAATTCAATTGACAACACGAAAAGTAGCCTGGTTCTTTATAAGCTCATGCATCGACTGCTAAATTTTTGGGTGATCATCACAAAACTATGTGGTATTATCAATTTACTCGTGATAACGAGAATGACTTAAATGTAATGTGTTCACTGTCACGGTATCGTTCCGTTCCAATTAAACAATGACATGTGAATAAAAGCTTACATATATCTTTATTTATTAGCAGAAAACGCCATTGTAACAATGAATCTGTTTCATGTAAATCATTTATCATGATAACACATGGATCAAACTTTTGACGCTATACAATGTATCCAAAAAATATTAACCATGTGGTCGAATTATAACAAACTAACGGTGTGACGTCATACTAAAAGGAATTTCTCAAACTTGGATGTGATCGTACTTGAGTGCCAGAAAGCCCAACAGTTGCCATGTCGACACGTGTCATGCGACAATAACGTAGGCAGCAAGTACATAATCCCCACTTCCCCATGACCATTTCGCACAAACATTCTGAGCTAGCTGTTGAGTGAGACTCGGAGACTGATAGTGAGAGAGGTCCTTTGTGATCTGGTAAGTAGCTTCATCTAAAGATCAAATCAAACAATTTTTTTGCAACTGATTTAAAATTTTAATTTCTCACATAATTTGGTATGATCCGTTCCTGTTTTCGCAATATTTTGATCACTGCATGAACAAATATTCAGAGATTTTCTCAATTTGTTGTAATTTCAATTTTTAGTATTAAGGTAATCACTTTTGTGTCTGATTTAATGATCCTTTCATTGGGTCTCTGTTGCTTGAGTAATCTAAGGACCCCATGATCTTCAGAGTCTTCAAATTTGCATGATCATAATTTTTGGGTCTATAATTTTTTTATTAATCTGTCAACCCTATGAGCCTGAAAGTCTACGATTTTGCTTGATCATCTTGTTCTGCATTTCATGTTAATTTTTTTGGCTTAAATTTTGTTGATTTTGGACTTGGGATTAGCCAAGTTGGTTACCAATCCCTCTCCACGTAGATTAGATTAAATTAATTAGAATATCGAACAAAAAAGAATTTTTCGATTTGATTATTTTTTATTTTTTGAAATATTGGTTTGGTTAATGTGTTTCAGAATAAGGACATCAGAGATGGCAACTGTGGCATCCTCGCACTTTGTGTCAAAGACTTCCCATGTCAATGGAGGTTCGGGGTTAGATACCAGAACAAACTTGGGGCAGATGGGTATGTGGAACCAACCCATGACTCACAACGGGCTAAGATCTTTGAGCAATTTGGATATGCTTAGGATGAAGATCCGTTCCAATGCGGTTGCTAGGCAAGCCATGAGGAAATCTGAGAAGACCGAGAGTGATCGGTGTGTGGGGAAGATTGTATGTGGGAATGGCATGAACTTGGTGTTTGTGGGGGCAGAAGTTGGTCCATGGAGCAAAACTGGTGGTCTTGGTGATGTTCTTGGAGGACTCCCACCGGCAATGGCGGTTAGTCAATTTCATAAGTTTTCTGTGATTTTCACATTTCATCTCATTGGGTTTAATTGAACTGATTTTTATTCCTGATTCATGCCTAGGCTAACGGGCACCGTGTTATGACGGTGTCTCCACGCTACGATCAGTACAAAGATGCATGGGACACTGGTGTACCAGTTGAGGTAAGATTTGCAGATATTATATATGCTTCTTATACTTGTAAGGTGTTGCATTATTTCGAAAATGTTTTCGTAGTTTCATGTTTTGGTGAGTAATGTATGCCCTGGTGGATATTTTCCTTGAATGATCAGAAGTTTTGTGTATATGCAGATAGAAGTTGGTGGTAGGGTTGAAACTGTTCGCTTCTTCCACTGCTACAAACGCGGAGTTGATCGTGTCTTTGTGGATCACCCGTCGTTCCTTGAGAGAGTAAGAATTTTCTTGCTGTTGTCTAAGGTTGAAAACTTCTAGATTGTTGTATGAATGAGGGTTCAGTTAGATCCCTGACTGATGCTTGATTTTCTGGATACGAAGGTATGGGGCAAAACTGGATCCAAAATCTATGGCCCGAGTGCAGGAGAGGATTACAATGACAACCAGTTTCGCTTCAGCTTGTTGTGCCAGGCAAGTCATGTTCTTTTGTTTGATTTATTTTTCTCTAACTTGAGAAATTATCCACTTGAAGGAATAGAAATCAAACTATCCCGGTCTTATTTATCGGAGTATTTCTCCGCGAAAAGAAAAGATGAATCTTACAAACATGCATAAAGTTCGATTACGATTTTTATGAACTTTCAGGCTGCTTTGGAGGCACCAAGGGTTCTTAACTTGAACAGCAACAAATACTTCTCCGGACCGTATGGTGTGCATCTTTCTATTTTTCTCGGAAACTTTTGCTTAACGAAAAGTGTAATTTCATGAAGAAATAGAAATACTAATGATGTATCCATGGGTACCACAATGCAGGTGATGAAGTTGTATTCATTGCTAATGATTGGCACACTGCTCTTCTTCCCTGCTACTTAAAAGCGATCTACAAACCGAAGGGGATTTACGAAAATGCGAAGGTAAGGCGTCTCTTGCGTTTGAAGGGCATCATTTTAGAGTCTTGGCTTCTTTCTTTTTTTTACATGAGAAATTGATCAATGAATTGCAGGTTGTATTTTGCATCCACAACATAGCTTACCAGGGCAGATTTCCCATTTCGGATTTCTCAGTTCTTAATTTGCCCGAAAACCTTAAGGGTTCTTTCGACTTCATTGACGGGTATTGATCTTACATTTGATATAGAAACTCTATTAAGGACTCAACACCTTACTCGTCGAAGTGACAATTTATTCCTCTTTCTTAATGTTCGGTTTGCAGGTATTACAAGCCTGTGAAAGGAAGAAAAATCAATTGGATGAAGGCCGGAATACTAGAGTCGGACAGAGTTGTAACTGTAAGCCCATTCTATGCACAAGAACTTGTTTCTGGAGAAGACAAAGGTGTGGAATTGGATAACATTATTCGCAAGACCGGCATCACTGGTATCGTGAATGGCATGGACGTACAAGAGTGGAATCCGGCCACAGACAAATACTTAGATACCAAATATGATAACACAACTGTGAGTAACTCCTAAGGATTTTTAATTCCTTGAAGAATGGGGCAGGAAAAGAAACCATTTTACTGATCAGAATTGTATGTTTAGGTACTGGATGCAAAGCCTCTGGTGAAGGAGGCTCTTCAAGCAGAAGTTGGGTTGCCAGTTGACAGGAACATCCCTGTGATCGGATTCATTGGTAGGCTAGAGGAGCAGAAAGGGTCGGATATTCTAGTAGAAGCTATCTCGAAATTTTTCGGGGAGGAGGACGTGCAGATAATAGTCCTTGTAAGTATCTGTTGAGTTTGCTTCCTTTAGCACTTTTCTGTTGGCAGTAGGCATAGTTTGATTGAAGGATATGTTCTTTCTTTTAGGGGACCGGCAAAAAGTACATGGAGACGCAGATAGAACAACTAGAGATCAAATATCCGGGCAAGGCTGTAGGAGTTGCAAAATTCAATGTCTCGCTAGCCCATATGATCATTGGCGGTTCTGATTTTATGTTGGTCCCAAGTAGATTCGAACCCTGCGGTCTCATTCAGTTGCATGCTATGAGATATGGAACGGTAAGGAGCTAGATCACTCCCACTTTGTTCTCATTTGATATTTGCACCGCCAATGTCTTAAACTGATGAATGCAATAACTTCAGGTGCCTATTGTTGCCTCAACTGGTGGACTTGTTGACACTGTCAAAGAAGGGTTTACTGGATTTCAAATGGGAGCTTTCAACGTCGAAGTAAGTCAACGCTTGGCTTGCATCTAAGATGCACAATTTTACTTCTTTTCTATGCCCTACTTATATAACATCATAATAATGAATTGTCTCGTTTGATTTTTTTTTTTAGTGCGACGAAGTTGATCCAGCAGATGTAACTGCAATTGCTACTACTGTCAAAAGAGCTGTTGCAACTTACGGTACTCCTGCGTTGAATGAGATGATCCAGAACTGCATGGCCCAAGATCTTTCGTGGAAGGTTAGTATAACACGGAGTTGCTAAGCAGCTCGTCAAGACAAATAAGTTGAGTTTAATTTTTGGTTCTGCAATCAGAACATTAATTGAAAAGTGTTGTGTTTCGTTCAGGGACCTTCGAAACAATGGGAAAAGCTGCTGTTGAGCCTGGAAGTTGGTGGCGACGAACAAGGCCTTGAAGGGGAAGAGATTGCTCCTCTTGCCAAGGAAAATATTGCCACTCCCTAGAGCATTAGGTTTCGGATATTAACGTATAAGCTAGTATGCTAACTTCCACCTGTGGCAACGGCCGGTGGTTCGTGTAACCTCCAGCTGCAAGAGAGAGCCATATGCTTGGTGGTGGAAATCCAAGAGATTTTATTCTGTCAATTAAGTTCGTGGAGTTGAATAACATAATGAATCTGCCACGGCTTTGCTGCGGTCGTGAAGACTTGGACAACACGTTTTTTCTGTTCTTGCCTTGTTCTGGTACGTTTTATACGTCTTGCAGGCAAATAAAAAATGCAGATCACTTTTAGGGTTCTTATTCTTTTCCTATTGTATGCTTGCAGTACATTTCATCTGACTACGAGATTTTGATGCATTCGTGTAATTGTTGGCATTAATTCCCGAACAAGAGAGGATACCTCGTTGCTTCTTGCAAAGAGATTACAACCGATTGTTGAATAACAACTCAGAATGTACAAATGTAACAAAAGATTAAGAACCAAACAAACTTAGAGTTGCTTAGACCACACAATCTTAAGACAAAACTGGTCATCCTGCCTTGTCATTGCAGACATTAGAACACAAAACGATGTTTTCGTGGAATCATAGCTACTAATAGCGTGGTCTCTAACAAGCTGTGTAGAAATTGTACTGTGTCACAGCGGCATAGAAACTCATGTGTTACTATCTCGCATCACGTATAAATCCGGTAACACTTGAGATTTTCCTCTTTCATAAGGGTGTATGTCTACTATTGAAGTAAGACATACGAGTGAGTCAGAGAAGGCTCTCAACAGGCCCTATGACTGAGAGATCAGATTCCTTTGGTGGATCCAACGGTCCAAATTTGATCACGACTAAGGTGTTTGATCATCCAAGTGTTTCGAATCCATTTTATACATTGAGCACCTGAAAAGCACACAAAAAACAGAATCAAGAGAACATTTTTGCAATGGGAACAAAATCAAAGCACTAACAAAAGGGTATATATGATGGTGGAAGGTAAAATAATAGTAAATTAGGACTCAAGTAATCAATCCAATTGCTCCAAGTAATAATATTAGTAACAAGCATGATGATGCTTTAGGGGAAGTGAACATATAGACCAAACAGAAAAACTTGTACAGGGCACTCAGATCACTTCATTCATATGACAAACTCTTATAAAAGTATACTGTCTCTTGAATTTCGCCACACACGATTCCACATTAGCTTCTCTCTATGTTAGAATTATTTTAGTAAGACAGCCGTCGCTTGCAGATTAGATAGATGCCCCAAAGTATTTAAATGGAACTAATTGTGAAAAGTGCATGGGCATGGTGGAGAAAAGACATTAGGGTTACGTAGCAGTGAGACATGTGGATCAGCAAACATCTCATGTTTGTTTGCGGCCGTTGAATAATTAAATCATGCGTATGAAAGCAAAGCAAATCAAAGAGTGGAAGAAGATAAAGGAGATAAGATTATTATTCCCCGCAAGCAGCCAGAACCGGCGGCTTTTGCTTTGCTTGGCATGCATGCCACGCATCTTTGTCCCCTTTGGCAATTCTCTCTGCCGTTTTTCTTCGACCCTGAAAAAAATCCCAACGGCAACAGCCTAACAGTACCATCTCCTTTATTAAAAAGAAGCGAGGAGAAGAAAAGGTCAATCGAAAATTGTAGTAAGGGATGCTACCGATCTTTTCTCCCGGACTTTCTTGTTCTACCTTCTCGACTTGTTTCTCATTTTGCAACGTTGCACGGTGATCAGAATTGTCCACTTGCTATACAGTTATTGTTGTCAAAATTTCAATATATAATTGGAAACATAGTTGTCTATTTATTGAGTAAGTATTAAATGACTAAACAATTTCAAATTTGATTGATTTTCAACCGACTTAAATAGACAGTTTCAATTATCGAGCAATAGCATAACGAGAAGAAAACCGAAAAAAAAATCCTCTTAAAGTAAAATTTGTGATTTGCCCACTTTTTTTATCTTTCACGCAACAATGAGTTGATCGCGAATGTTTGAGGTCTAAGATCTCCCACATTGAGTGGATTGGGAATGGGATCATGTGAAGCTTGTCGGACAACAGTTATTTGGTCCCCACCAAAAACCTCATCGCCATTGCAAAATGCCAACACCATTGCATGAATCATAGCATGGATGTGAAGGAAGAATCAAAGTAGCTCACACAAATCACACACCCACATACATTTTCTTCATCAGAAACGGCAAAAGTAGATAGCCTTTTATTCTTTTGGTCCCCATTGTAATTTCAACCCCTCCTATTACTAAAACTTAAGGATTTGTCTATCCGTCTAATATTGTTGCGGTAATTTGAACTAATAATGCATGTTACGTAAGAAAATTAAACGCATAATAATACTTTAGTGACATGAATTAGTTCCGTATTGACTATCAATCATGTAATACAAATTTTAAAAATTAAAAAGCATGACAAATGACAAATTGGAACGAGGTTAAAGTTGGATCACATCCTCAGTTTCTTTCACTTTTTACTCTAGTGCTTGCCACCCCTATAAGCCCTACGACCATCTCCAACTGAAGGGTCCAGATGGCCGAAAATCGTCTCCAACCGAAGGCTAGGCCTAAAGGCTCGTGAGCCCCATGAGACAAAAAATGACCAAAAGGCCAACAGGCTGGCCATCTTTAGCCAACCCGCTCGCTAGCCCAATTTTTTTTTTTTTTTTTTGTGTTCTTTTCCATATGCCCAGCCCACTTTAGGCTTTAGGAATTTTTTTCTTGTCCAAGCCCACCTTTTTTTTTCTTTTTTTGTACGCTTTTTTTTTAAATTTCTAATTTTTTCTTATATCATTTCTCACATATTTTTCATCATTCCATATGATGTTACCTCATTTTATTTCAATTCTTCACATTTCATATTGTAGCCCTTTGACCCTCGATTGGAGACGATTTTTTGTCACAGGGCTATGTTTGGCCAATAGCCCTCTGGCCCCTCAGTTGAAGATGGTAAGAAGTATGATCATGCACTATTTATTAAAATATTAATTTCTTGAAGGATCAAATGACTAAAACAAGCTCTTTGGTCCTCCTTTGGAGATGGTCTAAATATCTAACCCTCTAAACTGAAACCTAACCCTCTCTCTCTCTCTCTCAACTTCACAGTTGCGTGTCTACATTGGACATTGTGCCCATTCAGTACCCAGCTCATTTCTGAATTTCTAAGAGTGAGTGTCTGAGAGTGAAAGCTCACAGCTCTATATATCACTCCTCTCTCTCCCCCCTCACTGCTGCCTCTCTCTCTCTCTCTCTCTCTCTCTCTCTCTCTCTCCCTCACTCTCTCCCTCATTGTTGCCCAATTTGGAGCTGCTGCAGCTGCTACATTCTTCCCTTTTCAGTCTCCAAGCTGTGCAGTGTGCTCCAAAAATGGCGGCCACCACCAGCTTCCCCTACCCCTCTGCAATTTTCCTGTCAGTTCTCATCATTTCAGGTAAACCCAGCTCCCAATTTTCCCATTTACTTCCAAAGTTCCAATCTTTTTTTAAAATTTTGAATTTTGGTCAGCGAATTTACAACATTTTATCAATGTTTTTGTTTTTGTTTTTGAAAAGGGTTCATGTTTCCAGAAACGGTAAATTCAATGGGAATAAACTACGGCCAAATTGCCAACAACTTACCGTCACCGGACGACGTCGTTCCGCTGGTGAAGTCTATTGGCATCTCCAAGATCAAGCTGTACGACACCGATCCCAAAGTCCTCAAAGCCTTCGCCAACACCGGCGTCGAGTTCATAGTGGGCCTCCCCAACGACTACCTCTCCAAGGTCCAGGCCCCGGCCCAGGCCCAATCCTGGGTCAAGTCCAACGTCCAGGCCCACCTCCCCGCCACCAACATCACAAGCATCTTCGTCGGCAACGAGGTCCTCACCCTCAACGACACGTCGTTGAGCAACAATCTCCTCCCGGCAATGCAGAGCGTCCACACCGCCCTCGTTGGTCTAGGCCTCGACAAGCAAGTCGCCGTCACCACCGCCCACTCCCTCTCCATTCTCGAGACCTCGTTTCCGCCGTCGGCCGGCGCTTTCCGCCGAGATCTGACTAGCTGCATCACTCCGATCCTCAATTTCCACGCCAAAACCGGATCGCCGTTCCTGATCAACGCCTACCCTTACTTCGCCTACAAGTCGAACCCAAAGCAGGTGCCACTCGACTACGTCCTCTTCCAGCCGAACTCCGGCTCCGTCGATCCCGCCACCAATCTCCACTACGACAACATGCTCTTCGCCCAGATCGACGCCGTGTACTCCGCCCTGGGCTTCCTCGGTTTCAAGAAGCTCCCGGTCCACATCTCCGAGACCGGGTGGCCGTCGAAGGGAGACGAGGACGAGGCCGGAGCGACGCCGGAGAACGCGAAGAAGTACAACGGGAATCTGATCAAGCTCATTTGCCAGAAGAAGGGAACGCCGCTTAGGCCCGGGTCGGATCTCAACATCTACGTCTTCGCTCTGTTCAACGAGAACATGAAACCCGGCCCGAGTTCAGAGAGGAATTTCGGGCTTTTTAAACCCGACGGGTCGCCTGCGTACTCAATCGGGCTCGTGGCGGGCAACATTTCCTTTGGTAACTCCAGTTCGAGTTCGGGTTCGGGCCAGGGACAGGTGAATCCGATTAGTAACGGTGGGTCCCCGTCGGATTCTTCCGGCACGCCATACTTGTCGATTTCCTCCGCCCCGGCCACGGTAAGTCGTTCAACCTTTTACTGTGGACAGGTGTCGATTCGTGAGTGGTCGTTCATTCGTTGATAAGAGTGAGGAGTGATTTTATAATTACCGGGGACAATTTAATAGTGACGTGGCGGTGAATACGACGTCGTCCGGGATGTGATAAAATTGGAATTATGTTTTTTAATTTTTGGTAGTTTTCGTTTTCAGGAGAGGTGGGATGTGATTGGTGGGATTCCGATGACGTGGCTAGTGGTCTCGTTATTGGTGAAACACGTCCTTTGAGGTTGGACAAAAGCTGAGAGCAAAATATCTAAAGTTGCTCAAATGGGCGGTGGAAAAGAGAAAAAGAAAAGGAAAAAGAAAATAGAAGAGGTTACTTGGGAATTAGGAAAAAGGTAAAACTAACTCGCCCTTTTACCAACTACTCTACTCCACTATCATCATCATTGGCAATTACCACTTTCACGTACGCGGTTGCTGACGTTTGATGCATTGTGAGTTTTGCATGTATCAACAATCAATTTACGAGCACACCAACAGTCAAATTTGATTGTAACACAAATTAGTGATTTCTAATTCTTAATGCATTATAAACTCTACATGCACACTCACAATCAAGAATTGGCACTTTGTTGACGAGCAACTGATGCTAGCGCAGCTCATCAAATTCGTTTGTAACACAAAATTCCCGATGATCCCCACACCCTTTGATGCAATTAGGTGAGATTTTCTTGATGGTCATCGAATAGGTCTGGATAATTTGAGACGGTGTGGGGCTCACTTAGTGAAACTGATGATGTGGTGATGATGGTGGTGGGTGGCTTTTTATCTTTTTAGTTGGCAAAGTGGCACTCAATTGGTACCAGACCTTATTTAATTAAGTCTTTTCCTAACTTTTCGCCCTTTTCGGCTTTTGCAGGACAATTATTATTTATTTACATTCAGTGTCTTAAGAATTCTAGTGGATTAGGGAGGATGGTGATTAGGGTTTAATCATGTTGCCGAGGAACGTTTTAGAAGGCAGAGCCTAGAGGGGAGGGGACCCCACTTTTGTATTTGTTGTAGTAAATCATATTACCTTTCTATTGTACTTGGAGTTTTTTTTTTACTGTGTGGACTGTATTTTACCTTATCTATTCTATATTCTTGCAGTAAAATGTAGGAAAAAGAAAAAAATAAACCATATGATCTGACGGTTCATAATCCATTTGGATATTAAATGGAAAAGGGATAGACAAAAACACAATTTATATGGACAATTTTGCTAGTTCTCTTCCAAATGGTAACTTCAGTCTCTCATCCGACTTTTGGGGTTCCTTTTACTTGGACTAACGGCCACAAGGACGGTACTATAATGGTGGCCGAAGTGCTTGTAGATGCTCTTAAGCTTGCAAAGCAGAGGGGTTTTTCTACAATTTCGGTGGAGGGAGACTCTAAGCTAGTTATAGATAATGTGGAAGGAAGGTGTGGTGTCCCTTTGGACCTTTGGAGAATTGGAGACACGATTGCGGACATTCATTGGTTGGCATTCTCCTTTTATTGCTCGTCTTAGAAACAGATTTATCGAAAAGAAAACTTTGTGGCTGATGTTGTTACTAATGTAGGTTGATCTCTTTCTAAGCTGCATATTTAGAAGGGTTTTTATCACAAACGATCCTTGAAATTGAAAATCAATCAATGTAGTCCCTGAAGATGGATGTTGCAAATCAATGTGGTCATTCCGTTGCAATTCCGTTAAAATTTCTGTTATGTGCTTATGTGTCACATAAGTGAATCCCACAAATCTAATTAAATATTAGCATCTATATTAAAAATATTAAAAATAGTAGTAAATAATATTTTCTTCCCCACGCAGGCTTGGCTGCCATGGCAGCCCTGCCCACTACCAGTTGAAGCAAAAAATCCCATAGGTGTGGAGGGTTTTTGCCCAAATGTTCTGCTACTCGTCAGAAAGATTGGTGTGGGGCCGTCATCCTAAGCCTCGGGTGCGGCGGTAGATCGGAGGATACGGTGGGGAGAAGGTGGGTGTCAGCAAGAAAGCAGTACTACCAACAGGATTTCAGTTTTCAAATTTCAAAACAGTGAAAACAAGAAGTGAAATCGAAATGATTATCAAACGGCACCCCAAAGAATTCACCCTATCGTTATCTTGCATATGCACTTATGCAGTGTATGTTATGAAATTAACCAAGAATCGTGACAAAAATGACGTCTGGGGGACAAGGCATCGATTGAAAGTAGAGAGGGGAAACAGTGGAATAAGGGCCAACGTCCAAGGGGCATCGGGAGTGCAACGATTAAGTAAAACACGAGGCTCTTTCAAATTTCGTTCAGCGTATTACACAAGTGTTCCAGTACAAAAAAATTTCTGTCTACAATTACACTGCCCTATCACGGCAGACGTTATAACAAGAACATCTTATGGAAGTTCTGAAAATAATTTGCTACCCTTCCCAACAAGTTAATGGCTATTTTTCTTTAAAAATATTGTACGAGATGGAGTTCTTAGTACCAACAGCCATGTCGTGCAGCTCCGTCCCCTCGTAATAGGCTCTGGTCCACTCCCAGTGTTGTGCAATCTGTATGTTCAACCAGCCACAGTGCTCACCATTCTTGCACCAAGTCGGCTTAACTTGGTGGGAAGCTTCAAAACTCTGCAATATAGCAAGGTGCACTAGATCCGCACTCAAGATTCCATATGAGTCCCTGATGACTCCGCCTCTCCGGTGTTCTGTCCACTTTTAACTCTCCGATAAAATAACACATAGGCGGCCGAAGTCTTGATATCAGTTTCATTGACTGGAGATACATGACTGTCATCAAAATGGTACCATCTGTTCTCATCAATCAACTGCAAAATTGAGAGAGTAAAAGCACCTTAGATCTCAAACAGATAACCATATCGTCTTAATGGGATATGCCAAATTTATAGTTTGAAAGAAGCACGATGCATGATAGATTAGAGAACTTTTTTGGTAGAAGATAAAACTAGTGAAGAATGCGAATACTTGGCCGATATGCAATGTAAAAACCATTCAAATAAAAAATGATCAGATGCGCTGGAGTTGTCTTACCTTTGCATATGCAGCATAGTGCCCACCACCTAGACCGCCGTAATGGTTGCTAATGGCGTATAGCTCATACAGATGAGGTTTTCCATCCTTGCTTTTCACATATTGACTCAAATCAAGATTATGAATTGGAAAAGTCACCAGAGTATCAAGTTTATTCTTCGAGTATCTGCTGTATGAGAACCGTTTCAGGTGAAAAACAAGAACCTCTGGCAACATCCACAAATCTAGTTTCTTTGTAGCTTGTCTATGTTCCTTGCACTTAGGGCAGTACCTGTATTGCAAAGGTCAAGAACATATGTCAAGGAATGATACCTACTTGCCTGAAAATCGTAAATAATGCCATACAGAAACCATTAGAATGGGTACAAGTACAATACCACATATCATCGGGACCTAGAGGTTCTTCCTTCAAAAATGCCTCCAAGCATGTAAATAAGGAAATAGCTTCTTGCCTAGTTTTCTTCGCCGTGAACACGTTCTTGTATACCTCAGGTAGATCCATGAGATAGCTAGCATCATATACTTCGTCTTCTTGGTCAGTCCAGTCCAGAAATATCTTTACGAGTTTACCAGAACTTAGGGATGAAGACTTTTCAATTGGTTTGCAGGTCATACCCCTCTCATCAGCTAAAAATAGCTGGAAGGATAACTCACCAATTGATGTTTCCCTTAGTTCTACGTTCTCCGTGGGCCTCAAAAAGTGGTTGTTCGATGGTTCAGCAATGGCTTCTGAAACTAATCCATTTTCTTTCGTGCTATGAAGCTTAACCGCTCTCTTCAAAGGTGACAGAATTCTAGAAACAGCTCTATCAACATCAACACCACGTATTTGGTCTTCTCCTAGATAGGCAACCAAAGGTATTCCAAAAAGCTTTCTCTGACCCTTCAGAGGATCTAATGCACATCTGCAAATTGACAATGACTTTTGTTAATAATTCAGCCAAAAAGGAAAAAACAATAAAGAAAAAGAGGCCATCCAATGGATACATGCAGAACCTAGGTGATTAAGCAATTATACTTAATGACCTATCTAACAGGGTTTACAAATATAAAACAATTCCATGGGCCTTAGATTTTTCAATGAAATTGGGCATTCTTTGCTCGTATAAATTAAACCTCAGAAGTACAGGGCCAAAACAGAGTTCACACTTCGTAAGTTTACCAACATGCAAACTCAACTGGTAGAGATAAAGGAAGCAAACTCACTTTTCCTGCCGTCGATGAATTATTTCAAGTCTGGTACCGGAAGCTACTTTTTCTTTAGAATACCGATAGGCCACAATCCGATCATCATTCTTAATTGAAGACAATGGTTCAGAAAGGTTGTCCAGATATCGATAAATTCGATGTTCATATACCTGAAATGGAAGTGTTAGACTAATATTTTACCCAAAAACTTAAGTTGTTAGGTGCCATGATAATATATATCAAGTTAACACCCCTTTAACTTGCAGTCCCTATATAATATATTGCATGTGGTCGACAGAGAAACGTATGCATGGAGCCTCAATCTATAGTGCACATAGTTAATTGGGCAATGGGGATGAGAGGTTTCCAACACCTCATGAGACCATAAATTTGATAACATAATAGGCTACATCTGTAGCTCAAAAACTTAAACTAGAGGGAATGGTGAAATGAGCCAACAAATCATTACGAGCTAACAAAAAGGTTTGATGCTATAGAAAAAACAAAGAATAAAAAAACAAAAGGAACTCTAAGTCAGTGAACTCCATATTACCTCAGCAAGCAGAAGGGTTTCATCACTCTTCAAGCAGCATGCGGTAGCCAATGCCTCAATAAGATTCTTACAGCATTGATCTTTTATCATGGTTACAGTGTACGGCTTTGGAAGCCCACGCCCATCACCATAAAGCACAGTTACTGTCATTGGCCGGGTGACAGTTGAAGGTAGTGGCAATGATAAGTACATAAACGGATCAAAAGTAATTGAAACCTTGCTACAAACTGGGCATACCAATGTTGATTTATATTGACCCTGGACATTAGTTAAACCAGAATGTGAGTCAATAACAAAAAGAAAAACCTTGTACATTTAACCAAAATTCCTACATTAAGAAAGAGATTCCTTGTATGACAAAAAGGGAACATCCAACAACACATAGAAGCAAAAAATTACTCTTGAAACAAAAAGAGACAGCTAAATACAAAAGAGCAAGTCCATTTCGATATCAATAGATCAAAAATTGGTCAAAAGAATCAAATTGAAACACTCCCAAAGTTGGGAATGTTTGAAATGTATTAGCATAATAAATATAGGATTACTGAAGAGAGAAAAAGAGCTGACATTTAAGGTCTAGCAGTCGCAATATGCATACATTGTATGATATGGCACTAACAGTCACAAAAGAATTCTTACTTGGCAAACATCAACAATCAATGAATCATTTCGGGCTCTGTGATTTTTCCAACACTCAATTGCAACTTCTTCATCTGGACAACCATCTGAATCTTTTGTTTCAATGTATGGCTTATTCTTGACACGATTCAAATCTTCATGTAGTCCATCAAGTAAGAAAGCAAGAAGTTCCTGAAAAAAGAACTCACCATTCAGAAAAATACAATAAAATGTAGCTTGTTATAAATACCCTAGACAATCACTCTTGGTGGCTTTTCAAGATCAAGTGACTTTTTGTTTTAAAAAGAAACAAGATTGCACATTCAACATTAGACAATAGCATACTATTACATTGAAAAGCCTTAAACAGAAGACATTCAGAAAACAAATAGTACTAACTTGAGAATCATGTTGATTATAGCCACTAAACTGGGGAGCAAATCGAGAAAGTTTTCCCTTGAAAGCACGTGGTGCAATTGTTGTTCGTCCTGATGACCACAATTTTCTCAACAACTCACCGAAGGCAAGAGCAAGCTCACCCTGCAAAATTACTACATGTCAGATTTTAAAGAAAAAAAAGGAGAATATTCAACAATATCCACATGGAGAAGCCGTGAGGAAAATATGGAAAAGATAACCACTTACACGCATTCCTAAGGGATTGTCAGTGTTGATCTCATCAGAGTAATCTTCCAAGAAATACTCAACAAGCGGAGGTGTGTGGACTAAGCACTGAAGTGAACTATTCATAAAACAAGTGTTTCCAAGATTTTGCAATCCAGCCAAACCTCCCCTATCTACTTTTTTCATTGGATTATAAGCATAACATTTATCATCTGTATCTGTTGACGTTGAGCTGCTTAAGGCACTTCCCTGGTGCAAATTAAAACTATAATCCATTGAATGACCATTTGACAAGGAAGGACCCCCTGCAATTATGATAGATGACCTTGAGGGTTCTAGGGGTACCAATGCTAACTCATTTCCTGTTGAATCCATGGAGACTTGAGAAGAAAAGTTTGCATCAGTTTGCACCTCAAGAAGAATCTGCAGGAAAAGTATCCAGAGAGTCATTAGAGATGAATCAAAATAATCGTCACAACTGACAATTCTGAAGATCCTCCGGAAAGAATTTAGAAGTCGAAGCAAAGTGCTAATACACATAATTCCCAACCCCAAGCTGGAAATAAGAAAGGAGTGTATGAATAACAACCACACAGCAAATTTCTACTTAAAAATGCAGCTTAATCAGTCATATATAGATTACAAAACCAACTTAGTATATCTCATGTTGATCTATACCCATTCTATTCGTTCTTTCGTGTAATAATTTATGATAAGCAACCATTCATTTCAAGCAACAAAGAATATCCTAATGAATGATAAATATAGCACTCACTTCTTGATCCATCTGCAAGTTCAGCTGCTCTAGGGTTTGGTTTGAAACCACCAATAATAAATTCTTCTCCATGTTGAAGTAGTCCCAAATACGAGCCTGTGATAAAAAATTAAGAACAAAACAAAAACCAATGTGAATTAACTACATAGTAAATGAAGTAGAAAACTCCCAAAAGACAGCAAGTGGGGAAACAACAATTATATATAAATGTACCTTTTGTTGCTCTATTCCTCTAATTCTGCACACCTTCTCGTAAAGCTCCTGTACAGAAGCCTGAAAAAGACTCAATTTGTTAGAACCTTCCTTATATACATATGGTCAAAGTCATCACAACCACGACAGCCATAAGTTTACAGATTTCCAAGAATTCAACACTATCAGATAAATAAAAACAACGAAAATACAACTCTAGATGGCAACACCCCCCCCCCCCCTTTTTTTTCTCCTCCCTTTACATATCCTTTTCTACAAGTTAAAGAATTTCCAAAACGTATGTGTATGAAGGAAAAGCAAAAGGAAGATTAGTTTACCTTTTTGCTTAACCTTATAACTGTCTGGCTGCTGTCTCTTGAATCGATAATCTTAAGACATAATGGGTAGACCTCCACCATCAGATTCTTGATAAGATCACCCTGAGAAATCATCTTTCTTGGTAATGCTGGGCCTCCTTTGTACCTGTAACATTTGATTCTTTTAAGAATAAATTTTTTATAAAAAAATATGGAGAACAAAAGATGAAAAAGGTGTCCTTGCACCTAATTTCTATTGCACTTTACTATTAAAAACATGCCGTGTATTTTTAAAAAGAAAATAGAAGCGGAAAGTTCGTGCAAGTGAAAGTGGTTTGATGAGCGAAATAATTAATTACCAGTCGAACAGCTTTTCCCAAACTTCTTGAGAAACTAAAACATAGTCACACTCTTCCCGCAGTGTTCTATGAAGCTGTAAATCATCTCCCTCAGATTCACTTACAACTATATCAGAATTATCAATAGGTCCAGGCCTAGCTATAATTTTAGATGAGAAAAGATCCAAATTTTGAGACACAGAATCCTGCTCGTCATATAGATGTTCTCCAGCGCCTTGCTCAACATACCTCTTCCAGCTTGAGTACCACCTGGACAAACAGTAGAATGAAGCTAGTTACAAACATGCAAGCATTTTTATTATTGAAACAACAGCCAGTAACCCCAAAGTACAGTCAAGAAGTCTTCAAAGTAGTGTCACTCCTATAGTAGTATAGGTGTTCATAGTGCAAGTGATGTTAAATTTGTTCTACAAAGTGTACTGAAAATTTTACCTTACTAAAAACTGAACCAGATATTGGCCATACCGAACAATGTCACAACCAAATTTTGTAAAAACACCAGACTAAAACCCCGTTTAGTAATGCTTCTGTAAAAGTAGATGGGAGGTGCTCATCTAGAACACTAAAAAGAACTTTTAGAATTCAGAAGTACTATTTAAGATTTTATGTCAAACAATACCCAAAACACCTCAGGTTTTCAGATTGTGGTTTAAGTCATCCTGAAAGCAGTTTCAAACAGGCCCTAATGAATGCTTAGGAGACTTGGGGGAATCCTGTTTGTATGGTTTTCCATGCGCATTTGCCCCAGCCTTGGTCCACGAAAGAGGCCAACAAATTAAAACGGTTCTAGCCTTAGCCTATTTAAAAGGTTCCCCCTCTCATAGTAACTATCTCCAAGTACATTCACTCCCACTCTCAAAAAAGGCTCTCAAGCCTTCTAAGTAAATGCAACACTTTCAGTTAAAAACCTATCCAAATCAATGTGGACTTGGTGCAAGTTAGGTGAACCACGACAGATCGCTTCCCTCATGTTTTTGGTGTGATTGTGCGATTTCACGCACTTAATTCCTTGAGCTAAAGTTTATACTCAATGTAAAAAGCAACCATATGACTCACACAAAAGAAAGAGAAACAAACTTAATCAAAATACCCAATTGCCCAATGCAGAAGCATAGCACAAATGCATACTTTTGGCTTAGAAAGCACGTAAAGCCCCGAAGAAGCTAAAAACCCAGAATTAACCAAACAATTACGATGCGAAAGCACTTCTTAATAAAGATTCAAAACAAAGGCAACACAAACATGCAATAAGATGGCAGCCAATGCAAAGATAAAACCTTTAGCATTAAATTCAAAGAAATAGGAACACACACCTATTGGAAACAGCATAAAACAAGTTGCCTTCTTTGACATTGGCCTCCGATTTTCGGGCCAATTCATCGACGATCCGCTTCTCCTCCTCCGGCGTGTTGGGTAAGCAACTAGCTCCGTTTTCCATCATGAAACCCAAATCCGGAATCGTCATGGCTGGTGATTCACACAAGCTAACCAATCAACAAATCAAATTAGAAACAAACAAAGATCCCAAATTCGAATCCGACCCAATTCAATCCATACCGCAATTAAACAAAATCCACAAGCAATTACACATACAAATATCGAGCAAAATTGAGAAATTGGACGAACCAGATCGCGGCGGAGAGAGAATGTGAGGAAGCAGCAGCAGCAGCCGCTGGACGGCGAAGGAAGTGTGGAGGGATTGCAGTTGGTAGTTGGTGGAGGTAAAGGTAATGGGTAATGATCTGGGGGGCGAGAGAAAATCCAGAGAAATCTCTTACCGTCCTTTTCAACGATTGTCCCTTTTTTTGTTTGAACTCGTTTGAGACTCTGAGTCCCCCTTTTATATCTAGAGAGAGAGAGAGAGAGGAGACTCGGAGAAGATAAAAGGCCCAACTTCACAAGAGAAATTGACTTCCTCAAGACTCCATGGTGTTGGTGGACGCAACGGTCTTACACCATTTTAACCAAATGAATGAAAGGTTTAAAATGTCGATCAAATATACAACTGTTGGCATAATTTACTGGACAAATAATTGGCGATTATGGAGGCCATAGAGAGGGGTGCGGCAATAGTAGAGGGAAGAGAGAGATGTGTAATTGCGAGGTGTATTATATTCCAGCCCATTGTGCATTTATTTATAGTAGTGGGGAAGGCTAATTCCTTAACCTTTTAGAATTACAACTCTAAATATAAAAGATATCCCTAGATACACTAGGATTTACACAATCACATTCATAATCTAATAGGATTGCAATATTCCCCCTTGAGTGTGTAAATACTTCAAGTAAATGGCGCATCAGATCTTCAGTGATAAAGTAAGTACGTTGATGAAGTTGTCGACACAATGAGCGAATGCGAGTCTCAGGTCAATGGAAGAATGCATAAAAAGTAAAACTCACAAAATCTTGCTATGGTAAAACCCAAGGTGGGAGAAAACCCATAGACTAAGGACAAAAGTGAGAAGTTGCATTAAGTCAAAATTATACGTCTTTTGGACGCAAGTAGAAGAGCTCACAAGGGTATGATCAGCCCAGGATAGTTGCCTTGTTAAAATCTAGTTAGGTAGCAAATACCAAGTGGGAAAAATGCTCATAATCGTAGGGAAAAATGCTCATTAAGATCAAGTGAGTGTACTTCTGGATACTCCCCTTGAGTTTGACATAACTTCCAAATGAGAACTACAAGCATTGCATATGAATAGTTAGGCATACCAATTCCTTGGACAAGCTTCTGGAATGTTGACTTCGGCAATGACGTTGTGTAGAGGTTGGCAAGGTTGTTTGGGATCGGCTTGCATGACTTTAATCTTCTGATGTTTTGCTGATGTATATGTGGACGCAATATGTCTTGGCGTTGACTTCGTTGATGTATCATGGCTTGGTCGGGTTGATACATGCGGCATAACCTTCATGGATCATTTTTGGGACTCAACGATGGATGCAAAACAGCAAGTACTTCAAATATGCTTAACAGGAACTCCTAACCATGTCTCACTTGTGGCGTAGTGAAGTGAGGTGAGTCTTGGAACGATTCGAAGATTTCGCAACTAAGGTCATATCATGGACCTCCAAGATAATATGATATCCCTAACAATAAAGACATAACCATTCGGGAATTTTACCTTGTGCGGGTTTGATTAGTAACCGGCGTCAGCATAACAACAAGACAAACATCATTTCAAGGATCAGGAGGGTTGGATCCGCTCGAGATGCGATGAGATTTGCCCAAATTAGTAGTACCTTCGGGGTACGTCTTTAATACCAATTCAGTGGTTGAGTGTAGGCGCGGTGCTGCATCTTTACCAAGATCAACAGCGAATGAGATGTCATGTCTTAATACAATAAGCTAAGTACAACGAAGCGCAAAGTTGAACTTAGATATGGAATTTCAGATTCCATAACCTCTTCAAGGGTCTCATTTGGATATAACGTATGGACAATCATAGGTATACTCAAAGGTAACACATTCGGGGTGTAGTTCGAATGGTAAACCAAAATACCGTCAAAACAATACTTCAACTTCAGGTCAAGGTATAAACGAGTTTTCCCAAGATCTTTCATCTCAAATTCCATCTTCAGGTGCGAGACAGTTTTCTCAATCTCTTCCGGAGTCTTAGTGAGATTTGACATAAACTGTAACTTTAGCAATTCGGAATAAGACTTCATAGTTTAACATGCAAGGGCATAATTCATCCCTAACTGATCAAATAATCACGTAGACAGGTATACCACATCCGTCGGATTTTTCAATCCGTAAGTGAACGCCTTAAACAAGTTAAGAGGGTGTTCCGTGGTTTGGAACTATTTGAGTCAATCCATGTAATTCTTCGGGAACTTACATATCAATCTCCGTATCTATATCCCCATGGAGAAAACACTAACCATATTTCATAATGCTGCTATCAATCACATGACATTTGAGAGAAATCTTGAGTCGTAAGGCGTGCATCATATCGCATTATTTCATTCATCTCATAACGCTTCATTTCCCACTTGTAGCACAACAAGGTTACCTTAGGCAGCGTAGGAACGACATGTCCAAACACACTTTGGTAAGGAATTTAACCTGGATTGTAATTTCGGTTGTCCAATCAGTTCTACGTTGTCACTTAATCAATGGAACACGGTTCGATATCGTCGTTTTTCATTTATGTCGATAACTACCATATAAGTGAAAACATCATCGATGATAATCTCATTTCAATTCCACTTAGCTTATCCAAACTAGTATACTGGACCAAGAACTTCAAGTCTCGTGAGTAATTCGAATTAATCTCATGAGATGGAAATGATTTGAGACAGCGATCAAGTATGGATTCATTGTTGTGTTGTGTATTCCTCTTCTAGGGAAGTGAATCCTACCAACCGAGTGACTTGTCGTGCTCCAGGCTAAGACAGATTGATTGGTTATCCGCTAGTGTACCGGACCATCCAACAGGGGCGGCATACCCTCCAGGGATGTTAACTCGACGTCCGTTCAGTACGTCTATCCTTGCAGACATGTTTGCAGCTGGTATATGATCTCGTCACTTTAGCTAGATTAGAGGAATGTGTCTGGAGCAACATTCTGAAAGCTAGAATTCATTGCAATTGGTTATCACACTTGTGCGGTACGGGGATCGAGATGAGACATAGTGGGCAATGTCCACGCAACTTCATGCCATTCTCTAGGAACGTTGACGTTCTTATCTCCCTTTAATGGCGGGAAGATTGTCTCATTAAAGTGGCAACCCGCAAATGAGAGGTAAAAAGATCGCGTGCAAGGGCTCTAAGAGAGCTAGTGTGAAGAAGAATCATGATAACAAAGATTCACATCTTTCTTTGAGGACCTATGTTGGTACATTGCGACGGCGCAACTTGTCACATGGAATGCACACCCAAATGCGTAAACACGAAAATCGTTAGGTTCGTACCCAGTAACCAACCGTAACGTCAAATAGGTTGGGTGGCAATGGGCCTCAAGGCGGACCAACATGGATGCGTACAAGATTGCATAGCCTTAGGCAGAAACCGAAAACTTGGTACATTCACCAAAATTCGGGTGATCATTTAAATTGTGCTTTATGATCGCTAGGCGAGGCTATTTGGGGTAAACATGGGAATTCGATGTTCAATTATAAACCCAAAAGACATGCAATACTTTATCGAAAATCGTCGATATAAACTCTCCGGCATTATCCAGTCTCCCGGACTTTATGGGATAAGTATGGTGGTGAACCCTTAATCGGCTAGGGGGTTTAGCAACAATGTGTATAGACAAACATGTGACCAGTTTGTCGATTCATCAACCAAAACCATAAGTATTTATATGGTTTGCATTTTGGTTGTATTAGTCCACATATATTCCCTTGAATCCACTGTGAAAAGAAGGTCGTTTCGTATCTTTGCGAGGGATGAAATCAATTTCCCTAATGAGCAGGCTTGGCAAAGTGTTCTTGTAGCCACAAAATCCTTGCTTCGGGTAAGAAGATGCGTTGTAGCATCATTGTTTGACCTAAATGTCTCGAAAGGTCGTGCGAAAGCAAGTAAACTGCTCAATCACCAGGCTGCAGGCCAGCCACATGTGGTGTGTTCCCAGTTGGGAGACAACCCATTAGCCCCAAATCAAAGCTTCAGGTTCATTTGTTGGAAGTGGTGCAAATATATTCCACTTTATTTTCCATCATTGATTTCATTCCTGATCATTGTCATCTCGAATATCCTTAAAACTCAACGACATGGAGAATTTAGGATCCCTTAAATGGTAATTCAGTATCATTCATACAACGAGGAGTGTGCCAATGCTCTTAATCAGGTTGGATAGACCTAAAGTCGTTGTTAGAGATGTGAGTTAGGTATAAAGTCAGTGTGCGTAGTATCGCATTCATCCAGACAACTGACTTTCCCACATTCATACCTAATCACATGTTTAATTGAATTTGGTCACATGTATACAAGAAACATGATTCAATTAACTCGTATTCGAGGACAATATCAATAAGATTATTCATAAGTAAAACATACACCAAACTTGAATCCAAGAACATGGAAAAATGTTCACAAAGTAAATGGTTGACTAAGGGGATTCGGCCAACAAGGCCATTCATGTCAAAATTCTGCTTTTCCAACAATGTTTGGTGAAGCAAAATTAGTCTCACATTTTGACTACGAGAATGGTACTCCTCAACGACATTGGTAAGGGCACAAACAAGTGCATAACCAATGATCTATTCCATCAAGACGAAAGTAGATTATGCAGGGTTAAGGTTTGGGAATACTAACCCTTATTCTTGAAGTTTTAGGTCTTAGATGCCAAGGATCACGCTTCAGGCGTGATGCCACACCTTGGCAGGCCCTGATTCTACCATAGGTTGTAAAAACAAACTCGAAATTGAATCGTGAGAGAAACAGACCTAAACTTGGGTTCGGTAGGCTCCAGCCGAAGCTGGATGGGTCTGTTCAGTAAGCCTCTGCGGAAGTAGAGCAGTACCGTTTGGTGCATCTCTGTCGAAGCAGAGTATGCCCTTCGGTAGACTTTGACCAAACTGGGTTGAGCCATTCAGTAGACTTCAGCCGAACTGAGTCTATACCATTCAATAGACTCCAGCTAAACTGGGTCTATTCATTTCTCTCACATTTGTGGTAGTATTCAGATCCAAGAATTTGGTAAACTTCCGCTTTCTACACTGTTACGTCAGGAGCAAGTTAGAAACATGGAATGACGAGAAAAATATTCTTCAATCAAAATTCGATCGGATTTATAAACTTCAGAATTGTACTCATTCATCGACGTAATCATAGTGTGCTTCAGGCAATGTCTTGTACCCCACATAAAGTGGTTTGTATTAAAAACGTCTAAATGAGGGAAATTGAACTTGTGATGGTTCGACAATCCATTGAATTGGAGGGACCAAGATTGTGATTGGTGTTATGGGAATGAATCATCCATAAGCATCAAAGTTAGAACATTCGAGTTCTAAGACATGGTTTTCATGAAAAACGTCGGGTTTTCATGGGTGTGTTGTTTTATGAAAACTTCGAGTTTCAAAGGCACTAAATTTGAAACTACAGGCTCAATTTAGTTTACGAACGTTTAGTTCATAAAAGAGAGGTTCATGCAAGAACACATAATGCAATATGATGATTTAAGTGTAGTGGATTTGAGTTGCTTCAGGAACTCAAGTGTGAGCGCTTCGGGACTACGAAATGATGTCACGCCTTAAAGAAGAGAAATAAAATATTGAATCGTTAACGTCCAAAAGTGATATTCAGGTCAATAATTTTGGATTTCTTGTCAAATTAATGGACTACAGGTAACTTTTAATTAATTCAATAGATCGGGACCATTGGGGGTCGATTGTAGAAGCAAAATAATAAAATTTGTCTAAGCCCATTTATTATTTAATGTTGGCCGCAGGCCACACAAATAAATTATAAGGCCCAAATTGGGCTCGGGTTAAATAAATAACAACACTAGCAAACTGGGTTGTGAGCCGTGACAAAAAGGAAGCCTAACCTGGGCATGGGTTGTAATAGAAAGCAGCTCATGCAAGTCGGAGTAAAAAGAAAAAGAAAAAGGGCCCAAAAATGGGGGCAAAAATGTTTGGCTGCTGGCAAACTTTTTCTCTTTGTTTTTTTCCTTTTTCCTTGGGGATTGGTGGTCTATTGTAGAGGGAATGGGCTAACAAGCCCAGGAAGAAGAAAGGTCAACCCTAGCGGGCTGCAGAGGAGAAAAAAAACCAGGCCGATTATGTGGGCCCAAAAAATCAGGTAAGCTGAGAGTCTAATTTTGTGCGAAGGCCAGGAGCTGCAGGCTCAACTGGCTAGGCGACTTTGCTAAGTCGTGGCTTCCAGCCATTGCTTGGTTAATATTTTAGGTTTTTTTTTTTTTTTTCTTTCTTTTTCGATTTCTAGGGTTTTCAGAACCCAAAAAAAATCATGCTTTTATTTTATTTCAATTCATTGATTCACAAATTCCACATAGCAAAAATTGCGTAATGCATGAAACAAATATATATATATATATATATTGACAAATATATGAACATAAACAATATATATATCAGAAGAAAAATATAAATATAGGGGGTTCATGCATCATGGAGAATGTTTTCATGCTTCAAGGTCGTTTCAAATATCTTCCTTTATTTTAAGCGTACCTGATTGACAGAAAACAAAATAAAACCCTTTGAATTTGTAGATCCTTCTCGGAAAGCCGAAATTGCATCTTCAATGCCTTGTATCACGTTCAACACAGAAAAATTAAATTGAGTCAATAGTATGTAGATCAATTCAATAAAATAATAAATTAATCATAAAAATAATGATTAAAACGTAATACTCTCCTGATTGAAAATCAAACTCTCTTGAGCGCAGCATCAAGAGCGTGCTGATAACGTGTTGTAGGCATAATTTACTGAACAATTATGGAGGCCATAGAGAGAGGGGTGTGGCAATAGTAGAGAGAAGAGAGAGATGTGTAATTGTGGGGTGTATTCTATTCCACCCAATTGTGCCTTTATTTATAGTAGTAGGGAAGGTTAATTCCTTACCCTTTTAGAATTACAACTCTAATAGGAATTAGACTATTAAAAGGAATATAAAAGATATCCCTAGATACACTAGGATTTACACAATCACGTTCCTAATCTAATAGGACTGTAACAACAACAATTTGTTGTAAAAATTGTGGAAATGAATGTCCACATGCTTTTTAGCTGAAAGTGAGGAAGACTTAAGAATATTAGTGTAATTGTTGTTGTATGATGTTTTTCAAAAAGGCAATCATTTTTTTTTTGTGCTTCATAGATATGGCTCTATATAAAGAGCACTCTGTGTGTGATCACAACACACAACAAAGAAAAGAAGTGAAAGCAATAATATCAATATATGTCTCTTCCTTTATTTACCTGCAATCCTTTTGTGTTATAGTTACGAAACTAAATAGTGTGATACATATTAAACTAAACATGGTAAATACCAAAAATATATATGACAATATTTGGGAATTTCTTATATATATATTAATCTCCAAAGTGCAGTATATATAGGAGTTACAATTGGTATTACATATGTACTTCACCAATGTGGGACTACAAACTACTATTTACACTTTAACTAATATATAACTCGCAACATTCCCCTTCAAGTTGGTGCAAAGAAGTCACGCATGCCCAACTTGTCAAGCGAGTTGGAAAACACACTATTAGACACAACCTTAGTAAGTACATCAACGAGTTGATCTTCAGATCCCACAAACGGAAACATAATAATTCCAGCATCCAAGTTTTCCTTGATGAAATGTCGATCAATCTCCACATATTTTGTTCGATCATGTTGCACTGGATTATGAGCAATCTCAATAGCAGCCTTGTTATCACAATGAAGTTTCATAGCACCCTTGGGTTTAAACCCAAGATCTCTCAACAATTTTTTCAACCACAACAACTTATATACACCATGAGACATACCACGAAACTCAGCTTCTGCACTTGACCTAGCCACCACTTTTTGTTTCTTGCTTCTCCAACTAACTAAATTACCACCCACAAACGTAAAATATCTAGATGTAGATCGCCGATCAGTAATAGAACCTGCCCAATCTGCATCTGTATACCCTTCGACATTCAAATGACAATTCTTGGAGAAAACCAAGCCTCTGCCAGGAGCCATCTTCAAGTACCTGAAAATACGGGCTACTATATCCATATGAGCTTCACTAGGTGAGTGCATAAACTGACTTACCACATTAACTGCATAAGCAATGTCAGGGCGAGTGTGAGACAAATAAATTAATCTCCTCACAAGCCTCTGATACCGTTCCTTATAAGTAAGAACTTGATCTAGAAATAAGCCCAAACGATGATTCTGCTCAATCGGAGTATCAACAGGTTTGCAATCTAACATACCTGTTTTGGCTAACAAATCAAGAACATACTTATGTTAAGACAGAAAAATACCATGCTTGGATCGTGCAACCTCGATTCCAAGAAAATACTTCAATTCACCCAATTCTTTCATCTCAAATTCAGTAGCTAGGTATTTTTGAAGGCGTTGTATCTCCTTCTGATCATCACCAGTCACTATCATGTCATCAACATAAATAATCAATGCAGTTAGCTTACCATTTTGTCATTTTAGAAACAAAGTATGATTTAAACAAGGTTCTAAAAAACGCTAAGCTCTAGTCAGGCGGCGGGCTAGCACCTAGCGCCTAGGCGAATTTAGGTAAATTTCTTGTATATCTTGTAAATAAGTGCATATTGACACCTAAAAAAAAACTATACTTGTATGGATAATAAAATAATGATAAAATGCAAATTAGGTACAGTATTTCCATAAGTATTGGATGAACTTGTAGTTAATCCATCATATGCAAATTAGATACACCATTTCCATAAGTATACCACTATGAAACCAAAAAAGAAAAAAGCACACAATTAATAAAAAAAAAAAAAAAACCTCCTAGGATCGCCTAGGGTCGCCTACCCCGCCTACCCTGCCTAGCCGCCTACCCCGCCTAGCCCGCCTAGGCGCCACCTAGCCCCAATCCGATTTTTCAGCCCGATTTGCCCAAAAACGCCTCAGTTGCTAGGCGGCCGCCTAGGGCGTTTTTTAGAACACTGGATTTAAATGACTTTGGATATACCTAAACTTCTTCATTGAACTTGTAAACCTCCCAAACCACGCTCTAGGAGATTGTTTCAAACCATACAAAGCCTTTCGCAACTTGCATACAACACCTTTTCCAGGAGATGTTCCGATACCAGGTAAGAGATCCATATAAACTTCCTCCTTAAGATCACCATAAAGGAAAACATTCTTAACAGTAAACTACAACAGAGGCCAATCCTGGTTTGCTGCTAAGGACAGAAGAACACGCACAATATTAAGTTTGGCAACATGAGCAAAAGTCTCCTGAAAGTCCACCCCATAGGTTTGAGTATAACCATTAGCAACTAATCTAACTTTATACCGGTCAATAGAACCATCTGCTTTGTGCTTAATAGTGAACACTGTATCTACATCCAACAGCTTTATTCCCGTTTGGTAAAGGAACCAAATCCGAAGTAGAATTCTTTTCCAAAGCTTCCATCTCAACTCTCATGGCATCAACCCACTTAGGGTCAGACAAAGCATCTTGCAATTTTGTTGGAATTGATACACTAGATAGCTGACATATGTAAGATGCATATGGTTTGGAAAAACTATGAGTAGACACATAATTGTTGATAGGATATTTGGCTTTAGCATGCATATCAGGCTCATATTGTACTTTAGGTTTTCCACGATTAGCTCGTAGAGGCAACTGATAAGTAGAAGAATTATTAGAATTTACCTCATGTATGCCACCATCTTGTACCAAATTGTTAGAAGAATCATCACTGAACGAACCATCATCAGGTAACCGGTCATCAGAAGGTAATTCGTCAGACATAATAACAGGTAACTCGTTGGGCATGTCTGATCTGTCTTCAGTAGAAATAGTTTCGGGAATGACAGGTGACCGATCACTATCTGTAGCCGACTGATCAGTATCACGCAACATAATAGGTTCTGTCCCCAACTCTGCCTGTAACACATCATCCATACCATCTCTTCGAATCTGCACTTCACTCCCCATCTCCCCCTGAAGTGGAGAGTGGGAAGAAGGCTTCACAAAATACGAAACTTCCTCGTGGAATGTGACATCCATGGTAATATAAGTTTTATGAGTCGGAGGATGATAACACTTATAACCTTTCTGATTATTAGCATACCCAATAAATACACATCGGAGAACACATGCATCAAGTTTACTCCGCTGATAAGAGTAGACATGCACATACGCAATACACCCAAACACTTTTGGAGGAAGTTTTGACACAGAAACAAGAGAAACATGTTTTTATAGCACATCAAGAGGTGTCTGAAAATCAAGAACCTTACTTGGAACACGATTTATCAAATACACAGCAGCCAAAATAGCATGACCCCACAGATGATTAGGAACACATTTATCTAACATCAAGAAGCGAGCAACCTCCATTATTTGACGATTCTTCCGTTCGGACACACCATTTTGTTGGGGTGTAAATGAAGTAGTCGTTTGGTGAATACTACCCTGATCACGAAAAAAAATGCCAAAGTGTGATTCATATATTCTTCTCCGTTATTAGACCTGAAGGCCTTAACTTTGGTCTGAAACTGAGTAGACACCATTGTACAAAATTCTTGAAGAAGCAACAGAACATCACTCTTATTCTTCATCAAGAACACCTAAGTTAATCGAGTACAATCATCAATAAAAGTAACAAACCAACAAAATCCATTAGAAGTAACTTTCGTCGGACCCCACATTTCAGAATGTATCAAATCAAATGGCAAAGTAGCTTTAGAATCACTTATGGGAAAGGAAGCACGATGACTCTTAACCATGATACATGTTTCACACTTGAACTCTGAATCACTACAAGTGCGAAACAAAGAAGGAAATAGATGATTCATATAACTGAATGATAGATGTCCCAATTATCGATGCCACAACCAAATTTGATGTCTGTCATCCAATTTAGCAATTAAAACTTGAGGATTATTTGAACCAGAAACAATAGTATCCTACGTAGTCAAGATGTACAAACCCCCTATTCTTTTACCACGACCAATTATCTTCTAAGTTTGAATGTCTTGAAAATAACAATACGTAGGATAAAAGTGAGCAGAACAATATAAGGTATCAAGAAGTTTTCCTACCGATAAAAGATTGCACTTAACATCAGGAACAAGTAAAGCACGGACCAGTGATAAGGTTGGAGTAAGAGAGATAGTGCCTTCACCCTTCGTAGGGGAGGGTGCTCCATTTGCACTAGTAATATACGGATCACGAACATAGTCACATAACTCATCAAACACTCTAGGGTCACTAGTCACATGATCAGTGGCCCCAGTATCAATTATCCATTTATTTGTTCCACCAAGATGCATAACAACACTATGATCATATTGAGCCATTGAACTAAATCATGAACAATAAATGCACAAAGATACGCAGTGGAATGAAAAAAATTTACCAGAATACTGTTTATGGTATTGTAGCATATCACTGTTCACGGTACTGTAGCAGATCACTATTCACAAAGCAGATCACGGTTCACGCACTGTAGCAAGACGTTGTACTGTAGCGCGACACTATTCAATATATATATATATATTTTTTAACGAAAGAAATCACGACAAAGGTGGGCACAAAATTAAAGCACACAGGTTACCAAGAGCGAACTGCTCTGATGCCATATTAAACTAAACATGGTAAATACCAAAAATATATATGACAATATTTGAGAATTTCTTATATATATATTAATCTCCAAAGTGGAGTATATATAGGAGTTACAATTGGTATTACATATGCACTTCACCAATGTGGGACTACAAACTACTATTTACACTTTAACTAATATATAACTCGCAACAATACATTGCACCCGCTTTGCTCCTGTCTCTAGCAAAGGTTATCTCTCTAACTTTTGCCTCTTTATAACACGTTATCAGCACGACTCTCTAACACTAACCAGTTCTCATTTCCCTTCGCCGAAAAATGCTTCCTCTTCTGCCTCACCTGCTTAATGTACCCTCACAAAGATCTGCTAGCACCATACCTTATCCTAGTTCTCAATATAACAATTCTTATATTTTTTATTTCTTGTTTGGTGTAGCTTTTGATTACTAACCCAGTGTTTATTTATTTTAATTTTACTGCAATCAAATATGGTGAGATACAATCACCTATCTTGAACTACATATTTAATTTTACTGCAATTTTAGGTGGTGCGTTATAATCGCCCACCCTGCTCTACATATTTAAATTTCATGCTGCTTGAGTGGTGCGGTATAATTGCCCATTCTACGCTATATTGTTTCAATGAGAGTGGTGTGGTACAATCGTTTTCCTCATTAATTATGTAAATCTTGAGCCTGAAGTTTCGAGTGCTTATCATTTTAGCTTGAAGATCAAAATGAAAAAAATTGTAAGAACCAGAAGTTCTAACACTACATTCCTCCAGAATACATATTATTGCAAGTTCTTAAACATCTCATTTTTCTTTCATAAAAAAGAAAATGGCGAACTTGCAAAGCTTGATTTTGTTGCCCTGGATATTACTGGGAAAAACTACCTTACTTGGGTAATGGATACCAAGACCCATTTGGAGGCAGGAAATCTTGGAGAAACCATCAAGGAGGGAAACTGTGCATCCTCTCAAGATCGGGGGAAAGGGCATGATCTTTATCTGTCGCCACCTTGATGAAGGATTGAAGAGTGAGTACCTAATAGTTGGAGATCCATTAACCCTCTGGATGACATTGAGAAATATATATAATCACCAAAAAACGGTGATTCTCCCAATGGCTAATTATGAGTGGACACACCTGAGGATCCAAGATTTCAAGTCGGTTGCTGAGTACAACTCTGTAATATTTAGAATTAGCTCATAGATGAAGCTTTGTAGGGAGACCATCAATGAGGAAGATATGCTAGAAAAGATTTTCAGCAGCTTTCATGTCACAAACGTGCTCATGTAGCAGCAGTATAAAGAGCGTGCCTTTATTGAGTACAACTAGCTGATATCAATGCTCCTTGTGGCTGAACAAAACAATAAGCTCCTGAAAATCATCAGTCCAGACCTACAGGATCGGCGCCATTCCCAGAAATGAATGTTGCTTCCCTTGAAGTGAACACAACATCCTCTCGTGGCAATAATTACAAACGATGACGTGTCCATAGGTGAGGCCGATGGAACGGGAAAGACAAGAATTATGGTGTCCAGTTTTACAACTAGGGTCTAAGGCATAATTCAGGCCCAAGCTTCAAAAATGTAAATTGTCACAAGGGTAAAGCTCATATGAATAAGACTCATAGAAATCCTGAATGAGCATGTCATAGGTGTGGTGGCAATGGGCACTATGAGCGTACCTGCCGTACCCCAAAACATTTGGTGGACCTGTATCAAGCCTCTCTCGAGGAGAAATGAGTCAAAACCAATTTCATCGACCATGCTAAACCAATGGATATACCTAATCCTGTTCAATTTGTCAGGGTAATTGAACACAACCCACCTGGATGTCTCAGACTTCATTGGAAAGAGAGAATGAAATGTATTGAATCATTTTTGTTTGATGTACTCTTATTATCTGAACTTATAGTTTAAAGCTCGCATTTCAATTCAATAAAAGTGGTATTTCAATTTCCTTTTATTATGAATAAATTGCTTTTAACTGTGATTCCCTTACTCAGAGAACATCGATAAAAACTATGGTTATTCTTAAAACAAGAGCAATGGCGGAGATATTTGTCTTGCAGACAGCACAACCACGCATACAATACTTCGAGATTGAAATATTTCTCAAGCTTGATGCTTAAAAAAGTAAAAGTAACAACAATATCAGGCCAATCAGATGTAATTGAAGGCTCAAGAAAAGTCTAGAGTAAAGACAATTGTAGCACATACTGTCATGAACCAGAATTTCATTGATCCAAAAATTTACATGCTTTGGCATGACCGTTTGGGTTATCCAGGATCCACCATGATGCATAGAATCATTAACAACTCTAATGGGCATCCAATATTGAGCAGACACATTGCTATATCAAATGATAACCCTTGCAAGGCTTGTTCTCGAAAGAAGTTGGTAATTAGACCATCACAATTAAAGATTGATGCTAAATCCCCATCATTTTTGCAAAGAATTCAAGGGGATATTTGTGGGCTTATTGAACCACATTGTGGACCATGTCGATATTTTATGGTCCAGAAGAATGACAAAAAATAACATGGGTTGTACCCACCTTATCTCATTTTGATCCACAAAACACTCAATGTGAAAATGAAGTGAAAATGATCATTCATCTTCAAAGTATTGCTAATCAAATGCCATGTATTTAATGATGCTACGAAAGTGACAAAATCACATATACCAACTGCAAATGCGCCTGCAAGAATTGATGTCCCTGTTGGACAAAATAAAGTGGTAGCAAATGGTTCATCTGGTGCACGCCTGAAGCGTGGTAGACCCCCAGGTTTAAAAGATTTAGCCTCTCGAAAGAGAAAGATGAGGGCACAACTGAATCCAAATGAAATAATTCAGGAAAAGAAAATGAATTACGAATCCACAATTCATGATTCTGTACTTCTAGAAAAAAAAATGAGGAAAACTAATGAAAAGGGTTTGAAAACTTTGAGTTTTAACGATAAGGACAAAATAAAGGGTAAAGTGAATAGTACCAGAATTGACTTTTTAGTGTTAAAATGTGGTTTTTCGTTAAAGTGAACAGTACCGGGAGCTTTTCGTTAAAGTTCCCAAAAAAATGTCCTTTATGAGACACATGTCCCTGAAGAGACAGAAGTACATGAAAGTAAAGAAATGTTCATAAATTATGCATGTACTAATGAATTGTGGGATCAAAATGAAATAATCATTGACGACATGTTCGCTTTCGCAGTAGCCATTGAAATCATATTGAGCGATGATATTGAGCCCTGCTATGTTGGTGAATGCAAACAGAGACAAGATTGGCCTAAGTGGAAAGATGCAATCCAAGCATAATTAAATTCCTTGAAAGACGAAGTGTTTTTGGACTGGTAGTCTAAACCCCGCCTGGTGTAAATCCCATGGGTTACAAATGGGTATTCACAAGAAAGCGAAATGAGAAAAACGAGATTGCAAGATATAAAGTACGACTCGTTGCACAAGGTTTTTCACAAAGACCTGGAATTGATTAGGAGGATACATACTCTCTTGGAATGGATGCAATTACATTTCGTTACTTAATAAGTTTGGTGGTTTCAGAAAAACTTGACATGCGACTTATGGATGTCATCATCGCATATCTAAATGGAGAATTAAATATTGACATATATATAAAGGTCCCAGAAGGACTTAAGTTGCTTGAAACGACTAACGAACCACAAGATATGCTCTTAATCAAATTAAGGCGATTGTTATATGGGCTGAAACAATCTAGACGAATGTGGTATAATTGTCTCAGTGAGTATTTGATCAAAGAATGATATACCAACAATGTCATTTGCCCTTGTATGTTCATTAAGAAATCAAATTCTAGATTTGCTATAGTGGCAGTATATGTCGATGATATGAACTTAGTCGGAACCCCTGAAGAGCTTAATAAAATTAAGGTATCGTTCTTTCTAATACACCCGTCGATGCCATCGTCAAAGTTAACGGTGTACGTCGTTCGCCGTCGCCAGAGTAGCTGTCGGACCATGCAGAAATCCCAGAACACGACTAGGCTTAATTTCAAGCTCAATTTTAATAGATTTTAACTCTAAACTTAACTAAAAATCATTCCAAAGGATTAGTAAACTCACCTAACTCAGTTGAGGGCAAATGAGGGTTGAATCCACACCAGATTTAACAGAAATTTGTTAGGTTCCCTCGCCGGCTTTTGGAAATAAGCACAGAGAGCATGCATGGTTAACATTGGGTTTTTCAACTTAAAACCTACATGCAGATAGAGAAATGTTTACCTCGGTTCTAGTTGGATTTGAGCATCACCAGTCCTAAACTCGACGGAGTTTGCTTGGAGATTGCACAAGGAATTGCAGGGGTTAAACCCCTTGATTTTAAGCTCAATTTGAACCACAAATCATCACAAAATCATGTAACATTCAAAGGATTTAAGGGTTTTTAATCGAGAATCTCACATGGGTTCGAAGTAGAGCTCAAAGCTCTTGGATTCAATGGCAGAGCACTTCACGGTGCTCCAATGGTGCATGCAAAACCCCCACTAGTGTCCTTGCGTTCCATAGGTCACGAATATGGAGGTTTGAGGTTTGATTTGAACGGAAAAAGGTTGAAGGTGTTGATGGTTCGTATCAGTGACATAGAGAGTGCATAGAAATAATGAGAGTTAGAGTGAGAGTGAGAGTTGTAGATATGAGGGAATGGGAAAGAGACGGAGTGTTTGAGTGGCAAGTTTATGGGCCCCACGCTTAAATAATTAAGTGCTACCTGGATTAGAAATATTAAAAAAAAAAACTTTGGAAAGATAAAATTAAAAACAAAATTCTATAGACCCACTCGCACTTCACCAACTCTTGCAGTCTACCCATTTGCCTTTGAGTCTTTTGACCAAGTCCCCAGCCTACCTCCTACCTCCATCTCCTAATTCCCACAACCTAGCTGATCCCCAACCCGTAGCCCACAGAGTTTCGACCTATGTGCGGTGAGGGTTTCGATTGTAGGTGGTGAGGAACTAGAGATTGAGTTCTTAATGCAGCGTGGACTAAGGTGCTGCAAGGATTGAGGTCATTGTGTGATGTCGTTTAGAAAGGAAGATTGTGTTCCAAATTTAATTTGAACTTTTCTATGGTTTGGTTGTTGGGAGAGTGCTACAATAGTGGCTGGGTTTGGAGAAGGAGGTGGGCAGAAGGAAGATATGTATTTTCTTTTTCCTTTCTCTGTGTTTGTATTTTTTTTATAAATTTTTTAGCCCACATGGCATCCACATTAACAAAAATGTGGAGCCCACAAAGACCACGTCATCATAGTAATGGAAAATCTCACGGTGTTAGTACCAAAGGACTAATGCTCCACATTTTGTCAAGTTGAAGGACTAGCTCTAATGGAATTTTAGTTCAGGGACCAAAGCTACAATTCAATCAAAGTTAAGAGACCATTTCTCTAATTTATTCTATAATTACATGTCCGCCCTGTGCGCGCGCAATGAAATCTAACTAAATAAGGAATAAACATTTACTATGATGACAAACATGACATAGTATGAGGCTTATTTTTAGTTACGCCCCCTGGAACTCGACTTTAATCTCATTTTGCTCTCTATAACTTAAAAGTCGTCATTTTATTTTCTGAAACACAATGTTCGCTCCACTTTGCCTCCTGAAACTCGACTTTGATCCCATTTTGCCCCCTGAAACTTGAAAGTATGGAAAACTCAAAATTCGCTCCACATTGACTTAGATCTGTTAATTTCTTATGTGGGTTTGATTTGGGTGCGTTAGGCTAATCAATTTATTTTTATTTATTTTTAAATTTTTTTCATCTCTTCAATGTCTTTTAAACTTAATATTCTCTAATTATTGAATATTAACCCATAATGAAGATGTATAATCAAATTTATTACACATGTGACATAATCTTATTGGTGCTGGGTCCCCTATATGTTCTAGGAATCTGGATCCTCTTCGGATGATCTCAAAGATCCGTAAATCGTGTCTGTTTGTAGTACATTGTGCTGTCAGTTTTCGTCAGGTGATATTTGTGTTCAATTTTAAATAAAAGAATTAAAAATAATTTATGACCGCATGATGTACGATGAATGGACACTATACACGGATCCCCGAAATCCTCACAAAAAGGATCCGGAGAGGATCTTCATTCATGTTCTAGGAGGCGGCCTATAAGTTTCAGGAAGAAGAGAGAGTCCACAAGTCAAAGAGAACAAATTTTGAGTTTCAGAGAGTAAAATGATGACTTTTAAATTACAAAGGAAAAAATGAGATCAAAAGTTCTAAGGAGCGTAGCTAAAACTAAACCAAGCTATAATTACCATGTATTCTCCAAAAACATGGTAATGTTTTAATGTCATACTTGATCATGGTCTCACTCACCAAACTCTCATTCAATTTGTCATTTTTAAAAAAAATAAAAGATCAATCTTTCCAACAACATTGCAAAAAATCTCAAATTATATACACGTTTAGCAATAATTAATTGTCGTTTGCTTTACTACTATATTTAATCTTTACTTTGAATCCAATCCCCCTGCAATAATGACTCAAAAATCATCCGTCACGCCCCATTAGACCAATAACAAGAAATTATTATTTTTTATTTTATGTTCTTCCAATCTAATGGACCGTTTGCCAACTAGAAAATAGGAACAAATTAAACTAAAAAATTAAACACAAAAAATGTAGAATTATGTACCAATAATTCATATCAAGGGAGCATATTCTTATAAAATTAAAAAAACCATCTAATCTAAATCCCAAAAGTCAAATTAGAAGCCGAATGTCCTTTATTTTTTCACCACCAGCTAAATTTGTTCTATCAATATATTAAATAAAACATTACTAAAAATCCTTAACAATAAGCTTTCGCGTGTAATTTAATTTAATTTTTTACAATTTTAAACAATTGAAGGATAGTTCCTTAATTTCGTAAAAAATTCAGTAAAATTGCATGAGATGTGTTCTACATCCTATGTATGACGTAAATGGCTAAAGCTTGAATTTATTAACTGAAGCCCAATTTACCTAACACTAATCTCTTGCCACACGCGTAAGTGTGCGTCAATTTACTCTTTTACATTTTATTTTTTATTCTAGTTTTATTCTTTTTATTTTTTTTTTTTGAAATATTTTATCAATTTTTATTTTTAAAAATTAAAGGAATAAACTGTGCACTAAATTATTTAATTTTGATATCTTAAATAAGAATGGGTAATTTTTTTTGAGATTATGAATGATTCATTTTTTTAAACTTCTGGCTTTATATATACTAACATATACCATGTCACGTGATAATTTTGTTAAAAAACATTTGGCGAATTTCAAAAGTACTTCTGCAAGTCTTTCTGATTCTTGGAAGAATGAACTACGATGACGGAAGTCAGCAATTGGTTCTTCTTTTTCAGAAGAAAAAAATTATAACAATTAAAACCCCATAGGCCTATAATCGTCTAAAGCTGAACTTTACCCAAAATACATTAACTAAAATTCAAATTGGTCCCTTGGAATTTCACGAAAATGACGAAAAAACCCTTACACTGACTGGTACTTGGGGTAGAATTTGGTGCAGTTTCTGTTACTCAACTCCGGAGAAGTCAAAAATGAAGGCCTCCAATTAAAATTATTCAACACAATCAATTGGAATGATCTGTGATCATCCTGAACCTCCAGTTCCGACCCGCCACGTGTCCACGTATTTACCAATTGGAATGATCTGTGATCATCATGATTACCATCACCATCACCATCATGATGGGCGGATGCGCATGCATGTATGTACGCATGACGGACGATCAAACAAAGAGACAGTGCAGTTGGGGTTGGGGAGAGAGAAAGAGAGAAAGAGCAGAATCAGAGTTGAAAAGCCATCGCCATTCCTAAGACGATGTCGTATTGGAAGTGAAGACGATCTTCACAACAGAGAGAGAGAGAGAGAGGTTGGATCCAAATCCAATCCGAAAAGGAACTCCTTTTTCGGTTCGTCACTCTCCTTCTTCACTGATCAAAACAACAACGACGCAGAGAGAAAAAACAAAAAACCCCAAAAATCACTACCCGAATTTTCGACTCGTTTTTGTAATTTCCGGGTTGTTTTTAAAAACTATTTTCGTTTCGTTTTTCCGTAGTGATCTCGAGGCGCGATTGTTCTTAGGCTCTCTCTGTCTGTTGATCGACCCATCAAAGAATTAATTTTTAATTACTTATTTAAAACAATCAATTCAGAAAAAGGGAAGAGAGAGAGAGAGAGAGGAAGAGGGGAGAGATAGAGCTATGGCAGTGGTTGAGAATGCAGGGGTGGAGCTTGGGAAGAGCGTGGGGTCGAACTCGGCGAATCGGAACCCGGAGACTGCGACGACGGCCCAGGACGGCGGTGCTGTTGCCGCACCCAACGATCAGGATCTGTCCAAGCTCAGCAACGCCGCCGCCCCTTTACGGCACCGCATCGATCAGAGCATGTACGTGATGGTCACGCCGCCCCCCAACGGCAACATCAACGGCAACGGCCAGGTGGCGGCGGCTCAGCGGGGGAGCTTTGATCACGTGGCGAATCATCACCATCAGCGGCAGAGATCTAACGGCGGAGATTTTCAGATGAGTAATGGGGATCATCATCACGACGTAGACCGGGACATGAGGGAGCTGAGGGAGCTCTTCTCGAAGCTCAACCCCATGGCGGAGGAGTTCGTGCCGCCGTCGCTGGCTAACGGACATGGACTCAATGCTGGGTTTGTTAACATGGCACTGATGATGCAGAACGGGAACAGAAATGGACAAGCTAATGGCTTTCCTGGTCGACGGGTATGTATTAGACTTGAGCTTTTCAGGGTTCCTTTCCTTTTTTATTGTTTGTTTGGTTGCTGAGAAAATGAATGGGAAAATTCTGTATTGTTTGGTATTTTTGTGTTGGTTAAGTTTCTGGAGAAGAATTAGGGGACAAAATTTAATGGGTGTTTCTATTTTTGCTTTTCTGTTTGTTTTTTTGTTTTTTAATCAGAGAAACAATCAAGGGAAACGGAGAATCAATAGCAGGACTAGTCTAGCGCAACAAGAAGATAGAATCCGAAGGACTGTGTACGTGTCTGACATTGATCAACAGGTACAAATGATGCCATTTATCTCCTTTGGTTTTTGATTAGCATTTTGGTGCGAGACTAAAAGTTGTGGTCTTTTCGGGACATAGGTCACTGAGGAACAGCTTGCAGCTCTCTTTGTTACTTGTGGGCAGGTAATGATCTTCGTTAAGAGATCTGTGATTAGTTAATTGTAAATTCTGGTTTTGAATAATTTCTCTTCTCTGTTGCTGAAGGTTGTTGACTGCCGAATTTGCGGTGATCCTAACTCTGTTCTCCGTTTTGCCTTTATCGAGTTTACCGACGAAGGTAATGTAGATGGTGTATGCTGAAATTATGTGGCTGTATAAGGTTGAATAGTTATTTTTCTGTGGTTATGATATGTGATTGTTACTGATTGATTGATCGGCTGGTGGGTTTTCATTATGCAGATGGTGCACGAGCTGCTTTGAGTCTCGCCGGGACAATGCTTGGATTCTACCCCGTTAGGGTGCTGCCCTCTAAGACAGCTATCGCACCTGTTAATCCCACATTCTTGCCTAGGGTGAGTCTACCTCTTTTGTGACAGTTGCAAAATTCTGAACTGGAGGAAGTTTTAGCCGTTTGGAATCTATATTTTCTTGGATAGTAACTTGTTTATCCATTTGTATTGTGTTTCAGACTGAAGACGAACGTGAGATGTGTGCAAGAACTATCTATTGTACAAATATTGACAAAAAGGTAATTTTTTTAATGGTTTGTCATTGATGTGGCTGAAGTTGTGATTTCAGAAACGGCTGTTTTTTGGATTGATTTGTGCAGGTTACTCAAGCTGATGTCAAACTCTTTTTTGAATCTGTCTGTGGAGAGGTTTGTGATTTCATTGGAAGTTTGTATTTTACGTTTCATTTTATGGCAACAATGCTATTATGTTGTGTCCACTCCAATGTCTTGGACTATTTATGAGGATACCTCTTCTGAATCTGATGCAGGTTTATCGTTTGAGGCTGCTAGGGGACTATCACCACTCTACTCGCATTGCCTTTGTTGAGTTTGTGATGGTAATTACTTCTTCCTCTATACTCTGCATACTGTTTTATTATTTTCCTATATCGTTATTTGGTTTAGCTGTTAGGCCATGACGACAAGGTAGGTATATGCGTGAAACTCTCTTGTTTTTCCAGATTAGTATTCAACCTTCGAATGCCTCTTTGATTTTCCCTTTACAAGTGTGACTAATGTGTCTCATGATGCAATGCATTTGCTATTTTAAGAAGGCATTTGCTATAAAAAGGGATAAGATGGATGATTAGATGGGAGTGGGGCTGCAGAACTCTGATAGAGGGATAAAATTTTTAGAAAATCTGTGTTAAGCCTTTAAAGTCCATTTGTCTCTATCCTTTCTGTCATGAAGTGATTGGATAGGATATTTTTAGGGCTTCTAGTTTCGCAAAGGTAACTGTATGGTTCATTCATGGTTAGTTGTAGATTGCCAACAATAGTTGACAAATCCCAAGAACTTAAGCCTCATTGGCCTTAATGCTTTTGGGAACAGTGAAAGCAAATTTTATCATGATATCAGTGAGGTAGATACTGAATTTGAAATTTCTTGCAAAGGCTTCCTTCTGATAAAGTTAAATTTTACCAGGGTCATCTAGTGGTTGAGAGAGGCCACAAATGTGACATAGATGTTTAGACTACAAATATTAATACATTTTAATAATTAAGTTTTTGGGTAGAATGGAGACTAACAAAAGTTTTCAATTAGGAATTAATATATCTTGGCTTTTCTATATGCCTGGGTGTAGAGGGAGATGAATCATGCTAAAAGTGGAAATGAATTTATTAGATCCTATTTTTTGGGCTGAGAATTTATGGGATCTTGATTTTATTCGAATTGGTCAGACTTGAAATCAGAAACGTCATGTGGTAAACTGCCAGAAATTTCAAACAGAAAGATTGTCTGAGGAGTGGTTGTCAAGGCCATGTCTCATCTCCTGTGCTTGTATCTTTGTGTCTGAGGTGGTCACTTATTAAGCGTGGCCCCTTCTCCTTCCATGTTTCTTAAACCCCCTTTTTGGTTTTGATAAGGATATCTTACTTTCCTTCTTGCTTTTACTTTCCTTTTTTGCCATGGTTATACAACGTTGTTCTTGCATGCCTCTTCAGCCCATGGGTTTAATATGGAGTAAGCTTAGTTTTGCAGTACCTATCTTGTGATATCCCAGATGGTGTCTTGGAGGGAAGATTTTTTAAGGTCTTATCAATTTACTTATGTTTCTTTTTCTTAAGAGATTAAATTTCTTAGTGTCTTGGAACGTACTATGATAATCAAGTATGAACCTTGGTTCCTGCTTAAGAGAGTATATTTGGAGAGTGGCGGTGTTTCCAGTGTGTTCTTTTTGTTGGCTTCTGATTTAAGCCAACGGACCTGGCGAAGATGTAAACAGCTAGTTCGAGTTGGATTTAATGTCCAACTCTGATGTTGAAATGTGTAATGCCTTTCTGCTCCAAAGTATGAAACAAGGAATCCCTGGTTTCTGTTTTTCTCTTCTGGAAAAATCTTTGTCGGGTGATGTTAGAGTTAACGGTAGCTTTGTTGGGACGGAAGGTATAGGGTGGGAGGAATTGTGTTCCTTAAGTGTTGTTAATATTTTGCATTAGAATATTTAGTGGCTGTAAATTTGGCGACATGAGAAAATGTGAGGACCTGGAAACATGCATTTCTTAGGCACACTACCTGATTTGTATAGCAACAGATGAATAGAAGTAGAGTTAAAAGATTTGTCAAGTGGCTCAGATCATGTATGCGATCCAAAGAACGCATGTTCTACACAGAGCCTGCCAAGATATGTCTTTGATGAAGTTGGATTGCAAAATGTGTTGGGTTATACTTGATATCTACCTGCACATTAAAAATAGACCTCCAGATTGATTGCTGCAATTCATAAAAGTTTAATCGGAATGTACTTTGATCCTGCAGGCTGAAAGTGCAATCGCTGCTCTCAACTGTAGTGGTGTGGTTTTGGGATCATTGCCAATCAGGTTAGACTGCATGCTGTTTCATTTATCTTCCGACTGGAGTTATCTTTGTTTTTCCCACCCCTTTGAGTTATAGAATTTTGAGATAAGCTTCATTTGGTATATTAATTTATGGCGTCTTGCACAAGCAGGGTAAGTCCATCAAAGACACCTGTTCGTCCACGCGCTCCTCGCCTTCCAATACATTGAGTCATCTTCGGCATCCCAGACTGATTTACGGTTCCAGCTGAAATATATTTAAATACACATACAACTATGTAAAGATGTTCTTTGTGCCTCTCTGGTCGTTGCGTTTTGTCTTTACTTGCCCTCGGCTTTCATGGCCTTGGATCTTTTGTTCTCCTTAGAGTTTATTATCATGTTCTGGAATATAGAGTCGAACAAAAAGACCTTGAGGCGTAAAAGATGATTCGATGTATTATTCCTTTTGCTATGGTCTTTTCCTGAGACTAAACGCCGCAAAGTAGTTCTTGACGACACATGACGACCCCCTTTTTAACAGCCCTTTGGAAGTTCAATGGAAATGTGGTTCATTTGTTAGTTGGTGGCTGCCTGGATTGGATGTGCTCGTATTTTATGGACTCTCCATATGTTTCATGCATACACGCGTGCTTGCGCTTGCGAGCCCGCGAACACACACGAGGCACGCTCGAACGGCTGCATTTTATTGGATGTGTTGAAGAATGAGGATTCTACCCCATATTTTGTTCTGTCTTGGGACAACATCAACAATGCTTCTTTTTTGGTCTTAAAACACTTAGTTTTTATGAATTGTATTATTACCTTACTGTTCTTTGTATGCAACGGGGGGACTGAAGTGTAATTGGAGAGGCAGAAAATTGTAGCAATAATCCCTCAATTTTAACCCAATTAGAGTAATGGTCCATCAACTAAAAATTCATGACTATTGATCCTTTAACTCATCAAAATGTGCAGTTATGGTTCTTTTTGTCAACTCCGTTAGAACTAGGGGTGGGCATGGGCTGGGCCGGGTCCAAATTTGGAGGAACCGGACTGAACCCGTTAGAAAATGCAACGGGATGGGGCGGGGTTGATGGTCATATTTTCAAAACGGGAACTAGACATAACCTGGCCCGTTTCAAACGGGTTGGTTCCTACGAGGAACTTTTCTGCCATTTCCCCAACAACACTTGGGGCAAGCTTTTCTGCAATTCGATAAGGTATATACAGATGCACACAATCTGCTTCCCAGAAGAAATCCAACAATTTTCAAGGATTTCTCATGCCCCAACCAGAATCCCCAAATAGAACAAATTAATTAAAAAAAAAAAAAATCTTCAAATACAATTTCGAATTCATAAAAAAATACAATAAAACTGAATCCCTGATTAAGCTAAATCCCTAACATTTTTTGATGAATTTTTCAAGCAAATTAACTGAATCCCTAATTCCTAAACTCCTAAATTCGAATTCAGAATAAAATTGAAATTAGATGTCGTGAAGAAGAGAAGTAGGAGCCTATGAGGTGGTGAGGTTAAAGGTTCGGTGGAGTGCTGAAATTTGAAGCAGAAGAAAGAGGAGAAGAAGAAAGCGGCGATGGAGGACTTACAGGAGGAGAAGAGGCAACCGCCGACGAACGCGCGAAGCAGCAAACTGCAAGATCTGATGATCTAGCGACTTTAACTAGAGCTTGAGGGTAGCACAGCTACGAGTGCAGTCGTCATCGGAGACTCAAGTTGGGAATCTATGAGAAGAGAGTCAAATTGGAGTTTGAGTCTTCCAAGAGGAGGAGAGAGTCAGGTCAGCGACTAGAGGTACCGTTTGGTACGCAGACGGGACGGGACAGAACAGAACGGGACGGGACAGAACCGAGGTTCCGTGCTATGTTTGGTACGCGCAGGACAAAACGGGACAGTTGTTCCATTCTGCGTTTGGTACGCGCTGGACGGAACGGAATCAAAAGATTGAATTACTAACTTACCCCTGTTCCGTCTGTTGTTTGGTACAATGTTTATGCGTGGGATGAGATGTGACAATTTTTTTTTCTTTGAACTTGTTCATATTTGAACACATATATGCTTATCTATGATATATTTTTTTACAGTAGCACATGGCTGAAGATATGTTATGCCATTTCTTGACTGAAGACATGGCAGAAGAAGCAAAACGAAAAACAATGGCAGAGAATTTAGAGAGAGAAAGTGAATGACTAAAGATTGTATTCCTTGAACAATGAATGAATTACACAGAGAGGTGTTTGTTATTTATACAAGTATTCTTTGCTTCACTCATAAGCTGCTAACCAACTAACTTCCTTATATCCCTATGAATCCTAACAGACTAACAGCCTTCCTACAATCTGATGTGTAAACTTCATGCTGATGTGTACATATCAGTCAACAGACCCATGGCCTTAAGCAATAACTTCATGTTTCTTGAGTATTCATCTAATAAAAGGCTATTTGGGACAAGCCTGGGTCTTTAAGATAATCTAATGTGCTGCAACAACATACATGGAGACCTATAAAACAAAAAGCAAAGAGCATTGGTAAGTAATAATAAAACAGAAAAACTACACAAATTTATCAGCAAGCCATGAATGACAGTTTCTCCAGAGCTCTTATCAGAAGACTTCTTCTTCCACAACCACTTGCGCTCCATCTACGGTTCGATTCTCCAACTCCCCAACTAGCACATCACAATGTGTTCATCTACAACACACAATTACAATTTTACAAAGTCATCAAAAACCCACCTCAAATCCTCTTCAAAGTTGCACGAAACAGAAGATGAAAGCCTTAAATAGTTAGCCAACAACGAAATCCTTAGAGATTGTCGCTGCACAACTATAACTCCAACTAATACAGCAAAACCTTTCAAATTCTTTCCACCAAATCTAAAGCATTTAAGCAAAAAAAGAAAGACTTCGCTTATCGCATTCTCTCACCTTTGCTTCAAATCCACTCCAAAAAACATCTAACCCAAAATATTATCACACTCTATAAGAATCAAAACAAAATGGATCTGCAAACTCGCTCGCTCTGAAGACTTGACGATTTGCAGCTCCAGCAGCATCACATCCAACTCAATCAATTGCTTCTGAAATAGTGAAAAAACCATGACGATGTGTAATTGATAAATTGATGAACAACCCAATTCTCGAAATCACAAAAGAAGAACAACCTAATTCTTGAAATCACAAAAGAAGAACAACCCAATTGATAAATTGATGAAATTTTGCAGAATACCTAGTTTCAGAAGCCAAAATTGCATGAATGGAAAAATGCTTGCATCAGAAAATAAAGGGAAAAAAAAACCAAAATATCCAACACAAAAGCTCCAATTTAAGAGCAACCCAGAAACTAAAATTCAAAAAATTATCAAAAATTTTGAAGTACTAAAATTCAACGTAGAAAGAATAAAAGGAGGAAGACCCAGATTAAAGAACCAGCTTTTTCCATCATATGAAGCCAAGCTCACAACCGAACCCACTAAATCACACAACTCGGAACCAGATCCAATTCTTTACAAACCAGAATCGTAATAAACCTTAAAAATTAGACTTTGTTCTTTTTCCCAAGCACAAGTTAAACCAGAGAAACCAAGAAAACTAACTTATTTTCTCATAATCATCCTATTTTCCTAGAAAATTGAAATTTTCCATGGAAAAATCAAGAAAACAAACCTGGAGATGCAGCGGCTACGGGAGAAGATCGAGATCGAACCTGGAGATGCAGCGGCTACGGGAGAAGATCAAGATCGAACATGGAGATTCAGCTGCTACGGGAGAGGATGAGGAGGAAGGCTACGGGAAAAGGCAGCGGCAAGCAGAGAAGATGGAATGAAGAAGATAGAATTTTAGGGTTTGTTTTTTGGATGGTGTAAATATTGATAAAGAGAAGGGGCAGTTTTGTCTTAAAATGTTATAAATTTGTGTTCCATGGATGTGGAACCAGTCGTTCCAGGGGAGGAGGCGGAACCAAAAATCAGCCAAATTTCATCCCGTGGGACAACGCATTCCACGGTTTTTGGGCGCACCAAACGTGGGATGGAACGTCTCGTCCCACTGCGTTCTGTCCGGTCCCGCGTACCAAACGCACCCAGAAAGAACGATGCAGAATGCAGTAATGGAATTATGGAAAGGGGAAAAGGGCCTGGTCGGGGACCCTTTTTTCAGAGATTTAGGATCTGCCCCGCCCCGCCAATTATATGGACCCACCCCACCCCGTCCCATTTTGAGTTTACAAACTTTGTACCCTCCTCAAACCGGCTGAACTTGTGCCCCGCCCCGCTGGCGCTATACTCGTTTGGCCACCCCTAATTAGAACTTCTATCAAAATAAGTCACGTGCCACACACGTGAGGTTGGATCAAGGAAAAAATTTGGAAAACCAAATGAGAAAAATTGTCCCTCAACTTTAACTCAATTGGAGCAATAGTCCCTCAACTTTAACACAATTGTAGCAATGGTCATTCCAACATGACTCGTTTTGACGGAATTCTAACGAAGTTGACGAAAATGACCATAGCTGCTTATTTTGATGAGCCAAAGGTCAATAATTTTTAGTTAAGGGACCATTGCTCCAATTGGGTTAAAGTTAAGAAACCATTGTTACAATTTCCTCGAGATTATATTGGTATTTGAGAAGTTATTTTTGCACACATTATTTTTGGTTTCACGCATGTTTATCTTTTTAACTATGTATTTTTTTTGACATATTTCTTATCTTTTTTTTGAGCTATCGATATTATCTACACTAGGGGGAGGGGATGTGCTTAGCCTTACATTAGGCTAGCAATAATTTGGTTCAAATTCGCCTTTGGCGAGAATCAAACCTAAAACCTCTCATGTACAAGTAATGACCAAAATATCGCCGATATTATCGTTTTTTTGAGATGACGATATTTCGTGACTTATCCCCTTAATTATCGTCAATATATCGCGCTTTTATCGATATTATCGATAATATCGCGAGATGAAACCCCAAAATACTTGAAAAATTCTGAAAAATCTCAATCTTGAGCATAGAGGGATTCGAACCCCTCCCATTTGACTCCTTCAACGCCTTGACCACCATATCACTTATGTTTTTGTGAAAATATGCTAAAATATTTATATACATGGTTTTGTTTTGAATTCTTTTTGCAAGAAACAAATTTGCACATATTCCAAATTTTTTGTGGTATTATATTTTAAATTGTGTCAATTAATTACTTAGTCAATGGCATGTGATTTTTAATTTTTCTATTTTGTATTTGGTCACTTACATGTAGGGCTGGAAAAAATTCCTGAAAATCCCAAACCAAACCGAAAAAGTCCCAAACCCAAACTGAAAAATCCTAAACCAAAACCATCCCGAATTCGAGAATCCCATCCCGAAAAATACCAAAATTTTCGGTATGGGATTGGTTTCCAAATCCCATTTGTTTGGTAATCCCAAAAAATACCGAAGTATTCGGTTTCCTATTGACTTTTGGGTTTCGGTTCTTGAAAGCCATTGCCATGGTTGCTGAATTTTGAAAAGGAATGATGGCTCTAGTATAAGATCATGAGACTCACCTACCACCGGAGGTGGGAATGATGAAGGATATAGTGGAGCTGGAGGTAGTGGTGGATATGGAAACTATGTTGGACCACCTCACGGATTTATGAGCCCCTTCACTGGTGAGGCAAACTTCACGCATGCAACACAAGATGAGGACCATGGCAGTAGGCGGGCAAGACCAGGAATTGGTGCCATAGGGAAGGACTATACTCGTAGAGAAAGAGGCAATGAGACTTTGTCAAGTCAAGAAGATGACTCATTATCTATAACTTCGGACTCTGTTGGAGTGGGAAGTGGTAACTATGGTTATACTCATAACCAACCATTTCCCTACCCTTCATATCCCATTCCTGTTGGGATGAAATCGAGTGACTTATGGAAAGAATCCAAGACTCAATCTTCCAATGATTTTGCTTATGGACAACGTCAACCAATCTTGGATCCATATGGGTGGCACGTTAACAATTACATGCAAAACTATTTTGGGGATTTATCATTTGATGACTACTCTTCACAATATACTTACTCTACACATAGAGAGGATGAAGATAGTGAAAATTTTGAACCTCATAGGAACTCTATGTGGTACTAAGTCACTCATGTATCTTACCATACAATGTATAAAGTGTAAAATATTGTACTAATTCATTATATATAAATGATTATGGTGTGTTTAAACTTCTTTCATTAATTACTACATATTTTCTACACTCACAATGTTTGCCAGCTCGCTATATAATCAACGTAAATCAGTTAAATCCATCATGCAATGCATTTCCTTCCAATTTTTTGTGATAAATTAATAGATAATTGACTAAATAAACATCCTGCAAAGTTTCAATAAAAATTTCCAAGTTTTTCTTACAATTTCCGTGGTTTTTATTCAATTTTTATCGATATCGACAATATCCCGATATTTCCATCGAAATTTCCGTGTTTTTGGACTACCGATATTTCCGATATCATCGATATTTTAGACCTTGCGTACAAGTGAGAGGAATATCACTAGACCGTAGTACCAAGTAGCACAAATAAATAGTTAAAAGATAATCAAAAGGCACAAATATATAGTGTGTAGAAGAGTTGTACACATAACCAAAAGATAATCAACGTTGTCCTACAAAACGAAGAAGATGCCATTAATGAAGTTTCGGATTTAAGTTTCTTGAGTGGAGCAAAACATGATATTTTTTAGCTTTGTAGAGTTGTAAACATAAAACACTCCTTGGGATAGAGCCATAATGTTTGAAAAACAATACCGGAGCCATATCAACATCTCCAATTCTTGTAATGTAATATATGAATGCAAATAGCACTCCTTAACTCTTGGATGCAACATATGTATATAAACACCACTCTTTGCTACATATTTTCAAGAGTTTCTACATCTTCAATAATGTTTCAAACCCCGCAGCAACGCGTTGGTACACTTGTTAGTTATCAACTAAACGAATCACATTTTGTATCAAGATTAAAAACTAGAGAAAAAAGTTTATATATATAACACATTTGATGAAGGGTAGTGTTATCCACACATCTATTTTTACTTCTTGCACACTCCTCTCAATTCAATCGTCAGATCAAATGAATTGAAAAAGATCAATGACGAAAATTTAACAAGGGTATGTAAGAGGTAAAAATGGGTGTGCAAATAGCACTTTCCTTGATAAATTATCAGTCAGCGGTTGACGTATCATGCAAGCCAACCACAATTTCTATAAGGTCATCGAGCTATCCATTATTTGGTTGACATTAAGTTATTTTTTTAATTATTTTTTTTCCAAACAAACGATATTATCTGCATTAAAAGAGAGGGAGAGAGGGAGAAGAGCTTAGCCTCACAATGAGTTAGCAATAATGTGGTTCAAATTCGCCTTTGACAAGAATCGAACCTAAGATCTCTCACTTACAAATGAAGAAAAATATTACTAGACCGTAGTACTAAGTGACGGCTGACATTAAATTTGATGCTCATATTTTAAGACAATTTATAAGCTCATTTAATAATTATTTCCTTTTTAGTTACTATTTCATGAAATTCACAATAAAATGTATCATAAAATTTGAGAGATAAACTTTCGTTGATACATTTTGGACTCCATATGTAAATATATATATATATATATATATATATATATATATCATCAGCTTCCAAGTGGCAAAGTGGACTCCACAACATTATTCAAAGTCCACGAAAAGGACATTGAAGTTGAACAATTAAGACTCTGCAAACAAAAAAACAAAAAAACAACAAAAGAAAGTGCCCTAATTGAACACTTAAGACTCTCTCTGAACACTTAAAGATGATGAATGAAATGGGTTGGGAACATGCATGGACCCTGCTAGATCTCATCCATTAAATATAAAAACCCATGCACTTGCCTTCAACTAGTGTTTGACTCTGTCACTCTCTCTTCGCAAGGACATGGCAATGGCTGTAGCAACTATAGAAAATATGTTACCATATTATGTACGCACTTGGACCCTCTTGAACTTAATACTCCAATGACCTCAATTAATAGTATTAGTCCCATATATATGCCTAGCTACGGGGTCCCCTTTAGGTATGGTTCGGTATTTTGTTATTGTTCAACATTAGTTGTATTGCTCTCAATACTCAATCTCTTATATCACCGACTTATAAAGTTTCAGGTGTAATCAGTTGCATATAGTTATGCAACATTCTCTCTCAGCACATAGCTAATTGTGTAGCAAATTAGTTATTGTCTACAATGGTGATATGAAAGTTTTTCTCCCAAAGCTCTCCCTCATTTTCATCATTAAAATGCCATAATATTTTTTTTTGTCAAAAAACGCCATAATATTTTTTTTTTTGTCAAAAAAGGCCATAATATTTAGGGTTTCGGGTTTCTAGATCTCTAGCTCAGAGCTTCATATGTGAACCAACGTTGTATGAAAATTTTGTGGAATTTGTGGTCCTTGATCCTAATCATGCATGTAATACTGAGTGACATATGAAAATTTATAGATTATACCTACAAATAAAGGATGACAGATCGAGATATCTAACCGGAGAATCTCTAGTGAAAGCTCTCAATCAATGTTAATACAAACGAGCACTTGGACTGTAATTAGGTAGGATTAGCTACCAAAAAACCCCACTAAGGAACATAGATTTGGAACATGCTGTAGAATATGACTCCCTTGTATTAATGTAATATACAATAGTTACAATATATAGGGTTGGACTAAATTCAAATATGGAAGGAATTCTAAGGGGCCTAATTACTGTTAACTACATTGAAATATAGAATCGAAGAGAAAATAGAGAAGAAAAAAAAGTAATTAAGAAAGATGAACTAGAGAGAATTTAGAGAGAGAAATATGAGACTTGTATATTGACTTAAAAGAATGAAGATTACACACACTGTTTTTATACTAGAAAGCCTAACAACTCTAATCAAATACTAACAAACTTGCTAACTGTATTGCTGACTTGTACCCTTAATACTCCCCCTCAATCTCAACTGGGGAAACCCAGTTTGAGATTGGAAGAAATGAGACATGGTAGCATTGAAACTGTAGACTTGGGAAAACCACCATTGGATTGATACCTAAACATCTGTCCATATCTAACACTTTGACTAGAGTTACCAACGTTGGATAGCCTGCTGCAAACAAGAAAGCATCCTATCCTCATCCTTAGTTTCTTCACACGACCATACGACAGAGAGTAAGCACTCACAAAGCCTATCATCTGTAATTAGGGATGGGCAAACTGGTATAGGAACCGCGGGTCAGGGCGGGTAATCAAGGTTCAAGACGAGTACGGGCCGGTTTCTAATTTTTGAAAAGAGAAACGGGGCGGGGCTTTGAAAATTTAGGTTCGGGCCGGTTCCAGAAGTGTAGAAAAACGGGTACCCGAACGGCCCATTTGTAATTGTGTCACATAGCTCCTTTCATGGTCTCACCAGTCACTACAACTAGAAACCAAATCTCTCTCTCTCTGACCCCTTCGAGTTTTTAAAGCGGCGTCGTCGTTGAGACCATCGTTATCACCGTCACCACCATGTCGTCGTCGTCCAAGAAGATCACCCTCAAGAGCTCGGATGGAGAGTTGTTCGAGGTGGAGAGGGTGGTGGTGTTAGAGTTGCAGATCATCAAGCACATGATTGAGGACGATTGTGCTGACAACGACATGTTGACGCCGCCAAGCCCGACGAGAAGATCTCTGATGACGATCTCAAGGTCTGGGATCAAAATTTGGTTTGATTCTACGGTTTCAGAATTTGGGGATTCGGTTGGGTTATGGTTTTTTTTTATTTGGGGATTGGGGTCAATTGTGTTGTTTTAGGGCCTAGGTTTACTGATTTAGGGGTTTTCTATGATGGTGGATTCGGTTGGGTTACGTTCCATTATAGAAATTATGAGCTTGTTGGTAAGTTTCTAGACTTTTACACGAATTTTGAGTGAAATTTAGGTGGGAATCGGGATTCTTAACCTCTGAATGCCTATGAGCATTTTTCCAGAAACCGGTCATGGACTCCGACTAAGTTTCATTGAGTCTGAAGCCAATTTTAACCCAAATCTTATTGGGTTGAACATAATAGAATATTTCCATCATTTTTGGAGGGTTTTGATTTAATTTGGTGAAGGAATAAAGCTGATTCTAACCCTGGACAATTTCTAGATCCTCTTTGCAGAATCCAATAAGCTCCGGCGATGTTAAAGATCTAGAGGATGAGCGATAGAGTGAGCCTGGGAGGAGATCTAAACCGAAATAAAAAAATAAAATAAGAGGACCCGTGGACCTGTCTCGAGCCGGCCCGTTCCAGTGATCAGATTTGTAATATCCGGCTCGGCTCGGCCCGTTTCCTTTTTAAGCGGGTTCGGTCCGGTCCCTCCAAATTTGGGCCCGGCCCGGCCATTGCCCACCCTTATCTGTAAAGCCAAAAAAATACTCAAACCATATCACTGAAGCTTCTAGCTTTCCTAAAGCCCTGAATCAAACAATTGTACCCCATGACCTCTTTGTAGCTATTGACCAAAAGCCTCTTGTAATCCTCTTTCACCTGCAATCATTACTACGAAACCCAGAAAACAAAACAGAGTTGAACCATCTGCAATCCTGCAATCCCTCTGGATGATTGAATTCATCCACCTCAGATTCATTCCATGTCATAACATCTTCATGTATATTACCTTGTTCCATATGAAAACCATTCCCATATGAGTTCTAGAGCATATGAAAAGTATCATTAGTGCCAACATCAATTAGATTTTGCATTAGTTTCCAAAACCTCTATCTCTTATTAATCATTCCATTCCCAGTTTCAAACTCTAACCAGTATACCGAAATCATGACACTATTCCTCTGCATTTAACAGGAGCTTCACAAAGAACAACCTTCTATAAAGTAGTCATAACACACCCTCATGTCGGTATAACAACTTTTTACAGGATTAGCCTTTGTGGGATTTACTGTCAACAATCTCATTCAACATTGTCTTCGGCCTTTGATATTTACAAAAACAGAAAATTAACAAACTATAGTGTGACATCGGCCTTAATTATAGACCCACGAGATCGCCCTTTGTGGATTTTACCAAAAACAACTTCTCTTAACAATGGCATCGGCCTTCACAATTTCAACAACAGAAAAACAATGTAAGATTACCCTTCATGGGATTTACCTACTCATAACACGGGATTAGCCTTCGTGGGATTTACTGTCAACAACTTCTTCAAACTTCATCTTTTTCTAAGACACGTATAACCGGACTTACAGTAGATACATGCTAACAACTGAGTTAGTTAGACTCAACATTATAGGCTGTGATAAGGAAATATACTGCACAAACTCCTCAATAAGCATTTGAACAATCTTCTCAGACGTTACACTTCTCATTTTGGCATAAACCATAATCTGAACAACCATAAACTTGTACATGCCAGAATGTAAGAATTCACACCCATTTCTCCAAACATATCAAGAGTTGCAGAAAAATCAAACCTAATAAACTTGCAGAATATCAATGACGCAGAGAGACAAGAATTGGACATCATACAAATTGCAAAATACATGATTATGAAAAACTCAACAAATCAAAAGGAGGCCATCACAAACACTGATCTTGAAGCAATGAACAATCAACCCAGAAAGGATTCATAAGAAAGATGGCTCTGAGCTCTTTAATACTCAACATAACAACTGAATGACTTCATGCCCACAACAACAAACTAATTGATTTACATAATACTGAAAGAATCATAGTAAGAAATTCAGAAAAAGTGACTGAAAAACTTAACCTTCACATGAAAATTCTGAGCTGGGCATTTCGTCAAACACTTGGACTACACAAAGGTCTAAACTTTCTTCCACACCAGAAAACAGAGCACAAATCAAATTCGCAGACAATATCGAAGGCACTGAAGAAAACGCACCGTAAATTGATGACCATATGTGATTCTTAGGTCAAACAATCTTTCTTTAAGAAAGTGAGTAGCACCATGGGTAATCATGAAACTCGTTCCATTTCTACAAATCGTAAACCACCATCACGAGCCCCTCCAAAATGAAGGCATTCCACCAGATCCAAGAATTTGCTTGAAATACCCCATTTTCTTTCCTTGTATCAGAAGGTGACGAATTCAATGAAAATCTAAAAAATTCCAAATTCAAGAACCGAAAATTCCCACTTATATTTGACGATTGCAGAAGCAGTGAAGAAATTAACAGAATTTCTAACGAAATTTAGAAGAGAGATAAAGCTAGAAAGATGAAACTAATGAAAAGTTGAACCACCAGAATCCATGGCGTGAGCTTGGTGGCTCTGATATCTTGTTAACTACATTGAAATATAGAATCGAAGAGAAAATGGAGAAGAAAGAGTAACTAAGAAAGATGAACTGGAGAGAATTTAGAGAGAGAAATATGAGACTTGTATATTGACTTAAAAGAATGAAGATTACACACTATTTTTATACAAGAAAGCCTAACAGCTCTAACCAAATACTAACAAACTTGCTAACTGTATTGCTGACTTGTACCCTTAATAATTACAATTATAAATTACTAGATATACAAGAAACATAAATTAAGGACGAGGAGAACCCGAAGATGAGGATTTACTCAACAATGGAATTGTTTGCAAATGACGATTGTCAACAATGGCAAAAAACAGTTATGCTTATGCACTATGGTGCATGTTTGATCCCTAACAACTAACTATTTAACTTACTAAAAAAACAATGAAGTTGTTTGGTTTTTTATTTGAAAATGATTTATATAGTTGAATTAAATACTAAATTATTAGTTTCAAAAAGAAGAAATTTAGATCCAAATGATATTAAAATATATATCAAACCTAAAAAAATTAAGCAAACTTTAAACTCGTGTAGCAGCCAGTGCATGCAGGAGCACATGGCATGGCGGCTAAGAGAGGATCACATTATAGCAACTGGAAACGTGTTAGTTTCTTTTTTCCATCTCAGTCTCACAGCTAATGGCCACTACATGTTTCCGTGGCAAAATGTATTTTGGGTGATTTGGCAACGGATCAAAGTGTACTTTTTCATCTTCTAAAATTAACGGGATGATTCATCCGAAAGAAAGAAATAAACGAAAAGAACTTTTACCAACGCTGAAAAATCATTCCGGAAATGGAACGACAGTTTATACAATACAAGTTTTCGTGATGTGACTTTTTTTATTTATTGGTAAACACCCAGGAGGATCCTCGTTGGATCTTTCAATCGTATATGTTCATCGTATATTGTGCGGTTAGAGATTATTGTAATTTTTTATTATTTAAAATTGAATATAAACAGTACCTGACAAAAATTGACTGCACGATAAATGATAAACGAATATGATTGGAAGATCCTTAAGATCCTTACAAAGAGGATCCAACAAGAATCTCACTCGGTAAATACATCTCCTTAAGTTATGTGGTTTGAAAAAGAAAAACTGAGAATTAAAATTGGAGTCAACAGTCACCACCAAAATAAGAAAACTACTTTTCACGGTCAGGACTTTGGGACGAATCACAGTGGAGTGTAAAATTGGAGTCAACAGTCACCACCAAAATGTATAAGGGTATAACGAGTTATGGTGTTAGAGAATGAATTTTTTATTGATGATAGAAGAGATTTTGTATTGTACGGATTTATATGTAAATCATGTTACTTCCCACATTGTGTAGAAAAATAATATGTGGCTGAATAATTCTCATTGATACGTGAAAGTGTGTGTGTATATATATATATATATATACACACACAAATACATTCCTTGAGTAGCAAGGATTCCTCCTACAAGTTAGGAATATAATTACAATTTAAGTCTAACTACCTTCCTATTTGTCTAACACTCCCCCTCAAGTTGGAGAGTGAATGTCAAGAACGCCCAACTTGCGTAACATGGTTGAAAATTTCTCATTCCCAAGAGGCTTCGTAAATAGGTCTGCCAACTGATGTGCCCTACCAACATACTTGGTAGTTATAGTGCCATCAACAATCTTATCACGTATAAAATGACAATCCATCTCAATGTGGCGAGTACGCTCATGAAAAACAGGGTTGGCATCTATATGCAATGCTGCTTGATTGTCACAAAATAGATCAGATGGATCGGTTAAGGGAATGTTCAAATCTTTCAATAGAAAGCGCAGCCAAATTATCTCACAACAAGCACTCGACATAGCTCTATATTCCATTTCAGCAGAAGAAAGTGACAGTTTTCTTCACTTTGTCCGCCATGAAATCAAAGAATTTCCCAAGAAAACATAGTAGCCAGTAGTCGACCGACGAGTAATAGGACAACCCGCCCAATTAGAATCACAAAAAGCAGTTAACTTGATTTTATTGTCAGAATGGAATAGTAAGCCTTGACCCGGAGTAGACTTCAAATAATGAACAACTCGAAGTGCAGCATCCATATGAGGAGTACACGGCTCATGCATAAATCGACTTAGAACATGTACAGGGTAGGTGATATCTGGCTGAGTTATTGTGAGATAAATTAACCGTCCTACGCCGATACTTTTCAGGATCCTTGAGAAGTTACCCTTTGTCAGATAGTTTTGTATCGTCCATAGGAAAGGCAATGGGTCGTGCTCCCAGGAAGCCATAATATTTGAGAATCTCTAATGCATATTTACACTGAGAAATATAAATGCCACGTTTGGACCGAGAAACGTCGATACCCAGAAAGTACTTTAAATCACCAAGATCCTTAATCCGAAAGTGATTGTGGAGAAAAAGTTTCAGAGAATCAATTGCACCCACATCATTGCCTGTTATCACAATATCATCCACATAAATGAGCAAGGCTGTAAAAAAAGTACTTGACTTTTTCATAAACAATGAATAGTCAGCTTTGGATTGTTGAAATCCAGTAGAAAGAATGGCACTAGTGAACTTGGCAAACCATTGACGAGAAGCCTGCTTGAGACCATAAAGAGACTTGTGGAGGCGACACACAAGATTCTCCCCCTGTAGACCAGGAAGAGGAGACATAGATTTCCTCATCTGAATCACCATGCAAGAAAGCATTATTGACGTTGAGTTGGTGAAGAGACCAAGAGTTACTAGCAGCAAGGGCAAGAAGAGAGCACACAATGATCATTTTAGCAGTATGAGAGAAGGTGTCATGATAATCGATACCTTCGGCCTGTGTGAAACCTTTGGCAACCAAACGGGCCTTGTAACGCTCAATAGAACCATCTGAATTATGCTTAAGTTTGTACACCCATTTACAATCAATGAGAACTTTGCCGGAGGGGAGGGTGGTTATGATCCAAGTACAGTTGGCATGTAGGGCATCCAGTTCCTCGCGCATAGCACGATGCCAGTTAGGATCACTGGTAGCCTGTGCAAAAGAAGAGGGTTCGACACCCTGACTCACATAGTAGATATATGAAAGATGATGTGGAGATAAACAATGGTAAGAAACATAATTATAGAGTGGATACCTCATGCCTTTGACAAAACCTGGTGGCGAAGATGAGGACGGGTGTGGGGGCATAATCACCTGCGAGCAAACGTAGTCCTTTAAATAAGGTGGGGGTGCATGGGAGCGGGAAGACACACAGAGAGATTGGGAGAGTGCAGTAGAAAGCACGGGTGGTAAGTGGGGTATGGGTGGAGGAGCTGGTGGGGCCGTGGGTAGAGGAAGAGGATCATGCGGTGCGGTGCTGGTACTTGTGTCAGGAGGCGGGGGAATAATAGGGAATGAGGGAGGGGGCGGTGGTGGAGGGCCTGGGGAGGTGGAAAAATGGACATCCATTAAGGGAGGAATGGGTAGGGAGATGTTTGGGGATGGGGAATCCAGGACAGTTGTAGTGGGAGGGGAAGCAAAAGGAAAAGAGTCCTCATGGAAGATGACATCCCGACTAGTGAAGGTGTGATGTGTGTCAAGGTCATAGAGTTTATAAGCCTTTTGACTAGCAGGGTAACCAATGAAGATACCACGGTGAGCCCTATGAGAGAACTTAGTGGGATGAAGAACGAATGTGGCATAGGCTAAACAACCGAAAACACGGAAGTGATCATAGAGCAGAGGTTTATTGTGGAGGACTTCAAAATGTGTTTTGTTATTGAGAAGGCGGCTAGGAAGACGATTGATGGTATAGGTGGTAGTGAGTACACATTCGCCCCAAAACTTGAGGGGAAGGTGTGATTGAAACCGAAGGGCTCGAGCAGTTTCAAGGAGGTGCTTGTGTTTGCGTTCAACAACGCCATTTTGCTGGGGTGTGTAAACGCAAGAAGTTTGAAAAACAACCCCATGTTCAAAGAAAAAATGGCAAAGAGAATAAAATTCCCCGCCATTGTCGGTACGTATGCTTTTAATGTTGGTGTTAAATTGGGTGAGAACATGGGCAAAAAAATGTTTGAGAATTTGTTGAGTATCAGATTTATGCTTCATCATGAAGACCCAAGTAAAACGAGAAAAATCATCCACAATAGTAAAAAAATAATGAGCGCCAGTAAGAGAAGACTGACGATTTGGACCCCAAATATCGCAATGAATTAAGGAAAAAGGAAAAGTCATTGAAATTGAACTTAAACCAAAAGGACTCACAGAGTAAAAGGGGCCATCGGAGGAAGAAGAGTCGGCCATAAGAAACGGCATAGATGTCTGCCGAGAAAAAAAAAGGAAAAAATAGAGCTAGGGTTTTGAACCTGCTCTGTATACCATGTAGAAAAATAATGTGGCTGAATAATTCTCATTGATACGTGAAAGTGTGTATATATATATATACAAATACATTCCTTGAGCAACAAGGATTCCTCCTACAAGTTAGGAGTATAATTACAATTTAAGTCTAACTACTTTCCTATTTGTTTAACACATTGTTAATTATTTTTATGGCAAAGGGATGTGATATCTACAAACTCCTTTTTATTTCTCACACATCTTTTTAATTTTTGATCGTCGAATCAGAAGAATTCAAAAAGATCAAATGATAGAATTTAATAAGAGATGTGTGAGAAGTAAAAAGGAGTGTGTGAAAAGCACACCCCATAGCAAAACATTAACTTTCTTCACAGCAAGGTAAAGGTGTGAGATAATTTGCGAAAGAGGAATGTCATGACTGACTATCTGGAACGTTGGCGAAGGGAGGTGTGAGAATGTGACTTTTACAATGGCTTCGAGATGGTTGGTGGATGTCCTATCTATCCTATTGTAAGCATTGCATCATGTTATACGTAATATGTGTTTGTTAGGCATGTTTACTTACAATGCATGATTTGTAAGGAATGAGTTTTTTATCTGTGTCATATTATGATTGCCATCAACCAATGAATGAATGAATAAGTGCGTCTCATATTAATTTTAGTATTGAAGACATGGAAAAATGAAAAATTTAGAGCTATTTTGTAAATGTTAATAAAGCTCTGTAAACCTATAATTTTACAAAAAATTCATCATCAAACTGTTAACCTCTCATAACGTGAAATAACCTAATCTCATACTCAACTAAAAGTTTTAAACTTCTATATCTCATCAATCTAATATGTAGAGTAAAATACTAAAATATATAATTTTATGGTTAACCACGATTTATAAAAATCTAAACTGCAAACTAAACCAATTATTTCGGTTCGGTTACGTTTTATAAAAACAAAAAATTTTAAAAAACCCAAACCAACCCAAACGGTTTGTTTTGATTGGATAACCATATTAATAAATGAGAATTGTTTATTCCATACCCATTCCTTCTTATCTTAGTTCCTTTCTGCTAACTCCAACTAAGTAAGCACGCCCTAAGAGAAATGATAAGAACACTTAATTCATCAAATTAACCCGATTTTCTTTTGGTACCCTTGGGGTTGAAACTAGTAGTGCAAGAGACTCCGGTTAGGATTTTTTTTCTTATTGGGCCAGGTTTTGGTATTGTAATCCCTGTAAGCTTAAGTTTCTTGTAAGTCAAGTCACTGATTTGAATATAAATATATTTTGTGATATCAATACAATTACACAATTCTAATAATTATACATATTTGGACTTTGACACACCTAAACAATCCCTAATTGAAGATAAAAATATCTTGTACATTGTAGGGATAACATAACGCTCTCTCATGTTGGAGCCTACCATTCTTAGGTATTAATTGTTCAGAGGATTAGTTTTACATGGATTACCACAAGACTGTATGAGCTCGTTTAGAAGTGTTTCTAAAATGGTTGAAAACGCTTTTGGTGAAAATGTTTATGGAACCAATCCTTAGTAAAAATGCAAGTAAATCCTAGAAAAGCACTTAAAGTGCTTCCTGAAAGAAGCACATAACTGATGATTCATGCATAAAGCACATCAAGTACTTTTGAAACCCAAAAACATTTAACTAAAAACGCTTTCAGTTATTTTAAAAGTACTTCCAAATAAAAATTACCAAAACCGGCTCTTCGTTCACAAAAGCAGGATTGAAAAAAAAGTTCATATTGGAGAGCAACAGATGCTAGCATATCTGCCCACAATTTTCTGAACCCTCTGGATATACTTCTCCAATTTAATTAATTTCTCAATCCACTATGAAAACTAACTTATGTACCCTTTTGTAACAGAAAGGTAGCACTACTTGTTCATCACAATTTATAACTAACAAACCTTTTCATATACTAAACAGATGTAGTTCACTTGTTGAAAATCAAAATACGCATAATGAACAGAGTAACAAATTGAAGAACGAATCGACTACATACGAATGTAAGTGAAAAGAAAAAGGAACACTATAAAAATTTAACAAGACGACTACATAACCGAAAGAGACTACACTCTGACTAACTACTTCTCAAACTATATTACAAATAATATTTACAAAGGCCTAAACCTAAAAAACCCTAATGTGCAAAATACCAAATATACCCTAATATAAAATCAAATCAAATCTTTAATTAAATTCCCAAATAAACTAACTACTAAATTCCAACACTTTCCAGAATCGAAAACACGTCTCAGGCTCCGAGGGCCGTGACCAAGAATGAAAGCCTACTCTTGCGCATTGTGAAGAACCGGGGCGACGCTTTGGAGCACCGAAGGCCTATGATTGTTGAGGATATAATAAGGGACGATTTCCCTGGTTATTATTTTTCTTATTCAAGGAGCATGGATGGTGAAAAGATGTTCAAAGAGGATTAAATTGATTATAACAAAGCAACAGCTTCAATAATTGGTATCCAAGAAGATACTAGTGGAGGAAATGCTCCTGAGAATTCAGAACGAGGCAGGGAATGGTGTCAATTCAGCAACAAGGTGGACGACGGTGCTTGAAACAATTAATCCTTGAATGAAGTGAGCATGGAAGAAATCTAATGTTTTACTTTTGGTGCTCTTGAATAAATAGAAAGGAAAATTGATGCTTCAAACTTAGTTGCAAGAACTTTTAACTTCATGTTATGCTAAAGAGAAAATTTTTAGTGTCATCGGTTGTAAATAATTATATGTTTATTTTTTGGAGAAATTAGGTTCCTATCCCTCTTTTTTCAACTCCATTGATTGAAACCTTATTCCTTTTCAATTTTTAATCAAGGTCCCTTGGTTTTAATAAACATCATTAATCATTTCAATAATAAAATATTTTACATATCAAGATAATTAAATTTAATTTCTAAATTATTCATTTAGTGTTAAAAACATTACATTTGATATATTTATATTTATGGCTAAATTTTGTATCATATATTTTTATTTTTAGTTTGTACTCATTTTAATTTGCAACTGTTGTGAACTTTCCTAGTTTAAGTGTGATTGTGTAAATCCCAGATTAGATTTGATTCTAGTTATTCTTTCCTATATGGACTTGTATTCCTTGGGGATGAAGGATTTCTTCTCTCCTTTTACTACTATAAATAAAGGCACTACGTATGGAAGAGAACACATCCTCAATACACAATTCTCCTACGATTCTACAAACACATCTCTCCTCTCTCTCTACTCTTGTCGCATGCCCCCTTATCCTTGTCAGATAAAATAGGCCACAACACGTTATCAACACGCTCCTACCGTTGCGCTTAGGAATCTAATGTTGAAGCTTTTTTCTGCATCAAACCAGTTCATCCATATCATCACGCAATTAGGTTCTTCCAAAACAACGGTTTTTATCTTGATATTTTTGCAGTCCTGATAGCATGAACATTCACCATAATGCATGACCCAACTTTATGTTTTTCGAATTTTAGATTCTACATAAGTTGTGTATGCATTATCTTCATAATTGTTGAATTATGTGAATTTGATATTTGCCATGAATTGCATCAAATATATGTACATGGATTCAAATATTTGAATTGATTATGCATTGAATTGAATTGGAAAAAAAAAAGAAAAAGAAAATTTGAAATTGGGAAACCTAGGGGTTCTCGAACCCGTGACCTCCATCACCCATCCATGTAGATGGGCCCCCGAGCCAAGAACCAGACTGGAGCTTCTGCTCCTAGCCCAAAACCTAGAACCCAACACCTAGAAGATGTCGCCACCCTTCAGCCACCGTGTTGCATGGCCTGCAGCCATTCCCAGCCACCTCGGTTACCTCCTCGACGACCTGAAGATCATCCACGGTGTCCTTTGGTTGAAGATTCCTTTGAATCTCATCGGATTTCTCAAAGTTATGATTTTGACTTCTAGGGTTTTGGTTGAATCGTTGAGATTTCCCAATCTCCGATTCATAATTGTGGTAAAAAACACCCAACAAGGGTGCCCTGAGTCCCTTCGTTCGGGAATTGGCCACTTGCAGTGGCGGTGCCGGTCACCTTTTCCGGCGACACCTCCTAGCTCTGCTAGGATTTCTTGGTCCAATCCGACCCTAGTTTGGGCTTGGTATGATCTTCGGCCAGAAAAAAAGGTTTTTTTTTTGGGCTTGTTTTTCTGAGCCCAAACCGACCATACAAACAAAAAAAATATTTTTTCTAGCGCCCGCCTGCAGCAGCCCGCCAACTTGGCTCGGCCCAATTCCTGACACCAGCCCATGCGGCTTTGGTGTCCCGTATCCCGACCGTACCAAATTTGTGCCCTCTTTGTTTGAGCCAGCAGCCCAACCGAGCATAACCCAGCCCAATTTTTGGGCTTGGGCAGGACGTACCTGATTACTCAACCCATCCGTGGGCTTAGGCCTTTCTTTTGGGCCCCGAGTTTAATTGCCTAATTATTTTTAGGCCTAATGGGTTTTATATTTTTTCACCCACACTTTAAATTTGGCCTGAAGTCCAAATAATTAATTCAATTATAATTTTAGACATGAAGTTCTATTTGCATATTTTCTTGTTGCATATTTCTGTGTATATATTTGCGTTTGTTTGCAGGAACATATAAACCTGAAGTTCATAATTATTTTGAAACCTGAAGTTTCTATAAACATGCCTTGTTTGAAAACTTGAGGTTTTTCACTTAAAAACATCACCCATGAAAACTCGAAGTTTTTTCATGCGAATATTAACCAATACATGTCTATTAGAACCTGAATGTTCTACTCCTATGTGAATGGATTGACTATTTTACTTCATTGCACTAATCATATCTTGTCCTTTATTTTGTGATAGGAACATGTCGAATTTGAACAAATTTGACTTCACCGCTTTGGAGGTCTCTGGAAGGAACTACCTCAAGTGGGTCCAAGATGTGAAGCTCCACCTTACTGCAAAGAATTTGCATCCTGCCATTGAAGATGAGATGGACAACACTGTTGGCGAAGCTGAGAAAGCCACTGCTATGATCTTCATTCAAAGACATATCCACGACGCCTTGCAAACTGAATATCTTGCTGAAGAGGATCCACGTGCACTATGGGTCTCTTTGGCTGAACGCTTTGATCACCAAAATGACATCTTTTTACTTGAAGTAAGACATGACTGACAACATTTGTGCTTCCAAGACTTTAAGTCTGTGAATGAATATAATTATGAAGTTTGTCAAATTTGATCACTTCTCAAGTTTTGTAATGAAACTTTGACCGAAGAGGATCTTCTAGAAAAGACCTATTCGACCATCTCTGCAACTAATATTGTCCTGCAGCAACAATATAGAGCTCAGAAGTTCACTAAGTTCTCAAATTTGATCTTTGTTTTACCTCTCGCTAAAAAGTAAAACCAGCTATTGATGGAGAATCATTAAGCTCGACCTATTGGGGCGACTGATGTGCCTGAAACACACTATAGCACAAACCAACGCCCAAAACGCCAAAAAAGGCATGGTAGGGGCGGCCATAAGCCATCCCACCAAGGTCAACAGAGTCAAAGCCTATCCAAGGGAGGAAACAAAGCCCAGAAGCGCCCAAATCTCGCTCCCAATGCCCTAAACTTCAAGAATAAGGGCAAAGCACTTGAAACCATAGATGTGGATATGTGATATCACTGTGGTTCAAAGGACCATTGGTCCCGTGTTTGCCGAGCTCCCTAGAAGGTTGTAGCTGAATATCATTCTTGTCGTAAGAAGTTTGAATCAAACTTTGTGCAAGTGGACGATCCGGAGAGTACAAAGATGAAGGTTTTTGACTTTCAGGAGGCTGTCACACCTATGGAAGATTAGAATCTTAGATATAGACTTATTTTTTTAGTTAAAATAAGACCATGGGGTCGAATTCCACAGTAATGGCCGAACCCCCCTTTGTTTTTGGTTAAATTTTGAACAATTTTCCTTTATGTTTGGATTATTTATTGGTGATTGGTTTTTGGATATTAAGTTTTTAATTAATTTCTGTCCTTGAATACTTAAAAATTATTTTGAATGGATATTTGTTTTTAGAACTTTTATGGATGTGACCAATTCAAATTAATTTTTCATTCTAGGTATGACTAGTGTGGAAGTTAGTTGTCTGACAGATAGTGCAACCACGCACATCGTTTTGCGTGAACGCATCTATTTCACTAACTTTGTACCTAAGAATGCACCTCTAAAAACCCTCTCAGGCCCGTTCAACCTGATCGAAGGATATGGTAAGGCACATATAATGTTGTCCAATGGTACAATATTGACCATTGATAAGGCTCTTTATTCTCCATGTTCCGGAAGAACGTTGTTGAGCTTTAAGGACATTAGAGATAACAATTACCACGCTTAAACCCACGTAGAAAACGGAGTTGAATTTCTATGCATAACTTCCTACGAATATGGCCAGAAGCGATGCGCCGTATCCTTAAATAATCATACGGGCATCCACTAACCCGAAGTTTAGGTTCGGTTCAAGGAATCGCATGTCAAACATGTTCTATGGGAAAAATTATTACTCAGCCTTCTTATGACAAGATTCGTTCGAATCCTCCCATTTTTCTCCAACGAATTCAGGGGGACATTTGTGGATCGATTCACCCTCCATGCTGACTATTTAGATATTTTATGGTTTTGGTTGACGCTTCCACACGTTGGTCACACGTGTGCTTATTGTCCATTAGGAATGATGCATTCTCCAAACTATTGGCTAAGATTATCAAGCTTACAGCTCACCACCCTGATTATCCGATCAAATCTATTCGATTGAATAATGTTGGAAAATTCACATCTAAAACTTTTGATGACTATTGCATGTCGGTTGGGGTTGAAGTTGAACATCCAGTACCTCATGTTCACACCCAGAACGGTTTGGCAGCGGCATTCATTAAGCGCTTACAAATGATTGCTCGATCGTTGATCATATGTACCAAGCTCCCGATCGATACTTTGGGCCATGCAATATTGCACGCAGCCATGTTAGTCTGCTTGAGGTCTGTTGCGACCCAACCATATAGCACCCTTTAGTTGGTTACTGGATACGAACCCAACATATCACATCTGCACGTTTTTGGTTGTGCGGTCTATGTGCCAATTTCACCGCCTTTACGGACAAAAATGGGGCCTCGGTGAAGGATGAGAATCTATGTCGGATATGATTCTCCTTTGATTATTTGTTACTAAGAACCTTTGACAGGCAATCTGTTTACCGCTCGTTTTGCGGATTGTCACTTCTATTAAACAGTCTTCCCGTCGTTAGGGGGAGATAAGAACGTCAACATTCTTGAAGAACGACGCGAATTATCATGGATGAATCTTACTTTGTCTCATTTAGATCCCCACATTGCTCAGTCTGAAACTGAAGTGCATCGCATATTAGATCTTCAAAGCATAGCTCAGAGCATACCAGATGCTTTCACCGATCTAGCGCGTGTGACAAGATCATATATTCCAGCTACGAATGCGCCTGCAAAGATGGATGTACCAAATTTACGATGGACTTCCCTCCTAGAGGCCCAGGACGCCAATCTTGGTGATCCATATACATTAGCGGCTAGTCAATCATCTGCCCCTGCACAAAAGCGTGGCAGACCTCTTGGTTCAAAGGATTCTCACATTTGGAAGAGGAAACCCACGACACAGGCACCTGAAGAGCCTACCGTGAATCGGATTATCACTTACTCATTCTATCCAACTCATAAGGAAATTCTAGATTACGAAAACGTCATTGAAGAGACAAATCCTCATTCCGAGAATAGTGAGATTTCGGTCTATCATGCTAGCTTAGATGATGTATGGTGTAAAAATGAGATGATCGTTGACGATGCATTAACATATGCAGTAGCTACTGAGATCATGTTGAACGATGACATTGAACCGCGTTCCGTTGATGATTATCGACGTAGAACCGATTAGTCAAATTGGAAACAAGCAATCCAAGTCAAACTCGATTTGCTTGCGAAACGTAAGGTGTTTGGACTTGTAGCTCCTACTCCTCCACATGTGAAGTATGTTGGCTACAAGTGGGTTTTCATTACAAAGCTCGTCTTGTTGCAGAAGGCTACTCACAACACCCTGGGATTGACCATGACAAAACTTATTCACCCGTTATGGATGCGATTACTTTTCGATACCTTATCAGTTTGGTAGTTTCTGAAAAATTAAGTATCCAGCTGATGGACGTAGTAACTGCGTATTTCTATGGGGATCTTGATATGGAAATCTATATGAAAGTTCCCGAATGACTTACATTGACTGGTTCAAATATTTCCAAACCCTGGAACACGCTCTCAATTCAGCTGAGGCATTCACTTTACGGTTTGAAGCAATCCGGAAGAATGTGGTATAACCGTCTTAGTGAGTATTTGACTAGCTAGGGATATGTGAATAACAAACTATACCCTTATGTGTTCATTAAGAAGTCACATTCCGGTTTTACTATAGTTGTAGTATATGCTGATGACATGAACCTTATCGGAACTCCTAAAGAGCTCGCGAAAACTGCCGCGCACTTGAAGTCAGAATTTGAGATGAAAGATCTAGGTAAGACTCAATACTATCTCGGTCTTGAGATAGAGCATCGTTCGGATGAAATCCTAGTACATCAAACGAACTACACCCAGAATGTGTTGCGCCTCTTTAACGAGGATAAAGCTAAGCCTTCGAGTACTTCTATGGTCGTTCTAGATGCAAAATGAGATCCTTTCCATCCAAAGAAGGATGATGAAGATATTTTGGAGCCTGAAGTTCCTTATATAAGTACGATAGGCGTTTTATTGTACTTAACTTAATGCACTAAACCCGACATCTCCTTCGCTGTTAATTTTTTGGTAAGATACAGTAATGCACCAACACGCAGACACTGGACTGGCGTGAAAGACATTTTTCGTTACCTTAAGGGTACTACGGATTTAGGCTTGTTCTATCCCTACGGATCCTCGAGTGATGCCGCACCCTTTGCTTCTCTAGTCGATTCTCGCCTTGTTGGTTATGCCAACGCATGATACTTATCTGATCCACACAAGGCGTGTTCTTAAACGGGTTATGTTTTTACCGTTAAAGGCACCGCAATCTCTTAGAGGTCAACTAAACAGACCTTAGTTGCCACTTTGTCTAACCATGCTGAAATTCTCGCCTTACATGAAGCAACTCGGGAATGCTTTTGGTTGAGAGCAGTAGTGAGCCATATTCGAAGCTCATATGATCTCTACCTCGCCGTAGATGTCCCTATGACAATCTTTGAAGATAACGCAACATGCATCGAACAACTCAAGAAGGGTTACATCAAAAGAGACAACACCAAGCACGTTGCACCGAAGTTCTTCTTTTCACATCAACAACAAGAGCATCAGAAGATTGAAGTCATGCAAATCTGTTCACAAGACAATATGGCCGACCTCTTCACCAAATCACTACCGAATGCGACGTTTCAAAAGCTTGTTTAAGGAATTGGTATGCATAAACTTTCTGAGTTGTAACATTACTATTTCTCTTTGGAATTGTGTCAAACTTAGGGGGAGTATCCTGAAGATACTTGCTTGATCTTAATGTACTCTTTTTGCCTATGATTAGGAGCATTTTTCCCACTGGGTTTTTGCTACCTAACTAGATTTTAATGAGGCACCCACCTTGGGCTGGTCATATCCCTGATGACGTCCCGTAGACGTTTCTTTTGACTTTGCATTTCTCATGCATTTTTCCTTAGACTATGGATTTTGTCCCTACTCGGGATTTTTCCATAGCCTTAGGGTTTTTTTTTAGTGAAATTTACTACTTTATGCAAGTTCCTACCTTATTGAGAATAAGCGTTGTTCCTTATAATCAATGCTAGCGAGTCGATTTCCTCAACTTTTGCATGATGTTGAATCTACCTTGAGTATTTACACACTCAAGGGGGAGTGTTGTGAACTTTCCTAGTTTAAGTGTGATTGTGTAAATCCTAGATTAGATTTCATTCTAGTTATTCTTTCCTATAAGGACTTGTATTCCTTGGGGATAAAGGATTTCTTCTCTCCATTTACTACTATAAATAAAGGCACTACGTAGGGGGGATAACACATCCTCAATACACAATTCCCCTCTGATTCTACAAACACATCTCTCCTCTCTCTCTACTCTTGCCGCCGGCCCCCTTCTCCTTGTCAGATAAAGTAGGCTACAACAACAACCCCTTTTTTAAATTGTGCCAATTTTCTATTCAGTTTTAGTTTGTACCCATATATAATTTCTTTTTGTGTCCATATTTTTCAAACTTTTATTTGTACTCATTATTTTTTGACCTTTTATTTGTACCCATAATTTATTAATAATGTACCCATTTGTCTTAAAAAATGTATCACTTTGTTATATGTAAAATGTACCGATTTTTTTTTTTGTAAGTACCATCTCTTTTGTGTAAAATGTACCCATTGTTTTTTTTTTATATATATGAAATGTATCCATTATATAAAATGTATCACCTTTTACAAACTTTTTGTATGTAAAATGTATCGTATAAAAACTACCAATTTTTTGTATGTAAAATGTCAGTAATATAAGTAATGACAAATCATGGGTTTTATTTACATATAATTTTTTTAATATTTTCAACAAATTATGGATTTTATTTAAAATCTCATTAATATAAATAACTACAAAAATCAAATTTTAATTTAAAAATTATAATAACCTACATAGAAATGCATTATTGCATTAATTTGAGGGACTTCAATCAAAAACCGAAAACCAATAAGGTTTCAATCAAAGAATGTTGATAAATAGAGAGCACATCCAAAGTCACCCATATTTTTTTAATTACATTCATCACGTTACTTGTTCCATGAAATAAAAGATAAAAGATAATTATATATAACTGACCATGGTGCATTGTGAGTGCATAAGATTCCATGAAACATCAACTTTGTGGTGAAAAATTGGAAATTGTTTTATCCATCTCGCCTAGTGATTGCATAATATAAGCATGCCATGCCAATGTTTCCATGGAAAAGCAAATCCAAATGCGACCACTCTCTTTTTTCTTTTTTGTTTCTGTTTTTTTTTTTTTTTTTTTTTTTTGGACAAAAATGCGACCAATCTGTCTGCCTGAATTTCCGTAGTTTCCCACTTCTCTTTCTTTCTGTCTTCTTGAGGCAGTAAGAGACAAAAAGAATGGTTGTGTTTTAAAGCCATATTCACATAGGGTGGGACTGGTCAAATTGCCACTTTCACTTTAAACAACGAGTAAATGATGAGAATCCTAGCTAGGGTTTTGCCCTTTACCAATATTTTTTTCTGTAAATATGACATTGGGGTCTTTAGTTTTTCTATACTATTTTTGATAAAGAGAAAGTGAAAAAGATGGTTAATGGATTTATTGACTGAAAATCAATTTGTTTTCTTCCTGCACATTATGCTCATTTTTATTACTGGTTCTTCTCTAACTAATACAATTTAAAACCAGTAATAAACAAGAATTACAAAACAAGAGTGACAAGAATAATCACTTTTCAATCACGAATGCTCCGTTTATATTATATGGTCCCAAACTACCAACTATTTCCATTTTCCAACCATTTCTTGCATCACCGTACCATATAAAACACATATTATATACACTGTGACCACAGTAGTGGCCTTCTTTTGTCACACTACTTTTCCTTTTTGTATATCCTTTAGTTTTCTTGTTTTTAATATTCTCTGTTTGGTTGAGAAAGCTCCCAAGAAGAATCCCACCGACGAATAGATCTCTCCCTCCATAACTTTCCCTCCCTTTTATACCCTCCAAACAACCGGTCACTAGGCATAAGCTGCCTATAAGTTATAACTACAACAAGAGCAACAAAGGTTTTAGTTAGGGATTTTTAATAAATGGGCAATTGCTTGTTTGGAGGTTTGGGAGATGCAGATGGGGTAGTTCAAGTGACAACATCAAATGGTGGGATAATGGAATTTTATGTGCCAATCACTGTAGGCTTGATCACCAAGGAATTTCCAGGCCATGGAATTTTCAGAAGCCATGATCTTTTCTGGAAACCACTCTCTCACCATGATGATCTTCTGGCAGGACAAAATTACTATCTTCTCCCTCTCAACAGCCAAAGTGGTCGTCACTTGGGCAGCGCCCAGATTGTGAGGGAAGGCCATGTTAGGTCAAACAGCATACCAACTTGTTCACTTGCTGCGCCCTACAGAATGTCGCTTGATTACCATGGAATGATGAAGAGGTCTTACACCGAGGCATTTTCGAAGTACAATAACGTCAGTTTTTGGAAGGTGAAGCTGGTGATCAGTCCAGAGCACCTGCTGGAGATTTTGGCTCAAGAGGGTCGGACTCAGGAATTGATTGAGAGTGTAAGGACTGTGGCTAAATGTGGGAGTGGTGGTTCGGTTTCAGGTTTGGGATTTTCCGATCAGTGGAGCCTCTCGAGTAGTAGTAGAAATGCTTCATCTAAGAAAGATGGAATATTGCTAGATATTTAGCTGGAATCGTAGCAACAATATTGTTCTTTATAAGTCCGGTTTGTGTTATATAGTCTTATGTTCTTTTTTTTTCGGCCAAACATGTAGTCTTGTTTTTTTTTTTTTTTTTTTTTTTCTCTTGTATCATGATTTCAAATTGTTAATGAAGATGTTTAGACTTTGAGTTTCTAGCATATAATACGACTCTTTTAATCGCTGGTTTTGGTTTTTGTTGGTACTGTTGATCGAAATCAATTAAATTATGTTCCGCCCCGGAATTGAACATATATAGGTGTATATCGTGGGAATGAGGGTGTGCCACAACTAGGGGCTGCTAGTAGACGGGTTTCAAGCAATGAAATATCACACCTATTTGACTTCTAACCAATAGATTGTGTCATTGAGTGGGGAGGCTCAACTTTGAATTCTTTTTTGCATTGAATGCTAAGGACTTCAAATTTTCTTGTATGTAGGAAACTAATTTAGAGTATGAAACTCATTCGAAGAGAGAAATTGTATTCAAATACTTAGTAGAGGAAATTATTAGTGGAAAGCTACATAACAAATTAACAAGAGAAAGCAAATGTAATCTATTGCTTTTGCCAAAGAAGGCTTGCTTTGATTTTGAGAGAGTGGAGAAAGTATGGTGCTTCTCCACCGAGACTACTTGATTTGAGAGAGATTTAGAGAAGGAATGGACTTTTCTCTTTGAAATGCTTTGTGGAAAGCTTGCTTTCTTTGAGAGGTTTGCTCTTTGAGAGAGATTTAATAATCTTTGCTTTTTGATTGAAGTTGTTGGGGCCTTCTCTTTTGCCCATGCTTTTCTTTATATAGTGCTCCACCAAGCCCTAGGTCTTCTCTTCATTCTGTCGCTATAATGACAACGCTCTCACATCCACATGACCAATATGAACTATCTCCTAACTTGATAAAGTGGGCCTCGTAGAATTCATGTGAATTGTCAAATTATGGTCCAAATACATTATGTCAGTCATATAATATAGATATATAGTGGATTAGTTCTCTTTGTATTCATAACAACAACAACAATAAAGCCTTATCCCACTAAGTGAGATCGGTTGTATGAATCCTAGAACGTCATTGCGCTCAGTTCTGTGCCACATCTTCTATTAGATCCAAGTACTCCAAGTCTTTTCTTAGAGTCTCTTGTCAAGTCTTCCTAGGTCTTCCTCTACCTCTCCGGCCCTGAACTTCTGTCTCGTAATCACATCTTCTAACTGGAGCATTTGGAGGCCTTCGTTTCATATGTCCAAACCACCTTATCCTATTTTCTCCCATCTTTCCTTCAATCTCGGCTACTCCTACTTTATCTCGGATATCCTCATTCCTAATCCTATCCTTTCTGGTGTGCTCACACATCCAACGAAGCATTCTTATCTCCACTACCCTCATTTTATGTACATGTTGATGCTTCATTGCCAAACATTCCGTGCCATAAAGCATTGTTGGCCTTATTACCGTCCTATAAAAAATTTCCTTGAGTTTTAATGGTATACGACAGTCGCACAACATTGCCGTCCTCTTTGTATTCATGATGATGTTAATTAAATTGTTAAAGAAGATGTCAGACTTTGTAGCAGATATCGGAAATGTTGGATGAAACAGGATATTTGGGACGAGCCGGGCTTAATTTCCTCTTTGTAAGCTTTGTGACAAGGCGTGTATGACTTCTTTTTGGTCCACCTTACATTTCAATTTAGAAGCTCCAACTTGAGTTGATTATGGGGACGGATTAGGATGGTCATTAGGTTTTCTTCTCTGTCACCCAAAAAACAATAGCGAAGTTTAATGAGTTAAATAGATATATGGACTTACTCAAGTAGGCTTTTGTATTTGTATGAAAGTTCAAATTCTTCTCCCTATATTGGTAACCACGGTTACCCGCCCATTTAAAACTCATAGTTACGATACGATTACGGGTAACCGTTTAGACAAATAAATTGTTATGTTCATGAAATTTAAATGGGTTGTGGGTATTACCCGCCGTTATAAAAAATACCCATTTAACCGTTTATTTTAATATATATAAAATTAAAACAAAATCATTAGTTTCTAGCTTAATTAGTTTAGTATCTCGAGACATAACTGGTTATAAATGGGCCATATATATATATGCCTCACTTGAAAGAAAAATATAGGTGATTGAATGGGCCTATGTTTAATATATGTGATTCAACATGCTAAAGCATTAGAATGTTCGAAACTTTAGTTTGAGAATATTTTGGAGTTTTGAATCACTTAGTATTCAAAATAATGATTATCTTGAGTTGTTAGAGGCTTTAATTTATATGGAGTTTGGTTTATTTTACTCTTAGTCTAGATGTTCTAATTGAAGACTTGCTTGGGTGTAGCAAAAAAATATGTTGAAAATGCATGAATTTTCTTTCCAATGTATTCTTGCTCAAGTAATGAGAGGCATTTTGTTAGAAAACAAATCAATTCTTAGCAAATACATTAAATTACCTTTATTGATAACAGTTAAAAATATTGTCCGCAAAATATTATTTTAATTATCAGAATGGTATGAGGACTTAAAAGATTAAAATACATATATGCACGCTAATTGAACCTATAACGTTTGATTGTCAGAAAAAGAAAATGATGACAAAATTCTTTTTAAATTTTTCAAGCTGTTAAAAAAAATGTACACGGGTAGAAAAAAAAAAGGGATAAACAAGTAAAAAAAAGGGTAAAAGCGTTAAAAAACGGGTAAACGGGTATCCAGTTATGAGTTTGGTTAATCGTTTATAAACGGTTATTGGGTATAGGTATAACTGTTTATGCAAATACCCAATAGGTAAACAATTATGTGGGTAAGAGTTTAAACGGTTATGGCTCAATAACCGTTGCTACCCGCCTGACATAACCGTTGCCCATCCCTAGTCGCAGATGGATGAGAAAGAAGGTGTGGATGAATGAGTCGATATGACCCGTATGGGGTGGATCCCATTCTTTTTTATTTAAATTGTTTTTTAAATTAACTGTCATGTCATGTCAGCAAAAATATGGTCCTGCATTTGCCACGTCATCACTTAACGCTCAATTTAACAGATTACCTAGCAGAGGTCTGATATTGCAACAAAATCCTAAGTTGATGTATGACATTGTGTTCAAAACATGAGTTATGAGTTTGTTATATGATCCAAAGTTGAGATGGAAAAATGTAATTGACCCTATTATATTTCATCATTTTAAAATTTCCTTAAAGTACTCTTAGGACATAGTTACTTTTGTGAAGTCTAGTTTTAGTTATTTGGCTTTCCTTATCAAAAGTTGTAAATTATACCACACATGCTCTTAGATTCTCTCTGGTTTTACAACTCAAGTATGGGTTCATCTTGCCGGATATTGTGTAGAAGGCATTGGTCGAAGACAATTCATCATCACAAAAGGTTTGATCATTCATATACATTCCATGCATAAACTTGAGTTCTTTTTGTCTAGTCAGTAATTGTCATTGCTGTTCAGTTGTCTGGACACACTTTTTAAGTCAGCCCACATGGGCTTTCTTATAGCTTTGTTCCAGGTTGAAATCTCAGCTTTAGAATTGCTTAAATCGAGCTCTGCATCGACAAGTGGCTTTTGTCCTTGTTTGGACAAAAAATCTGGTAGCTCCTATGTTAAAACCCTAGCTGCCTTCTTTGTTTCCTTGGCTAGAACATTTTACATTAATCAAAGTGAGTTTGATCTTAATGCTTTCTTCTTTAGTTGCCCAGCCACAAAACTGTTCTTATGCATTAAAACCTCAATATCATTGTGCATCTAGGTGCATTAGTTCTCTTGTTTTGTGTTGTGTTCTTGATCTAGCTTTTGAGTTAAATTTCTCAATTAGATCAAGTTTTGGATTATTGTCAGTCTCTTCCTTCAAATGTTTGATTGGAGAAACTAACTGGTTTTAAATCCAAGTCTCATGTTATATGCATTGATTGTGTTGGTTCTCGGTGCCACAAGGTGAAGAGCTTAGGAGGAGCTGCCACTTCGTGAAGATCGAAAGAGTTCATCTTGTGTAAGGCAATGTTGCACAAAGGTAAAGCTTCTTCTTAGATAGGATCTAACAATTAAGCTTGTGTGGTCTTTGTATGAACCTTGTTTACACTAGTGAATTAGACTCAGTGGAGAGTCCCCGATTCTTTAACCCAAAGGTGGATTTTTCCTGCCAAAAACATCTTGTGTTTATTATTATGTTTATCAACTTTTATATCTCAATATTTTGATATGAGATGCAATCACCATGACCTGTTTTTGCAACTAAGTTAATCAGTGTTTGAATCTATACTGAATTGGATCTTAGTTAACTAGAAACTTTTCAGTAATTCAAGTCTTTAAATAGATTATTTCTGCTATTGTTAATAGTGTTCTAAAATTTGGCTTAGGTGGCACCTAGGCGCTGGGCATAGGTGTGCCGATGCGATTAGGCCTGAATTGTTAAGAAAAATTGAGGAGCTGTTAGGCGCCCGCCTAGGCGCTCTTAGGTGGTCTGGGCGGTTTAGGCAGTGGTCTAGGCAAAGTGAAATGGTTTCCTGGAAAGAAATTTCAAACTGATACCCAGAATCGCAAAAGCTTTCTCGCAGCTTCGACTCCCTCTTTTTGTGCACCACGTGTAACAACCCATCCTGGATTTTTACGGAACGAAAGGGGTAAAGTTGTAATTTCATTTTGGTTGGAGGATAATTGTTTGAAATTTTGGTTTATGCCTTAATAGGTGTGCCTAAGGGGGCCACTTACTTTTGGGTTGTTCCCCGGCCCACCCTCCTATCTCTCTTCCTTACCCCTTCCTAGTTCTCTCTTCTTTCTCTTTCTCACCCTCCACCTCTGTCGACTCTCTCCGTTCCTTTCCGATGCACTCCCACACACACACATTCATGCACACTCACACAACACGACGACTTTACCACCCTACCAAACCTACCCCATGTCGAACCTAGCTGCTGTCGTCGAGCCAAGGAGCTCTAGGGACGAGCTGTGGTTTTCCCGGCGAAGACCTCGTCGATTCTAGTGAAGGTAATGTTGCAAACCCTTTAAAACGTAGTAAATCATGTTTTAGAGTGAGTTTTGGATGTTTTTAAGTAATTTTAGTAGCTTTTGGACATGGAAACAGGTTGGGGAAACCTTCCCTAGTTTCCGGCGAAGACTCGACAGCTTGCAGGCCATTTTTCGATCGACTTCGGCCACTACTGAGGAAACCAATGGTATATATCTCTTCCTCTTCCCTTGGGCTTCATTTTGGTATATTGTATGACATGTTTTGGTTGAAAATCGAGTTGACTGGAGCTGGGGAAGTTTCGGCGTCCTCTTTTCGTCGAAACCAGACGTTTAGGCCGTGTTAACCCAAAACCCAAAACCCATTATCCTTGGGCTGGGCTTTTAGGCCTAAACCCCAAGCCCTTTAAGCTGAACCCAAGACCCAATGTAGAACCGGCCTAACCCTTGGGCTATTTAACCAGCTCAAGCCCTAGCCCACTCCTTCAAGCCCAACCCGGAACCAACCTAATGACCTGGTTGACCTGACCAGAACCCGTGTTGACTCGACCTGACCCGACCGTTGACCCGATCTGACCTGTTGACTTCGGTCAACATTGACCGTTAACTTTCACCGTTGACCGTTGACCAGTCAGCATTGACTTTTGGGTTGACTTTTTAGGGTTTTGTCCAGGACCCCTCATAGGCTAATTTCGACGTCAAGAGTCCATTTTCCCAAATTCAATTGTTTGAATAAAGTTTTATTAATTGGACCTTTTATGTGCTTATGTGCATTTATTGTGGCGTTTCCGGCTTCGCTAGTTTGTAAAGCTCTTCGACGACGAAGTATCTATGAGTGGACCCCTTCTAAAATGCATGTTTTAATATTAGAAATGCATACATGAAATTCATGATTTAATTGTTACGTTTTATGAGGAAATTAGATTTACACTTTATGGTTATCATGCTTTACTGAGAATATTTTGGAATACCATACTTTATTGAATTTATGTTCTTTATAGTATATATGATGGATGACTATACACTATGAAGATGTTTTTTGAGATAAATGTATTTATGTTGGAAAGATTATATTCAGTGTTTTTGTGCTTATATAGTGGTCACTGTTCTACCTACAGGTGAAGATACTTGTTTATTGGCTTCGGGCCAGGAGAGGTAGTACCACGGGTAACTATGATACCATTATTTAGCACATTATATATGATATATGTTTTATGAAGGTTTTATTGCATACTAGGGTTTTCAGAAAACCTATTACATATTATGCTATTAAGTTTTCATAAAACTTTGGGGGTTAGTATGTTGATAACTGTTTCAATATTATATATATCAACTTGGTCCACTCATGTTTGTTTTGCGCCCCCTCAGGATTTAGAATCAATGTGTACAATCCCAGCGTCAAGGCACTCCCGCATCGACATCTTCAAGTCCTCTCAGTGTAGGACCTATTCTTTTATTCATAAAATTTTATATTCTTCCCTTTAGTGTTCTAGTTAGATTGTATGCTCTGAACAAGTTCCTAAGTTGCATAATCATTTTATTTAAAATTTATAAGTATTGTTTATATTATTATTACTCATGCATTCTAATATGGCTGCGTCACCTTCGGGTGTCGGCCAGCACGTGCCTACCCTGGTGTTCGGGGAATATCAGGGTCGGGCATGTCATCACGACTTTTTTAGCTGTCGCGACTCCTTCTCTCTGAAGTCCATCGAAGACAAGGAACTTACAGTGCAAAACAAAAGAAGAGGAAACAAAAAAAGGAAGAATTTATAGAGGGAAAATGAAAAAAATAAATAAATAAATAACAGGAAACGGAAAGAAGACGAAGACGACAAGGAAAAGGAAAGAATAAAAAAGAATAAGTGTTTCCGGTTTTCAAAGCGTCAAAATGGTGGTCTTCATTTGGGAGTCTCTTGGCTGATGTGAATGATAGGAACTAGGGGTGGAGGGGAGGGGTCACACCACACACATGGTGCTTTATGAAATAGGGAAGGATGCATGCACCTTTTCAGAATTTTCTCTTTATGATTTCTGACATCAACTTTCAATTGCTATATAGTTTGACCGGTTTTGGTGCTCCAAAGTTCAAAGTGGGACACCAACCCAGATAAAATCATAAATAAGAGAGAGAGAGAGAGAGAGAGAGAGAGAGAGAGGATTTCGGGGATGATACCAATGTGCGTGGTTTGGTTAAGGGATGCTTGGCATGGTTTCCTAGTAGTTTTATTATAAACCATCCAACTCACTACGTGGGATTTTTACTTTTATTTTTTTAAAATTAGATATAATCATTCAAAATGTCTTAAGTTATATGACATATATATTTAATGTGTTTTTAAATTTTGGACTTGTTGGATACTCTTTTTGTATTTTATCATTCTTTTATTATCTTATCCATGGATTTCATACAAGTATAATTTTTTTTATGTGTCAATATGCACTTATTTACAATATATGCAATAAATTTACCTAAATCCCCCAAGGCCTCCTAGGCGCCCGTATAGATCCCGCCTAGCCGCCTAGGTGCTATTCGCTAGCTCGTTGCCCGACTAGCGCCTAGCGTTTTTTAGAACCTTGATTGTTAAACTAATCATTTGATCTTAGTTGACTAGTGTTGCTGACTAGTCAGACAAGCACATACATAGATTTTTAAGTGCAGGTTATTCCGCCTAGTATCAATTTCAACTTTACATAAACAAGGAAAGCTAGAAAAGATAATCAGCTCAATAAGCCTCTTACACGATCTGATTTCTGAATTTTAGATATTTAATTAGGGATGTTAAAAGAAAGTTTACACTTTTGTAATTTCCTGTGTTAGTAAATACGGTGAAATTAAGAAAGTGAAGTTATTCTCAAAATCTTATTTTAGTAACTGCATGAAACTCATTAAAATAATTCGTAACTTCTATTCCCCGTAAGTAAACATGCCATTAAACTTTTAAAATTTCTTGTTACTCTCATACGAGGATTGTTGTTTTGTTTACTTGTAGTATATCCCAAACCTCAAATCTTCCCTAGAAAAGTAGTCAAGATTCCAACCCAAAATTGTATGTGCTTTAACTTCATTTGTGAGTCCAAATAAAGGACAAATTTAAATTCAAAATCCAATCAAGTCCCCATTGCAAATGATCACTGAAGTTTCTGATGTCCATGTCCGCCGCCAAGCAAACTCGGTCGCTCATAGACTTGCTAGATATTTGTCCTCCATTCGGGAGTTGATTGTACTTGGTTTGATGAACCTCCTTTTATTATTAGTGATCTTCTTAAGGAAAACCGCTTCATCCCTTGTATTATTTAGCATGTCTCGCGTTGAAATGAAATATCGCATTTTCTTTGAAAGAAAAAGGGAGGAAAAACATTGCAAATCAAGCTGCTATGGCTTCTAGCTACATGTATTTCTCTTATCTGCAGTGGCGAGTCTAGGAAAAATTATTCAGAAGGTCACATATGAAAGTTTACAAACATTAAGACAAATAATAACCTTAAAAATTAATCATAATTCCGCTATTCATAATTTATAGAACAAATAACAATGCAAGTCACAATTGTGCACAACGCGTTTTCATATTTTAAAAACGCTACATTATAGCTTCATTATTAATGGAAGAAAAAATATTGCTCTCAATATAAATCACATGCTATCACTCATCCATTTATCTCCCATTCAGTTATGCAATGGACTTTTCACAATATTTATAGCAGAAAAGGCTCTCTCCACTAAAGTAGTAGCATCCAATCACTACTACGTTTTACTATTTTCATGACGAACCAAAGTTGGTCGTGCAAAGTGTATTTCCGTCCCACGATCTTCAGCGTGATAGAAACTTCATCGCGCAAAATCCGTCGCGCGTTGGTCGCAAAACCACGGCGCGACGGTTTACCCTTTGTCGCACAAAATTTTTAGGAACGAATGTTTTCGTCGCACAAAATACTAGGATACATATGTGGGACGACTATTATTCGTCTCTCTAAACTTTGCGTGATGACAATTTATTATTGTGCGACGAAACCTAGTTTGTCGCTTGAGTTTTGCAAGACGAAGGTTTTCATCGCGCAAAAAAAAAAAAAAAAAAATTTAATTTTACGTTCTGTTTTTTTTTTAATGTTGTAATAAAAATAAATTGCAATTTTTTTTTTGGTAATAAAATTAAATTGCAATTAAAAAATGTAGTGAAGAGAAAAATAATATATTTAAATTAATATAAATGTAGGTACTATGTACAAGAAAAATGTTTAAAAAGTAAGGAAGTAAAAAACTAAGAAAATAATGCGGCATAATCTACATGGTCGTCAAGCGAAGGCGGCTAGAAGGTCTCGAGGTTGTCGACAGGCTCAGAGGTCGAAGGGGCAGAGGTGTGGGCATGCTCGGGTTGGAGGGGCCAGGAGACGAATGTTGGACTGACTGAGGGCCTGTATAATCTGTGACATCTAGCTCTTATACGAGGCGAGCTCAATCCTAAGGTCGGCCACTTAACTCTTTGACTGCGATGATGAAGGGGCTCTAGGTTCCCGCTGCCGGGCATTCCCTATCCCCCTACAATATGTCCTCGGCCTCCGCCCGAGAGTCTGATCCAAGGTCTCCATAAGGATCTGAAACCCCGCATCCTCTGGGGGATCCACAGACTTAAGCGGAGTCTCGGGAGGAAGCTGGGAGACGGACTCCTGAAGAACCAACTGCCTCTTCTCCATCATCGTCGTATGTGTAATATAACATCAAATATTAATTATAACATTCATATAATAACCATGAAACTTGAATGCATACGATAATAATTAAAATTGAAGAATACTTACATGAAGGGACTCGGCCAACTCATCCCCTGGTTAAACATAAACGTCGTTAAAGACATCGATCTCTAGGAATTTTAAACCCACCCTGAATAGAACAAGAGAAGAAAAATGTTAGCACGAAAAAAAAATTAATATTAATGACATATTAAAAATTGAATATGAAAAACTTTATTATTACCCGCCGCCATGCCTCCATTCTATATGAGAAGGGCCTCGAACTAGAATGGTGGAGAAGAGTTTTCTTCTCCCTATTACTCTTGTTGGCTTTCGCCTTCTTCTGTTATACAAAAAATAAACATATTAGTTCAAATTTAAATGAAATATAAAAAATCAACAAACATTAGCAAGAAATGTATAATAATTTTAAACTTAATATAAAAAAATACCACATAGCCGGGCTCCTGAAAATGACTGTAGAGCCACACCCAATTATCTTCCCGGCCCTTAAACTCCTTCGGGCAACCCTCCTCAAGAGCGACCTGCAGATCATCAAATGTCTCAAAATATTGGTGCAAGTCGCTTTTCCACTGCTTGTACCGTTCAAAGAAGAGCTTGTTGACGTACGCCAACATATCGTCGTCGATGTCCTCGAAATTGTAGTTCATTTGCAATGTAACAAATTAATTACATACATTAAGTAATATAAATATATAGAATTTGAAGGAAAAACAATTAAAAGGTAGGATACTTACCGACAACTGTGCGCGCACCTTCGTCCTCACCTCGTCTAGCATCACCTTCCAAGGCTTCCATTGCATAGGGCAATAGGTCCAAACGACATGACCCATGCGTTATGCTGCTCCGCCGTTGGTGCAGCCCGATGTCAGTCGTTGTATCTGATAGTGATACGTCCGTTGGTCACCGGGGTGATCTTCGCCATCTTCAACTAGCGACAAGGTCCCCGGGTGTTTTTCTTGGCTGCAAAGAAATATAAAATTAACGTTAACCCAAAACTATTAACAAATCCTACTAAAATTTCGGCATAACCTCATTATAATTAAAACATTTCCCAAAACCCTGAAAATAACATAAAAAATATATGTATTCAATAGATCACAACTGTTTAATAATAGGCTCAGAACGATGACAACAATAAACAATATATATAATAACTGTTTAATCCTTAAATGACATAACTTAACAAATTGAACCTAAAATAACAAAACTAAGTTAACCAAATTCTTATCATATTTCATATTTGGTATTCCTTATAAGGTTTGTACTTTTGCCAACATTGTATGCACTATTACAAAATGTAAATACAATCCAACTCCTCAATTTGCATAAGTAAACAACAATTACAGTCAATTCATGGAAGCATATGCATTTGAAAAGCACAATGATACTTCCGCTTTACAAATTTTCTTTCTACTTACCTAAATAACTAAAGATCGAACTTAAAGCAGCTGGAGCTCAAATTTTTGAACAAAATTAAACTAGTAAAACTCGGAATTAAGCAGAAAAATTGAACAAACATTTTTAGAGACACGTTGTTCTCTACAAAGAAATAATGACCACCTTCCTAGCATCATTAGGCAATCCAATATCACGTAAAACAGTCTATATGGAGAAATCACCAAGGCACTATTGGAAAAAAACAGTTATCAACATGCGGGGTGTTATTAAACATTACCTTGTTGTGACCCTGAGGCATTAGTAGTGGATGCCAATGGTGTGTCGGGCGTGCGGGGGCGACGGTGACCACGCCTAGTGCTAACAGGTAGGGCCATTGATGAGGCTGATGACGCTCGCGCCTGGGAGACCCCGGGACCAACCGGCAAGTGGTCCATTTGTGTTGGAGCAGTGGCAGCTGATGGATGAGCCAGGGGAGGCGAATGGGGTACAATTGTCACCGCTTTACGACTTCTAATAAGGTTTGAAATCTGCATAATTAGAAAGAAAAAAATCAGTAAGTATACATAAATCCCATCACATGCCAAATTATGTGGCATATCACTCACACCAACCCCACGCATAACTAAATCAAGCATTTGAACCATATATATACCGTTAAACATAAAACACACAATTAAACCATAAAAGCATCTAGACCTATATGCATTTCATTAAAGGAGGAACAAAAAACCAATCCACTTACCTATATGCATTTCATTCAAGGAGAAACCAAAAAGCAATCCACTTACCTATATGCATTTCATTCAAGGAGAAACCAAAAAGCAATCCACTTTCCTATATGCATTTCCCCATTCAATTAAACAACAAGAAAACAAAAATATATACGGTACTTAGAGCCAATTGACTTGGGCAGCAACTGCCTTATGTAGGCCTCGAACCATAAACACAAACATTCCCAAATAACATCATCGACATATTTAATAAAGTCCCAAAAGCTTACAAATTTGAGGAAGCATAACCATGCCATATCTGTCACTTTCATATGCGATCCAAAAAAATTTCTCATCGATAAATTATAGACGAAACTCAGGTAAGTCAATACAAGGTCATTGTTTGTCCTAATAAACCCATATTCTCTACCTACCTTATATAATAAACATGTATATATACACACACATTAACAAACAACATCAACATCAATCCAAATCAAAAAACCAATCCACCAAAATTTCCAACAAAATTGCTCATCCAACATAAAATCAACTAATTAATCCGTACAGTACCCATAGATTCCAATAGATTGTGCCTTCATATCAAAGTACCCAAAAATCAACTAATTAATCCCTAAATTCTCAACGCATAGTTCATAATTTAACTAATTAATCCCATAATTCTTCACCCATGTAACAAAATTATGGGGATTGGGTGGGATTGTTAGGACCACCGAATCCCCTAAAATATGAAAAATTGTAAACACTAATCCCAAAATTGTAAACCCTAAAATCTGAAAAATTGTAAACCCTAATCCCCAAATTGTAAACCCTAATCCCCAAAATGTAAACCCTAAAATTTGAAAAATTGGAAACCCTAATTCTCTAACCTAATGGTCTATAAACTAGAACCCCTAATTCCCCAAATGAAAATCGAAATAAATTAATAAAATTTGAAATATTTACCTTGTTAGCAAGGAAGGGGCGAGAGGGGGAGCGGGTGAGAGGCCGAGAGGTAGGGTGAGGGTGTGTTGAAGGAAGAAGAAAGACTGGGAAGGGGCAAGAGGGGGAAAGGGTGACAGAGAAGGAAGGTGTGTCAGAGAGAGTTTACCAAAGATGAAGAGGTGAGGGGAAAAGTATGTGCAATTTCAGTTTAATCCCAACTTTCTTGCGTGACGAATATAAGATATTTGTGCGCAAAAGATTCAAATTTTCACGAAATGATTTTCGTGTGCGCCAAAAAGTCAAAATTTTCAACTCTTTCAATGACGAAACAGAAACTAATCGTCTCTCAAATAATAGTTGCGCGACGAAGGGTTCTTGTTCGTTGCTCTAGGAGCCGAAAATTTATGTTTGAACTTATATTTATTCAAAAAAAATAAAAACAAATTTTTTATAACATAAGATAAATAAATTACAAAAAATTCATTTAATATGTTTTACATAGCAAGTCATAAATAAATTGCATTATTCATCATCCGAACTGTAATAACTTTCGTTATTGTCGCTATCATGACTTTCGGTCTCCCAATCCTCCTCCTCGACAGGTACGTCACCGTCGTCGTTCGGGCCCATTGCACCATCGTATCGCAGAAGATCACCGAGGTCAATTGTAATTGATTGAATCGGTATTTCGATTGAAGACACTCCTTGTATCTGAAACGGTTCTTGGATAAGATTTGTATCTCGAAGTGTTTCCGCATCATTCTCCATTGAAGATTCGAAACGTTGGTCAGGGACATTCTCGACGTCATTGTTAGTTGGGTCTTATTCTGGTATAGCATACACGTTTCTCTACTCCATCTTCTGAACAACTTTCCAACCTTTCCCGGCTTTAGCGTCATCTAGATACACAATCTGCTTTGCCATGTTTGCCAAAATGTAAGGGTCGTCATCGTACCAAGTTCTGTTAATGTTCACAGATAGTAAGCCATGGTCGATTTTAACACTTCCTTGCCTATTTGGGTTTGTATCAAACCATCGACACTTAAACATGATCACTTGGTATCGGTCTTTGTAAAGTAATTGCACGACAATTGTTAGTTTGCCATAGAAATCAATGTCCGTATTTTCACCTCCACCTAGGACATGGACACCATTGTTTTGCGTACACAACTTGTCATCTCGTGCAGTCCCCAAAAACTTGACGCCGTTAACATGGCAACCCGAGAACAATTCAGCGCGAATCGGGCCGAATGCCAAGTTATATAACTCTTCACTGTAAGTGGGGGAATTCGATGCTTTCAATTTATTCATCTAATATTATACAAAAACATACTCATGTTAGTTTGAGAAAATTAAATACAACAATATATATCACAAATACAAAACAATTATAACTTACATATTCGAGAAACCATTGTGGAAACAATTCTCGGTGTTTATTAGCATACAAATGTGATGGATGTTCTCGCTTCATCATCTCTTCATGCTCATCTAAGTATGCCATTATCTCGTCACAATTGTTCAGTATGAACCAATGCGCTACCTCCATGTCATTTTTGGAAAACGACTCGCCTCGTACAGAATCTTCAAAGGGTCGTGCGCTTTGGGCAAAAACAGAAAGTTTCTCCTTTCTCACACCCCCGTCATTATTGCGTTGAAAACGATTGAAAGTCGTCTCCACATCTTTTAAATACATTCCACAGAAAGTGAGCGACTCATATTGAACCCAAGCCTCTATAATTAATTCTTTGGGCTTCGCCCTGTTGCATACACTTTTTTTCAGCTCCTTGAAAAGCCTGCCAAAATAAAACGATACAATACCAATTAGTAAGCGTGGGCTAATGATGCATAAACAAATGATGAAGACTATATACTTTTCTATTGGATACATCCAGCGACAGTTGACATGACCAACAAGTAATGCCTCTTCGGGCAAGTGAACCATCACGTGGATCATACTTGTGAAGAAAGTTTGAGGGAATATCATCTCAAACTTACATAGGACTTGGACAATGTCATGGCACAACTGATTAACGTCTATCTTTCGCAACTTTCTTGTCGTTAGTTGGGAAATAAATCTAGACAATAACATGATTGGCTTCACTACATCTTCCGGCAATAGGTGTCGAATACCCACAAGAAGTAGGCATTGCATAAACACATGGCAGTCATGGCTCTTTAATTCAGCAAATTTACCCCTGTTAACATTCACACAATGCGTGATATTAGAAGCATACCCATCGGGAAACTTTACAGACGATACAAACTTTAAAAACTCTTTTTTGTCATTCGGTTTCATGGAAAAAAACGCAATATCCCTTCTGGCTTTATCACTGTCCCTATTCATCCATAAACCCCTCTGTATGCCCGTTCTTTCCAAATCAATACGAGCTTTGATCGTGTCTTTTGTCTTGCCTTCAATATCTAGAATTGTGCCCACCAATGTGTCAAAGACATTTTTCTCAACATGCATAACGTCAAGGTTGTGTCTCAATTTTAGTTTTGGACCAATACGAGAGCTCAAAAAACATAGGCTTGTGCATCCAGTTCATATGTGTAGAAGGTCTAGTCCGACTCACTATTTTCCCGAACGGAGCAAAATCCAAACTGTTAAGCTCTTCCAAAATGTGATCACCGGACCATTCTCTAGGTTTGAGGCAATGCTCTGTGCTTTCGTAGAACTCTTTATCCTTTTCCCACCATTCGTGGTCCCATGGCAACCATCATTGATGACTAAGGTAACAAAATTTTTCGACGTTCCAACCAGATGTTACATCATCCTTGCATACATATAGGCCATATAACCCTTAGTGCTCCACCCAAAAACCATTGCATATGCAGAAAAATCATTCACAGTCCACATAACTACTACCCGTAAAATGAACATCTTCCCAGTGGACTTATCATACGTGTGCACACCATTTGTCCATAAATCCTTTAGCTCATCAACTAATGACCTTAAGTAAACATCGATTGACCTTCCATGATTCTCAATTATGAAAAGAGTCATCATCATGTCTTCTTTTTTCATGCATTTCCAAGGTGGCAAATTATATAGGAACACGAAAATCGGCCAAGTGCTATGGTGTTGGTTTAGAACCCCGAATAGATTGAATTCATCAGTGGCAAGTCCCAATCTAACATTCCGGGGATCAGCAGCACACTCGAGGAGCGTTAGATCGAACTCTTTCCATGCCTCCCCATCTGCAGGATACCTCTTCACATCGTCGTCTACCTGTTTTTCCTTATGCCATCTCATGTCTGTGGCAATATGCGTCGACATATAAAATCAATACAACCTAGGTTTCAAGGGCAGATAACGCATGACTTTTTGTGGGATCATAGTCGTTCTATTCTGAGATGTCATTTTGAACCTCGACTCATTGCATACAGGGCATTTATCCAATGCTTTATTCTCCTTGTAGAATAAAATACAATTGTTTTTGCAAGCGTGAATTTTTTCATAACCCAATCCAACACCTTTTGCGCATGTCTATGGTCTTTCGGTAAACAATTGTCCTTCGGAAGCTTTCTCTTGAAAACCCCCAAAAAGTAATCAAAACACTGGTTCAACATACAACACTTTAATTTTCCGTGCATTAGTTCCACAATGGCTGTGAGAACGGAAAAGCTCTCGCACCCTGGGTATAACTTTTGGTTGGCATTTTTTAAGGCTTATTATATTCACACTCCACATATTGTTGAATACACCATACATACTTAATAAACCCCACACTTACTTTTTAAACTAAAAATTATCTCAGTACACCCCACTTACTAACCAAATCTACCCTCACACCCCACACATTCCATACACCCCACACCAAAATCCACCTCAAGTCCTCATCTTGTACCAAAAAAAATAATAATTAAAGTCTTTGTCTTAGCACATTTGCAACCTCTATATAAAACTTTGTGGAAAAGAGGAAAGGGAAATGAACATTTGCAACCTACAAATATCAGTTTTGACTACTGCATTCTTTACTTATTGCTTCTTTTTTTCCAGTATTGTGAAAATCACTTCGGATCGAGCAGTTCATCAATACCCAGATCAGTTGTTGTCTTTAATTCATGACAAATGCATTACAGCGATCAAGTAACTACATAATACAAATTAAATTAAGAATAACTAAATAGAGAATGAGCAATAAGGGAAAGAACGGAAAAAAGTCAAAATCTTTTTAAATGATTTGGGGTGTAGGAAGAAAATAATTGTTCTTTTTTTTTTTTCTTTTTGTATAACTTTTTAGGGCTTAAATAGTCATTTTATACAAGTTATTTAACATTAAATATTGAGTGGGGTGTATTCAACAATTTGTGCGGTGCTAATAAAAAAACCCTTTTTAATAGTTTTTCATATTGTTCGAACTCTGCACTGTCCATTGGTGTAGGCACGTCATTTTCCCCTTCCTGATTGGTGTTTGTCGATGGAAATGGAAAAGCATCATTTATAATATCCATGACTTGTTCATTAGGATCCACAATAGGTTCAACATTGTCCACTCTTGTGGCGTTTGAAGACGAAGTATTGTCTAATTGTTCCCCATGATGGTTCCAAGTATTATATGTCTCAATCATTCCATTCCTTACCAAATGAAATCGAACATTTTCAATTGTCTCCCTTAACGTGTTGTTACACCTCCTACAAGGACACCGGATTCTAGTTGCACCCGAGTTGTGTGCACGTGCAAAGTCAATAAAATCCTCGATTCCATCCAAGTATTCGTCCGCACATCTATTCGGGTTCTGTATCCACGTCTTGTCCATAATTCCTGGAACCACAATAACAATACAACAATCACAACAACTTCATACAAAATGATAATGTCACCGTATGCCTTCGGTAAGGGCCCTATCCCATTTAGGAATGCATAGTCATGTCACGTAATTTACGGCTACATCAAATTAGATTTCGACGTGGATGAATTTCGGTAGCACCTCGATACAGTTCTTCAGATGTACGATGTAGATATAAAATACCTATGTACCACCCGAAGAATGTACATGGATGACACCAAAATCTCCACAACCGAAACCTAATCCTTCAACCATAAACTACGCGTCATAACTGTGCATTCCCAAACTGTCCAAATAATGGGACAATTCAAGAATTAATTGGACCGCAGTCATGCTTTCACATCCATGCGTGAAATCCAACTAAACCTCGAACGGGAAACTAAGTTTTACTAAAAATAAGAAACAAGTACGAAGTTAATTTCAATTAACTCCGTACATCACAACACATATTTGTATGTCACGTACAAATTTAACAACATAATATAAATATAATTTCACAACACCATATAAACATAACAAACTAAGTTCAACATAATTTAATTAATTTTATATTTTTAAAAATAAAACGAAGAAAATACATTCTCAACCGTTCTCCACCAATCGCTAATCACACACAATATCCCTATAGACAACGAAATTAATGGCGTTTGTATGAATTTACATTAATACCTTTACCCTAACGACAAAAAACGCTTACCAGACACACCGAGATAGCTCACTCAACCTAGAGAAGAAGATGGAGGGAGTATTAGATGATGAAATTGAGAGAAAATGGAAACGACGGATGCCGGATTGAGCAAAATCGAAGGGATGGGTGTAGAGGCACAATCTGCAATTTTTTTTGCAGTTTAAAAAGTTCACTTTGAGACGAATGATTTTGCGCGACGAATACCTTCCTTTGAGCGACTAACATGGTCTTCGTCGCGCAAATGTTATTTGCGCAACAAAAAAAGAAACATTTGTCTCGCAAGTTTACCATTTTTTTATTTTCTTTCCTTTACTTTACAATTTATTCTTTTCAACATATTGCGCGACGAAAACATGTATCGTCACACAATGCATATTTTTTAATTTTTTTTATGTTTTTCTGTTTTATTTGTATGTATTGTAAATTTTTATTTCAAACCTAATTAAACATTAAATTAATTAGCAAAACTAATTCACTATCCCAAATAGAAATTATAATTAATGTAAATATTAATACTCATCTACATAACATAAATTTATTAATTAAATTAAATATAAAGTCCACAAAATATATATATTTTTTTTTTAGAAAAAAAACAGCCCTCAACTTCAATCCTCCCTCGCCCGCAACACATGAAACTTGCATTGCCAAAAACTCTGCATGAAAAGCCCATCCATATAAATCTGTTGCTTCTCATCGGTTTCATCAACATCCCAATGAACCTACATTAATGCCAATAACAATAAATTAGTAATTTAAAAAAATATTACGTTTTAACAAAAATAATTGTTCATTATTTACTACAAACTTACCGATAACTCTCCCTGCATAGACTTCTTCAACTCCTCAGGGACCTTTTTCCAAGACTCAAACTCGGCAAAACAATCCCTCCACACCAAATTCCCAATGTCATACACAAATTCGGCCATATTTTTGCCTCCAAAGTACGGCACTTGCTTCCGTGGATACCTCTCTAATCGCACTACAAGTTTCTTTTTGCCAGAACCTTCTCCAGAATCGGCCATTTTTTTTAAACAATTTTTTTTTGAAAACTAGGGTTCTGAAACTGTGTTTATATAGCACTATGACACCTTTGCGCGACAAACCCATTCGTCGCGCAAATCTCCATGTTCGTCGCACAAAATGCGTCATAAATGCGCAATAAATGGGAAGATTTGAACGCAGCCTGACTGTACTTTGCGCGACAAACATATGATGTTCGTCGCTCAAAGCTGTCTTACGCGACGAAAGTAGCGTTTGCGCGACGAACGAAATGATTGTAATTATAAAGATTACGTAAACTTTATAATTACAAACAAATATTCATAAAATATTTAGTACCTTAAATATTTATTCTTAAAATAATTAATACTTTAAATATTTATTCTATAAATAATTAATACCTAAAATATTATTCTATAAATAATTAATACCTTAAATATTTATTCTATAAATAATTAATGCCTTAATCCATACAATTATTTTCAGCATAAGTACGATATTCATTGAAGATTGAAAACACAATATAAATCAAGGATAGGGTGCTTACATTAGGTCTCAATAAAAAAAACCCAACAGGAATTGAAACCTAAGTAAGTCCAAATACATAACTTATAAAAAAAAAACCTTAAATTTAAATATTTTCATACAAAACATAAATTTAAAACTACTATTTGCATGGTCCTGGTCCATTCCGCAAGACTTCAGAACGCCACCGATTGTAACCTCCTTCCAACGCATCATCCATCAACTTCATCAATTGTTCGTTCGTATCATCATCAAGAGTATACTTACACTGTTACACATATATGCATATAATTAATTCCAACATATAACTAAAAATTTCACAAACTTAATTATTGATCCATCAACAATATACTTACTTATAGTTCATCCATCACATCCTTCTTCACATACCCAGGCACATCTTCCCAAGAACACCACTCAGCAGTGAGACAATTATTCCCCATGGCTATAGCAATCACATGCGCAAACTCAAAATATTCCCTCAAATCATGCGGGTTGGCGTCGCGCACACTCTCATCCTTGATTTTATCCGCCATCCCAGCACGAACAAAATTGTGAAGAATAAGGACAGTAAAAGCGTATATTTATAGGAAGGAAGGTTAGGACCTTTGCGCGACGAAGGCTTTGTCGCGCAAACATCTGTATTAAATGCGACATTGATTCCTCTGATTCACCTGCAGTAAATGGTCAAAACTGACAGGAACTTGCGCGACGAATCATTGGTCGCTCAAATGCCCACTTTTCGTCGCGCAAGTTTTTTGCGCCAAAAAAAATACCCCGCTTTTTCTTGCTGACTTTACGCGACGACAACAAGTATTCGTCGCGCTAAGTATTCTTGCGCGACGAATATTTTCGTCACGCAATTTTTTTCTTTTCCTATCCTATCTATTTTGCGCGACGAAGTTTTTCTTCCGTCACGCAAGTACATCTTGTGCGACGAAATATTGTTCGTCGAGCAAAATATCGTCGCACAAGCTTTTTTTCTACTAGTGAATATAACCAATGTAATTAGCAAATACACATAATTATATACATTATTTCTCATCGTCTCCACCATGTTTTTTGCAAGACTACCAATTCCTTTCAATTGAGAAATTCACTACTTGAACGAATATCAAGAATATAATACCCAAGTCGATATTTAGAAAAATAATAAGAATGACAACATCTCTTTGAGGCATTTTATCAAGTTGCTGGAAGGCATGCAGGAAAGACAACTCCGAATTTCAGAGGAGTAGCACCCAAGTCATACATGGAGGTTCACCGAAATTCAGAAGGTCAGCTGACCCCCTTACCCATTAATGGATCCACCAGTGCTTATATGGACCCAATCAGGACCAAACAAATTTTTGCTGTAACTTTTAAAATCCAATATTGCTCTTTAACAATTTTCTCCATTGACCCAACACATGACTGGGGGTGCAAGTTAGAATGAGTTTCCGATTTTCGCCAATAACATTTTTAAATCCAAACTAAAAAAATTCTCAATTCAAATATTTCCCAAAAAAATGGCTCGGAAATCAGAATACATTTAACAATTCTGATAATTCTGAATTTCTGAAACGAATTATTCCAAAGTGTTCAAAACTTATTCTGAAAAAATAAAATAAAATAAAAAAAAAATTCCAAAAACTTCCGATTTCTTATAGTTATTTACTCAAGTTATTTAATTTCTGATCAACTTTTATATTTTATTGCTAGTTTTGGATATATTTTTTTTTTCTTCTTTTTTTTTTTTTGTATTAGACATACTTGTATATATTAAAAATGGATAATCATACTAGTATACCACAAAATACTTGAATCTGTACATAAGCATTTACCAAATATTTGGAAAGAACAATAAGTTACATGTATAAAAAAAATTGAGAGTGTTAAAAAACTTGTAAAATATATTAATTTTCGAATTATGTTTTAAAATTTCCGAGATTATTCAGATTCCGAAATTTCTAAAAGTTCCGAAAAGTTATGTCCTGAATACAATCCAATTCTGAAATTTCGGAGCGAAATTTGAAAATGTTGTCCGATCCGACCCTTCCTGAATACAATCCTATAACTGATGGCATTAACTAATTAATACACGTGACTTAGTAGATTCGAGATTAAATATTTTTATTTGTATAAGTAATATCTTGTGGTGGGACAATGGAATCGAAACCATGACCTAATATTTCAACAAATTAAAGCCGCGCAACTTCAGTAGGCCAACAGTTCGAGGTTGAGCGATCAAGTTATCAACCACGACCTAATGGAATTCGTAACCCTAGCCTTGAAAACCTCGAATTATCCACGAACAGACGAACTATCCTTCATCTTTTTGGAAAAAAAATAAAAGTTATGAACCACCAACTATCCAATATATTTCGTCCTCAACATTCAGCTGCATGTGCAGTATGTATGCAGCTGTGGATGGAGTTGTAATTATTGGGTTTCAAGTCGATATATATAATCTAGAGTGGATTTAAGTGAGAATAAAATGCTTGCTCCTGGATGCATGCGGTTAAGTAATTAGAGCGATCAACTAATATAATCTTATGTCCAATGCAGTACACCAACGCAAACATAATGTGAAGTAGAATTATTGTTTGAAATGACCCCAAAAAGAAAAAGCATGGGTTGAAAATGAGAAAGAAAATGTGGTTGGCCCCCAGAAAAAAAACGATTCTTCTTCTAATCCTCAAGAGGTCGGATCATGTTTCAAATGCAACTACACTATTTCTTTGTTGATTGAATATGTTTCAAAAAGTTAATTACTTATTTTCTATCTTCGTATGTCGACTCGCCCTTCGTGATTCATCAACTTAAAACGTTTTGATATATTATGGCATGGTCTCCCTCTAAGAGAGAAAAAGATGAAGTGAAAATGCTATCAGTCATAGGTCCTAGAAAGCAATAATTTAAGCTGATTTTTAGTTGGCTGTGAAAAACAATAGTACCAGCCGGCTGCAGGTGGCATGCGTTCCCCTTGTAAAATGCTGGTTCCAATAAAATTAAATGGCATTGTCAAGAAATGTGAGTGCAACATTAGAGCATCTTCAAAAGAGATAAAATGTTCAAATTAGTATTAACATTAAAAAAATGCAGCAACAATATTTTTCATCGAAAAGTTAAATTTGTTGTGGCATGACATGGATTGGCAGCCCTCACCCTTATTGTCAAAATTGACAACAACTTCAAATCTTGTTTTAATTGATTATTAAATGCATTTTATTAATTTTATGGATAATGCTTGGCTACTCACTAGTAAGTACTCACCTTTTGATTTTATCCAATGATATTTTAACACATATTTTATTACTTTAAAAAATAACGGACACGTGACATTTTTGGGCTTTGAAAAAAAATGAATGCATGACATTTTTTTGTTGGACCAAATGAGAAAGTGAGTATTCACTAGTGAGTACTTAAGCGTACCTACGTGTTATCCTAATTTTATTATTGTTTTTTGTTTTAAAACATTAATTATAATAATTTAATTTAACAAAATAATAGTTTATTTTGGCATATCGGGTGGAGAACAAAATTTTAAGATGTCAAAGTGTCACATAAACTATCAAATTTAATTTTATAATTAATATTTGACATCTACTTTCATGATGGTCTTAATTATGCGCAAAATAAAACAGGTAGAACTTGATAGCTCTTTCATATAGAATTTAGTTTCATATAGAATTTAGAGGCTTGTGTAATTTGAGCATCAAACTCAAAACAAAGTGGTATTTAATAATAAGTACAGGGTGTGGCGGTTCTGGGGAGGGAGCGGCCAAACTCATTGTAAGCCATTGCAATTTTTTTTTTTTTAACAAGCGATATTATCTATATTAAAGGGGGTGGGAGAGTGAGCTAGGCCTCATAATGGGCGAGCCATAATAATGTGGTTCAAATTTGCCTTTGACCAGAGGCAAACCTCAAACCTCTAACTTACAATTGAAGATGAATACTACTAGACCGTAATACTTAATTTTTCAATATTGGACAATTCTTGACATACATATTTAGTAATGTAAACATCGTACCTTGTTAGACTACACATTTGGCTGTTACTTACAATCATATATAGTTTATATATATTAATATGCACGTGTATGTGTGAATGGAGAGGTAAGGTTCACCTTTAGATGCTTAATTAAGATTTGCAAATGATGAGATGCCTAAAAGGGTTCATACATATAGTTTATATCTAATATATGTGTGCGGGTGTTTACTTAGCAATGTGTATTTCTCACAAGACGTAGTAAGACAAGGATACCAACATAATAGCACTGTTCTAAAAATCTCCGACTAGCGCCGCTTAGGCCCTCCTAGCTCCGCCTAGGCCCCGCTTAGGAGCTAGGCGGCTAGCCACCGCTCTAATTAATGCCTAGGCGTTTGAAAATTAAGAAAGAGCGCCTAGACCTGCTGAGGTGCCCGCCTAGACCGCCCAGACCCGCCTAGACACCTGCCTAGGTTGCAACTCACTTAGATAGAAAATAGATAACTTTCCTTTTGCATTTTATTGTTTCCAATAAATTGTAAGAGACTTGTTGAACACATTATATGTTTGCTCCTCATGTTTTCATTATGTTCCAATATTTCATAATATATATATATATGTCATTCTATTTTATAGTTTATGATGAAATTATATATATTTTAAGTATAAATAGACACTTATTTACACGAAATACAATAGATTTACTTCAATCCGCCTAGTTCACCTAGGCGCTAGGTCCCAGCCCGCCGCCCAACTAGCGCCTAACGTTTTTTAAAACCTTGCATAAGAGTTGTTTTTGTTTGGTGATCTGACCATCTAGTTAATTCATAATTGCCGAGAAGTGAACTCATCATGCCATCCATAATTAATCAGTAATGAGAAAAGAAGGTATCTGTAATGGTTTTGCTTAAATTTAAGCTCCCTCGTCCTGATCAACTTTATGAAGACTAAACCCTATCTTTTAGTTGAACAAATTGCAATGAATTATTATTGATCACGATTGAAGCGATGCAACAGCCCTTTTACAATTAATTGAAGAAAAAGAATTATTGGTGAAGGGAAAAGAATCAAATTAAAGAAAAGGAAGGAAAGTTACAACTTTGACATATTTCAATGGCATAGTTCATGAAATTTGAAGCAACCCCAGCCACGTGATATTCAGGATATCTATGGAAACACAAATGGTAGGAAAAGACCCGTCTTTGTAACGGCAGCTTAATTAGTCTCCATTTATATTGGTTAGGGACCCTAAAGATACATATAATTGTTCATGTGTATGTAAAATCATTCACTAATAATTGTAGGAAAAGCTGCTTTAGCAAGATTCTGCTGACATAATATATCACAGTTTCATCAAGTTCAGAAGGTTCAAGAAATCAAATTGGACCTTCCTGTTAACTAATTTTAATTCACACTTTAAGTTGGTACAGTGGGGCCTTAATGAGAAAAACCTTTGCCACTGCTGCCTAAAGTAGTCATGTGTATTATGGACATGGGTACGAGGTCGTAGGTTGTAGATTCGTGATGTATTCAATTATTTTATTTAGCTTAATTTGATTATTTATAAGTAAATTTACAAATGAATACAAAAATAGAACGATTGAAAGGAGGGCCTAGATATGGGTCCAAAAAATTAACATGGTTTTAGGTTAAGTCTAGTATTATCTTTTCTCCACTTTGATTCCTTTTATACTCATTTCATCTTTTTTTTTTTGTATTAGAAATAAATTAATATCTTCTAATTTCAAGTATCTTCTAATTCCAATAAAATCTACATAATACTTTTTTAACAAAAAAACTATTATACTAACACAAATCCATCTACAGAATATACGATGCTAATTCAAGTAACAAATATATGAATGTATATATATAACTATAAGGGAGCTATGAAACCTAACTAAAAGGTACAAAAACATAATATATCTATAAGAAAGATACATTAATCTATGATGCAGGTTGATTATAAAAAATTAAATTAAATATAGATATACAAATATAATTAACATGTGATCGATATAGGTTGATTATAAAAATTATTAATAAGGTCTATAAATGGAGTTTAGATCAGGAAGAAGGACATGAAATAACATAAAAAGAAACAAGAAGAAATAATTAAAGAGATAATTAAAAAGAAATTAATTTTTATAATAAATCTTATTATTAAAGAGATAATTATTGATAATAAAATAATCCTAACCTAAGGGATCAAACTTATTTTAATAAACTGGAATATTTCTAATACTGGCTAAAAAAATTGAACCTATATCAAATTTTCCCTTCAAGGAATTGAAACTGAAGAAATAGATTTTTAGGAAATTGAGGTATAGTTGCAGGGTGGGTGGAATCAGGTGGGTAGAGAAAGTTTTTTTCTTCAGTCCTTATATGTCATTTTATAAGAAGATAAAATGGTAATTAAATTTTTATGCTACTAGACCCACTCTAGTGTCTTATTTTTTCACCCATATTATAATTTCACCCACCATAAAAAGTTAAAAAATTAAAATGTTATTTTCCCACCAACTATTATTCCTAAAATAATCTTTATATTGAAATTATTTTTATTTTTATTTTTATTGAGTAAAACGAAATCTACAAAAAAAAACAATTTAATGGATCAAGATGCACAATGAGGATCACATCTATATAATTTTACTTACATTTTACACAATTTCCAGCGTATTCTCCATCCTCCAGCACGCCACCCCACCTCGAGAACACCGTGTTCCACTTCATCTGCGCCTCCCTCCGCTTATGTGGATTGTGGACAGATAACCCTTTATCCTAGTCTTCAAGGTTGTTTACTGGTGCTAACAACAAAAACAAACAGATCAAATTAAAAAGGACAAGGGTAATGGGGACTTTATTTTTTGAAGATTTAGAGAGGTGGGTTGTTAACGAACCAGTCAACCTAGACATCAGGGGTTTTTCTTTTCTTTGGTCTTAAATTTTTTATTAAAAGGTGGGTGGGGAAATAAGACAGTGAGGTGGGTTTATCAACACTCAATATAAAATAAACAAAAATCACCTTACACGGTCATCACCATTACCAACAAAAACAATTTTCTATAAAAAAAAATGTTTTGCGAGGGACTTTTAATTAGTTCACCTTTAATTTTTCATCTCCATCTATGTAGAGCTAAGTTTTAGCCTTCTTCATATTTTATTACTTTTTAATGTATTGGAAAAACTATAGGATAACACTCATGCATTAAATTAGTATTTATTATTTTAATAAATTAAACTGCTATTTATAAATTAGTAACAGTTACCACCACCCCCTTCAGGTCATCGCCTCAAAACCGAATGCGCGACCACAAAATCCACCCTGCAACTCAAGCCATCAACATCGAGAAGAAGGTCTTGGAGGTTGCTGAAATGGTATGGACTACCATAATGTGGCCACCGCTATCTTCACCGCCGACAAAGAAGAACTGAAAGCTTTACCAGCAAAAAAATTGGGGAATAAGGAAATCACAAGTATAAACAAGCTCCTTGAAACCCTATTCTTTTTTAGGAGATTTCCCAATCTTCATTTTTGTTTTCCATTTGATTCATGAATTTGTTTGTTTATTTTATTTTATTTTTTTCATCTTCATGTCTTTTTTAAAGTTATTTTTATTATTATTTTAGTGTCCAAGTAAGCAAATAAGTGGAACTCATTGTACCCACATGTATAATTAATGGAAAAATTAACTGAGACTTAACAAATGTGACATTTTCAATAGGTTGGATACTTATTTGGAATGTTTAAAAATATTGAGACCAATTTGAAATGACATGAAAAGGTTGAAGGGTTTTAAGTACTTAATCCTATTATAAATAACAACTTGTTATTATTCAGAATATCCATCTTTGGAAAAGAATACTATTTTTTATAGATAAAGAAAATTATGATGGCTAAATTTGCACACGGGTTTTTGCACATAAAGTTGCCTATAACTGTTGGCTGCGGTTATGGATGGCTAAACATATCCCCGATTATGTTCTTGCCCCCTCCCCACCCCCACCCCCACCCCCACCCAAAAGTTACTCTTTAGTTTGATGAATTGTGTCGGACAAATTTTGGAATCTCCAGCAATACATAATATATTATCATCAACATTTTCTTTTATTATATTTTTAAAATTAATTAGTTACATTTCTATTTATAGATAAATTTTGGAAACAAAATATTTTTTCAATGATGTATATTGAAATTTGAAAGAATCCTATCTTTGGAGTCCGAGCCGTGTCTCCTCCATAGAACTCCAAGTATTTGCGTGAGGTGCGTACCTAACGCCCTTCAAAAGTACTCTTATGTAAGCTTTTCAAGAGTTTCGCATCTTTCCTTCATGTCCAGTTTCTGTCTTTCTTCAAAGTGCAGAGTATTTCCCAAGCAATAAAATGAATTAAAAAAAATATAGGACTGACCTTTAAAACAAAAACAATCATCTTAATAAATGAAAAGAAAAAAAAAACTGTAACACATTCATCGGGTTTTGACAATTACGGTCGAGAACACGAGTTTATGGCTGGCTATAACAGCAACCTAAAATATTTGTAATATTTTGAATCAATTATGAAAAGAATTTACCAATCTGTTGGATATGTTTTCTTCATGCATGTGTATATGTAGATAATTCGCCTCAATTTCAATGCCTATACATATTAAGGATCCTACATTTTTCTCTTCTACTTAATTAATTGGCATGAATCATGATCCAATACTTTGCATTTCTATTTTCTTCTTATGCACTCTCACTATCAGAAATTACCATTTGCCCGACTAAGGTTTGCCTAATGGAAGCGAATTCGTCGGGTTAAACAACTTCGCCCGACAAAATTTAACTCTTGGTCGTGCAACCGTGGTTAGCGTTTTTGTTTTTTCAGAGACCTTGGCCCGACGAACACGTTGGATGGGCAAAGTGACCTTCGTCAAGCCAAGATTTCGCGCTAAGAAAAAAATTGGCGCGTACAATATCAGCTTTTGCCCGATGACATGAAAGTAATTCGTTGGTAGAGGTGCAGTTGCTCGATGAACTATTTGTCGGGCTAAATTCATGATTCGTCGGACAAAGAGCCACGATGACCCATTATAAACCCTGTATACCAACAATTTTTTCCTCGAGGACTCAAATTGATTAAAACTGGCCGGTGAAGCGCAGGTGTAAATTATAAATCCCTCTGTCTTTCTTCTGTTTTTAACCCACTCGGTTGGATTTTTACTTTTGCCGGTGAACTGCATGTGTAAAAATGGATGAGAAGTTAAACGGTATACTAGAGACTGATGGGCTATGAAACCCTAGTGGGGACTGCTGGGCTTCTTAAACTGAAATTGAAAAAGGACGACTTGTTCTTGAAAAAAGGTTGGAAGGGTTTTGTGGCATTCTACGAAAATAGTGTCAAACGACCTACACGTGAAATTTGTTTGTATATACTTCGAGATCTCATACGCCAAAAATCACCAAAAACAAATGTTCGGAGATTAGGTAAGGACAAAATCCTTCAACGGTTAGAAACAAAAAATCACGACTTAACCGCCATTTTAGCTCTGAGTTTTGAAACAGTTGGATGAAACAGTTGGATGAGTGAAGCATGCAGTTTCCCATCAAAAATAAATTTGTTTTTCAATTTTATTATAATTGTATGAACATTTAGGTTTATTAATGAGATAATTTTTTTTTAATATTAAGATATTCATATAATAAAAATTAATTAATTAAATTTAAACATAATTTAATATATTTTTTAATATTAAATAATATTTGCCTGATGAATAGAATCGTCGTGTTAAGGTTTTATATTTTCAATTTCAATTTTAAAAAGCTTATCGGATGAAACTTTAGTGGAGTAAAATAAAGTGATAATTTTTTCACAGAAATTTAAACTTTGCCCCAGAAAAGTTTTTGGTCGGGTAAGTGCCTTTTTGCTCGAAGAAAGTGTCGTCTGTAATTTTGTCGGGGAAAAATAGTAGCCTGACGGATTCAAATTTTTTTCCGGTAAACTTTCGAGCTATAGCTTTCGCGCAACAACATTTGTCCGACGAGAGATTGTCGATACGGGATCCTCGTAGTAGGCTACACCAACATCCAGCCGAGATAGGGCAGTTAGAAATAAACAAGTTGGAATTTTCACAACCTCTCAGGAGTTATGGAATGGCTGCGGCGCTGTATCTTCTTGATGAGCCTATTCATGTTGAAGGGATGCATGCAATGGATCTCTAACGCCGGAACAAGATATGCAACTAGGAGAAGGACATGCCGGTGGATCAGGCGAAACTCACAGAAGAAGACAATAGGCAATAGGGAGATGGGGTTGCGGGATCGAGGAAAAACATCTATCGTTGTCGATACTATATTAAACCAAAAACAATTGAACTTAAGGGCCACCTTTGATAGTGAGACGTTGTATTGTGCTTATGTAACAATTGGACATAAACACTCAACTGCGGCACAATTGGTTCAAATTCGCCCAAAATATTCGACGACGAAATCGTGTTTTCCGCAACAAATATTTTCCATCTGGCAAGGTTTTTTTTTTTTTTTTTGGGTAGTGTACCTCAATTAAAAAGATGGCCTACTTCATACTTAATAAATAAGGGATAAATGACAAAAAACTACCTCAACTATTGGTGTCACGACACTTTCATACCTCATTTTTTAAAATTGACAATGTCATACCTCATCTTACGAATTTGGTCCAATGTTATACCTTCCGTTAGCTTGCCGTGAATTTCTCAGTTAAATGCTGACATGGCTTGATCCGGGTCCACTTTTTATTAAAAAATTAATAAAATATTATTAAAAACTAAAAAAAAAATCATTTAATATTTTTTAAATATTAAAATAATAAAGAAAAGTTTTTTAAAAAAAAAATACACAAACCCTTAGTTCGTGTCCTTCTCCCCCCCCCCCCAATTTCTCTCTCTTCTCCCCCATCTTCTTATTCCCCCCTCCTGCAACCCAGAAAACAGAAGGAAAAAAAAAAAAACAGTTCACGATTTTCCCTGACCCCCCTTCCTTTCTTCCCCCATCTCGTCTTCCCTAAACCCTCCACACCCACCCTCGCACCCACTACCTGCAACCTCACGCCCACTATCTGCAACCCAAAAAAACAAACAAAAAAACCTGAAAAAAAACCCAGATCCCGTTGAGGTGGAATCGAGAAACCTTCGCCAGGACGATTCTGAGGGTGGAGAACCTGGGCGAGTAGAAAATGGGGGGAATGGGTGTGGAGGGAAGAGGGTGGGTGCGGGGAGAAGAGGGCGTGGGGGGTGGGGGAGTGGGGAAGACAAACTGAGGGTGGGAGAAGAGAAATTGGTTTTTTTTTTTTTTTTTTTTTTTTTTTTTTTTTTTTTTTTCCTTCCTTCTTTTTTCTAGGTTGCAGAAAGGGGGGAAGAAAAAGATGGGGGAGAAGGGCACGGTTAAAGTTTTTTTTTTTAAATTTTTTTTTTAACTTTTCTTTATTATTTTAATATTTAAAAAATATTAAATGATTTTTTTTAGTTTTTAATAATTTTTTATTAATTTTTTAATAAAAAGTGGACCCCGGATCAAGTCACGTCAGCATTTAACTGACAAATTCATGGCAAGCTAACGGAAGGTATAACATTGGACCAAATTCGTAAGATGAGGTATGACATTGTCAATTTAAAAAAATGAGGTATGAAAGTGTCGTGACATCAATAGTTGAGGTAGTTTTTTGTAATTTACCCATAAATAAGCCTAGCCAACTCCTTTCTTTTCTACGGTGACTTCTCTTCTCTCTCTTCTTCACACAAGCATCAGACGATTTAGAGTTTTAAACCATAATTTCTCTGTCCTCTCTCAATTTGGGTTCAAATTTTACATCCCAACGGATATGGCGGCTACTTCGTCGACAAGAACGTTTGACGGAAACCACCCCATTCATCATGCTCAAGAGATTTGACATCATTGATGAGTTATTGTTCATGCAGCCGTATCTATCACGAGGGGACTCAAATTCATTTGGCTTTCTCAATTTCTCCTAGACGGACCTAGACCGCCTAGGCCGCCTAGATAGTGCGTAGGTTCCCGCCTAGACAGTGCCTAGGCTCCCGCTTAACCCCTACCCGATTTTCCTCCATGATTTGGCCTAAATCCTTGCATCACTCCATCGCCTAGCGCCTATCCGCGCCGATTTTTAAAACAGTTGTGGCAGAGAAATAGATTGAAATTTTACTTGCCATTTATGAATTTTTGGATTACAAGTGAAAAAAATACCATTAAACTGTAGTATTAAGTTAGAATTCTATCATTCATTTTCATATGAAACAAATACTCTGACGAGACTCAATACTACTGACAATACTCAATACAGAGGTATGTTGTTAGGTTATACTTTCGATTGGGCTTACATTGAAATAAAATAAAATAAAATAAAAAACTAATATTTTCAAAGCCAGTTTACATGTTGTAATAGAGTGATTGACAATATTTCATGAATCTAAATTATAGTACTAATAAATACATACACGATATTAATACAAAATCCATGTAAAGTGTAAACCCTCAACATTACATTGAAAAGACTTGAGTCGACAAAACCAGAGAATTATACGTCTTGCCGCTCGCACACATATTACGTCATGGACAACGCATGCACTTTCAACAATCAGCATCGCCTATATTGATTTTGTAGTTTTTTAACGTATCAACCCTCACCATATTCTGTCCCTCTCCCTATACTATACTTGGATCTTTGTTCACGATTTGTCATAATACACGTCACTAGGTGACCATAAATTAATTAATTAATTGAATAGCGTTTTCGCAAGGTATTTAGTGATTATATTTTGTCATTAAGTAATCAATCAGAAATATTATACGCAATCAACAACAAACAAAAAGATAACCACCTCGGGGTGGCTTAGTGCTGAGAGATGAATTTCAGGCTCGTATTCTACATTGTACGTTATGAGTTCGTTTTCTGGCACTGGTGAATCGCACGATGGTGGCCACTAGAAAGTTGAAATGTCTCTATGAATCTTTTCGATTCCCGAAAGAGTGGATTGTCGTGGCAAAGCCACCAACTGTTCTCTGTTTTAAAATAAAAAAGGAACAACAAACAAGAAGATGAAGTCACGAAGTAATAACATGAAAGGGAGAGATGAGATGTCCACTATCCACTGTCCAGTGCAGGTTAGTGAGAGGTGGTTGCTGAGTCAATTAGTCTCTCATAAACCATGATTAGGGCATAGAATTGAATTTGGAGAAATAAAACTCATGATTATGGCAAAGACACATGAAAAATATCAGATAACAGAAAATCTTCTGTGTAAATTATATTGGTAGCTAGTGCGTCCTACCGTTATTTTTGTCGGTGCAGTGTTGTGCTTGAGGGTTCAAAAGACTGAGAAAGCAGCACTAAAATCTTCAACAAATGGCCAAAAGGGTATTTTGTTATGTGGAGAAATTATATTCACATCTTTATTTTTTTTACTTCATTGATTAAAATTTTATTCCTTTTCAAATTTTGATCAAGATCTTTCTGTTTTAATAAACGCCATTAATTATTCAAAATCAAAATATTTACATGTCAAGATAATAAATCTTTTTTAAATATATTCATTTAGTGTTAGAAACGTTACATTTGATATATTATACTTATGGCTAAACTTTTTATCATATATTTCTATGTCTAGTTTGTACCCATTTTTAATTTGCAACCATTTTTTAAATTGTACTAATTTTCTTTTAAATTTTAATTTGTACCCATATATTAATTTCTTTTTGTCCCTTATTTTTTAAACTTTTATTTGTACTCATAATTTTTTTAACCTTTTATTTGTGCCCATAATTTATTTATAATGTACCCATTTTTTTTACAAATGTACCACTTTGTTATATGTAAAATGTATCCTTTTTTTTTGTAAGTACCATTTTTTATGTAAAATGTACCCATTTTTTTAATGTAAAATCTATTTATTTTTTTAATCTAAAATGTGCCATTGTTTTTTTTAATATAAAATGTACCCATTGTTTTCTATATAAAATGTACCCACGTTTTTATGTAAATGTACCAATTTTTTATATATAAAATGTAGCCAAATTTTATTATATAAATGTACTCATTTTATAAAAATAAAAGAAATCCCTTTTTTTTTATAATCTAGAATGCACCTCTAAGCAATTATTATTATTATTTTTATCAAAACCAGAAGCATTTTTTAATAATTAAAATTGGTAGTGTAAATGAAAGCAAAAAAAACAAAAAAAAAAAAAAAACGGTTGAGTCTTTATTGGTATTATTGCATTTTTTTATTATTATATCATTTATGTAGCAGAAGAGGGACTTCAATCAAAAATCTAAAATGCATAAGGTTTGAGTCTATAACAGTTAGGGATCAGGGACTGCAACTAAACTATCCCTATAAATATACTTAAAAAACAATCTTGAACTAAGATTACGAATGCGATTTCAACGGACTAATTAGGTAGGTAAATGGGGATTGCTTAAATAAAACATGGTACCTTCTTTTTGGAAAGAAATGCATGCCTTATATTTTCATTACGCAAATAATGGGGTTGATGACATCATTTATACTTTTTTTTTGTGGGTGAAGGGAGAGGGAGGAGAGGCACACGAAGAGAAGGAATTGAAGAAGAATGAGAGAAAGATGGTTTTCCTTTCTTTCTTTTTTTTCTTCCAAAATTTAAGTACGGTAAAATGAGTATCAGGTTTTCTTTTGGATGTAATAATTTCTGGTTTAAGAATGTGTTATACAACTATTTTTCTGTCTCTTCAAATTAAGGGAGTACTGAAAACCATTTATTCTTTGGATTGGAGCATATTTTTTGGCAATGGAGATCGGTTGGAGTTAAAACCTAAAATGTTTTGAGAAGCTAATTAAGAAAGAAGACATACTTTAACTTTAACTTTAACTTTGTTTCCTAATTTTCACAAGGGGTTGGAACCCCATTCCTCATGGAAATTTTGAAAAAAAAAAGTTGAGAAATGAGCTCACCACTTCCACAAAATATAAAACAGACAAATGACAAAGTAATAGACAGTTGGATATTTGTTTTGGGAAGGGTTAGAAGTGTATTTTTAACGACGAGAGACACTTATGTCTATGTTGGCAAAAACAATTATGGATCGTATAGGTACTTTTTTTGTTTTTTTAAAAAAAACCACATTTCCACCTGCTTTCCCCGAAAGTGCTTTATTTTTTTCATGAAATTTCAACATTTTCACCATAAAAGCACTTATAACGAAAGTGCTCTACATATGGTAGTCCTAGAAAACCCAAAAACAACTTGTTGACAAGAAAAAAAATTAGCTAAATTAACAAAAACCTTCTTAAAGAAAAAACTTTCATAATAAAGCTTTCACAAATTCGTACGCGCCAACTGGAGGTCATTCACTCGATCGTTTGAAGTAAAAATTCATAAGTTTGATTTGAAGTCTTCTAACAACCTTTGAATATATATATATATATATATATATATATATATATATATATATATATATATATTTATGGGACTGATCTTTGGCACCAGTTTTTTTTCACAATTTTTGCCATATGTTTTTGTAGGGTCCACTTTGTAATGTATTTTAACGATTAGAAAGTCTATTTTTTAGATCTTCCCTCAAATATTATATCTATCAAAAATCTTCTAAATCCAAAATCATATGACCGTTGAATTAAAGGTATATGTTTTTTTTGTAGAACCCTATTGGTCCATTTTCTTTATTACAAATGAAGGTCTTAATAATTTTTAATTTATCTAATTTTTTGTCAGAATGATCTATAAATAGTATTCTAATATATAAATGGTTCGCATCATTAAAGCATATATATATATATATATATATATATATATATATATATAAAATATACTGTCTCCAAGTCTTGCACCAACAGCCAACTTGACGTCCACAGCCATACACACGTAGTCATAATCGACGTCCCTGTATGAATACCCAGAATTCACTTTTCTGAACATTAGACGCCGGTATACAGGCTTCCATTTTTTAGAGAGATATCGGCTGTTTAATTCGTAGATGAACAAACTGGAATTTGACCAAATCCATACACTAATTCATACACAGTTATTTGTTTCATTTTCAATATTAATAGAATTATATAGATGTGGGTTAGGTCAGTGAGCTATAAGGCAACATGTTCGCCTCTAAACAAATTCATACATGGTTATTTGTTTCATTTTCGATATTAGTAGAACTATGGTAAATGTGGATTAGGTCATTCGTTATAAGGCAACATGCTCGCCTCTAAACTTGGATTCGAATCCTCCTCCACTGGCGAAGCTAGCTATGCCTAGTGTAGGCAGCTGCCCACATTAAAAAAATAAGTTAAAGCTTGGACCTATTAATTTGTAGAAACAAATTGACTATGATGCAACCTATTAGCACAGTAGATCCCCCAATTGAGGACAAACAAGCCGTGAGGCCTGATATATTGTTATTATTTAAAATATTCAATACACCTCAACAACTTGAAGCTTACAGGACATATATATAACACGTAGTGTTCTACGATATCATATACTGATTCATACTTCACCATATGTTAGTTAATGCCCTCACATTTGTAGAATCATGACTCCACCACTTTCCCTTCCTATTTGTAAATCATAGTTTAGAAAATTACTTTACCAATAATATGTAAAATACCAAAAGCGTCGATAAAACATTCCACAGTGATCGGTAATCGGTACCACTGATCCATCGGTGACCGGTACCAAAACGCAAGTAGTACTTGAAGATGAAGTAGGGCACTTGTGTATCTTCTACACGTTCATGTATCCACCAAAATTTCCTGATATAGCATGTACTGCACTTATTCAATTGTGCAGTTTGTTTATACCTTGAACACAAATATAATACCACTTTATGATGATCACTTATAGTTTAGTACTCTCTTGCTCACACACTTTAATTAGTATCAAGGATATAATATTTATAACAGTATTGTTGAATCATTGTGTTCATGTGGAGCCTTGCCCCTCACATGGTGAAATGCAACATATGTTTAATGAAATTAATTAAATTAAAACATATAGGAAATCCACATACCACATTCGACCCACAACTGATTAAAATCTCTCCGCCACAAAAGGCCATCATGTCTTTTTTCTGATGAGGGACCATATGAAAGCTCAGTGGCTCCGACCCCATCATCTCTGCCTCTCTCTTGCCCTCCTTGTCGTTGAGGTGGTTGCACAAGTAAAACGAGTGACATGTCTTCTTAGTTAGAGAGAGAGAGAGAGAGAGAGAGAGAGAGAGAGAGAAATCCCCTTGAGGAGAGATTATGGAGGGATTGATGAATGAGGATAAGAATAATGCTAAGTAGATCAACTTTTTAGATTATATTTGTAATTAAGTGATGTGTCATCAATACAAAATAAATACGTTAATTAACAATTTAATCATCAATAAACTCATCATATAATTTATAAAACATTATTTAAATAGATAATTTTTCTAGTATTACTCGGAAGATAATAATGCCTAGCTAGTTGTGGTTTTAGAGGGGCTTTTTAAATGGATATTTTGGTCGAGGGTCATAGTTGAGATGTGTGTGTGCCCCCAGCACACTGACTTCACAATAATATTGTTGCCTCTATAACGCATTTTATCATGTGGACCCCCATTTTACAACCTATATTAGGCTGGCCCACAAACTTTTAATCTTCTAGAGATCTTTTTAGTGTATACCACAGCGTTATATAATATGGTTACAAAATTGTTATCTTTACCCTTTTTTTGTACCAATTTTTACCTTTATTTTTACCAATTTTTATCGTTTATTTGTGTCATCTCTTTAATAGAGATGAGATACACATGTATTGATAGACTACCTCTATTAACGAAATAAAGATGGAATTCACATGCGTTAGTGGGTCATACCTTTATTAGAAAAATAGTATAAATAAATTATATATGTAACACTACGCATATAATTATTTCACTCGGATTACAACAATAATATATTTCTTTGTCTGTTAATATACTCAAAAATATGAACATAACAATCATATCATAGCATATAATATAACATATAAAATAATAAATCACATAACAAAAGACGTAAATACATGATAAAAATTTGTCATATACCTCACTCTCACTCTCTATTATCTATAGTTAAGGTGGTTGGCTCTTCTTCAAGGGATGGACCCCACTCTAAGTACACTAATAGCCATGATACCTAAGCTTTTCATGCATTTTTGGACCCTTCATGCCCTATTCCCATTATAAATTATCATGACTGCGGTGTACCCTTTACGAAATCAAACCCCTCCTTTGTGTTTTCTCCTTCAATTCGATTATCTGCTCTCCATCTCCAGTTCGCTCATCACCACCAATATTTTCTCTTTGATTTCTTTTTTCTTGTGTATAATGTCTGATGATCATATGAGTCTATCAATAAATGGTCAATCTCAAGTTCCTCCAGGTTTTCGGTTCCATCCAACCGAAGAGGAGCTTCTTCACTACTATCTTAGGAAGAAAGTTGCCTTTGAGAGAATTGATCTTGATGTAATTCGAGAAGTTGATCTTAATAAGCTTGAGCCATGGGACATTCAAGGTACGTATATATATATAAACTCATCGTGCAATTTTCATCTATTAGAGTCACGAGTCATGGCGGTTTTGTAATTTGGTTCATTCATTTTTGTGAAATAATGCAGAGAAGTGCAAAATAGGTTCCACTCCACAAAATGATTGGTACTTCTTCAGTCATAAGGACAAGAAGTACCCAACCGGAACTCGAACCAATCGGGCAACGACTGCCGGGTTTTGGAAGGCCACGGGGCGGGACAAGATCATCTATAGCGGCTTCAAAAGAATTGGATTGAGAAAGACACTTGTGTTTTATAAGGGTCGAGCTCCTCATGGACAAAAGTCAGATTGGATCATGCATGAATATAGGCTTGACGAAAGCAACAGTACTCATGACACCACCGTAAGCCATTCTCTCCATTTCTTCAATTTCACACAACGGATATTTATCAAACACTTTCGTTTGTTCCAAAATCAATCAAACACTTCACTTTGCATTCTGGTATCCATTCCACAAAGTACTATTTATGTATTATACGTATACAATTCTGTTTTAGAAATCAGAACGACCTCAGTCTAAATCTCACTAGATCAAGGAAGCAAGGTCACTTAGTCACTGTAAATGCTACAAGTTATAATAATTTTCTTCAGATATATGCTTCTTTCTGTACACATTTGTTGATATATACTTACTCTTAAATTCGTTACATACTATGTGTATTCATACAGGTTTCTAGCTCAATGGGGGAGTCGATGACCGAAGAGGGGTGGGTCGTTTGCCGAGTATTCAAGAAGAAGAACTATCAGAAAGCCTTAGAGAGCCCTAAAGCCTCATTCTCCATGGACTCATCAAACAACCAAATACATGGTTCAAGAAACGATGGTGTTCTTGATCAAATACTAATGTACATGGGAAGAACTTGCAAGCTCGAAAATCATGATGAACCCTTAACCATGAATAACATCTCAGAAAGATTTATGCATCTGCCAAGGCTTGAGAGCCCAACTCTTCCAAACCTTCCCGCTTTCGATCAGGATCGGAGCTTCAAAGCTTGCTATCAGGCCATTGATGACATGTTCATAGAAACTGAGCCGCCTTCAACAAACCAACAAAGCAATGGTTGCGACAATAATGAGCTAGTTGATGATCACGAGGACCCCAAAAGAAGGGTAAATGACTGGGTTACCCTTGATAGGCTTGTGGCATCCCAACTAGGTCAACTCAATGGCCAAGATCAAATGACACCAAAGCACTTGTCTTGCTTTGGAGATGCAAACATGGCCTTTTGTTCTTCCCCTCCTCCTCCTAATGATCATGAACATGACGTACAACTATCATATCCATACCTACGTACAAGTAGTTCATCCCATCATCAATCCGATGTATACAACAACGAGAATGATCTGTGGAACTTCACCAAATCGTCTTCATCACTGTCATCAACGGACCCGCTTTGCCACTTGTCGGTGTAAGGGATGCACTTGAAACGACATATATACTATATACGATATAGTAGCTTAACCTATAAGAAATCTATATAGCTAGGAAGGACGTACGTATATGTTTACATGGGAATACTTGTAATGAATAATAAATAATAAATAAATTAGGTGATAATGAGATAGTGTGGCATTGTCATACCATTATCTTTACTTAAATAAACATGTCTTTCCATTAAAGTGAGTTAATTTGTTGTCGAATTTCTAACCTGTAATTATGTCCTTAGGTTATGCTTCAATGATAGCATGTTGATGACTTTTGATCGTATATTTGGTATCATGGCAATTGGTCATGATCGATGTCAATATTGTAGATGAGTGTATATGAAACCTGCTAAGCACTATATATATATAGTTGGCTTGGTCAAGGAGTTTATGACATTGGTATAAGAGGTCATTCAGTTCCAACAAATCAATTTGTTATTCGTGTCCATAAACAGTAAGATCCTTGGCTTATTTCACAACTTCACCTAACGTACGTACGAAATATGGTGTAGCAAAAGCGACCACCTTTAACAATAAAGATAAGATTAGAGCATAAGGATCATATGAAAATATCCTCTCTCTCTCTCTCTCTCATAAAATGGCCAAAATTATTACATGAAGAGCAACTTAACTTCTTATAAGCATATGCAAGGTCCTTTAACTTGTTGAGGTGGAACACAACTGCACATCCTCATACTCCCTCTCACATGTAACAATACTCATGCCAAGCACGTAAACGCATATAAGATGATGTGGAGTATGTGTGACCATTGACCTTTCACACATGCACCAAACTTTTGCTAAACCATCAAGGAACTTAGGTTCCATCATAAAATCAATTGACAATATAGAAAGTAGCAAAACTTTATAATTAAGCACATGCAAAGGTCTTGACTTTCACTTAGACAGAAAATAGATAACTTCCATTTTGCACTTTGTTTTTTTTTTTCTTTCAATAAATTCTAGAGACTTGTTGGATACTTGGATAAACACGCTTACATGTTTATTCCCCATGTTTACAATATGATGTAGTACTTTATAATTTATATGTCATTATATTTTGCAATATATCTATTCTAATGCAATTATATATTTTTTTAAGTATAAGTAGACATTTATTTAAATGAAATAATAAATTTAGTTAAAATTAAAAAATATCTCCTAGGCCCCGCTTAGACGCCTATGTGCGATATTTTTTTAATTGTCCAACGGCATGTGCTCCATGTTACCTAGTAAATTGTCTACATGTTCGACTTGTAATTTCCTCACACAATAAAATGTATCATATCGGGAAAGGGAATTGTTATTAGCACTCCAAAAATCTCATTTGGCACTCCAAACTTTCTATAATTAGAAAGAAAAATACACTTGTGAGGACTGTAGAATGAGATTTTTGAAGTGCTAATAACAGTTCCCAACGAGAAATTAAGGAACCTTGCATAGATTTATAAGGAGTTTGACTACTTTCCCATTGCCAATAAATTTTGGGGTGGAACCTTAAGTTTCTTCAATCTTTTGGGGTGGAACCTTAAGTTTCTTCAATCTAGTCGAATGTTAGTGAGGACAATTTGGTATAACTAGTCTATGTAGTTAAAACCTTCCCTAATAATTTCAATCATTTAGGCCTCTTCACTCATTATAAATTGGTTTTGAGTTGGATGCTAAAATGACCCATGAGGAACGTATTAAGAGTGTGGATTATCCCACATCCCCGAATTAAAACTTTGCTTCATAATTTAATTACGGTTGAATCTTTCACTCATTATCAACTAATTTCAGATTATTAGATACTTATATCCTAATATTTGCAATTTGTAGAGTACTTCTCCTAATTAAATAAAAATTCTAGCAGAATAACAAATTTAGAACCAATAGGTTTCTCTACAGCTCTAGGTCTTTCACATTTGCACAAACATTATGTGGCTGGGTAACAGCCTTGCATGCCCATCCTTTTTCTGTGGAGAAGGCCCATCCTTGTTTTGTGGAGAAGATTAACGTTTGGTGTTTAGTGATTATATATATACCTGCCGCTCTCTGCTACAGCATTGAGAGTTACATTACAGAATGTTGTTTTTCTTCCGTCCCAAAACGGAAACTTTTCATCAGAGTGTTTTTTTTTGCGTAAAAAAAATGGTCGGGCTACAACGATCCAGCACGTGAGGACAATTATTTTGATTAGTATAACTGTATGACATAATTAATTAAGAAAAGCTAAAAAACCTATATCCACTACATATGACAATAAAAGCCAGTGATTTGAATGAGACCTAATTGATCAGTAGATACCAAAACGAACCGCCGATGTTTCTACATCCTCATTTGTCCCCACAGTTCCACTACAGATTTATAAAATCGAAACCCTAGATACAGTTGCAGGATTACTCTAGACCTAACCTGGCCACCAACTCAATAGAAGAAAAGTAAAAAAATAATACAACTCTTCGTATAAACCCTAGCGTTTGTATATATGTATCCCTCCTTCTGGTTACCAGCTCATGCCTTAGGCCCCATTTATGATAGCACGTAAATTCAGGGCAATATGGCCCATAGTACACGCTAATTATGGGGAAAAAAGACTAACTCTTAAGTCTAGTAATATACTTTTTTTTTAGTTAAATAATGACTTTTAACGGAGTGCTAATGCCTAAAATATGAGGAGCCTACCTTTTTCCTTTCATTTCCTTCAATAAGCACTCCCCACCATCCTAAAATAAAATTAAAAGGAAAACTAAACCTAAAATCAAGGTTTTAAAAGGCATTGGCCGCTAGTTGGGTGGCGGGTAGGGATCTAGTGCCTAGAATTACATATAAATTATAAATTACTATTAACAGGTTCAAAACATGGGGAACAAATATATAATGATAGTTCCTCCAAGTATCCAACAAGTCTCTTACAATTTATTGAAAATAAAATAAAATGCAAAATGGAAGTTTTCTATTTTTTCTATCTCAGTGAGAATCGTGATCTTCACAGGCTAGGCAGGCGCCTAGGCAGGTTTAGGCACCCCTTTCTTATTATTTAAACTCCTGGGATTAATCGTGGCAGTGGCCAGCCGCCTAACACCTAAGCGGAGTTTAGGTGGTGCTTGGTGGGGTCTTTTAGAACACTGCATAAAACCTGGCTGATGAAATTGCAAAAAACCTTCCTTTTGTTTTGTAAACTATTCTAACTTACATAGTTTAACCAGACCGTAACACTCGTTTTAAATAAACATTTCATTGTCCAAACTGCGACACTGAGACTTTAATTTTTATTTTTTGAATACTATTACAATTAGGGTAGTTTTATTAACAGCTCACATTTTATTGAATACTACTCGCATACTAAAAATTCCACACCTATTTTGAAATAAAAAATTATTTTAATAATCCTCCTTTTGTTTTGGAAACTATTCTAACCTCATTTTCTGCATATTTGCAATACATTCCAACCTAAGAGTATGCAGAAAATGAAACAGTGCAAGTATACATTCCAGCCTAAGAGTATGCAGAAAATGAAACGGTGCAAGTTTTTAGCAGGTATCCACAGGTATATCTTCACATTTTCGCTGAGACGAGTCTATATAAGGATTTAAGGTTTCACAAGCAGTATGACCTCGCTCAAGTAAATGAAAAAAATAAAATAAAGTCATACCTCATGTAGAACCTCCAAATAGCCATTTTCTTGTTCTATTAATCAGTTATGAGTTTTTTTCATCAACATGTTTGTGCCTTTAGAGGTTAGGGTATTGTTCAACGAGGATGAGTGACAGTTGATTTGATGGCATGAAGAAGAAAATTTTTAAGATGCAGGGTTATCTAAACGTTAAAAATGACTTTGGTGAATTAAAAAAAAAAAAAATTCTGAAAAGCTTCTAAGGTTTAAATAGTCCTTTCATATTAGAGTATATAAGCCGTTTAATATTAAACTTCTAAGTAAGGTGTATTCAATAAAATTTTATCTAAAAACGTTTTAAGGCTTAAATCAACCCTTATAATGATTCCAACAAAAGAAAGAATACTACTATAATTCAATGAAGTTGGTATAATTAATTATATGTTAGTCTTGACCCGGAAGGTATATTGTTTCTTTGCTAAAGACCTAGAAGACATTGTTGCCTACTAAAGTAAGAATCAAATTACATCGATCGTCACACTGGGAAAATGATCATATGGAAGACTATGCGATTACATAAACTTTCAGAAAAGTATGTGCATACACAGAAACGACCAATTGATGGTATAAGCCTATGAAAGGAGCGTTCTACATCAGATAACTGAAAGGGCAGCCGTAGTCATACGACTTAATCCAGCACACCAAATTTGTACCGAAAAAGAAAAAGATTACAAAAGATTTTCCATCTGATTGATCAACATATCGAAGGCTCCATGCATCCCCATTATAGCAAACATGATAGCTACTTAGGATGATTTCTTTCAAGCATCTTTTCATAGGCGATAGTGATTGGTCATGCACACGACTCTTAATTTCTGTGCTAAATTTTCTTAACCCTAGATTCTAGAAGTAAGGATATACAAGCTATCGCTCAAAGTCTCAAAGATAAACGAGTTTCATGCTGACGACCGATCGGCTATCGCTAGCGACCAGTCGCTCGATCGTGTCGTTAAGCTCAAAACTTTGAAGATTCGTTAATTTAAACGAGGTCATTAACAATCTTTTATCTAGTGTTATGATCTAAAAGAAAAGGTACCTCTTGATTGGGAGGTTTGAACTAAGATATGCTTCCTATTTGATTGGTTGCTTAATCAATTCAGAATGTCACTGTACATATAGGGAAGATTTCTACAAGAAATAAGTAACCTATGACCATAACTTTCAATATGGAGAGTAGCCCAACAGATTTCATCTTAAAATCAATTGACAATATGAAAGTAGCCCAAACTGCTCTGATATCATGAATAAAGTTGAGGTTCCACTATAAAACCAATTGGAAATATGGAGAGTAATCTAACCTCTTATAAGCCCTTGCAAAACTTTTCATTTAACCAATGTGAGATTATTTTACCTTCACACCTTCTTCCATCATTAACTAAACAATCTTGAGCATATTGCTTTCTCCTGTGTGTTTGGAGTTTGTAACTTCGACGAGCAAAAGGTGTAAGGTCATGCTACATTATATCTTCAAAGCTTATTCGCATAATATATACACACTTTGTGGGGGCAAATAAAATATGAAAGATAGTTACTATGTTTTTGAAGCAATCTTTTATCCATCATAATAACCATAACCCACATAATACCAAAAATTTTCCATCAATCTTATCCACTACTCTTTTGCGATTTGCATATAATTTTTACCCTACAAATTTCATAATTATAATGATTCATTTTCTTAATCATTATATGTAGATCATTTTTTATGTATTAAAAAAATTAAATCGGAGATTGTTTAATCATCTATCATTTTTTATATATTATTAGTACCATAACAGTCTATTTTCTTTAATATTGTCAATTTATTTGATGCATATGAATGACTAAACGATTTCTGATGATTAGAAAAGTAAATTGTTTAATACAAGCCTTTCAGCAGATCAATATATATAGCATCACGTTATACAATATGAAACTATTAATAACATGGAAAACTAAATAAACACAGCCATATCTGAGATTGCGTTATTGTTAATTTTTATGCAAGTGTATGTGAATATATCATCAATCCATGTTATCATTAGGTTTCTATACCAAATACCAAGTTTTCAATTTGGGACGCTAATTTTGTAGTTAAAATCTCAAACAGTACTGTAGTTGACGCTGAATCCAAATATATTTTTCATATTAGGATTTCTTAATTTTAAATGATTCTTCAAAAAATGAGCAAACCTTTTCAATAATATTCGTTTTAAGAAAGAAGAAGATATTTACATCCGCTGAATGGGTTCTGCCGACAAACCCCACTAGAAAGCATTTTCCAGAAAGGAATGGATCATCTACAATTTGGGATGATAATTTTTCTGTTCACGTAAAATAATTATCTTTTCATAATAATTACTTGGTAGAAAACTAATAATGTAATTTGTTGACTCTATGGAATTTTAAGCCAAGCTTTAATTATTTGGAGAACAAACCTTCTTGCATGATTGGCAGAATCGATTAGTTATTCAATTTCAAACTTTTATGGTTAATCATGTTGTGCCACTTTATAAACCACATATTAGCTAGTTGTTAAGAGCAATTGGTTCCATTTGGGAAGTTAAGCTCTCTCTTTCACAATTTTATTTTGGTGGAATGGGACCAAACCCCAAACACAACCAGACCAAGAAGAAATTTTTAGTTATGACGGGAATATGGATGGTACACCACATGTTTTTATGCAAGTGGTAGAAAATTTTAATTTTTAAGTTATTAACCTTTTAACATACATAACCCACAATTTATGTAACGACACGTAGTGTACCATCTCGTGTGACGGTCACACTGAAAAAGCTCTCCAGACCAAGGAGTCTCTCCTGCGCATTAAAACACAAAATCCGATCACCCATGTTGCTTGTAATTGACTATAAATGATTCCTGATTGGTGTATTAATGTATCCGTTTCTTTAATTGCTTCTTTAAAATAATTACTATTTTTATATTTATCCATCAAGATTTTCCAAAAACTCTTCTATTTGATCTAAAATTGCTGTAATTATTTTTATTTTGAAATGTATTTCTAATCTATTTGCTAATCCTGGTCTAGCCATTATGGCTCTAACTTCTTGTTCTATTTGTAAAAGTTGGTCTAGAAGTCTTTCTTTTATTCTTAAAATTTTAGTTTTGTCAGACCAATCTATGAAAGATAGATAATTTGTAAACTGATCAACACTATTCATAGCTGTAATCTATTATGGTTCTTTGTAATTGATTCTATGTTTCTTCAATATTATTTATTCTAGTCTTAATTGTTTTGTTTGGTCTTCTACCTTTTTTAATACATCTCCAGTGTTAACTTCAATATTATTTATTCTAGTCTTAGTAAGTCTCATGTACTTGTCTAGTTCTTGTTCAGTGGGTACATTACTAAATCTTTCTAAACTTCTATTTAGTTTATGGTCTCCCTTTTTTAAGTAATCTAGGTTTTCTAAGATATTTTGATCAGAACTCTTACAGTTAGGGGAGACACGTAAAAAGAAACGGAGACGAGAAGAAGAAAATTATCAAAATATGCAAAATGATAACTTGATAACCGGAATATTAGAATGTTTATTAATCCAAAATACTTGTTTTCATATGAAATTTAAATATTAAATAATACAATGTAACATGTTGGAACATTGACAACTCACATACGTTGATCTGAAGAATGTTAAAAACAATCGGTCACGTGCACTGTCAAATGACAACAACTATTAGACGTAGATTTGAGTATACGGTATGGGACCATCCGACTGCTAACAATCACCTAGTCGCACGTGAGAGAATGACCCATTGGATGAAGAAGGCCTATGAAGAGACAAGAAAAGAGCCCAATTGCATTGACACAGTGGACCGATTTACACAAAGATAAATGGTGATGGAGTGTGGAATTTAGATTAGAAACCACAAGGCCCATTGTGGAAACCAAGAACCTTTTGATTGGAATGGAAAGGAAAGGAAACGTATAGTCCTCCTCCTCCCTCCTCCCTCCTCCCACAGTAACGCAATAATTGGTAACGCTCCTCTTCGTAACACCCACCCACACTATAAATTTGAATTAAATTTTAGCGCTCAAATCTCACGTGCTGCAGAATCCCCCATTTCAAAATCGAATTAAAAATTAAATAAAATAAAAAAAATTTCAATTCCTTCAAGAACAAATAAATTTACAAATTTAGAATTACTTCCCAACTCCCCAACCCAATTATAAAATTGAAAAAAACATTAAATTCGACTCCAGGAAAAGTCTACTTCCTCTGCATCTCAAGCTCGCAGCTTTTTTCCCTCCTCCGCCACTTCACGCTTCGCAATTCGAGAAACGAGAACATGGGTTGTGTTTCTTCCAATCTCTTCAACCACGACGACGAGTTCTCCCAACTCGGCAGCTCCGCGCTCAGCCACCACATCGTCTCGCTCACTTCCTCCACCTACGGCCTTCTCACTCTAGACCCGCCGCCGCCTGCGCCCACCACTCCGCCGACCCCTCCTCCTCGATTCACTCTCGGGTCCATTTTTCCGAGCCCCCTGTCGGAGCCCAAGTCGCTCTGGTCCGAACCCAGGTCGCTATGGTCCGACCCGAGGCCGCTACGGTCCGACCCGGAAGTCATTAACTCATGGGAGCTTATGGCCGGCCTCGACGCTGATAGTTTCCGATTCTCGCCGCTCCCGCCGCCCAAACCCTTCGTTTTCAATCACCCAAAAACCCCGGATAAAGAAAACTCCAACCCGAATCGGGCAATTTTCAAATCTCCGTACGACGGCGTCTTCCGGGTCAACAACAAGGAGGACCCACTTGACCGGTTCGAAAAAATATGCCCACCGGGAGGAGAAAGCAAAGTGGTGGTCTACACTACGACGCTGCGAGGAGTGCGGCGGACTTTCGAGGAGTGTAACGCCGTCCGGGCGGCGATAGAAGGCCTCGGGGTGATGATTGTCGAGCGTGACGTGTCGATGGATCGCGGGTTCAGAGAAGAGTTGAACGATTTAATGAAGGGGAAAGGGAAGGACGTGGCGGTGCCGCCGCAGGTTTTTGTGAAGGGGAGATATATAGGCGGCGCTGAGGAGGTGTTGAAGATTTTGGAGGAGGGTTTGCTGGTTGAGATTCTTGCTGCGTGTCCAAAGAAAAAAGCTGGGTCTGTGTGTGAAGGGTGTGGGGAGGCAAGGTTCTTGCCCTGCTTCCAGTGCAACGGGAGCTCAAAGATGGTGCTGGTGGTGAAGGATGACATGGCGGGGCAGCGGCAGGGGACGACGGTGGTGGTGAAGTGTCCTGAGTGTAATGAGAATGGGTTGGTGCTTTGCCCAATTTGTAGCTGAATGGTGAAGAACAAGAGATGCAAAGATCTCTGTTTTCGTGTCGAAATTGGGTTTTTGTAAGCACTTTCTCTCTTAATTTTGGGGCTTTTTTTGTGTTTCTGATGGAAACCAAAGGCTTCTAATTCTGTACTGTACTCTCTTGTTTTTTTCTGTTGATAGTTATATATATCTATGTTTTTGATTTGCAAAGATCGGAAGATGTTTGATTTGCATGAAGCTTTGAACAATTTGAAGTTTAGAAGACACAATTAGGGAGATTTAGGAGTAGGATTGTTCATTCCATTGTCTCAATTGTGTATTTCGGGTGTAGTTCTACATAAAATTGGACCCAAGTGTAGTTGATTTCTGTCAAGATATACTAATCTTACGTGCTTAGGGCTCGTTTGGTATTTAGTATTGGATTATATAACTCATGATATTTGAGGTATGTTGAAAGTAGAGGTTAATAATTTTTTCCATTTGAGGGGACTGAAAGAGATAAGTTTCCTTAACGAGTAGTCCATCTTCTACCTCCAAGTTGGAAAAACATTTCTTCGTTTCTTCCTTCAACGTACCCTAAATATAGTGAGTTATCTAATCCAACCCAATCTTAGGCACTACATGAGCCGTTAAGAGTCTTAATTCTGCTTATGCTATAAAACCGTTGTACTCGAGTAAAATTGGAGAAGCTGTTGATATTTGAACCATCCCTAAGCAATCAGTGTGTCAAAGATTACTTCCTACATCTTTTGGAATTCTTGGCCTCCGAGTTTCCTTGCTTGCTTCAGCCGTCTTTGCAGTAGGTTAGAAATTATTTGAAACTTACTTCAGTCTCCAGAGTTTGTTGCCTTTCACTGATCCAGGGGAACATAGGTTCTAGTTGCATAGTTAGCGATGTTGGATTAAAGTGATTTTTCTTTATGCCGATCAGTTATATGAACAAGACGACTTGTGCTTAACTCTACTGATCATAACAACTTGTAGAAAATTTAGCTCAACAAATGAAGTATTTACTATACCAGAAAGTTTTGAACAGGGTAAAACTAATAGTTATCCATTCATTCGTATAGAGTTGAACATATTGGTGTGCTCTTTGTTTGAAGAATCTATGTAGAACGACGATGCTTCTTGCCTGCCACAAGTTTGTGGCGAAGAGTCCGCTGATTTATCAGTGGAGAAAATAACAGTTCTGAATCTAGGGAAGTACTGACCTGGAGAGAAAGTACAGAATCTTTAAAACACCTTTAAACACAAACTTAGTCGATGCCGACTTGTCATTGCCCTTCCGTGCTTTTGTATTCTTCTCTGCCTCTAGAAAATGATTGTCCAAAGCTCATCCATTTTCCCATCCGAATTATGCAAAGAGGTTTAACTGGCAATCTAATATGTTTGTGGAAGAGAGGGATCAATCTTTAAAGCTAGCGAGGAACGACATAAGTGGCGGAAACCTTCTGAATTAGATTGACATAAACCAGTGGTATCAAGCTTAAATTTTGCTTAGACTGCTTTGTTCTCCAGAAAAAAACATCAGTTTACGGTGAGTAGGTTGAACTCTGATCGCATCATGAATAAAACATTTGCTTGACTGAATGATGAACATATCATTCCTAAACAAAAAGCGTTTTGGAGGCCTCCGGTTTTTCTGTGGAACTTTGGTCCTGAAAAAGGGTGATGTGAGTTTGCTAATATGTACTTTCCTGAAGCTTTTTCACTTTCTTTACTGTTTTCCGTTTGAAGTTTCACCGAGGATTGTGAAGGGTTAAATGACAATGATTGTGAAGGGTTAAAATTTGTGTGTTGAATCGGGAGTAGGCTCAATTTTTTCACCAGCTACTGTTAAGTTTCAGTTGCAGGTTTGGCAAAGTTTGGTCTGTCTTGTAAGTTGTAACCCACTATATGGTTAAGGGTAGTAATTTTTACGCTCGGATTTTCTACTTTTGTAGCCTTCCCTTTGTTTCTGTTGATTAATTTCCCTTTTGCTTTATTCAGTCTAAAGGCTAAAAGAACAAAAAAATGTAAGAGGACAAAAGGGGAGTGCGAAATCACTTTGGTGTGTAGGTTTAGTAAGGAAGTTGATGAAGAAAAAGTTCCACACAAGATTATAAAAGGGTTGATCATAATGAATGCCTTATTCTCTTGTTTATTTTAACAATTCATTAATGGGTTGGGATTATAATAGGTCAGAGTTCGATTTACTCTAATAAAACTCGAAAAAGAACGAATTGTATACACCTACAAATGTAGCCTTTCAACGATAGATCTTAACACATTTGACCTATGAAATCTACTAGTTTAGGATGCATTCAAGTTTCATTCCCATTTCAAAATATATTGCTAGAAAAATCGTAGAAATAGAAGAACTTTCATGTTACTATGAAGATATTGTAAGCTAATTACATATTATCGCATTAAGTGAAAATAATTCAAACACAAAATAATACATGATTAGCTTCAAATACTCGTAAAAATAATTTAAAGTTCAACCTCTTTGTAGTTTTTAATTTGAGGAGAGTGGTCCGGCCTGACCATTATGAAGGTGTAAATATGATGTGACACTGACAGTATTACACAAGTTGGGTCCGCATGGATTTTGGAGATTTGTTTGGTACTGGTAACTGGTGAATTGTACCCTTCAACTTTCCCCATTTAATCTCAGAAAAACTGGCAGAAAACACAAACTCATTAGTTATTCTCATACAAAGAAAGGCTAAGTTCTAGTACACTGTAACTGTGTTTTAATTAAGTACAATTAGCATAAACAAAATTGACCAAAGGAGAAACCCTACCAAACTAGTTTGGCTGAGATTACTGGGAAAACGATGCCCCGCACTGTTTGCTTTGACCCATGAATACGAGCTGGTGGTCTTCGAGGACTTCAAATGCGCAACAGCGACACTCCCATTTGGTCACATTCTCTCACTGTAAAACTCTCTCTCTCTCTCTCTCTACGTCGTCCTTTAGTTGTTCATGCCATGTGAAGCCATTAGATTTTTGTCAGTGAAATTTAAAGCCATTGATCAATCAAAGAAGCCCTAGCTAGGATGCTTTGGATTCTTCTTTCTCCTCCATTGAAACCTGTCCCTCTCTCGTTGTGTCCACTATCTCTCTCAAAACTTATTACATTGTTTTTTTACAATATCTGACACCTCCCCTCCATTTGTTTTATAATGTTTCGCATGCCACAAAAAAACACCATTGTTTTTACAATATATTGGAGACCTGAGAGCTCGTACTTTGATTCCTGCATTGCATGTAACCAAACAACCCTCAAGCTCGCTCGCTCTCTCTCTCTCTCTCTCTCTCTCTCTCTCTCTACCAACTTCACCTTCCTCTTTTGCCCTATTCGGCTAAATTTCATGTAATGCAGCAAAGCTTTGCTCAAACAGTCAAATGGGAAAGAAAAGTGGGACTTCATGGCTTACTATAGTGAAAAGGGCATTCAGGTCTCCCACTAAAGATTATGATCAGCAAAAAAGCAGCAGAAGAAGAGATGAGCATGAACCAGAAGAAGAAGAAAAGGTAACAAAATTAAAATATGATTTTCTGACGAGACAATATTCTAAACTATTTTAATCTCTATCGCTTTGTATATGTTTCAATGCTCATTGTATGGTTTATATATGGACGCAGAAGAGAGAGAAGAGAAGGTGGCTTTTCCGGAAGCCAACTGTTCATGTTCAACAATGTGAAGCAAGGACAATGACTGTAGGTGCAACCACACCTGTGAATCCTGTTTTGGACGCTTAGCAGAGGCATGCAATTGCTGTGGCCGCAGCAACTGCAGCTGCAGCCGAAGCAGCAGTGGCTACTGCCCAAGCGGGGAAGAAATTGTTCCGCTCACTAGACCGAATAACTTTGCTAGAGAACAGTATGCTGCTACACTCATTCAAACAGCATTCAGAGGTTACTTGGTAAGTAACTTACCAAGGGCATGTTTGAGATTGCATAGTAGGCTAAAATAACTTATTAACAACAAATACACTTTTGACTGTGTTGAGTAGAAAAGGTTAAAAACCGTTTCTTCGGGATGAACTCCCAAGTAATTTTTAAGACGCATTTGGATTTTCAATAAAAATTTCAACATAGGACATCTAGCAAAAGCGCTATGAACAAAAGTGATTTCTATCAAAACAGTCCCAAACCAGTCCTAAAACACAAAAATAGAGCACAATAGATGCAATTATTTACATATATGTAAATGCAAATGTGTACATATTGCAAAAGAGCTATGGTTGTTATTTTGAATTTTTTTTACGTATGGCAAATGCAAATGTGGTTTTTGACTGAAGGCAAGGAGAGCTCTACGTGCACTTAAGGGCCTGGTAAAGCTTCAAGCTTTAGTGAGAGGTCATAACGTTCGGAAGCAAGCAAAGCTGACATTGAAATGCATGCAAGCTCTGGTTCGAGTACAAGATCAGGTTCACAACGAGAGATCAAGGCTTTCGCATGATGCTGGTCGAAACTCCATGTTTGCTGAAACAGGCCTTCACTTGTGGGAATCCAGAATTCAGGATATTCGTGACAGAAAGTCAATCGTAAGCAGCTGCCGCTATTTCTTCACTTTTTAGCATAATAATATATAACATGAATTTATTCATCGTAGTAAGTGGCTTTTGCATTTATGCTCCTTATTTTCGTACTGTTGCTTGATATGAAGTTATGAACTAAAACTTGAGGGTTTTCTCAGTTACAGTTAGTAGTTTCCTGGTGTTCTTTTCTTGGCGTTAGATGCTTGTCTAACTCCTCGTCTTATATTCCGCCGTGTCAAACAGTCTAGAGAGAAAATTCTTAGTGGTGAGGACTATTGGGACGATGGGCTTGAACCCATACTGCAGAGTCGAAAGGTAGCCGCTTTAAAGCGCGAAAAGGCTCTTGCTTATGCTTTCTCTCATCAGGTTGATCAAGTTTTCCCTCACTCTCTAATATATGGTTCTTTTAGTACTTTTGTGTTTATTTTAGAAGAAATATTTCGTGAATTTAGATGGCACAATGGCGGTATCCCAAACTCATCGTACAATGCCATGTCAAAAAGTTAGTGATTGGTTTAGGATACCATCATGTGCATATAAGTTTCTGTCTAACAAGCTAATGTCTTTAATACTTTGATGCCTAATTGAAGATATGGAGGCCTGGGAGGAACCCGTCTGCAGGGGATGATGCAGAGATAGAAGAGAGAACAAGATGGCTAGAAAGATGGATGGCCACGAAGCAATTCGAAAACAGCAGCCGAGCTTCAATTGACGAAAGGGACTCCATAAAAACAGTTGAAATCGACACGAATTCCAGGCCTTCCTCATACGCTTCTCCAAATGTTCGAATTTCACATTCGCAACATCAAAAACAACCAGCCTCCTACGCCATTGCGTCAGCTTCATCCCTACACAAATCACAGAACATGGATCATCTCTCGCCCGCAACACCCTCTCCTTCAAAACCGAAAACTCTGAAAGTGCGGTCGGCGAGTCCAAGATGCCCAAAAGAGGAAAAATACTATTGTTCATCAGTTGCACACACACCAAGCCTATTAGGCTTCAATGCTTATTGCAGCTTCAAGGGTGCAATGTGCCGTTCTGGAACACCAAATTACATGGCTGCTACTGAATCCGCAAAAGCCAAGGCTCAATCTCTTAGTGCACCTAGAACAAGGCCTTCGACACCCGAGAGGGAAAGAGGCGGCGGTTCAGCCAAAAAACGCCTTTCGTACCCTGCCCCGGCTGAGCCACAACCACATAATTGTGTTGTCATTGGTTATAGTAGCTTTAGCCATAACTTGAGAAGTCCTAGCTTCAAGAGTGTACAAAATAATGGCTACTATGGGAGGGAGAACTCGCCTTCGTACACCGATAGTATAGGGGGAGATATTTCTCCATGTTCAACCACTGATCTGAGAGCATTTTCAATGCAAAGACTCAAACTCTAAACCCATATTTTCAATTTGGGTCCCAAAACAGTGGTGAATTTATGTATCTTAGTTTTCTTCTCCAAATGAGTCTTATGATATGGGTTTTTACACTGGAGAAGAAAACATTGAACTCAAAATTCGTATGTCATTTTTCTTGGTTGAATAACATTTTTTCTAGTTGACATGGGAGTTTCACCTTAGACTCAAATCTCATATTGGAACTCAAATTTGGGTCTCACTTTGGCTCAGACCCCAAATATGAATTAATTCTCATGTGCATGGGAGATTTTTACCTTATATTTGGACTCAAATATAAGATTTGAGTCCTTGCATTAGAGATGCTTTGAGAGAGTTAAAATGAGGTAAGTGCATCTGAAATTGAAACTAGCTTTTCATTTGGGGTGATGTTATCCACACACCTTTTTTTACCTTCCACACACTCTTCTCAATTTTAAGCCATCGGATCAAATGAATTGAAGCAAAACAAATGACAAAAATTAATCTGGTGTGTGAGGGAGTTAAAAAGAAATGTGTAGATAGCATCACCCTTCATTTGTTATTTGATTTGGAACTGGGAATGAAAACTTTATGATTAGTTTGGTTGGAGGAGACATTTTTTTTCTCTGTTTTCAATTTTTTCGAGTAAAAAAATGAGATTTTTCTCTGTTTTCTATTGTGCCAGTAATCAAAGTGTCGAATATTCTGAACTTTTTAACCGTTAGACTGATTTTTTATTTTGACAAAAGATTTTAAAAATCAAGAATATTTGATACCTCGAAACACCATAGAATTATTTTTTATCCCACAACGGTATTATTACTTTGACGATCGATGTAGGATGCAATCCCTTACTCTTCTATGGGATAGAAACCAATTAATAAAGGGAAAAATACTCCGAATGGATCTTTGAAATTTTTGGGTGCAGGAAGAGAAAATGTGGGGGATTTGAATTGAGTATTCAATCATGCTGTGGTGTAGACCTGACAATTTCTTACACGATCCGTTAACACGATACGTAAACGACACGAAAATAATGGGTTTCGGATCAACACGATAACTAATCGGGTCATTATCGGGTCACACGATAATAACCCGTTAATAACAGGTCCTTAACAGGTTTACACGAGAGTGACACGCGGGTAACCTGTTTCAACACAATAAGAAAAAAGTTATTTTGATGATTTTAATTTTTTAATTTTTTAAACTACTAAAAAAATCTTACTATAAAATACAATAGATATAATGAATATGTATATATTGTGTCACATCCCGGCCTGGGATTGATCACTTCCCAGGCCCGCTCCATCACCGTAGCACGATATTGTCCGCTTTGGGCTTACCATTCCCTCACGGTTTTGTTTCTGGGAACTCATGAGCAACTTCCCAGTGGGTCACCCATCCTGAGAGTGCTCTGGCCCCCTTCTCGCTTAACTTCGGAGTTCCTACGGAACCCGAAGCCAGTGAGCTCCCAAAAGGCCTCGTGCAAGGTAGGCATGAGAATATATATTTAAGGATCACTCCCCTGGGCGATGTGGGATGTCACAATCCACCCCCTTAAGGGCCCGACGTCCTCGTCGGCACACTTCCGGCCAGGGATTGGCTCTGATACCAATTTGTCACATCCCGGCCCGGGGTGGATCACTTCCCATGCCCGCTCCATCACCGTAGCACGATATTGTCCACTTTGGGCTTACCATTCCCTCACAGTTTTGTTTCTGGGAACTCACGAGCAACTTCCCAGTGGGTCACCCATCCTGGGAGTGCTCTGGCCCCCTTCTCGCTTAACTTCGGAGTTCCTACGGAACCCGAAGCCAGTGAGCTCCCAAAAGGCCTCGTGCTAGGTAGGGATGAGAATATATATTTAAGGATCACTCACCTAGGCGATGTGGGATGTCACATATTGTTTATTAATTATTATTCTATATAAATTTTAAAATTTAAGTTTTATTTATTTCTTTATTTTTATAGTATATTATAGGCAAAGATTGAGATTAAAAATCATAAAACACATTAAAAATAAAAACATCAAGTAATTTAAAAATATCAAACACATTAAAAAAAATATAATAATTAATTTACATGTGCGAAAAATATGAAAAAATATGCAAACGCTCGTAGTCGCATCCTCTACGCTTTGAGGATGGGTATATGATCATTTGAATTTTTAAAACCACACAAACTCTCATGAATAGTATTTTTAAGGGAGTTCAAAATAAACAAAATTCATAATCATTAATATATAAGTCTGAAAGATGTGAAAGCACAATAAACGTTCATAATTGCATCCTCAACGCTTAGACGATGGTTACATGGTCGTTTAAATTTTTAAAACCCTCCAAATCTCATGAACAATGTTTTTTATTTGAGTGCAAAATTAATAATAATTATTGTAGAAGTGTGAAAAATGTAATCACTCGTAATGAAAAGTTTTACAACTTTCATAAAGGGGTCAACTCCGAAATTTAGTATGTATATACTAATTTAGTGTTATGTTTTACATTTTTTGGGGTCAAATTATGTTTTTCATTTTCATTTTTATTGATTTAAAATATATTTTTCTTAACGGGTAACAGGTCGGGTCATATTACCTGATAATATTAACGGGTTGATTTCGGGTCGGGTCATATTACCCGTTTACTTTAACGGGTATTACACGACACAACCTGTTAAGCTATCGGGTATGACACAAAAACGACACGAACACGAGAAACACGACACGAATGCCAGGTCTACTGTGGTGTACACAATAGCACTTATTAAAGCTGGCCTTGGCCAACACAACATGCAGATGCAGGTAGACAGAGAGGCTGGCCTCTCATCCATCTAATTTCCCTAACAATGTTCTTTATACAATGTTCTTTCGTCTCTTTTTCTCCTTAGTTTTAAAGAGTCACAAGTTTTGGAAGATTCTGAGAATTTGTAAGTTCAGTTCAACTGAATAGTGTGAGCAAGAAGCAGATAGTTATTGTTGTAATCGATATCGGATCATCATCATCGTTCGTGGATATAACTGTTGACTTTTGTGTATATTCATGTAATATTGGGATTCTTAGCATAGTATGATTTCATCTAATTATTTCTTTCCTTATTGATATGATTGTAACATCCTATAAATTCATTCTTGAGAGATGAATAGACACACAATACTATTCCAAAGGCATTCTCCTTTTGGTATCAGAGCCTAGGTTAATAATAATAAAAAATAAAAAATAAAAAAAATAAAATATATACATATAAAAGTCGCGCTGTGCTCAGAACCGATAACCACCAGTTGCGCAGCCAATTGTGCAGCGCACCGTCAGATCAGCAAGCGACGCCGTCGTTGCTGACCCGAGTTCACCGAGCCGATCGTTGCAGCCACCTACCACTACCCGCTGTTGCATCACGTGGCCACAAACCAAGGTCCAAAACCCATAAATTACCGCTGCAAATCCCGATTGAGAACCACCACCTGTGTCTGCAATTCCATCTGCACCAGAGACGAGACCTGCGAAACGGCTGCTAACGACCTTGAACATATCACTCCCGCACCCACGCCTGATCTGTTCCACTCACGCCTAATCTGTTATGTCTGCAATTTTCTTGCTTTGCCGTGCTTTGAAGGAAGTCCCCATAATTGTCTTGCTTAGCCGTGCTTCGAAGGAAGTCTCAGGAGTAAGGAAAGAAAAAATTAAAAATTAAAAAAAATTAAAAAAAAAAGATAAAAGAAAAAAAGGAAAAAATAAAAAATGTTTGTGTTGCAGTCGTATTAAAATAGGAATGTGATTGTGTAAATCCTAGTAGATATGAGAATATATCTTATATTCCTATTAGGAGTTGATTACCTATTAAATGTTGTAATCCTAAAGGGAAAGGTTTTACCTATCATACTACTATAAATAAAGGCACAATGGGGTGAATCAGACACACCTTACAGTTACATATCTCTCTCTTTTCTCTTTATGTGCCTGTTGACCCTAAAAACTACCAAGCCTACGTGGCGTGCAGGCCGAGTAATCTATGAGCTAACTACGTCATTCGGTTGTGTGCGGGGCGTGCCAACTCGACGGCCGAGCTCGGCCGATGAGTAAAATTTGTTGATGTTGCGTTGGTCGCGCTGTTGACTTCTTGATCTTGCGACTGCGGCCGAGGAAGGATCAATTCTCGGCCTTCAGGTTCTATAGCCTAAAGATAAGGCTGCTAGTTCTGCGAAGTTCAATATCAAATTCGGCCGTCAGTGTGCCGAATATAGTAACCTGGTAACACCTCACTTCGCCAAGAAGGCTAATGAGACGACCTCTGCCAATAAGGATTCGAAAATCCTTCTCGACCGAGACTTGGATAGGTAACCAGTCGGCCCCTTCGCAGTGTTATTTATCCAAACTGAAGGTGCTCCGCGGTCGGCTGATTCTACGGCGATAGTGCTGTTTATCCAAACTGAAGGTATCACCGGTTGCCTTCACAGTGCTGTTTATCCAAACTGAAGATGTGTTGGCTAAAAGGAAAATAAAAATCTCAAGATTGTTGAGAGGTTTCGCGTAGAGCGAGGGTTTGCGCAGGGTAAATTTGTGTGTTGAGTTGGAGAGGGCTTCTCGTTGCGCTAGGTCTTGTATTTATAGCAGTCATCTATTCCCCTTAACACGGCCTGATAATTTCATGGCCTCCAATTATGACTCTACCACCTCCTCCTCCTGCCAATATTTATCACGAACTGAATTGACGCTAGCCAATTCATAAAACAAATACTTGATGTAGACCACGTGTAAGCATGACAACGACTCCAGGGAGCAATTCCAATAATTCCATGGTATTGTATTATGCCATCCTTATCTTTTGCTTATCCCATGCATGATATAATCATATAACTCAGGTGGCATATCAACCAGAGACTTTGATCGCCAATCCTTATCTTTCGGTATTCATCAGATACCATCATTACCGAGATAACCTACATGCATGTTCGGTTCCGAGCAAATTCGGCTCTTATCCAACTTCGCCATCTTTATCTTTATTTCCAGCTACTAATTATCTTACGCATGAAACGCATGGAAAATAGTCTCTTAACCCGCCACGTTAGCCTTCAAACCAATCATCATGTAAGTGTAGCAATTCGAACTGGAATTGACCTCCTTTGCTTCCACCAATATATTTCACAAGATAATTACTACGAAAATCCAATAGTAATATCTAGAAAAATATGAAATCCAACGGTCTAGAAACCACTTATTTAACGGTCTCGATTGCTCGGGCCGATATTGTAAATTTGGATCTAAACAGTGCCGCACCCCCTCTCTCTAAGGCCTCCATAATTGTTCAGTAAATTATGCCTACAACACGTTATCAGCACGCTCTTGACGCTGCACTAACAAGATAGTTTTATCTTCAATCAGGGGAGTATTACGTTTTAATCGTTCTTTTTATGATTAATTATTTTATTGAATTAATCTACATGCTATTGATTCAATTTAATTTTTCTTTGTTGAACGTGATACAACGCATTGGAGATGCAATTCCGACTTTCTGAGAAGGATCTTCTACAAAATTCAAAGGCTTTTGTAAGTTTTCTGCCAATCAGGTACGCTTAAAATAAAGTAAGATATTTGAAACGACCATGAAGCATGAAAACATTCCCTATGATGCATGAACCCCTCTATGTTTATATTTTCCTTCCGATATATATATTGTAGATGTTCATATATTTGTCAATATATATATTTGTTTCATGCAATACGCAATTATGTTATGTGGAATTTGTGAGTCAAAGAATTAAAATAAATTAGAAGCAATTAGGGTTTTTCAAACCCTAGGAATGTCGAAAAAAAAAGAAAGTCTATTGGGATTTTTTATGGTGTTTTATATCCGGACAAAGGCAGCAACCTTTTGGGCTTGCTGCGTGCAAGACTGAATAGGCCTGTGGCATGGGAAGGTTTTTCAGTTGGGCCTGAAGCCCCAGCTCACCTGCAGCTCAGCCTGCAGCCTTATGCTGGGCCCTGCCCTGGCGCCGCTGGCCCAAACCAACAAGCCTGCTATTGGCTGGGCTTGCCGCGGAGTCTCGGCCCGCATACCAGTCCGGCCCATCTCTGCTGCACACCTGCAGCTTGCAGCAACCTGGGCTGACTTGCAGTTGTGTCCCCAAAGGCCTGCAGCTTTTATTTGCAAGGCCGTGTATTGCAGCCAACCAAATGTGTTGGGCTGCATTCTTTTTTCGACCCAATGCTATTTTTTTGGCATTTTAAATAATTTTAACCCGAATGTTATTATTATTTTTGCTTCTACGATCGACCATGAATGGTCTCGGTCTATTGAATTAATTAAAAATGACATGCAGTCCATTAATCTGATAATGAATCCAAAATTATTGGCCTGAAGCTCACTTTTGGACATTAACGATTCAATAATTTATTTTTATACTTTGAACCGTTGACTCACTTTCGTAGTCCCGAAGCGCTCACACTTGAGTTCCCGAAGAACCTCAAATCCACTACACTGAGTTGTATATTGCATTTTGTGTTCTTACAAGAACCTCTCTTTTATGAACTAAACGTTCATAAACTAAATTGAATCTGTAGTTTCAAATTTAGTGTCTTTGAAACGAAGTTTTCATAAATACAATACACCTAGGAAAACCCGACGTTTTTCATGAAAACCATGTCTTAGAACCTAAATGTTCTAACTTTGATGCTTATGGATGATTCATTCCCATAGCACCAATCACAATCTTGTTCCCTCCAATTCAGTGGATTGTCGAACCGTCACAAGTTTGATTTTCCTGATTTGGACGTTTCTATTACAAACCACTTTATGTGAGGTACAAGACGTGAATCTCCACTTGACTATCAAGAAGCTGAGAAACCATTGAAGCCAACAATGGCGTGGAAGAGCTGAATAAGCCTCCGCCATGATCTTCATTCGAAGACTTAAGCCCGAAGCATTACAAATAGAAATACCTCATGAACGAGGATTCCATGGCTCTTTGGCTCGCTTCTACGGATCGTTTAATCATGAAAGACATTGCCTGAAGCACACCATGATTATGTCCATGAATGAATATAATTCTGAAGTTTATAAATCCGATCAAATTTTGACTAGAGAATACTTTTCTCGTCCTTCCTTGTTTCTAACTCGCTCCTGAAGCAACAAGTGTAGAAAGTGGAAGTTTACCAAATTCTCGAATCTGATTACTACCACAAACGTGAGAGTATATACCCAGTTCGGTCAAAGCCTACCAAATGGTGATGCACTGCTTCGGCAAGGATACACCAAATGGCATACTTTCTCACAATCCAATTTCAAGTATGTTTTTACAACATATGGTAAAATCAGGGCCTGCCAATGTGTGGCATCATGCTCGAAGCGTGATCCTTGGCACCTAAGACCTAAAACTTCAAGAATAAGGGATAGTATTCCCAAACCTTATCTACTTCTATCTCAATGGAATAGATCATTGGTTATGCACCTGTTCGTGCCCCTACCAATGTCATTGAGGAGTACCATTCTTGTAGTCAATATGTGAGATTAATTTTGCTCCACCGAACATCATTGGAAGAGCAAAATTTTTGACATGGATGACCTTGTTGGCCGAATCCCCTTAGTAAACCATTTACTTTGTGAACATTTTTCCATGTTCTTGGATTCAAGTTTGGTGTATGTTTTACTTATGGATAATCTTATTGATATTGTCCTCGAATATGAGTTAATTGAATCATGTTTCTTAATACATGTGACCAATTCAATTAAACACGTGATTAGGTAGGAATGTGGGAAAGTTAGTTGTCTGGATGAATGTGTACTACGCACACTAACTTTACACCTAAATCACATCTCTAACAACGACTTCAGGTCTATCCAACCTGATTAAGAGCATTGGCACGCTCCTCGTTGTATGAATGGTACTGCATCACCATTTAAGGGACCTTAAATTCTCTTCGTCGTTGAGTTTTTAAGGATATTCGAGATGACAATGATCATAAATGAAACCACTGAAGAAAATAGAGTGAAATATCTTTGAACCACATCCAAAAATGAGCCTAAAGCTTTGATTTGGCGCCAATGGGCTGTTTACCAACTGGGAACACGCCACATGTGGTCGGCTTGGAGACCGGGTGATTGAGCAGTTTCCTTACTTTGTCACGACCTTTTGGGACACTTAGGTCAAGCAATGATACTACGACGTATCTGCTTACCCGAAGTAAGGATCTTGTGCCTACAAGCACACTTTGCCAAGCTTGTTTATTAGGGAAATTGATTTTCTATATCATTCCTCGCAAAGATACGAAATCACCCATTTTTCACAATGGATTCAAAGGAATATATGTGGACTAATCCAACCAAAATGCGGACCATATAAATACTTATGGTTTTGGTTGATGAATCGACAAACTGGTCACATGTTTGTCCACACACGTTGCTGCTAAACCTCATGGCCGATTAAGGGTTCACCACTCTACTTATCCCTTAAGGTTCGGGATACTGGATAATGTCAGAGAATTTATATCGACGGTTTTCGATAAATTATTGCATGTTGTTTTGGGTTTCTAATTGAACATCGAATTCCCATGTTCACCCCAAATAGCCTCGCCTAGCGGTCATAAAGCGCAATTTAAATGATCGCCCGAATTTTGGTAAACGTACCAAGTTTTCGGTTTCTGCCTAGGGCTATGCAATCCTTGTACGCAGTTATGTTGGTCCGCCTTGAGGCCCATTGCCACCCAACCTATATGACGTTACAGTTGGTTATTGGGTACGAACCTGACGATTTTCGTATTTACGCATTTGGGTGTGCATTCCATGTGCCAAGTTGTGTTGCCGCAACGTACCACCATGGGTCCCCAAAGAAGGATGTGTATCTTTTGTCGATCATGATTCTCTTTAACACTAGCTCGCTTCGAGCCTTTGCATGCGATCTCTTTATCGCTCATTTGTGGGTTGTCACTTTAATGAGACAGTCTTCAAGCCGTTAGGGGGAGATAAGAATGTCAACGTTCCTGGAGAACGATGTGAATTTACGTGGACATTGCCTACTATCTCTCATCTCAATCCCCGTACCGCACAAGTATGATAAGCAAGTGCGATAAATTCTAGATTTCAGAATGTTGCTCCAGACGCATTCCTCTGATATAACTAAAGTGACGAGATCATATACCAACTGCAAACATGCCTGCAAGGATAGATGTACTTAACGGACGTCGAGTCAACATCCCTGGATTGTGTGCCGCCCCTGTTGGACAGTTTGGACGCCCCTGTTGGACGGTCCGGTACACCGACGGATAACCAATCAATTTGTCCTGGCCTAGAGCACGACAGATCATTCGGTTCGTAGGATTCACTTCCCTGGAAGAGGAAGACACGACACAACAATAAATCTAAACTCGATCGCTGTCTCAAATCATTTCCATCTCATGAGATTAATCCGGATTACTCCCAAGGCTTGAAGTTCTTGGTCCAGTATACTAGTTTGGATGAGCTAAATGGAATTGAAATGAGATTATCATCGATGATATTTTCACTTATATGGTGGCTACCGACATAAATGAAAAGCGACGATATCGAACCGTGTTCCATTGATTAAGTGACAATGTAGAACTAATTGGACAACCGAAATTACAATCTAGGTCAAATTCCTTACCAAAGTGTGTATTGGACTTGTCGTTCCTACACTGCCCAAGGTAACCCTGTTGTGTTCCAAGTGGGAAAGGAAGCATTATGAGATAGATGAAATAATGCGATATGATGCACGCCTCACGACACAATGTTTCTCTCAAAAACATCCTGTGATTGATAGCAGCATTATGAAATGTGGTCAGTGTTTCTCCATGGGGATATAGACACGGAGATTTACATGTAAGTTCCCGAAGAATTACATAGACTGGTTCAAATAGTTCCAAAACCATGGAACACCCATTTAACTCGTTTTGAGGCGTTCATTTATGGATTGAAAAATCCGACGGATGTGGTATACCCGTCTACGTGATTATTTGATCAGTCAGGGATATGAATTATGTGTTAAACTATAAAGTTTTATTTCGAATTGCTAGAGTTACAGTTTATGTCGTTGACACGAATCTCACTAAGACTCCGGAAGAGCTTGAGAAAACCGCCTCGCAACTGAAGATGGAATTTGAGATGAAGGATCTTGGGAAAACTCGTTTATGCCTTAACCTGAAGTTGAAGCATTGTTCTGACGGTATTTTTGGTTTACCAGTCGAACTACACCCTGAATGTGTTACCTTTGAGTCTACCTTTGATCGTCCATACGTTATATGCAAATGAGACCCTTCAAGAGGTTATGGAATCCGAAATTCCATATCTAAAGTTCAACTTTGCGCTTTGTTGTACTTAGCTCATTTGTGTTTAGACAGGACATTTCCTTCGTTGTTGATCTTGGTAAAGATGCAGCACCGTGCATACACGCAACCACTGAATTGGTATTAAAGACGTACCCTGAAGATACTACGAATTTGGGCAAATCAAATCCCAACGCATCTCAGCGGATCCAACCCCCTGATCCTCAGAATGATGCTTGCCTTATTTGTTATGCTGACACTAGTTACTTATCAAACCCACACAAGGCAAAATCCCCAAATGGTTATGTCTTTACCGTTAGGGATATCGCAATATCTTGGAGGTCCATGATATGACCTTTGTTGCGAAATCTTCGAATCGTTCCAAAACTCACCTCACTTCACTACGCCACAAGTGAGACATGGTTAGGAGTTCTTGTTGAGCATATTTGAAGTACTTGTTGTGTTTTTCATCCATCGTTGAGTCCCAACGACAATCCATGAAGACTATGCCCATGTATCAACCTGACCAAGCCATGATACATCAACGAAGTTAACACCAAGACATATTGCGTCTACATCTATATTAGCAAAGCATCAGGAGATTGAAGTCATGCAAGCTGATCCCAAACAACCTTGCCTACCTCTACACGACGTCACTGCCAAAGTCAACCTTCCAGAAGCTTGTCCGAGGAATTGGTATGCCTAACTATCATATGCAATGCTTGTAGTTCTCATTTGGAAGTTATGTCAAACTCAGGGGGAGTATTCAGAAGTACACTCACTTGATCTTAATGTACTCTTTTTCCCTACGATTAGGAGCATTTTCCCACTGGGTTTTTGCCACCTAACTAGGTTTTAACGAGGCATCCATCCTGGGCTGATCATACCCTTGTGAGCTCTTCTACTTGCATCCAAAAGACGTATATTTTTGACTTAATGCAACTTCTCACTTTTCTCCTTAGACGATGGGTTTTCCCCATGCCTTGGGTTTTACTATAGCGAGGTTTTGTGAGTTTAACTTTTTATGCATTCTTCTGTAGATTTGAGACTCGCATTCGCCCATTGTGTCGACGACTTTATCAATTGTACTTGCTTCATCACTGAAGACCTGATGCGCCATTTACTTGAGTATTTACACACTCAAGGGGGAGTGTTGCAGTCCTATTATAATAGGAATGTGATTGTGTAAATCGTAATAGATATGGGAATGTATCTTATATTCCTATTAGGAGTTGATTACCTATTAAATGTTGTAATCCTAAAGGGAAAGGTTTTACCTATCCTACTACTATAAATAAAGGCACAATGGGGTGAATCAGACACACCTCACAGTTACACATCTCTCTCTTTTCTCTCTATGTGCTGCACCCCTTCTCTCTCTAAGGCCTCCATAATTGTTCAGTAAATTATGCCTACAACAGTTTGTCTTTTTTATTTTGGGGTTATTGTTTGTTTTTCCAGGGTCTCACATTGTTTGACCTAGTTGGTTTGGAATCTTGGCCCTATCAATCACCTCAGAAGTTGCACTCAACTCACGCAGAGCAATGACACGCTGGACTCGTCATCCCCGCTGTAATGAGTCGTGTGCATTTATTGTCGAAGTTAAGGTAGATTCTGATCATATAAGTAATGATGGTAAGGCTTTAAAGGTTTCTGCATCTGTTCCGAATAATATACAGATAATTGATTCTAGTGCTACTGAATATATGACTTGTGATTCTAGATAGGTACAAACACTAAACCCATCCACCAAAATTAACGTGAGTGTTGCTAATGGTAATTTTGCCCCCATCATTGGGGAATGTGCTATCTCCCTTTCTGATACCCTTAATCTTGATTTCGTACTTGTTGTTCCTTCTCTTGACTATAATTTGTTATATGTTGCTCAAATAATTGTCGCCCTACATTGCCTTGTGAATTTTTGGCCTTCTTTTTGTGTTTTTAAGGACATTCGGACTCGCAAAACGATTGACTATGGTATTAGAAAGGGGAAGCTCTACTACTTAGAACTGACATCGAATAGTACCCAAATGTTGACTCAAGCTCTTGTCGTGGAAGGATCTCAGGGGGAGAAGAATAAAGCTTCGGATGTTTGGTTGTGGCATTGTCGACTTGGACATGCTTCTTTTGGTTATCTGTGAAGGTTGTTTCCTACCTTATTTGTTCATAACGATGTTTCTAGTTTTAAATGTGGTGTTTGTGAATTGGCTAAAAGTCATCGTACTTCGTTTCCGTCCAGTTTGAGTAAAAGTTCAGTTCCATTTATGATAATTCATTCTGATGTGTGGGGGCCCTCTAAAGCTGCTGCATTGGGTGGTGCTCATTGGTTCGTTACTTTTATTGAAGATTGCACACGTATGACTTGGGTTTGTTTAATGAAGTCCAATAATGAAGTTCCTTCTTTGTTTGAACGATTTCACAAAATGGTGCAAGTACAATAAAAGTCACGTTCTCAGGAGTGATAATGGTGGCGAGTATGTGAACTCTGAACTTCTTGCCTTTCTTGATCATCATGGTATTGTTCATCAAACTACATGCCCATATACTCCACAGTAAAATGGAGTTGCAGAACGCAGGAACCGTAAAAAAAAAAACAATGTGCAATACGGATGCTTGGTGCAGAGCCTGATGGTTTGTCTCGGCCCTGCAGTAGGCAATACTGATGCTTGGTACAGTGTGATACAAAAAACAAAACAAAAAAAAAATGCGGAAAAGACAACAGCAAGTTCATGCTCGACGGTTAAAATTTTGGTCTTGCCGAGACTACATGTAATATATAAAGAGTTTTGGTGTCGGCTAGAAATCATACGGTATTTGCCGAGTTTGGTGGTCTCGGCTCATGTGGGGAAAACAAATTATTTTCTTAACAGCATCGTTGGGTGAGCTCGGCCTGGAGCATTGTGGGGTGTTGGTCGAAGTCGGCTTGTCACAGTACTACTATTGCCCAGTTGATATGATTTTTCTTTTTTGGGTTTTGTGCGCCTTAACTGAGAAGATTACAAAGACCACGTGCCTTTTCATGCTTCTGGTCTCAACTAACTTTACATATTTATATATATATATATATATATATATATATATAAAGTTAGCTTACATGAAAAGGTGTTTTAGTGCACTGTGTGCTGTCATGGATTGCTACCGAGGCTATTGATTCACCACGTTGCTGTCTGTTAAGTATTCAGCACAGAACCCAGTCATCTAGTATATGGCTGCTTTTCTTCCTCCACAAGCGGCCCACTCGGCGAGGGAAACAACAAGAGCTTCACTGCGCGTTTGGTACGCGGGACGGGACGGAATAGAGTGGGACGAGGCGTTCCGTCCCGCGTTTGGTACGCCTAAAACGAGTGGGACGAGGCGTTCCACGGGACAAGTTTTGGATGTTTTTTGGTTCCACCTCCCCCCCTAGAACGGGTTGTTCCACGTCCGTGGGACAGAAATTTTTAACATTTTAGGACATAAATGCCCCTTGTCTTTTTCAAAATTTACAGCACCAAAATCATAAAACAAACCCTAAAAACTATTTCTCTTCTTCTCAGCCGCTGACCCTCTTCACCCCCATCTCTCCCCTTCGAAACCTTCCTCCTCATCTTCTTCGCATCTCCCCTTCGCAACTCTTCCGTGTAGCAGCTCTGCATCTCCCCTTCGCAACTCTTCCGTGTAGCAGCTCTGCAAACCTTCCTCCTCATCCTCTTCCGTGTAGCAGGTTCGATCTGCATCTCCGTTCCAGGTTCGATTTGTTTTTGTGTAGCTCTCGGTCTCTCTTTCTTTGTAAAAAAAATTCTTTGTAATTTGATGGCATTACAATGAAAACCAATTGTTCAAATGTTTTTTATTTGTTCTATGTTTAAGTAACAGTGGACATTGATGTATATTAGGACTAGATATGAAGGCGTTTTTCATGAAAAACAAAGGCGAAGGCTTTGTTTGGTAATAGAATGAATTGATTATAAACAGAATCTTCTCCCCAGTCAAATCTCCTTTGAAGTCTTTCATACTCTTGCCTGCGAGTAACTTCTACATTCTGCCATTCTTCCCAGCACTCAGCCAGACCCTCCCCTTCGAGCATCCGTACCACCTCCGACATTAATGGGCGATCTTCAGGGGATCCTTGAGTACAAAGAAGTGCAACTTTGATCATCATTTCTACCTCTTGGATGTTGAAACTATCATTCAAATTGCTGTCTACAATAGCATCCAGTCTCTTTTCCCTTTCTAGCTTTTTGACCTTCAGGAGCAGATAAGCAGAGAAGGTTAGCACAATGAGTCCAAAATCAGGCAAAAATCTGCACTCAGTTAAAGAAAAAAAAAAAAAGCCACATTTTCTTCCTTAAGCGTGATATCATTTCATGTTGAGCATAAGTTACAAACAAAATTCCATACCCTAGCTTCATAGAATTGGAAACAGTCTTTGACCCTACAACTTCATATCATCTGTGAGCATGCTAAGCTCCCAATGCCAATGAAACAATTATTAGGAGTAAAAATTAAAAAACATGCCAATTCCTTGAGTTATCTAAACATGGGCAAAAATAAGTTTATCTTCCATGGTCAAGGAAAAAAACAAGTTTATATAAATACAGGAGGTAGGGAGAGGGGGAGTGGGGAAGAGAAAGAGAGACCCAAATACAGAAAGAGTTTATCTTACATGGTCAAGCAACAAAACATCATCTTCTTCTTCCAAGCGTGAAAAATCAATTGCCCGTTGTCCTGTTACAAGTTCCAAAAGCATAATCCCATAGCCAAACACATCTGTCCTTTCTGATGACTTCCCAGTGGACAAATAGAATGAATTGATTATAAACAGAATCTTCTCCCCAGTCAAATCTCCTTTGAAGTCTTTCATACTCTTGCCTGCGAGTAACTTCTACATTCTGCCATTCTTCCCAGCGCTCAGCCAGACCCTCCCCTTCGAGCATCCGTACCACCTCCCCTTCAGGGGATCTCAAACCCTCCTTAAGTGAGCGTTGCGAGTTATAAACTATATATATATATATATATATATATATATTTTTTTTTTTTTTTTCTTTTTGTTAAACATGTACTATACATATTTGTCCCATAATTTGAAAGCTCAATCAATATTTTTTTTTCAAACTGGTAACTTATTTTATAATTATATTTAGTTTTAAAAAACAATAAAAGGGTTAACTACAAGTAACTACCCAAAATTACAAATTTTAAAGGGGCTTGCATATGGAACACAACATATACCTATTAAAATTTGGACCAAGAAAAACAAATAATGGATAATAGTGTTCAAATTTGAACAACTTAGGAAAAAAAAAAAAAAGGTCTTGTGGTTCCGTTCCGTCCATGCGCTACCAAACGCAGAACGGAACATGGGTATTTTAGTCATTTTAATCTTTTGGTTCCGTTCCGTCCATGCGCTACCAAACGCAGAACGAAACAACCGTCCTGTTCCGTCCTGCGCGTACCAAACGCAGAACGGAACATCCGTTCCGTCCCGTCCCGTCCCGTTCCGTCCCGTCCCGTCCCGTCCCGTTCCGTCCCGTCCCGTCCCGTCCCATCCCGTCTGCGTACCAAACGCTACCTTATAAATGAACCTGGTACTAATGCTAAGGCCAGCAATAACTGTGAACAATTACAAAGCCATATGGGTCTACCTCATACACTATTTCTTGAGGCGCTATTTGAGAATAAAGGCTGGGTTCTTGATGTGCCGACTTGATTTCCACTTGATCAGCAATTTGTGCCACCTTGTTCCTGATCAAAGATGCCATAGTCAAATTTTGGTGAATAAGTGGAGGCTGCCGAGCTCAGCAGCGAGCTCATTCAATGGGTTTATTTATTAGAGTTCCACGGCTCTTCTTGTATGCCGCTCTCTCTGGCCGAAAGGGGAATTACTCATTATTATTTTGGACCCTGCTTCTTCAGAGTTTTCTCCTATTTATGGTTCGCAGTCATGTTTGTGCGTACTTGCGGAATAAGATAATAGCCAGATGCGGTTTATGATTTTTCTTGGCTGGCGAATACTGATTGCTCTCCACGACTCTAGACGAAAAAGTTTAATTTCCTTAACCATTGGGCCTACAAGCTGAAGCTCAAGGAAACTGGGGGGCAATGTTTGAACCCGATTTTACACTATCGGCCCGAGTAATCAAAGCCGTTGAATGAGCAGAATTGTAGACCATTGAATGACAAAGTGGTTGAAATAATTTTTAGATATTATTGAGAAGTAATATTGTGATTTTGTTTGGACCCAAATTTATATTATTGGGCAGAGTCTAAGTTTGTTCTCGACCCAGTACTCTTTCAGAAATATAGTGGGCCGTCCAGTGGTCATAGGCCGCCAAGTTAGGTTGGCCGAGTCCTATTGGGGGGAGGAGTGATTTGGATAAAGGCAAAGAGGTCGAATCCTGATATAACAAGGGGTCTCAAGGTTGAAGGCGCTGAATTAGGAAATGAATCTGGTTCATTATTTGAGCCTAGTTTAGAAACCTATTGGAACTAGGATTGGCCGAATCATAATCAGATTGGGATAAAGAGTTCTAGTCTGAGTACGTCTCTGGTTCGGCTAGAAGTACCTCAGTCCTATAAATACAGAGGCAATGGCAACACAAAAACCCCTCCAATTCAACACACAAATCTGCCCTGCGCAAACCCTCGCTCTACGCGAAACCTCTCAACAACCTTGAGATTTTTATTTTCCTTTTCGCCAACACATCTTCAGTTTGGATAAACAGCACTGTGAAGGCAACCGGTAATACCTTCAGTTTGGATAAACAACACTATCGCCGTAAAGCCAGCCGATCGTGGAACATCTTCAGTTTGGATAAACAGCACTGCGTCGAGGCCGACTGGTTACCTATCCAAGTCTCGGTCAAGAAGGATTTTCGAATCTTTATTAGCAGAGGTCATCTCATTAGCCTTCTCGGCGAAGTGAGGTGTTACCAGGTTACTACATTCGGCACATTGACAGCCGAATTTGATATTGAACTTCGCAAACTAGCAGCCTTGTCTTCAGGCTCTAGAACCCGAAGGCCGAGAATTGTTCCTTCCTCGACCGCAGTCGCAAGATCAAGAAGTCAGCAGCGCGATCAACGCAACATCAACAAATTTTACTCCTCGGCCGAGCTTGGTCGATGAGTTGGCACGCCCCGCACACAACCGAATGACGTAGTTAGCTTATTAGTTACTCGGCCTGCGCGCCATGTAGGCTTGGTAGTTTTTAGGGTCAACAGATTTTAATCATGATATTATCTCTTAGTAATATATTAAATTATTTAAACCTAATATTTGTCTAAATCCCAATTAATTTGAATGATGGTGGAATATTGGGATATACGCGGCGTCAGATAATGAAGCAAGCAATACAGTTCAAATTGAGTTAGATATCTGGCAGTGGACGTGTAGATTGAAATAGCTTGGAGTGGAGATCAGCATATGGGATTTGATGATTTTAAATTCATGGTCTTGGATAATGATGAGATAAGGAACCCAGGTAGACTAGGCCTTTTTGATAGATAGGTTTGAAAGCTACTGATGAAGTTTTGATGGTGAGATAGAAAGCTAGGCTTTGATATGATGTGATAAACCTGAATGGGTTTTTATTTTGTTTAAAAAGTCACGAATGGGAAGGATAAATACGGATCAGTCTTTCTTCCTAGAGTTTGAGTTGCAGTTGAACACCATCAGGCCGTGCCAAGCAAATACCAACCCTATAAATACGAGACTTTGTGCATCAGAAAAACTCTCTCCAATTCAACACACAAAACTGCCCTATGCAAACTCTCTCAACAACCTTGAGATTTTTATTTTCTTTTTTCTCCAACACACCTTCAGTTTGGATAAACAGCACTGTGAAGGCAACCGGTGATATCTTCAGTTTGGATAAACAACACTGTTGCCGTAGAATCAGCCGACCGCGGAGCACCTTCAGTTTGGATAAATAGCACTGCGAAGGGGCCGACTGGTTACCTATCCAAGTCTCAGTCGAGAAGGATTTTCGAATCCTTATTGGCAGAGGTCATCTCATAAGCCTTCTCGGTGAAGTGAGGTGTTACCAAGTTACTACATTTGGCACACTGAAAGCCGAATTTGATATTGAACTTTGCAGAACTAGCAGCCTTGTCTTCAGGCTCTAGAACCCAAAGGCCGAGACGTGTTCCTTCCTCGGCCGCAGTCGTGAGATCAAGAAGTCAGCAGCGCGCCCAACACCACATCAACACATTTTACTCCCCGGCCGAGCTCGGCTGACGAGTTGGCACGCCCTGCACACAACCGAAAGACGTAGTTAGCTAATTAGTTGCTCGGCTTGCGCGCCACGTAGGCTTGGTAGTTTTTAGGGTCAACAAGTACATTAACAATATTGTACTAATGAATCCTATCTATTTAGTCTAAAATATTTCAATTGAAGTAGTTTGTCATACTAATTAATATTTAAGATAAAGTTTATAAACATTTTTCTTTTAAAAGTAAAGTAGATTTAGTAATGCACCTTTATTTGTTAAGAAAATTAAATTAATAGCACATCTATTATTATACCCTTTTTGGTCACTTCACACAGTCACAGCTGTTTTACATAAAAGTTTACCAAACACTATCATACTACTTTTTTTTCTTTTCCAAAAGCACTTTTACAAAAAAGTTTACCAAACACTCTGCTGCTTTATTTCATAACCACTTATTCTCACAGCACAGCAGAAGCATTTTTTTTCAAAGCACAGCAATACTAAACCAGCCCTTAGTTAATCAAATCATATTCTTGCCTACCATCTCCACGTGAGCTCCTATAGCTGGTGGAGCCATTGTCGCTACCATTAGAACCACTAGCAATGCCAAGGCACAAAGCTTCAGCCAATGGTCCACCAGGTGGTGACCCCATCATCCAAGACATGGGGTTCGTCCGCTGAGACTTCAAATCCCCAACACTTTCCCTCTCTGCCCCCAAAACCCCAAGCCCCATTTAGGCACTTTCTCTCTCTTCATTGCTTCTTTCCCCACCACACATTGATAGAGTGAGAGATGAAAAGGGAAGCTACTGGTTTGAAGAAACAAAATCCCTATCTTTTTCTCTCTCTGCTGATGCTGACGTGGACCATGCATCGATGAAATGCCTTGTCTGTTGAGTTTGCATGCCTTTCACCTGTGTAATCTGTGTGCAAATTTAGTGAGCTTTCAATTTGCTGCTTCAGAATATCCACATCTGTGTTAGTAGGCTTGGTGTAGGGGCAACTGCTACTGTTGAAAGTTGTCCCACATCGGTGAGGGACAAGGTTTGCTATGTGCTTATATGATCTTGGGCTACTCCCCATATTGCCAATTGGTTTTATGGTGGAACCCTAATTTCGTCATGGTATCAGAGCAAGGTTGTCCACGTGTGAAGCCCAACGGCCACACACGCTCCACGTAACCCAGTTGTTGTTCACGTGTAGGCTTGAAAATCCACCACACGTGCGGGGGCGTGTTGAGAGTTGTCCCACATCGGTGAGGGACATGGTTTGCTATGTGCTTATATAATCTTGGGCTACTCCCCATATTGCCAATTGGTTTTATGGTGGAACCTCAATTTCATCAGCTACTGCTCATCTTTAGGCCCAATTTGAATTGCATCATTTGTTCCCACTCTTGGTTTGAACCACCCACATCTGGGGCTTCCCCATTCATGAACCATGTCGAGGACCTTCCATGGTAAAGGACAAAAAACAACATTTATTACACAAAACAATGGAAACATCCATGAAAGAACCAAATCACATGAGAATGCCATTATTACAGTATCAGTATCACAATTCATTCTTGCAATGCCAAGTAAAATGTTAAAACTTTTTTTTTTTTGTCAAACGATAAATTTTGTTAAATGGTAGATTAGCCACCGACAGGGTTCGAACTAACGCCGTTATGCAAGGGCTCAACACCTTTCCACTACCATGGTAAATGACCACTTGCAAAAGTTAAAACACATTGCACCGCTGCAATGTGCAATGGCCTCCTATTGTAAGTTAAGTTTCTCTATAACCATCTTCCCTAACACGAGATAATCTTGTGACTGTATCACAAGCCAGTTATGTTATGCTAAGTGAAAACGTTAAAAACGCATCGCAATGACTGATTGGCTTGATATACTGCTATATTGACATCCTGTTATAGATAATTTTCTCTAATTGGCACATTCAGAGGCAATAAATAAGAACAAAGCAATATAACTTAATGGGTTTTGGTTCTATGTTTCAGAGCATTCAAAATTGAACCCAAACCAAACCAAACCCACCAGGGTTGGACATGTGATCCACCACCAGCAGCACTAGGAGCCACGTTGCTAGAAAATGGAGTTGTCTAGCTGCTGATGTGGTTTTGTCTGAAAAAAATAGACCTAGGACTTCTCATGTTGTTGTTGGTGAGCAGGTTGGGGTTTAGGGTTTGGGATTCCACAGGCTTTCTTGAACGGTTCCTGGTCTTGTGAGCATGTCTCTCACAATACTTCTGATCAAAAGCTACATCTCTGGAACACCTCCATTTTTTTTCCATTTGTTCTTTTGCACCTCCATGGTTCCAGATCTGAGCTCCCAGAAATCCCCAACTCTAGTGAACCTTTCATCACTAAACAAAAAACCCAACAACAAAGGTAAACAAAGGAATGTTTTTTTAAGACAAGGAATTAAAATGACCAAAATATGGGGTTTGCCTACAATATATCGGAGTTCTCGGGCACTTAGAGCCATTAGATCCAATTTACGGGTTGAATGTATTGACTCTAAGTGCCGAAGTATGCAATGCTGCAGTGTATTGTAGAAAGATTTAAAAAGATGAACAAAAAAAGCAGAAAGATTTACAATTTGGGAACTTGGAAATTGGTAAAAGTAATTGGGGAGGGGCAGGATAAGAGTCCATGTACTTGTAAATCATTGTCTGTCTCTCAAGCTCTTCCCTTTGAGCTGATGTAAAAGGAACTCTCACATTCACATTCACCATTCCACCTATTCAAATTTAAAATATATAAAACCCAATAGGAAAAAAAAAAAACCAGAAAATTACTAAACTGTTCGTTAAAGTTGGAATCTTTGTTGTTTTCGTGAAGAAAAAATGGTGGGAACTTTACTTGTGGAATTGAAAGCCAAGCTGTGATCAGAGCAAGGCAAATGGTGTTGCAGAGACTTTGGGAGGACAAAATCAGAATCGACATGATATAAATCAGTCGGACGACTCGAGACTGGATTGCTTGTGTTGCAAAACAAAAGTCCACCACCAGAAGCAGGACTATTATCCCAAACCCCACAAGCTTCTCTTCCCGCACTGGCAAACAGAGGATCATGAAGATGATGATGGTGATGCATCACCATCATTGTCTTCTTCTGAGGAAATGATTGCTGGGTTTGTTGTGTTTGCTGGGTTTTTTGCATCATCAAACCCAGCCACTCTGTTTCTGCTGCTATTCCCTTCTCAGCAAACCCATTTCTTTGGGATAAGGATTCTTTCCTCCTTTTTTCCCATACACTTGCATCATCTCCTTGTTTGTGTGGTTACGAACTTACGATTAAGCCACGTCTTTTTGTCTTATTATATCTATAAAAAAATTAATATAAAATGTTGACGTGGCTTAACCGTGACCACACAAACAAAGAAAGGATGAAGGTGTATGAGAAAAAAAGAGGAGAGAATCCTCCTCCATTTCCTTGTCCTATGATATGAAATCAAATTCAAAAATTGATTTTTTTTTTTTTAAATAAACAGCTTTTCTCTCACTGCCTTCCTCTTCAATGTCCAAACGCACAAAACCCCAAAAGGAAAATAGCCTTAAATACAACCCACGCTAGCTCTCTCTCTCTCTCTCTCTCTCTCTCTCTCTCTCTCTCTCTCTCTTATGTGTGAGAGTGTGGTGGTGTTGTGGGGGAAAGGATCCTCGCCGTAGGATCCCATGATCTCATCCGTTCATCGTATATCGTGCGGTCAGAAATCATTTCAAAATTTCAAATTTCAAATTAAACATGAATAGTACCTAATGAAAACGGACCGCACGATATACGTTGAACGGGTGAGATCACGGGATCCCTAGGAAAGGGATCCGGCGAAGATTTTTTCCGTGTTGTGGAGAGTTTTGCTAGGGTGTGGTGGTGCCGCCATTTTTAGCCATGCGTTGCGCTTTGCTTCCCAAGCTTCCAACATAACTTCCTTTTATAAATAAGGACAAAACTCGTACAAGCAGCTGGCGACAAAGCCAGAATAACCTCTCCCTCTCTACGTGGCATATAACGTTTACTTCACGTCTAATCAAACAGTGTTAAGTTTCTAAAAGCAGGGGATTATAGGTACCAACGTGTGAGGTTGGACTTCAAATGCTAATAAATAGAGGCCAGTACTTGCAAACAACATACATGGTATTTCAGCTTGGCAAACGAGTCATGTTTGTCGTGTTCATATCATTTTTGTGTAATACATATTATCTTAACGGGTTGTGTTGTGTCGTGTCGTGTCACACTCATTATCTTAACGGGTTCTCAACATGTCGGGTCATTTTACCCAACATGCCAAATGACCCAACTCGTTATGACCTATTAAGATTTTTTTCTTCTTCTAAATCTGCACATACAACGTTGCTATTACTTGGAAAACTAATTCAAAACAAAAAAAACTCCAATTTTTACAAACCTTAGAAATGAAATCCCCCAAATTGAAAAAACGAAACCAATCTTAATTCGAAGCAAATGTGACAACCCGTTCCTAATTTCACGATTTTATAAATTTTAAAAGAGTGATTTGACAAAAATGCCCTAGAGGCGAGGGTATTAACTCTCGTTGACCAATGCATAGTAAGGCGTATGAAATATTCTTTTAGCGTATTCTTGAAGTACTTAACGATATGAACGCGTAGGTGCAAGCGGAATCGTAATCAAAGCTACGGTTAAAGTTTTACAGAGCTACGAATCCAAAAGTATTTTGAAGGAATCACTATTTGAATTATATTATACTATTTTATATTACTAATTTGTTATGCCACATGGGTGAGGTTGAGAGGGGAAAAGAAAGGAATCGGGGAGGAGGAGAAACAGAAGGGAAGGGATTGGGCATAGCTGCCCAATCGGAGGATAAGAAAGTGGATGAGGAAAAAAATTAGGAGATGAGGGAGGAGAGTCTGACCAATTAGGCAAAGGGTTATGAGGGAAATGAGAGAGTGGGAGACGTAGCCAACCCAGATCCACCTTGACCTATTTCCCGTGTGTGACCCAGCTGACTTCCACCATGTTTTCCGACCCTATTTTGGGAGGTTTTTCTGGCGATTCGCAGCCACCCACAATTTGGAAGTCACTCAACATCAACACCTCTTCCATTTCCAAGCAAAATCTAGTTCCTTTAACCCCGATTTGAGGAGAACGGAGCCATCAAACCCGTAGGGGTTTTGAAGGGTGCCACGGCAGAATCCACCATTTCTGAAGCAAACTTTGTCAATCACCAACCCTAATAGACTTCCCATAACCCCATCAACAAGGCCTAATCATTGAATGAGGCGGTAGAGCTTCGGATTCAACGAACCGTAGCACACCTAATTCTAGGGTTCGTGGCGAATTGAAGCTTTTCCTGGCCAAATTGGACTTGGCCACAGGTATAAAACTTGTTGGAGAAAATGTAGAAATATAGAGAATAATCCGAATGATGACTTTGAGATACGACTTGAATCGTTTTCTTAAAGTGTTATTTGCCTCACTCGAATGAGTTTGCTAAAGGGTTCTTGGCAAATCACTTCCAGGATACAACAAAGTATGGAATATTCGATTAGCAAAACCGAATTTTATTCCCTTAGAAATAACTAGAAAGAAATTGTATGAATGTGATGGAGAGAAAAGAGTTCAATTTCTGAAATTGTGTATGAAACATTATGCCACAACATGTATTTATAGACATCAAAGTACCCGTTCATCGAGCCCTTTCATTTTAGTTAAAGATACACAACCCTTCTTAATAGTGTTGACCCAAAAGACATGTCTTCTATTTAGAATTTTCAGAAAATAAATATTGATTATTTATATCTTTTAATTCTACTCATACAATTTGAGTAAGCATCATGTCTTTTAACCAAAAGTTGTAGTTCAACCAAAAGATACAAGGTTGAATTAAATCCAACCTCTTGGTACCATCATTTTCGCACACACATGTTGCACAACGCAGCACCAATATATATTATATTCATATATATACATGTATAACATATATATATATATATATATATATATATATATATATACACATATATAATATAGTATGTCATATGCTGCAATGCTTCACTCGAAGAGAAGCAACGGTTGGGCAAATACCCAACTTTTCAGCCAACAAATATATGAATATATTCTTGAAATATTCAACAATCCTTCCCTATTTTAAGAATATATAAAAATAGTATTACAATAATTCTCTCTTTATAATTAATCACAAGCATACCGATATAATCATGCATACAATAAAGGCGTCTTTCGAATTAAACCTTTAATTAGTGTAAGTAATTCAAAGTTATAACGAATGTGATGGTGACCTAAGTTCAAACCACCTATTCTTATGTTAAAACCGGAATCACTACACACATGATTATGTCTTATTTCCTTAAAGGAATTTCTGAACCAATTAAGCACTATTATGGCCTTGTGCTTCATCCTGGTTTCATGAACATTTACAAGAGAAAACTCAACTCTTGGCAGAAGCGGCACCACTTCTTATGTTCATATAGGTGAGGTTCATTCCCATGTCCCTGCTACTATAAACCTAACTACAAATAACCTCATTAAGAGATAAAACTTAACCTCCTAAACGTAGTAGTCTTGCACTGATCATCTTGGAATGAGCTATATATTAATTTTTAGTGCTTTCACAACCACTTATCAATAACTTGTTATTACCCATTGAACTTTTAAACTAGTGATGTTCTAGACAAAGACAGGTTACCATTATTGGTGGCTAATTTTCAGTAAAGGGTTTTAGCCTCATTCCACTAGATGTACTAACTACCAAAGGTCTTGAAAGTGCTTTCGTTAATGGATCCGCCTTGATTTAACATAAATAATATTAATAACTCCATCAGTTATTAATTGCTTAACATATTCATGTCTCAAGCTAATATGTCTAGACTTTCCATTGTATACCTTATTGTATGCTCTGGACAAAGCAGCCTCACTATCATAGTATAAAGAAACGGATGGCAATGGTTATGGCCACAACTCTATTTTTAATAACAAATTTCTAATCCATTCCGCTTCTTTACCTGCTGCCGTTAATGCTATAAATTCAAATTCCATAGTTGAATGTGCTATACATGTTTGCTTCTTAAAAGCCCAAGAAATTGCTCCTCCGGCAATTGTAAAAATCCACCCTGATGTAGACTTATTATCATTAGCACTTGTTATCCAACTTGCATCTGAATAACCTTTAACTACTACCGGAAACTCAGAGTAAGTTAAACTCCGGTTAATAGTTCTTTTAATATAACCAAAAATTCAATTTATTGCTTTCCAATGAGCAGTATTTGGATGACTAGTGTATCTAGAAAGTTTGCTTACTGCAAATGTGATATCTGGCCTGGTACAATGCATGGCATACATTAAACTTCCGATTACACTAGCATACTCAAGCTGTGCAATGGACCTACCAGAATTATTAAGCAAAGTTTCACTAGGGTTATAAGGGGTATTTGCTTCTTTTATATGTAGATGCTTAAATTTAAGAAGCAATTTTTCTATATAATGTGACTGACACAAAGCGTAACCGCTACTATGCTTCTTACGGTCGGCAATTATTTTGTTCGTGTCTTTGTCACTTGGTTCACAAATAGGCTCCAATTTCGAGTCCAACACATATATGACATTTAGAACAGTAAGCATGAAACACATCTTATCCTTCCATCGGGTGAAGTTTGATCCATTAAATTTGTCTAGCTTGTAGACATCTTGATTGATAATCTTCAAAGTCATGTTATCAGACTTGTTCTCCATGACGAAAATAACACTTTAAGACACTTTAAGATTGTTGGAGAAAATGTAAAAATATAGAGAATAATCCGAATGATGACTTTGAGATATGACTTGAATCCTTTCCTTAAAGTGTTATTTGCCCCCACTCGAATGAGTTTGCTAAAGGGTTCTTGGCAAATCACTTCCAGGATACAACAAAGTATGGAATATTTGATTAGCAAAACCGAATTGTATTCCCTTATAAATAACTAGAAAGAAATTGTATGAATGTGATGGAGAGAAAAGAGAGCAAGGAATGTAGAAACAAATTTCTGAAATTGTGTATGAAACATTATGCCACAACATGTATTTATAGACATCAAAGTACCCGTTCATCGAGCCCTTTCATTTTAGTTGAAGATACACAACCCTTCTTAATAGTGTTGACCTAAAAGACATGTCTTCTATTTAGAATTTTCAGAAAATAAATATTGATTATTTATATCTTTTAATTCTACTCATACAATTTGAGTAAGCATCATGTCTTTTAACCAAAAGTTGTAGTTCAACCAAAAGATACAAGATTGAATTAAATCCAACCTTTTGGTACCATCAGTTTTGCACACACATGCTGGACAATGCAGCACCAATATATATTATAGGGTGAAGTGCCGATTTAGTCCCTAAACTATCACCTCAATGAAAATTAGGTCCCTGAATTATTTTGTCGGTAGAATAAGTCCCTAAATTCATTAGAAATTGCTAATTTCATCCTTACTATTATATTTAAAGCTATTTTATCCAATTTTTCATCAGCTTAAGTCACTTGACACACTTTAGAGTGTAATACCACCATTTTCTCGTCTATAAGTGCTTAACATTTCATATAGGTTGCGAATTTAATGTCTAATTTACCCTCAAAAGTTAACTTACACTATTTCTTTATGAAAAATTACCAATTTCTTCTCCAAAGTTAACTCCATACACTATTTCTTTACGAAAAACTACAAATATACCCTCCAATGTGTATCACATGCAAGTAACATGACTTAAATTGACAAAAAATTGAATATAGTAGCTTCAAATATAACATTAGGGATGTAATTGGCAGATTTTTATAATTCAGGGACTAATTTTTCCGAAAAAATAATTTAGGGACCTAATTTTCACTAAGGTGATAATTCAGGGACTAAATTGGCAGTTTACCCTATATTATATATATTATATTCATATGTATACATATATATATATATATATATATACACATAAACATACATATATATATATATATACACATATATAACATATATATATAAAATATAGTATGTCATATGCTGCAATGCTTCACTCAAAGAGAAGATACGGTTGGGCAAATACCCAACTTTTCAGCCAACAAATATATGAATATATTCTTGAAATATTCAACAAAACTTGCTCTACTCATTGAGATCTTCATTTCTGTAAAATTTGAGAATTTCTCGAATTAGTTGAATTTTCCCGGTGAGTCGGGGCGGCCGACCACCGCGTGCGGCGGCGTGTGGGCCGAGACCCTACCTGCCCTTCCTAGACTAATTTGGTTACTCTGATTTCTTATGTGACATTCGATTGATGAAATCTCGTCGTAAGACTATAGTTGTGTTAAATCCGCCACTTGGATATTAAATGAATCAACGATCTAATTGTTGGATCGTCCCCAAACTCTAATACATTATAGTACGTAATATTTGAAGACCATAGGAACTTATGGATCGGGAATCCAACGTACGTATCTTCCTGAATTGGATTTGTAAGTTCATAAAATAAAACGTCGGCCGCCACTAAATTTTAGCAATTGGCGAAGATCCGACCGTTGGATCGTTCCGAAACTTTAAGATGTCGGTATAGAAGCTTATTGAAACTCTTGGGAAGTTACGGATTGGAAATTCGAGATGCGGATCTTCCAGACCGAGTTACGTAGGGTTGTGGACCCTACCGTCGACCTTTGACCGACGGTTGACTTTTGGTCAATGGGTTTCAAATCATTCTAGAACGTCCTTGGGGATGTGTTTTTATGTAAGTTACATGTACTATTGATAAGAATTCTGAGACGTTATTTGATATTTATTCTAGGCGACGATTGTTCGTGACTCCTCAATATTCGTGCTAGGGAGTTGTAACGCGGACCTTAGGTGAGTGGGTCTTTTCCTTTTTATAATATATATATATATATATATATATATATATATATATATATGGTTGATAGTTTCCACAAATGCTTTTGAATTGATTTATGCATATCATGCCATGATTAAATATCGTTATTAGAAATGTTGTACTATGGTGAAACGCTCAATAATCCTACGGGATGCGCATGTAAGTTTATTGACAGGTAAGGTTATTATGTTGATTGGAATTATTGCATCATTATGACATGCTTATACTCATATAGTTCGCTCATCATTGCTGCACCCCGGTGTTAGTGCTCCCGCCCCGGGCCAGGGCCAGTCTTTCACATGATTATTCACCTTTCGCACCACACACTCGCCTTGGATCCAAGTTAGGTGCTAGCATTTCATACAGGTCGCATTAGGCGACTCCGACTCGAAGGTGACCCACGCATAACGCTAGCCTTCACGTGGTCGTAGCATTAGAACGTGTATTATTACACCTAGAGTGTCGTACAAGTCGCATTAGGCGACTCCGACTCGTGTGCTAGCATATATTGATGAGACATAGGTGCAGTCATACATGTCACATTAGGTGACTCCGACTTGCGTGGTAGTATAGATTATTGAGCACATGATTATATTTATATTGCTGATGAGATACCGTGTTGTGGCATACTTCTGAATTTACTATTAGCATGCATTTTATTTCATACTTATACATTGTATGATTTTCTGGAAACTATACATGTTTTACGGTGAGGGGTTATAACGTTTTCAAAGCTTGTTATTAAAACTTTATTTTCAGGCCCACTCACCCTTGTTTTTCGCCCCTCCAAGTTTTAGTAGCTGAGCTTTCATATCAAAAAGGATTCTTGGCAAATCTCAATATAGGTGGCTACCTCTGAGGGTATAATCCTTATCCACTATACTGTACTTTATTTATGCTCTGACGTCACGTGTGAAATGGGTTCATTCCCACTCACAGCGCACTCTTATATTTAGGCACTTTAAGGTTTAAATTTATTCACATTTTCCACATCACTACACTTTATGGCTTTGTCACCTTCCAGGTGTCGGCTAGCACAGCTCGATTCGGAGTCCTAGTGGACATACCGGGTCGGGTGTGTCACAAAACCCTATATTTTGAAAGTAAATTGAAAGATTCAACAATTACCTCGATTAGGGCTTGAGATTCACTCGATCCAGAGAGAGAATCAGAGACAAAAGTAGTAGATCGACTGGTGATGGGTTACTAGGTCGTATGTGGTGACAATGGTGTGGTGGAGGGAAACTGGAAATGGTGATCGTGGACTCATGGTTGGCCAGAGTTAAGGTTCGAGACTGAATTTCGAGAGTTTAGCTCGAGAGAGAGGGCAACTGCTTTGATTCAAGCCTTTGAAAATGAGAGATAGTCTGATTTAGGGCAGAGAAAATCATTGGACTATCGAGATTAAATCTCAGCCGATCCAAGGGTCATCAATTTTTTAAATTTAATTTCAAAAAAAAAACAAGAAAAAAAAAAATATGTTAACTTTCAGTTCAGTTAGGGGTTAAATCTTATTGTTATTAATTATCGTATTTCTTTTTAGTGGTATAAAATTATTAAATTAATATTTTTCTTATCGTGTAACAGGTTACCCACGTGTATATCCGGATCGACCCGTTAAGTGCTTATCGGGTTACCCGATAACGACCTGATTTGTTATCGTGTCGACCCGAAAACCTATTAATTTTGTGTCGTGTTGTGTCATGTCGGGTTAACGGATCGTATCAGAAATTGTCAGGCCTAATGGTATCAAGTGTTTAGTCAAGTAGAGCAGAATAATATATTATCTCTGTATTAATTTAAATATTGTTTCATCTTTATTTATAGGGAGATTATATTCACACACCCCAAATTACTTCTCCTACACTTTTTTATTTTTTCTTAATATTTTTCTATCAAATGTTAATGGTGTGTAGAAAATATTAAAAAATTAAAAGGGTGTGGGAGAAATAATTTCGGTGTGTGTATATAGTCTCTCTATTTATAAGTGTGATGTTTTTATGATGGTAAGTTCGATACCCATTTATTATTGTGGCTTATTGTATAGCTTAGTCTAAATCTCTATCCTTAGTGTATAGGTATACATTGTTAACCCCAAGGGGTGGTATATTGAAAAGCGAGCGAAGGTTTGAAGCCTCCAACCCAAGTTCAAACTTCTACACCTGCATTTTTTGAGGCCACCGACTCTACTTTGACATACCGTTTGACTTGGGACTCAAAGGTACGTTGTCGCCTCATGTTATACCGGGCTTTTATTCAGACGGGGCGTAGTTTGTATTTAATGTGTGATAGGATACCTCTTATATCAAAAATATAGGTTCACATATCTCTTTTTGTAATTAGATTAATTTAGTATATGTCCTTGTATTAAAAAAAATTATTATTAAGGAGGGAAGATTTGAATTTATTATATTAATTTAGGTGAGTGGGGAGTTTCAAATGCCGAATGCATGGGTAAAAATTAAATATTCTATGCATTAGAATATTGGACCACATGAACATAGATTTAAGTCGCAACAAGTGACTATTAAGATTAAATAAATTAAAGTAGGTCTTCGCCAAAATTACAGAGATCAGAATCATAGTTTAACAAATATTCATACATAACTTATTAAAAAAGTACAGTAAGTACTTTTGTGCACATATCAAATTGTGACCAACTTATATGACTTAAGGTGCAAGATAGATTAGAAATACCGTGATTCTAACCCCAAATGTTTGTATCGTTGGAATATTCAAATTTGACATTCGAAGTTCTCAACATCCAAAATTTTCTAGAATAGAAGTGTATCCTAAAATTTCAAACTCCGAAATACATTGAATTTTTGAGCTTGAACTCTACACCCGCAATGATTGACTTCATTCTTCAACATCTAAGTAAACAAAAAAGAGTTTTTCTATGCGGATTAACAACATTGGATTGCATGTAGGGGTGATCTTCGGTCGGATCAGATTGGAAACAAGCATTCTAATGCTAATTTAAAAAAATTTCGGAATCAAATATTAGTTCTCATTTTAGAATTTTGAATTACCAGAATTTAACGTAAATTTTAAAATTGATTTTATCTTAAGAGTTTTTAGAACATAATTCTAAGCTCCTACATTTTGTAAGACTATGAAAATTTGAAACTTTTATGTATCCACCATTCAATTTTTTTTTCTTTCTAAATTTTTACTATATTTGTAGGCCGTTACATGTGTGTATGACATAAAATCATACTCTTCATTTTTAATAGTATGTATGACATATTTATAGGTCGGTACGTGTGTGTATGACAAGATAAAATATTACGTATGGTTATACTCCTTATTTAATATAGTAGTATGATTAAATATACAAAATACGAAATAAAATCTAACAATAAAATGATACATGGCTTTTTTATAGTACTAAGTTTGAGAAATTCGAATTGACATTTCGGATTCCAAATTTTTCAAAGAAATTTGGATTCAGAAATATTTAGACTTAAAATGAAAATTTCGATTTGTATCTGATTTCCAATCCAACTTGCACCCCTAATTGAATGTGATTACTATTCCCGCATCACTCACTAGTTCCATGGGAAGAAAAAATAACCAGAAAGAGCTTGAACTCGCCTCCAATGTTGTTGCACCAACAATTTATGCTGACTGGAGAGATTGTGGTGCTATCATTCCTTTAGAGTATTGTTCGAATTCAGTAAAAAAAAAATTGGAATTTTGTAGTGCAAAAAATATGAAAAATTCAGAGTTCATGAAATAAATTAAAATAAAATATTGAAATTTTGAAAGATAATTTTCGTTCTAGAAAACTTTCGATTAGGTTTAAATCCTAGATTCAACTTCAATTTGTCCTTCACTTAATACTACAGTCTAGCGGTATTCATTTTCATTTGTAAGTGAGATGTCTTAGGTTCGATTCTCGCCAAAGACGAATTTGAATCACATTATTACTAACCCATTTTGAACTTGGCCTACTCCCCTTTACTGTAGATAATATAGTTTGTTAAATAAATAAAAAACACAACTTCAATTTGTCCAACAGCAGACTTGCAAGCAACTCCACCTTTGCAAAGGCCCCCTAGGGCAAGTCACTATTGAATAGCCTTCAATGAATAGTAACTGCCTTAATGAACAGTAATTGCTTTTTGCATCTCCACCCCTACATTGAATAGCCATGGCAATAGGCAATAAAATATTAGTATTTTTTATTTTATAAAATAATACAAACTAAATTTTATTTGTAATTTCGGATAAGATTTTTAATCGTTCTCGTTGCGCCACGTGTCATTATCCGAGAAGACAATTTTTGGTGATAGATTTCGATAAGATATTTATCCAATGTCACCGTGCCACATGCTGTTACCTTTTCAGAATCGTTGAGGATAGATTTCCGATAAGATTTTTAACCAATCACGTCGCGCCATGTGTCACAATATGAAGACAATCTTTGAGGATAGATTTCGATCAGATTTTTAACGAATGACAGCATGCCACGTGGCATTATCTACAACCTAATCCTTTCTTTTTCCTCCATATAACCCACCATCCAGAACCAGAAATCACACACCAAAATCAAAATCTATATCATTATTCATAGTTTATGCTTCATTCTTCACCAAAATCAAAATCTCTATCATTATTCATAGTTTCTGCTTCCTTCTTACAATGTCTTCTTCTTCAAGGATGTTGTGGGAAATCGAGGAGCAAGAGAAAGAATTGTTTAAGCAAAGGGAAGAAATGTTCAATCTCCAGGTGGCCCAAAATGAGATGGAAGACGAAGAGGATGACGAGCGTAGAATGAGAGATGACGAAGCAAGAAGCCAAAGAGCCTCACATTCCCGTCGAGTCATCCAAGCTGTGGCTCAGATCTGCAGGCCCAGTCGTTCTGCAAACCTTGATCGAAGCAGGCAACGACGAGGTACGGATCTCTTGGACAATTATTTTGTCCGTAACAGTGCATTCCCTGATATGTACTTTAGACGTCGTTTTAGAATGGAACGACATTTGTTCAACAAAATCATGATTGCTGTTTGCAACCATGATTCTTACTTTGCGCAAAAGAATGATGTTTTTGGTGTTATGGGTCTCATTCCTGAGCAAAAAATTACTGCTGCCTTGCGGATGCTTGCATATGGAGCATCTGCAGACCAAGTGGATGAGATAGCGAGGAATGGGAAATCAACCATTCTTGAGTCCTTGATGAGGTTTTGCTCCGCAATTAAATCTCTATACACCGCAGAGTACCTCCGGAAACCTACTGAGATGGACTTGCAAAGGCTTCTGAAGAAGGCCGAGATGCGAGGTTTTCCTAAGATGATTGGAAGCATCGACTATATGCACTGGACCTAGAAAAATTGTCCAAGTGCATGGCAAGGAGCTTATAGGGACAGAAAATGAGCAAAAAGTATCATTTTGGAGGCGGTGGCATCATTTGATACATAGATTTGGCACGCTTTTTTCGTTGTTCTGGGGGCTCAAAATGACCTCAATGTCCTTGCCCAATCCCTAGTGTTCAACGATGTCCTGCAAGGAAAAGCACCAAGAGTCACGTATTGGGTCAACAGACATAAGTACCACGGGCCATACTACCTAGCAGACGGCATTGACCCAAGGTGGTCATCCTTTGTCAAAACAGTGCCACGTCCGCGAAGTGCAAAGGAAAAACATTTTGCAAGCTATCAAGAAGGGTGTAGGAAGGATGTGAAGCATTGTTTTGGTATCCTTCAAGCTCGTTGGGCGATTTTCAGGGGTGCTGCCAGAATGTTTGATTTAGAGTCGCTTTAATCCATCATGATGACGTGCATCATTCTTCATAACATGATTGTGGAAGATGAGTACGATTATGATGTCGTTGATGAATATGAGCCAGACACGATGAACAATTCCAGAACACAAATTTATTGTGCTCATGACACCACCGAAGAACCCGTGCAACACGAGCCCTTACAAAGGGATGGACGTTACAATGAAAGGCTCATTCAACGATATATTGCGATTCAGGACCCATATATGCACAATGCCCGGCAAATTGACTTGATAGGGCACTAGTGGGAATTGAAACAAGCTCAAGAAACTTAAGTTCATTTAGTGTGTTTATTTTTATTTGGTGTGTTTATTTAGGGGGGTGTAGTCAAACTAAGATTTTAAAGGATTTTAAAAGTGATAGATTTGAAAGGATTTAGGAGGATTTAAGACTCCTACAAAATTCATATGGATTTAAAGAATTTGAATGGATTTAGTTTGTAGATTTTGGTGGATTGTGGTGGATTTTCATATAATTTTTTTATTGAAAAAAAAAGGAAAAATCATAACTTTTTTTAAGACTCCTTCGATGATCATGATTCATACATGCCTTCATTCCCCTCTCCCTTCTCTCCTCTCTGTCATCCCAAATATTCCCCCTTTCTCGGACCGTTCAAATTTTCCCAAGAAAATCATAACTTTCCCAAAAAACCCAAAACCCCTTATCCTCAACCCAGATCCAAAGATCCCTTCTTTCTTCCAAAAATTCATATTTTTTCCTTCTCTGACCGTCAATAGTCGCAAGCGATAGATTCTTCTCCGATTTCATTCTTTTTCCAGGCTGAAATTTTTTCCCATTTCGTATGAGAAATTGAAAATAATCATCCCGAAGTAGCCCTCTAAGGTCTAAGGGTCATAATAAGAGATTCCACCAAAGTATATGGTGGTTACCTATGTGTGGCTGTGGTTGGTAGAGATTTAAGGACTGTCCAGATGGAAAAGGATTTGAAATCCTAGGAGGTGAGGTTGGATTCTTTTTAGTCTTGGTTATATATACTTCTTGCTTTCAAATCCCACAAAATCCACAACGTATTGAAATCCTCCAAAATCTTAATTTTTTTTAATACACTTAGATTTGAATGGATTTTAAAATCCTTTAAAATCTTTTAATTGACTACACCCAGATTTGAATGGATTCTAAAAGTCTTTAAAATCTTTTAATTGACTACACTAGGATTTTAAAGTCTTTTAAAATACTCTCAAATCCGAGTTTGACTACACCCTCCTTAATTTTATTTGGTGTGTTTTTTAAGTTCATTTAGTGAGTTTTTATTTTACTTGGTGTGTTTGTAATTTTATTTGGTATGTTTATGTAATTTTATTTGGTGTGTTTATGTCCTTTGAATAAAGATTCTCTTAGTTTAAATAAATTACCAAATTAAATAAATATACTCTTAGTTTAAATAAATTACCAAATTAAATAAATATACTCTTAGTTAAAATAAATTACTAAATTCAATAAATTGGAAACAACATAAAGTACTCTATTCAATAAATAAGAAATTACAACACAAAATGATTGAAAATTATGGGCTCCGATTAAAAACAAATTCCCTAGTCCCTCATGAATGGAAAATCATCACCTAACCAATTTGTGGTGCTAGGATCATCTCCTCTTGTGGTGCTAGGACCATATCCTCTTGTGGTGCTAGGACCATCTCCTCTTGCTCTCACTTCCCTTGCACGCCTCCTTCGCACCACGTCCGCTTTCTCCAAATTCCAAAAATATTTAGAATTCGGTGGCTTCCCCTCTAAAGGCCCCTTCATAATGTCATGATCTTGTTGAGCCCTTCTTTATTCTTTAATCTCTTCCATTTCTTGCCTAAGTATCTCTCTCTCTCTCTCATTAGCTTGAAATAATCTCTCAGCAGCTGCAGCTTTTGCCTCCTCTCTAGCCTTATTAGCCTCAAATTTAACCATTTCCCGCGCCAAAGTCAATTCACCTTGGCGAGCAAATTCTTCCATATATTTTGCATAATCATTCTTGGAAGCACTTCCTTTTCTCTTTGAAGCCTGCTTACCTTGAGGCCTAAATGGATAACGGGTCGACCCCGACGCTTGTTCAGGGGGGCGTTTCCGGCACTTCTTCTGTGTCTCCTTCAACATGCGAGTCATGAACGGGCGTAGAGTGTAGAGGGGTGATGTTCATGACAACTTCTGGATTGACAGGCACAACTCTGAATTTAGGACAATCTTTGACAATATTCCAACATTCCCACCGGGTGAATGATTTGTTTTTGTTTTTGGTTTTAGCATTATACCGAGCTTGTGCTTGAAATATCTACACAATGCGGGAGAAGAAATAATTATAATCGAAGTAGCTAACAAATAAATAATACAAACAAATAATTATACTCAAAGTAGCTAACAAATAATTATAATGTAAATTTGGGTATAGTACAAACAAATAAATAATATATTGTTACCTGATCCGTTAAATTTTCCCCACTTCGAAGATTAGCACTAGCTTGTACCAAGGCGTCTCTCCAAAGACTAAACAATTGGCTGAGTATTCTCCAACGACTAGACATCGATTGTTTGGTTCTTTTCCCACCAATTTTCTCAAGATAATTGGTATGAATAAGACTCCACATTTCTCGCAACTGCATCTCATTACCCGTAATCAGATCATGAGTAACTTCAACCCAGCTAGAACACAACGTAACATCTTCAAGAAGCGTCCAATTCGTACTTGCATCATTAGTCATTTTGTTGGAAACCAATTGGATCGAAACTTTGAGAGAAAGATTGGAATATGGTTGAAAGTATTTGAGAAAATATGAAATTGTGGTTGAAACTTTGAGAAAATATGGTTGAAAGTATTTGAGAGAAAGATTGGAATATGGTTGAAAGATGTAGAAGATAATAAGAAGATATTTATAGAAAAGTAAAATCAAATTTTTTTTTTTTAAATTTTGGATTTTTTATTAATTTTTAACATATTTTTATTAATTTTTATATTAACTTAATTAATTTCTGCCATTGGATTAAAAAAATTTTGAAATCCAACCCTTCAGATTGTGCCACGTGGCACAACGGTAAAATTTCATATATTTTTACTGTTTTTTTTTTTAATTTATAAAGGCGAATAACGTGGACCATTGATCTCAAATCCAATGGCTGAAATTAAAGAAGGTTTGAATTTTTTTTTTATCGTTGGAAATCCAACGGTCTACAAAAAATAATCGTCCAACGGACAAGAAGGCGCCACGTGGCCTCCAACAGCAACATTTCTGATTTTGCACCGCGGGCCCTAGCACTTGCAAATCCAGTCGGGGACGCGCCCCCACGCGCCTGACGCAAAAATAAATATAATGTGGTTGACGTTGCCCTGACGTCAGCCTTGCATCATATCCACCTCTGGCTCTTGGGCCAGCGATTCCTCCCGGGCCTTTCCCTCGGGCCCCTTTTCATCCACGCCCCTTGCATGGGCTAGAGCTTGCAACTCTGGCTATTGGGTTGGTGGAATGGCCGGTCCAACGGGCTAAAGAGCATGGTGGAGTTGCTCTTAAAGCAAAATGCTTACTTGCTTTGACTTTTTGACTTCAGTGCAGAAGCAAGGCTCTCATTGGCTATCACATTGGGAAGAGGATCCTCTTCGAATCTACTTTGTGGGGATCCTAGGGATTTTCACATTCTAGCCATTTATCGTACATCGTGCGGTCAATTTTCATCAAATCCTATTTGTGTTTAATTTTAAATAAAAAAAAGATTAAATAATTTCTGACCACACGATACAATATGAATGACTAAGATATTCGGATGAGATCCAATTCCTTCACTTTGTACAACTGACAGAGTTGTGTACTCTGACATAAGCTTGACCAGATTGACTGATGGCGTCACATCTCGCCGCTAACAAATGTCAAGCATTGGAAAGTGCCACATGGGGTTAATTAATTGACGTTCATCCATCCCACTTCCCTATTAATTTGGACCCCACAAAGCACAAGAAATTTTTTAGTGTGTCCAGAATCCAGACATATACGCCATAGGTTATATGCAAGTGGAGGGACACTTGAAAAAAAAAAAAATCCCTCCACTTGTAGAATAATATTTGACATACTGCCTCATGTTTCAAATACATTAAAAAGAGTAATACTAGAGAGACTAAATTTGTAGACAAATTTTTATAAACTAAATACATGAAAGTTGATGATTGTATTATTACTTAGCCGTTGATAAATATGTCCATTCCTATTGATGACACATCATTTAATTTATAAATTTTATCTATAAATTTAGTCTTCCTAGTATTATCTCTTGCAAACACATTGATTTTAAACCTTTCGTTCTCTCTACCAAAAATGTAGCATAAAAAGTTTAAGTCATGATGTGAATAACTAATATAATTTACTTAGTTTGGTTATGTGTGATATGTTGTTATATATCCGGGTGGATCCCAAATCATGCATGTCTTTGTCTCTCAGATTTGTGACCAGTTGATAACTTATTGAGTTTACTAGTGTCATGGTAGATGTTTTGTTGCACTAATGAGGATTGTGGACTGGACTTGTACGTTGGATTAAGGTTTCAAAAAATGAGGTCCAATTGTTCCTGGCTAAGACTTGAGTGTCAACAAGACATGACAAGTCTGGTCAGATTTTAGTTAGTTGCATGCAATACTCAAAGCTTGATTTAATGTTATTCAATGGCACCTTATCAAATGAGACTTAATTCAAGAAAGATCCTTGAGTATGGCCGTTTGTGTCACAAAGATTGTGGACTAATTTTCAAATAAATAAGGTCAGATCGTTCCTTAATTGAGACTTGAGTGTCAAAGAGACGAGGCATGACAAGTCTATAGTCAGATTCCAGTTAGTCTTATTCAATGATCAAATCACAATCCAATGTTATCCAAGTCGTTCGACCAAATGAGGCCTAATTTATGAGAAATTCTTGGGTGAAACCACTCATGCCACGTCACTCATTCAATACTCACACAAGAAGGAATCATATCCTACACAAGCCCATTTTGGCGAACCCAGATGCAAAGATTCCTCTTATATGTGTCGTGTCTTGAGCTAAAAAGTGACTTGACCCATGAAAAATATTATATGGGTACATAGTACTTTGGTTTAACATGAAGAGCTGAATTAAAGGGTACAATTATATTTCCATGTGTCATGCACTATTGAGGTTTTTACTTCATTTGGAAGAGGCATCAATTACTGAAGCTGATTTCAAAGTACATTTTCACGTCCATGGTTAATCTGGACAAGGAGTAGTACGCGGTACCATTCCTGTTAACAGGATAAGATTCATACAATGTGGAACCAGTACTTGTTTTGTATTTCTTGCTTTAGACCTAGACATCAATCTCATCTCCTTGTAAATTTGTAGTGTCATGATTTTAGATGGTGAATTGCAATTGTTGTCCGATGTGGTCGAAAAATACACGTTTATCTTGTTTAGATAGTGTTACTTATTCAGGTGTTAGACAACATGATTGATATGTCATGCACTTATGATATAATGTTAAGGGACGAATCTATGGCACTACTTTTTTAACATAACTTTTGACACATTTTTGTTAGGCCCACTTCGTTCGTAATGTAATTCAACGATCCAAAACATTTAGCTTTTAAGTCTTCTCTCAAAATTATGTCTACCAAAAATCACCCAAATCTGAAATGATTCTTGAAAAATAGGCATGTTTTTTGCAGTAGAGAGCAGAATTTGCAAATAACATAACCGCAAGTGTATAGAGATCACAATGGTTCTAAAGATAGCAATGGAGTGGAGGTGCTCATTTCTTAATTTACGGTTATTTCGTTCCTTCCAAATAGCATAGACAACAGCTTGGCATAACTTCTTAATGGTAACATCCAACGACTTGCTCGTCCAATTATTAGCATCCCAAATAATAAACTCATGCCAATCCAAAGGTGGGGGAACACAACCACACTTAGAAAGCATATGAGACCAAATACTGGCACCATACAGACAATCAAAGAACAAGTGATTGTGAGACTCATTATCAATCAAGTAAATTGTTTATCCCTACTATTATCAATTAATAGACAAACTTATTGTTTTGATTAAATAGTAATGATCCTTTAAAGATAATCCGAAAAATGAACAACTTTGATCATCCCACAATATTGTAGAATAGAAATGAGAAGGTGAAGGGGAAAATTACCAAACAGAATCATACACAGACAGTGTGGATGAAAGTTTGAATTGATAACAACTAATTGTCTTTTAATCTTTGTATTAACCCGGTTTAGTCTTCCTAACAGTTATGGACCCTCAAAATAGAAACAATTTTGTGCAGAGATTCCAGGGTGTAATGCCATCACAAATTCAAGTAATGATTGCATTCTTCTCAAGTGGCAAGTGAATGGTTTTTAATATGTTAAATACCTTTGTTGCTTCCCACAAAAATGTTTAATTGGATGGTAATCATCTCTAGACATCAAAGAATCTTCCCTTCCCAAAATGATAATCTAACAAAGATTAACCCTCAGCTGTTACATTATATACAGACACTACCAATAGACGACAGTAATTTTTTTCTCATTTACAAGGAGAAAAATTGACAATAATCACTAACGGCTCGTTTGGAAAACATGTTTATGGGTTCCAAAAACATTTAAATTGTTTCCTGCATGAAGCACCAATTAAGTACTTTTTGTAGAAAGCACTTCAAGTGCTTTTTTTTAGAATTCACTTGCATTTTTATTAACGATTGATTATGAAAACTTTTTCACAAAAAACGTTTTTAACTATTTTAAAAGCAGTTCCAAATGAGCCTTAATATTAACCATATCATGGTCCAACCTCTCTGTAGACCAAGTTGACATGATCTGAAATTTTTGGGCATATCATATACCATATGTGTGGTCCATTCCTTATGGATAAGGGCATACGCGGTCCCTTTCGGGAAAGAAAACCAACTGTTTCTTCTTCTTTTTTTAAGAAGAGAAGATAGCGATTTTATTCAAAATATTAATGAAGCCAATACAATCAAGAAGGATGGCATCCTGAATAGGAGTCGAAGGCACCTCGAACTAATGATTGGAAATAGTAGAAATTAAGGCTAACTTAGCCAATCTATAAGCAGCTAAAGTGGCGGATCTACGTGACTTATGCTCACAGTAGAGAAGTTCTGCAAGCGAATTTGACATCCTCAATTAATAAACCAGTGGCAGAAAATCCACAGCTAGGAGTGCTAATAGCTCGAACCACTTGTAACACATCACTCTCCAGTATAACGTGCTGCCATTGCCGCTGTTTCTATGTAACCCTCAGGCACTTTCCACCTCTCTTAAATCCAAGACCTAAAACATTTCCATATAATCTGTTTTATAAACCATATAATTATTCATGTACTAAAAATGCAGAGTCTCAAGTGAAATAAAAATGAAGCTTGTGCATATCAGTGCATGTGTAGGTGTCTTCAAAACTCAAAAATGTACAAACACACACTTGAGTGGACTAAAATTGCAGCATGTGCATGTGTTCTTCACAAGTCAAAAGCATCACACATTTACCATAAAAGTCTACAAAATTTTTGAAGACTGGATCAGATCCAATGCAAGACTTTTTTTTCTGATTAATTTCATCATACAATAAAATGTACAATAAGCACAAAATCATACCACTCTTTCAACAATCCACATAAGAAAAAGATAATTAAGAATAAATTAACATGAGAAATAGGCTAAAGTAATCAGAAATCAAATCTTAATTGCTGGATTGATCAACGACATAACCATAAAAATGGATGGCAAAACGAATAGATATGAACGACATATTGAGACATACTGAGAAACTAATCATTTCCAGCAATTAAAATTTAAAAAACGATTATTTTGGCCGATTTTCCAATTCACATTATGATCATTCAACTAATAATGAAACTGTTGGATCTAATGGGGCTCTTTTGCTTCATCAGAATTCTGAGCTGAGCTTTTTGGCATTCCAGCTTTGTACCCCAATGCCTACTTTTTGATCCAATTGCTCTGACAACTCTTGGGAATTCAACAAATCCTTTGATCCCTCTCTTTATGTGAGGATTTTCTGGTTCTGGTGAGGATCTTTTCTGAACCGCCATTGATGAAAAACCTCCACTGTTTTCACTAAAAGCTGCTTTCTCACCCAAAAGCACTTCCCTTGAAGTTGCAGTAGAAAAACTGGAAACAGAGCCATTGTTTCGATCACCACTAAAAGCACCAGACTTTTCACTAGAATTATTAAAACTAGCAACATTAGCGTCCTCACTCTTGTGTTTGATCTTGAAATGTGAGTTCTCTGCGGCGCTCAGCATTTGTTTACACCCGTCCAGTTCTAACACCTTCTCTTCGAACACAAGCCTCGCCTCGGTGAGCTTCATCTGAAGCCTCTCCTCTCTCAGCATCTCCACCATTCGAAGCATTTTCCTCTCCTCCTCGATCTCTTTCCTGATCCTAATGATCTCCGACTTCCCGAAAGAAATCTCTCTGGCAAGCTCCTCGCAAACCCTCTCGATCGCTTCTCTCAACCTTCTCTCCTCCCCCAACTCTTTTGCCAGCATCGTGTTTGAACTCTCCACCTTCTTGCGCGCTTTTCGCTCGTATTTGAGCTTCGCTTTCATTTCGGTGATCTGGGCTCGCGTGTAATCCATCTCGGACTCCATTGCCGGCTTGAAGAACGTGAGATCCCAGAAGGAAGCGGCGAGCTTGCGGGCGGAGATGGGGAGGTGCAGGCAGTGGTGGACTTCTTGTTGCTTGTTGCTAAAGTTTCGGCACTGCTGCTGCTGGTTTTGTTGTCGTGGGAGTGGATTTTGATGAAGTTTTTGAGAATTATAAGAAGGGTTTTCGTAAAGTTTCCAGGTTGGGAAAGTGGAGGTGGTGGTTTCAATATTTCTGATATTTTCTGGGCTAGGAGCAGTAGTAGTACTGGTGCCCATCATCATGAACATCTCCTCCTACCTATCTTCTTTTCTTTTGTGTGTGGTCTTTTTCCTTCTCAAATCCCTTTCTTTGCTGCTTTCTTTCTGCCTCTTTTTTTTCTTCTAGGGGGGGGACTATTTCAGCCACGAAGGCAACTGGGGTAGGCCCATTTAATGGTTTACCTCTCTTTTAAACTCGGAGTGACTTAAATTAGTGGTGCAATGTCATGAGGTCACCTACATGCCAGGCTGTCCAAATGGCCAGCACAATTGAATGGTGTCGTAGGCTACTTTTTTGGAGTAATGCGTCGCTCATCAATTTTTAGATTACATTTGTAAATTATATGATGAGCCATTAGTAAAAAATAAGTACGTCGATTAACATTTAAGTAATCATTCAATTATCAACAACAATTTCATATAATCCGACTGGTAGTGAAAGTTAATGAAGAAAGGACATTGTACAAGCTCCACATGGTTGGTCTCCCTTTGTGTTACTTGTTTAATTGTTTACTCAATCCATGGCCCCCTCCTTTGGTTTTCAATAGTAACCAAATTATTTGACTACTCCCAACCTAACACTTGGATGTAACCTTTTGTTCAAACAAACCAAAAAAAGAACACTTAGATGTACCATGCACCTTCAAAACTTTTTATATCGGTTGTAACGCGATAACGAGCGTGTCTCAATCTCTCCATACGTACTTTTGTTGTTTCACTTTCTTTTATAACATACTTCAAACTCTAGAAAAACAAAAAAAATATATAATTTCCAATAAACCCTCATAACAAAATTTTTGCTCTTGATGTTGTTCTCCTTGAAACAGCGTATTGCGGGTCCAAATCAGAGGTTGGAGCACAAATATGCAAGGGCTGAATTTTTTTTGTTTTACGCCTCTTGAATTGCTCTTCACTCAACTTCACGTAACTAAATTACTACATTGCAATATGTAAGCTTTTTCGTCTTAGCCCAACTTTTTTTTTTAAATGCAAGAAGATAATAAATTAGATAAAGTGACCATGGTCACAATCAATTCCAATACAATAAAAAAGATAGCCTTTTTGCACAACAGGCAACAACCTATTCCAAATATGAAAAACCATTAAATTGAAATCATGTACTAGTGAGAGAGCCACTAAGAAGTTTGCTTCTATGTAAACATGAGCCCAAGTAATAGAATTGAAGGAAGAAGCCAACCAGTTGATATCTTTAATAATTTCTCTTAATCGTCAAGGAATAGCACAATCACCCTTGACCGCATCAATCACAAGTTTTGAGTCACTCCTTTTGCCATCCAAAGAGCGTCTCTCAAGGCAAAACCTTCAGTAATGAAGATTGTGTTATCCCCCAGACAACGAGCTCCAACCACAATCGAAGTTTCATCTTCATTCCTAATTATAAAACCAATTGTAGTCGTGGAGTTCATAACTGAACCATCAAAGTTATTTTCAGGAGCCCTTTTGTGGGTTTCCCATTTAAGGCTAGTTTGGTATTGTTGTGCTTTTTAAAAAAAAGTTGTTTATGTTGTGTTGTGAGAATAAATAGTTGTACAATAAAGTTGTTGAGTATATTTGGTAAACGTTTTTTTTTGTAAAACTGCTTTTAACAAAAAGAAAAAAAAAAAAAAAAAACGGTGTCTGAGTGTTTGGTAAACATTGCTGTGCTTTTATATAAATTGCTGTGAATATATTAAATGCCTAAAAATGATATGGTATTTAATGTAGTAAAATAATTGTCAAAAACAATAATGTAGGGGCAAAGACTATAATTTTGTAAAATATGTGGGGTCAAAAGTGCCGTCTAAAAATTCATATGCCAAATAATTATTTTAATTGCTTTTTTTTCTTGGCTTGTTATACTAACACTTCATATATTGTTGAATACACCTCACATACTTAATATGCACTACATTTGCTTTTTTAATTAAAATGTATCTTAATACACCCTACATACTTTCCCACATTACCCTCACACCCCAACTCTCAACATACACCTTAAACTCCCTACATACACCCCACATTTTCTACATACACCCCACACTCTTCACATCTTAGGTGCAAATACATAAGATCAACCAAAGATCTTACTTGTTTCTTCGAATAGGTGGTTTCTATGTTGTTTCTCTTTGCTTTCAAAAAATAAGCATATAGATTTGAGAATCCACCATTAACAGAAAAAAAAAATTTTTACAATCCATCACTTTGTAACAAAAAGGGATCTAGAAATGCATAGCATAATGGTCCTGCATTAACTTCATGATTTCTATTTTTGGATTGCTTCATATTTTTCCATAAGCTAGCCTACTCTTTGATAATGAAAAAACCATGAAAAATTTCGGCAAAAAGCTACAGAAAACTACTATAATATTCCGCATGAGATTTCCTAAACCTTTTAAAATTTGCTACTTCCCTCCATTGCTTTATAAAATTCTAACCACATCAGAAGAAATAAAACATTAATATTAGTTTCCTCCCTTACCATTAGAACTTAGTTACAGTAAAACCATGTTTACCCTTTTTTTTGTTTATTACTAAAACCACTAATAAAGTAAAGCATATATAAAAGATTGTTGTTGTATGAAACATTCCGAGGTACTTAAAAGGTCTAACAGAAAGTAAGCCCAAACTAATCTTAAAAGTCTGCAAATTGACAATTGTATGCTACTTGTATAAGTCTAATAAGAACGATTTTTTTCTTTTGATTCTTGTTACAAAGCTACAGGTTTCTGGCGAATAAGCTAGCATGTCTCATTGCCAAACTTGATACAGAAATTTAACACGATAAATTGCTACATCTAACGGAGGAAGGTAATAGTGGTTTTGAGAGTTGAATAAGATAATTAATCTTAGGATATACATGTTAAAAAGTGATTTGGGATGTATTTAGAGTTTTTTTTTAATTTTTTTTTTAAAACTTTATAAGGTCAAAATTGTCACTCACATTAAGAGATATAACTCATTAAATTTTAAATTTTAAAATGGAATGTATTCAACTTAATGTGGGGTGCTAATAAAAAAAAACTTTTTTTTCTTTTTTAACTTTTGGACTAGCCATGCATTAAATGGTTGGTATAAGTGGGATGAGGATCCTTTCCGGATCCTCTTTGTGAGAATCCTAATGATTCTCAAATTATGTCCGTTCATCGTACATTATGCGGTCATAAATCATTTTAAATACTTTTATTTAAAATTAAACATGAACAATATTTGATGAAAACTGACCGCACCATGTACGATGAACAAACATGATTTGAGGATCCCCACAAAGAGGATTCGACGTAACCATTTATTTTTCTTTTGGCATTTACTATGATTTGAAAAATTAATATATTAAAATATATGATTTTTATCACAAATGGTCCCTGAAATTAACCCACCTCATCAAGATGGTCCCTGAAATTGAAAATCAATAAATGTCGTCCCTGAAATTGGGTGTGGTCATTTCGTCATAATTCTGTCAAAAATTCCGTTATGTGCTGATGTGGCACACAAGTGGGTCCTCCAATGTAATTAAATATTGTCATGTGGATTAAAAATATTTAAATAATAATTATAAAAAAAGAAGAAGAAGATGACTGTTCATCTTCTTCTTCCCCTCCTACCCAGCGACCCACCATTCTCCTCCCTTTGAAACGGAACGAGGTCATTCCGTAATAACCACAAACCTCTCACGAGTTCCGCCTCCTCAGCAAAACACAAATTACATAAACGAAGCCCATCACAGAGAGAAAGGAGAGACTGAGAAAGCCGAACCGGAAAATGGCGAGCGGTCTCGCAAACAGAGCTAATGTCGTGCATTCTAATTTCTGACTGAGCATTGTATGATTAACCTGCAGGTTAAAGTGTTGGTGCCAATTTAAGTTACTGGGTGAGTATCGAAACATTTGCAGACGGGGAGCTTGCATTGACAACGGTATTTTTTCAAGGGCCAAGGGCTCTGGGCACAGTGCAATATTTACATTTCAAACAATTTTGATCCGAAAAACAAAAGCGCGAGCAAGAAGTCGAGAAGGATGGACATTCGGAGGCGGATTCGAATAGCTTGTGCTTGGCTTCATGGACCTAGAAGGTCTCGAGTATTCAGTATCAATATAGCTGGTGCTTATGCTTGGATTGAAGCTAGTGACGTCGACGTTGGGTGTCAATGGTTAGATGGTAGGACTCTCCCTTTGTGAGTTTGCCACCGCCTCTGGAGGCTCGCATCGAGCTTCCTCAGAAGCTTCAGCACCGCTTCCCCTAATTATTATTTAAATATTTTTAATCAACATGGCAATATTTAATTACATTATGGGACCCACTTGTATGCCACATCAGCACACAACGAATTTTTTGACAAAATTGTGATAGAATGACTATATTAATTTGTGACACTCAATTTCAGGGACGACATTAATTGATTTTCAATTTCATGGACCATCTTGATGAGATGGGTCAATTTCAGGGACCATTTGTGATAAAAACCCTAAAATATAAAATAATAATTAGACACATTGGTTGGAGTGTAAATTTAACATGATGTCAAACTACCATATAAATCATCAAATTGAAATTTGGTGTTCAATATTTGACGCCTCCTTTGGAGAGGCTCGAATATGAATTGTCAAAATTTAATTTGAAGGTTGATATAGCAATTTGAAAGTGATGTCAATATTTCCTTTACGAGTAATGCTAGAAAGATTAAATTTGTAAACAAAGTTTTGAAAACTAAAGGACATGGAAGTTGATGATTGATTTATTACTTAAACGTTGATAAACGTGCTTATTCTTATTAGTGACCTATCATTTAATTTACAAATTTAATTTCCCTAGCATTATCCTTCTTTTATTCCAATGAGTGTGTTAACTTACTATTTTATTATATTGGTCACCACTACTACAGTTTTTAAGAAAAAGTAATTCAAAATAGTTAAAAGTTCCAAACTTATTAGTGAATTATGGACCCCACACATTAAATAATAAATTGACTTTATTTTGTTTGTTGCTACCAAAAAAAAAAAAAAACCTACAAAGCAAGTAGTCAAATAACTCAGCTATCATGTCAATTATGGCATCTCCTTTTGAGAAACCATTGATGTCTTTTACGCCTAGTTAAACAATACTTGACTCCTCAAAGATGAGTAGAAATTCATACTCAAAATTGTTCTTTATCTATTTAGAGAACTTCGTGTTTATAATCAAAATCGTTCATATTATAAATCACCTTATAAATATCGGCTTTGCAAAAATTCATTTAAAACTAAGGTCGTTTAGTCATCAAACTGTTTAAAACAAATTAACAGTGTTGGTAAATGCATTACGAACCATCTATGTATTTGCTACAATAAATTGACTAAACGATCTTAGTTTTAATTTACTTTTTTTGCAGAGATGATCTTCACAGTATGATTCATAATATGAACGGTTATGATTATAAATACAAAACTCTATGACTCTTAAGTATGAGTTCCTACTCATCTTTGAATAGCTAAATATTGTTCCGCCTAGTTAACATACCTATTGGATCCTAAAAATTATGTGGAACATTCCTTGCATTTTAGGAAGAAAAATAAAATTCTTAAAGTAACGCACACAGGACTTAGAATATTTCCAAATAAGATGTCAAAATGTTCAAATCAACAATAAAATAAAATAAAATAAGACAACACTCGTGTTTTCCAACCCAAATGTCTATTCTTATGTGGCATGACATGTATTAGCACAACCCCATAGCTCTTCAATTTGACAATAGCTTTAAATATTTTTTAATTAATTTTTAAATGTTTTTTCATTAATTTATTATTGATTTAAATATTTATTATAAGTGGTTGTTGATTGACCATGCTTTTTATTGGTATACAGTGTTTATTATAATTTAAAATTTGACATATCGAGTAAAAAAAAAAAAAACTTTAAAAGAAGTACCACATACGCTGTATTTTAAAATTGACATGATCTTATTATACCTAATATGATTCCAGTTATAAATAAGTCTCAGCCTGGATGGAGCCATCACTCGTAATCCAAAATAGTCATGATGTACTTTCGTTATTCAATTTTTAATTTGGAGAACAATAGCAGACAAGTGGACGACTATTTTGAAGTGCAAATGTTGAGATTGAAACCCTCAAAGTCACTGGGAGAGCTAATAAAGCCCAAGGTGATGACGGAACATGGAAAATGAGTCACGATTAAATAAAGATGGAGGTTCGATTCCTTTTCATCGTAACGAAACAAGACGTTTGTTTGGACAACCGATCAAATGTGAGGGTAGAAATGGGCTTATACAATTTTACGTTTATTTTTACAAAAGGGGGGAAGCCACACAATGGGTAATCTAATTTGGTATCGAATTCGCCATCCACGAGATTCGAACCTAAGACCTCTCACTTCCAAGTGAAGAAGAATACCAACCGACCGTAGTACTGAGTGGCAGTAATAATATCGCTTTAGTAATAAAAATAAAAGCAATTGAGGTAGTGCCACACACATACTTGAAGATTCGAAATCTAGATCAACTCCAAGAGCATTTACTAAAATAAAGATGCCGAAAACGAAATAAACATGCCGAAAACGAAATAAACATAGTATGAAACTAGAGATAAGTAGGGCTTGATTCTGGGTAGATTAGTGTTATAATTTAATATAGTTGAATAATAACACAGGATGGAACATGCCTTCGAATAGTAATAGTCATGCAGAGAAGAATCATTTCAAGTTGCACAAATTCTAAATTGACTGATGCAAATATGTTATCACAATTTAAGAAAAAACTGACACACCTTACCGAGAAAAATACTCGAGCTCTTGTACTCCAAAATCAAAAGGAAATGGAAAGAAGCAAGGAAGCGTAGCCACAATGCAAATTACGTTTTTCATCCACTAACCTGTATCAATTTTGCATTCAACAGTAATTCTAGTACGCAGGTAAGTTAGACACTAGCTATATCTCGCGATGCTTAATATAAAGAAATCAGTTATAACAAAAATTGCAATATCAAAGGACACGATAGTAAATGATGCTGTCATTTGATACACAAGAAGACCAACGCAAACGACACCATACAAAAATCCCAAATTGCAAATGATTGGACTGATTAATCTTTGATCGCTTTGTGTAGTTTATAATCTCTATTCTTTTGCATTAAGCCTAGATTGATCATGTTTCTGTTTTCCATATCCCCCTCTCTACCACATGAAAACTATAACACTTTGCAGAAGTAGCCACTCCACCATGAACCAAATTTATGCAGAATTAAAGGGTTCCATAAAAGTAAAATTCGAAAAAAAAATTGATGCAATAACGCACCCTTTTTGCAAAAATTCATGCGAGACATTATTTTTTGGTAGTTACACATATTCTTCGATTCACATAAAAAATTACGAGGGTGTGACATTATCCTATTAACTACTAACTTCAATTATAAGAAAAAACAGGCAGTCAACAACATGAAACAAAAAAAAACACACAAACTATATCCCACTGTGATGAACGAAACTCTACCTCGGTCTTCCCAATTGGATCAAGGGCACCATCTTCCTTCTTCTCTACACTAAATCACAATTCAAACTCATCCTCAAGCTTCAGCTGCTCAGCTGCAGCCTCTTCCTCCTCGTCATCGATCACAAAGTATGGATTGTGCGCCTCCGGCTTGAACTTGTACCCCGTAAACACATAGAAAGCAAGCGTGGCCAACTCCGCAGCCACCACACTGGTCCAAAGGTACCGGTAAGATGTGATGGTCTCCAACGCATAAACCACAACTCTTGTAAAGTAAATGTAGCATATAACCACAATGTAATACTGCCTGAACAGAGTCAACTTCATCAAATTCACCGCAGCCTTCCCATCGGTCCTGGCCGCCTCTCTCAAGTTTTTAATAGACCACACAATCGGGAACAACACTGCGCAGCAGCAAACAACATCGACAAGCAGAAACACCTGCTTCCAAGTAACCCAATCATGCCCGAAAGGGCCGGTCTCGTCAATCACAACCTGCGCAATGTTAGCTATCACCTGAAGCGGAATCACAATCATCAACACCTTCTTCTCCTTATCTTGCAAAAAGGGTTTCAAAAACGACCACCCGGTTCCGATCAAGACAATCAAAGTAAACAATGTGACACCCTTTAAGAAGCTAAATATATAGAACAACACATCCCAGCCGTGAGCGCTACCGGTGCGCTTGATATACGACTTGTCCTCCGCCTCACAGAGCAAGTTAAAAGCCTTGAGAATTACGACCGCGAGCATAAAGAAATGGATTCTAAAAACGGTAAGCCGTTTTTCGTAAAGCACGAAAACCCAAAGTCCGGCGAGAGAGGCGTAGACTAAAGAGAACAGGAAGTAAACGCTAGGGAGAATGGTTTTACCGGCGGAGAGGTAATCGCGGGGGTCGTTCTTCTTCCCCTCGAGGTTGTACGCCGCCGATTTGACGTCCATGGAGACCTTGAGCGGCTGGAGACAGTTGGCGAAGAGGAGGGTGTACTGATCGGCGTCGGTCTCGGAGAAGACGGTGGAGAATCGATCGCCGCCGTTGAGGGATTTGAAGGTGTAGACGGGCTTGACGAGGGTCGAATCGAGGGCGCAGCGGATTTCACCCTCCTCGAGCTGCTGGAAGACGTGGATCCAGGAGTCGCGGGTGCAGAGGAAGAATCCGACTTTGGAGAGGTCCGGATCCGGCTGGGGAAGATCCGAGAGGACGATTTTGGAGACGTTGAGCTCCAGGAGGCCCTTGTGGGTGAAGCCGAACTCGTCGAAGGGGATGATTGGGTGCCAGTCGGACCGGATCGAGGAGAATCGGATCTCGGCGGAGCAGAGAGAGAAGAAGGCGAGGAGAGAGAAGAGGAGGAAGAGTGGGAATTGGCGAGGGGCGAACGACATCGTTTTGGGTCGGTTATGGGACTGCAAATCTCTGAGTGTGAACTGCTGAGATTTAATCGTCGAATGGAGAAGAAGACTTGTACTCTTGCTTTGTTTTCGTTTTCCCTTTTTTTTTCTTGTGAGATTCTATTTTCTTTCTTTCTTTTTTACTTTTTGGTTGGGAATTTTTGTGTTTAATTGCAATTAAGGACTCAGTTTAAGATGTGATGTGACCAAAACGCTTTGAGGGAAAATATTTTTGAGATTTAAAAGCATTTAAGTAGTTCTTACAAGAAGTATCAATTATCTACATTACTTTAAATGTTTTTTCATAATTAACTTATATTTTTATTAGGAATTTGTTTAAAAAACATTCTCAAAAAACGTTTTTAATCATTTAAAAATACAGCCCAAACGAGTCCCTACTTTGTTGCCTTAGTTGGTTTGATTTCTTGGTTTGAAGCTGGAGGTTAACTTTCATTTGGGGATGCGTTATTGTCTGGTTTACCATATTTGCAATTGTTGAGATTTCATTATAATTTTAATTGATTGAGATGTTATGTTACTTGGTAGAATAAGTGACATGCATTGTCTGGTTAACACACAACACATGTTGCAGAATCTTGGATTATAAATAAAGTTTGTAACATCTTGTTATGTTTTTAATTCGATAGTGTGCAACTTGTCCTATCGTGTGGTATAGAAGTTTGCATTCAAATTTTTAAGATGATAGTATTTGTTACTTATTTCGCGTTGTGAAAAAGAAGTATAATCAAACTAAGACATGACTTTGAATGGGTTGATATTTGATAATAATCCCTCTGGTATAATGGATCACTTGGTGCATATATATCGGTAGTTATTTACTGGAAAAATTATACGTAAGGTATACTTTTAGCTTTTAAGTTTAAATTGAGACAAGACTTTTAAATTATTTCAAAAAAAAAAAAGAAGACAATTTTTATGCACGTGTATGGGTGTGTTTTCCGTTGGTGTTGAAGTAATGAAATTGCCCTTTCGTTTTCTTTTGAAATCGCGACTGATGGGAGAAACTTAGCTTAGATCTAGTTCTTCTCCGTCCAATTTTGTTTCGTTCTCTCTACTCTTTCTCGCTTCCTTTGGATTCTTGATGGATTTGTTAGCTTCTGATTTGAGTTTCGATATTTGAAGGTAAGTTTTGTTCCGATTTCACCTTTGTTGTTCGAATTTGAGTTTTGCTCTTCACTTTTTGTTCCGATTTAGTTTTGAATGAATTTATTTGCGATTTAGTTTTGATTTAATTATTTGATTGTTTGGATGCTTTAACTTTGCAGGTATGCTTATTTTTCGCATTCAGATACTGAAATCCGTCGTTGCGCGGCCGCCACTCCCCTGGCCGGAAAACACCGCCCCAGCGCTGGTTTAGCCCCTCCCCTCCCGCCGGGAAACCCAGCCCCTCCGCAGCTCCGCTCCCTGTCTCTGTTCCTTCGAACCGGTTCTGCTGCACAGCAGCAGAGAGGAACCATTGTGTTTTGTTTTAAACCCAGGTCAAAACGAGCCAAAACGACGTCGTTTTGGCCCTGGTAAAAAAAAAAAATTAAAAACTTAAACGAAACGACGTCGTTTCGTCTGTTTGAAAAGGCCAAAAAAATATATATATGGAGGTGGGGGGACCGCGTGTCCCCCATTCAGCCTCCAAAACCCAGCAGCCAACGGACCGGACGGAACGGAACGGAGCCATCTCACAGGCTCACTCCAGCCGAGCCGCCGTTTACTCGCAGACTCACTCTCACAGTCTCACAGGCTCACTTCAGAGAGGGGATGAGGTCACTTGGTACGCAGACGGCGATAAGATTGTGAGGAATGAGTATAATCCAGCGACAGCCTATGCATTTGGAAATTTTGATGTGGAGTTAATTTCGATTTCGGTTCGTTTATGGAAAATGCAAAAGAAAATGTGTTGGAATTAATCTGCATTTAACGTAGTTACAGGGTTTTGAAAACTGATTGGATTTGGGGATGGTTTTGTTGTGGCAGATAGAGTTTTTGGACAGGATGCCAATTCGCAAGAGGTGTACGAAGTTGCCGCTAAACCTGTTTCAAAGCTGCCATGGAAGGTGTCAATGGTATGACATACTTCTCTTGTAGACTACAAATGGAGAATTCGTTAATGCCTAATGAGAAACGTTGATATTGTTTCTGTAAGAATATGTATAACTTATATAATGAAACATCGATGGTGCTGGAAATTCTATTAGCTTTAGTTGAAAACAGATCAATTAAGTTACGTTCAATTCTCTTGTTAATTTTCCATTTCTTACGGCTTGAGTATTGAAAATGCAGGTACTGTTTTTGCTTATGGTGTGACAAGTAGTGGAAAGACACACACTATGCATGTAAGTTCCACTTGCTTTTCTTGGGATTTTGCTACCGAAAGTTTAAGCATATCGAAAAATCATGCTGGCTTGTTTTTTCAGTAAAGCTCCGTTTGTGAGTTGTGCAGAAAAGGTTATAATGACCAATGTTTACACTCTGTCTCTTTGTCTTTGATTCCACACTAGGGGACTGGATTTAAGCTTGCCTTCCATGGCCCTGAAAATATTAGTATCTTAATGATTAGTGAGAAACTGCTTTTATGGGGGGCACCATTGCGTAACAAAATGGGAGATCAATGGTTGAGTGATAGCATGCTTGTTTACATTGAGAAAGATGTATTTGCTTTTATTGATAATGAGTCTATTATGCGACGTTTTCATGACATGAAACATCGCCGGCAACAATTGTAATTTGTTTGTATTGATTAATTATGGAAGATATTACTATATAAAAAGATTTAGTTGTTGCCATTTTTCTTTAACCTTGCATTCTTTTAAGTTCGCCCCTCCCCCCGAGAAATCCTGGCTTCGCCACTGGTTGCATGCCCCTGTGGTGCACATGTTGCGGGTACTTGTCCCCAAACCCTGCCATGGAAGACATCTTTGCTGGATTGTCACCGAGAATGTAGTCCACCTGTTTATTTGCCTTTGAGATTAGGCTTTCTGCTGTGACTTAATTTTGAGGATCCACATGTTGCCACTCCTCCATTTAAACTTAGATACTTTGCATATGTTAGGAGGAGTGATGCTGATATGACATATTGGAGATTGCTCTCACTTGCCTTGTAGAACTGTCGTCCTGTAAAACGATATCGTTTTGGATATAAGCACAATATCGATACAGAAGTATAACGAGATGATTCTATTGGAAATGTTCTTCGATAACATGTCAGTATGTTTTATTTGCGACGACATATGAACGCTCTATGTGTAATAAGAACAAACATGCTTTCTATAAGTCGGACTTGTGATCCTAGGGTGGCTTACTACCGGGGGTATATTGGGCCTGAAAACTAGATGTGCCTGCAAATAGAGAGCATATATAGGTGTCTAAATGTGATTTGTATAACTGGAATTCCTTATCGTCTTTCTCCAGAAAGCTCTGCACAAAATTAAATTATTATGAGTTACTTGACCTTTAAGAGTTTATGGTTAGTGATTTTCACACGCTTCATTTGGTCTCGTGTGCTTCATTTGTGAGTGCAAAAAAATTATAAAATAGTCAGTTTAGAGTGCAAATGGAGAAAAAAGGAGTGACAAAAAGATTAAAACCTTGGAAAGAGAATTAGTTCCAGGTCTCTTGTTGTAGAAATTAGAGAACAGAAGCACAGAAAGAATAGATTGCATGAAAGGTTATCTTTCTCATTACTGTTGAACGTGTTAATATACTGATGTACAATAGAGTCCTAGTCCTAGTTACCTTCTTATTTCTAAAACAAATTAACAACTTTACATTTGAATTTAAAAATTAGATAGAATCCAGGGTCGACTAGGATTGTTGTTTAACATCCTCCCGCAAACTGAGCATCGGAGGATGAACCAGTTTGGAAGACAGTAGCAGGTGGCGCGCCTTGAGCAGTCCTTTGGTCAGTAAGTCTGCCGGTTGATCAACTGATGGTAGAAAACGAACCTGATGACTTCCCAACTCAACACGTTCACGAACAAAATGGTAATCGAGCTCTATGTGGCGGGTACGTGCATGGAACAGAGTTTGCTGCCATGTAGGTCGTGCTTAAATTGTCGCAGTAAAGATAAACTAGGAAAAGAGTTGAAATCCCCAATTCGTATTGCATGACTTCCTTCATGGTTCCACACTTGCAGGTGGGGATGGCGTGTAATGCATCCCGCTCATCCCAAAGCCCCTTGAGTTTGATGTAGTAGGCGATAATGCTCATTCCAGATTGAGTGCAGTCGTGGATTGTCTGCTCAATGTGAAGATATGAACGCTGTTGACACGGGAGTAGCGTTCCTTCAGTTCATTCCAAATGTCAGCGACTACTCCATTGTAGATCACACTTGCATGAATGTCTTGCGAGATTGAATTTATCAACCATGATTTGACAAGATTATTGCAGCGATTCCACTATTGGAGTTTAGAGGCGGAGGACTTTGGTTGGTTTGCTGATGGAACCATCAATAAAGCTGTTTGGGTTAATATTTGAACATTGGGCTTGAATGAAGGAAAGCCTAAGGATGCCAATTAAAAGAGGACTTGCCCGAAGCCCAGCATCAAACCCAGAAGCAAATTGAGGCCTTCTCGGCCAAGAGATACAAGCCACATGTCTATAATTGAAGTGACAAAGTGATGAAGACTAACCTACTATCAGCCAAAGAACACTTTCCGATGGCATTGCTAGTAAAAAGTTGATGACTCACTACCCTCCAAATACTTTTGGGCAAGAGCAAAAGCTACAACAGTCGGACCAAACTGCATATAAAAAGAAGAAGAGACAACGGGGACAAGGATACTCAACCAATCAAACAAACATACAAACTCTGCTCTCAAGCCAGATTTGCATCCAAAAGCTGAAATCAACCCAGATTCAGTCCTTTTAGCGATAGTTCTTTAGAAAAGCTATCTCTTGTCTAGTTTAGAAGCTTTGCTATCTCCCTCAGTGGTGTAGTATCAATTCTCTCATGTAAACTTGTTTACCATCCATCCCTTTTTAGCATATAAACCCTGTAAATACAAAGAGAAGTGACTGCAAGAAGTTTCAACCTTGCCATACAAGGTGAAATCTTGCCCGAAGCTCTTTGTTTGTTTTCTAAATTAGTAGATCTATTGCTTAATGCATTCTCCAGCATGTATTCAAGGTACTTCCACTTGTTTTTCTATTTTAAGAGTCTCATTTGCATCTGGATCTGGTTAGCTTAATGGGTATGCTTTCATTAAGAACAATTTAGGATCAAACAAATGACTTAAGGGGCACTGGACTCCCTTCATTTGAACATACACGACTATGAACTAAAAGTCCTTGTTTACAAGGCAAGAAAAAGAACTTAATGCAGACTTAACCCATCTGTGACAATCCTTTGATAACAAGAAGTTTGAAGTAACTTGGGGTGCAAGTAATCGATTTAAAACACACTTGTTCTACATCTGCTATACTGAGATAGCAGTGGCACCCCTAACACTTAGTTAGTTTTGATTGCGATCCTCAAGGCCTACACCTAAGGCCCCACAAAGGCACATTTTAAAACTAGTTCTCTTCTTATTAGCCTATGCAATATCTTTCCTTTCCTACACTCTTATAATTAAGGATAAATTACAATTATACAGATTAGGAAAATCAATCCCAAATCATTCATTATTCTCAACAAATATGTATCTAGATTATGATTCCTAACACCTTAAATTAATTTATTCACAAAAGCTAACAAATATGCACACAAGAGATTTAACATAATAGACTGAAGATGATTAGAAACTAAAAATATAAAAATAGAATAAACTAAAAATAATTAAATACAAATGGATTTGGAATAAGATTTGAAACAAGAAGAAGACGGGTTAAGGTTTCAGTATCCACCACTAATCACCTTCATAAAGCAATGAACGCACAATGTTATAAAACAGATTGAGATGCTCATGTTTGTGAGAAATTTTTCATTGTGATAGGAACACAAATGGTACACCACGTGCTTTTATATAAGTGTTGGGAAATTTTACTTTTTAAGTTATTAACTTTTTAACACATATATCCTACTATTTGCATTGTAATACATGGTGTACCACCCCGTGTCCCGGTCACATTGAAAAATCTCTCCATGTTTGTCAACCTAGAGGCATGAGATATATCTACTCTTTAAGCTATTGATTCCCCTAAGCAACGAATTAGGCATCGTATCTACTCTAATCTTTTTCATTCTTGAAGTATTTAGCATGGTATCTACTAAGTTGCACTTTGAGAAATCATGATAAAATGAAAATCGACAAAACACACAAAGTCTAGAACATAGTATCTATTCTGGTTTTTCATGATAATTAATTCCAAGAACTCGGCAATAGTTCTTTTGTCACTTGGCAGAGGCACAAGACTCAGTCATCTAGATTTACCTATGTAACAAACTCAATACAAGGGATGATTATGGTGATCAAGCATAATGAACATATGTAAAGACTGAGTGAAATATGATATGACATAAATCAATAAACATCATCAAATCCCTTTATAACAAAAGCGTAATCGAAAATTTAAGGAAAACATGACTAGGGCTTCAACTGTGCCCTAACTAATTAAGGTACTTAGGGCTCGTTTGGATGTGTTTTCAAAATGACTGAAAACACTTTTACAAAAAGTATTTTTGGATTCCAAAAACACTTGAAGTGCTTTCTGCAAGAAGCACCAGTTATGTGCTTCTTCCAGGAAGCACTTTAGTATTTTTTTCAAGATTTACTTGCATTTTTACTTAAGATTGATCTAAAAACATTTTCATCAAAAACGCTTTCAATCATTTTAAAAACACAAACAAGAAATAATGAAATTTGATAGCAAAAATATTAACAAGAAATAAAAAGAGGAGGAAAGAAAAGCTCTGACGATAACTATGGCTGCCTTCTTTCTTTTTTGTATTTTGGTTTGCACGCTGCCTCCTTATTCATGAAATTACTCCTCGAAAACCCTTTCAAGTCGTGAGCCTTTATTCTCCTTTAACGGCCTTAATATTTCATTTATTTCAGACCTTATTTGGACTCTCAAAAGCCTCTTTTCAGCTATGTTAAGTCCCAAGAAAATGGGATTTTTATCCCTCCTTTAATCTGCCACATTGAAACTTAATTGTAGAGAGCATTAGATTCGCGCGCAGCCTGACTTTCATGTACTAAAACTGCCAAAACGCTCTTGAAAAAAATGATATTCGTGATCCGTAAAATTCTAAAAAAAATAGGCATCCGTAACTTTCCAAGCGTGTATGGCTCATTTCCTCATTCTTCCTGAGTTAGTATAGTTTATTCCACGAAGCCAGCTGATCTGTACAGGCTGTGCTGATAACATAGGATTTGTAAAAGCCTTTTTAGTCTCAATGTTTTCTTTTTAACTCCTTTTCCACTCTATGCTTGTTACAACGTACAAAACACAAATAGAATGTAAAACCTATATTAAAGAGTAAAACAAAGATGTAAACAAGGAGAATTAATATGGATACAATGACGAATTTATAAGCACAACATGCAGCACCTCCAAATGAATAGCTTCATTTTATTTGGGGACCTCCAACTGCCAGATTTACTTCCATATATGGTTTCTAGATTGAGTTGCGCAATTAACCCCATTCCTTTCTTCCTTAACTCTCAATTTCGCATTAAATCCATGGCAACCACGTATCCCGTTTTAACTGTATATTCCCCATTGTTTATGTAGTGACAGATTAAGCGATCATTACATCCCAGGCTGCTATTTGGTATCCCCAAGATCATTTCTGCCTCATCCTCTTCGAAACATTGAAACACATTTTCTATATTTTAGCATTGTTTGGATGATTGGAGTTTCGGTTTATCAATATAAGGAATTAGCACAAATTAAGGAGCTCTTGATGTTTGCTTGTATTCTTGGATCTCTCAGATTTCTCCAACTTTCAAAGGTGTGAAAGGAACTTCATCAGATTTTCCCAACTGCAAGAGCTAACAAATTATCCAATTTTTTCATGTAAACCAAAGGGTTAAAGCCTGAAAGGCAGGCTAAATTTCAGCACCATCAACTGCTTGCATATTTCCTGCACTTAATTTGGCAAAATTAGCTGTAGTTTTCTCATGCAGATGTAGTTACGTCTATTGACTATTGACTAAGGTAGTGAGCCCGCCCCTTTGCACCTGATTTCCAATCACCCTCCTAATAGATCGATTATAATAGTTTAGAATAGAATACTGTCTAGTAAAAAAAAACTATTGTCTCAATGCAAAGAGCTAGTTCATAAAACCTCATGGAGGAAAGAAGATAGTTTCTCCTCAAACGCCACTAAAAGCGAATGGAAAATCAAATTATTATCTTCATTCTATTAGATATATTGTTGCTTCACAGGATTCTTCAAAATGAGATATGACCTAGAATGTTAGTTCACTGGAGGCACAACTAAGTAGCGGCATATGCAAGACTTTATCCTCGTTGATCTCAACAATAGCACAGCAAATCTATTTTTTTTTTCCTCCAGTTTCTTCGATGATGCATTTCGTTGAGCACTTAGCCGACCCATACCATTGTGTGTTTAGCGTACATTCCTGTCATTTAGTGCTCTTTCATTTGTGTCTTTAGTCAATAAAACAGTATGTATAGAGGTGGGAACTCCAGTTTATAAGACGATCGGGAGAAGGTAGAGAGGGGCACGTGCCCCCTGGCCCTTCATTAGATTCGCCACTGCCTAGAGTCTTATAACGAGTGATATATCATCCTCTCAAATTTACAAACAAATTCCCTTCTGTAATGAGATAGAATTTTCATCCTAATAAACATATTGTAACTTCCACAAATCACCGGGTTCAACGTGCGTAAAGGATATGTGCTGCCGTTGAACTGTAGCATGGCCATGACATAGTACTTGAACCAAAGCATGTTTCTCGAACTACTTGGGTATGGTAATGAATAAAGTAGTAGCATACATCTTTCAATTTTGTAGTTTTGGACAAACACTGGAGCTGGGATTTGCAATGGAACCTGCAGATAAACGCATTGCCAGAAATCAGGAATATATATCTCCATTTATCACATATTATATAAGCTGTACAAACTTACATATATCAGTAAAACATGGTTGTTTAGAGACTGGATCCTCTTCAAATGGTGGTGGAACTTGGCCATACACCATTTCACAGCTCATATCTTCGAAATCTGCAGAAGGAAATCCAATTCAGAAAGCTACTTTTTTCACTTGGAACGTATTCGATCAAATTCGTACAGAGATTTCAGCCTTATATCCCAAATTTCGGGCATAATTGCAATCGGAAGAATTAGACATACTTGGAATCATGGTTAAGGGAAGTCCGAATTCATTGGTGAAGAAATCTTGTGTAGGAAACTTGCACATATTCACACACATTCCAACACACCCGCTGTTCTCCAGGTACCTAGATAAGCAAAAATGTTAAAGTCAGAAAACCAGTTTTTGCTTCACCACATTAGTTTTAATCTGTACACGTACATTGCAGTTCTCCAAAATGAAAAACTGGTATGTGTGTTTTTCCATCGAGATTCTAATCTATCCTAAACTACAAAGACGTAGATTCAAACTTGGGTTCAGAAATGAAGAGTACATTGCTCTAGCCAACTTGGCTATGCCCGTGTCTCCAACTGATGTGCATTTTAATTAACTTGAAAACAAATTTATATTCAAATATTAGTACATCATGAAATATGAAAGAATACCACCTGCATTTCTTTATATGAACTCCACTTCTTTGCTTCACCCCATCTATCTCAACTTCTACAACCTGGTAGTTGCCCATAAATTAGTATATGTACACTCATGCTATATATAGAGTCTGGGTAAAACAGTATAATCACCTCAGAAGGCCCAACCAACCAGTGGAAGAAAGGCACTGTCAATGCAGCATTGAACTCAGCTGCCCACTTTGTTGGCGGAAATAGTTTCTTAAACTGCAAGAACAATAGGTTAATAGTTAATTACCTACTGATAACGATCTTATAACAATTGTGATTAGATTAAATTGCACTCACACATGAACTTTGAGCACTTAATTACACTGCCTAATGTGGTTAATCATATATGCTTGTTCAATAATGTCGACAACAAATTGAACTAAACAAACCAAACCCGATCCCTTTCACATGGAGACTGGCATGTGGTGTTAATATAGTATGTCCGGACGACATGGTTGTTATGTTATGGACCTAAGGTATGATGTTAATAAATAAATACACGTGTTATAATATAAGTGAATTTGTAACACCATATAATTAACAATGTCGTCACACTAAAAATTTATACCCAACTATCAAAATTTTGAAGGTAAATGATCAAGTTAATTAATGGACATGATCATCCCACAGTAAATTAATCACTAAAACATTCAAATTAATGAGATATAGACGGACATTAGAGGACTGAAAATGTTGCATTAGTTCACCTGCTCCGGCGCACCTGGGGGCAGCATAGACAAAAGCACTTCTCGAACCACCTGCTGCTGTTGACTCCGAGACCTCCCCTGCATCACTCTCTTGGACACATCCACAAAGCTCTCGTAGTCATGTTCCCACCACGCCTTCTCCTTCGTCTCAGTTCTCGGTTTCGCTGGAGCTGCAAACTTCATCATTTTCCGAGCAAACAGTGTCATGAATCCCCTCTCGAAAAACCCATCGTTGTACTTGGTTTTTTGCCCCATTGGAGCCGGCTCTCCCGATGGTTCTGCAATACCACATCGTACGGAGCAACCAGAAACACTCGGGTTACATAACGATAAGTGTTTAGGTGTTGTAAATTGGACAGTTTGAAAGCTTAGAACCACCATGAAATTAATCACTTTAGTTTTGTTGGTGCAAAGAAAAGAAATGGAAACTGAAACTCAGAAGGGCAATGGAAAATGCATGACACAGAGTTTTAATGGGACTGGTTTTTAGTTCATACAATTTACCTGAATAGATTTCTGGTCGAGTTTTCCTCTGTTTTTGTGACAAAAAATTATGGCCACACATACCCTTTTTTTGGAAAAAAATTTATGTGATTTTATCCGTTCCTATTTATGGGTCCCTCTCTTTTGTCAAATTATTAGTAAAACCAGCGTAGCATGATCTTTTTTTTAATATAACCGAAAATCTAAACTACACTTAATTTACGAAAATAAATTTTAAATTAGGCTGCAAAAGAACGAACATATTGTCTTGATCAAGTGACCTATACGTTAATATCTCAAGGTTGCATATGTTGTCACATTGAGGGGGTTATTTGTAGATTCGTGCAGACAAGTAGGTTGAGAACTGTTGGCTCAAAAAAAAAAAATGTAGGTTGAGAACTGTTTGGCTGGTCCCAGATTTATGAGGTTCTAGAGGACCGGAGAGTTGATAATAATAGCTTGGTGGGTGGATTTGAGGTTAAGGCACACGCCACGCTTTTGAGCCTAAAATCCTAGACATTGGTAGATAAGATTGGGTCTGCTGGCTGGCTTGGGCCCTGGCAAGTTCATGACGTTCGAAAATAGTAGATTGTGGGGGATGGCAGGGCCCTGTCCAAGGTCTTAGCTTCGGCTATATCCCGGCACAAGCAGAGGCATGTAAGGGGCGCGTTAGCATCCCTTTCTCCATTCATAGGAAGATTCGATCGTCAATAGGGGACACGTTAGCACTCTTGTGAAAAAAATGGAGAACTAACGCGCACCCAACACAAACACAAAATATAGAACCCCTGCATATGAGCCTCACATAACTAATCGTCAACTTCTGTTTTAGCGCAACATCACATCAACTTGAGCCCACCATTTTTACCAAAATAAATGAATGGTTTTAGGCCCAATAAAAGAACTATAGACCAATTAAACTGTACTTTTTTACGATTGCAAGATCAAAAAAGGAACAATTCTATCGGGGTGCACAAAATTCTCTAGAGTTTGCAATTTGTTGAGCAATTGGTGGCGTTGTCAAAATATGCTGGAGCCATACTGCCGAGTTCTTGATCTCTTCCGAGCAACGGTGTTGAGGCATGTCGAGCATCACCCCTCTCGAGATCTGCTGAGTACGTATATTAATGAATCTTTGGTGGACACTCTCAGATCTCGTATCATAGGGTTCTTGGAGGATCTTCCAAACCATTTTCCCGTCTTCCATAGGGTGATCTCGGCACCCAGTTGGTCTCTTAATGCATCCATCCTTGGGTGCACCTCCTTCTCCATCATGTTATTAATGAATTTTTAATGACACATATTATATATAATCAAAACTAGGGGTGGGCAAACGGGTACAGGAACCGCGGGTAGGGGCGGGTAATTCAGGTTCGGGGCGGATCTTATATTTCTAAACACAAAACGGGGCGGGGCGGTTTGGGTATATGAAATTATCGGGGTGGGGCGGGTCTTAAAATAGAAGGGAACGGGCCCCCGGCCCAGCTCGTTTCTTTTCCTCATCCCTAGTCTTTTCGATCTCTCTTCCCCGACACTTTTCATTTCACTCATACCCAGCCCATTTATTTTCCTCATCAGTCATCCCTAGTCTTCTCGATCTCTTTTCCCCGACTCATTTCATTTCACTCATACCTCGAGACCTCATCCTAACTCGCTCCCAGCCTCCCACCGTCCCAGCTCCGTACCCCGCCACCATCATCGTCAGACCTCCATCTCTCCTGATTTGCTCCTGTCTTCCTCGCTGCGTCTGCCGCCATCATCATTGGTCTCTCTCTCTCTCTCTCTCTCTCTCTCTGTGTGACGAACTCAAAGGGACGGACGAAGTCGAACAACTCGAAACGACGTCTCCTCCGTCTGACTTGGACCCATATTTGCAGCGCACGACTCTGCTCATAGTCCTCTTCAGTTTTAAGGTATTACGTTTTAGGGATTTAGGATTGAAAATTAAATTAGGGTTTTCTGGATTTAGGGATTTTGTTAGGTTCTTGAACCTTGACCTCTATTATGTTCCAATTTAGAATCTATTATTGAATTGAATTTGAATCGACTGTGTTTGAAACTTCTGTTGAATTAAATTGAATTTGAGCAGGAGAAGAGGCAAATCTAGGTTGGGCAGCGTCGAATCTCATTGTGGGTGGCGATTTGGAACTGGGTTTGGTGGGTTTGGATCTAATGGTGAGGTGGGCATGGGCGGAGACAGCATTGAGTGGCGGTGGTTCGGGCAGTGCTATTGAGTTGCAAAAGAATACGAAGGAGGGGGTGTGGGCATGGGTGGATATCGCAACCTCAATTGAATTTTTTCTGGTTTTGTTTGTGATTAATTGCTTGTTTATGATAGTTATTGATGGATCTTGACATGCCCATTTGATTGTTATTGTCAATGCTGACTTGATTGTATCAAACTCAAACCGATTGAATTGTATCCCAGAAAAAAAAATAAAAAAAAAATCAACAGAGGAACCGTGGACCCGGCCCGTTTCAACCAGGCCGGGTTAGGTCCGGTTCCTATATTAGAAAATGTTGTTCCTGGCCCGGCCCATGCCCACCCCTAATCAAAATCGTTAATGTTTTAAAATTATATCTAAAAATCACCTCTTTACAAAAAATAATAATAATAATAAGAATAATCAAATTGTTGACTGTTTAATAATCCTTAGGTACAGCACCAAAGTACTGTTAACGAAGAGATGTCTATTATCCAAACCCAAACCCTGCTGGAGTAAATGCTATGCAGAACTGCATAAACTGCACCCGAAACTGGCATCTCATCATACCCAATTTTGCCTTCAATGGTGATAAAAAGTCGACGTTTTTTTCTTAATGCATAAACATAAAATATGGGGATAATCTTTACCCAAGAATAAACATGGGAAAATTATCTTGATTTTCATATTATCTCAAAGCATTGGGAAGGAAGAAACAGTGTATGATAAAATATATGACCTATATATATACATATTTAAACACTGATTTCTGTGTTGCAGTGTGCATAAGTGCATTTCCACCCAAACTTGAACTGTGGTTTGGAATCTCATTGAGCTCCATTACTACAGGTCAAAGCCAAAGGGTCTGCAATTGCATGCAGTTTGACTATTTAGTTTTCATTTATGTACGGTTTGATGGATAGTAGTTGGGAAACAGAACGAAATTGTAATGGAAGGACCATGTATATACGGCCATATATGGCCTGTCATATTTCTTACAGATAACTAGCTTTGATACTCTCATTGATCAAGAAGGATGAATATAATATTAGAGGATAGGTGTTACAGAGAAGCTAATTATTATTTTTTTCCTCAAAATTAGTGGCAGGGGGAGGGAGTTGACGTCTTTGGGCTTCATTTCTGTAACAGATAAACTGTTGCTAGCTACAGTTGACCTTTGTCTTTCAATTTTGAATGATGCTTCTTCTTCTTCCATCTTCTGCTTTTCCTCGACCTTAAAGGTCTGGTTTGGTACTTAACTAGCCTTCTTCTATTCTTTATATTAGTTTTATCTAAAGAAGTTTTTTAGTGTGACTGTCACACTGCTACTATACTTAATTTTATGAAATTTCAATATTAACGTTTACTTATATTCTAACATATAAATTAATCTCAGCGGTGTGACCACCACATTCGTTATGCATTGTTATTTTAAGTCCCACAAGTACCAATTCCTACATGGTCATTCAAAGATTGAACAATAGGGTCATACATAAATATTTTTTACTTCAATTCACTACCTACATTACAATCTTTTATCACTATTTTGCAGTAGGCCAGTTTCACTATGTCTCACACTAAGAGTTATAATTGTAGAGCCCGCGGACGTTAATGGGAGAGAGCTTATAGCCCGCGGACGTTAATGGGAGAGAGCTTATACTTTCATATCTCCATCAAGTAACCGCTCTGCTATTATCATATTAGCAGCTTCTGTAGGATGATATGCATCCCAAAACACGTACTTTGATCGATCGTCACACAATGCAGAGCTTCTGTTTGCATCACGACTCTTGAAGCAAACAAACAGCGGAAAGTACCCTCCACAGCATGGTTCATTTACATTCGCACACCCTAGAAATACCAAATTCAAAAACCAAAAGATAAAAACTAAACCGAATGCACTTAATCGTATAGTAAAAATAGATAAAAGGTAGGTCTTTTTAAACCCTAGTTACCAACTTACCATATTGATGATAGTTTACTATAATCTTCATGAAGATATCAAAGGAGTTTGCATAGAGAAAGATCACTTCAGGACCCAGCTCTTGATTAAGTTGATCTAAAACCCCATTAAGTTTCATATTGTAACCTTGGATTATTTCATTCACCTCAGCAAAACACAGTCCACTCAAACTGATGGCACGAATAAATGGTATGCATCCTAGGGGTCCGACCCCTGCCACAACGAACTTTCTAGCTCCCAGCTCGTGCAGTCGCTTCACAAATCAAAATATTATAGTTAATTAGAGTTGTTAGGGTAATTTATTAAGCTTTTGTCATTATATTAGACATACAAGTTATTGGCCCACTACTAACCATATTGATATTGTATTTTAATCTGCATCTTACGATATGTGTGGTGGTTAATCACAAAATGTATTGATGTCATTAAAAGTTGAACCACTCAAATATAACTCATATTTTAAATTTGTCAATAATTCGATGTGAGATTCTTGTATTCTTCAACAGTTCAATTAGGTGATTGGTTAAAGACTGTACCTTAAGCTGTATGGTCAAGTTAGAGACCATGAATCTTGGAACATGGTAGGAGAGGCCTTATCATCACCAAAGAATGGTATGGGTGGTTGGAAATAGTTGAGAACATCATTGGATCCAATTGTGACCGAGAAGATTGTCTTCTCAGGCAGGGGAACTCTTCCGATCTGTACACAGTACTTTCAGAATATCTAAAATAAAAAATGGTATATATTGTGATTAGTGCTAATTAAGTACTACTTACAAACAAAACTCCTGTTTCATCCAATATTCCAGAGGCTCCAGAAGCTTAATTAATTCCTCCGAGGGTTGAGTTGGCTTGAGCGTTTGGGGCTAGATAAGGTGGAGGAAATGACCTGATGGCACCATGCAATTAAGCTAAAATTGGTAATTAACTATGAATATGATAGTCAATAAACACCAATTTAAAAGTCAATTTTATTAAGGGAACTTTAACGAAAAGCTCATGGTACTATTTACTTTAACGAAAAACCACATTTTTACACTAAAAAGTTAATCTTGGTATTATTCACTTTATCCTTTATTTTATCTTTATCGTTAAAATTCAAAGTTTTCAAACCATTTTCATTAATTTTCTTTTTTATTAAACTTTTTCGGCCCTGGGAAAATAACCCTTTGTAATCAATGGCGACTGCATTATCACGTGCCACACTGAAATGAATAGCAAAAACTCATGTGACCCAATTTAATACTCATGCAGTCTGATTAGGCTCCACTTAATCCATTTTATTAAGAGAAGAGGGCTAGTAAACTTTTTGCCTCATTTTTTTTCAATTTTACCCTCACTTTTGAATACACAATGTTAACATGAAGAGGGAAAAATAGTAATTTTGTATCTTTTGAACTTTTTGCCCTTTTTTTTTCTATTTTGCCCTCACTTTTGATACACAATATTTACATAAGAATGGCAAAATAATAATTTTGTATCAAAATATTTACATAAAATAAAAATATGCACTTATTAAGAGAAATTATCTCACCATCATTTTTTCATACAGGTAAGTGAAATCATGATGTTTTTTGGATAGTTTGAATGAACTGAAGCGGTTGCGCTTGAGAAGAATATGGGAGGAGGTGAACAGTTGTTCACACACATAAAGTGTGTACTCTCTGCTAGTAGATTATTACTGAAACTCATTGAGTTGATCTATAAAACGACAGCTTTGTCTATAAATTTGAACTCGGAATTTCTTTAATAAAATTATGACTGGACGACATTAAATCAAATGATCATTCTCACTACATTAAATGACCGAAATTCGGATCACGGGATATTAGCAATTAAGTTATGAGTGATATATACTATGACAGCTACCAAAACCAGTTAGCTGTGGAAATATTCCTTCCCAAAACTGAAATTTCTAAAACTAGTAACCGTACCTCCAACTTCAAAACCCTTTTAACTGAGTAGTTCTACCAAGTGAGGCTAAGGTGGTGAGATCAAATCAACATTTAGTGCATTTACCTCCAATGTCCGATATGGTTCGACCATTTGTGAATCGACCAGTTGGTCGACCACCAGAAAGCTTGAAATCTATGCCATAAGGAGGAGAATCAGCCTTTGAGAGTGTGAAAATGTAGTCATTGTTTCCAGAATCCACTAGAGAATCTCCAAACACAAATGAAGTGAAAGAAAAACATGGAAATGCATTGAAAAGCACAACAATGTTTGAGCAGATTACACACAGAAGAAGAAAGTGTGAAATCTTAAGGACCTCCGTTTTTCATTATTGTAGCAAGTTGTAATTAAGTTTCACTTTCATGGTTATTATAGACGCATTATTTTATTTTTTTTGTCGAAAGATAGAATTTTATTGAATTAAATACGAACAACTACATTTACATCTTATGTTAAAATATTAAAAAGAAATTCTAAACTCAACTCATCTCAGCCAAATCTCCTGCCATGCTTAACGACGTACGCCGCCATCGAATGGGCTACACGATTGATTGCGGAGGGATAAAGCAGAACCTTACCAACTGGCCTTTTTTTGGGGAGATTTCTTGTCACAAATTTACCACACGATAAACGTCTATTGCACGAAATGTCCACTTGTTAACCACATATCAAACGTCTATTGGACTTAGCATGCTATTAGAATAGTGCATTGGTGTGAGGAAAGTTTATCTTCATTGAAGTCACATGATTACTGAACAGGTGTCACTGTATCAGTTCCCAGGACTTATTATTTGGAATTGATCATGACCTAGCTAGCCATGGACCATGGTGGGTTCGCAATAATTTTTTTCAGTTTGATTGATTTGGTGGACTCTCACCGACTCTGAGCTGGTTTGATATTGATGTGTTTTGAAACAAAATTACTTCTACAGTGCTGTGAGAATAAGCTTATTTTTACTGTTTTATGTTGTCAGCTTTTTTTCACCAAAAACTGTGAAAATAAATTGTTTTTAAGTGTTTACTAAACACCTTTTTGAGTTCAACTTTTTTTTATACCCATTTTTTATAAAAGCACCTCAATACTAAACCAGTACTCTGTATTGCAGAGAAGTGAAGTAACTAAACTAAATCGGCTTCCAAAGGGTGACAAGATTCTGCGTTGGAATTATTATGAATTTTTTATAATGATTTCGTATAGTTTGATTCAAGAGCTAGGACTATGCAGGGTCCCATTAATCGTTTATTTCTCCTCATTTGGAATACTGAGAATTGAGTCTCTTGAAGATCTGATGAGTTGCAAGCAATGCTAATTGCTAAAAAAAGGTCCATGTATGATGTAATGTTAGTTTTGTTAATTAAGAGAAGGATAAAGTTATGAAGACTAAATTTTGTTATCAAATGTTGTAAACTAAATGATATGGTTGTTGATAATTGAATTATTACTTAAGTGTTGATTAACGTGATTATTTCCTATTAGTGACACATCATTTGATTTAGAAAATTGGTATGTCTAGCGTTTGAGAATGAAGATTTTTTTCAGAACTGGTAATGAAAGAAGTATGTCCATTTTGTTCTTACTTTACAAATGTTGATTCCAACCACATGGTTACCTTCTCCAAATCCAACTTCCATTCCTTTAAACTAGGGTATTGCATGTTCATAGGTTTATAATGCTCCAAATCCTAAGAAGACACTACAAGCTACTCCCATTCACAAAAAAATTGGATTAAGCATTCTTTATTTGTCTGTATTTTCCAAAATTGACTCTCCATTAGACTTTAAGAAAAAACCCTGTTGATCCAGTCAATTGATCAGTTAAAGATTCTGTTGAAAACGGACTGTGTTAATTGCGGATGATTTCTCAAAACCTAATCAACCAAATACTTCGGTTCGATTATTATTATTTTATTGTCAAAATAGTTCGGTTCGATTTTACTAGATATCAGTTTGCGATCTATTCTGCAGTAAATTTCTCATTCTTTTTTCGTTGTTTTCTTGCACAAAATTTAGAAGCCAAAGAATTGATATATATAATTGTTTATATTGAGCTTTAAAATACAATTTTTCAATGCAATATTTCATATTTCTATTTAAACTTAATCCAACCTAATAAAAAAATAATAATCTGCAAGTGGCCCTTTATTACAATGGTGGAAAGATGTTGAGCCTTTGCATGACAGCGTGAGTTCGAACCCTGTCGTTTGCTAATCTAACAAAATCTATCATTTGAAAAAAAAAAATCTAATAATTCAGTTTGGTTTAACGATAGATGGATCATGGTTCAACCTAATATTTTACGGAACCTTTCAAATGGTGGAAAGATGTTGAGCCTTTCCATGACAACGTGAGTTCGAACCATGTCGTTAGCTAATCTAACAAAATCTATCATTTGAAAAAAAAAAAAAAAAAATCTAATAATTCAGTTTGGTTTAACGATAGATTGATCATGGTTCAACCCAATATTTTAGAGCAAGTTCACCCCTAAGACTTTGCGCCAGCACCCAGCGCATTTATCCACTCAAGTGAACAGTAATAGACCTCAGTGAACAGTAATAGGCCAAAGCATCTCCACCCCTAAAAAAATGCGATCGCACCCAGTCTAAAAATGCGCTGGCACAAACGATCTCCACCCCTACAAAATGCGCTGGCACCCAGCCCATTTAAAATATTTTTAAATTTTTTCCAAAAGAATAAAAAAATAAAATAGTTTTAATTTCGGATATGATTTTTAACCAATCTCGTCACGCCACGTGTCATTATCCTAATGTACTTTTTTGTGAATAGATTTCCGCTAAGATTTTCAACCAATCCCGACACGCCACGTGTCACTTCCGGTTTACAATAATTTAGCCAAGATTTCGATAAGATTTTCAACCAATCACGTCATGCCACGTGTCATTATCCGAACGTACTATTTTGTGGATAGATTTCCAATAAGATTTTCAACCAATCCCGATGCACCACGTGTCACTTCCGGTTTACAATAATTTAGCTAAGATTTCGATAAGATTTTCAACCAATCACGTAGTGCCATGTGGCATTCTCCAGAACCTCATCCTTTCTTTTTTTGTCCATAAAAACCCTACATCCCTACATTCATCCTCACACCAAGCTCAATCCTTCTTTTTAGCTCAGAATCCTTGTTCATCGTTTTCAAATCTTGAGTTCTTATTACAATGTCTTCTTCAAGGAGAGTGTATAAACAATTGAAGGAGCAATAGAAAAGGTTGTTGGCACAACAGGCAAAATTGGCCAATCTCGAGGAAGGTGGAGGTGGAGATGAGGCTTTCTTCATGGAAGAGGATAAGGATGATCACCATAGAAGGCAAAGGGCCTCACATTCCCGCCATGTCATAGAAGCTGTGGGTCAGATAGCCAAACCCAGACGTGCTGCAAATCTCGATAAAAAAAGGGAAAGACGAGGTAAAGATCTGTTGGAAGATTATTTTATTCCCAATAGTATATTCCCTGATTATGTTTTTAGACGTCGTTTTAGAATGCAACGAAGTTTGTTCGATAAAATCATGAGTGCTATTTGCAACCATGATCCATACTTTGTGCAAAAAGATGATGCTTTTCATGTTCTAGGTCTTCTTCCTAAGCAAAAAATTACGGTTGCCTTGCGAATGCTTGCATATGGAGCATCTGTAGAACAAGTTGATGAGATTGCCAGGATGGGAAGAACAACTGTTCTGGAGTCCTTGATGCGGTTTTGCTCTGCAATTGAAGCCCTCTACACCAATGAGTACCTCCGGACACCCACTCCAAGGGACATGCGAAGGCTTCTGAGGAAGGGTGAGATGTGAGGCTTCCCTGGCATGATTGGAAACATCGACTGCATGCACTGGACTTGGAAAAACTGTCCAAGTGCATGGCAAGGAGCTTATGGCTACAGAAAATGAGCCAAAATCATCATTTTGGAAGTGGTGGCTTCATTTGATACATGGATTTGGCATGCTTTTTTTGGTGTTCCAGGAGCTCAAAATGACCTAAATGTCCTTGCCCAATCCACAGTGTTCGACGAACTGCTGCAAGGAAAATCGCCGAGATGCACATATTGGGTTAATGGTACCCAATACGAGGGATCATACTACCTTGCAGATGGCATTTACCCAAGGTGGTCAACTTTTGTCAAAACAGTGCCACATCCACAGACTGAAAAAGAAAAACACTTCACAAAATGTCAAGAAGGGTGTAGGAAGGATATCGAGCGTTGTTTTGGTATCCTGCAAGCTCGTTGGGTGATTGTTAGGGCTGCAGCTAGAATGTTTGATGTCGAGGCTCTTCGATCCATCATGATGACGTGTATTATTCTCCACAACATGATTGTTGAAGATGAGTATGATTATGATGTCGTCGATGAATACGAGCCAGATCCGATTAACAACTCACGAACACGTATCTACTGTGCTCATGAGAATACCGAAGATCCCGTGCGACACGAGCCGTTGGAACGGGATGGACGTTACAATGAATTGATCGTTCAGCGGTACACGAACTTGCAAGAGCCATACTGGCACATAACCTGCCAGAATGACTTGATTGAGCACCAGTGGGGATTGCAAGAAGGTGAAGATAATTAAAATGAGGCTTGTGGTTGAAGAATAAAGTGTATTTTTTTTAAGTTTATGTAATTCTATGTAGTGTGTTTTGTTTTTAAGTTTATTTGGTGAGTTTATGTAATCTTATTTCATGTGTTTAAATAAAGTACAAAAATAAATAAATAATTACATTAAAATTGCATAATAAATTAAATAAAAATAAATAAAGTTCTAAAAATAAATAAGAAATTACATAAGAAATTACATAAGAAATTAAATAAAATTCTAAAAAAAATAAGAAATTACACAAGAAATTAAATAAAGTACTACAAATAAATACGAAATTATACAAAGTCTCTGGAGCTAGAATATGTGGTGCTAGGATCTTGGTTGCTATGATTTGTGTAGCTAGAACCCCCTTGACTTGTTTCCGCATCTCTTGCACGCCTCCTTCGCACGACATCTCTTTTTTTCGATGTCCAAAAATATTTTGAATTGGGAGACAGTCCTACTAGATACTTGCTCATAGTGTCACGATTTGCTTGACCCATCCTTTCTTCTCTAAGCATTTCATTTTCTCGATGAAGTGCTTCTCTAACCAGCTCATTCTCTCGATTAACTATTTCTCTTTGTCTCTCAGCCGCCGCATCACGGGCCTCAGTAGCTGCTATTAGTGCTGCCATTATAGCATTTTTTTCCTCATCTCTAGCCTTTTCCCTCACTATGGTCAGTTCACCTTGACGAGCAAGTTCCTCCATATATTTAGTGTAGTCATTTTTGGAAGAACTGCCTTTTTTCTTTGATGCCTTTTTACCTTGACGCCTGAGGGACTGACGAATCTGTTGGGACTCGGGCACTTGTTCAGGCGTCCCTTCCGTGTCTTCAAATGTGTCGGCTTCTTGTTCGGCCGTGTTTGGTTCTGGCGAACTATGTAGACCCATGCCGTGCATGACAACTTCTGGACCGATTGCCACAATTTTGTATTTAGGGCAATCTTTGACAATTTCCCAACATTCCCATTTGTTGAATGATTTGTTCTAGTTCTTTGAATTGTAGAATGCTTGAGCTTGTAGTCTCTATAAAAATGTGGGATAAGATAGTGTTAAAAAATGCAAGTGTAACACAAATAAATAAATTAAAATATTGATGCGGGTGGAATGCATATAAATTACATAAAAATGACATAAGAAATTACATAAAAATGACATAAGAAATAAAAAAATTACATAAGAAATTAAATAAAAATTACATAAGAAATTAAATAAATTAAAATATTAATGCAGGTGGAATGCATATAAAAAATAAATAAGAAATTACATAAAAATTACATACGAAATTAAATAAATTAAAATATTGATGTGGGTGGAATGGATATAAATAAATAAAAATATTGTCACCTGATCCGCTAAACTTGTCCCACTACGCAGGTTACCGGAAGCATGAGAGATGACGTTTTTCCAACAAGTAAATGATGCGTTGAGTTTTTTCCAATGACCTTGAAGACCTTGACTAGTTCTGGCGTCTTTTCCATGTACATCGCAAAATGCTTTCGTAATTTTACTCCACATTTCTCGCTTATCCATCTCATTACCTGTAATCGGGTCATGAGTAGTGTGAACCCAACATTCACACAACGTAACATCTTCAACGAGCTTCCACGAAGACATTTTTTTCTCTTAAACTGTAGAAAATATTGAAATGTAGATAGTATAGAAAGTGTAGAAAATATTGAAATGTGGTGTAAAGGTGGAAGATGAGGGTTAGGTATTTATAGAAAAAAAATAACTTTTTAAAATTTTTTCTGTATTTTTAAAAAAAAATTCTGTATTTTTTTTAATTTTTAATTAATTTTAATGTAGTTAATTAATCTGGACCGTTGGATTTGAAAATTTTTCAAATCCAAGAGCCAAGGAGTTGCCACGTGGCCAACGGTAATAAATCTTACCGTTGGGGCTTTTTTTTTTAAATTTTTTTATTTATTTTTGGGGGAAAAAACGTGGACCGTTGATCTGTGATCGGACAGTCCAGTTTAAAAGTAAAATTTAAATTTTTTTTACCGTTGGAAATCCAACGGTCTAGAAAAACTAGCCGTTGGAAATCCAACGGCTATGAGCATGCCACGTCACTGATGGCTCCGGAGCACAAGTGGACTGACAGCCCTTCTGCAACCTTGTCGGCTACTCGCGCCCAGGCGCGATTGTCATGCACGCGCCAGCCAAATAGGCCAGCTCTTGGGTCTGTCAAAATTGGGCTGGTCTGTTGCCTGGCATAGGCTGGGTGCCATGCAATTTTGTGGGCTGGAGCAAATTGACTGAGGGTCAGTTTGATTTTTGGACTGAGGGCTAGGACATTTTTTCTCCGGTGGACTTGCTCTTATGGAACCTTTCAACTCAAATTGGATTGCTATTAGTTTAATACCATTTCTAAGACTTCTTTTTTTTTACGAAAAATATCATATATTTCTAATTTAGGTATCAATGGAATAGTCAGCCAAAATCATTTATAAATTATATTTCAAAGTAATTACTTGATTGTCACTTAATCCCACTAACTTTTCTGGCAACTAATGACCAGCCGACGAAATTTTCGATGATTTTTTCGACGACATAGGAAAAATGATTTCAAAAATGTTTTTGGGGTTTGAACCCAAATACTTCAAAGTGAGAAACAACTTAGACAAAACAACCACTTGATATATATTACCTTTATTAATATTTATTTAGTCCACAGACAGGGACTTCTAAAAATCATTAAATGTAAAAAAAATCTCTAATTTTTATGGCATATACATGATAAAAGGAACAACTCGTACCATTACCTTAAGCAACCACTTGTGATATGTATTACTTTTCATTAATATTTATACCAACCAAACACATGATGTAATCTATTTTAATTGTATATGCATGTGAAATACACTGAGTAATGTTTACTAAAGATAACTAAGACACTCAATAAACAAGAAAACACCATTGTGCCTAGCAATTGTGGCCTTTAGTTTACACGCACATACTATTTTGTTAAAAACAGCTTCACTTTCATGTTTCTGAGGAACAGAAGATATGTATTTTTAGAAAATATGTAACTTTGAAATTTTTTCTTTTCAAAATCCCTAAAACATCAATAACTCTAACCAAAAATATGTTTGAAAGTAAAAAGTTACCGTTAATGATATTATTTTGAAGTCATTATTGAACAGTGACTTGAAGTCATTCATTATTCTTGACCAATAATATAAATATTATAAAACATAATAACGCATAAAGAAATTAATGAAGTTGACTTGATAAGTTGAAAATGTTTTACTTGGAAGGTCACGAGTTCAAACCTTCCAAGGTCATTATATAAATATTTTATTAAGAAAACTAATGAAAAGTCCTCAAAAACTTTAGTTTTAATCAAAATGACAAAATAAATGTGTAAGTAAATAGTACCATGAGTGATTTTTTAGGCTAAAAATGTCTTTAACGTTAAAAGTGAACAATATCGTTTAACCGTGCACGTGGAAAACATGATACTTAATGTCATTATTTCATGGACACGCATAATCCTTAACGTCCTCTAAGCTTTTTCTTAATTTTTTTTTCGTCGCAGCCAACTAGGTTATGGTCATACTCGCTAAATTCTGGGGCACAACATACGTGCATCAATAACTAGTGAACATTCCCGCTTCTCATATTAAAATGTAGCCAAGCACACCATATGCACATTATAGAAAAAATTTCACAAATTTCTGCAATTGAACACTTGAACCAAAAATTGTTCCATCCTAGTTTGTAGCACATCAAAACTTGAAATTTATTCCACAACCTATAGGCTCCAACATGAAACACAAACCCTAATTTAACTTCTAAGTACTAATTCATCTGATTTCGAAGAGAGTGAAGTCCAAAGAGAGGTGAGAAGAGTGAGCTGGGTTTTGGGTTGACCTCATACCTTTGATTTCGAACAAAGGGATGCGAGAAAGAGGTGAGAAGCGACAATGTTCACTAGTTATAATGCACGTATGTTGTTCCCCAGAATTTAGCGAGTATGACCACAATCTAGTTGACCTCAGTGAAAAAAAAAATTAGGAAAAAGCTTAGAGGACGTTAAGGATCATGCGTGTCCATGAAATAACGACAACGAGTATCTTGTTTTCCACATGCACGGTTAAACTGTGATTGATATACATAACAAGACTTTTTAAACTGCCACTGTAATCATATATATGTAACAATTATGTTTTAATTACATCCACTATACTAATAGGTTGCCGTTAGAATTTCTTATTAATGCGAAAAGCAGCTCGTTGCTCGACCTCCAGTTATGTGCATATCATGTGGATGTATTGTACATATGATGTGCATGTGGTGTGCATATAGTGTATATGGTGGTGACGTCACAGGTGATGACGTCATTTTTCGGATTTTGAAAAGAGAGCTACGAGCTTTGGAGTTTTGGGTCGGCTCAGATCTGTGAGCATATCATGTGCATATCGTGTACATACAGTGAGCAAATCCTAAAAAATTCATCCAATAAAACACCAGCATTTAATGACTGGCCTTTGTTCCCACCCTCGATGCGAGTCCAATGGCAGTGGTCTCGAGCCTCGGTTGTTTGCCGTGTCGCTAGAAATGGCAGGAAAACTCGCGACCTGCTTGAGTTTCGATCCCAACGATCGGGGATGAGATTCGTGACAAGGCTAGGTGTTTTGGACTTGTGAGGACGAGATGAAATTGGTGGTGGCTTTGATTTGGACGGTGTTGGTCGGGATGACAGTGCACCATGTGTGCACAGTGAGAAGGGGAGAGAGTGCGTGAGAGAGAGAGAGAGGGAGAGAAATAAGAAAATAGGAGGAAATAACCCATTTATATGTGAATATTTTCGTAATTTCGAATTTGTGCATGGTGTGAATGGTTAGTTTGTTCTATTTTTGTCCTAAGATTAAGAAATTGCCCCATTTTAAAATATTTCCCAACTTTTATTTAGTTTCATAGTGTAACATCAACTTCCTTTACTCCCCACTCTCTGTAGTTTTGTTTTTGGTTAATTATGCTATAATCATTTTTTTTCCCATGAAAATATATTTGCAATTTATCCAATTGTTCTGTTGTCTTGCAATTACTTGAATTCCCTGACGCATCTTGTAAAGTTTCTGCAAAATAGAAACGATAAATCTTTGTGGGTTATTTATGTAGATTCTATAATACAACTATGTTTTTCTTTTTCCAAATTAAATCAGTGGGATCTTGCACTAAATTGTAAGTTGATTCTATTCACGAGCTTTTATTGCGCACTAACAGTTTACTTGCTTAAATATACAAGGGTCTGTTTGGTAGCGTTTTATAACATGAGTTTTCGTTTTACATATATATTAGTGTGTGTAAAATGCGTGTTCATTTAGTTTTTAACACAATATACAATATTTGGTTTAGGTTATGTAAAGCTTTAAATTGATGTTTATGTTGTGAACTTTCCTAGTTTAAGTGTGATTGTGTAAATCCTAGATTAGATTTGATTCTAGTTATTCTTTCCTATATGGACTTGTATTCCTTGGGAATGAAGGATTTCTTCTCTCCTTTTACTACTATAAATAAAGGCACTACGTAGGAGGGATAACATATCCTCAATACCAATTCCCCTACGATTCTACAAACACGTCTCTCCTCTCTCTCTACCCTTGTCATCAGCCCCCTTCTCCTTGTTAGATAAAATAGGCTACAACACGTTATCAGCACGCTCTTACCGCTGCGCTTAGGAATCTAAAGATTTTTTTTGCATCAAACCAGTTTATCCATATCATCACGCAATCAGGTTCTTTCAAAACAACGGTTTTTATCTCGATATTTTTGCAGCTGTGATAGCATGAGCATTCACCATAATGTATGACCCAACTTACATTTTTCAAATTTTAGATTCTACATAAATTGTGTATGCATTATATTCATAATTGTTGAATTATGTGAATTTGATATTTGCCATGAATTGCATCAAATATATGTACATGCATTATATTATTAAATAGAATATGCTATGAATTGAATTGAAAAGAAAAAAGAAAAGAAAAAAAATTGAAATCGCCATCTAGGTTTTTCGAACCCGTAACCCAGAAAACCCACATCGCCTGAAGTGAGATCACAGCCTTGCCGTCTAATTTTCTACCTAATCCGACATGGTATCGTGATTTTTGATCCAATATCATTGAAATTCCTGAAGAATTTCATCGAATTTGGGTGAAATTCCAGTTTGAATTTCTTAGGTTTCATTTTTCCCCCGATGTCGAGGTACTCCATCTATCCCTAGGAAATTGCTCGCCATCGAACCTATGACCTTGCACCGAGAAATTTCTTCCAAACACGGTCGCCTGCAGTGGCTGCACCGACCTTCGTCCCCGGTGATTGCACCCAGCTCCGGTTGGGGTGTTCTTGGTTGAAATCCTAAGCCCAATATTTGGGCTGGTCTTCTTGGCCCACAGAAAATTTTTTTTCTTCTAGAACGGGCTGGCAGATGCGGCCCAATACCTGGCTCGACCCAACACCGGCCCGAAGGGCCATGGTGTCTTGGCGATGTGTGCCGTACCATATCCCAGCCCTGCTGACATTTCTGTGTTCTCCCGTGTCGCGTCACACATGATCCGGCCCCTGTCTAGGCCATCCTTTTGGGCCCAACTCCTTTTGTGCAGCCCGTTTACTATATTGGGCCTGCAGCGTACTATGAATATTCGGGCCTGATCAGCCCGTGCCCACTCAAGCCTAATTTTTGGGCCTGAGTCGCATATTTCACACCACTCAGCCCACCCGTGGGCTTAGGCCTTATTTTGGGCCCCGAGTTTAATTGCCTGATTATTTTTAGGCCCAATGGGTTTTATATTTTTTTCACCCACACTTTAAATTTGACCCGAAGTCCAAATAATTAATTCAATTATAATTGTAGACCTGAAGTTCTATTTGTATATTTTCTTGTTGCATATTTCTTTGTATATATTTGTGTTTGTCTACAGGAACATATGAACCTGAAGTTCATAATTATTTTGAAACCTGAAGTTGCTATAAACATGCCTTGTTTGAAAACCTAAAGTTTTTCACTTAAAAACATCACCCATGAAAACCCAAAGCTTTTTCATGCGAATATTAACCAATACATGTCTATTAGAACATGAATGTTTTACTCCTACGTGAATGAATTGATTTTTTTCTTCTTCATTGCATTAATCACATCTTGTCCTTTATCTTGTGATAGGAATATGTCGAATTTGAACAAACTCGACTTCACCGCTTGGAGGTCTCTGGAAGGAACTACCTTAAATGGGTCCAAGATGTGAAGCTCCATCTCACTGCAAAGAATTTACGTCCCACCATTGAAGATGCGACGGACAACCCTGTTGGCAAAGCTGAGAAAGCCACCGTTATGATCTTCATCCGAAGACATATCCACAACGCCTTGCAAACTGAATATCTTGCTGAGGAGGATCCACGAGCACTATGGGTCACTTTGGCTGATTGTTTTGATCACCAAAATGACATCTTCTTGCCTGAAGCAAGACATGACTGGCAGCATTTGCGCTTCCAAGACTTTAAGTATGTGAATGAATATAATTTTGAAGTTTATCGAATCCGATCACTTCTCAAGTTTTGTAATGAAACTTTGACTAAAGAGGATCTTCTGGAGAAGACCTATTCGACCTTCTCTGCTATTAATATTGTCCTGCATCAACAATATAGAGCTCAGAAGTTCACTAAGTTCTTGGATTTGATCTCTGTTTTACTTATCGTTGAAAAGCAGAACCAACTATTGACGAAGAATCATTAAGCTCGACCTACTGGGCGACTGTTGTGCCTGAAGCACACTATAGCACAAACCAACTCCCAAAACGCCAAAAAAGGTGTGGTAGGGGCAGCCAGAATTCATCCCACCAAGGTCAACAGAATCAAGGCCCATCCAAGGGAGGAAACAAAGCCCATGAGCGCCCAAACCTCGCTCCCAAGTCCCCAAACTTCAAGAATAAGGGCAAAGCACCTGAAACCATGGATGTAGACATATGTTATCGCTATGGTTTAAATGACCATTCATCTCGTGTTTGTCGAGCTCCCCAGAAGGTTGTAGCTGAATATCATTCTTGTCGTAAGAAGTTTGAATCAAACTTTATGCAAGTGGACGAACCGGAGAGTACAAAGATAGAGGTTTCTGACTTTTAAGAGGCTATCACACCTATGGAATATTAGAATCTTAGATGTAGACTTATTTTTTTAGTTGAAATAAGACCATGGGGTCGCATTTCACAGTAGTGGCCAAACCCCCCCTTTTGTTTTTGGTTAAATTTTGAACAATTTTCCTTTATGTTTGGATTATTTGTTGGTGATTCGTTTTTTGGATATTAAGTTTTTAATTAATTTTCGTCCTTGAATACTTAAAATTATTTTGAATGGATATTTGTTTTTAGAACTTTTATGCATGTGACTAATTCAAATTAATTTTTCATTCTAGGTATAACTAGTGGGGAAGTTAGTTGTCTGGCAAATAGTGCAACCACGCACACCATTTTACGTGAACGTATCTATTTCACTAACTTTATACCTAAGAATGCACATCTAACAACCCTATCATGCACATCCAACCTGATCGAAGGATACGGTAAGGCACTTATAATGTTGTCTAATGGTACAATCTTGACCATTGATGAGGCTCTTTATTCTCCATGTTCTGGAAGAACGTTGTTAAGCTTTAAGAACATTAGAGATAACAATTACCACGCTGAAACCCATGTAGAAAACAGAGTTGAATTTATGTGCATAACTTCCTACGAATATGGCCAAAAGCGTATTCTAGAGAAGATGGAGCGTATCCCGAGTGGTCTGTATACTACGACCATATGCCCCATAGAAAGCCACTATGTGGCCAGCCCTACCTCTGGGATCGCGCACGAAATTACACTTTAGCATGATCATTTAGGACATCCTGGACGAATAGCGATGCGCCGTATCCTCAAATCATCACATGATCATCCACTAACCTAAAGTTTAGGTTTGACTCAAGGAATCCCATGTCAAACATGTTATATGGGAAAGCTTATTACTCAGCCTTCTTATGACAAGATTCGTTTGAATCCTCCCATTTTTCTACAATGGATTCAGGGGGACATTTGTGGATCGATTCACCCTCAATGCAGACCATTTAGATATTGTATGGTTTTGGTTGACGCTTCCACACGTTGGTCACATGTGTGCTAGTTATCCACAAGTAATGCTGCATTCTTCAAACTATTGGTTCAGATTATCAAGCTCAAGGCTCACCACCCTGATTATCCGATCAAATCTATTCGATTGGATAATGCTGGAGAATTCACATATAAAACCTTTGATGATTATTGCATGTTGGTTGCTGTTGAAGTTAAACATCCAGTACCCCATGTTCACACCTAGAACGGCCTGGCAGAGACATTAATTAAGAGCTTACAAATGATTGCTCGATTGTTGGTCATACGTACCAAGCTTCCGTTCGCTGCTTGGGACCATGCAATATTGCACGCGACCATGTTGGTCCGCCTAAGGCCTGTTGCGACCCAACAATATAGCGCCCTTCAGTAGGTTATCGGATACGAACCCGACATATCGCATCTGCGCGTTTTTGGTTGTGCAGTCTATGTGCTGATTTCGCCGCCCTTAAGTATAAAAATGGGGCCTCAGCGAAGGATGGGAATCTATGTCAGATATGATTCTCCTTCGATTATTCGTTACTTAGAACCTTTGACAAACGATCTGTTTACTACTCGTTTCGCAGATTGTCACTTCTATAAGACAGTCTTCCAGTCGTTAAGGGGAGATAAGAACGTCAACATTCTTGAATAACAACGCGAATTATCGTGGACAACTCCCACTTTGTCTCATTTAGATCCCCGCACCACTCAGTCTGAAACTGAAGTGCAGCGCATATTAGATATTCAGAGCATAACTCAGAGCATGCCAGATGCTTTCACCGATCTAGTGCGCATGACAAGATCACATATTCCAGCTGCGAATGCACCTGTAAAGATGGATGTACCAAATGTACGACAGACTTCCCTCCTTGAAGCCCAGGACACCAATCTTGGTGATCCACGTACATTAGCGGCTAGCCAATCATCTGCCCCTACACAAAAACGTGGCAAACATCTTGGTTCAAAGGATTCACACCCTCGAAAGAGGAAACCCACGGCACAGGCACCTAAAGAGCCTACTGTGAATCCGACTATCGCTTACTTATTCTATCCAACTCGTGAGAAAATTCTAGATTATGGAAGCGTCCTAGAAGGGACGAATCCTCCTCTCGAGAATCGTGAGATTTTGATCTATCATGCTAGCTTAGATAATACATGGTGTAGAAATGAGATTATCGTTGACGATGCATTAGCATATACAGTAGCTACTAAGATCATATTAAGCGATGATATTGAACCTCGTTCCGTTGATGAATGTCGACGTAGAACTGATTGGTCAAACTGGAAACAAGCAATCCAAGTCGAACTCGATTCACTTGCGAAACATAAGGTGTTTGGACCTGTAACTCCTACCCCTCCACATGTGAAGCCCGTTGGCTGCCTGTAGCTCCAATTCCTACTCGTCTTGTTGCACAAGGCTTCTCACAACGCCCCAAGAATGACTATGACAAAACTTATTCACCCGTTATGAACGTGATTACTTTTCGATACCTTATCAGTTTGGTAGTTTCTGAAAAACTAAGTATGCAACTGATAAACCTAGTAACTACGTATCTCTATAGAGATCTTGATATGGAAATCTATATGAAAGTTCCCGAATGACTTACATTGACTGGATCAGATATTTCCAAACCTCGGAACACATTCTCAATTTGGCTGAGGCGTTCACTTTACGGTTTGAAGCAATCCGAAGAATGTGGTATAACTGTCTTAGTGAGTATTTGACTAGTCAGGGATATGTGAACAACGAACTATGCCCTTGTGTGTTTATTAAGAAGTCATATTCCGATTTTGCGATAGTTGCAGTATATGTCGATAACATGAACCTTATCGGAACTCTTGAAAAGCTCGCGAGAACTACGGTGCACTTGAAGTCGAAATTTGAGATGAAAGATCTAGGTAAGAATCGATACTGTCTCGGTCTCGAGATAGAGCATCGTTCAGATGGAATTCTAGTACATTAAACGAACTATACCCAGAAGGTGTTGCCTCGCTTTAACGAGGATAAAGCGAAGCCTTCGAATACTCCTATGTTCGTTTGATCGCTATATGCAAAACAAGATCCCTTCCGTCCGAAGGAGGATGATGAAGAAATTTTGGAGCCTGAAGTTCCTTATAAGTGCGATAGACGCTTTATTGTACTTAGCTCAATGCACTAGACCCGACATCTCCTTCGCTGTTAATCTTTTGGCAAGATACAATAATGTACCAACATGCAGACACTGGACAGGTGTGAAAGACATCTTCTGTTACCTTAAGGGTACTACAGATTTGGGCTTGTTTTATCCCTACAAATCCTCGAGTGATGCTGCACCATCTGCTTTTGGAGTCAATTCTCGCCTTGTTGGTTATGCTAACGCATGATACTTATCTGATCTGCACAAAGTGCGTTCTCAAACGGGTTATGTCTTTACCGTTGGAGGCACCGCAATCTCTTGGAGGTCAACTAAACAAACCTTAGTTGCCACTTCGTCTAACCATGCTGAAATTCTCACCTTACATGAAGCAACTCGGGAATGCTTTTGGTTGAGAGCAGTAGTGGGCTATATTCGAAGCTCATGCGATCTTTACCCCGCTGTAGATGTCTCTACGATGATCTTTGAAGACAACGCAACATGCATCGAACAGCTCAAGAAGGGTTACATTAAAGGGGACAACACCAGCACATTGTGCCGAAGTTCTTATTTTCACATCAACAACAAGAACATCAGAAGATTGAAGTCGCGCAAATCCGTTCACAAGACAATTTGGCCGACCTCTTCACCAAATCACTACCTAAGGCAACGTTTCAGAAGCTTGTTCAAGGAATTGGTATGCGTAAACTTTCTGAGTCGTAACATTGCTATTTCTCTTTGGAATTATGTCAAACTCATGGGGAGTATCCTGAAGAATACTTGCTTGATCTTAATGTATTCTTTTTCCCTACGATTAGGAGTATTTTTCCCATTGAGTTTTTGCTACCTAACTAGGTTTTAATAAGGGACCTACCTTGATTAGTCATATCCCTGATGACGTCTCGTAGACGTTTTTTTTTACTTTGCATTTCTCACGCATTTTTCCTTAGACTATGGATTTTGTCCTTACTCGGGTTTTTGTCCATAGCCTTAAGGTTTTTTAGTGAGACTTACTATTTTATGCAAGTTCCTACCTTATTGAGAATAAGCGTCGTTCCTTAGAATCAGTGCCGACGAGTCAACTTCCTCAACTTTTGCATGATGCTGAATCTACCTTAAGTATTTACACACTCAAGGGGGAGTGTTGTGAACTTTCCTAGTTTAAGTGTGATTGTGTAAATCCTAGATAAGATTTTATTCTAGTTCTTTCCTATATGGACTTGTATTCCTTGGGGATGAAGGATTTCTTCTCTCCTTTTACTACTATAAATAAAGGCACTACGTAGAGGGGATAACATATCCTCAATACACAATTCCCCTACGATTCTACAAACACCTATCTCCTCTCTCTCTACCCTTGCCGCCGGCCTCCTTCTCCTTGTCAGATAAAATAGGCTACAACAGTTTATATGTTTTTCAAGAATAAAATCTAAAAAAGTTAAAAACATACAATTAAGTAGTATACAACAAACGTAGAATTTTTTAATGAAAAAAAATCATGCACCCTAACCACCATTTATGACACAATCACGACCGCAGCAACCATATGCATACCATCTCGGACCATTGTAATCATTATCTCTACCACCATCACTTTTGTCACCATCTCTACCACCATGGCCTTCACCACTATGGCCACCACCTCCCAACCATCATTGTTACTAATTCTTACCTTTCCCCCCTCTAATTGTTGCCACCACCCATAGCCCCCTACCATTAATAATATTAACATTTTCACTACCACCAACACCTCCGACCACCATTGTCATCACAACCGCCACCGTTGTTGCAACCACATTACCGATCACAGCCATGTTAATATTTAATAGGGTAAACTGCCAATTTAGTCCCTGAATTATCACCTTAGTGAAAATTAGGTCTCTAAACTATTTTTTCAGAAAAATTAGTCCTTGAATTATAAAAATATGCCAATTACATCCCTAATGTTATATTTGAAGCTACTATATTCAATTTTCCGCCAATTTAAGTCACATTACTTGCATGTGATACACATTAGAGGGTAGATTGATACTTTTCATAAAGAAATAGTGTATGGAGTTAACTTTGGAGGATAAATTGGTAGTTTTTCATAAAGAAATAGTGTAAGTTAACTTTTGAGGGTAAATTAGACATTAAATTAGCAACTTATATGAAATGTTAAGGGCTTATAAACAAGAAAATGATGGTATTACACTCTAAAGTGTGTCAAGTGACTTAAGTTGACGAAAAATTGGATAAAATAGCTTTGAATATAATAGTAGGGATGAAATTAGCAATTTCTAATGAATTTAGGAACTTATTTTACCGAAAAAATAATTTAGGGACCTAATTTTCACTAAGGTAATAGTTCAGGGACTAAATCAGCACTTCACCCTATTTAATATTACAAAAACATTTCAACCAAACACGAATTTAATAATAATTTCCATTTTAGATTGGGTACCAAACACGTTTCCAATATTTTCTCTCTCATAAAATCTTTTTTCGGATTAAACTATCAAACGCATTTTTAGAACATAAATTTGCAAAACTACATTTATCATCCTTGTTTTACAAAACAGTTCTTCGAAATTCGTTTAGTAAAATGGAATTACTAGACATGCATGCCTAAAAGTTTGAAAGCTATTTTGTTTTGCAAACGTTATATTGGTAAGCATCCAACCATATGAAGCGTCAAATTAAGGACTGAGAAATATAGTGTAATATGCTATAACTTTATAACGTCAAAATCATTATAATAAATTAAGCCGATCAAGCAAGTATGCCTATGTAGCCAGCATTTGCTAATATTAATGGAAAGAGCCATGCACGACTCAGTTAATTAATGTTAATTACCTCTATATGTGTGTGTTAATTCTAATCAACTTCCAAAGTATGATTAGTACTAATGTGTCCTTATTATTACGCGACCGACCTATCAATGCAATATTCGGATCAGCAAAACCATGCATGCATACATGCATGTTTATTTGCATTACTGGATTCCAATCTAGGGTACCGTATTACACTGCCAACAATAAATCAACTTATGGATTTCATCGGACAAGGATGTCTCAACCGATCGATGCTCCCAAGAGTACTTTACTTCATTAAGTCCCCATACAGTGCAAGTGTGGTAGCCAGCAGTCAGCTTCCTAATTGTTTCCATCGACATGCATAGAAAAGTCCTGCAAATACAGCTTTTGCACTTTTTCCTTTCTTTTTAACCGATATTATTAATTGGTCCACAAGAAATAGAACATATACAAGAATAAACACTTTTAATTACTTAAATTATAAGAGTTTCCAGAATAACATGCGCCTCAATTTCAACATGATCAATTAAAAATGTTTGAATAATTTCTTTGATCATAGGACGGTGGAGGGAGGTTTGTTACCTATTGGTTTAGGGAGTCATGTGGTCTAGACAGCATGCTATAAATGTTAGAGGTTTGGGAGTACCTGTTTCATTTTCAAACAAATAAATAAGTCTTAGGGTACATTAATGAGTTGGGCAACTTGAGCTACAAAGGAGGAGTTGTAACCTAGTGGATGGGAAAAAATTGTACCCTAGAATTTCTCATGGGCAAGCAATGTGACCATTTTTTTTCTTCCCCCCTCTCTTGTGGCACAGGTTTGTGATGCATAGAAGAAACAACTTGGTCTGTCGACATTTTTTATTTTATTTAATTAATATAATTATACAACAAAATTTTCATTGGATATATGTATAAAAAGTATAGACCAAATCTTTGCTGAGGAGAATTTGTTGCTATGCCAGGGGGGTTCAACTACCACCTACCTTTTATCGTGGCCAGCAAACCATGTTTATGAACAATCAATACCTTTAACTCCCATCTGTTGGTAACTTGGATTGTCAATTGCCATTGCAATGCAAGCCATGCCCTCTCTCTCTCTCTCTCTCTCTCACGCTTCAACTCTCCCACACGCTTCAATAAAATGTAACATGGGGTTTTCTCTTTTAACTTATAGATAGGGAATGTGAGCAAGTTTGTCCCATGTTTGCTTTCATCAGCCATTTGTAGATAGTGAAGGCTGCCCCACCTCCTACTTCCTATATTTCTTCTCTTATTTCAACCATTGGGTTTTCTATTAAGAGAGAGAGATCAGAGGAACAAGGAGCTCTCAGCTATGGCATTGCAGTCTGCACACTGAGACTCTTCTCTCTCTAACCCTAAACCCTATTTAATCCATCATCACTAATACTATTTGGGGTTTAGTGTGTGTGTTTTTGGGTCCTTGTTACCTTTGCTACATATGGCTGCAATGAGGAAAACCAAATCGTTTTTAATGTTGGTCGGAAGAGTCATAAACGAGGCTGTGAGCTTCATTGTGTTTTCGGTTCTCGACCTTGTGGATTTCATCCTTTGTTTTGTGTACAAAGTTGCTGATTTTTTCATCGAAGCCGAATGGAAGCCTTGCTATTGCTCCTCCTCCAAGGAATCCATTACCGGCAGTGGAAAAATCTTGGTTTCAGAACAAAGCGAGTCAAAAATCGTGTGCCTTAGCTCAACCAAGCTGCAGCTTGATGAGATCTCAGACACGCTCTACACCCGCCCTTCGCTCTTGTCCGAGGTCTCAAAGTTAAGCATGAAGGAGATCAAGAAAGGAACTGTGAGATCCACCTTCACGGTCAACTCTACCATTGTTGAAATGCTTCAGGGAAAGATTGGAGGGCAGCATTTGCATCCGATCCCAAGGTGGTCGGATTGTGATTGCAAATTTTGCACATCTTGGACCTCCAATTGCAAAGAAACACTTTTTGTTAAAACAGATGGACCTAGAGGTAATTAACCTAAAATATATTTTTCATTTTCTTAAGCTCTACAAAAACATATATGTGACATTTTTTTATTTAATTTTCGCGATTTCAGAGTATAAGGGACAAGAAGATGTGCTATTCATACATGGGTTCATTTCATCATCAGCATTTTGGACAGAGACATTGTTCCCGAACTTTTCAAGTGCTGCAAAATCAAGTTTTAGGCTTTTTGCCATTGATCTGTTAGGGTTTGGGAGGAGTCCAAAGCCAACCGACTCCATGTACACGCTCAGAGAGCATTTGGAGATGATTGAAAGATCTGTGCTTGAACCCAACAAAGTTAAATCCTTCCACATTGTGGCTCATTCTTTGGGTTGCATTCTTGCCCTTGCTCTTGCTGTTAAACACCCTTCCTCCATCAAGTCCCTCACCTTACTTGCACCTGTAAGTTTTTAAACACATGTATGACCCTTACCCCGCTCAAATCTTACAATAAGATTCTAGTTTAAAACCGCGTAGTTTTAAACTTGACACTTATTTCACCACAGTTTTTTTTTCATTATTTCTGGTTTTTTTTTTTTTTTGGCAATCAAATTTTATACATAGAAAACAATCAGAAGACAGAAATAAACAGAATTGCAAAGAAAAAAAGAAAGAAAAAAGTGCAAAAATCATTTTCGTTAGACATAAGCACAATATCACCGAGTTCATTGTTTTACATTCTTCAACAGTAGTATTATGTAATCACATCCAATAAAGGTTTACATTTATTTGGGTTATTATTTGTGGACACGTTTGGGCCAAGTTTTGGCTTTAAACTAGATTTGAGTATTTTTCTTATTTGTACTTATTTTTTCTTAAAATATGACGTGGCAGCCATACTACCCAATACCAAAGGGTGAACAAGCAACACAATACGTGATGAGGAGGGTGGCGCCGCGGCGGGTGTGGCCGGCGATTGCGTTCGGCGCCTCAATTGCTTGCTGGTATGAGCACATCTCAAGAACCATTTGTTTGCTCATTTGCAAGAACCACCGGTTTGTGGAATTTCTTACCAAACTTATCACCAGAAACAGGTAAATGTTCATCACCGCCCTTTGTAGAATATTATTGTAGTGTTCCATTCCCAATCACCGAAAAAGCCTATTTTCAGACACAACAAATCGTGTTATATTATTCTTATCTGCCATTAATTTCCCTACCTTAAAAAGGGTACTTGTGGGACAACATTTTAGATTTTTTATGCGTGTTAGATTGATTGGTCCAACAATGTGGCCGATAGATCCTAAACCCACCCATATGTAGCCCGTAACTGCATGCTGGCAACCAGCTTCTGTGATGGTTGGGCTACCATACCTATAGTAACTTTGATTTTTACCACCACTAAACAAAAAGTAAACACATCCTTTGACACACCAAAAAGTAAACGCTGCCTTTTAAATTTAATAGGGAAGGTAGTGCAATAGGAAAAAATGAAAACTAATGAAAATGACCTGTAAATTTTGAGTTTTAACGATAAAGATAAAATAAAAGTCAAAATGAATAGTACCAGGATTGATTTTTTAGTGTAAAAATGTGATTTTTTGTTAAAATAAACAGTACCGGAAGCTTTTCGTTAAAGTTCCTTAAAAAAATCATCTAAAGATGGGTCCAAGTTCATATTTCTTCTCCATTGAGTGAGGGACATGGGTCAAACATAGGAGACCAAATGTCACAAAACGATGGAGACTGATCGATAATTTGAAGTTTGAATTTAATTTTGTCTCGTCATTTATTATGCTGGAGAATGCTGCTGAAAAAGTTGATGCCTAAAAAAAAGAGGAAAGCTAATGAAAATGACTTGAAAATTTTGAGTTTTAACTAAAAAGATAAAATAAAGAGTAAAGTGAATAGTACTAGAATTGACATTTTAGTGTAAAAATGTGATTTTTCATTAAAGTGAACAGTACCGAGAACTTTTCGTTAAAGTTCTCTAAATGTTAAGCGTGAAAGATTGGTACAGAAAAAGATGATAGAGAGAGAAACAAGAGAGAGACTAAAAAGGAAAAATGAAAGCTCTTGAATTGATTGATGTCTCTTGTACAATAGTTCTAGCCATATATACAAACACACTTAATAACCTAATAAATTTCTAATAAAGCTAATAATTCAATACATGAAATGATAATTACATCCAACATACCAGATAGTGACATGTGTCACTTAATAGTCGATACCTGCAGTACGACATATGATTCAATAAAAAATATGAAAAAGGATAATCACCGGATCCCTTTCTTAGGGATCCTAAGGATCCCGTGATCTCACCCATTAATCGTATATCGTGCAATCAATTTTCATTAAGTACTATTTATATTTAATTTTAAATTTTAAATTTTGAAATGATTTTTAATCTCACGATATACAATGAACGGATGAAATCACAGAATCCTTATGATTCCTAGAAAAAGATCTGGCGAGTATCCTTTCCCAAAAAATATATGCAACATACTTCAAAATATTATTTTTCTATTACAAGAAATAGTTTATATTAATTAAAACTAAATACGAAGAGAAAGTTTAAACTTGGTTGTAGAAAGTAGGGCACACTACCATGTCAAACTTGGTCCATGCATAAATTACGTACTTAAAATATTAACATTTTTTACATAGGTAGGTGACGTCCATCTGCGTCATTAATTCTGAATTTATAAGAAAAAAGATTGTACCTAAATGATATTGGTAAATATACCAACTTTCATAGTGAATGAATTAGTTTTCTTTTGTACACTACAGAATGAAGACTTTCTTGCTCGAAGGTTTCTTCTGTCACACCCATAACGCAGCATGGCACACATTGCACAACATTATATGTGGCACCGCCGGCAAGATGGAGAAATACCTAGACGATGTCCGAGACAATCTAAAATGCGACGTAAATGTGTTTCATGGCAAAGATGATGAACTTATCCCGGTCGAGTGCAGCTACAGCGTGCAATCAAAAATTCCCCGGGCTCGTGTGAAGGTGATTGAGAAGAAAGATCACATTACTGTCGTGGTCGGAAGACAGAAAGCTTTTGCTAGAGAGCTTGAGGAGATTTGGAGAAATTCATCAAGTGGTTAAGATCAATAATTATGATCTTTAATCTGATGAAAAAATGTTGAGTATGATTGCACGTCTTAATTTCCAAATAGCAGAGAGGACTAGAGGTCGATATATAAAACTAGCGTAAGTTAATATGAAATAATGGGAGGCTCAATTTATTCCTCTTCTTCAACTGTGGAAGCCTCAGATAGGCACTTTAGCTGGCTAGCTCCACAATGTGAAAATTGCTACCCTGTGAATAGTGAGGTTGTTGTCGTGCCTGAAACCTTAAGTTATAAAATTATCAGCAAGTTGATGATAAGATAAAAAAGAACACAGAATTTAGTAAAAGCCTTGTTTTTATTTTTTCTCCGATTGTTGGTTTCAAGTGTAAGATTACATGGTAATAATGGTTTCAAGTTTTATTATATGAATGGAATCTTGATGGGTACAAGTATAAGAACTGGAGAAGTTGAGTAATAAACTGACAAAAGTTGAAGTTTCATCATAAAATCAATATACGGAGAGTAGCACAACTTACTTATAAGTCCATGCAAGGTCATTTTTTTTCATACATAAACAACTTTCATTTTCTCTCTCCATCTCGCTTGGTTTCTCCTTGGTTCTTAGCTCTGTCTCTCTCTCTCGTTTCCATTCATATGACTGGTCAAAGTGAGATTAATCGAAAATTGGAATCAAAATTATGACAATGGGGAAGAGTTGGAAGTGGTGAATTGTAATGGTAAACAGAGTTTTTCTTTTAACTCACTGTGTTTAGGACTTACATTTTTTTTTTTATAATTTAAATGAATTTTGTGTAGATTATCAAATTATTTGTGTAAAAAAAATAACAATAGGAAGTGGGAATGTTGACAAAATTGGCATCCAATTGAACAAGGATAAAGAACACCTTTATTTGCAGAAAAAGAACAACTGTTTTAAAATATAGTTAAATATGAATCCACGTGTAAAAAAATAATTTCTCTGACATTACCCATTAAAAAGTCGTTCTTCTCCAAGGAAGGCTCAAGTGGGAAATATTGTTTCTAGAATATAGCTACTCAATCATGTACATTTAATTGCCGACAAATGATACATACATGTATTAATATAAAATATTAAAATCTTGAAATGTTTCAAAGATTAAAATGTAGCAATGTATTCATTAAATTTTCGGCACTTGGTGTAATTAAAAATAAGGGAGTTTTTACCAAAAAAAAAAAAAGGGAATTCTTGAGTTTGATATTTTGTAAGCTGTGAATCTGCTTGATTGTGGTCACGAATAGAGTACAATTCACAACTAACTTATTCCGGATCTGAAAATGATGGATAACTGTAGTTCGCCACCAGTTGTCCTATTTTCTAAGAATTATTTTTTCAAAGATTAAAAGAAAAACGACCTTTTTTTTTTTTTTTTGGTTGTGATAGTCATCAAATATCAATGTGGAGATGTCACACAACTAAAAGACTATGTAGGTGTGGAAGACTTAATGCACCTCTTATATAGCAATTTATCTAAGGGGTGGTTTGGGAGTGAGGTGCTTAAAAAAAAAGCATCCATGAAAAAAAGCTGTGAGGGTTTTAGGTGTTTGGTAAACTAAAAAAAAAGGGCTTATTTTGGAAGCTGCTGTGAGAATAAGCTGAAATCAAAGGAAAAGCTGAAGCAACTATTTGCTGCTTTGGAAAACTGGCTTTTTTTCAAAGCACACAGAGCTACAGTGCTCCTTTAATGAAAAGACCCACGCCGAACTTGTGGGCGAAGATCAAGTCGACGGCGAGGGAGGAGATCTCGACGGTGAGGGAGGGTTCGAAGGTGGTCATGTCGACAAGGATGCCTCCGGGGCGGAGTCCGGAGAGTGCGTCGGTGGTGGGGTCGAGGAGGACGGAGCGGACGTCGGATTTGGGTTGTGGGTATTCTGGGTTTGTGGGTTTTCTGTCGAAATGCGGTTGAAGACAGTGAGGGCGCCCGCCTTGAGGGTTTTCTGGGTTGTGGGTAGAAGAACTGGATTTCCAGTCGGGATCACTGAAATCGATCTGCTACCCGCTATGGCTTTTGCTCTGAGCGAAGACGCGGCTGCTGTTCTTGGCGACTCCACTGGAAGTAGTAAGCGCGGCGGTGGAGGACGAGTCCCGGCGGGGTGATCGCGTGCAAGAGAGTGGCCATAAAACTTAAGATTTCTTCAAGTTTGTATTGATCAATGCGAGAGTTGGAAGAATTGCAGAGAGAGTAAATAAATAATTAAAAAGAGAAAATAGAAAGCAACGAGGGATTGCAAAGAGAGTAAATAAATAATTAAAAAAAACTCATTTTATATCCTTTTTTTATCATTTCACACAGTCACAGCTGTTTTACATAAAAGTTTACCAAACACTATCAGATTGCTATTTTTTCCAAAAGCACTTTTACAAAAAAGTTTACCAAACACTCTGCTGCTTTATTTCACAGCCGCTTATTCTCACAGCACAACCGCTTATTCCCACAGCAGCTTTTTTTTTAAAGCACAGCAATACCAAACCAGCCCTAACACTACGTAAGCACTGCTTTCTATTTCAGGAATCATGCAGGACCTTTACAACAAAGTACCTACTTCGCTTCTTGCCGGTGGACACCTACTTTTTCCTAATACATTGCTTAAAATTCATTAGATTACCAAAAAAATTATACATAAAAAGTATTGTTGAGAAATTTGATTCTATGATCTATCGCACAACTAATCGTTTCGAGATTTTTATCTCTCACATGAACTTGAAGTATTGGACGTATTAGTTTTTATGGATCTTCCTCATCTTCTTTTTATTCTTGTAACATTTTTGATCTATCGCACAACTAACATTTCTAGTGAACAAATTCAGAAATTCTCTGTTAAAAAAAAAAAAAAAGTCTTAACGAAACACTTCTGATACTATTCACGTTAAGGATATTTTTACTCTAAAAAGTTACTTCTAGTACTATTTATTTACAACATTTTTTTATTTTTTTGATTAAAACTTAAAATTTTCAAATCTTTTTCATTAGTTTTTTTTTAAAAAAAAAAAAATTTCATGGTTGTAGTAGTAAATGCATGGCTCTTTGTTAGGTATAAGTTTACTAGGTCATGTTAATTGTTGGCATATTAATTTCTGAGTACTACACGTCTGCAGTCCAAACAAACCAGAAACAAGTTCATAATAATTCTAGTACATAATTTTGACTTGTTGCACCTAATCTTGAAATGAACACCACTTCCATGGCCCAGTATTTATGTTTGAGAGAAAATCTCCTGATTGACAAGAACAGATACGCCCAACTTTGACGGCATTATATTAATGAGCAATGTTTTCCATTTTTAAGAATTATACAGTTATATTGTCATTCTGCCAATTCGGTCATACATTCTAAAATAAATTGGTTTGATCAATTGTTCGTATTCACATGGTGACAAGAAAATTTCATATTAGAATGAGAAAATATTGCGAATAAGGTAATTCATCCTATACATTTGATAATCATAACCATTCAGTTTCTAAATGATTCGAATGATTCGAATGATTTTTTGTAAGGATGATCTTCAAATGAAGATTATGTTCAATTCTAATTATGGAATTTATACGGTAAATATATCTTATTTACCAAATGTAGGATATTTGCATTCCCTCTTGGAATACAAGTATTATCTTGATGTTTATATGTAGATTATTAGCTCGTTTAGAAGTGCTTTTAAAATGATCAAAAATGTTTTTAGTAAAATTGTTTTAGTTTCAAAAACGCTTGAAGTGCTTTTCCAAAATTCACTTTTATATTTACAAAGGATTTGTTCCAAACTTTCATCAAAAATGTTTTCAATCATTCTAAAAACATTTCTAAACGAGTCCTACAGTAAAGTTAAATTGCTCTAATATGCAGTGAGTAGTTGAGTAACTGAAGTGTGGACCGTTGACTAACATAGGAATTTACATAAATAATAGTGAGGCAAATAGTGTTTTTTGTCCACACGGCTAGTATTCATGCAGGTTGGCGAAGGAAATGACCTAATTTTTTGCTCATGAAAGAAACTGAAAGAACGGAAACCATATCGCAATTCAAGTCTTATTGTATATTTTGATGTACGTAGTACTACTAGTACGTAGTTGCTAATATCATCATGGGCCAAGCCAGGAACGGAGTCAGAAATTTCTTCTAGTGGAGGCAACCGAAAACAACTAAGAAAACCTTATTATAGTATAGTTATACGCAATATGATTAATGATGGTTTCAAATGACGATGTATCACAATTTCAATGTTACAAAAATTTCAATATAGTAGTGGAAAGTGGCAAAGTGATGAGAAAAATATAAGTACATAATATGCGGGAGAGGTTTTTTTTGGTTTGAATGATAGAACAAGAGCACTATTGCTCAAATAATATTTGATATGGAGTATAAGTAGAATGAATGTATGTTGGATATTAAATACATATATTTTCTTCAAAGATAACCCGTGTATATTATATATATAATTGTAATCTACAACTAAACAAATGAATAATATGAGTGGGAGCATCTGCCCCCAGTGAGCCTTCATTGGCTCTGTCCATGGGCCAAGCCAACTACATTGACAGCATTATAGGTTTGTAATAAGCATTGAGAGAAGAAGGTAATATAGGTTGACAGAAATTATGAAGGGTATTGTATTTGTACATCAGCTAAAAAGATGAAGGAAGGTGATGGTCATGCTATGAATTAATGTCATTGTGCTAATTATGTTTCATGGAGAATGTCCTCGAGCAATCTAATTTGGCATTTATATGGTATATTGAATAAATTTATTCTATTTTGAAGGAGTGTTTGACGCAGCTTAATAAAGAAAAAGATATCAAATGATAACTTAAAAGAAAAGTACACTAGAATCCATGTAAAAGTATGAGAAAATCTCAAAAATTTGAATGACAACTGAAAGATAACATTCTTAACACCTAAACATCCTAAAAGCATCCCTAAAACAAAAATCCTAATAAAACCCTGGAAAAGATGGATTTTGGCCGAAATACCTGTATGTCATGGGCCATGGCACAATAGTTAGTTTGATGTGCTTCGCTTTTTTCTCAGAAACGTGGGTTATGCGCTCCGCCGTTTTATTCTTGCTACCCAATGTGTACGGTTCAACTTAATTTTTAATCATTCCACAATCTGATTTACATCAGTATTCAAATTTATAGTTCTACAACCTTTTCTTTTATGTCAAATAATTTCGCAATATATATATATATATATATATATGAACATCCGTCTCTCAACATTAGTACGACAAGAAACAAATTACTACCCCGCATTAAGCATCGTAATCAATTGATGATGAGATGCAAGTTCCACAGCATAAAAGGATATAGATAGAGATACTCCAACTATAAAACAAACATTCATTTTTTTAATCACTAAGAGTAAATATCATTACAACTAATAAATTTATTGACCTATTATCAATACAATTAACACACTTGTGTTCTTTAATAACCAGCGGACATCTTGAAAAAATTTCATGATATAGAGGTTCAAGTCCATCAAATAAACCAATAACACAAAAATGTGAATTAAAAAGCTACTACTACTTTTTGCAAAATTTAGCGGATAAAGGTGAGAAATTGATGGATGGATGGCAAGAAGAAAGATGGTTTTATTGTCCGTACCTCATCGTGGAAGACGAAAGGGAAATGGGCCTTGCTTAGAAGTTCCTGAGTAGCTACTTGAGCTAAGCCCACTATATATAGTGGCTCATTCTTCAAGCCCATAGCAGCTACATGTTCCTAAATTTTTGGCCTACCAAAATGAAGGATGCAACGGATAGATGATGCACTACAATATATCTATATAGATAAAGTGAGAGCCTCAGTTTGATGAAACATTCTAAACCCCTAAAATACCCTTACTTAATGTCGGAGCGCAAATCAAGGATTTAATACCAAAAGAGGGATAAAAAGGTAAAAACATTAACTCCAAAATTTGAAACGCGGGAGGAAAGTGAAAAAGAATAGACAGTTGTCAGTTTATCAGTTCTAGTTCAACTTCCTACGATCGAAACCAGAGAGTTTGACGATTCCCACGATCGAAACTAGAGAGCGGTTTATGATTCCCACCATCTGAGTTCAGTTGAAGGTTACACAATAAGTACCCACATACCACCACTATATGCAAATGAATAATCGAAAAGAGCCCAATTTTCGGTACCAGACTCCGGGACGCGGCTTGGAACTCATCCTTCTCCACACATTCGATCCCGGACGCCCACTTTCAGGAGCCCAGTCTCCTGTCCGTTGCTCCTCTCTCTCCCGATCGCAATATTTAAGTAAGGTTTCCATTTTGTGCAAATCCCTAACCCCAACTTTCCTTACTATTTAGCTTTTGATTTCAACTTTTCATTCAACAAAATGCATGCTTTTAGGGTTTCTCAACCTTAATTTAATTATTCTTCATCCAATTTTCACCAATTCATATCACTAATTTGGTCCATCTCTAATTCATTTGCTGGGAAAGGACATTGGAATACCCCGAGTGTTTAGTTGGGGTTTCGATTTGATTACATTTGGTTTTAATTTTGTCTCTGCTGCATTCACCATTGCTAAACCTGGGTTTTGTGCTCTGCATGCAAGGGGCTTTTCAAAATCAGGTACACCACCTTTTGAATTATGTATTAATTTTGTTTGTTGCATTGATTTCAAATGGAATTTTGATTCAAACAAGTTAGGTCGGACAAGGAATTTCCACAGTTGAACCTGAGCCCGTACCCGAATATTGAGCGGTACAGTTCCCGGTTTCTTACGGTTTCGGATATCCACACAATCTATTGGGAGCAATCTGGAAATCCCCACGGCCGTGTGAGTTGCGATCGTTCTTCTTAAAGTTTTTTATATACAACTTTGAAGCTTTTCTCCAAATTTATTCACTATATAATGTAATTCTTCAGTGATTAGAGATTCTGAAAATTTAGAACACGGGAATTTTTAAATCTTCTCAACCAGAAAAGGATTGAAAAGGAATTTTGATTCAGACAAATTATAGCATGTTTATCATCTTAATATAACACAAATTATAGCATGTTTATCATCTCAGTATTACAATAAGAGGCTCAATAGGTTACCACATGATTCTTTAAGGCTTTTCCTCAACTGGGTTCTCTGCTTTCTTTCTTTCGTTTAAAGATTCGGTTGAATTGGTTAAAAAAACAATGCGGGTACTCAAGGTTCTATTCAGAATCATTGTTGAGTTTCTGAACTTTCATCTATGGTTTCTGATTAATTTCTCAATTGGGATTATTTCTTACCAATTTCCTTAGAGATTCGTGCGTTTGTTAGGGATGGCAATTCTAACCGTTAAACCCGATAACCGTGGATAACCGTCCGAATGGATTGGATTTGGATATGAAAATTCGGGTATGGTTTGGATATGGGGAAAAACCGTTTATATTATTCGGTTATGGTTTTGGATATGGTTATAGAGGTTCCCAAACCGTATCCATAACCGAATCCGATCCGATTAGTAAATAATATAATTTATATATAATATAATTTGGATATGGTTATATATGTATTTGTATATCTATTATTCACCAAACCATTAGCTTGAGAATACAAAAATTGCATTTTGTAGGAAAGTAAAGTTTTGAATCAAAATCAATGCGAACTCAATGATCCTTTTAGGACATAACGAAGATAAGTCAACATCATCAGTGTTTTAATTTTTATACTCAACAAGATCCATTCATTGGATCATTTTATACATCAAATGTTTAATGATGAAATTGATATCTACTAACTTATAATTTCTCAATTGAACGAATATATTTTTTGTATTGACGAAGATGGATATACCCGTTAACCGATGGGGAATCTGTTACCCGGTGGGTATGGTTATGGATAATACCCGATGGTTAATTTGCGGTTATGGATATGGTTAATTTTCGTGGTTATGGGGATGGATATAGCATTTCCGTCCCTAAACCGAACCGTTGCCATCCCTCTGTTTCTTCGTTTTTTACAGGAAATGAAACTGCTCTCTTCCTCTTCTTGACACCCACGTTGATAGCATTGATCTTCAAGAGTTAAAGGAGAGGTCTCATCTATATCCAGTCCCTCATCGATAATTTTTTTTGCCATCCCTTTTGCAAATTTATTTTTGTAGATTTTTATTTCAATGGATTTTGTTTTTTTGGCTTTAGGGAGTTTTTGTTTATAATAATCCATTTTCCGATTAATCGTGCTTTTTCCATTAGGTTTTCAAATTATTTGTAGTCGGTGCTGGTGGTGGAGATAAATGTGATCTGGTGTTGTGTGGGTGAGACATTGTAGGGTTAGTAGTTTGAAAATTTTCCAATTCTTTATTCATTAGTCTATGTATTTTATTGATTTTTGTCCTGCCAAGACTTTCTACTATTTTGACTTATTTGAATTTCATTATCTGAACTCTGTTCTCTGAATTTGGTTACCTAAATCGCGCCAGATATTTGATGTGGCCGGTGGCTTTGTATGGCTGGCTGGTGTTATTTGGGGGTGATTTTAGTTATAATGGGAGACATGACACATTAGTTAGATCTATGCTCATGAACTGATTAGGATTAGAATAGTAGAGTCTTTGCTAATTTATGCGTTTTTATTCTCTGTACTATTATAATCGTCCTTACGTATATTGGGACTAAATTGAATAATGATGCTTCCTTTTCTTCTCAGTGAAAACACATACCAAAGCAACAAAGCTATGGTGGTGGGAATAATCGTTCTCAGGTATGTATGATATGAATGTGTGATATGAATGTGTGATATGAATTATTTTGCCAAAGTTCACGGTAAGTAGATTGTACATATTTGATTCTCTGGGATATTGTAACTGTATTTCGGTTCATGCTGGGGAATGGATTGCTTCTAATTAGAGTCTTTATGATGGTCACTATCAGTTCTCGCATGTATTGGGCAATGCAGTTTTGTTGGTTCATGTTAGGGAATAGGTTGCTTTTACTTAAAGCCTTTATGATGGTCGCTATTAGTTCTCGCACATATGGAGATTAGAGAGTTGTAGACAAATTTGTATCCAACTCGATTGGATTTTCTTCATTCTTTACCTTTTTCTCTTTCTTCATCTCTGTTTCTATCTCTCTCTCTCTCTTCTGAAACCAAGTCAAATGCTATTCTACCACTCTCCTCCTTCCCTCGCCCCTGTTCTTTGAACATGTTTGTTAGTCTTGATCAGATATTGAACATACTAATTATACATGCCATGCAATTTTAATTGATTGCAAGCTTATTGGCTTTCTCTGATGTACTTTAAATTTCTCTCTTGGCTTCGTTTGCAATCTTTTTTGGATTAATTCTTCATATTCTCCCAAGTTTGTATCTGTTGGACGAAGAAATTGTTCTTTTATTTCTATCATATGTTTAATAGTTATTATTTCAACGTATGTCCTTCCTGGCAGATTCTAACAGATGCTGCTATTCTCAAGCGTCAAAAGAAAGAAATTGAGGAGCTCTGAGCCAAATTGCAGGTAAATTATAAATATAGATTGCCTACGTAAAATAAAGGAATTTAAATATTCCACATGTTTTAGGAATCTCATTCAGAAACGTTGGGCAGAGGACATCCTCAATCTGCAAAACACGTTATTGCAGGTTTGGAATATACACTATGTTTATTGTAATTAGTTGAATGCAAGTGTATTCTGGGACATGCGTACTTTCTTTGCAGACTGAGTTAGAGAGGAAGCGTATGGCTTTCAAGTTTTAGGAGGAAAAAAAAGCCCAAGTTGAAAGAGAGAAGATGGTGCAATAGCAAGCTAAGAAAATTGAGAACCTGAGCTCAATGGTGTTGTATTCAAATAGAGATGAGAATGAAAAATAACTACTAAAAACTGTAAAATTCTATTATCTATAATCACACAAATATTTGCTCGATATTCTAATGTGCCGTTGCCAATGAGATAAGATTTAGTTAAACACTCTTTGTTGAATCGATAAATTTCTTTCTGTTGGAAAACACAATACACCTTTAGTGGCGCGTAGCGTCCGTGATACAAAAATGCCTCTCGCACGCAAGTTAGTGTGTGCGAAGAGGCTAGTAGTACCTTAATTATATCCTTCATTTCAGTAAATACATTTTAACCAACTAATCAAAACTATATGAGGCTAATGGAGGTAACTTTACACAAACAACTAATTAGATAAGGCTTTTTACTCAAGTTGGTCCATGAGATTTGCATAACAAATCACTTTGGTCCATGAGATTAAAAATCAATAGAAATGGTCCTGAGATTGTCCATCATCTATTATTTTGGTCATTCCGTTAAGTGTCCTGGAGCTCTTGGCCGAGAGGTAGGGCAATTTTCAAAACTTCGTAATTCAATCGTTTCTTAACTAAATTCGACCCATAATACATCAAAATGAAGATAGGAAAATGTAGAACAAGTTTATACCTATTTGGAAGCTCAATGGTTGCTGGAGATGGCCGGAAAATAGCCTGAAAGGTGTGGTCTGCAGGAAAACTAAAAAACTCGTCGGAAATTGGGTAAACTTTAAACATTCATAACTTCTTCAATACTCAACGAAATCGAGTGATTCAAAAACGAAAATCATACTTGTCGACGAGACGAAGAGAATGGTACCTTTCTCGATGGCTGAATCACCTTGGTTTGGCCGGCAAATGGCTCGAAATGACTGTCTTGGTCTCGAGTTAGACTAAACTTGCTATTTCATGCTGGACAAGATTATTTTTAACGGAAGTAACAACTCAATTAGCAAATTATAAAAAGTAATAACTCATCTTTCAAAGTATACAAAGATGAGTTGTTAACTTTTCAATTTGACAAATCGGTTCGCACAATATATTTTAATGAAAGTATTATTTACTTATTCACCCAATCACATTAGCTAATGCTACTTCTTTAAAACAATAATATATAAGAAGGAAAATAAAATTTAAAGAGTTGGTAGAACCGTTGAAGAATGGGTTAAAGTCATAAACTTTAAAGGTAGCAAAAAAGTGTCACGTAAGTTAGCAAATTACACTTTTAAACAAATTTTACGAACCCCTTAGTGATGCTCTAAGAACGAATCAAAATGAAGGATAGAATGTACTAGGGGTGCAAATTGGATTGGAAATTTCAATCTGAACCAAAAATATATGTTCCGAGTCCCAACACTACCGAAAATTCCTAAGATTTGGATCGCAATTGGAATGTACCTATCCAATCAAAATTATGAAGTTCTCATCCGAGATTCTTCAAACTTAGTACTGCAAAATAAATCATATATCATGATTACTTATATATTTAGATATGCTTTATTTCAAATTTGTATATTTAATCATACTTTTATATATTAAAAATGAAGAATATAATCATATGTACAATTTTATCTTGTCTAACATGATTTTATGCCATACAAACACGTAGTGGCCTACAAATATCTCCAAAATTAAGGAAAAAAATATTGATGGTGGATACATAAAAGTTTAAAAAATTTCTCAGTGTTGCAAAATATAAGAGACTCGATGTGAGATCCCACATCGCCCAGGGGAGTGGATCCTGTAAGTTTTATATGTATATTCTCATCTCAACCTAGCACGAGACCTTTTGGGAGCTCACTGGCTTCGGGTTCCATCGGAACTCTGAAGTTAAGCGAGTAGCGCACGAGGTCACTCCCATGATGGGTAACCCATTAGGAAGTTCTCGTGTGAGTTCCCATAAACAAAACCTTGAGGGTGTGGTAGGGGCCGACCCATTGAGAAGTTCTCGTGTGAGTTCCCAGAAACAAAACCTTGAGGGTGTGGTAGGGGCCCAAAGCGGACAATATCATGCTACGGTGAAGGCGTGCCCGGGACGTGGTGGAGCTCGGGTCGGGATGTGACACTCCAAGATGTTCCGAAAATCCTAAGATAAAACGGATTATGAATTTTTTTATAAATTCTGAAAATCCAAAATTCATTGAAACTAATAGTTGATTTCCAAACTGTTTTGGATTGACATTAAAATGTTTGTTTCTGATTCGATGTGACCAAAAATCACCCTTAGAATATACTAGTCATAGTGCCCGCGCGTTGCTGCGGGTGTTATAAGTGTATAAAACATGTAAAAAGTTGGACATTAAAGTACAAAATAAGGAGCAAAATTAGTGTCTTCAATATCTAAGTCTCTGCCAAAATGATCTTGGATCTTCAGCTCATGCTGTAAACCTGGGTACTAAAACAGTGTAAATTATTGTTAACATCCTCTTCGGTTCTATAAAATCAGAAAAAGAAAATTTGCACAGAAAATCCATTTTGATATTCATATTTAATTATAAACTCACATCATGTGGCATTTTTCAGATGCTAGAAAAAAGAACAAATGAATTCCCACGAATGTAACTCTTAAAAAAAAATAAAAAATTTAATTCTACAACAAAACCCAAAAGCAAGCAACCAAAGTTTCTCACCTTAAGCACAAATGTCTTCCAAAGCTGCAAACAAAAGTTCCAGAAAAATAAAAACCTGAATCCCTTGAAATTCAAAAGAAAACCTGATTATACACCCACACGCAAAACCCGATGACACAAAAAAAAAAAAAAAAAAAAAAAAAAACCAAAAATGAGAAGGGAAACAATTTCAATAGAAAATCCATTTACAAATCCATTTGTCAGGACCCATAACACAACCTAACTAAAAAACTCACGGATTAAAAGTTTCTCCCCAAGAACCCCATCTCTGTCATCAAACGAAAACTCTGAAAGCAACAACCCATTTAAAATTGAACCCAAAAAAATTAAAAGCTTCTAACATATAAAATTGAACATAACACAATCCATACAATCGCATAAAAAAGTTTTAGATGCAAGATTAGAAAAACTCACCACAAAACTATCCACTTTGAGACCAACAGAGGCGAAGAGATGAGAGAGCAGACGGCTGCGAAAGAAGAGAAGCAAAAGAAATGGGAAAAAAAAAGGACCAAAAGCAGTGAAAGGGAATCACTGCAGAGAGCAGGTAAGAAAAGGAACCAGACAAAAATGTTGAAGAGCAAAGTTGAAATAACAAAAAAGAAGCAGGGGTGAAAATGGAATGACACTGTTACTTTCACTGTTCATGAACAGTATTTCCCAGTTTGGGTTTTAGTATATATAGATGTACTATAACATATGGGGCTATGGAAGCAATTATGTCCTCTTGACCAATTCTAGTATCAGTCGCAACAATTCATGTATTGGGACTCCAAATGTTTGCAAAATCAATTTGAGGCCTCACAATAACCACTTATGCATGAGCATAAGCAGCCCACGAGGGTGAATTTTCAGCACATGTTCCATGGATGGAAAGCTATTGTTTCTAACTAAAGAGTATAGATATAGAGAGTTATCTAGACCAACAAATTTTGAAGCAACTTTTCAACATTCTGGCTTTGTTTCGTATATGCTGGGCTCAACAAATCAAGACCAACAAATTAGCACATGCCAACCAAATAACACATGTTTTTTTATCTGTATTTTCAGTATCTTCCTATAGTCCTAGATTCTTGATTTCTTTCATCCTGGGTTACGCATGTGTGTTTTTCAACGTCCCCACTAGCTTCATGAATTGTACGAATGTATTTGGTCACTTCTGGTGTCTTATTCCAAACATCATACACGCATTGTACGTTAGCCAATCGAGAATAGACATTTCAAACTTTTAGTGGACCTTGTGGTCCATTTGATAAATATCATTTTATTTTCAACTTTTATTTTTATGTCGAAGAGAAATTATATGAGGTAAAGGAGATTGTATGAAAACAAATACTCGAAAGTTAACACTTTAAATAGTTGTCAGTTTTTTGTTTTAGTTGAATAAACCTACGTATGACACTTCAAACAAAAAGTTCTACATGGATCATCTCGCACAACAAATCACAACTCATATTAAATAGTTTCACTTCTCATTGTATCGAAGTTTTTTGCATAAAAATCTACACACTTATTGATTGCCCAGATGATGGAATAGAGATAGTATTAATGCTATTATTAGTGACCGCAGCTCGCCTCTCTGAAACTGTAAGCTCTGTACTATTTTGAAATGTTGTTGTCATACTAAGGACAAGTACCTTGCCACGTGATGAAAACATGTACACACAGAGTAGAGACTACGAATGTAGGATTTTTGTGAGTTGCTTGGGGAACTCGTCTCATCAGTCCTATTCTGAAAACTTATTGCACTTGAATTGTTTGTTACCAGTATGGCAGTATCTGTCTTCATTTGAAAGATTGACAGAAAGTTTACTGGTTTTCTCCATTTCACCATGTGAGAAATTTTAGAACACGGAAATGAAACATTTTCCTATTGGATATCTGCTAGGTTGACACAATGACACGGCTTATATTTACTTGCATTTCCTCTTAATTTGGTTAAATCAGCTTGAATTCTTTCATTTTTTTTACCTGTCACCTACGAGAGACTAGAGAGGTTATCATATGGACTATTGATTAGGGATTAAGGTATGGTAAAATTAATAAGGAAAACTAATGAAAAGAGTTTAAAAAGTTTTAGTTTTAATAAAAAACTATGTTTAAGTTTTGTTTAATGATTAATACAAGGTCCATATTAAAGCAGTCCAACTAAAAATGGCCCAACTATAATAAATTATGATTTGTCGATTTTACCCCTAACTTTTTTAGGTTAAGTTTCAGATTTTCGTTGTTAATGCAGTTCATCGTTGTTTTGCAGACATTCTTCTTTTTCTTTGAAACAAAAATATAGATCCTCATGCTATTTAATTTATATTTTATATTATTTCGTTGAAATGTGGTCGTCGTTATTATTCATAGAGTATTGTGTATTTGAGGTAATGTTTTTCAATTTTTCTTCGTCAGTAGAGTTCATCGCTTGTTTCTTCTGAAAATAAATTTGAGATCTGCATGCTATTCAATAATAACCACGGGTCACTATTTCTAGACTGTAAAAATAAACTGTTTCTGGATTTTAAGTAACATTGTTTATGAAATCTAAGTCACTGTTTCTGGAATCTAAGTCACTGTTTCCAGAGACAGTGTTAGTTTTTCCAGAGACAGTTTTAGTTTTTCCACAGACAGTGTTAATTTTTCCGAAGACAGTGTTTTTCTAGAGACAGTGTTAGTTTTTTCAGAGATAGTGCTAGTTTTTCCATAGACAAGGTTAGTTTTTCCAGAGATAATGTTAATTTTTCCAAAGACAATGTTAGTTTTTCTAGAAACGGTGTTAATTTTTTTAGAAACAGTGTTAGTTTTTCCAGAGACATTGTTAGGTTTTTCCAGAGACAATGTTAATTTTTCCAGAAACAATGTTAGTTTTTTCAGAGACAGTGTTAGTTTTTGCAGAGACAGTATTAGTTTTTCCAGAAACAATTACAGATTCAAAACATAATGGGTCGCATTGTTTTCTAAAAAAGTGGCAAAAAATAATACTATTTCCTAGAAATGTTTAACATTAACAATGTTATGAAAGTTGAACGCCATGGTTGAAGTCACTTTTCTCTCTCTTTCTCGTCTGCTTTTTCTATTTTCTTTTTCTTTTCCAGATTTTGTAATTGGGGAAGGTGGTTCTATCACAGGTAGAGATATATTTTTCTTTCTAGTTTTATGGAGAAGTGGGTGCAAGGAATTGAAATTTTTGGTTTTTTTCCTGTTCCTTTCTTTTTAATTGTACTTTTGGAGATTGGATTCAATAATTTGGGATTTTTTTTTCTTCTCAAAGTCTGGTTATTCTTCAAATCTGAATCTAATTTGGACAAGGAAATTCAAAAACTGGTATATGCACCAAGAATGAAGGAAGAAAAACCCAGAAAACGAAACGATGATCGACGCTCTGCTTGGAGCTGACGTGAGTTTTCTCTTTCATGAAAACAAACAAGTTTCAGACATGCGCCTCCTTGTTGGGGTAATTTTGGAAACTTATTTTTGTTTCTGTTGGGCTCTGTAATTCAGCCCATGTAGAATTGAAGGCCTCTGTCTTTATTGTTAATTTTGAGGTGCTTTTGGTTAAAGAAAACTATAAGGTGGTTTTTTATTAAAATAATATTGGTCTAAGTCATTTTCATTAAAACTCCCAAATTAATATTGGGAAGGACTACCGAAGGTTATTCATTGTCGCTGGATGGATATGAAATTTGAAATTTGTATAGCATATAAATTAAATCACATTCATCCAATCACAAATAGTACAATAGTAATGTAATGCAAAGATATTGATGCGCCTATCTATTAGGGGTGTTGGCCAGCTTGAAACTGTCAATTTTAATCAAATTCTCATTTGATCCAAAATGGATTCGATGTAAGATTTTACTATAGATTACAGTCATTATAGATTACAGTCTGACATATAGTTAGAATCCAATTCAATTTCATATATACATGTGTTCTTGGATTGAATTGACTTGGGAATTGGTTTTTAATGAAAAAAAAAAAACATATTGAAACATAAAATTATCATAAAATAGGATACAACACTAAAGTTAATTTTATAAAGTTAGATGTTAATCATTTGTTTACAAGACCCAAACATAATAAAATAACTAAATAGGGATTTGGTTTAGGTCAATAAAATATTTCATATTTTGGTTATATAGGTTGATGGCCATTTATTTTCCTGCATATATTCAGCCATGGTCAATAAAACCAGTTTTCATGTCCAATTAAGGTTAATGCCACATACGAAAATTATATTTCTCTTTATTGGTCTTTGCTTCTTCTTTTTTTTTTTATTATTAAAGATAAGAGAGGATTCAAAACTATTATTTTAGGGAGTATAATGTATATAATGTTTGATAGATACTTTGCTTAAATCTCAAATTTAACTGTATTCAATAGTCAACAAAAGTCGCCCTGTATTGAATAAAGACTTTGATGGATTTCATCCTTTTCCATTTCCTCATGTTATATCCACCATTAATGCAATCACTATTTACTATCACCACTTCCACCACCAAGTCACCACCACCATCTTACCTTGGTCATCTCCTCAACCTCCACCAGCACCACCATCACTGTCACCATCACCGCCACAACTATTATTGCCATGAGCATTATCACCACTCTTACGATGACCACCACAATCACCATCATCACTATGACCGCCACCTTTACCACCATCACCATTCCCCTCATCCTTACTTTTCCACCACCCCAACTGTCACGCCTTGATCCCGACATGCGTCCAGGATCGACATATGACGCTCAGGTGCAGAGGTACGATGAAATACGAACAAGGTACATAAAGGAATGCTGATAATGAAATTCATAATAAAATAAGTTGGGGGGGGTCTCTCCTACAAATAATTATAACAACTGTACAACAAAAGCAACTAACCCTTACTAGGCAAAACGCATGTAGGCTCCCAATATATTGTCCAAAAGAAATACAAGGATAGGTATAAGCAACAATTGCGCCCTACGAGGACAACGCCTGTCACTTGTGCAATTGGGCCCTACACCGTGAGAATAGTGCAACGGGCAAAGCAACAACCTGGATAAGCTGTGAAGCTCGTGTGAGTGTCAATAACCCAACTATGTGATAATAATAAAACAAGTCCATAGATCACAGTTTAGAAACATCAATGGTAAAACCATACTTTATAAAAATCATGAACAACTCGTTGAAAATCCTTAAGGAGTCACCTATACATACATTGACTTTTCTAAATCAAACCACAAAGGTTTTCAAATCTCTGGTCTATGCTTATGCTAAAAACTAGACCTAGAGTTAAATAGTTTGGCCGAAGCCTACAGCTTCTAAGTTTCCACATTCCAGACCAACTCAAAGGAACTTGAAGAAGTAGAGGGATTCCGGACCACTCAACGGAATCCAACGAATACCGGGTTTCATACCAACTTCATGGAACCAGACATGAGGTGGGATTTTGGACCACTCAATAGAATCCAATAGAGATAGAGTTCTAGACTATTCAAATAGTAGTGGGCGACAAAGTTGTAAGAAGAGGAAATTTGGACCACACAACGGAATTCGAATCGAACATGTTTTCTAACCACTCAATGGAACCTTGTCACGCCTATCTCGAGATACACCAAGGATCGACACTTGGCAGCTGAAAGAAAGAGTACAATTATACATAAAGTCAGTTGAGACTCATACATAATATATCAGATAATCAGAGGAAACAAAAATTACAAATAAGGGGAATAAACCCAATTCTCAAGTGCACTGCATACACCAACTACACTCCTTGAAAACCTCTTTCTCTAACCGCTACCTGCACTTTACAAGAAACAGCCCTACACCATGGAAATTGTGCACTAGGCAAAGCACCGTATTTTCCTGATTGATTCACACATGCACTGAATCATCACTATATATATATATAATAAAATCATAGGGTTAGATGCCAAATCATAAAGTTCCACGTTCCAAAACCTCTCATGGAACCGTATAACAAGGATACAAAAAGTAGGATTCCAGAACCTCTCATGGAATCAGATAGAAACTATGCACAAAGTTCCTAAACCTCTCAAGGAACCGAAGTAGGATTTCATAACCTCACATGGAATCCGACATGATGTAGGTCCATAACCTCTCATGGAATCGAACAAATGTAGCATTCCAAAACCATTTATCCATAACCTCTCATGGAATCGAACAAATGTAGCATTCCAAAACCATTTATGGAACCTACTGGAAGTCAAGCAGCATTCCAGAACCACTCATGGAATTAGGAAGCAAAGTAACAAACTAGGGATTTCATATCCCCACATGAAACGAGAAAAGAAGTATACAAGAGATGTATTAATTCCAATATTGAAGCAGAATAGAGTTTTCAAAGTTCCAATATTGAGCATGAAATGCGAAGAAGATCGTAGCAAAAGTCAGACATGTATTAATTCCAAATCAAGGCTGATGGAGACTGTAAACACGAATATTTCTTGAAATTTTGATGTCTACAAAGACAATCAAGACTTAGAAGATTGTAACGGGTTTGAATGAAATTATATAGTATAAAAAGGACCCTCTAGGTCATTTGTTAGGTTCTCATTGGTTTGATAGGTGATGTGAGTGTGAACAATGAATTGCATCAATCCGAACAAACATAAATATAAACTAAAATTATCCAAATGAAAAATTAAAGTGTGAAGGGAAAATGAATCTAAATTGAAAATAAAAATACTGAAATAAACTTTAAATTACTGAATTAAAGTGCTGGGTAAACATGAAATTTAAGAGAAAAAAATTAAAAATAAATAAATTCTATCTAGAGTAGAATGGAAAGCTAAAGCGGTAGAACGTAAAAGTGTGGTCGGTGCAAAACATCTAACAAATGACCTAGACGATCCTATTTATACTATTCTACTTTCATTCAAACCTGTTACAAGCTTGTAAGCCTTGATTGCCTCCATTAACCTCAATTGCCTCCATCAGCCTTGATTTGGAATTAATATGTTTCTTTTGCTACGATATTCTCCATAGTTCACGCTTAAGATTTGAACTTTAAAAACTCTATTCTCGCTTCATCACAAGCACTAACTTTATAAAACTCATTTGGATCACGAACATGGTAAGAAAATGAATTGGGCTCACTTGGATTAAGAAGTGTTCGAGTGAGCCGACTTTGGAAATTAACTACACATTGAAGTACGCTAGCTTGTCTCGAACGAGGGATAACAAATGTAGCTCATTATTTGGAAGTACGTTGTTAGGCTCGAATGCGTGCTCACTCGACTCGACTCGAATGTGTGCTCATTCTACTCAGACGCGCGCTCACTTGACTCGAATGAGAGATGACAGATCTAGGTCCAAACAGTTATATGATAGGCTTTTGCATAATTCTAAAGAGTTCAAAGCTAGAACTTTATAAATTATGTGGATTGCCATGACTTTTAATGACCATTTTATTAATTAGCATTATTATTTTTAAGTTTTCATTATTAAAATGGTGATCATGACCATGACTAAGTGGTCTTATGAGGTGGTGGGAGTAAAGTTGGTGCCTTTAGGGGGGGAGGGGGGGTGGGATATAGTAGGGGGGTGATTATGGTGGGAGCAAAGTTGGTGCCTTTAGTGTTTTGGGGGGGGGGGGGGGGGGGGGGGGGGGGGTGTGGATATAGTAGGGGTGGTGATTATGGTGGCAGGGACAGCGTCGGTGTGATGTCTCATCCCAAAATTTCATTATTTATTTATCTGTTTATTTTATAGTTTTTTTTTTTTATAAAAAAAAAAAATTCAAGGGTTTTTTTGTCATTTTAAATTTTACTTCGGTGTTTGGAGGTGAGTTTAGAATAAGTGGATAGAGCTCGATCCCACGAGCATGTAGGAAAAAACCTTTCGTGAATCGGAGTTGAAACGAAGAAGTTATTACCTTCAGTGGTGAATGACAATTTGGTAATTTGGACTTACTATAATTAGTATGTTTACTATTCATATTTGCCTAATTTGGAAACTCGCCATAGGCAGTGGTTAGTGGTTGCGAAGTTTGAGGTTTCCTTAACCTATCCCACGAGTCGTACGGCTTCTTTTTCTATTTTCCAGTGAATCCACAAAGCGGCGACTCGCACCACCACCTGGGTTTTATAGCCCTTCATCCCAAAAGTAAAGGAGGGGGATTGTCTGTCCTCTCACTTCTCGTACCCTTCAATCCCTTCTTATTTATGCGGTCACAGTTAAGTTACGTTAACATTTTATATTCTTATTATTTTTTGTCTTATTATCTTTATAAAAAAAATCAACATAAAATGTTGACGTGGCTTAACCGTGACCGCACAAACATGAGAGGATTAGAAAGGGATGAGAAGTGGGAGGGCAGACAATCCCTATCCCTTATAAGAACTTGGATTGTCTGCCCTCCCACTTCTCATCCCCTCCTATTTGTACGGTCACGGTTAAGCCACGTTAACATTTTATATTGATTTTTTTTATAGAGATAATAAAACAAAAAGCAACCGGAATATAAAATATTGACGTGGCTTAATCGTGACCACATAAATATGAGGGGATGGAAAGTGATGAGAAATGGGAGGGCAACAATCCAAGTCCCCTTATAAAGTGCTATCCTCACATTAGCGACAACATCTGCATTATTCCTCATCATAGCCAGTAACTCAGTGATGAAAATAAATTCTAGTCCTCTTGGAAACTGTGCATGTTAAATTATGCTAAGTTAATATCTTGTTTTATGGTGGCAATTGTGCTTTTATCACACGGACATAAATTACTCCATTTTGTGGATGTACGGGAGGATCCAAATATTAGAAAATTATATTTTAATCCTTAAAAATGATTACTTCTAAATAAATACTGTAAGTAAGATTAAAAATAATTTTAATCTTTTGACTCATATTCAAATCAGCATTTTGTATTCCACATCATATTTAATTTCTTTTATGTAATTTTATTATTATGTTTTGTCTTCTTATATTACCCCTAAATATTGCTATTAAATGGTTTCACAATTTTTTTTTTTTTTTTTTTGAAAGGAAGCGTTGTATTGATAACTAAACTCAATCAGAGTTACATATGTCTTGGAGGAGGAGCTACTGAATAAGCGTAGGAGGCTCCTCAATCCAAACTAGATTATTGCTGCTAGACAAAGCAAACTTAGCAAGCCGATGAACAACCCCATTACATAACCCTTGAGAAAGTGGAAGCCAATTGCAACATGTCCCCCGCAATCAAACCTAAAGACGAAAGAGATTAGGCAACCATCCATATATTGGCTGATTTCTTCAATTACATCTACTAATTACGATTTTCCCTTTTTTTTTTCTTCATTTGCATTAGGTCTCTCTCTATTTTCTTTCTATTGGTTTTGAATGGCATATGGCTTGAGTATCTAGGTGGATTCCAACGATTTGCAACGAAGAGAATGTGTTCAACTTGAGTAACTTTTTTGTGGCATTGTGCTTGTGATATTTCTTATTTTATTTTATTTTTTGTTATTTTGTGTCGGTTGATTTTATTATCGGGTTTTGATCATTTTGTTAGTGTATGAATTGTTGAGTTTGGAGTTGGGTTTGATCTATTGCATCTGTATTTAGACCTGGTATTCGTGTTGTGTTTCTCGTGTTCGTATCGTTTTTGTGTCTTACCCGATAGCTTAACGGATTGTGTCATGTAACACCCCTTAAAATAAACGGGTAATATGACCCGACCCGAAATTGACCCATTAATACTATCATGTAATATGACCCGACCTGTTACCCGATAAGAAAAATATATTCTTACATAAACAATTAGAGTAAGAGCCATGATTTGTGTAAGTAGAAAGCAAAAGGCAATATGAGAATATAAAAACAAGGCTAACAACTTCTTATGACAGAAAACTTGGTAAATGAGTGCAAACAGCAGTCTCGAATCTCAACCAGTAAATTGACCATGCTTCCACACGCAGTGTATTGCAAACCAGAAAAGAAAAAAAAGTGGAGAGAATTAAGCCAGGACCCTGATTCAAAATAACAAGAACTATGATGAACAATTAACCCATCTTGATGACCGGATCTCCTAAACAAAAAAGAAGAATTCTATACACACACACGCCCTGCTCACACCATATACACTATAAGTGGAAAAACTCTAGTGCTTCGAGGACACAATGGCAGACAGGGATTCATCATAATTCAACAACGTAGTAACATGATTTGGAAATTTATAGGAAAACTTAGATAGTTTCTTCTTCGTTTCTTTTCACCGCCTTTGAGCTCTGCATTTCAAAAACATTTGACTATAGTAATCAGCCTAGATATCTAGGGTCCGAACATAATCTATCAAAATACGATTGAACACTTGTGCGTAAAAGCAAAAACTATACTTTCAACGTTGAAAGCAAAGCCGTTGCTGCTTCTGCTGCTACTATTGATCTTCAACGTTGAGGACGACCGACCCTCTCTGCTTCTCTATTGATCTCGCCGACTGATTTTCAATTGGGCTGTGGTATTTGGGTTTTCTCTGAACGGCGAAAAACTAGAGACGAGCTTAGTGGGATAGGTGAAGCGAGGAAGATGAAGCAGATGGGAGGGGCAAAGCGAGGAAGATGTGAAGATGCAGAGATGTTGAGATTCCGTCCCACTACGACTGTGGTTACGGAGTATGGTTGTGAAATGTGATGAGATTATAGAAGATTGGGTTTTTCTAGGATTAGATGGTGAAAATATTGAAAAGGGGAGGGGTATTTTTGTCCAAAAAATATAATAATATAAGTGAAATAGAATCCAATGGTAAAGATTTAATCTCACATAAATGAGAGATTAAATCTATGGCTATTGTTTAAGTAAGGTTTTTAAATAGTTTTTTAATTAATGTAGAAATATGAAAAATATAAAAAAATATACCAACGCTCGTAATGACAAGCTTTACAATTTTCATGAAAGACTCAACTCCGAAATACGCCACTATAATCACATAAACTATAGATCTAAATTTAACCGTTGATTGTCGTTTACATTTACGCTCCATTCTTCTCACCAAATTTTTTTTTTTTTGAATTTTGTTTTTTGAAAACATGATCTCTTAGAAGATGCAAGAAGATGAACGATTCAGATCGTTGATATTACGTTCAGAGTTTTACCATTAGTGAAAATATAGCTCGAAGTTTATAAAGTCTCTAGAAACTATATAACATCATCTCATATTTTAGTTAACCGTAAATATCAAAATGTCATATTAACGTTCTGAACCGTTCATTTTTATACATCATCCTAAACATCACTTTACAAAAAAGAAAATCTAAAAAATGAAATTCGATGAGTAGAATGTAGCGTAAACAACAATGGACGGTTAGATTTAAATCTAAGGTTTATGGATTATGGTGTCAGATTTTGGAGTTGACCCCTTCATGAAAGTTGTAAAGTTTGTCATTATGACTAGTTCTATATTTTTTTTTTTTTTACATTTTTCACACTTCTACAATAATAATTATTAATTTTGCACTCAAATAAAAAATACTATTCATGAGATTTGGAGGGTTATAAAAATCTAAACGACCATGTAACCATCGTTTAAGCGTAGATGATGCAATTACGAGCGTTTATATATGCTTTGACATTTTTCAGACTTACACATTAATGATTATGAATTTTATTTATTTTGAACTCCCTTAAAAATACTATTCATGAGGGTTTGTATGGTTTTAAAAATTTAAACGATGACGTACCCATCCTCAAAGCGTAGAGGATGCAATTACGAGCATTTGCATATTTTTTTCACATTTTTCGCACTTGTAAATTAATTATTATAATTTTTTAATCTCACTTTTTGCCTATAGTACACTATAAAATAAATAAATAAATTTAAATTTTTAAAATTTATATAGAATAATAATACAATAATAATTAATAAACAATAAATACATATCCAGTATATCTATTGTATTTTATAGTAATTGTTTTAATAGTTTAAAATTTTAAAATCATCAAAATAACTTTTTTCTTATCGTGTCGAAACAGGTTACCCGCGTGTCATTATTGTGTAAACCTGTTAAGGACCCGTTGTAACAGCCCGTCTCGGAATTTTCGTAGCGATAATGTGAAAAGACGGATTTACCCTTGGACGTTGAGTTTTATTGTAGAGTGGTGTGGTTTAGACTTAAGGTTGTGGACCAATTATTTTAAGTTCTAATTGTTGGGAACCAATTAGGACTTAGATTTTCTTTTGTTTTGGTTAGTGGACAAGTTTGGACCACACACACATACCCAATCCCTTTCCTGTGTACTTTCTCTCTCATCTCTCTCTCGGATTTCTTCCATTTCCATACAAACCGTACGGACATCATCCAAGCACTCATTCCAGTTGCAGATCGAGGTTTTAGTTGGTGTTTTTGAACTCCTAGCAAGCCCAGTAGTTGATCTATAGTGTTGGCTGTATGTGAAACCTTCGAAAAACTCGTGAAAAACCCTACCCCGAAGTTGGCACTGTTTATACACTTTTGATCATGGATGTTTTAGCCAGTTTTGAGACCGTATGAAGCTTTAGATCATCTCTACAAAGATCGGAGAAGAAAAATGAGGCGATTTGGACGTCAGGAAGTGGAGATCGACGAGTTTTAAGTTCGGCCGGACTATTGAGGCTTTTTCCGGCGGGATTCCGGTGGTTTCAGGGCTCGAATCAGGTATGGTTTCATGAGATTTGGTTGAGAAATGAAGAAGATATGAAGATTTGAAAATTTTCCAGAAACCGGCGAAAATTCGAAGTTTAGACGGCGGCGCTGATAGCGGCCACCGGCGACGTCCGTCGGAGAAGAAGGGAGAATATTCCGGTCAGAGTTGACGGAATATTCCGGTCAGAGTTGACAAAATATTCCTAAAGGCGTCAGGTAATACCGTTAGTTTTAAAGGAATATTCCTAACGCCGTTTACTGTTTTTGTCAAGGTTCCCTGCGCGTGGCCGCGCATGTGGCCATGCACTTGCCGGTGCATGGTAGCGCGTGGGTGGTTGGAAAATTAGTTTTAAAATATGGGGATGTTCGTGAGGTTGTGTAGATCACAGTGGTATATTCATATACCCAATTTGAGCATTGTATGAAAGGTTACTACCTATTGTTGGTAATGTGCGTTAAATAACGTTTATTCGGTTATTACGCATATAGGTGAGGCCTATCCAGAGGACGAGCGTCATCAATCGAGGCTCGGGGGTTATGACCCTTCGACTTATCTGTGAGTGGGCTTTTTTTTTTTTTTTTCCGTATATACCTATATAAATGAGATTTTTCCCAGAAAATCAATTAAGTGAAATGTGATATGATATGCCATGCAAAGTATATATCTATTTTATTCATGCATTAGTAGCTGTATATAATGGTAATTGGTGTTGTGGACGCACATGTAAGTATCAGGTGAGTATATATTGATGATAGAGAATGATTTATATGAAATGATGATTATGTGAGATGTATTGAAAGCTCATAAACCTGCACCCCGGTGTTAGTGCTCCCGCCCAGGGCCAGGGCATAGTCCTTCATGTGATGTTCACCTCTCGCACCATACATTCACCTTGGATCCAAGTTAGGTGCATAGTCCTGTCGTACAGACCACTATAGGTGGTTCCGACTCGTAGGTGACCCGCGATTAGCGCACAGTCTTCACATGATCGTAGCACTAGAGCGTATTTATTTACACCCAGTCTTGTCAGTCAGACCACGTGAGGTGGTTCCGACTCGTGTGCAGGATATATATATATATATGTGATGATGAGATATGATGAGATTGATTATGAGCTATAGTTCAGCCGATCTGATCACTCGGTGGACATGTTATCATCTATGATGAGTTATTTCACCTGATATAGTTATGTGATTTGGTGAGATATATTTGGCATGGCATATACCTTGCATAACACTACTTTTGGCATGATTTGAGTTATGAGTTGAGATGAGTATAATGTATATATACTATTTTTTTGGGAAATTATACAGGTTTTACGGCGAGGGGTTAGAACCTTTGAAAAGAGAAAAGGTTTTGAAAAGATTTGTTTTTGCCCACTCACGTTTTGTTTTTCGCCCCTCCAGGTTCTAGGTAGCAGTGCTTGGGTGGTCACGAGGGATCCAACGGTGTTCTGACAGAATTCACAAAAGTAGGATTTACCTTCTGGTGTTATATCTTAGTAATTGTCCTTGACTGCAACTAGACATTCTTATTGCTCTAAATGTGTATTTATATTTATCTTATTAGCTTCCGCATTGCGCACATGATTACGTCACTCTCACGTGACGGCCAACACGCCCTCCTTGGGATGGGGTGTGTCACCTGTTATTATCGGGTTCTTATCGTGTGACTCGATAACGACCCGATTAGTTATCTTGTTGACTCGAAACCCGTTATTTTCGTGTCGTTTATGTGTCATGTAAGAAATTGCCAAGTCTATTTGTATTCGATTAGGTACGATAAGTTAGATACATTTGATTAGGTACGATAATTTAGATAAATTCGATTAGGTACTATAATGTAGATATATTCGATTAGGTACAATGATTTAGGTGCATTTAACTAGGTACTATGATTAGGTGTTTTCAACTAGGTACTATAATTTAGACGTGTTTAGCTATAGGCACTAATATTTAGATACATATACTTTTTTGGTGTATTATACGTGTGATACCTTGACTTTTTTTATCTTGTAATTTAGGCATGATGATATATATGAAAAATCTTTCCAAGCACTATAATCATGGAAGAAATCAAGCACAAATTAATCAAAGTCAAAATTAGTTTCCTAATAATGTGGAACATACCAAGAAAGGTCGAATAATTAATTATAGGGGCACGATGGGAACAAAAAGAGCCATTAAAGAGTTCAAAAACAACAATATATGAGTTATAATAATCATGATGACATGGAGGACTAAGATCAAATATCTAATCCTACACCAGATTTTAATGAAAAATTAATCTAATACAAGGATTAAAATTCGTTTACCCCTTAAAATATCGACCTATCCAATAAATTAGTAACCCTAACCTTGACAACCTCGAATTATCCACGAAAAGACGAATTATCCTTCATTTTTCTGGTAAAAATATCAAAGTTACCAACCACGAACTATCCAATATATTTAGTCCTCAATATTCAGCTGCATGTGCAGAATGTATGCAGCTTGGATGGAGTTGTAATATCTTGGGTTTCTTGTCGATCTATATAATCAGAGTAGATAAGTGAGAAAAAAATGCATGCGTTACTGCATGCATGCGGTTAATTAATTAAAGCGATCATATGGTATACTACTGTAATGTCCAATGCAGTACAACCATAATGTGAAGTAGAATTATTGTATGAAATGACACCAAAAAGAAAAAGCATGAGTTGAAATTGAGAAAGAAAATGTGGTTGGCACCAAAAAACGAAAACTATTCTTCTTCTAATCGAGTAAATTGTAGCTATGGTCCCTTAACTTTAACTCAATTGGAGCAATGGTCCATCAACTAAAAATCCATTACCATTGGTCCCTCAACTTATCAAAACGTGCAGCTATGGTCCCTCAACTAAAAATCCATTACCATTGGTCCCTCAACTTTAATTCAACTGGAGAAATGGTCCCTTAACTTTAACCCAATTGTAGCAATGGTCATTCCAATGTAACTCGTTTTGACAAAATTTTTGACATAGTTGACAAAAAGAACCATAATTATACACTTTGATGAGTTGAGGGACCTTAATTGTATAAATGGTCAATCCAATATAACTTATTTTGACAAAATTTTGACAAAATTTATGAAAAGGACTATAGCTACACATTTTGATAAGTTGAGAGACCAATGGTAATGGATTTTTAGTTGAGGGACCATTGCTCCAATTTGATTAAAGTTGAGGGACCATTCGTACAATTTACTCTCTTGTAATCCTCAACCTACGTATGCAATTACACTATTTTCTTTTGTTGATTGAATGTGTTTCAAAAAGTTATATATTTATTTTGAGTAATGCTAGAGATATTAAATTTTTTAAACCAAATTGCAAACCAAATATATGTCATCAATAAGAAACAAGCACGTTAATCGACACTTCATTAATAATTCAATCATTTATAACCACATCATTTAATTTGTAAATTTAATTTAAAAAACTTTATCTCCCTAACATTACGTATTTATTTTCTATCTTCAACCTGGGCATGTCCACTCACCTTTCCTTATTCCTCAACTTAGAACGTTTTGATATATTATGGCCTGGTCTCCTCTAAAGAGAGAAAAGGAAGTGAAAAAATGCCATCAGTCATATCCTAGAAAGCAATAATTTAAGCTGATTTTTGGCTGCCTGTGAAAAGCAATAGTACCAGCCTGCTGAAATACGACATGTGGAGCAAAAGATAATTATAAAAATTATGGAGTTTTTATATGGATTTTTTTCTTTTGAAAAAGACAAGAATGTCTTCATTAAATTGGCGAGGCCTGCGTTTAATCAACGTACAGTTCAACCTCCATGAAGGCATGATCACCCTACTACAACGTCATCAAGCTTTTCTGCTTATGGTAAAAAGAAAAGTCAAAGGTATTAAAGACATGGTTAATTACTAAAGAGAACTGTTATTAGCATTCCAAAATTTTCATTTTGCATTCCTCACAAATGTATTTTTATTTCTAATTATAGAAAGTTTGGAGTGCAAAATTTGATTTTTGGAGTGCCAATAACAATTTTCATTACCAAATCCTATCTTTGATACTCTCCTAGTTGAAGATCAACTCAAATAGGGAAGGAATCTCAATCATATCCATTCAAAGATATTTCCAAGAAAATCCCAATATATTATCTCATAATTAATATCTTTGAGATTATTCTTTCCTCATCCATCCAATGGACTACTCACCTTGGCCAATCGGAGGCCACCATGTGTAGGGCAAATCCATAACCCTATTGTCGACCCTAGCTCTATAAATACCACATCTCTACCAGTATCTGGTAAGCTTTTTCCTACACACTTAAACGTTAAACTCTTTCTCATTCCAGAGAAACTGACTAAGGCTCGGAGATCCATTGGCCAAACCACCTAACTCATGGGCGCGTTAGGTTTTGGCCTTGATCAAAGGTGTTTATTTGTTTTGTAGGTACAATTTCGTCGAGACTGAAAACGGAAAAATTTTGCTACCACAAATTAATGCTTTCATTGAGAGTCTGATTTAATACGCCCGAAAAAAGCTTTGGCATTTACTCATCGAAATTTTCTGTTACATTGAATTTCTCATATGCTCCTAGTCATTGAATTTTTCGTAGAAAAGTTTATTGATCAATCCTTGGGGAAATGATACAATGGTATGAAATTCCAAAACCATGACGAACGGAATACCTTGCTTCAAATGATACTGATCAGAGGATGGAGACCAAGACGTGGCCCCGCCCCAACACTCTTCAAGGCTCAACACGACGGAGGGAGGAACCCTACTGCCGCGAAGCACCCCCGTTGCCACTGCCATTCCAATGGCAAGGATCACTATTGTAGCAGCAGTAACCCTAGTCAAGGCTTAGGTGCATCATAGGCAGGAGGTCCAGGATGAAGTAGTCGGTGCTGCCACTGTAGCTTAAGACAACCATGCCTAGACAGTTGCAACAAGCCTTGCTGCCTAGGCAAGTCTAGCACGCAGCAAAAGCATTGCAGGCCCATCATGCTAACCCAATGCGCCCCAACTTCAACCCACGACTAGACGGGTCGATCTGATTTTACGCCTTGACCCGACTCCGCGCCTCAGCCTGCGCTCGTGCGCCCGACCCGACCTTGTGTAACCAAACTGATATTTATATCAGTTTAGCCGACCCAGCTCCTAATCATTGAATTGGTTGCCTCTCAAACCAGACTGAACATATCAATTTTGGATAGGTAACTGAACCAGAGGTTATTTAGCCTTTTTTTTCTTGCATGATTGCTCCATCCAAGCCTAAACTTTGCACCTACCGCTCATTACACTTCTACTACTTACTGAGATGCCCATCATCTGAGCTCTTCCACCCTGAATATCGATCCACACTTGTCCTAAGAGGTTGCAGATTTGACGAACGGCCTCGCGCAATAGACAACCTTGGTGAGCCAGTTCTCTGGGCACATCGAGACACTGTCCGTCCCAAATGAGGTATCCTAAAGCAGGACAAAGACAGCTACTAGACTAACCACGAACTGACCGTTCTGGCAATGTGCACTCTCGTCTCAACTCTTGGGATAACCTTTTTTCCCGTTTAGCATGTAGAAAAACGTACACTACCGACTTGGCTCGCGAGTTAATGTGCATTCACAGTTGGACGTACACTACAGCGAGCATTCTGGACCTAGCATCCATTCAAGAGATTTTCCCATCCATTCGGGAGATTTTCCTAATATGCACAGAGAAGGCGACGTAGGGGACAAATAGAAGTAAAAGCACATTCTGGCTTGAGTTCAACTAGCAGCCAGCTCCAAGCACAGCCATGAGCAACACGCTTACCTGCTAGAGACAAACCACATGGATTGGAATCACAACATTGGGAATAAGTACACGGGGAAGAGCAGCACACCTGAAGGTCACTATTCGAGGTAGTTGGATTTTCCACTACCTCATCAAATGCGAATCTAGGAGGAAGTAGAAATGCTCCTAGCTTAGCAACTGCATGGATTCCAGCGCACCGACACCATTGATGAAGCATTCCAAAGAGACATCGCTAGCATGAGCAGGTCACCCCTGGCTAATCAGATAACGCCATGTGTAGGGAAAAATTCCATCTCCATCAGTTTCTGATAAGTTTTTTGCAAAACACTTAAAGCCTAAACTTCCTTTTTTTTTTTTTTTTTTTTGTTAAGAAATTGACTTAGACATCAAAGATCCATTGGCGAGATAGGCTCAAACCCTCTCCATCTCATGTCCTCATGAGGCTTTGGCCTTATTCAAATGTGTTTATTTGTTTAATAGCTACAATTACGTCAAGATTGAAGCCGGTAAAATTTTGCTGCCAAAAGACATGTATTCCCCTTGTAAAATGCTTGTCCTAACAAAATGAAATGGCATTGTCAAGAATGTGTCAGTGCGACATTAGCCTTCTAGAAATGATCATCTTTTTTCTTAATTAACTGCAAAATAAAACACGTGGAACTTGATAGCTCTTTCATACTATATAAAATTTAGAGGCTTGTTTAATTTGAGTATCAAACTCTAAACCAAGTGATCTTTAGTAATGAGTACATGGCGCGGTGATGCAAGGAAGGGAGGGGCTAAACACTTTACAAGCCTTTGCAATTTTTTTTTTTAACTTTTCCATATTGGACAACTCTTCGCATACATATGTAGTAACATAAACATCATATGTTGTCAAACTACACATCTGGCAGTCACTTACAATCATATACAGTAAAACCTCCCTTAAAGTTATACGGTTGGGGCCAAACCAATTTTATAACTTTAGGGGTGGTTATTACTTAATACAGGTGTAGTTAATGTTGTATTTCCTAACTAGGGTTTCTTGGGCTCCAAGTATTTTCTTTCTTGCATATGTTTGTAGTCATTGACAATTATAACTACCTAGAGGCGTGTTTCCTTAAGATGGGACCAAGAAAAATTATAACTTATCACAATATAGAGTTTATTTCAATACCTAACTGGTCGTAAGTTGGACTGAAATTTTTTATGACTTTAAAGCATTGTTCTAAAAATCCCCGCCCAGGCGCTAGGTGACTGGCCACCGCCACGAATAATCCCTAGGCGTTTGAAAATAAAGAAAGGGTGCCTAAACCTACATAGGCGCCCACCTTGGCACCCCGCCTAGTTTGCGACTCTTACTTAAACAAAAAACAGATAACTTTCATTTGCATTTTTTTTTAATAAATTGTAAGAGACTTGTTAAATACTTAGATTAACACACATTATATGTTTGTTCCCATGTTTTCATTGTGTTGTAATACTTTATAATCTATATGTCATTATATTTTGCAATTTATATATCTCAATGAAATTATGTATTTTTTAAGTGTAAGAAGACACTTATTTATATGATATACAATAGATTTACTTAAATCCGTCTAGCCGCCTAGGCGCTAGGCTCTAGCCTGTCGTTTGACTAGCGCCTAACGTCTTTTAGAACCTTACTTTAAGGAGGTTATTCCATTATAGAGTACTACTTTAGAGAGGTCTTAGTGTAACAAGAATGCCGCTTGTTTTAATTAAGGGAGCTTTAATGAAAATAGCTTGGGTTAATTTTATTTTAACAAAAAATCAACCTATAACTTTATTTAATGAAAAAGACTTAACCTTTAATGAAAATGACTTAAATTTTAATGAAAAGGACAAAAGTTTAATATAATAAAAAATAGAATAGAAAAAAAAAATGACGCGCGTGCGTCCATCACACAGATTGTTTCTGAAACTGAACAACATTACACTATTTCTGAAACTAAACAGTAATACATTATTTCTGAACTGAACGAGACTACACTATTTCTAAAACTAAATAGTACTACACTATTTATGAAAATTGAACATTAATTATTTCTCAAACTAAACACAAGCACTACACTATTTCTGAAATTAAACATGAGTACTACACTATTTTTGTCACATCCCGGCCCGGGGCGGACCACTTCCCGGGCTCACTCCACCACCGTAGCACGATATTGTCTGCTTTGGGCTCCGACCACGCCCTCACGGTTTTGTTTCTGGGAACTCACGAGCAACTTCCCAGTGGGTCACCCATCATGGGAGTGCCCTAGCCCCATTCTCGCTTAACTTCGGAGTTCCTACGGAACCCGAAGTCAGTGAGCTCCCAAAAGGCCTCGTGCTAGGCAGGGATGAGAATATACATTTAAGGATCACTCCCCTAGGCGATGTGGGATGTTACAATTTTTAAAACTTAACACGACACTATTTTTGAAAGGTTGTCGTGCACTGACTATTTTTAAAACTAAATATTGTATTCTCCAAGAAGTCTCACGACCATTCTTCTCTCTCATCTTCTTAAATTTTGTCGGTTCCAAACACCTTTTATTCTTCTAATTTTCTTCAATTTTCATCCTATTTTTTTGAATCACAAACCCAAAAAAAATGTCTTAATGTTGTAAAAGGATACGAAAAATAAAGATGTAAGCGCCTACACGCACAGCAAAACAAGGCCACGTTCTACTATTACAAACCTATAATACCAAGAGAAAACTCAATAATTACGTTTAGTGACTAAGATATTTGTTGACGTCCGTTAGGTTCCTAGGAGAATTCTGTCATCCGGCCCAGCTAGCATGATCTGCTATATTATGCATTTACTATTAATAATCTCTTCATCAGTCATATAAAATAACAAGGGACAGAGAAATCGGAGAGAGTATTCTAATACATTACAATTGCTACAATGGGAGAATTTTCTTCGATTCTCATGTTTCTTCTTCTTTTTCTTTTTCTTTGGTTTGTGCTTCTTATTAGGATTTATTTTCTGGGTTTTTTTTTAATTTTTTTTATTTTTTATAGAAGCAAGCTTCCAATTGCTATAAATGGGGAGTGGTAGATTTTGTATTTTGTGTGTGTTTGTTTACATGAAATAATGGGTCTCATTATTGATGGTCACATAAGAGCAACTCCAGCGTTGCAAAGGCCCCTAGGGCAACTCATTGTTGAATCCACCCAGTAAACAGTAATTGTCTTTAATGAACAGTAACTGCATTTTGCATCTCCACCCTTAAAACTGAATAACCATGGCAATAGTTAATAAAATATTAATATTTTTTTCTCACCTAATCCATTAAACCTTGCAAGCCCTAAGGCCTCCTGTTCCTGTCTCTATCAACAACTCTCTCTCTCTCTCTCTCTCTCTCTCTCTCTCTCTCTCTCTCTCTCGTCTCTATCCTTCTTCCTCCCGTTAAACCCCTTCAATTCCTTCCCCAATTTCACAAAGCGCCATGGCTGAATCACTGAAGCTGCTGGATCACGTGCCGCACACATGCTCGTGAGGGAGGTATCCGAATATCTGCTGGATAACCACATGGCTGAATCACTAATTTCATATATCTGTGTATGTATATATTTTTAAATAAATATTTTCTTTAATTTTTGGTTACAGGGTAGGGTTAGTTCTTGAGAGAGAAGCTTTCTAGCTGTTGGGTTTGTGTAATTAAGTTCAAAGCTGAAGTGGGTTTTCTGGTATTAGGGTGTACTGTGAGAGATGTTGAGATCTGGGAAGGTAAGGGGTGAGAGGGATAAGCAAATTGATGTTCAAAAGAAAGGGGATGAGTTGAAGCAACATGTCGAAGGAGGACGGGGAGATGTCAAGGTCGACGCATGCACCAATGATGCACATCAGCCACACTTCACACAGCCCTCAGGCTGTCGGGTTGGCAACTCCTGCCCGGCCTCTCCCTCGGGCCTGTTCGGGCTCCATCGCCAGCACACGCTCCCCACTCAGATTCTCTGGCCCTATTTGAGAGCCAGTCCATCGGGCAATAGCCCACGGTGGAATTGCTCTAAAGAACTTTTAGTCTCTTGCATGTGCTGCAACTTAGGTGCAGAGTCAGAAGCACCAAAAGTTTGCTACACGTGCCCTTGGTTATTTTTTTTAATCTTTATCATTAAATAAAATTATTGTATGTTTTTATTAAAAATTCAAATTTTAAAGTCATTTCTATTAGTTTTTCTCAAAAAATTTCGGTCTAACAGCATCACATTAGTTTCTTGAAAGCAGCCCAAGAGGTGCTTTTAAAAGTTGCGATTTTTTCAAAGTAGGTGGAGGCAATTAATAAAATTTTTGACCTATTTATATTGCCCTCTCTTTTTATAATCAAATGACAAACTTATCCTCCACTTTACTCTTTCTTCTTCCACGTTCCAGTTCCAACCCCTCTTCAATTTTTTAGAGAAAAAAAAAATAGGGAATTGTTATTAACATTTCAAAAATCGCATTCTACACTCCTCGCAAGTGTATTTTTCTTTTTAATAATAGAAAATTTGAAATGTCAAATAAGATTTTTGGAGTCCTAATAACAATTCCTAAAAAATAATACCTACATAAAAGGACGAAGAAGTTCTGGTCGCGCATACCTAGAACGAAGTATATGGTTGATCGTTTGACCGCATATTAGCATTGCCCACATCCACAACGAATTCACAAAGAATGCAGTTAGGTCCTAGATTTATGTTCAACGCACCACTAGGGGTAGTTCGATATGAGATCTCAAATTGAAAATTGAATCCTGAATCCCAAATCGAAATTTTTAAGACGGAAATTTGAAGACCAATTCCGAACCAAAATTCGGTATTCCCAATTTTCGGGATTTCCGAAATATTTTCAGTATCTTGGGATGGTTCGATATTCCCAAATTTCATACAAATTGAAATACCAATCATTCATACCAAGTCAAATCAATCAACCAAAATAAAATAAGTAACAAACCCAAAAGCAAAAAAATAAGTTACAAACCTAATATGTTTGAAAACTAACAATACAATTTTTTAATTTTGTGTTGAAGAAAAAGACACATTTGGTTGAGAAGCAGTAGTGTAGGGTGAGTGTGTGTGGGAGGTTCGTACCGGTAGATGTGGCGATAAAGGGCTATGGTTACGACATGTAGATCAAATGTTAGAGTTAAAATTCTGGAAATCCAGGAGTTGGATGCTAGCGTTGAACAAATGGACCAAAAGGCTATGGTTACTATCTGTAGAGCACACCAATAATCTTGCTACTAGTAGTTAGCAACAATTCAAATTTATAATAATGATATGTGTGTGTGTGTGTGTATGATATTTATTTTCGGTTCGGTATGGAATTACCGAAACATTGAGGAGACAATACCGATTCCTGTACTGAAATTTCGGGATCGGTTTGGTATGTCATCCCAAAAATTTCGGAAATTTTGGTTTGGGATCGGAATTTTTTTTGTTTGGTTCGGGATTTTCGGAAATTTTTTCCAGCTCTACGCACCACCAAAGTTAGCCATAATTAAGGTCGTGGTTTTTGTGTTTCTTTTAGTCCGCCTCGCAAACCTGAATCTCAGATAAGGATATTTACTTGTATTTCGTTATCAAACATTTCCCTCCCCAATTATTATTTCTACTGTACTTTTTTATACGATACAACGATATATTTACACTAAGGGTGAGGGAAATAAGTTGGTTCCAACTCGACATGTACAAGATTTAAACCTATAACCTTTAAATTAGAAGTGATAAAAATTATTATTAACCAGTAATACTAAATGATACATCCTAGTCAATAATCCATATGATAACCTTTCTCTTCTCTAGTGGGTCATGACTTGTAAAATGAAAAAGCTAAAGGATCCGTATTGATATAATTATCACCCTAAAGAAGAAAGCCAAAATATTTACTGTATTGGACCCAAAAATGCCGTGTCAACCAAGCCAATATGAACATGAGCTAACGTTTAGTTAACTAAACTGTTAATTAGGTTAATTAAAGGAAGATTTGTGGTTACTTAGGTTAAAATGGAAAGAATTATTATTAGACCAATATAGAACTTTTTTTTTTTTTGAGGAAAGGCCAATATAGAATTAGAACCTACACATTATCTAAAGGGAAACCGTCTCAATACACTATCCAAAATTATCATTTGTCACACAAAAGTTTGCCCGACGAACTACATTTTGCTTGGCAAAGTAACTTTACCCGACGGAATAAAAAATTTGGTCGGACAAAATTGGTCAATGTTTTGATTTTTTTCAGAGACTTTAGGCGACACAATATTTCGACGGGCAAAGTTTTCACGCCAAGGGAAAAAAATTGGTGCGTATTATGCCACCTTTTTTCGACAGAAAGACAAGTATGCCAACGGAGGTAATTTTGCGCAATGAAATATTGGCCAAAGATCCACGATAACTAGTCATAAACCCTACTGGCACCTTTTTGCTCGATGACTGTACCAACTTTGCCTAATGAACCATTTTGTCGGACAAACCCCAACTCATTAAAACAGGCCGTGCGGCATTCACCTTTTCCTTCTCCTTCTTCTTTCCTCTTTTTTTCCCAAATCTCTTCTCTACTTTATATTTCTGCTCTCTCTATCTCTCTCACTCACACCCATCTCACACCTACCTCATCACCGCCCATCACTCATCTCTCACTCTCCCTCTTCCAATTAATTTAAGGTTTTTTTTTTTGCCCGACTAGTATTGCCTGACGAATTTCTGTCAGGCAAAACATTAGGCGACAAAATCCTTTTTGTCTGGAACTGGAAGTGTTGTCTTTTTATAGTAATACTACTCTTTTTCAAACATGTTTTCGAATTTCTTTCACGTGATGAAATGGAAATGTTTTTTTTTTGCCCGACTAATATTGCCTGACGAATTTTCGTCGGGCAAAACCTTATGTGACGAAACCTTATTTGGCCCAACAATCCTTTTGTCTGGAAGTGGTGTTTTTTTTTCTTTTTTCTTTTTAATAGTAATACTACTCTTCTTCATGGACGGAGCCAATGAAGGCTCACTGAGGCATATGTCCCCACTCAAGTGATTCGTTTGTGAAGTTGCCGATTACAATTATATAATACACACACGTTATCTTTGAAGAAAATATAGGTATTTAATGTCCAACATGCCTTCATACTGCATATACTTCAGATCAATTATTATATGAGCAAAAGTGCTTTTGTTCTATCATTCAAACCGAAAAACCTCTCTTCCGCGTAATCATGTATTAATATTTTTCTTATCACTCTGCCACTTTCCACTACTACACTGAAATTTTTGTAACATTGGAATTGTGATACATCATCATTTGAAATCATCTCTATTATCATATTGGGTATAAACTATATTGTAATAAGGTTTTCTTAGTTGATTTTCGAGTTGCCCCCACTAGAAGAAATTTCTAGCTTCGTCCCTGCTCTTCTTCAAACATGTTTTTCGAATTTCTTTCACGTTATGAAATGGGAAAAAACAGAAAACATTCTACCAGTCTTTGAAATGAACAAGGAACTGAATTAAGCACGAGAACGTGGTGAGAAAAATAATCCAAGACAAATTATTAATTTCTAGAGTGGGACCGACATGAGAGGAGATCCCAAATAACCTACACAAATGAGCCACATACAAAGGCTCTACTGTATGGTGTGTTTATCACGTGGCATTATTAGTCCTACGTTGTACAACAACACCTTCAAAAAGAACGGGGCGTGGTCGTGCGTAGGTTAGCAATCCTTTATTTATTCCCAGTCCGAGCACAGAGAACCCCACTCAATTTCCTCTTCCATTGCTTCTCACTCACTCACTCACTCACTCAATTTCTTCTTCCGTTGTCTCAAATTCAACTATTAATTTCTGACATTCTTAATTTGCCGCATAATTTTCTTTACATAAGATTCATTTTGTAGCAAGAGAAAAGATAAGCCTCTTTTCTTTTCTTCTTTAAAGGGAGACAACTGGTTTGATTCAATAAAACTCCCCCTCCTACCGTGGAGATTTCTTAAAATCATGGAGGAAATTATATCCTCTTGTTCTTCACAAAATTTTGGTCAAGAAAACTCACCCACACTTCAACGCCTCCAGTTCCTACTTCAGAACCGCCCGGAAAGGTGGGTCTATTCAATTTTCTGGGAAGCCTCAAAACACAGCAATGACCAAGTTTCTTTGTCGTGGGCCGGTGGCCATTTTCAAAGCACTAGGGACTTGACCTCCCAAAAAACCTACAACAAAGTCAGTCATCACCAACCCAAATTGGGGTTCGATGTTCTGGAGAGGAAGAGGGTGATTAGCAGAGAAGTTGAAGCTCTTTTCCATGAAGACATGGATTTGGACGGTGGAAATGTTACCGACGCTGAGTGGTTTTACTTTTACACTGTCTCTTTAACCCAGTCGTTTACTGCCGGCCACGGGAATTGTAACATTCTGGGCCGTACGTTTTGTTCTGGTGGATTTGTTTGGCTGGCAGGTGATCATGAGCTTCAATTCTATGAGTGTGAGAGAGTGAAAGAAGCACGAATGCATGGAATTCAAACTTTGGTCTGTATTGCAACTTCATGCGGAGTACTTGAACTCGCTTCTTTGGATGTGATCAAAGAAAATTGGGGTCTTGTGCAGCTATCAAAATCACTTTTCGAATCAGACAACAACAACAACACCACCACCAACATGGTCTCAAAGCAGCTGAGCAGCTGCCTTGAGAATCATGTTCCGCTCTTAGAAAGTGGAATGTTTTCAGGAGCTGATAAAAAAGAGTGGGCAACACAAGGTAATCAAACCAATCCAAATTTTTTTATACAGTGAGCAATACTGCTACCGACTACCAATTTAGGGATCTAGTATTGTATGGACAATGATTTATATAGATTGATATCTAATACCGATCAATCTTCCCGTTTAGATGACATTTACGAGTGCATTTTATTTGAAGTACTCACACGATCTCCACTCCAGATACTGATATTTTGTTGATATTTGTGTATTTTTGCACTCAATATTTCATTGACTTTAAAGTTAAATATTTTGACATGAGCAGCTCCTGTAAATGTAGGTGGATCATCATCAGACTCAGGACCTTCTGAGTCTGTTTCTAAGAACACAGAGAACATTCGATTAAAAAAGAGAGGAAGATCATCAAACCGTGAAACAGGCAGACCAGAATCACCAATAAACCATGTTGAGGCAGAAAGACAAAGGCGAGAGAAGCTTAACTGTCGATTCTATGCCCTCCGCTCTGTCGTTCCCAATGTGTCCAGAATGGACAAAGCTTCTTTACTTTCTGATGCAGTTGTATACATCAATGAGCTGAAAGCAAGGGTTGGGCAATTGGAGTCCAAAATTCAAGCACAGCTTCAAAGGCCCGGTGCTGATATTGGAGGCCAAACAAGCTCCACAGTTGATCATCACCAAACAAGGCCTAGGCTATCATCAAGTTACAGTAATAGAGCAGCTGGGGCTATGGAAATGGATGTGAAGATTGTTGGCTCAGAAGCCATGTTACAAGTTCAGTGTCCGGATTGCGACTACCCTAATGCTAGATTGATGAACGCACTCAAGGACCTGGAGTTACAAGTTTATCATGCAAGCATATCAAGTGTTAAAGAGTTGATGCTTCAAGATGTTGTGGTAAGAGTGCCTCATGGATTCACAAGTGAGGAGGCCATGAGAACTGCTATTTTAAAAAGATGGTACAACTAGAGTTATAGTTCATCAATAATTAGTTTACCTTGCCAATAACGAGTTATTTTGGGTATTGATGATGATCTCATTCTTCTTCGTTGTTATATTACATGTAACTCAAAACTGAAGATGTATTAGCCAAATTTTAGGAGGGAATGTACGTGTAATGTAATTAAATGAGGAATAAAAAATACAACGACATATACATGAGGAGTGGAGTGAGGCTAAGCCATACCATGAGCTAGGCATATTAATTTGGTGTCTAACTGAGCATCCACATAAGTAGAACATAAGGCCTCCTACTAACAAGTGAAAAAAAATACAATTAGTATGATGTGGCAAAAAATTGAAGAACACGGGAACCTTTAATTTATAAAATAGAGGATTCGGAAGAGAGAGAGCGAGATTTCACAACCTTTTTAACAGAAATTTAGATAATTTGTGAGTTACTAGATAACCTTGTGGATATAATATTTCTCTTTAACACTACAACTCATGTTCAAATCTTCCCCCCTCGTTCCTGCAGTTGTGAGTTTGCTATCCCTGATTTCATGTCTCCTTCGTGGTTCTTGTTTAGTTTTTTGACACATGTCTCTCAACTTAACTCCACATCTAACACTGTTAGTTTTACTAAAATTAATTAAAAATAAATAAAACTAAAAACTAAACATAACAGATCAATTTGGCGTCTATTATTACTTGAAAGTTTTGAAGGTTAGAAGCCTAGAAAACATAATATAATTTTTTTGCTTCAAATTATTACTTTCAAGTTTACTATTATATAACTTTATGTAGGCAACAAAAGATTAAAAATTCATTTTGTAGTAATAATTTTAGCTTAGCCCACCCTATCACATCCCGACTCAGGCCCCCACCACATCCCAGGCACGCCTCCACCGTAGCACGATATTGTTCGCTTTGGGCCTCAACCACGCCCTCACGGTTTTGTTTCTGGGAACTCACACGAGAACTTCCCAGTGGGTCACCCATCATGGGAGTGCTGTCGCGCGCTACTCGCTTAACTTCGGAGTTCCGATGGAACCCGAAGCCAGTGAGCTCCCAAAAGGCCTCGCGCTAGGTAGATATGAGAATATACATATAAGACTCACATGATCCATTCTCCTAGGCGATGTGGGATCTCACAATCCACCCCCCTTAGGGGCCCGACGTCCTTGTCAGCACACATGTGGCCATGGTTAGGCTCTGATACCAAATTGTCACATCCCGGCCTGGGCCCCCACCACATCCCGGGCACGCCGCCACCGTAGCACGATATTGTCCGCTTTGGGCCTCAACCACGCCCTCACGGTTTTGTTTCTGGGAACTCACACGAGAACTTCCCAGTGGGTCACCCATCATGTGAGTGCTCTTGCGCTACTCGCTTAGCTTCGGAGTTCCAATGGAACCTGAAGTCAGTGAGCTCCCAAAAGGCCTTGCGTTAGGTAGAGATGAGAATATACATATAAGGCTCACAGGATCCACTCCCTTGGGCATTGTGGGATCTCACAATCCACCCCCTTTAGGGGCCCAACGTCCTCATCGGTACACACGCGGCCATGGTTAGGCTCTGATACCAAATTGTCACATCCCGGCCTGGGCCCTCATCACATCCCGAGCACGCCTCCACCATAGCACGATATTGTCCGCTTTGGGCCTCAACCAGGCCATCACAGTTTTGTTTCTGGGAACTCACACGAGAAGGCACGATATTGTCCGCTTTGGGCCTCAACCACGCCCTCACAGTTTTGTTTCTGGGAACTCACACGAGAACTTCCCAGTGGGTCACCCATCATGGGACTGCTGTCGCGTGCTACTCGCTTAACTTCAAAGTTCCGATGGAACCTGAAGCCAGTGAGCTCCCAAAAAGCCTCGCGCTAGGTAGTGATGAGAATATACATATAAGGCTCACATGATCCACTCTCCTGGGCAATGTGGGATCTCACACACCCACCGAATAATTTCTAGATACGCCATTGAGATGAGTGTCGGTTGTTATGGGGTGATGTGGTAGGAGGGTGGTTGTCGGGAATTTTTTGGGGTGGGTCTCGAGAGCTTTTGTATTTCTTTAATTTTAAATTATATAAAAATGTTGACGGTGTTTGTTGTGGAGTTAAATTGAATGGCGCGTGTTGGAGCAGATTTTGGCTCGTCGTGGAGTGAAACCTGCACATGCCAAAGATAAGGAAACACCGTGAGTCCAAGCTTCGAGGAGGGCAGTTCTCGACGTGGAGGCTCCAATAGCTAAGTCGGTCGCGGTAGTAAAGAGGGTGTAAAGTGTATTCTAGGGTGTTCTTGGCTTACCTGTGGTGAGGGGTCATGAGGTATATTTATAAGCCCTCTGCAGAGTTGGACCATGTCACTCGACATTCCCTTCGTGGCCGAGAATAAAGGGTTCGACGAGGAGACCGTTTTGACATATGGATGCCATGGCAAAGAAGGACACTTTGTCTCTTCTCCATCGTGGGCAGAAAGAGTGGCTGCGCCAGACTGTGCTGCCTGACACATCACGTGGCCCAGAAGATATTGTGCAGGCTAGCCCGTGCAGTCTAGTACCTGGACAGCTAGCAGAGTCCGTACTCGAAATTGGCTTGGCTCACTTCGAGGGTAAGTAGGTTGTATTCGGTCATACCGGGAACCACCTGATTGGATCGGTCCCCTCCGGAGGTAGGCTTAGCTTTCTATTCATTTCGGGTTATCCGACGATGCGAGCTTATGTTATGTCCACTCCGGAGAGGTGATAATTTGGGATCTTACAACACGTGCCAAAAAACTAAACAAGAGACACGAAAAAAACATGAAATTGGGGAAAGCCTACCCACTGTCCGTTCCTCACCACTCCTCTTTAACTCACTACTTCGCTTGTAATAGTTGAAGAAACATGTGTTTCTGTCGTATTTGTTGAGTGTGCCACCTCATCTAAATTGTTAGTGTTTGTTAAGTGATTAAGTTGTAACTTTGAGCTTAAGTAACTGAGCTTAGCTGCATAAAAAACCAGAATACTATAGCTGTTAATTATTAGCTTGTAAAAAAAAATTGTTCGAACTAATCAAATCCATTTTAAACCCTATTCTCTGCATTACTGGAAAAGGATACAGAATTAAATTTAGCAAACAAATCACAGAATTAAATTAGCAAACAAATCACAGAATTAAATTTAGCACTATCCTTTTCCATTTAGTTAGAAAATGTTTCATATTCGATATATAGCAAAGTTGCGATTCATTCATTTTGCTGTGAATGAGTTACTAGGTAGTTTACTCCAGTGCTCCAATTATATGGTTTTGTTGAACGTTAATTGATAGAAATTGGTTAGTTCACAAGATCGGAAACGGATGTCGTTAGACTATCGATTACAATATGGTGTGAAGGATATGAACAGAGGGAGTATGGAATTGAACGTATCTAACAGAAAGGGATTTGACAAATATATATAGATGGAAGTAACCTTTCTGGATGAGTTGTGTTCATCAGGAGAAGTTATAACTTCTCAGGTTGAAATACATATGTTCATATCCTTTAATTAATTAATTAAATAAATAATTATATTATTTCCTTTATTAATTAATTAACTTATTTCACTAAAATCATATGTATATTAGTACACCAATGTTATGGTGTACCTTCACATATGATTACACATATTGTGAAAACCATGTTATCATAATCATATTCCAACATCTCCCACTTGATTATGATGACATAAATGGTTTCCTATTCTGATTTGTTTCTCAAGAGTATTACTCATAAACAAATTGAATGTAACATCAGATATGTGGCTTCTTTACCTGGTGCGCACCATTCCACTTAATCTGATAACATTTTACTCTTTAGTAAAATGGCATCATATCTAAGTAACTAGGAAAAAACAATCCATACCGAGTTACAAATGATGACTTAGCCCCGCACTATACGCCACAATGTTATATAAATTATTTCTTGAAGCTTATTATGGATTTTACTTTCAAGACGATTTATTATAACCTCGTTACCTCACTAGTGCCCTCTATCTTTAACCGACCAAGTACTAAAGAACCAGATAGAGTCGCATCTACTTGTCTATGTTTCAGGCGTCCCTAAAACCATACAATGATGCCTGCCACACGTCTCACACTACAACACATCTAGATGTTTTGCAAACCCATTGTAGTCACATGCTCTCTGAATTTTTCTAGAGACAATCCCTTGGTCATCGGATCGGCCACCATCTATTCGGAGGGTATGTAGTTGACCTTTACCTCTCATCTTTCCACTATATCTTATATATAGTGATATTTAATATCAATCTGTTTTCCTTTGGAACTATTTGCTCCACTCTTTATCAGAAAGATGGCGAACTTATTTATTATCACAAAACACATTGACGTGCTCCTTAGGTATACCTATATTTAAACTATCGATAAATCGTTTAGCCCATACTACAGTACTTACCGCTGTGCTACAAGATATATATTCTGCTTCCATGGTAGACTTTGCAACACAGCCTTGTTTCTTACTTAACCAAGAAACAGCCGTTCCACCAAACAAGACAATGTTACCACTTGTTGACTTTCTGTCATCCAAGTCACCTGCGAAATCTGCATCACAATAACAAACTAAATCCAGATCATTTAATCCAAAACAAAGTTTTATACCTTGGGTGCCTTTTGGATATCTAATAATTCTCTTTACTACCATCCAATGTTGCTTTCCGGGGTTAGATTGATATCTACTTACCAATCCAACTGCATGACATATGTCAGGTCTTGTGCCGGTCATAGCATACATCAAACTTCCAACTGCTTGGGCATATGGAACATTTTGCATATCAATGATGTCTTGCTTATGTATCGGACATATATTTTTGTAAAGCATCATTCCTTTACAAACAGGTGTACTAACTGGCTTGCAATCTTGCATATTAAATCTTTTAAATATTTTATCCAGATAATTTTGTTGATCCAAATAGAGCGTTTTGGCATCTCTATCCCTAGTAATTTTAATTCCTAGAACATAAGATGCTTCTCCCATATCTTTCATTTCAAATTTGGATCCCAGATATGACTTAGTCTTTTCAATCATATCTATAGAGTTACCTGCAAGTAAAATGTCATCTACGTATAGTGACAACATACAGAAATTATCTTGGCACTTCCAAGAGTAAACACAATGATCCAATGGATTTATTTTATAGCCCATTTCCATAATGGCTTGGTGGAACTTTAAATACCATTGTCTTGATGATTGTTTAAGGCCGTACAACGACTTTCTTAATTTATAGACTTTGTTTTCATGTCCTTTGACATGATATCCTTCGGGTTGAATCATATAGATGTCTTCTTTCAAATCTCCAATCAAGAATGCTATTTTGACATCTAACTGATGAAGTTCTAGATCCATTCTAGCAACAATTGCCATAAGAATACGAATGGATGTAAACTTCACAATTGGAGAGTAAGTGTCCACAAAATCTATCAGGTTTCTGAGTATAACCCTTAGCTACAAGTCGAGCCTTAAACTTATCTAGGGTACCATTTGATTTGTACTTCTTACGAAGTACCCACTTACAACCGATGGGCTTTCTTCCATTAGGTAGATCAACCAATTCCCAAACTTCATTTTTCTTTATGGAATCTAGTTCTTCATTCATTGCTTGTTGCCATTGTTCAGACTCAAAACTATCCATTGCTTCTTTATAATTCCTTGAGTCTGGATCTCCCACGTAATGTTCTACCTCCTCAAGATTGAAAACAAAATGATCTTTCAATCTTCTAGATGGTTCCCTTTTTCTTTTACTCCCATTGATTTGATGATTTCTCCCACTATTTACATCTTCCATGATAATATCATGATCATCATCCATGTGTGTGTCATGATCGACATTGTTATGATCACCCATGTTTACGTCTCCCACTTCATCATTGTTAATGTCATGATCATGAGATAAATCTAAATCAAGATGGAAATCTTGATCATCCGTAGGAGAATTTTCTTCTCCCAAAGATTCCAACTCTTGTATTGGATTAATCAAATCAGTAGTTTCAATAAAAGTAGCATCTCTACTTTCGATCAATCCTTTCTCATGATGATAAAACCTATATCCGTTACTATTATCAGGATATCCTATGAATTTACATTCCAAACTTTTTGCTTGTAATTTATTTCTTAATGGCTTTGGAATAAGGACATGCGCTTTACAACCCCAAACTTTTAAGTTTGATAAATCGGGTTTTCGCCCATGCCATAATTCATATGGAGTTAGTGGCTTTGCCTTTGCATGAACTTTATTCAATATATATGATGCAGTAGCCAAAGCTTCATCCAAAAAATGTAAAGGTAAGTCAGCATAAGACATCATAGATCGCATCATATCCATTAGAGCTCGATTTCTTCTTTCTGCGATACCATTTTGTTGCGATGTATAAGGCATAGTATAATTGTGCCTTATACCATTCTCTTTGCAGAAATCGTCAAAGGCTTCAAATTCTCCACCTCTATCACTATTAAGGGTCTTTATGGATCTTCCTAATTGGTTCTCTACTTTTGCCTTAAACTCTTTAAATTTGTCTAAGGCTTCATTTTTATGTTGCAAGAAGTAGACATGTCCATAACGGGAATAATCATCGATGAAAGTCACAAAATATTTCATTCCTCTATGGGTTTTAGTTCTCATTGGTCCACATAAATCTGTATGCATTATCTCAAGTAAATTTGTAGAAGTCCAATGCTGAGAAAATGATTTTCTAGTCATTTTTCCTTTAATACATGATTCACATGTATCAAAATCATATCAGAAACTGGATGGCCAACATTGGCTAAGTCTTTTGCCATTACTTCCATTTTAGTAATATGATCAACCATAGAATCAGTTTCCTCCATTTTTGTCCCATTGTATTTCTCAAGCAATAACTGAATGTACGTTTGAGATTTAGGGCCATACTTCTTTTCAAGTACATTCATGATTTCTTTGGCCGAATCATATTCTTCATAGAGAGGTATTAATATATCTTCCATGTAATTGAGGATTGTGGCTTTAGCCAACTCATTATCTTCCATCCATTTATTAAAAACTCGAGAGGGACCAAGGGGTCTCTCGTCCTTGATAGTGTACAAAGTCTTGTCATGGGTTAAAAGATAAGTAATCGTTCTCTTCCATATTCGATAATTGACATTATTCAACCTCTCTATTTTAAAAACTTCGGATTTGGAAGATTTTGTTGTCATAGCTCAGAAAATTACAAAACAAAACACAATTCTTAATACAAACTTAAATACAAATACAAATACTACTAGTGTACTTTTAATTATTACAAGCCACAAATACTAAATGTTCTTATAAATTAAAAAACTTAAAAAAATAAAATAAAATAAATAATAGATAGAGACTTATTTATTTTTAGTAGCAGATACCACACACACTCACAGATGCTTTGTCCAATCAGTGAAAGACGAGTATTTGTTCAGGCGATTACGTCGATAGAAGGCTCGTGGATTTCTTTCTTGTCTACTTGGCCAGGTGTGATCAATTCTTCCTCTATTTTCGTGCACAAAAGCAGTATCTTCTCGACTATTGGATTCTCTTTCAATTCTCAATGGTCTTGGCCCCCTTAAATTTATTGCAGTCGAAATTTCACTTTGTGCCAAATCAGGATATGTAAAACCGTAACGGGTATTATGTTGATCCAAATAATTAAGCACTTTGACTCTAGAATTTTGAAAATTAAACCCTTGCTTCCACTTTTGATCTTTGTGACTATTATTCAAAGTATTCCACAAATCAACTTTATGAGTAAAATTATTAGGGTAAACGGGATTAATAAAACCTGAATTTGATTTGATCGTAACACCCAAACTAGTAGGAAAGAGTTCCAATTGCAGCGGTCCCAAATTTTGCCGCCCACTTCAAAAATTATGTCGCCTTGACTTTGCTGAGCAAAAAATCTGTTATCTTTAACTTCTTCTCCACGTGAAGCCCTTGCTTTTTCACATGCACTGTCAGAGTGCAATGAACCAAAAGAACTGTTGCCTTTGATTTCGTCCCCACGTGATGCCTTTGAAATATCACCAAAACTTTTGACTTTTGTATAGTCTGCACGTGAAGCCTCCCCCAAAATCAGTTCCACTTTTTTATTTTCAAAACAATCTTCTTCTTCTTTATTTTCAAAGCAATTCCTCCGGGAGAAAACAGGTTCCACTCTCTGCTTTTTCTGTGTAAACTTTGTTCCACAGCCTGGCGGATAATCTCGAACGGCAGAGACAATTCTCCGTGGCGGATAACGGTGTCGTCGGTATTGTGTATTACCACGAGAAGACGAGACCACAAGGGAAGAACACCACCACGATGTTGCCTGCTATGGGTCAGTGGGTTGCTGTGGCGAGTCCACGGTGGAGGAAGGCGCGAAAATCGCGGGTTCAGTCTCAGATTTGCAGCAGTCAGCGAAGGACTACGAATCAATCGCGGTGTTGCAGGTAAGCCTTTTGGGTTTTATGACCAAATTGCAGAAAAAGGTTCTGAAATTATGGGTCCAAAGGGACGCTGCAGGTCTTCAATTTTCTGTGCAGGTTTGATCTTTGCAGCCAGAAATCCCGATTGAAATGGGTTGTCTGAGGGCCTAATGGGACTGTAAAAACTTTCTGAATTCTGATAATTGTTGGATGAATTTGTATGATGAGATGGTATATTTTCAGAAAGAATTTTGCTCTCTGTCGAATGAAACGGTGTGGGGGAATAAAGTTCAAACTGTTGGGTTAATTCAGGCCTAGGTTCAAATGGATTGTAGGATGGGATTTCGAACGATTGGGTATTTTTGTGAGTTTTGGATTCTACAGGATAATTCTCAGATGACGATTCGGAACTTTCGATCAAAATCAGTTGAATATTTTCCTGATCCACGAATGTTCTCTTCCCTAATTTCTTCTCAAGTTGAAACTTAGAAAGAACGTTGTTGGATTCGTTACTTGACGAAGAGGAAGTCTCAGATTTAGTTCGAGATGTTCTCGGATGAAAACTGGGCAAATTGTTTCAATTCATGAAAACCAGGCTCTGATACCAATGATAGAAATTGGGTAGTTCACAGGATCGGAAACAGAGAGTCGTTAGACTATCGATCACAATATGATGCGAAGGATATGAACGGAGTATGGAATTAAATGTATCTGACAGAAAGGATTTGAGAAATATATAAAGATAGAAGTAACCTGGATGAGTTGTGTTCTTCAGTTATAACTTCTCAGCTTGAAATATATTTGTTCATATCCTTTAATTAATTAATTAAATAAATAATTATATTATTTCCTTTATTAATGAATTAATTTATTTCACTATAATTATATGTATATTAATATACTAATGTTATGGTGTATCTTCGCATATGATTATACATATTGTGGAAACTATGTTATCGTAATCATATTTCAACATTAATTACTTCCAATAACGTCATTCTTAATCGACAAACCTTCGTCGGCTAAAATCTTCGGTTTAGCCAACGAATGTTGCTTTTAGCCGACGAAGTTGTTTGGTTAGGCAAAGTATAATTTTTTTTTTTTGTAGTGGACCCACCCGCTCCCCTACCGACACATAGGCCAAATACGCGTTCCAGGCTTGGCCTACACCTCTTGGGTATTTCATACCTTCTCAGATCTGGAAATTCAAGATGTGAGTTACCATAAAGATTGTTCTCCCATGCCCATTTATTTGATTCTCATTTCTTCTCATACTAAAGGATACAGCCTAAAATTAATTGTTGCATGCATTAAGCTTCCAATTTCAATTGACATTTATAATTGTTTCAACCATACATTTTAAACATTAAAAAGTTTAATAAAAAGAAATTATTATTAGCAGTTCAAATAAAATTCACCAGTATGTGCTCTCTCTTATAAATGTATAAATAAATAAACTGCACTGGTTCATGATAATCTTTTAAAGTTCTAATCAAAGTTGCCTAATTGATAAACACCTACACATATTAATCAAACTGTTACGGTGCCTACAAAATTGTTGTTGGTAATATCAAACAGACAAAAACTTCCCCATCTTGTGCATGTTTAAAATCGTTTAAACGTTGTACTGCTAAATTATTATAGCCGATGATATTACGGAACTTCTTACGTAACAAAAGAAAAAACTATAGAGTCCTACATATCGTGATAGAGTCACGACTAGGTTACAGCCAATATTGAATTTTTGAAACCTCCTTGGACTACTATTGTCCCCTTCTCTATTGAATCGAATTCAAAAGCAGCCGTTTTTCTTGTTAGAAAAGACTTCTCGGAGTCCCGCCATTGTTGCTTCCCCACTATAACAAAGCGAAAGGGACAACCTTCACTGTTGTAGAAATCTTGTATAAGACTGCCCTCATACAGGTTCTCCCTAACAAAGGGTGAGGGGCATACTGGCATGTAGGTATCATATCCGGAGCCCACCTCAGCCGTGTGCAGCACCTCTATGCCATATATCAATCCCACCTCAATTGTTGTCCTTTCGTGACCTACAGCCAAAGGAAACCAATTATTTCTTGTTTTTATCTCCGTCGTATATGCAGAAGTTCATCTTAAACATCTCTAGTGAAGGTAGCAATGTGATAACAAAATTCAGAAATAAAATTTGGCTCAAGAGATAAAATAAAACGTAGGATACTATTATTTTAAGGTGAATATAAACATTTGATGAGTTGGCTGTGAGTTAGAGTGACAAATTTTTATGGCAGCATATAACTGTCACATAGGTAACAAATGGCACTTTTGATGATAAATCTTGTTGGCTCTCTCTTAAAGATGTTGTAATGGCTTTCACACATGTAGTTGTTGAATGATTTGAGTGTTTCTAAATGGCAGAGGTCCTTCTCTTATTTTAGGTCAAGTGAAATTAGATATCAGAAATATTTTTGGTCTCTATCGTACTAGGAAGCATTTAACCCTCACGACCATTAAGTTCACACGTGCAACATGCGCGCGCGCGCGCATATATATACATCCAGAATATAAATAAAAGGGCCACTTTGAACAACTTTTTTTTTCGGTCAAGCACCTTGTACAACACTAGGACACATAAACATTACTCATTGGTCCCACTTTGTACAATGTTGTCTTTTGGTCAAGCACTTTGTATAATACTAGGGGTAAAGGTCCTCGCCCGATCCTTTTTCTCGGATCCTAGGAATCTCGCGATTGTGATCGTTTATCGTATATCGTACGGTTAGTTTTCGTTAAGTACCATTTATATTTAATTGTAAATTTTAAATTTTGAAATGATTTATGACCGCACTATGTACGATGAACAATCACGATCACAGAATCCCTAGGATCCCCAGGAAAAGAATCCTCTCCTTTTCCGAATACTAGGACATATAAACATCACTCATTGGTCCCTTATGTACAAATGTATATTTTTATATTTATATAAATGTGATGAGCGTGTGCAGAGTCAAGCTTACAAATGGGATCAGGATCCTCTCCTGAGCTTAGGAGGCTGAGCCTCTTGAGCAAATCACACGGGCCGTTGGATCAAAATCCAACGGCTACAAACAGGGAACCTCTCTAAAAGTTACAATAATTGTAACCGTTGGATTTTGATCCAACGGGCCGTGTGATTTGCTCAGGAGGCTAAACTTGATCGCCTCGAGATCTTATGTATGTATACCATATACATACTCATGTCAATAAGAAATCGATTGTTGCAATAATGCAAATTAGTCCTTGAACTTGAGGCATCACATTTGTCTTGTTGTTAGGTCCTTAATCATAGATTATATTAAAGACACTCTAGTGTGAGAGGGTGTTCGCGACATTATTGGGATTAAGATAGCTAATCAAGGAGGTAAGTGAATGTACAATAAGGAATTTCTAACCTTAACAATTGAAGGAGAATGATCATTGACATGATTCAGAAGTCTTTGACCATATCATCATGGTTTGGAATAAAGTTCCAAATCTATCGAGTTGAATCATGAGTTGATCACTTAAGCAATTGACATGAATACCCTAACCAATGTGAGCAAGAGCATTGTATTAGAGGATAACTGTATTGCATCGTAATTGCAACAGAATAGGTTCTCTCGTGAATAGTACATTGACTAGGAGACCATGGCATGCGGCTATGCGTCTCTTATGGTCTATGAAATACTCGAAAACGATCATTGTTGTCTTCACAAAGAGGTAGATTAAAAGATGAGCTTTAAATCCGGCAAAAGAATTAGAAGAGTCTAATTCATTTCACAACCTCATCAATAGAATTAAAAGATCGCACAACCTATTCTGGGATTAATGTGATGAAAATAATCAAGTTTGTGAAATAATTAATTAAATTGTTTAATTATTATGATGGTTATATGTCTAAAATGCGCTTCGAAATAGTTTCGAGAGTTGCCGGGTCCATAAGGCCCAAGCACATTGGGTTTATTTCGAATTATAAGTTGATTTAGAGGTCACCAGTGGCCCAAAATAACCCAATACTCATTTTGGACGGGAATAATAGACAAAAAGGTGATAAAGGCAACTTGCCTTTTATGTGGTGGTGTGTGGAGGAAGATTGGTGAGTAAGGACTTCCACAAGAAGCTTTATACACATGCAAGCTTCCTATGCATGTGTAAGAGTTTGTCTTCCACTCATCCTTGAAAAGAGAGAGTTGTTTTCCACTCAATCTTATGAGAGATAGAAGCTCTCATCCTCACATGCATTTTCTCTAACTAATAAGATAATTGTGAGAGTTTTCAAGAGTGATTTTTCTCTCTAACTAAGAAGATATTGTGAGAGTTTACAAAAGTGAGTTTTCTCTCAAAGTCTCGACAAGAGAGAAAACTAGAAGAGTGAAAACACTACCACCAACATGTATATAATGAGTACCAGGTCATCACCATAGATTGCTGAGTAGTAACTTCCACAAGAAGATTTAGTCTCACTTATTATACACATCCAAAGCCATCCATCTCTTTTGAGTGTGTCCTAGTTTAACACTCTTGCTCCTCCTCCATCCTTACGTTAGTTCTGAGGGTGAAATACGACGGTTTGATCTTTGTTGGAGACGAAGTAAGTAGGCAACCTACTCTTGACATGGCTAGGTGCAACCGAAAATCTACGAAGGATGTTCTTGGTCTTTGGAGATGGAGCATGCATACAAAGGAGGAAGGCCCTTCCTTAGAGTGATCAACCTTGATGAGAATCAAAATAGTGCTCCAAGAAGTGTAAAGTTTCAATCTCATTTAAGTTAATATATCAACGTAGAATTGAAGATTGTGATATCCGTATTTTTAGTGTGTATTAATTTGTAGATAATATTTTTCACTAGGATCAAACCTAGATATTCAATAAGCATTTTACCTAGCTGGTGGTGACGTATTATGCATGTAGCTATGCATATTGATTTTTGTTGGCTATAAAAGCTTAGCTGGGTGGCTACTAGAGGAGATTGAAAGTCTAGTGATGGAAGTGGCGATCAGCGGAGGTTTTAGAGTGCTTGTGTGCTAGTTAGATTGCTTACAGTGAGATATAGCTTTAGTGAGTCATGCAATAGAATGCTTAATATTCGTATATTTGTAGCTGCTTGGAAAGTTGTTATTACATCAAGAGTTCCACTTCTTTCTCCTACCTCTTCACCGTCAAACCATCCAATTAGAACTAGATTTTGTTGCCGCTACTTCATCCCGTTGTAGAAATGTTGCTGCTAACTCTTACTAGTTTAAATAGGAGCAACTATCCTTCTTTTAAATCATTCAATAGTCAGAGCCACAAAATTTAGGTTGCATACAAGTATTAGTACGCATGCAAAGGGTATATGTGTAAACTGCACACGGGAACATAAGGGCGGAAAGGCTAGTTGGGATCATGTGGTGAGTTTCGTTAATATGAAGTATAATCAATATGTGAAGGAACTATGTGATATAGCATTATGTGATTATTAATTTCTATTATTATGATACTTATTTTCTAGAGTGAGAATAGCATGCTTGACTGACATTTTACATATTTTACTCACTGGACGACGGTGATTGTTACTCACCCCTCACCCTTTATTTTTCAAATGAATTATTTGGCAAGACAAGGATTAGTATGAGCTATAAGTTTGTTTTAGACAAGGGATTTTAACAGTTTTTATTATTTTTCTGCACACTTATAAGGTATTCGGGTTGTTTATGTAAGAGGAGTTCATTCTTCATAAATTTCGTTTTTGTTTTCATTTTTATTCTCGCTGGGGGCGAAATTATTTTTTCACCAACCTTGTGTCCGAGGCGTGGCAAAATCTTGAAGGGAGAGGGTAAAAAAAATTATTTTTCTCCGTACAAACTCCCACATTGATAACACCAGCTCACTAACGAACTTGACTAACATTCCAATCCTTTGACAAGTGGCACAATTTTGTGCCATAGAATATATTTCTCACAGTGTATTATACCAAACCTTTTTTTTTGGTAAGGATTATTGTCAGTTCAAAAATCTCATACTATATTTCCCATAAGTGTATTTTTTTTTCTAAATATAGAAAGTTTGGAGTATAGAATGAGAATTTTGGAATGTCAATAACAATTTTTTTTTTTTACCCAAATTACAAGATCTATCACTTCTATAATCAGAGATGATGTCCTATAATGATCCTAAATTCTTCACTACTAAAAATCCCTGAATTTTTGCTAACTTATGTCCTAAAGTTTGATCAAAGTAAATTTTTGCTAACTTATCCCATAACGATCCTAAAAGATGAGAAGCATTTGTACACAAGTCCTTTCAAAATTCTAATAAACACATCATACTTAAAAATTCTAAAAATACATCATACTTAATACTTAATACGTGTTTAACATGATGTTTGCTTCTTATATGCACTAATTTTTTTTTTCAGATTCACTTGTACAAATAGCGCATATCAACATTCCAATCAAAGTGTATATCCTTTTTTTGAGTATGTATGTTTTTTGGATTCGAATATGAAAACGAGGGCGAGATTGGAGGGCGAGATTTCTAGAGGAAAGTGTTTTTCTTGGCTTTTGGGATTTCAACTTATAAATTCAACAAACAAAATTGAGAGGGGGAACGGATCAATTTACAATCTGGGATGAAGAGAAAGAGAGAGTGAGAGTGGAAGAGTTGGAAATGTAAACGACGTCGGCGAAAGTGCACATGTTCAGTAGATATTGTTGAAATAACGTTGATATTTTGGTACCAATAGATCAAAATTAAAGAGCATTATTAATATGAGGTCTTTTGATATAGGTTCAAAATCACTAAAAATTGGACATATTTCAAAAGTCAAAAGTTATTAAAAATTAAACCTATTTCAAAAGGTGGGCTATAAAATTAGACGTATTTCAAATTTTCCTTATTAATATTTGATACCAATTCCGTTGTTACAGTAGTGGGTCACCTTTGATCATCTCGTATTGTATGTTTAATCTAATTTTAACTAGAGGACACCTGCAACCCCTCACAAAAAACCCGACAAGATTATGGGCTCGTCAAAGGCCTAGTTACTGCTAAACCCTTATACCTTCTTTGTTGGGCACTTTCCCCAACTCAATCAATGAAAAAATATACAATGATCTTTACTTTTTATTTTTTGGGCCTTTAGAACCCCATCAAACCCAAATAAAAAGGAATAAGGATAGGAGTATTTCTCAGGATCATATGTGCTGATTTTTTTTTTTTTTTTTTTTTTTAACAAACGATATTATCTACATTAAGGAGAAGGAGGAGGGTGAGCTTAGCCTCACAATGGGCTAGCAATCGTGTGGTTTAAACTCGCATTTGGCGAGAATCGAACCTAAGATCTCTCACTTACAAATATTGAGAAATACTATTAGACCGTAGTACTAATTGACAGAAATATGATTTCCTTGAATAAAGATGTATACAAAGTTTATAAAAAGGAAGGTTACAAAAAATTATATTGGTAAGATGAGTTTCATCAACAAACTTTCAGATGCCATGGCCGACGAGAAAGGGCATATGACCTGACGGAAGCCAAACTGAGTAATTTGATTTGGTGACTTTCACAAAATGGGTGGTGTGGGACCGAGAAGAGAGGTAGCAGAAGAGGAAGCCAGGGGAGGACTCGAGGGAAGAAACAGCCGGCTAAGGTGAGGAAGGCCTTAACTTAGAACCCTAAAAAAAATCGAAAAGGGGAGAGAAAATAGGCGAGAAAAGCTCTAAGGGACCTAGGACCGATTTAGAAATGTGATTTTCTTAATTAAACATGTGTACATGTGTACAAGTGTACAATATATAGGTTTAGACAAAATTTAGGTGTGGTAAAATTTCTAAATATCATTTGATATTCTTTGACATGCAAGTAAACTTAATTTAAGGATAGAAATTCAAAGATGAAGATTTTACTCAAAAAATATGACTCGACTGATGAGTGACTTTTGTTATCGTTATTGCAAATGAACGAAATTAAAACAGAGAAGGAGGAATAGTTACATGTGAGAGAGACAACGTAAATAAGTAGAAGTATGGCTAGCCAGTATCTACTACGTATATAAGGCCCTTAATGTGGTGTCTTTTATCAAGCTTATTACATTCAAAAGGTGTAAAGATTGTAATGTGCACGTTTTAGTATTTCACACGTTCTGATTGACGTAAATATTTTTGTAATAAGAATACTAGTCTCTTGTCATCTGTTGCAATTAGCTTTTTTTTTCTTTTTTCTTTTTTTTTATTTGAAAAATGAATTAAATTTGTTTTGAGTAATCAAAAGAAATTTTTACTTTTAATGGGGTAATTGAAAGGAATTTAAAAAAAAAAAAAGCATATAGTAACTACTATAGCGTGGGGTTGTTCTATTTTTTTTTTTTTTTAACAAACGATAATATATTTATCAAGGCAGTGTGGGAATGGGATAAGCATCAGAATGAGCTAACAATAATGTGGTTCAAATTCGTCTTTGACAAGAATCAAACCTAAAATTTCTCGTTTATCAATGAAGAGGAATATCACTAAACCGTAGTACAAAGTGGCAAGATTGTTCTATTTTTTAATTTTAATTCAAACATATATTTTACTATTTTGCTATTATACCCCTTGTCAATTAAACTATTTTCTCTAATAATTATAAAGATAAATGCTAATGAGATATTCTTAAAAGCCCGCAAGATAAAACATAACAAGACAAGACGCGAGGATTGTAGAATAGTATTTGATGTGAACAATGCTCCTTTTCATATTCGATATCCGAAGCTTTATCTAGCATTCTGATAAAAATAAAAAAAATAAAAAAAGCCCTTTTTTTAGCATGATTTCCACTGTCTTTTTCTCTTTGCTTTTGGGTTTTTACAAAAATCATCATTCGGTCGAGAAAAAAGGTCCAGATTACAGGGAAAGGAGGATTACAACACGGATCAGGATCCTCTCCTGAGTAAAGGATGAGGATCCTCCTGATCAAGCTCATCAGACCGTTGAAATTTTATCCAACGGTTACAATTATTATAACTTTTAGAAAGGTTCCTTGTTTATAACCATTAGATAAAATTTTAACAGCCCGATGGACTTGGTCAAGAGGATCCTCATCCTTACAACACCACCATATATGGAAACTGCAAAGAGAAACATGTTCCAGAAAATTTGATTAAATTTCATGATGTATACAATTCAAGTCAAGCTTTAAAATTGGATCAAGAATAACAAAAAGGCATGGTGATTAAAGTATACGAGCAGGCCCTGCTGATGGGAGGCAGATTGTCTGTCCTTCTAGTTGTGGTGTCCTTCCATGCCGTCCTTATATGTTAACGTGACTTAATTATGCCTGCACAAAATAGAACGGCATAGAAGGACACCACAACTAGAAGGGCAGACAATCTGCCTCCCATCAGCAGGGCCTGCTCGTATACTTTAATCACCATACCTTTTTTTTATTCTTGATCCAATTTTAAAGCTTGACTTGAATTGTATACATCATGAAATTTAATCAAATTTCCTGGAACATGTTTCTCTTTGCAGTTTCCATATATGGTGGTGTTGTAAGGATGAGGATCCTCTCCTGACAGGCCCTGTAGATGAGCCAGCTGGCCTGGATTGCGATGTGATGTGTTTTAATTTATTCTGACAGGCCCTGTAGATGAGCGAGCTGGCCTTGATTGCAATGTGATGTGTTTCAATTTATTGAGATCGGTGAAAAAAATTTTAGTTGTGATGGAAATATAAGTGGTACACCACGTGTTGTAATAGGAGTTGTGAGAAATTTTATTTTGTATGTTATTAACTTTTTAGTACACATATCTTACTATTTGTATAATGATATATGATGTATCACTCTTTGTACTGATTACACTGAAAAATCTTTCCTGCAGATGAGCCAGCTGGCTTTGATTACAATGTGCATGTCTTCTAATTTATTCAGAACCATATATACAATGCAAGTGGACTTAAGAGAAGGACAAATCACAGGTTTTCTTATATTATCTTCAGCGAATCTTATCTCATTGCATAGCATGTATATCACACAATTTAATTTGTTTATCTTTATTGGGGATGAGGATCTTCCAGCTTAGATATGAAAATTGGATAACGATTTGATGACGACAAAAATCTAATTTTCTATTATACGAAGGCATGTGTGCAAATTATTACGTGAAGTGAGATCAGTAACTAACCATGCAATAACATATGTTCCAATCTCAGCTTTGGTTGCCTTAGTTGAGATTGACGGGATTATTAGCTCAAGGGATAGGATTGCCTGGTTAGCTACAGATTTCATGATTGGATTAGCTATGTGCCATGTGAGCATGATTGTTAGGTTGTTTGTTAGAGTATTTTTAGTTTCCAAGTAATGAAACACGACCTCCCATTTCTAATTTCTCTTTCTTTCTCTTTTTCATTGTTTTTCTCTCTGAAACTTCTATAGATTGAAGACTGTTATGATATATGGAGAGTTTTCTGTAGCGGGTTATTTTCCTTAAAATTTGGAAGAATTCAACTAACAATTTGTCTTGTAAATTTCTCTACCAAACATTGAAAAAGTGATACAGTTTGATAGGTTGACTAGTGTTCTCTGAGGGCAAAATGAGAGACATTTTGTTCCACCACAAATAATTATTTGGTTTTTGTAACATTGCAATACAATTTAACTTTGTGTTACAACTTTTTAAATATAAGATACTGGAACTGAAATTTGTGGAAACTTCAAAGGTTTAGAATTATATTAACCCAACTTAATAATACTACCAACATGTTGAAACTAGCACAAAACTTTTTGCACTCATGTCTAAATAGTTGTGTGTTTTCTCTTTTTACATCCAATTTTAAACTTTTCCTTATGTAGTTTAAAATCTTTAAGTTAAATTAGATTATTGTTCGAAGAAGAAAAGAAAACTAATTGTTTGCCATAATGAGTACCCTAGCTATTTTATTGCCTATTTATTGATTGTCTAATATAGTTTATCCAATATATGTTAGAATAAACCCACTACAGCGTAATCTAGTGGGGACGAATTTTAAGCATGTAATCCACATGACACATTTTGAGTTCGATTCTTGGTGTTGATGAACACGATCGTGGTCATGGGAAGGTTGAAATTCATATGTGAGTCTTCTTGTTCTCAGAAAAATAGATTGTCGTGGCAAATCTATCCGCTGATCTTCTTTTAATGAAAAAAAAACATATGTGAGAATAAAAGAAAATCATTTGATTAATTTTTACACAAATTTATACATAATAATAAATTAGTTGTAATTAAATTGCACTGTGAAAATTCATCTTGCACCCCTCCCTGACTTGCTACATCAACAACAGTCCAACTCACACCTAATTAGTTAGGATGTTAGATTCTGTTACGAGTAATAATTCGTCATGGTACGATTGCTTTACATTTTGAGGAATTCGTTCATTTTTTCTTCAACATTGTAAGAAGTTGTCAATTTTCTTCTTGAACTTTAATTTTAGCTAATTACTCAATTTAACTTTTATAATCGACTAATTTTTCTCTTGAACTTTAATTTTGTTACCTCCTTAACTTTTATAATTAGCTAATTTCTCTCTGAACTTTAATTGTAACCAATTACCCCTTAAACATTTATAATTGACTAGTTTCTAGTAAAGAATTTGCTGAGATGAGTGACTACTTTTCTTATTTGAATTTGGATCTTGAGTTGAAATAGATGAATCGAGACGGTCATGTGAATCAAGTCACAAGAAAAGCTAACAAAATGGCATCAGAATTCCAACATGCTATTGAAAAAGCAAGACCACAGAGAAGACTCGTAGTTGTCCACATTAGGTATAAAATTTCAAACAAAAAGTATATGGAATGAACTAGTGGAAGAGAAGAAGAAAAAACAATATGTTATCCACATTAGCGATACAATTACGTTTTTGCCCTCAAAAAATTGCCATGTCCTGTGCACTTGACCCCGGAGGTATGAAACATTCCAAAATTTAACACCAGGGAAGAAATTGACCAATTATAAAAGTTCAAGAAGAGTAATCGGCTAAAATAAAAGTTCAACGGGAAATTAGTTAATTATATACTCAGAAGGTAATTGGTTAAAATTAAAATTTCGAGAGAAAATTGGTAGGTAACTCATTGCAAGTTCTAGGAAAAACATTAGCAAACACCTTATATTTTTTTGCGCAGGTGAAATTGCATTTGGTGGAGTGTAAGATGACATTTTCCATCAATATTTTGTTAATTGAAGCTAGCGAGCTAGCACAAAATTTGCTTTTCGCTAGCTAGCACTTCAATAGTGTTACTCTAATAAGAATCCAAAACGAGCTAATTAGCTGAACTTACATACTAATTCTTTTTCCTAAAACATGGTAAAAAAGGATAAACAGAAAGGTGTGTGTGTGTGATAAAAGGTGAACAGGGTTTTTTTTTTTTTTTTTTTTTTGACGAAAGGTGAACAGAGGTATTATTTTGTGAGAAAATTTCAATGACCGGAGCGGAATGCTAAGGAGATTAATTTTTTAAATTAAATTATGTAAATTATATGACATAGTTATTGATGATTAGATTATTACTTATTTTTTATTGGTGACACATCATATGGTCCACATGTTCTTATTTCATTGACACAAAAGCCACTTCATTGACACAAAAGCCATGTTACAGTGTAATTGTGTCATGTAAGTTGTTCTTCCAATAAGTACCAAAACCAGAATTGGTTGAAACTTTGGACTTGTAAAATGAATAATCAATCGCCAACATGTTAAATATTCCCTAGATAATTTTGTAATGCAGAGCTCTTTAGAGGCCGATGCATTTGCACCTATTAATTAGAAATAGAATTGCGGATTTTTGCACTTAATAGTTATGAAGGGCAGATATTATTATTATTACAGTTTGGGAATTTGGATTAATAAAAAAACGATTTTTATTCTCTTGTTAACTATTTGATTGTATTCTCACATTTTTAAGGTCAAATATATTTATGATTATTTTTATTTTCTATCACCACACTAGACTAGACTTGTCAATTTCTTACACGAATCGTTAACACGACATATAAATAACACGAAAATAACAGGTTCCGGGTCAACACGATAACTAATCGGGTCACACGATATGAACCCGTTAATAACGGGTCCTTAACAGGTTTACACGAAGGTGACATGCGGGTGACCTGTTTCGACACGTTAAGAAAAAACTTATTTTGATGATTTTAATTTTTTAAACTACCAAGAAAACTTACTATGAAATACAATACCCATAGTATATATGTATATATTGTATAGTAAATATGTATTATGCTTGTTTTATTAACACCTCACATTTTGTTGACTACACCCCACATTTACTTTTTAAATTAAAATCTTTCTTAACACACCCCACGTATTTTCAAATACTACCCACACACCTCACATCTCACACACCCCACACCTCACATCTCACACACCCCACAATCATCAACTAATTAACCACACACATCAAACTCTTCATCTCTTTCAAACAAAAAAATAATCCACATTTTAAACACAAGAAAGATGTATCAAATTGTGGTATAAAATCTCCATCTCGCCGTTTGATTTATAAACATCCGTCAAATTTTCTTGAATAATCACGTTGGATTCTAAGAAGCCTGATGGACAAATGGTAGGAATTGTTCTTATAAGGTCATGTCAATTCCAACCAGCAAAAATACATTGAATTTCTTCATCATCAAATAGCCACAAGAATATTACATTCAATTACATCTTAAAATTTTACAACATTCTCCAGTTTTCTTCCTATTTCTTGGATTCCAATTAGAGTAGGGCTTTGCAAAAAGTCAAATTTTTATTCCATTATTTAAATAATTTCTTTAATGTGACCAACGAATGAACGAGGAGCAAAACTCGATTTTTTGTTCCGTTCATCAAAAGAAATGTTTTCATCAACGTGTTTGTGTTTTTGGGGTTTTGTTCTACAATGGAGAGTAAGAGTAGCTGTCACATCTCGGCCCGGGGTGGATCACTTCCCATGGGCGATGTGGGATGTCACAATCCACCCCCCTTAGGGGCCCGACGTCCTCGTCGGCACACATGCGGCCAGGGATTGGCTCTGATACCAATTGTCACATCCCGGCCCGGGGCGAACCACTTCCCGGGCCCGCTCCACCACCGTAGCACGATATTGTCCGCTTTGGGCTTACCATTCCCTCACGGTTTTGTTTCTGGGAACTCACGAGCAACTTCCCAGTGGGTCACCCATCCTGGGAGTGCTCTGGCCCCCTTCTCGCTTAACTTCGGGTTCCTTAAGCGAGAAGGGGGTCAGAGCACTCCCAGGATGGGTGGCCCACTGGGAAGTTGCTCGTGAGTTCCCAGAAACAAAACCGTGAGGGAATGGTAAGCCCAAAGCGGATAATATCGTGCTACGGTGGTGGAGCGGGCCCGGGAAGTGGTTCGCCCCGGGCCGGGATGTGACAGTAGCTATGAGGGCTTGAATAGTCATTTCATATTAGAGTTACAAGTTGTTTAGTATTACATTTTTAAGTGGGGTGTATTCAACAAGATGTGGGGTGTTAATAAAAAAACCCTATGTATTATTGTATTATTATTCTATATAAATTTAAAAAATTAAGTTTTATTTATTTATATATTTTTATAGTATACTATATGCATAAAGTGAGATTAAAAAATTATAAAACACATTAAAAATAAAAGTATCAAATAATTTAAAAAAAACCAACCACATTAAAAAAAATTATAATAATTAATTTACAAGAGTGAAAAATGTGAAATAATATGCAAGGGCTCGTGATCGCATCCTACGCTATGAGTATGGGTACATCGTCATTTGAATTTTTAAAATCATACAAACCCTCATGAATAGTATTTTTAAGGGAGTTCAAAATAAATATAAAAAAAAATTCATAATCATTAATGTACAAGTCAAAAAAATGTGAAAGCATATATAAATGTGCAACGTTTCTCAACCTTGAAACGCAACTCCCTTCATTTTGCATATCCTTGAACATTTGGTATTTTATAGTAATGTACTAATGTTATTTCATTAGGCTCTTATTTTGGAGTATGTAATACTTAAAAGACAAATGTTTTTTTTTTGAATTAATATTTATGTGATAATGTGGTATGCATATACTAATTTAGTGTCATGTTTTCTATTTTTTTGGGGTCTAATTATGTTTTTCATTTTCATTATTTATTTATTTAAAATATATTTTCTTTAACGGATAACGTGTTGGGTCATATTACCTGATAATATTAATGAGTCGATTTCGGGTCAGGTCATATTACCCGTTTACTTCAACGAGTGTTACATGACACGACCCGTTAAGATATCGGGTATGACACGAAAACGACACGAACACGAATGCCAGGTCTATCCTAGACGAAAAAAATGAATTATTAATAGAAAAATTTATATTATAAAGATTCATACTTCAATTGATTATATACAAATGGTACAAGTATCATGAAGAAGTTTAAATATAGTAGGTACAAATGGTAGTCTAAAAAGAACTTATACGTTAAAACAATCTTCTGCCTCCCAAAAATCAAAATGATGCAAAGTCAAAAGCATGTGTCTTCCATGATTCATCCTATAAACACCACAAAAGGTAAAAACAAATTAAAGTAACACCATTTTCAAAAGAATAAGAAACAATACAATCAAATTATCTATAATTCTCAAACATGATAAGAAACGAACAAAGCCACTTGCCCCTCACGAAACAAAGAGAAAACAAAATCTGCAAAACAAACAAAAAATAAAACCTAAATTAAGGCACTATGGGTTTATGAAGTAATTCATCATTTTCATAACACACCTAATATTATACAAAAATAAAACGAAAAAAAATATACATGAAGGATAAAACGAAAAAATATGTGTGACCCAAAATTTCACTTCAAAATTTTCACATCATACCTTTAAATTTACCTACAAAACAACAATTTGGGAGAGAAAAAAAAACTTCCTTCACACTACACAAACTTAGTTTTTTTTCTATTACAAATCTTTTTAAATATCTCTTTCGCTATCTTGGACCCATTGAAGGGAATATTGCAATGTAGAAAATTAAGGGAAAAAAAATAAAGAAGAAGAGAAAACAGTATTAGATCTGGGAAAAAAAGTGAAGGAGGAGAAGAATATGAAGGAACAAGAAAAATGGAGATGAGGTATGAAGGAACAATAAAAATCGAGATTAGAAGAAGAATATGAGAAACAAGAAAAATGGAGACGAGGAGTTTGTGCCGTGAAAGATCAAGGGAGAAATAGGGAGATGTGCGTGTTGATTATCGTAGAATTAGATTTTTGATAAATATCTTATTTATTTCATTAAACAATTAAGAAAAATAATTAAGTGTAAGAGGCAAATACACACATCCGCTCATAATGTAAATTATTAAATTAAAAGTCTAAACCATATTAAAAATATATGTACTTGTTATAAACTTCTTATTTAAGTGTGAATGTGTAAATCCTAGATTACATTTGATTCTAGTTATTTTTCCCTATTAGGACTTGTATTCCAGGAGGAGAAGGATTTCTTCTCTTTCTTATTACTATAAATAAAGGCAATGCATAGGGGGAATAATAACATCATCTACACAACCCTACAAACACATCTCTCTCTATATTCTCTCCATGCCACCAACCCTATTCCCTTGTCAGTTAAATATAGGCCACAACACGTTATCAGCACGCTCCTACCACTGCACTTAGGAATCTGACATGGAAGTTTTATGCATCAAACCAATTCACCAATATCATCACGCAATCAGGTTCTTCCAAAACAACGGTTTTTATCTCGATGTATTTGCAGCCCTGATAGCATGAACATTCATCATAATGCATGACCCAACTTTTTGTTTTTCGAATTTTAGATTTTACATAAATTGTGTATGCATTATATTCATAATTATTCAATTAGTGAATTGATATTGCCATGAATTGCATCCAATTATATATCCATGCATTGAATTATTTGTTTAAATATGCATTGAATTAATTAAAAAAAATGAAAATTTTTAGGGTTCTTTGAACCCATGTCCCGAGCCACTCACAGAGCATGAAGCTTCATTGAAACCCTACGCCTATGGCGTCCAACCCAGAAACCCCAACTCCCCTGCACCATGACCTTGCCATGCAATTTTCTAGCAAACTCCAATATCGTGTCGTGATTTTTGAACCAAAATAATTGAAATTCTAGAAGAATTCCATCAAATTTGGGTGAAATTCAAGTTTGAATTTCATGGGTTTCCTTTTTTCCTTCCTCCCAACGTCGAGGCACTTCCTTCGTCATTCGAAATTGGCTCGCCATCGAACCCACGACCCTACACCGAGAATTGTGTCTCAAAACCCAATCGCCTGAAGCAGTGTCGTCATTTTCTTTCCCCGGCGATACAACCCACTTCTGACCTGGGTGTTTTGGACTTGACCCAAGCCCATTTGGGCTTTATTTCTCTCAGCTCGCATCACAGAGCCCAATTGGGCCTTTATTCGGCCAACCTCGCGACATCAGCCCACTTGGCTTCGATGTCTTCGTGCACGACGACACACCAAATCCCAGCTTGCAGCTAGAGAATCGGTGCACTGCACCGTGTCCCACCAGATCCATGCCCTTTTCACGGGTTTTCTTGGATCCAACCCACTTTTTTTTGGGCCTGCTACCCATACCTATTTAACCTAGCCCATTTTTTGGGCCTGGGCCGTACGTTTTTAATCTGCTCAGCCCACCCGTGGGCTTTGGCCCATGTTTTGGGCCCCAAGCTTAATTGTTTATTTTTTTTAGACAATTTGGGTTTTATAATTTTTTCACCCACACTTTAAATTTGGCTAGAAGTCCAAATAATTAATTTAATTATAATTATAGACCTGTATTTGCATATTTTATTTTTGCATATTTATGTATGTATATTTGTGTTTGTTTGCAAGAACATATGAACCTGAAGTTCATAATTATTTCGAAACCTGAAGTTTCTAGAAACATGCCTTGTTTGAAAACCTGAAGTTTTCCTTAAAAACATCACCCATAAAAACCTGAAGCTTTTCATGCGAATTTAAACCAATACATGTCTATTAAAACCTGAATGTTCTACTCTTATGTGAATGGATTGATATTCTTCTCCAATACACTAACCACATCTTGTCTATCTATTTTATGATAGGAACATGTCGAATTTGAACAAACCCGACTTTACTGCTTTGGAGGTCTCTGGAAGAAACTACCTTAAGTGGGTCCAAGATGTGAAGCTTAACTTCACTGCAAAGAATTTGCGTCCCGCCATTGAAGATGAGACGGACAACCCTGTTGGCAAAGCTAAGAAAGCCACTACCATGATCTTCATCCGAAGACATATTCATGACGCACCGCAAACCAAGTACATTGCTGAGGATGATTCACAACATTATGGGTCGCTTTGGCTAATCGCTTTGATCACCAAAAGGACATCTTCTTGCCTGAAGCATGACATGACTGGCAACATTGGTGCTTCCAAGACTTTAAGTCTATGAATGAATTTAATTATGAAGTTTGTCGAATCCGATCACTTCTCAAGTTCTGTAACGAGACCTTGACCAAAGAGGATCTCCTGGATAAGACATATTCGACCTTCTCTACCACTAATATTGTTATGCAACAACAATATAGGGCTCAAAAGTTCACTAAGTTTTCAGATTTGATCTCTGTTTTATTTCTTGCTGAAAAGCAGAATCAGCTGTTAATGAAGAATCATCAAGCTCGACCTATTGGGGCGACTGTTATGCCTGAAGCGCATTCTAGCACAAACATATGCCCAAAATGCCAACAAAGGCATGGTAGGGGGGCCAGAAGCCACCCTGTCTAGGTCAACAGAGCCAAAGCCCATCTAAGGGAGGAAACCGAGCCTAGAAGCGCCCTAACCTCGCTCCCAAGGCCTCAAACTTCAAGAATAAAAGCAAAGCACCTGAAACCATGGATGCGGACATATGCTATCGCTGTGATTCAGAGGACCATTGGTCCCATGTTTGCCAAGCTCCCAAGAAAGTTGTAGCTGAATATCATTCTTATCGTAAGAAGTTTGAATCAAACTTTATGTAAGTGGATGAACCGGAGAGTACCAAGATGGAGGTTTTTGACTTTCAAGAGGTTATTAGAATCTTAGACATAAACTATTTTTCTAGTTGAAATTTAGACAATTGGGCCGAATTCCACATAGTGGCCAAACCCCTCTTGTTTTTCGGTTTAATTTTGAACAATTTTCCTTTATGTTTGGATTATTTGTTGGTGATTTGTTTTTGGATATTAAGTTTTTAATTAATTACCATCCTTGAATACTTAAATTACTTTGAATGGATATTTGTTTTTAGAACTTTTATGCTTGTGACCGATTCAAATTAATTTTCATTGTAGGTATGACTAGTGGGGAAGTTAGTTGTCTGGCAGATAGTGCAACTACGCACACCATTTTGCGTAAACGCATCTATTTCACTAGCTTCATACCTAAGAATGCACCTATGACAAACCTCTCAGGCCAATCCAACTTGATCGAAGAATACAGTAAGACACGTATAATGTTGTCTAATGGTACAATTTTGACCATTGATGAGGCACTTTATTCTCCGCATTCCAAAAGAACGTTGTTGAGTTTCAAGGACATTAGAGATAATAATTACCACGCTGAAACCTATGTAGAAAATTGAGTTGAATATCTGTGCATAACTTCCTACGAATATGGCCAGAAGCGTAGTCTAGAGAAAATGAAGCGTATCCCGAGTGGTCTGTATACTACAACCATACGCCCTATAGAAAGCCACTATGTGGCCAGCCCTACCTCTAGGACAGCGCATGATATTGTACTTTGGCATGATTGTTTGGGACACCCTAGACGAACAACGATGCGTTGTATCTTTAAATCATCACACGGGCATCCACTAACCCGAAGTTTAGGTTCGATTCAATGAATCGCATGTCAAACCTGCTCCATGATAATGCTTATTATTAAGCCTTCTTATAACAAGATTCGTTCGAATCCTCCTATTTTTCTACGAAGGATTCATGATGGACATTTGTGGACCGATTCACCCTCCATGCGGACCATTTAGATATTTTATGGTTTTGGTTGATGCTTCCACACGTTGGTCACACGTGTGGTTGTTGTCCACAAGGAACGCTGCATTCTCCAAACTGTTGGCTCAGGTTATCAAGGTCAGGGCTCACCACCCTGATTATCCGATCAAATCTATTCGATTGGATAATGCTGGAGAATTCACATCTAAAACTTTTGATGAATATTGCATGTCGGTTGGGGTTGAAGTTGAACATCCAGTACCCCATGTTCACACCCACAACGGCCTGGCAGAGGCATTCATTAAGCGCTTACAAATAATAACTCGATCGTTGGTCATACGTACTAAGCTCATGATCGCTGCTTGGGGCCATGCAATATTGCACACATCCAGGTTAGTTTGCCTGAGGCCTGTTGCGATCCAACCATATAGCGCCATTCAGTTGGTTATTGGATACGAACCTGACATATCGCATTTGCGCATTTTTTGTTGTACGGTCTATGAACCAATTTTGCCGCCCTTACGTACAAAAATAGGGCCTCATCGAGGGATGAGAATCTATGTCAGATATGATTCTCTTTCGATCATTCGTTACTTAGAACCTTTGACAGGCGATTTGTTTACCGCTCGTTTAGCGGATTGTCACTTTTATGAAACAGTCTTCCCGTCGTTAAGGGGAGATAAGAACCTCAACGTTCCTGAAAAATGACGCAAATAATCGTGGACGACTCCTACTTTGTCTCATTTAGATCCATGCACTACTCAGTCTGAGACTGAAGTGCAGCGCATACTAGATCTTCAGAGCATAGCTCAGAGCATGCCAAATGATTTCATCGATCTAGCACGAGTGACAAGATCACATATTCCAGCTGCGAATGTGCCTGCAAAGATGGATGTACCAAATGTATGAAGGACTTCCCTCTTGGAGGCCTGGGATGCCACTTTGGCCGATCCACGTACATTAGCAGCTAGCCAATCATCTGCCCCTACACATAAGCGTGGTAGACCGCTTGGTTTAAAGGATTCACACCCCTGGAAGAGGAAACCCATGACACAAGCACCTGAAAAGCCTACTGTAAATCTGACTGTCGCCTACTCATTCTATCCAACTTATAAGGAAATTCTAGATTACGGAAGCGTCATTGAAAAGACAAATCTACCTCCCGATAATCGTGAGATTTCGGTCCATTATGCTAACTTGGATGATGTTTGGTGTAGAAATGAGATGATCGTCGATGATGCATTAACATATGCAGTAGCTACTGAGATCATGTTGAGCGATGACATTGAACCCCATTCCGTTGATGAATGTCGACATAGAACATATTGGTCAAACTGGAAACAAGCAATCCAAGTCGAACTCCATTTGCTTGTGAAACGTAAGGGGTTTGGACCTGGGGCTCCTACTCCTCCACATGTGAAGCCTGTTAGCTATAAGTGGGTTTTTGTTCAGAAGCGTAATAAGAAGAACAAAATTGTGCATTACAAAGCTCGTTTGTTGTGCAAGGTTTCTCACAACACCCCGGGATCAACTATGACGAAACTTATTCACCCGTTATGGATGTGATTACTTTTTGCTACCTTATCAGTTTGGTAGTTTCTGAAAAACTGAGTATGCAGCTGATGGACGTAGTAACTGCGTATCTCTATGGGGATCTTGATACGGCAATTTATATGAAGGTTCCCAAATGACTTTCATTGACTGGATCAAATATTTCCAAACCCTAGAACACGCTCTCAATTCGGCTGAGGTGTTCACTTTACGGTTTGAAGCAATCCGGAAGAATGATGTATAACTGTCTGAGTGAGTATTTGACTAGTTAGAGATATGTGAACAATGAATTATGCCCTTGTGTGTTCATTACGAAGTCATATTCCAGTTTTCTGATTGTTGAAGTGTATGTTGATGACATGAATCTCATTGGAACTCCTGAAGAGCTCGCGAGAACTGTCGCGCACCTAAAGTCGAAATTTGAGATTAAAGATCTAGGAAAGGCTCGATACTATCTCGTTCTCGAGATAGAGCACCATTCAGATGGAACCTTAGTACATCAATCGAACTACACCCAGAGGATGTTGCGCCGCTTTAATGAGGATAAAATGAAGCTTTCAGGTATTCCTATGGTCATTCAATCGCTCGATGCAAAATGAGATCCCTTCTATCCGAAGGAGGATGATGAAAAGATTTTGGAGCCTGAAGTTCCTTACCTAAGTGCGACAGGCGCTTTATTGTACTTAGCCTAATGCACTAGACCCGACATCTCATTCGCTGTTAATCTTTTGGCAAGATACAGTAATACACCAACATGCAAACACTGAACTGGTGTTAAAGACATCTTCCGCTACCTTAAGGGTACTACGGATTTGGGCTTGTTCTATCCCTACGGATCCTCGAGTGATGCCGCACCCACTTATCTCGAGTCGATTCTCGTCTTATTGGTTATGCCAACACATGTTACTTATCTGATTCGCACAAGGCGCGTTCTCTAACGGGTTATGTCTTTACCGTTGGAGGCACTGCAATCTCTTGGAGGTCAACTAAACAGACCTTGGTTGCCACTTTGTCTAGTCATGCTGAAATTCTCGCCTTATACGAAGCAACTCAGGAATGATTTTGGTTGAGATCAATTGTGGGTTATATTTGAAGCTCCTGTGATCTTTACCCCGTCGTTGATGTCCCGACGACAATCTATGAAGATAGCGCATCATGCATTGAACATCTCAAGAAGGGTTACATCAAATGAGACAACACTAAACACATTGCGCCGAAGTTCTTATTCTCACATCAACAACAAGAGCATCAGAAGATTAAAGTCACGCAAATCCGTTCACAAGACAATTCGGCCGACCTCCTCACCAAATCACTACCGAATGCGACGTTTCAGAAGCTTGTTCAAGGAATTGGTATGCTTAAACTTTCTAAGTTGTAACATTGCTAGTTCTTTTTGGAATTGTGTCAAACTCAGGGGGAGTATCCTGAAGTATACTTGCTTGATCTTAATGTACTCTTTTTCCTACAATTAGGAGCATTTTTCCCACTGGGATTTTGCTACCTAACGAGGTTTTGACGAGACACCCACCTTGAGTTGATCATATCCTTGATGACATCCCCGTAGACGTTTCATTTCTCACGCATTTTTCCTTAGACTATGGATTTTGTCCCTACTCGGGTTTTTACCATAGCCATAGGGTTTTTTTGTGAGACTTAGTTCCTCATGCAAGTTCCTACCTCATTGAGAATAGAGTGTTTCCATAATCAGTGGTGACAAGTCGACTTCCTAAACCTCTACATGATGTCGAATCTACTTGAGTATTTACACACTCAAGGGGGAGTGTTATAAACTTATTATTTAAGTGTGATTATGTAAATCTTAGATGAGATTTGATTTTAGTTATTTTTCCCTGTTAGGACTTGTATTCCTTGGAGGAGAAGGATTTCTTCTCTCTCTTATTACTATAAATAAAGGCATAGTGTAGGGGGGAATAATAACATCATCTACACAACTCTACGAACACATCTCTCTCTATATTCTATCTGTGCCGCCGGCCCCCTTCTCTTGTCAGTTAAATATAATCCACAACAATACTAAAGTAAAGACTCATTTATTTGCCACTAATAACTAAATTTGTGGATGTGGTTTTCGTTTGGCCTATTACAATTAATTGAGATAAATTTATGTCTGCTCCCTGATAATCACTACTCTTGTATGGCATCTGCCATGATGAACACCCACAACTGTTTTCATGGCCATTGGGGAACATTCAATGGTGACAATGTCTTACCATGTGGTTCCCATACAAATAAGTCATCGACTGATTCGATGAACTGTCCGGAAAGAAATTATTTTATTATTTTCTTTAATGGATGCAGGTAACGTACTCTTCCTTGTCGATCGTAGTCCAGCTACCAATTTGCATGGTACGATAAGATTCCTATGTTGAAGCCTTTGGCTTAGAGATCGACCTAACTAATTTGGTTAGGGCAGATTTAGGTATACTCGCTGTAGCAGTGTGTTATTTTCTTTCCTATAATTGATGGTGTAATTATTTTATTATTAGTCAAAAAATAAAAAACTAAAAAACGGGAGGTTGGGGTCTAGGTCTGAACAGACTAGACGAATTTAAGTAAATTTATTATATATTGTACAAATAAATACCTATTTATACTTAAAAACACACGAATAATCATATTAGGATACAAAAAGTGCAAAATAAAATAACATATAAATGATAAAGTATTATAACATATTGAAAACACGAGGGGACAAGCATATAATGACTGTTCATTCAAGTATTCAACAAGTGTCTTACATTTTATTGAAAAATTAAAATGCAAAATAAAAGTTATCGATTTTTTGTATAAGTCAGAGTCGCGACCTAGGCGTGTGCCTAGGCAGGGTGGACGCCTAAGCAGGTTTAGGCGCATTTTCTTAATTTCCAAACGTCTAGGAACTAATCGGGACGGTGGCCAACTGCCTAGCACCTAGGCAGTGCTAGACGAAGATTATTAGATAGTGAACACAATGATGTATTTACCCTAAGGGGATGGAATAAATAAATTAGTATCAAACTCGCCATTCACGAGACTCGAACTTAAGACTTCTCACTTATAAGTAAAAAAAAAAACTATTACTAAATGGGAGTTTTAACAAAAAGTCTGCGGTACTGTTCACTCTAATGAAAACCACATTTTTTTCACTTTAATGAAAAATCAAATTTTTACATTAAAAAGTCAATCATGGTACTATTCACTTTACCCTTTATTTTGTCTTTATCGTTAAAACTTAAAGTTTTCAAGCTATTTTTATTAGTTTTCCTTTACTAAAGGGATTGCTATACTAAGTGGTAAAAAAAAAAAAAAACTAATTTAGTTACAACAAGACCGCAAAACAAATAAACAGAATTTGTTAACAAAGGAATACCACTAATTACCCAAAAACAAAAGAGACCATATGGCTAAAGACCAAATCACCCTTGGAGTCGTAACAAATTGTGTGTAAATTATTAATTCGTAATGAAATTCACCGTGGTCTGAGTGTCGATTGATTTGATAGTTTCTATTCCGTACGTGTTAAATGTTTTACATGTATACAACATTTCAGCGATCATACACCGCCATGTAAATTATTCATATTACCACACTTTACTTAATTAGATCTCTACTTTATCAACTATATATTTCTGAGACAAATGACAAAAACTCTCTACTTTATCAACTATATATTTCTGAGACAAATGACAAAAACTATCTATTATATAGTTTATTTAATATTAAAATATGTAAATGAATAACAATTAACACATTAAAAAACTTATCATATACCTCTTTTGATTTTAAATGTAAAAATATACATGGATCGCGATGGTACCTTATTTAAGCTTTCTGCTGGGGTATGAAATTTCCAGGATGTCCAATTGGAGTATATGGTTATGGGCGACCCTATGTTGTCAATTTATTTACCACCTTTGGAGTGGGTGAGTGGAGTTTTACCCCCTAATATTTATTTATAAGTTTGGTTGGTTTTAAATGGATTTTGTTGTTGGTTTGTCTTAACAAGGCTGTGTGTTAATAACTACTCTCATGTATGGATAGAGTAATGGAACTTAATATCAAAATCATGAACACGGCAACCTACTAACTTGACTTTCTATTTAGGTTTTAATGTTTTATTAATACGATATTCAAAACTACTCCACTATACAAAAAGATTGATCCAAGCTTAGGTCCAAGACAATGCACACACAACCCTCAATGACTGTCTTAAGGTGCAATTTGGATAGATTTATCTATACTAACTATATTAACGAAATATTTATTGTTAACCAAGAACCAATGAAATAACTATTATACCATTTCAACTTAAAACGAAAAAAGTCCTCTTCGTGTGAGAGGGAGTGAGTTAGGGTTTAGGGCAAGGAAGTTTGTCGGCGACAACTGTTGCTGGGTTGTCATCGGCATGGAGAGTATTCTTCGCCTATTTCGTCCTAAATTTCAACTTACGGATTAGGGGGAGTTGGAGGTGGAGATTAGTAATACAACTACAGAGCGTCTGCGATGCACTAAGTTTTTCCTGGTAAGGAAAGTATTGTCGCATAAGGCGCCAAGGGCAAATGTCGTGATGGGGGTTTTCATGGAAACCAAATGAGGCGGTGGAGGCTATGGTGATTGGTGATTTCACTATGGAAGATGAAGTTCAGTGTGTACTGAGGGGGAGCCCTTGGTACTTTGGTAAAACCCTTCTGGTTTTGGCAAAGGTTAAGGGCTTGGAGGTTCCTGTTGATGTTCTGCTGCGGGAATAAGAATTCTGGATACGTGTGTATGGGCTACCTCCGTTTCTCATGTCGAGGAGATTGGGGGCGGCAATGGGGAGATTGGTGGATGTGGACTGTAACAAGAAGGGTACGTGTGTTAAGGCGTTTCGGCTTGTCAAAGTAGGTGTGTATGTCTTCAAACTGTTATAACAGGGAATGAAAATTCGCTTACCAGCATCTGAATGGGGTGCTTTAATTGAAGTTCTACTCCAGTATGAACGGTTGCCAGTGCATTATTTTTTTTGTGGTATGATGGACCATAAAGGGATACATTGCTCACGATTTTGTGTGGGTAGGATTAATGAGGTTAAATTGCCATACGAAGCATGGTTAAAGGGTGGGAATGATGTTCTAGGCAGTACTAGCGAGGAAATGAAGAATTCTGGTTGGGGTTGAGTCCGCAAGTGGAGGTTGGCGGTTTGGTGCCCCATCCTTTGCGTTGGTAGACGGTGGGGAACAAAACACAGGGCTGGCGGCGGCAATAAGAGGGGAGGAAATGAGGGAGCTTCCGGGCGTTGACTTTCGTAGCCCCATTATGGAAAAAGAGGGATTGGTGGCATCTTCCCTAGAGATTGGGGTAAGGGCGAGGGTTGGGGGTCTAATCTCTCACAGTTAGGAAAATAAAGATGTTTCAAATGCTTTTTCCACTTTGGGCGTGGAATTACAGGATGAAACGATGTGTGATGGAGATTTGGTGACACGTTAGGGTTTGAAGGAAGCGGGAATAAGGGAAGTTGTGTGGGCCCAAGTCTTTTATTGGGTGATGTTTTCCCAATTACTGAGATGTCCCCGCTAGGTAAAACTGAGCCTATTTCCTCTATAGGGTTTGACCCTTTTGGGCTTAACCCGTTTATTTATGGCACTACTGCTGGGCCCTCACTGCGAGAGACTCTTAGGTGTAACCTTACTAAGAGAACTGGGAAAATTGGGATTTGTAAGAGGGGAGGAATGAGTCTCCGAGTACCTAGGGACTTGGCACCTAACCTAAGTCTATATGCCTGCTTGGTGTTGGGTGATGGAAGAAAGGTGGGTGATAAGAGGATTCGACCGAAAGGTGGGTGATAAGAGGATTCGACCATATGAGATTCAAGCTAGAGATGTGGCGGTTTTTGGTTCTAAAAAATTGTGCTCTAGTCAATCGGTGGGGTTTGCTGGCGAGCAACCCCTCCGTTCACATTAAGTGCTTTGAGTTGGAACTGCCAAGGGCTCAAGGACTCTAGGGGCAGTTCAAGCTTTGTTGGAGCTTATCCAACAACAACGTCCTTGATTGGTATTCCAGAGCTTATCCAACGACAACATCTTCAATTGGTATTCCTTTGTGAGACGAAGTGTGGTGTTCAGGAATAGAGTACAAGTTACGGAATTTGGGTTTTGATGGTAGTTATATTATTGCGAGTAATAGGCGTTCAGGAAGACTCTGTTTTCTTTGGGCTGCTGAATTAAAGTTGGAAGTTAACTCATCTTCAATGAATCATATCGACGAGGTGTGCAAAAAATCTGATTCTGTTATGTAGTGGCGATTTACAGGCTTTTATGGGCATCCAGCGACGGCTGATAGACATTTATCTTCTCTTTATTAAACGAATTGGGACAGCAAGAACCACTGTGGTGGCTATGCATAGGAGACTTCAATGATATATTGAGTGTGGATGAACAACATAGAGGTAATGCTCGATGGGAAAGCCAGATGGATGGGTTTCATGGTGCGATCCAGTCATGTTAGTTAGTGGATTTAGGGTATGTATGTTGTGACTATACTTAGACTTATAATTGCGAAGAGGAAGTCAGGTGTCGATTGGACAGGGCATTGGCTACTAACACTTGGTTGCAATTAATCCCATTGACTCGAGTGTGCTACTTAAATCCTTCCAAGTTGGATCACTTACCATTATTGGTGGAGATTCGGTGCTCAAACCTGGGTGGTCAGCGTCGGGGGAAGCGGTTCCGGTTCGAGAAAATTTGGCTCCAAGAGGAAGGATGCGAGTCAGTTATTCAAAATGTGTGGGCTTTACCAATGAGGGGGGTTCTTGTTATTCTAGGTATATGAGAATATTAGAGATACTCATGTAGCTCTATTGGATTGGCAACACTAGGTGTTTGGTTCAACCAAGGTAGAGATTGAGAAAGTATGGGATAAGTTGGTGGTGACTTTTGATCAACCGTCGTCAAGGGAGTTAAGGATGTCTAGGGAATAATTGATAAGACACACTACTACAATATTAGCTTTAGGTGTCGGACGATCCTGACGGTTAATAAGCCATTCTGACGGATAAAAGATATCCGACACATAATTTATTTACTGTCGGATTAAATTTACTTTCTGTCGGATATATCCGACATAAATTACTGGCGGATTTTTCCTGGCGGATTTAACCGCCATAAAATTATTATAACCCTCAGTATTTTTGAATTCTTTTTTTTTAATATTTTTAACATATTCTGGCGGTTTCTAAGTTAATGGTGGCGGTTATAACCGATAGAAATTGACTATTTTATTATTTTAAAATGTTACATTGATTAAAAATAAATAAATAAATAAACAAATGGTTTAAATATTTTTTTTCACTCACGGTCTCGTTACCTAATCTCTGAATGTTTGTTTTTTTTTTTTTTTTTTGCGAATTTTTTACACATGCTATCTCGGAGTATATACAAACATATTTGACGGTTGGATAGTTGAAACTAGTTTCGTAGAATGCATATCCTATCAAATTGATAGATTTAACAAACACTTAAGAGTTAATGTTATACTTCCATTATGTATAAAAAACTATCCATTAGTGTAAATATTTTAAGTATTGATTAGACAATATTTAGTTTGTGTGAAGACATTTTCATTGTACAATTCTCTTTTTGTTTCTTTATCGCATATTTTATATGGATTATTATCTATTAAACCAAAAATGTAAAAATTATCTATTAAACCAAACAATTATTTATTTAATTTTTTAAAACATATTCTATTTAAATACATATTATTTATTTATTTATTATATCAAACAATTATTATTTTATTTTTTAAAATTGTAACAAATTTTTTTGGGGGGGGGGGGGGGAAATTTTAAAATTTGGGAGAAAGTTTAAAATTTTCAGAGGGAATTTTTGGGGGGAGTTTTGCCGCCATTTTGTTGCTGTCGGTTATAACCGACATTAATGAAAGTTTCTGTCGGTTTTTATTTTAAAAAAAAATTCTGTCGGTTTTAACCGACAGTAATGAACATTTCCACATTATAACCCCTCCATCTCTTCCTTGCGTCGGTGCTTCTCCCTTCCCCATTTTCTCCTTCTCCTTCTCTTCTCTCTCCTCTCCTCATTTACTTCCAGTTCGAACACTTGCAACCAAAGTTCATTAGCTATCTCGAATATGTCGAAGAAGACGGTAACACTCTCCATCTCGCTCTCTCTGTCTCTCTCTCTCTCTGTGTCTCTCATATGGTGAATAATTTTGTGTTGTTTGTTTCAATGGGTTGGATGCTGTTGGTGGTGGTGTTACGAGCAGATGTCGTCGCTCAGAACAGTTAGCACAACATTATGGTGCTGATGCTGCTCGAGATTGCACACTGTTTTTTTCCTATCTTTCCTTCTCTGTCCTTAGTTAGCTTCCATCACTCTCAGAGATTGCACTGAGGAAGAACATGCACTCACTCTTTTAGATCTGGAAAACCCACAAACGCGAAATCTCTTACATTTAAGGACGACCCGGTAAGCGTTTTCTTTCCTACTCTCTCAGCTTTTGTGTGTGTTTTCTTGGGTTTTTGGGTGTTTGTTCAAGTTCTTGAAGGATCTGATGTGTTTTCTTGCCCATTGCTCCCTTGCCTAGGAATTTAATGGCCATGAGGCTTTCAAGATCGAGCTCCGGCGAGGTTTCGGATGGTGAATGCAGAAATTTTTTTTTTTTATTAATATATTTTCTGTCGGTTTTAGCTGACAATAATGATTTTATTTATTTTTATAATAAATTCTCTGTCGGATATAACCGACAGAATTCCTGGGTTTAGTATTTTCTGTCGGTTTTTTCCGACAGAAATTATAATAAATAAATATATATCCTGTCGGTTATAACCAACAGGATTTCTGTCGGATATAACCGACAGTATTTCTGTCGGTTTTAGAGTATTTTCTGTCGGAAAATTCATTTCCTGACGCAGGCAATTCTGTCGCTTATTATATCCGTCACTGCATCCATTTTCTGTCGGATTTTGCTTAAAATTCGACAGTAATATATGTTTTTTGTCGGTTTTTGAACCGCCAATTATAGTTAATTTTGGAGTAGTGACAATTGGATACTTATAGGGAATAATTGATAAGACAATTGGATACTTTATTGAGTAGAGAAGAGACCTTTTGGAGACAAAGGTCGAGGACACATTGGTTGAAGGAAGGGGACTGTAACACTAAGTTTTCCATCAACGAGCTTCAAACCGTAAACGGAAAACAACATAAAAGGGGATAAGAGATGTTGATGGCGTTTGGCAGGAGACTCCGAAGGGTATTGAGCATATAGTGGTTGGGTACTTCAAGAATTTTTTCGCTCACAAGGAATTTTGCCAAATGCTTTGGCCGAGGTAACGGATGCGGTGACTCCGAAGATGAATGCTAACCTTTTGAAACCATGTTTGGACTTTGAAATCAAAGATGCTTATTTCAAATGCATTCGTCGAAGGCTCTGGGCCCGGATGGCATATTTAATTTATTTTATCAAAAGTTTTGGCATGTAGTGGGCACGGATGTGGTAGAGGTTGTTCAATCATTTTTTAGCTCAGGTCGGTTATTACAGGAAGCTTGTTTCATGTGTGTGGTCTTGGTACCCTAAGTAAATGAATCGTAAGATATGTCACAAGTAGCCCCTACTAGTCTTTGTAATGTGATATATAAGATTGGGGCCAAGGTCCTTGTAAACCGACTCAAAGGTATGTTGGATTCCCTTATATTGCCTCACCAGAGTGCGTTTGGTCCAGGGTGATTGGTTTCCGATAACTCACTTGTGGTTGTGGAGATTGGTCATCTTTACACAAAAAACGAAGTGAGAGGGAGGGGTTTCTAGCGTTAAAACTTGTCCTTAGCAAAGCTTATGACCATGTGGATTGGAAATTTTTGGCAGCTATGATGAAAAAACTGGGGTTTGCGGATGCATGGATTCAAGTAATCATGATGTGCATCACTTCGGTTTTGTACTTTTTTTTTTATCAGTGGTACGCCTAAAGGCTATGTACTCCCAACCAGAGGCCTGTGGCAAGGGAACCCAATTTCAGCATACTTATTTCTTCTTTGTGTTAAGAGTCTCTCGGCTCTTATTTCTAAAAAAGAGATGAATGGTGATCTTAGTGGCATTCAAGTTTGTGAGGGTGCTCTGAATATTCATCATTTTTGCGGACAGCAGTTTCCTCTTTGGCAAACCAAATATTGATGAATGTACAATGATACAAGGGATATTGGATGTCTATTCTCAAGCGTCGGGCTAAGCGGTGAATTTCTGTAAAAGTAGTGTGGCTTTTAGTATAAAAATTTTCTTTTATTAAAGAGAAAATGTACCGACGACTTTGTGGTTGGAAAAAAAGAAGTTTAAGTGCTGCGGGGTGTGAGCTCCTCATTAAGATGGTTGCACAGGCCCTTCCTGCATATGCTATGAACTGTTTCTTGCTCCTGAAGACTTTTTGTGATGAGTTGCACTAGATTTCATCACGTTTCTGGTGGGGGAGTGATCCCGATAGAAAGAAAATCCATTGGCGGTCGTGGGAGAGATTATATGTACGGAAGGAGGAAGAGAAGATAGGGTTGATCTTTTTACTTTTAATTTGGCGGTGTTAGCAAAACAATGCTGGCGGTTCGCGCAACATCTTGATTCCTTGGTAGCTATGTTTTTCAAGGCTTGGTACTTTCCAGTTTTGACCTATTGGGAGGCCTCTTCTCATGCGAGTAGTTCTTATGGTTGAAAGAATATTCTTCAAGCTCGGGGAGTGTTAGAAGGAGGTTCTCAATGGGCTGTGCCTGGTGTGTAGTTTAGGGTTAACACACGTGGTGGTGGAGAGTCATTCTTCGCTCGTCATTGTTGCCATCAAGGAGCTTGGAAGAGACCACTCGGTGTTGCAGGTGGGGGCTTCTATTGCACGCGTTGAGTTTGTTTATGCCTCAAGAACTTGTAATGGTATAGCCCATAGAATAACTCAGTTTGCCACTAACATTGGCAATGAACTAGTTTCGTTTGAGGAGCCTCCTGACTTCATTCAGGAACTTCTCATCTAAGACATGATGTAGTATTTGCTATCCAATAAAATATTGATGTTTCATTAAAAAAAAAAGAAAAACTATTGTACCATATACTGCATACTGAAACAAAATATTAGGAAAAAAGCATTAAAGTAATTTCAAACAAACAATTTTTTTGCCCTTTTTTTTTTCTCACCCACCCACATGTCATTAATACATTTCTTTCATTTAAAAAAAATAAAAAAAATTAAGAATACCCACATTTGTCCCTCTCTTTCTAACATTTCTCCCCAACATTTCTCTCTTTCATATTGTAGTTATTTTTTTGTTTTTAAATTTTTATATTTACACACACATATTGTGTGGGCTCTATCTAATTGATTTTAAATATGTTTGTAAACACGAAAATTCTGTAACGAATGAAACGAGAACACATGTACAAAGTGATTTGTATTGATGAATTTGTAGGGTTACAATCTCTGTTTACAATTTTCCTCTGATTCAGTCTTCAAATTTGATGTAGATGCGTAGGTTGTTGATCCAAGGGTCGCGAAGACTTGATCTCGGACGAACGATTGAACGATTGCTTCAAGTTTTGACCTTGAAACAATGCGTGGATAGTCTTCACCTCTAGGTTTGCGTATGACCTACGAAAAAGGTGATGTTGATGTGGGATTTTTGTTGATTCAAGGGTCTTGGTGACTTGATCTTGAATCGAGCGTTGTCCCAAGTTTTAAGCTTGCAACAAAGTCTTGAAGGAATCAGCACAAGTGCTTATTGATTCTTCAAGGGAATGCTTTGACTTTGGTCGAAAGAAAGCTTCGGCTTTGGTTGTACGTTCTTCGAAGAGAGCTTTGGCAGTGTATTAGTCTTCAAAGACTTGGCAGAGGTTCTCCTTTTATGAGAATTTCGGCCCTTCAATGTAGAAATTGTCTACCTTATGCTTGTCTTGGGACCTTGTATTTATAGACTTCTCAAAACTTGCCTGTGGATGGATTTGGCTTTGATTTGTGTCTTGATTCATCCATGGGAGAATTTAGGCATGTTTTGTGTCTTAATTTCAGCCACTTTCCCTTGCTTGGCATAAATCTATAGGGCTTTCTTGCCTATTTTGCTAACAATCTTCAATTCTTGCTTGTTTTGTGAAGATGCTTTAGGTTTCTTTGCAGTTTTGGGAGCAATTTGGACCCCTTGCTAATTTTAAGAGGGATTTTCTCCCCTTTGTTGAATTTTTGGAAGGTTTTGTACTTCCTTTGCTTGATTTGTGCCACATGTCTTTGATGACTTTTTTATTTGTGATGAGTCATATGTCATGTGGAGCTTTGTGATGCATCATTTGTATGCAACAAAATTTACAAGTCTACAAATGCCCCCACTTCAAGGCGCGTTGTAGGCATGTGCTTGTCACATGTAGGAAACGTGTTTTGAAGTCCTGCAATGTAAATGTTCTAACTCAAGGGTCGTCGAGACTTGATCTTGAACGAAACATTTCTTCTAGGGCCGTTGAGGCGTATTTCTTGAACGAAACATTTCTTCTAGGGCCGTTGAGGCGTATTTCTTTAATTGAAATAATGAATTTCATTAAGGACCGTTGAGGTGTATTTCTTGGACGAAACATTTCTTCAAGGGCCATTAAGGCTCGATCTTGAATGAAATGAAATTTTTCTTCAAGGGCCGTAGAAGCTTGATCTTGAAAGAAATGCAATTTTTTTTTCTTCAAGGCCCGTAAAGGCTTGATCTTTTGACAAAATACATTTGGTGTATTTTGATTTTCCATAATTTTTTGACAAAATACATTTGGTGTATTTTGAGACTTGGATTTTTTCCTTGTGGTTGTGGGAAAGATGTTTTTCCTTTATTAGGTAGGAACCTCCTTCAATTTTGGTAATGAGGGTGATTTCCTTCAAAGTGTTGGAAAGCTTTGGTGATTCCCTTCAAGGATTTGGAAAGATTTAATGCTTGTCCTTGGGTAAGTAGGATTTGCATTTTTTTTCTTTCCCTTTCCATTTTTTCGGCCAGGGGAGTGTTTCCCTTTTGGTTTGGGAAAGTTGAAGGCATGTCCTTGCTTTGGAGGGATTGCCTTTTGTATTTTGGCAAGGAAAGGTACTTTCCTTTGATGTTTTGAAAATTTTGAAGCCCTTTCCTTAATTTTTTTTTCCTTTTCTTTTCTTTGCTGATTTTTGTTGCAAAAACGCATGTATTTTCCCTTAGTGCCGAAATTTTATTGCCTTTTTTTGCTTGGAATTTACTTTCTTCTTACGGCTGGAATGGGCTTCCTTGTTTTGATTTTCCTTTTACTATTTGGTATGTATTCTCCCTAAACATTAGGAAGCAATTAACTCTTATTTAGAGGACAATTGGGTGTGTGTTTTTGTCACAAAACACCATTGTCGTCTGCTTGCTGTTGTTGTTGCCGTGGCTGCTTGTTGCTGCTTAGTGCGTCACTTTTTATCACGTGTTGCTATGCAAAAGATTGCAGCGGAGTTACACTGTGTAGTTCCTTTTGGTCGCAGTTTCCCTCGGTGGTGACGTTGCCGTGAAGTGCAAGGAATTGCTTACGTAATCACTGCGGGGTTGCGTAGTGCGATTGCATCGCACTTTGGTTTTCTTTGCTACTGTAGCATGCTTTGAAGGACCGTCTTGTAGCTACCCTCTTTGCCGTGCTGCTCAAGCTTCTGTGGCTGAAGTTTTTGAAATGACGACTATTTATATGGAATTTAAACTTAGGAATTGGAGGTCGTAAAGTTCAAGTATTTTTTTTTTTTCACGCGAATATTCTAAATTTCTATGTTTATGAATCAAACCAACAGAATTGATGCATGTGGATTTATAAATTCTAACTTTTGTTCATATTCCAAGTTTATTTTTCTTATCCAAACATAGTATAAACTTAGGTGGCACTTATTATTCACCCATAATTTATTAATATATATACATTTTAGATAATAATATGTTAACATGGAAACTAAAATTCAAAAAGTTGATCGAAATGAATTAAAAATCTGTATATAAAGTGTCACATCAAATCAGTGTTCTAAAATGCGGTATGGGCGGCCGCCGAGGCGCTGGGCGTCGGGCCGCCGCCGCGATTATTTAAAAAACGTTCAAGAAATCGGCATGGGTATTAGGCGGTGCCTAAGCAGCCGACTAGGCGAGTTAGGCGGCCTCCGCGACGATTCTGTTAAAATTTTCCGTCTCACTACACCGCATGGTGACGAAAGAGAAATCAAGAGAGCGTGAAGGAAGAGTAGATGTGAGAGAGATATGTAGAAGGAATTAGAATAACAGTGCATTTGCAGGGAAAAAAACGATAACTTTGACCTGGAAGCCCAGATTTCTTCGCCGGAGAGGATTTCTTCGCTGTGCTTGAGGAAATTGATTGGACTCATGATTAGGTTTTGGAAAATTATAAAGCAAGAAGATGGAAATTAAGCGGAGGGATGGGGAATCAGGTGGAGCAATTGAAGAAAAAATGGAGATTTTACAGAGGGAAAATGGAAAAAAGAAGACGCAGAAGAAGAGGAACGGAAAGAAGACGAAGAGGATGAGGAAAAGAAGAAAGAATAAAAAAGAAAAGCAGATTCCGGTTTTCAAGGCGTCAAAATGGACTCCTTGGTTTGGGAGTAGTCTCTGACTGTCTTGGTTGATGTGAGGCATGGATCTTGGCTGATGGAGGGAATGGGTCACACAGACCACACGTGGTGCTTTATGGAATGGGAAAGGATGCACCTTTTCAGATTTCTTTTTATTAAGAACCACCTACCTAACCGGATTTTGACTTTTAATCTTTAAAATTTAGATATAGTCATTTAAAATGTCTTAAGTTATATGGTATATATGCTTAATATGTTTTTAAATTATGGACTTGCTAGATAGTTTGTTTGCATTTTATCATTATTTTATTATCTTATTTATGTATTTCATATAAGTATAATTTTTTGTAAGTGTCAATTTTAACTTATTTACAAGATATACAAGAAATTTACCTAAATCCACCTAGACCGCCTAGGTGCCCGCCTAGACCCCGCCTAGCCCCCTAGGCGCTAGGTGCTAGCCCGCCTCCCGACTAGCGTCTAGCGTTTTTTAGAACCTTGCATAAAATACTAATATACCCAATATGTACACTTTTGAAGATGACATTTACTTATTTCTCTTAAAAAATGACAAAAATTTACCAACTTTCTAAGAGATAATTAGAGCAAGTCCACCCCTACCCAATTGTCAAGGCAATTGAGCAATTCATTCCCCCAAAATTCAAAAAAGTCTCTCAGCACAATTGGTAGTGCTTTAGGCGGGCCCAACACAGCCACACTAAGCAAACAGGGAATTATCGACTGATCAGTGCCCTAGTGGTCTGACTTCATGCTGACGTCAGCTATGTTCAATTCTCATATGCCTCCAAGAAACCATCAAATTGGCTTCGAAACCCAATACGGAGGGAAATTGAAAGGGGTTGAGATGGGTACGCAGCTCTTACATTGGCCATAATGACTGCAGTTTATCTCTATCAATGACGGTGGGGTGAATGGGCCGGAGAATGAAGCCTCGGCCTAAGGAACCCAATGGGAACAAAACCCGTGAGTAGCAATTGCTGGTGCTGCTGGTGACGATGATGGAAAAAAAAAGGAGAGAAAAGGGAGACAAGCTTCGAGAGACAGAAAGAAAGAAAAAAAGATAAAGATAAATTAATAATCAAATAATATTACATTTTATTAATTTTTTTAATATTAATTGTCCAGGCAATTCATTTTACAGGGTAGAGATGCATTGGGACAATTAATATTAGGCTTATTCTATTAACACCCCACGTATTATTGATTGAACCCCACATACTTAATACACCCCACATTTGGTTTTTCAATTAAAAATTATCTTAATACACCCCACATACTTTCTCATAATACCCTTACACCCCACATTCTCATACACCTAATACTTTCCGCATACACCCCACATTCTTTAAATCTTATAATACTCATTTTCAATTTTTATAAATTAAATTGACTTAGGATTAAAACCCTAACATTCTCTAAAAAGATAAGTCTACAATCCGGTCTGTTGAGCTTGAATTTCATCGGGTCATCATAGCCAATCTCATTTTCTCTGTCTCTTAAGCCTTTTGCTAATAAAAAAGAAGATCTCTGCTAAAAAATGACAACTGGGAGGAACCTAACAGAGCAAAAGTAAACCCTCGAAGATGAATAAGAACGGAAAAGGCGTTGCTGGGTTGGCCTCCTATGAAATTGGGTAGTATGGAAAGCAAAAGCAGACTTAAATAATTACCGATGTCGTTGAATAATTAAAACAATAACAAATATGAAATTTTACCTCATGTGAAGTTTCCGAAATATTGATATCGTGTTCCATTCATTAAATTTTTTTTCTCAATCAACGTGTTTATAGTTTCAATAGTTAGAATTTTATTCAACAATGGAGCGGAGGGTGGGAGATGTTTTGATAGTTAAAGAAGATAAATAATATGTTAAAAGTAATTTGGGGTGTATTTAGAAATTTCTTATTTTCTTTAAACGACATAAGGTCGAAATTGTCATTGTATAGTAGGTTACATAAGCCACTTAATACTAAATTTTAATGTAGGGTGCATTCAACATTTTGTGGAGTGCTAATAAAAAAAGCCTTAATATTACTATGGCGTCTTTGGCCAATTGCCTGGATAGTTATTGCTTGAGTGGGGTGAACTTGCTCTTAAGTGTGACTTATGTATGGGTAAGTAATGCTAGGTAAACTAAACTTACAGTACAATAAAAAAAGTTAAAAAGAACAGTGAAAAGGCAAGTCTCCTAATCAAATAAGAAAGGAAACTAGGAAATTTCATTCTAATCCTTGCCAAAGATGACCATTACACTAAAACTGTGAGTAAGATTAAAATCTAATTTTAGTTTCTTGATACATTAATTGTCACATCCCGGCCTGTGGCGAATCACTTCCCGAGCTCGCTCCACCACCGTAGCACGATATTGTCCGCTTTGGGCTTACCATTCCCTCACGGTTTTGTTTCTGGGAACTCACGAGCAACTTCCCAGTGGGTCACCTATCCTGGGAGTGCTCTGGCCCCCTTCTCGCTTTACTTCGGAGTTCCTACGGAACTCGAAACCAGCGAGCTCCCAAAATGCCTCGTGCTAGGTAGGGATGAGAATATACATTTAAGGATCACTCCTCTGGGCGATGTGGGATGTCACAATCCACCCCCTTAGGGGCCCGACGTCCTCGTCGGCACACTTCCGGCCAGGGATTGGCTCTGATACCAATTTGTCACATCCCGGCCCGGGGTGGATCACTTCCCGAGCCCGCTCCACCACCGTAGCACAATATTTTTCACTTTGGGCATACTATTCCTTCACGGTTTTGTTTATGAGAACTCATGAGCAACTTCCCAGTGGGTCACCCATCCAGGGAGTGCTCTGGCCCTCTTCTCGCTTAACTTCGGAGTTCCTACGGAACTCGAAGCCAGTGAGCTCCCAAAAGGCCTCGTGCTAGGTAGGGATGAGAATATACATTTAAGGATCACTCCCCTGGGCGATGTGGGATGTCACAATCCACCCCCCTTTAGGGGCTCGACGTCCTCATCGGCACACACGCGGCCAAGTTTAGGCTCTGATACCAAATTGTCACATTGACATCGCACATCGCCCAGGGGAGTAATCCTTGAATGTATATTCTTATCCCTACCTAGCACGAGGCGTTTTGGGAGCTCACTGGCTTCGAGTTCCATAGGAACTCCGAAGTTAAGTGAGAAGGGGGCCAGAGCACTCCCAGGATGGGTGACCCACTGGGAAGTTGCTTATGAGTTCCCAGAAACAAAACCGTGAGGGAATGGTAAGCCCAAAGCGGACAATATCGTGTTACGGTGGTGGAGCAAGTCCGGGAAGTGATCCTTTAGGGGCCGGGATGTGACAAATTGGTATCAGAGCCAATCCCTGGCCGGAAGTGTGCCGACGAAGACATCGGGCCCCTAAGGGGGGTGGATTGTAACATCCCACATCGCCCAGGGAAGTGATCCGCCCCGGGCCGGGATGTGACATTAATCACTTCATTTATTAATTATATTTTGTTGTTTTAATTATTTCTCTTTTTCTTCCTAATTTTAGTGTACTAATTATATTTCATTATAATTTTATTTATCGTAATATATTTCGTTGTAAACATTTAGATAAACTAATATTTGTTATACAATATATTTCAATATACTTTGTCTTCTTTATTTAGGTACATTAAATTCATTATAATACATTTCGGTCCATACATTTAGGTACATACATTTCGATACAAACATATATGCACATTAATTCAATATAATACATTTTGGTATTAACATTTTAGTGCATACATTTCGGTACACACATTTAGGTACATTAATTTAATATAATACATTTTAGTTTTTGGTACTAATATTTAGGTACATTAATTGCTTTCAAGTTTGAAGAATATTAAAAAAATTAATAAATTAAAAAAAAAATTTGGTCAAAAAATAAATTTAAATGTGTATATTAATAAATTTAAATATTAATAAGAGACATTGAATAAAATACACATTAATTAATTTGAATTAAGGACACATCAAGAAACTATATTCAATATGAAATCTAACACTAGGTTTTATTAAATTTCAATATTCTTCAAGGACTAAATATATATATATATATATATATATATATATATATATATATATATTCTTCAAGGATTAAAGTTAAAAAAACCCCAAAGGAAACTAATGTGTGTTCCCTTTGGTGTTTTTTCTCGTTCGTTTTTTGGTTTCGTCACTATTTTAGGCTTAATGTTTTAGCTATGTTATATATGTCTTACTTTTACGATTGAAATTTGATCTAATAAAATTGAAAAGAAAAGAATTCTCACTTAACAATAAACTTAATTACTTCGACTTTGAAGTAGAACAAGCGCTACTCAATGTAAAATAAAATCATTGTCCTCATTAGCTAAGGAAACTAAATACAATAGTTTTTAATGGTACCAGCCTTTTATAATACCATTTCTCAATGCTTCCTTACCACCAATGAACCCATAAGGCAGTCTTGCCACAACATCTTGAATCATCAACTCTTTCACGCTCGATATGCTTGCATGGTAAACTTGTAGCCCTAGGCTTTTGAGTGCATTCATCAACTTAACATATGGGTAGTCTTCATCCGGACACTGAACACGTATCATGGCTTCTGATGCCAAAATCTTCACATCCACTTCCACAACCGCAGCAGCTGCCCTATCACTATTACTACTATTAATACTATTATTATTTTTATTAGAATAATGATGCTGGTCAACTATGGAGCTGGTGCTTTGGCTGGAGTCATGATCAAGATTGTTACTTGCATTATTGCCCGCTTTAGGTTTTTGTGGTTGTTCTTGGACTTTGGCCTCCAATTCCTGTACTTTTGATTTGAGTTGATTGATGTAGGCCACGGCATCGGCAAGCAAAGCGGACCTGTCCATTTTTGACACATTGGGAACAACTGACCGGAGGACATAGAATCGGTGGTTGAGCTTCTCCCTCCTCTGTCTCTCGGCCTCAACGTGGTTTAACAATTGTGATTCTCTATTTGCAGCTCCATGTTTTGATGATCTTCCTCGCTTTTTCGACCGAATCATGTTCTCCGTATTCTCGGAGGTGAAGTTGCCAACAGAATCAGAAGGTGATTCCGGCGACGACCCTCCTAGATTGATAGGTGCAGCTTTGTTTATACCACCACCTTGATCTAGTAAAAAGAAGTATTGAACATCGATGGTAAATTAGGTACATCATTGAGATTATACACGTATACAAGTGTATTGTACTAATACTTAGTGAATAACCAAAAAGAAAAACAGGAAATTTTTATTCACATTTCAAAAATCTATGGAAATTGTTATTAGCACTAAAAAAATCTCATTTAGCACTCCAAACTTTCTATAATTAGAAAGAAAAATACACTTGTGATGAGTGTAGAATGAGATTTTTGAAGTGCTAATAACAATTCCCAAATCTATTTATGCACTCCAAATTTTCTATATATAGTAAAAAAAAAAATCTTATGAGAACTACACAATTAGATTTTTGGAGTGCCAATAATAGTTCTAGAAAAAAAATTCAGATCTTCTCTGAATCGTGCAATCTGAAGTCGATGAACCGAGAAATCCTGACAATTCAACAAAGAGAGAGAGATGCAGACTTTTAGTTTGTGTACGTGGGCTAGTGGGATGGACTAATGGCCGTAAATTAAATAGGAGAGGTCCAAATTTCTCGGTCATTCGGCTCCGGAAAGCGAGATCCGGAGAGGATCTCGATTCCTCGATTCCTCGAAAAAAAATGGTTTGGTAATAGGTACTAATCATTGACCATGCCATTTGGTATTTGGTAAGTACAGATAAACGAATTACTCTCGAATTTAACATAGATTTTGGTTCATACCTTGTGGGATCAATTCCTTCTGAGCTGCTGAAAACAGTCCATTTTCTAGGATAGGAACAAGTACATTGCCGTCACGGCTGGTCTGCTGCTTTGAGAGCCTGTTGTTGTTGTTGTTCATGTATCCGAACAGCGACTTTGATAAATGCACTAGACCCCAATCTTCTTTGATCACATCCAAAGAGGCCAGTTCAAGTACCCCACAAGGAGTTGCAATGCAAACCAAAGTTTGGATTCCATGCATTCTTGCTTCTTTAACTCTCTCACACTCATAAAACTGAAATTCATGGTCACCTGCAAGCCAAACAAACCCACCAGAACCAAATGCCCAGCCGAGAATATTGGTACTATTATTACCGTGGCTTGCGGAGAATGACTGGGTTAAGGAAACGGTATAAAAGTAAAACCACTCGGAGTCAGTGACATTTCCATGATCCACCAGTCTCATGTCCAAATCCACCATGTCATCATGCAAAAGTGATTCAACTTCCCGGTTATTCACCTTCTTTCTCTCCACATTGTTAAACCCAAATTTGGGTTGGTAATTGTTGGCCATTCGGCTGCTTCTTTTCGATGCCAAGTGATCGTGAGTGTTCTGAAAATGGCCGCCGGCCCACGACAGGGAAACTTGGTCACTAGTGCTCTCTTTGGAGGCTTGCCAGAAAATGGAATACACCCACCACTCAGGCCTGTTCTGAACTATGAACTGTAGGCGCTGTTGAAATGTGGGGGAGGTTTCTTGGCAGAAATTAGGTGAACATGAGGATATGATTTCTTCCATGGTTTATGCCCTAATTTGGTTTTGCTACAGAAGGGAACTTTATGTAACAAGAGAGAGGAGGGTGAGAAGCACAGCAGTGGAAGAAGAAAGTCAAGAAATTAAGGGAGCGAGGTTCTCCGCGAGTGGTGTGACCTTGCAGATTGTGATTTGGTTATGGGCAGAAATATAGGGGAACCAATGCCTGGCTTTGCCTTCAACTGTTTGGCCTTTGGGCTAATGGTGCCAACGTTTCAAGCACAGCGACATAAGAGACTTTGTTTATTTAATTAGACCAACGATCATTTTTATTAATAATGGATTGGATCCTGACGTTTCTTTTAAAATGTTGTTATTCACATACCTCTTTCTATCTATTACAGATATTCCTTAATTTTTAGCAGTTGTATCAAAAAATTGAAAAATATCAAACTACATAAATTAACAAATAATGTGTAAAAGGTAAAAATATATGTGTAAAGAGTGTAACCGATCTTTTAATATTATAAAGAATAGTACATTAGATTAAGAAAGGTCGTAAATTTGAGATTGACAATGACATTTTTTTAACAATAGGCTCGGTAATCAGATACTCAGATTTTATTTTAATATTAAAAAAAAACAATATCACTGAACTAAGAAATTAACCAGGATTCTCGCCGGATTCATTCGTTAGGGATCTTAAGGATCATGCAATTGTGTTCGTTTATCGTATATCGTACAGTTAGAAATCATTTAAAATTTAAAATTTAAAATTCAAATATAAATAGTATCTAACGAAAACTGACCGCACGATATACGATGAACAGATAAAATTGCGTGATTCTTATGATCCCTGCGGAATGGATCCGGCGAGGATCCTGCTTCCTAAGAAATAATTGACACAGATCGCACATTCGTGAATGACAATAAAACACCAAAGTAAAAACATGGCTCTGTTGTCGTGGGAAGTACACTGGGATTGCATCTGTCCCACGTTCACGTGCTTTGTTTTTCAGTATCTGACATGGCTTGATTTGATTTAACGTATTCTGCTTTTCATATTCCGAGTCTCCTCATTCACCAAAAAATAAATCCGAGTCTCCTAATCCTGATAAGCCGGAAACCACGAGGACCACGAGGGGACTTCAAATTATTTCTATTTAATACTATTTTCTTTTTCTTTTTGCAGTTGAACTAATTTATAAGAGCACTTCCAGCGTGTGCTCTCTCCCGAGGAATAGGCCCGTGAATAGTAGCAGAGAGCCCGAGCAACCAAGCCCAGCGTGTGCTGGTGATGGATCCCGAGCGTGCCGGAGGGAGAGGCCAACATGACGTGGGCTGACGTCGCCCTGACGTCAGCCATAATATAAAATTAATAAAAATATAAAATATTAATAAAAAAAAGTAAAATTAAAAAGATTGTAAAACCCAGGCTTCGAACTCAACGGCTCGCGCCGGAGTTCGTCGCCGAGGTTGATGAACACCCACAGACAAATGGCAGAGATCTAGTCTCTTCTCGGCCGCAACTGCTGCCGCATCCCACACCGCCTTCGCCCCCACGCACTCGCGATCCTCCTCCTTCCACTGGCGCGCCCAGATCGCACGATTTGGAATTTTTTTTTTGGGAGAAAGAGGAGAGAGAGAGAGAGAGTTTGGTTAGGGAGTGAGGAAGATCGAGACCGTCGATGGAGGCTGAGGTGGGTGGGATGGTGAAGATGGAGGAAGAGAGGCGGCGGTGGGGTGGTGAAGATGGAGGAAGATAGGCGAGGAGGGTTTGGGTGCGTTGGGGGGGGGGTGACACCGGTTGAAAAGAAGGGGTTTGGGTGCTTTTGGAATGGTGCGTTGGCACCATGTGAAAAGAAGAAAAAAAAAATAATAATAAAAGAAAAGGTTTTGGAATGGTGTGCTGCACCATGTGAAAAGAAAAAATAAAAATAATTTTCTAATAGAAAATGGTACAACAAGACTAATTAAAAATCATCCAAAATTACAAATAAAATTATTTTGTATTATTTAAAAAAAAACTAATATTTTATTGCCTATTGCCAGGGCTATTCATGTGCAACGGTGGAGATGCAAAAAACAGTTACGGTTCACAATGTGGATTGAATAGTGAATAGCCTGAGAGGAGGGCTCCCACGCTGGAGTTGCTCTAACAAGGGATATGATCATATCTACTGATGTGATACGTGGGGAGGAAATAATGAAGGATTCTTTCTTCTCTTTTATTTTCTGCCCTTTTATCTCTTTATTTGTTTGTTATACAAAGCTTGCGAGGATTATTAAACAAATTAATGAGAACAACTATGCATGTTAAAATTCTCTTCAACTTCCCCAATAATTTTTGACTCTTGAGATAATTGTCAAGTTTTATTACAGTATCGAAATCGATCTGAAGAGCTGACCATGGCTGACATGTAAGGGTCAAGTCATACCCGAACATGATCCAACTCATTCCCATGCCATTCTTTCAGCGTTTAGCCCAACACATGATTAGCCCAATACATGTAAAAGTCAATCATGCATCTCCACTTTAGTTAAGCAATTTTTTCTCCGCATTCCCTTGTGCTTTTGTAGGCAGGTTTTTGTGAGGGTATGCACAAATTGTTCACATAGCTATCGTTATCAATGTTAAAATGTTCTCATTAAACAAATTAATGAGAACAACTATGCATGTTAAAATTCTCTTCAACTTCCCCAATAATTTTTGACTCTTGAGATAATTGTCAAGTTTTATTACAGTATCGAAATCGATCTGAAGAGCTGACCATGGCTGACATGTAAAAGGAGGAAGGTAAATGGTAGTGTGGACATGAGGATTGTGTGCAAAGACGTTTGGGCCCCATTCAATTGAAAGCACAAAATATATGGATAGGTTTCTGCCCCATTCAATTATTGTTGGACCCTTTTGGGACCTCAATCGAACATAAAGATAAAACCAAATGATTTTCCCTTCGCCGTGTTTGTCTCTCAAAATAGCTTTTTTTTTGTTTTTTTGTTTTTTTTTTTGTTGAATAAACGATATTATTTACATTAAGGGGAAATAAATGAACTTAGTCTCACAATGAGCTAGTAATAATGTGGTTGAAATTTACTTTTGGCGAGAATCGAACCTAAAACCTCTCAGTTACAAGTTAGAGGAATACAGCTAGACTATAGTATTAAGTGGTCAAAATAGTTCTTTTAAAAATCGATAGATGGATAAATTTTATTTTGATAACAAAGAATAAATAAATAACCAACCTTCTTCCCAGCCTTATGGTGAAGTGCGCTTGCATGAAACTTCTTGGCCTTGGGTTCGAAGGTCTGTGTTCTACTGCTATATACTGTTGCCTTATAATATGTGAATGTTATTAACGAAACCAAAAAGAAAAAAGAAAAAAAAATTTAAATTTTAAAGAATATATTTCTCCCCGTCCTATTTTGTAAAAATAGTGCTTGTAAATGGTGTTTCGGAATCATGCGATAATTGAAGCTGAAAGATGTTTTTCTTTGCATTGTACTAATAAAAGCATACATTTTTGGTATCTTGTAAATTTTTTGCTCCGTTTCATGAATGAACTATAATCTTTTCTTTTGAAAAAGAAAAAATAGTGTTCATAAGAAAATTACAAAAATAAATGAAGTTTCACCCATTTCGGTCCTTGTATTAATCATTCCACCTACAAAAATTGTAGTTGAACTCATGCTTGATCTATGTGGTCTCAAAACATCCAGACATACGTATTGTTGACAAAAGGCCAAGCATGCACACCTTAGGCCATCTCCAAGATATTAATATTTTAATGAACAGTACAGGGCCATATTTGCCTCCATCTCCAACCGAGAGCCAGAGGGCTTGTTTTAGCCCTGTCACAAAAAACCGTCTCCAACCGAGGGCCAAAGGGCCATAGGGCCAAACAAAATTTATTATTTAAATTTAAAAACTAGAACAACTTAAATTTAAAAACAACAACACTTTAAATTTAAAAACTACAACTTATATTTAAAAACTACAACTAAAATTTAAAAACGACAAATTAAATTTAAAAACTACAACAACTTAAATTTAATATCCATAATCAACATCATCATCTGCCATCGTAGGAGTATAGAAAGTTATAGAAAAAAATAAGAAGTTATAGAAAGTTATTGAAAAAAAAAATGAAATTTTTTTTTTGAATTAGAAGTTATAGGAACAAAATGGAATTTTAAAAAAATATATGAAACAAATTTTTTAAAATAGAAGTTATAGAAAAAAAAAGAATTTAAAAAAAATTTGAAGCAAATTTTGTAAAATAGAAATTATAGGAAAAAAAAAGAAAAAAAAAGGTTTAAATTCATAAAAAATTTGGAAACTAGCCGTAATATATAAATCACTATTAGTGTCGGTTATAACCGACACTAATAGCAATTTGAAAACTAGCCGTTAGACTATAAATTGCTATTAGTGTCGGTTATAACCGATAACCGACACTAATATTATTTCTGTCGGTTATAACCGACAGAAATAACAAAACATTAAAAAAAAAATGGCCAGCCTTAGGCTGGCTGGCTGGTTGCATGCAGCCAGCCCTCCAGCCTTCTAGCCCTCGGTTGGAGACGGTTTTCGAGCTATTTTCGGCCCTCTGGCTCTCTGGACCCTTGGGTTGGAGATGGCTTTATATCTCAACTGTGACTTCTGCCATGCTTTATGATAGCATGGTTTAATTGGGAAGTGCCACTAGGGTCGATATTTGGTGGTGAATTGAATTGTGGTAGAAATTAGACAAAGATTGTTAGAGAATTTCAATAATAAATATATAAATTATTATTACACACACACACACACACGTATGACTTGACTGCATTGTGCAACATGTGTGTGTGTGTAATCTGTAAGGACCTGGCTTCTCTGCCCTCCCACTTCCCATACACTCCCATCCCCTTCTATTTGTGCGGTCACGGTTAAGCTACGTCAACATTTTATATTACTATTGTTTTTTGTCTTATTATCTCTATAAAAAAATCAATATAAAATATTGACGTGACTTAACCGTGACCGCACAAAATACGAGGGGATGGGAGTGTATGGGAAGTGGGAGGGCAGAGAAACCGGGTCCAATCTATAAAGGATGTTGTAGTGGGCAGAAATTGTACGGGCATCAACCTTTACGAAAGGTTGGGCTTCATTCAACCTTTTACGGTTGTATATTTTGTTGAATGGTTACAATTTTTGGTTAAAAGACATGATGCTTATTTAAATTGTATGAGTAGAATTAAAAGATGTAATTAATCCATATTTATTTTTCTGAAAATTCTAAATATAAGACATGTCTTTTGGATCAACACTATTAAGAAGGGTTGTATATCTTCAACTAAAATAAAAGGGTTCGATGAACGGATGCTTTAATGCCTATAAATACCTATTGTGGCATAATGTTTCACACACAATTTCAGAAATTTGTTTCTACATTCCTTGCTCTCTTTTCTATCCATCACATTCATACAATTTCTTTCTAGTTATTTCTAAGGGAATCTAACTCGGTTTTGCTAATCGAATATTTTATACTTTGTTGTATCCTGTAAGTTATTTGCCAAGAACCTTTTAGCAAGCTCATTCGAGTGGGGGCAAATAACACTTTAAGGAAACGATTCAAGTTGTACCTCAAAGTCATCATTTGGATTATTCTCTATATTTCTACATTCACTCTAACAATCTTAAAGTGTTATTATCGTCATGATGAACAAGTTTGACAACATGGTTTTGAAGATTATCAATCAAGATGTCTATAAGCTAGACAAATTTGATGGATTAAACTTCACCCGATGGAAGGACAAGTGCATTTCATGCTTACTGTTCTAAATGTCATTTATGTGTTGGACCCGAAATTGGAGCCTATTCGTGAACCAAGTGACAAAGACTCGGACAAAATAGTTGCCGATTGAAAGAAGCGTGAAGAAGATGAACTGGTATGTTGAGGACACATCTTGGGCACATTATCTGATCGCTTATATGACCCGTATGCACACATTCAATCTCCAAAGGAAATTTGGGAAGCACTTGAACACAAGTACACAAAGGAGAAAAGAGGTACCAATAAATTTTTAATGTTCAAATATTATGAGTTCACTATGTTTGATAACAAACCCATCCTAGACCAAGTTCATGAATTATTGGTCTTGGTCTCAAAGTTTCGTGAACTTAAAATAGTTATTCCGGATCCTATGATAGTTGGGGCTGTTATGGAAAAATTACCCCAAACATGGAATAACTATAGAAAGAAACTTCTACACATGGTGGAAGATATTAGTTTGGAGGATTTGCAAAAGGGTATTCAAATTGAAGAGGAAACTCGAAATCGTGATAAGAATTTTGCAAATCAAGATTCCTCTAAAGTTCACATTGTCGAAGGAAACAAATACAAAAAGAACTTCAAAGTCAAAATTGACAAAGGGAAGTTTAAGAAGACCAATTCCAACAACAATCAAAAGAATGCAAGTGGTGTCTGCTAGCATTGTGGAAAGAAAGACCATTACATTTGTGATTGTAGACACATAAAAGCAAGTAGGAATATGCCAATAAGACCAATAGCGCAAATATGGTAGGAAATTCTGGAATTGATAACATTGTTGCAATGGTATCAATGATGCATATTGGCGTGATTACCGAACTAAATATGGCAGTGGCAATAAAATCATCTGATTGGTGGCTCGACTCAAGGGCTACTATACATGTGTGCAATGATAAGGCACAATTCAAGACATTTGAAGCATCAACGGACAATCAAGAGGTTTTAATGGGGAATCATAATTCCGCCAAAGTTCTAGGAAAAGGAACCGTTGAACTTCAGTTTACTTCTGGGAAGAAATTGACGTTGCTTAATGTACTACATGTTCCAGAAATTAGAAAGAATCTTGTGTCTACAAATTTATTATGTAAGAACGGTATAAAGACTGTTCTAGAGTCCGACAAGTTAATATTGTCGAAAAATGGGATGTTTGTTGGGAAGGGGTATATTGTTGAATCTTCCTCTCATTTATGGCATTTATGTTTAGCTCATGTAAATTTTAGATCTTTAAAATACACGCTAACACTTGGTTTAATTGCTTGCCATAATGATTACAATGATACATGTGAAACATGTATTCAAGCGAAAATGATTAAAAAACCTTTTCCAACTGCCGAAAGAAATACATATTTATTAGACTTAATACATTCTGACACATGTGAATTTAATGGTGTTTTAACAAGAAGAGGAAAAATATATTTTATCACATTTATAGATGATTGTTCTAAGTTCACTTATGTTTATTTATTGTCTAATAAAGATGAAGCTTTTGAGTGTTTTAAGCACTATAAGGCTGAAGTTGAAAACCAAAAGGGAAGGTTAAATGCCTTCGTAGTGATAGAGGTGGTGAATATTTTTCACATGAATTTGATATCTTTTGTGAAGAGCATGGTGTTGTACATCAAAGAACTGCACCCTATACACCACAACAAAATGGTTTGGCAGAAAGAAAAAATAGGACACTCACTGAAATGATTAATTCTATGATGATTAATGCTAATACTCCTAAATATTTATGGGGAGAAGCATTGTTTACTGCATGTCATATACATAATAGAATTACATCTACGAAGACACATATGTCACCATATGAAATTTGGAAAGGAAGAAAACCAAATTTGTCATATTTGAGAGTATGGGGTTGTGTAGCCTTTTACAAGGCACTGGACCCTAAGAGATCCAAGTTGGGTCCAAGAGGAATTAAAAGCATATTTGTAGGATATGCAGAAAATTCAAAGGCATATAGGTTGCTTAATTTAGACTCAAATACAATAGTTGAGTCTAGAGATGTCGAATTTATAGAAAATAAATTTTATAACGACTACTCAATGTCTGGAAAAGAGAATGATCAAACACCATTCTCTAATCCGGCAACCAGTCATTCTCAAGGTGAGAAAAGAAAACAGTCTGAAACTGTTAATGAACCAAGGAAAAGCCAAAGAGTAAGAAAAGAAAAGACTTTAGGCTCTGATTTTATTTCATCTCAATCTATTGTATTTTTAGTTGAAGGAAATAGAAAAAAGATTCTTAAAAAAATACCCATATTGTTGAATGTTGAGGATGATCCTAAAAGTCTAAGCGAAGCAATGACTTCAAGAGATGCAGCCTTTTGGAAAGAGGCCATAGATGATGAATTTGAATCATTAATATCCAATCAGACATGGGTTTTGGTAAACTTACCCCAAGGATCAAAAGCAATAGGTTATAAATGGGTGTTTAGAAGAAAATACAATACAGATGGGTCTATTCAGACATTTAAAGCCAGGTTGGTTGCCAAGGGTTTTAAGCAGAAAAAAGGAATAGACTATTTCGATACATATGCACCAGTAGCTAGGCTCACATCAATTAAAATATTGTTTGCATTGGCATCTTTATATAATTTGCATGTGCATCAAATGGATGTGAAAACGGCTTTTTTAAATGGTGATTTGGACGAAGAAGTCTATATGGAACAACCAGAAGGGTTTGTTTTCCCTGGGAATGAAAAGAAAATTTGTAAATTAGTCAAGTTGTTATATGGATTGAAGCAAGCACTAAAACAATGGCATGAAAAGTTTGATTGTGTTATTTTATCATATGGATTTAGACATAACAGTGCTGATACATGCATATACTCTAAATTCACAAATGATTATGGTGTTTTTATATGTTTATATGTCAACGACTTCCTAATTTTTGGTACAAACATGAAAGGTAAATATGAAACTAAAGAGTATCTAAATTCAAAATTTAAGATGAAGGATTTGAATGAAGTAGATACTATCTTGGGAATTAAAGTAAAGAAGCATAGTAGGGGTTACGCTTTGTGGCAGTCACATTATATAGAAAAATTGCTTCTTAAGTTTAAGCATCTACAAATAAAAGGAGCAAATATGAGACTTTGCTTAATAATTCTGGTAGGTCCGTTGCACAACTTGAGTATGTTAGTGTAATCGGAAGTTGAATTTATGTCATGCATTGTACTAGGCCAAATATCGCATTTGCAGTAAGCAAACTTTCTAGATACACTAGTCATCCAGGTACTGCTCATTGGAAAGCAATAAATAGAATTTTTGGTTATCTTAAAAGAAATATTAACCTGAGTTTAACTTACTCTGAGTTTCCAGCAGTACTTGAAGGATATTCAGATGCAAGTTAGATAACAAGTGCTAATGATAATAAGTCTACATTAGGGTGGATTTTTACAATTGTCGGAGGAGCAATTTCTTGGGCTTCGAAAAAGCAAACATGTATAACGCATTCAACTATGGAATCTAAATTTATGGATTAGAAATTTGTTATTGGAAATAGAGTTGTGGCCACAACCAATGCCATCCATTTCTTTATACTGTGATAGTAAGGCTACTTTGTCTAGAGCATACAATAAGGTATATAATGGAAAGTCTAGACATATTAGCTTGAGACATGAATATGTCAAGCAATTAATAACTGATGGAGTTATTAATATTATTTATATTAAATCAAGTAATAACTTGGCGGATCCGTTAACGAAAACACTTTCAAGAGTTTTGGTAGTTAGTACATCTAGTGGAATGAGCCTAAAACCCTTTACTAAAAATTAGCCACCAATAATGGTAACCCGACTTTGTCTAGAACATCACTAGTTTAAAAGTTTAATGGGTAATAACAAGTTATTGATAAGTGGTTGTGAAAGCATTGAAAATTAATATATAGCTTATTCCAGGATGATCAGTGCAAGACTGCTACATTTAGGAGGATGAGTTTTATCTCTTAATGAGGTTATTTGTAGTTAGGTCTATAGTAGCAGGGACGTGGGAATGAACCTCACCTATATGAACATAAGAAGTGGTGCCGGTTTTACCAGGAGTTGGGTTTTCTATTGTAAATGTTCATGAAACTAGGATGAAGCACAAGGCCATAATAGTGCTTAATTAGTTCAAAAATTTCTTTAAGGAAATAAGACATAGTCATGTGTGTAGTGATTCCGGTTTTAACATAAGAATAGTTGGTTTCAACTTAGATTACCATCGCATTCGTTATAACTTTGAATTACTTACACTAATTAAAGGTTTAATTCGAAAGACACATTTATTGTATGCATGATTATATCAGTATGTTTGTGGTTAATTATAAAGAGAGAAATGTTATTATATTATTTATCATATTATTGAAATTAGGAAGGATTGTTAGAGATTTCAATAATAAATATATAAATTATATATATATATATATATATATATATATATATATATATATGCATGTATGTATGTATGACTTGGCTGCATTGTACAACATGTGTGTGTGTAATCTATAAAGGGTGCTGCAGTGTGCAGAAACTGTATGGGCAGCAACCTTTACGAAATGTTGGGCTTCATTAAACCTTTTACGGTTGTAGATTTCGTTGAATGGTTGCAATTTTTTGTTAAAAGACATGATTCCTATTCAAATTGTATGAGTATAATTAAAAGATGTAATTAATCAATATTTATTTTCTGAAAATTCTAAATATAAGACATGTCTTTTGGATCAACACTATTAAGAAGAGTTGTATATCTTCAACTAAAATGAAGGGGCTCGATGAACGGGTGCTTTAATGCCTATAAATACCTATTGTGGCATAATGTTTCACACACAATTTCATAAATTTGTTTCTACATTCCTTGCTCTCTTTTCTCTCCATCACATTCATACAATTTCTTTATAGTTATTTCTAAGGGAATATAATTCGGTTTTGCTAATCGAATATTCCATACTTTGTTGTATCCAGGAAGTGATTTGCCAAGAACCTTTTAGCAAACTCATTCGAGTGGGGGCAAATAACACTTTAAGGAAACGATTCAAGTCGTACCTCAAAGTGATCCTTCAGACTATTCTCTATATTTCTACATTCACTCTAACAAAGATGTGGTTATGGTGGCTGTGTTAACTAGTGTTTCGCCACAGCCATGCTTTGTTGGCACAGTGGTATTGACACCGTGAAGAATGAAGAATCTCAGGGAAGAAAATGAAGGGAATTTAGAGAGAAGAGGGGGGAAAAGAGCTTTATGAAACCAATTGTATTGATTACACCATATTGAAATGAAATTATTACACTTAGGATTATATAGATCCTAATACACATGACAGATTACTAAACTACCCTTGAACCAACTAACTTCTTTACAACAGGAAATGACGAGTGTCGCATTTATTACTCCCCTCCTCAAACTCAGCGAAGTTTTTTGTAGCTGAGATTGTTTTGCATCAGTTTGGTTGTGATTTGAAATAATTCTTGCATATTGATATGCAGAATCACCAGAATGACCATTATCAATACCCTTCATAGTTGAACTAGCACTGTGTTGCAAGTTAGACTACCCTAGAGCTAAAGTATGACAGTGCTTCACAAAAATTGGACTATGCAAGCCCTTTGTAAGGATATCTGCTATATGTTCATCAATGAGGATATATTGAACAACAATGTCACCTTTCTGGACCTTCTTCCTTACAAAATGGTAATCAGTATCCAAGTGTTTAATCTTGGAATGAAACACTGGATTAGAATAGATAGCCAAAGCTGATAGGTTATCATAGTGAAGGCATTGAGGTGAATGAAGAAATTGGTGAATATCTTTAAGAACTGGACGGATCTAGAACATATCAGCTGCACAGTGAGCAAGGACTTTGTACTCTACCTTTGTTGAACTTCTTGAAACAATTGACTGCTTCTCATATTGCCATGAGATTGGATTGTTTCCCAGAAAACAACAGAGCCTGTGATAGACCTTCAATTATTAATGTTTGTACCCTAATCCGAATCTGAGTATGCATTAATAGAGAAGTCACTACACTTTGAATACTTCAAACCAAAATTTAGTGTTCCCTAAATGTATCTCAAAATTCGATTAACCAGGTAAAAATGAATCTATGTTGGTGCACTCATGTATTGACAAACCATGTTTATTGCATGAGCTATATCTGGCCTTGTAAATGTCAGATATTGTATGCCCCTACTATGTTTCTTTACTGAGTAAGATCACTCATCAAAGTTCATTCGACAACAAGTAACTGTGTATGAGGTTTTGATGTGGAAGTAGGTTTACAGTTGTCCATTCCAGCTTTATGCAGTAAATCTCTGGCATACTTAGATTGATTGATAAAGAGAGAACCATCTTCTTGATACTGAATATGCAAACATAAGAAGTATGTAAGCTTCCCCATGTTTTTTTAAGTCAAACACTTATGCAAGATCATGAATTACTTATTAGATTTTGGATACATTTAACCCTGTCAGTATAATGTCATCAACATATAGAAGTAGTATAATGACATCATCTTGATCACTCTTCACAAATAAAATCGTATCAAACATAGATGCTGTGAATCCCAGAAATGGTAAATAACTTGTAAATTTGGAATTCCAAGCCCCTGGGGCTTGTTTGAGACCATACAGAGATTTTACTAGTTTGTAGACATGATTTACGAATTTGGAATTCACAAACCCTTGTGGCTGCTTTATATACACTTCCTCCTCAAGATCCCTATGTAGGAAGGCATTTTTGACATCCAATTGTCTCAATGACCAACCATATTGAGCTACTCAAGCCAGTATTAACCTGATTGTTGTATGTTTAACCACAGGGCTGAAGGTCTCTAAGTAATCCAAACTATTTTTGGGTAAACACATGTGCTACCAATCGTGCTTTGTACCTTGAATAGTATCATTAAGGTTCATTTTTATCTTATAGACCCATTTTCTTCCAATTACACCTCTGTCATTAGAAGGTGGCACCAAACACCAAGTTCCCTGTGCCTGCAAAGCCTCAAATTCCTCTTGCATAACAATTTGTCACTATTGATTAATACTGGCAATTTTAAATGTTTTAGGTTCTACAGTGTCTGATATTGCAGCAAGAAATGTGAACCCTCCAAATACCTTATCAATAATATCCAATGATTGCCATTCAAGCAAGGTGGCAAAATATGCAGCATAATTCCTTTTTTTTTTTTTTTTTTTTTAAATTATACCAGTTTGAAGTCTAGTTTGCTTACAAAAGTATGTGATAATGGAGATATAGGCATAATTACTTGTAATTGCGCAGGATCTAGGAGATGAAGCAAATGAGTTGTATCATTTGAGGAGGAAAGAGTATGGCCTAAATCTGTAGGTGTTCCAAATTCCTGTACTGAAGACATCCCCGTTCCTTGAGTTGCTGAATTGCTATGTTGCAGATGCTCATTTATACCATTATACACAGAAGATGACTTTTAAGATGAATCTAATGATGTAAATGATGATGAAGTGGGACTAATTTCATGCAGCTAAGATATATTTGGAGGTGAAGATGGAAATATTGGAAATGGTACTAACATAGATGAAATCCCAACTTGTTCTTGATTGTCTTGTTGCATTGGTAGTGAGTATTGACTTTGTTTGCAGGGAAAACAAGTCTTATCATGAAAAAGATGCCTAGAAATGATACACTTTCTTGTTTTGACATGAAAACATATAACACCCTTGTATCCCATTGAATAGCCTAGAAAAACACATATTATTGATCTTGGCTGAAATTTATTGGCATTATAGGGTCTAAACCATGGATATACTACACTTCCAAATGTTTTAAGACTTTGTATAACTGGAGCTTTCTTGTACAGCAAGTTATATGGTGACTGTATTAATAATGTCCCATATGGCATCCTATTGATAAGATAAACTAAGTGAGCACACGCAAAATACCACAACTCAGATGACAGTCTAGCTTCTGTAAGTAAAGTGATTATTGTTTCAATAACAAGCATATGTTTCCTCTCAACAATTCTATTTTGCTGAGGGGTATAAGGACATGAAGGCATATGTACAATTCCTTTTGTATCCAAACACTCTTTAAAAGCCTTGCTAAATATACTCTCCTCCACCATCATTTTGCAAGCATTTAATTGATACCCCAAATTGATTCAACACAAATGCATAAAATTTGATGAACTCAGGAAACACATCCGATTTATTAACCAATAAAAATATTTAAACATAGCTTGTATATACATCAACAAAAAGTACATAAAATATGTATCCACCTAGAGACTTTACAAGAGAAGGGTCTCACACATCACCATGTATCTTTTCAAATGGTGAGGTGCATTTTTCAGTCCTAGATGGAAATGGCATTCTTGACATTTTGCCTTGAATACATGAAACACAGACATTATGACTGTCGTTTATACTAGCTGAGATACTAGACTGTTTCAACATAGGTGATAAAATGTCATTGGTAGGATGCCCCAACCTTTGATGCCATAACTGGGACTTCACTACTTGACCAACAAATGTTGATGCATATTGTGACCCTTTATTATTCTGAATCACTAGAATTTGGAACAACTTTCTTGGCCTACTTTTTCCTTGATACAGTATCTCCTTTGTTTTCTTGTCATGCGCAAAGAAATCAATTTCATCACATATAAACCATGATCTATTGTCAGCACATAATTGCTTTACAGATAACAAGCTTCAAGCAATATAAGGTACATGTAAAACACGCTAAAGCACAAGTGAGTGAGTATCAATCTTGACGGTAATTGCTCCAATATTGTGAATAGGTAAAGTAGTACCATTGCCAATTGTGATCTTCTCATATCCTTCAAATGGCATAACTTGAGACAACTTAGAAACATCAGCAGTCATGTGGTGAGAAGCACCTGAGTTAACAATCCAAGAATCAATAGGAATGAATTGTGTTCTTTGTTGTGCAGTCAGGAGGATGACCTTCATAAGCATAATTCCCTCTATGATATCATTCAAGTGCTGAGTGCCCTCTTTTGCCATAGATTTGCCACCCAACCAAAAAACTAGTTGTATCAGCATTGTTGTTTCTCTGATAACAGTTTGCAACAATATGTCATCTCTTATAGTGAATTTGACATTCAATTGCCACATTTAATCTTGTATCAGTATTACCAGACCATCCAAAATTCCCATTTTGTCTAAAATTACCAGACTGAAAGCTTTTGCCCTTGAAGCCATTATTATTCCTGTAAGTATTTGCTCCCTTTGAACCAGCACCACTAAAGTTTCTTGTACCATTCATATTAGAAGATTGTGAACCTGAATTAGAACCAAAACCTCCCACATTAAAACCATATCCAAATGGCAGTGGATATAATGGAAAAGGTTGATGAGGTATTGGAGAAAGATAAAACTGTTGTGAATTGACAAGATATTCATGTTGAATATGTGATTGAGACACATAAGGAGCATGTGGAATAACACCACTAGTGGTTGTAGGAATATATGATTATGAGGATTGGATGAAGAACTAGACACTATAGAGCCAGAAGACCTGTACTAGAATTAGAACCTTGAACATATAATGCAGATAGATTCTGAGACAACAAATTAATAACCCCATCAATTTATTTTTCAGCACCAAGTAACTGATCACAAAATTCTTGCAGTGTTATTGAAGATTTCCTTGCCAATATCATTGTCCTTATTATAGCATACTTTTTTGGTAACCCTGCTAAACCAGCTATAATCATATATTATCAGAGATAAACTCCCCTGAAGCATTAAGTTGATCCCTAATGTTTTTCAACCTTAACAAAAACTTATCCATTGAATCAGCATTCTTCTAAATAGTATGCAACTCAATTTTCTAATGGTTAACCCTAGCCTTTCACACAGATGCAAAACGATATACAAGATTATCCTGGCTTCTGATGCTGTTTTACAACCCAACACATATTCCATAGCTTCATCAGCCAATGTTGCAAGAAGAAACTCAATAGAGCCATATCAGTAAACTCTCGTATTCTTTTGTTATTCTTCATTTTGTATGAATCACAAATTTGAGTGGACACACAGAAGTACTATCAAAGTGATCGAATAACTTGTATCCTTTCAAAACTGCCTTAAACTGAAAAGACCACTTTGCAAAATGATTATCCTTCAATTTAATGGTAAGCATACCAAGAAGACTATCAACTTTTGGTGTAGATATGATGAACACACTTTTAAGAACAATTTTAGAATCTGAATTACAGAAACCCCACAAGAGAATGATACTCTTTTACAATTCTACACCAAGGAAGAAAGATTGATACTTTTATAAAAGATAAAACTTCTTCAACAAGCTTGTATTTCACTGAATGAATGTACAATACACCGAAGAGAATATATATAGCCTTTGGCTCTTTACAATTATACCCTTGACTATCTTAACTGAACTTGTAACCATTCTAACTAACCATAGTTAATAACAAACTAACCACATTTAACTTTTGCTAAACTATTTTACATCAACAGAAATGGAAGACTTGTTATCTTCCTTAATACACCCCCTTAAGCGAGAGGAGGGATTAGAGTTAATGCCAACGGGAAGCTTGGAACACAGGTATCGAAACTGATTTTTAGACAAAGATTTTGTATGAAGATCAGCCAATTGATCAGCACTGCAAACAAACTGGACTTTGAGAAGATTAGCGAGAACCAGTTCGCGAATGTAATGATAATCAATCTCGACATGCTTAGTGCGAGCATGAAAGACAGGATTAGAGGCTAAAGATATGGCTGAAATGTTATCACACCACAGTGTAGGCAGTTTGGGGAGAGGACAGTGAAGATCACAAAGGATTTTACAAACCCAAGTGAGTTCTGCAGCTGTATGAGCCAAAGACCTATATTCGGCTTCGGTAGACGAACGGGCGACAGTACTCTGTTTCTTGGCACTCCAGCTGATGAGGTTGGGACCAAGAAAGACAAAATAGCCACTGGTTGATCGCCTATCAAACGTGCTGCCAGCCCAATTAGCATTGGAATAGGCTAAGAGATCAACGAGACCCTTTGTAAACCATAATCCCTGAGAAACAGAACCTTTTAGAAAACGAAGAACTCATTTGGCAGCTTGAAAATGTTGTTCACGTGGAGCATGCATAAACTGGCAGAGCTGATTGACAGCAAAAGAAAGGTCCGGGTGAGTCCACGTTAGATACTGAAGGCCTCCAACAATGGAACGATACTCGGTGGGATTGGGTAGAAGAGAACCAGTGTGATCCAGTTTGTGGGAGCCAAGAGGTGTGCAACAAGGTTTTGCACCCTGCATATTTGTCCGTTGAAGAAGATCAAGCAAATATTTAGTTTGATGAAGAAATATCCCTTTAGAAGATCGCTGAACTTCCAGCCCCAAGAAATAGTGTAAAGAACCAAGATCCTTCACGGGAAACCGATGACTAAGCTGGTTAATGAAGTGATGACAGAGATGAGAATTAGGGCCAGTAACGAGAATATCATCTACATAAACAAGAACTATAACCAGCTGAGAACCATTAAGTACAAACAAGGATGCATCAGATGAAGATTGATGGAAGCCAAGATCATGCAGAGCTTGAAATAGTTTTTTAAACCAAGCTCTAGGGGCTTGCTTAAGACCATAAAGTGATTTTTGAAGTTTGCACACATGACTGGGAAAGAGAGGATCAATAAAACCCGGGGGTTGAAGCATGTAGACATCCTCTTTTAAATCACCATGTAGGAAGGCGTTGCTGATGTCTAACTGATTTAAAAACCAATTATGTTGAACAACAAGACTAAGAAGGATTCGAATGGTAACCGGTTTAGCAACCGGACTGAAAGTCTCCTGGAAATCAATGCCTTGTTGTTGGTGAAAACCCTTGGCAACAAGCCGGGCCTTGTAATGATCCACAGTACCATCAGGTTTCTGCTTAACCCGAAACACCCACTTGCAGCCAACGACGTTTTGATAGGAATGAGAAGGAACTAAGGACCAAGTTCCTGTAGATAGTAAGGCATTATATTCATCATGCATAGCAGCTCGCCAGTGAGGAAACTTAGATGCTTGGAGATAAGTACTGGGAACAGAATCCATGGCAACGGATAGAGGATGCTTGGTTGCTGTATAAGCCTTAAGTTTGTAGATACCTGCCTTGGATCGGGTAACCATAGGATGAGTATTAACCAGAGAGGTGGAGACAGGTGGAGGAGCATCGGAAGTTGGAGAAGTAGCTGGAGGTGGAGAAGTGTCTGGAGGTGGAGAAGCATCAGGAGTTGGAAAAGTACCAGGATGAGTATACGTACTAAAATAAAGGTCCATTGAAGGAGAAGTCACGGGAGAAACATTGTCAGATCGAGAAGATTGAAGCTGCAGAGACTGAAAAGGATAGAGGTCTTCATTAAAAATGACGTGTCTGGAGATATAGACTCGGTTGTCAATCGGATCAAGGCACCGATAACCTTTATTCTGAAGACTGTAGCCCAAAAACACACAACTCTTGCTTTTAGCATCCAATTTACTGTGAATATAAGGTTTAAGCCATGGGAAGCATTGGCAACCAAAAACTTTGAGTTTGGAATAATCCGGGTGCTGATGAAATAAAATTTCCCAAGGAGATTGTAAGATACCAGAAATGGGAAGACGATTAATGAGATACAAGGCAGTAGAGAAAGCCTCGACCCAAAACACATGAGGAACATGAGAAGCAACAAGTAAGGTCCTAGCTGTCTCAACAAGATGCCGGTGTTTGCGCTCAGCACAGCAGTTTTGTTTAGGCGTGTGTGGACAGCTTAATTGATGAAAAATACCATGCGCATTCAGAAAAGATGCAAAAGAATGACCAGTGAATTCACCCCCTGAATCTGAACGCAACACTTTGATTTTATTACCAAGCAAATTTTCTACATAATTCTTGAAAACAACAAACGTAGAAAATACATCCGACTTTGCTTTCAAAGGGAAAAACCAGCTGTATTTACTAAAGTCATCAACCAGAAGTAAGTAATATCTGAAACCACTGCTAAATGTAACAGAAGCAGGTCCCCACAAATCACAGTGTAAAAGTTGAAGACTGTGAGTAGTTGCTGAAGAAGACAGACCAAAAGGAAGCTTGTGGTTCTTTGCCAATGCACAATCTGAATAGAAAAAGTCAACTGTAGACTTGCCTTGGACTGCAAGATTGGTAGTAGATACTACCCGACGAAAAATGGCAGAAGACGGATGACCCAATCGCCTATGCCATATCTTGAGTGGAGCTTTAATACTGACAAAAGTTGATGCAGAAAATGAAGGAGAAGCTTTACCAGAAACGAAGCGAGAAGATGTAGTAGACTTCAAAGGATAGAAGCCGTCTTTAACTGAACCCCGCAAAAGCGTCTTCCCCGTGGAACGATCCTTAACAACGGAGCCATTAGAGTCAAAAGTCAATGAACAATAATTGTCCTGGAGAAATTGAAAGGCAGATAGCAAATTGTGTTGCATGTGAGGGACATGAAGCACATTAGACAGTGTAAATGAAGAAGTAGGGGTGCATAATGTAGATGAACCAACATGTGAAATAGGAAGACCTTTACCATCACCTATGTAAACCTTGTCTTCACCAGTGTAGGGAGTAGGAGAGTTGATATGTGATATGTGATATGTGTAGGGAGTAGGAGAGTTGATATGTGATATGTCATTAGTAATGTGCGAGGTGGCCCCTGAGTCAATTAAGTAGGAGAGGACTTGGCATCGGAACGAGCACACATTGCTTAAAGCTTAGCAGGGGGGATTCGACCACAAATACCAGGATTTATACGGTCAAAGCAGTCAATCGCTTCATGACGTGAATTACCACAAATCAGACAAGGAGCCCGAAGACCAGATGAAGAACCACGATGGAAGGAATTACCATGATTAACACCACCATTGAAAGAGTTACCATGATTGAAACCACCAGTGAAAGAATTACCACGATGAAAGCCTCGATTACCACGATTTGTCTTCCCACGATTCGAATTGTAACGAAAAGAGTGTTGAAGTGGTTGATTTTGAGCAACATACACCTGTGGAGGGGTGGGAAGAAGTGGAGGTTGAGCTTGAATCGATAAGGCATGAAATGGTTCAGACATACTGGAAGAGACAACTTGCTTGCGACGATTCAGAGAGAGCTCTTTGGTAAGAAGCAAGCCATGCAGTTCATCCAAAAATGTAGACGATAACCGAAGCATGATTGAGTCGGTGAAGGATTCAAACTCATCAGGAAGACCAGCCAGAGTAGCAGCAATGAGATCGCGATCAGAAATTGAGGCTCCAGCAGCAGTGAGAGAGTCGGAGATCTCTTTGAGCTCTTGCAAATAATCAGACATGGAGCGAGAACCTTGCTGAACATTTTGAAGTCGAGAACGAAGCTGATGAACAGGTGCATCAGAGATACCCCCAAATCGTTGTTCGAGCTTGAGCCACAGATCTCGAGAAGACGACACACCAACTGTGACAGGAATCACCTCTTCAGACAACGTGGAATTAAACCAGATCAAGAGATTCTGATCCTTCTCATACCAAATTTCGAAAGCCGGATTAAGAGTGCGATCAGGCAGAAGAGGGGCGGGACAGGGTTCTATGCCATCGACGATACCAAGAAGACGATAACGCCAAAGAATCGGAGCAAACAGAGCACACCACGGTAAATAATTGGTCCTCTTGAGCTTGATTGGCACCATGCTGCCAATATTTTGGATGGTGAGAGAAATTACGAAGAATACGAAGAGGAATTAGGGTTAGAAGAGGAATTGGTAACAAGCACCGACTCAGACGAAGTCGCCATTAAAACAGATCAAGATCAACAAATCGCAGAACAAAATCGCCACAGAGAACAAATCAAGATACAGATCAGAAGATCGGAGCGGAAGAGAAGAGGATCGAGAAGAGCCGTGAGGTGACTGGCGATGAAACCATATAAAAGATAAAACTTCTTCAACAAGCTTGTATTTCACTGAATGAATGTACAATACACCGAAGAGAATATATATAGCCTTTGGCTCTTTACAATTATACCCTTGACTATCTTAACTGAACTTGTAACCATTCTAACTAACCATAGTTAATAACAAACTAACCACATTTAACTTTTGCTAAACTATTTTACATCAACAGAAATGGAAGACTTGTTATCTTCCTTAATAACTTTCTTACAAATCAAGATAGACTGATACTTTCTTGAATTCACAAATCTTGAACAAGCTCAGTGACTGAAACACTAATCAAACATGAATGACTCAATCAACAATCGATAAACCTCCAAATCTCTACTTATGTCAAACTAGGGAAGAAGATGATGGGAGTTTAGAGAGAATAGAGGGAAAAGAGCTTTATCAAACCAATTGTATTTATTACACCATACTAAAATGAAACTATTACACTTAGGATTATCTGGATCCTAATACGCACGACAGATTACTAAACTACTTTTGAACCAACTAACTTCTTTACAACAGATGTCAACAAACTCATCCAATATTGAAATGACAAGTGTCACAGCTATTAAGTGGCACTTTGTAGTTATATGAAAAATTAGATATGTATTATTCGTTGGCGAAATTAATTTCAGATTTTCCATAAGAGGAATGCATGGTTATAATTCATCAAATGTGCAAATGTACTGCCAACATCAGAAAGTAAAACAAAAGGAATTCGTCGGATAATGATTTGTTCGATAACCCTAACTTTGCGTATGACAGACTCGACACATTTTCACACGTACTTAATTATGGTGGAGGTTGCCAAAAGAGAATTTAAATTACATTATTGCTAACTATTACGAGGCTAAGCTCATCCTCTTTTCTTTAGTGTAGATAATATCGTTTGTTTAAAAAAAAAATTATGGTGAAGGTTAATATTTTTCTTTTCTCGTTGACTAATTGAGCAAAACTTTGATATGTCCAAATCAAGATTGGATGTGTGAATGTGAGGACAAAATTCCACATTGGTAAAAGACCACACTATGCAAGGGCTTATAAGAGGTTGGACTACTCCCTATATTGTCAATTGGTTTTATGGTGAAACCTCAACCTCTTCATGGTATTAGAACAGGTTGTCCCACGTTGTAAAGCCTAACAGACACACGTGCTCCACGTCACCCAAGTTGTGTTGTCCACGTGTTATGCTTGAAACTCGCCAAACATGAGGGCTTGTGTTGAGAATGAATCCCACATTGATGAAGGGAGGGACCTTGCATGTGCTTATAAATAGTTTAGCGACTCCCTATATTGCCAATTGGTTTCATAGTATTAGAGCAGGTTGGTCCACATGTGAAGCTCCACGTCACTCCGTTTGTGTTGTCCACGTGTTAGGCTTGAAAATTCGCCACATGTGAGGGGACGTGTGAGAATGTGAGGACAAAGTCCCACATTAGTGAGGGACCAAACAATGCAAAGGCTTATAAGAAGGCTCTGATACCATGTAGAATTATCCGAAAGACGGTTTCAACAATATTGATATTGTTCCCAACTTGGTAACTGCACAATCCGTCAGTTGTGGGGTTTTATCACAAAAGGCCTCGGTATTAGTTGGAGTGGGATTAAGGTATTTAAACTCTTCTTTTGTCATCGATACGGTCGATGTGAGACATTTCAACACACCCCCTCACGTGGGACCCAATTAGTGGGTCACACATGGGAGATCCACACATCGACAACCACGTGGAGCCAAGGGGACTCACCCTACACGCAGGGCTAAGGGACCCACTATCATCGCGCGGGGCCAAGAGGACCCACCCGTCATGTGGCAGTACGGTATGAGCCCGTTCATGGCTCTGATACCATGTAGAATTATCAGAGAGACAGGCCATATGCCCTACTTCCAACAATACTGATATTGCCCCCAACTTGGTAATTACCACCAGCACAATCCGTCAGGTGTGGCGTTTTATCACAAAAGGCCTCGGCATTAGTTGGAATGGGATTAGAGTATTTAAACTCGTCTTTTGTCATTGATATGGTCAATGTGGGACATTTCAACATGATCTACTTTATTGCCGATTGATTTTATGACAGAACCTCAACATCTTAATGATATCAAAGCAGGTCGGCCCCACGTGTGAAGCTCCACGTCACCCCGTTTTTGTTGTTCACGTGTTAGGCTTGAAAATTCACCATATATGAGAGGGCGTGTGAGAATGTGAGGACAAAGTCTCACATTGGTGAGGGATCAAACCATACAAGGGCTTATAAGAGATTGAGCTACTCCCCATATTGCCAATTGATTTTATAGTGGAACCCCAGCTTTCTTCATAGTATCAGAGTAGGTTGGCCCACATGTGAAGCCCAACATCCACACGTGCTCTATGTCACCCCGTTTGTATTGCCCACGTGTTAGGATGTTTGTGTTGCCCACGTGTTAGGACGTTTGTGTTGTCCACGCGTTAGGCTTGAAAATTTGTCACAAGTGAGGGGCTTGTGATAATGGGAGGACAAAGTCCCACATCGATGAGGGACCAAACCATGTAAGAATTTATAAGAGGTTTGACTACTCCCTATATTGTTAATTGGTTTTATGATAGAACTCAACTTTTTCGGTAGGTAAGGCGAGAAATGAAAACTAGCTTGCATTATTTGGAAAAGAGAGAAAACGGAAAAAAAAAAAAAAAAAAAACTTGCATAATTTGGCTGTCGACGAGACAACCTCTCCATGTTGACACAGCATGAAACTATATGTTGCTGGGATGAGCTTGTTACTGCATCAAATAGCTATGGGACGTCCGATCAGGTAGGCTCATACCTATTTTAGCCTTCAGCCAACCAAAAGATATATAGATATCACTCGCTCCTGAATTTGAATCCCCACCATTATCCATATTTAATTTGGTTTTGCATACTATTATATCAAAATGTGAGTGAATAATTATAACAAAAGAACAATTTTCATGATACATGTACGTATTGCTGCTACCGTAAAGTACTTAACTAACAATACAAAGTCATGTAGAATCTTCATTGACATAGTTTTGTATCAAAAACATGGGATGTTGCGGTTTTAAATGTGTGTTGTTATATATTTTTCTTCTTTTTCATGTAATAAAATGGCTAATGAAATGGGTAATCACTATTACAATTTGTAATGAGTCATGAGTATGATGCTGAGGGAGGCAGTGGTGAAGGACAATGATTTAATTGATAATTTTCAGTCTTTTTCCTCTTACTACTTGAATTTATTTATAGAGAAACAGGAGAAAAGACTACGTAATCTTCATTGCATTATACTCTCCCTTTCGGTCTCTTCATTGCATAATCTTTCCCTGCACCTTGATACGAGGAGAAAGAAGCAACAACATGCAATTAACAAAGCCAAAACCGGTTTATCTCTATCTTTAATTTTGCTTCAGCTAAATAATTAACCGAGACAAGAAATAACAACATGCAGTTAAGAGAAAATTGTAGCAATGGTTCTTTAACTTTAACTCAATTGGAGTAATAGTCTCTCAACTAAAAATTCATGACTATGGGTCTCTTAATTCCTTAAAACGTGCAGCTATGGCCCTTTTCTTCCATTTCATTAGAACTTCCGTCAAAATGAGTCACATGCCACACACATGAGGTTGAATTGAGGAGCAAATATGTAAAACTAAATGAGAAAAATTGTAGCAATGGTCCCTCAACTTTAGCCCAACTGGAGAAATAGTCTCTCAACTTTAACCCAATTAAAGCAATGTGTCTTTAACTTTAACCCAATTGTACCAATTGTCATTCCAACATAACTCATTTTAACAAAATTTTGACGGAGTTAACGAAAATGATTATAGCTGTACGTTTTGATAAGTTAAGGGATCAATGATCATAGATTTTTAGTTGAAAAACCATTACTCTAATTAGATTAAAATTGAATAACCATTACTACAATTTTCTCTACAATTAACAAAGCAAGCCAATACACAAGTGGCTAGAGAGAGAGATGATAAAATAGTGGTTTCTGAAATCTGCGTGATTTTAGGAATCACCTATACGATTATATATTACTATTTCAGTACTTTATTAAACTATTTTTCATAATATTATAGATGTAGCATTGTAACATATGGGTAATTAAATACACAAACAGTGATTAAATCTAAGAAAAACTAATGAAAATAGCTTGAAAACTTTGAGTTTTAACAATAATTACAAAATAAAGCGTAAAATGAAAAGGAAAAACTTTTAGTTTTAACCCAAACTAATCAGGGTTGGAAGTTCCTTCTACAATGCCTACAATAAGGTTCAAGATCACACAGCAGGCAGGAGTATGGAGAAGATTATGTGGACCAGACCATTCGTTTCCCTAGAAACTTTGATGAGTGCGTTATTCAGAACATGGTGGCAGCATGCTTCATTATTAGAGATAATCTTGGTAAGCCGGTGATTGATGGGGCTCAAAATGTGGGAGAGAACACCGTCTCATTATGGAGGCGATGGCGCTAAGATAGGCTTTAAAATGGGCCTAGAGGAAACAACTAAGATTCCGTTTGGTATTATTATTATTTTTTATTGGGTAAATTATACAAAACTATCTCAATTATTGATCTCATGACACTTTCATACCTCATCTTTTAAAATTGACAATGTCATACCTTATCTTTAGAATTTGGTCAATTTTATACCTTCCGTTAGCTTGACCGTTAATTTGTCAGTTAAATGCTGACATGGCTTGATTCTGGGCCCACTTTCTATTAAAAAATCATTAAAAAACTAAAAAAAATTATTTAATATTAAAAAAAAAAAAAAAAAACAACTCTATTCGTCCCTCCCCCTCCCCATCTTCATGCAACCCAAACAGAAGAAGAAGAAGGAAAAAAAAAAAAAAAAAAACCTTTGTTCGTCCCTCTCCTCCCCATCTTCCTGCAACCCAAAAAGAAGAAGGAGGAGGAAGAAGAAAAGAAAAAAAAAACTATGTTCATCCCTGCAACCCAGAAAGAAGGAGGAGGAGGAGGAAGAAGAAAAACCATCAGATTCGATTACCCTCCCCACCCCCACCCCCTCCCCTCCTTCTCCTTCCCCCATGTTCATGTTCTTCCCCATATCCCCATCCCTGCAACCCGAAAAAAAAAAAAAAAAATCCAGTTCGTCTTCCCCCCGCACCCGCACCCACCCTCCCTCCCCCTTCTCATTCCCTCATGTTCATCTTCTTCCCTGGAAACCCCTTCCTGCAACCCCAAAAAAAAAAAAAAAAATAATAATAAACCCAGTTCATCTTCTCCCCTCCCCCCCCATCTTCTTCCCCTGCTGCCCAGAAACGAAATGAAAAAAAAAAAAAAAACTAAAAATCAAAACCCAGTTCGTCCCCACCCGAGACTTGGGCTCGCACACCCATGGCTCGCCGGACCTGGGTTGGGTGTCCTCTGGGTGCCCCGGAGCTTCACGGAGACGAAAGGAGAGAGGGTTGACGCCAGTGATGGTTTTGGTACCGTCGTCGGTGGGTGTGGGTGTGTAAATGGGTGCGTGAGTGTAGATCTAGGAGAGAGGTATAGTCTGTGCAAGAGAGGGGAGGAGAAAGAGTGAGTGAGCTGAGAGAGAAGGACATGTTGTCATGGGTGGGGAAGGGTGGGCGGTTGCACGGAAGGGGAACGGGAAGGGGTCGGGGTGGGGGGGGGAGATGGGAATGGGTTCTGGGATGCAGAGAAGAGAGAGAGGCGAGAGAGGGGGAGAGAGAGAAGAAAGAGAGGAGAGAGAGAGAGAGAGATTTAATATAAAAAATATATATTTTTTAAATTTTTAAATTTTAATTATTAAAAATATATTTAATAATTTTTTAATCCAGTTGGATTAGTGAGTGGACCCTGCATGTAGCCACGTCAGCACTTAACAGAAAAATTACGTCAGCACTTAACAGAAAAATTAACAGAAAAACTGACGGAGGTATGACATTGGCACAAATTCGTAAGAAGAGGTATGCCATTGTCAATTTTAAAAAATGAGGTATGAAAGTGTCGTGACACCAATAGTTGAAGTAGTTTTTTGTCATTTACCCTTTTTTATTTTATAAAAAGCTACTTCACTTTAAAGTTAAGAAATAAAAATGTGTTTAGTAAAAATAAAATATCCTACTTATTTTTAAAGAATGACATTTAAATAGCAGCTTTTAAAAGCAGTATACAGGTTATTTTTAAAAGTTGCTTTTATAAAAAGTAGACTTAAAAAAAACAGAGTTGACATTTTAATGAATATTTTCATTCATGTTATACCCTTATTAATTATAAAAAAATGGCATTATTTATCTTTGTCCATACATTTTAGAGAACTTTAACGAAAAGCTCCCGGTACTGTTCACTGTTCGTTTTAACGAAAAACCACATTTTTACAATAAAAAATCAATCCTGATACTATTCACTTTACCCTTTATTTTGTCCTTATTGTTAAAACTCAAAGTTTTCAAGTCATGTTCATTAGTTTTCCTTTCCTTTCATCCCATCGAATTGACAGTAGTTGAGTTGGAGAGTTCACGTTGTTCTTGAATTTGTACCATGAGCTCTGCAATCTGCCCAATTTGCTTTTCCAAATGGTCCACCCTTTTGTTTTGATTTTCTTGTCCCTAAGATAAAGAAGTGAGCAACTCAAGAATTTTATCATTATCCATTGACGTACCTGAATTTGTTTGGCAAGATTGTGGTGGAGGCTGTGATGGTGCATATGGCCATTGATAGAACTCCTCAGATGGCTATGAGTATTCTTCTTGTTGTGAGGCCTGCGTCAAAGAGGTTAGTACATCAAGAATTTCATCATAACTCATCGACATACTTGAATTCAATTGGAATTGTTGTGGGGAAGGTTGTGGTGGTTGCATAGGTCTTGAATAGAATTCCTCATCTTGCTGCCAATATCCACCTTGTTGAACTTGTTGAGATTCCCCCCACCCATAATCTGAATAATTTCTCCAATCGGAATTGTAAGCTTTGGAAAACATGTTGTCCCTTGATTGGTCATAGCCTTGATAACCCCAAGCATCTTCATTCACAGAGTATTGAGGACGTTGATGAGTTTGAGCAGTGTACATTGTGGTTGTTTAGGCAATCTGGGACAATTGAGCTTGAATGTTAGCAAAATCCATGTCTTGCTTCTCCAATACCTGAAATCAAAGAAGTAAAACTAAATCAAATATCAAAAGTAAAAGACAAAAACAAAAACAAAGGGGACTAGCTAAAGAAAACAAGAAAACAACACAAAGTTAGAAACTAAAACAAAAACAAAATAAACGAAAAGAAAAGAACCAAGGGATTAGCAAAGTTGCTAATCCCCGTCAACGGCGCCAAAAATTTGATGCGATGTAAAACAGCACACAAATTAAACCCTCTTGTTGTCAAATCGTAGTATAAATGGAAGTAAGATCATTCTAAACCGGGGATTAGGAGGGCTTGCTAAAACCTCTAAATTGACTCAAAAACATAAAAACAAAGTTAAAAACACTTAACAAGACTCACAACAAACTTAAAAGACTCAAAACAGCTTAAAAAAACCAAAAAGACTCAAAACAGACACTAGGGACTAATTTGGACGAATTCTAGACTAGTAAGACTTAAAACACTAAATTGGACAGATTTAAACACACTTCTAACTAATCTAACACAAGAAAGTAAAGGGGGATTGGGTTTTGGACGAAATTAAGCTAAAAACAAAACAGAAACTAAAACTAAACAGATTTGAACGAAATTGGTGAATTGGATGGATGATGGGCTAGCTAGAGGCTCTTTCTCCACACATGACATGTATGCAAACGACTCGATTTCCAGTTACTCCTTCATTGAATTATGAACGACAATGCCCCAAATTAACCGTGACATCACTAGTTAACCCTCAGATTTTCCTTGTATTATTAGATTGGATGACATCATTCGACAACCCAAAGCATTCTTCAAAAGTCCCCTACATGACATCATAATAGAGATACAATCAAAGATCATTACGCTCAATGAAAATCATAAGCATTAACAAAACACTTGCAACTATGACATCATGTCACTCATGCTAGGAATTGACCTTAACGCAATTGTGATTGGCAACCTTCACTACATATGAATATAAGTTTGTAACGATTATGTGAAACTCCCTTATACTCTAGCATCAGATTTATGCATGCCAATTAAGTGTCGACCCTCAATCAACAAACACAAATAAGTTCTTAATCAAACAGTTAAGCCAATTGCATTCACGATTCAAGAATTCAAAACTGGAATTTATCAACTCAAATTGCACACATAATCATGGCTTTGAAATCACCCCTAGCCAAAAGGGTTTAGCTCCTCATGTTCACAGCAAAACAAAGAGAAATTAAATTAAACATTGAAAACAAAGATAGATTACACCTAGAAACGTTCCAGCAATCCAACGTCTTGAATGGCTAGGCACGACTTCAAGTTAATCCTCTCCTTCTTCCTTTGTAGGGCTGCGACACAAGGGGTTAAGGTGTGTAGAATGGGTGGTGATGGGTGGTAGAGGATGGATAGGTAGATAGGTGGATGGAATGGATGCAGAGAATGTGTTCTGCGCCCCCAGAGAGACTAAATGGTGCGGATGGCTTTATTTATAGGGCTAGGGTTGAAAGGCAATCAGAAAATAATAGGAAAGGCTCATAACTTAGCTAATTTGTCTCACAGTTTAATAGGTAAGAAAGAATCAGAAAATCAAAGAGAATAAGAAAGTGAAATTCGGCAGAATATGTAAGACAGATTTAGGAATGTGTTTTGAGGCATAAAATAAGTAAGAAAGGCTCCTCCTTGTGCAGCAAGGCATAGAACACAAAAGGAATGTGATTTTGGGTCAGAAAATAGGAAAGAAAAGGATCCCTTGTGCGGCAAGGTTGTGGAAAGAAAGGGAAAGGCACTTATGTGGCAGATTTTGGAAGAAAGGGAAATGAGATATGCGGCAAGGTTAGGGAAAGGTTCTAGGACTTCTAGAAACATGTAATGAGGCAACCTAACATGTTTTGCAACCCTTTTATGGCTGGAACATAGGTGAGGAAGGATTAGGAAACTTCTAAGCCAAGAATAGAAACTTTCAAGAATGGAAACCTCCAAGAATAGAAACTTCCAACTTTAGAAACTTTGGCTTCCAATTTTGAACTCTTCATTCTTCATTCAATCCTAAGCTCATTTGATCTTCAATTTCGTCCATCCACTTAGCTCCAAGCATGTGCAATCCATTCCAAGCCCAAAACTGCTCCAAAAGACACCAAAATGCACTTTCTTGCTCCTTTAGCCCTTAGAACCTGAAAACACACGAAAATGGCTTAAAAGACTAAAATAACTAAGAACTAACAACCTAAATGCAAGGAAACAATCTAACTAAGTGATGTAAATATGCTCCTATCAAATACCCCCACACTTAGCTTTTGCTAGTCCTCGAGCAAAACAAAAGAAACAAAAGAAACAAAACTCAGTCTAAACCTTCCAACAATTGCCTTAGGGATTTCCAATGCACATGACATATTAAAAATCATTATTTGCACAGATTTTAATTATCCTTACCCTTGAGCACATACTTATTCATAGTCACCATTCACTAGCTCGCATTCAATCAATTAAAACAACGTTTTGAATGTAGTAACATGCCTTAGAGAATTCACTCAATTCCCTACTAGATATGCACTCAATTTTCACTCAAATTTTCTGACTACACACCCGACACTAGGTATATGTGAGAAGATTGATGTAAACATGAAAACTAATACTCACATATGTTGCAACAAAGAAAGCACTTTCTGGCGTTAATAAGCATATTTAGATATGATCTCATGAATGGAATGCTACTACTTAGATGCGAGAAACAGTGACACCATATGCTCATACCAATTCCAATTCCAAACTCCACATATTGAAACACACAACACCCAAGATCGAAGTTAAAGGGTTGTAACGGGGCTTGGGGTGTTGGGTAAGAAAGAAAGGATATAGAAAACAAGGGTTCTTAAAGAATAGCAAGCAAAGCAATGAAATCAACACTTAAAATTCACTTTGGAATGCAGAAATTTAACTTTGAACAAAAAGGGGAGATTTACACATTTTAGGGCCAGATTTGAATGTTTTGGACCCTTTCTTCAACAAACAACACTTTAGAACTCTTTTTCTTATCATTTTCAACTCTTTTTCATTCTTTTCACAACTTTTCTTTTTTTCCTATCCATTTTCCACGAATTTTTTCTTTTCTTTTCTATCCGTGCCTTATTAAGGACTTTGGCACGCACACACACACGCACACAAAAATCCCTTTCCCCACACTTGTTTTTCTGCAAGAAGTTCAACAAAAGGAATTCCATCGAAATTATGCTTTACTATGCTTCAAGAACAAGGGTATGGATGGTCCTAATCTAGGCTAGGTGAGGATAGTGTGGTTAACAAAGAACATAGGCTAAATAAGGCTCAAAAGGGGTTCAACCTACAACACATATGACAAAGGGTTTGGCTTTTTGGCTGTGGTGGTCACTACACAACTTCATCTTGATCGTGTGTTATGCAAATCAATGTCATGCTTTGAATGAAATGGGTATGAGTTCTAGTATTTGGAACTAAATGATGAAACGCCTTCTAAGTAGCAACCAAGCAAAGAATAATGAGATCATTCAACGACTTTAGAAAACAAAGAATCACAGATTAATAACTCTCCAAAAGAACGTTTTAGGCTCAAGTCTCTCAAGGTTGTAGCGTTAATTTGAGTTCCTTCCTTCAAGCATGTTACAAAAAACTGATTTTTCCTTTATGATTGCATGTGAATTCATAAATTATAACCACAACCAAGCATAAACCAAAGAGTAAATCAAACTTTCATCCATGTTTATAACTCTCTTTAACAGCCATGTAATTAAAAACCAAATCCTCATCATTGTGTTGGAAGGTACCTAAGACACAAACACACAAAAACAACTCTTTTTGGGTTTTTCAAAACAATTTTTCAAATTTTTATGAGATTTTCGGATTTTTAAGGCAAAACACACTAAACACTCCGAAACAGCTTAAAAACACTTAAAAACAGCTTGAAACAACTTTTGAAGTAATGGGTGGTAGAATCCCACGAATTTGCATCAAAAACACTTTGTTACCCCCCCACACTTAAATCAAACATTGTCCTTAATGTTTCAAGCATAAACTCACAGACAGCAAACAAACAAACAACTAACTCAGCAAAGCAAAATAAATGCAGTAAAGAGAGGGGTTTAGGAACGCAAATCTAGATGTGGGTGATTCCTAGAATGTCCTTCGTTGAATGCATGGGTTGCCTTCCAAGAAGCGCTTGCTTTTACGTCGTCAGCCAGACAATACCTCCAATTAAGCTTCATTGGAGGCCACGACATGTAGGTGATCTTTGAATGGGAGGTGATACTTGAAATGATCCGGCAATGGTTTAAATTCTAGTGTGGGTGCCTGAATCATTAAAATCAGCCAGTTAGTAGAAAACAAAATTGAAATTTGAGAAGATGGCTTACTTGTTTGCTCCGACACAAACTCAATTACAAACACCACATCGTTGAATGTTTCAGGAACTTTGCACTTGGCCAGATCGAATGTGATGGTTGTGACTTGTCCTGTGTCATAAAATTCAACTTCTTTGGGCTTTGTTGTCTCATGAACATCCTCTTTGATGTATTCTTCATATGCTCCAGCCACTTCTTGCTCTTGAATCATTCTTCTTGATGTACAATTCTCGTCGAACAGTTTAACACATTCTGGGACTTGATTTGGTGTGCCAGGAATTAGGATATCACTTTTCATCTTTGGAATGGCTTCCACAATGTCGTTTTCACTCTCATCTGTCTTGGGAATTAAAAACCTGCGAGCAAAAGGTGCATTCGGAGGAATAACATTATAATGAATTGAATTTGGGACGTCCTTACTTGTGGTGGGTGGTTAGGATGGCTTAGGGGGTTGCGGCAAGGGTTGTTCTTCCCTTGCTGTGGGTGTGTCTTCTTCCTCCTCCTCCTCAATCAGCAGCTTCTCATCCACTTCTAGGCTATGTTTAGACGTTTTTAGGTCAGCTCCAACCTCCATAGCACTTTCCAAAGTGATAGCTTCAGCAATTTCAAAGTCTCCCATCGAATTGACAGTAGTTGAGTTGGAGAGTTCACGTTGTTCTTGAATTTGTACCATGAGCTCTGCAATCTGCCAAATTTGCTTTTCCAAATGGTCCACCCTTTTGTTTTGATTTTCTTGTCCCTGAGATAAAGAAGTGAGCAACTCAAGAATTTTATCATTATCCATTGACGTACCTGAATTTGTTTGGCAAGATTGTGGTGGAGGCTGTGATGGGTTTATGGCCATTGATAGAACTCCTCAGATGGCTATGAGTATTCTTCTTGTTGTGAGGCATGCGTCAAAGAGGTTAGTACATCAAGAATTTCATCATAACTCATCGACATACTTGAATTCAATTGGAATTGTTGTGGGGAAGGTTGTGGTGGTTGCATAGGTCTTGAATAGAACTCCTCATCTTGCTGCCAATATCCACCTTGTTGAACTTGTTGAGATTCCCCCCCACCTATAATCTGAATAATTTCTCCAATCGGAATTGTAAGCGTTGGAAAAAATGTTGTCCCTTGATTGGTCATGGCCTTGATAACCCCAAGCATCTTCATTCACAGAGTATTGAGGACGTTGATGAGTTTGAGCAGTGTACATTGTGGTTGTTTCGGCAATCTGGGACAATTGAGCTTGAATGTTAGCAAAATCCATGTCTTGCTTCTCCAATACATGAAATCAAAGAAGTAAAACTAAATCAAATATCAAAAGTAAAAGACAAAAACAAAAACAAAGGGGATTAGCTAAAGAAAACAAGAAAACAACACAAAGTTAGAAACTAAAACAAAAACAAAATAAACGAAAAGAAAAGAACCAAGGGATTAGCAAAGTTGCTAATCCCCGTCAACGGCGCCAAAAATTTGATGCGATGTAAAACAGCACACAAATTAAACCATCTTGTTGTCAAATCGTAGTATAAATGCAAGCAGGGATCGTTCTAAACCGGGGATTAGGGGGGCTTGCTAAAACCTCTAAATTGACTCAAAAACATAAAAACAAAGTTAAAAACACTTAACAAGACTCACAACAAATTTAAAAGACTCAAAACAGCTTAAAACAACCAAAAAGACTCAAAACAGACACTAGGGACTAATTTGGACGAATTCTAGACTAGTAAGACTCAAAACACTAAATTGGACAGATTTAAACACACTTCTAACTAATCTAACACAAGAAAGTAAAGGGGGATTGGGTTTTGGACGAAATTAAGCTAAAAACAAAACATAAACTAAAACTAAACAGATTTGCACGAAATTGGTGAATTGGATGGATGATGGGCTAGCTAGAGGCTCTTTCTCCACACATGACATGTATGCAAACGACTCGATTTCCAGTTACTCCTTCATTGAATTATGAACGACAATGCCCCAAATTAACCGTGACATCACTAGTTAACCCTCAGATTTTCCTTGTATTATTGGATTGGATGATATCATTCGACAACCCAAAGCATTCTTCAAAAGTCCCCTACATGACATCATAATAGAGATACAATCAAAGATCATTACGTTCAATGAAAATCATAAGCATTGACAAAACACTTGCAACTATGACATCATGTCACTCATGCTAGGAATTGACCTTAACGCGATTGTGACTGGCAACCTTCACTACATATGAATAACGATTATGTGAAACTCCCTTATACTCTAGCATCAGATTTATGCATGCCAATTAAGTGTCGACCCTCAATCAACAAACACAAATAAGTTCTTAATCAAACAGTTAAGCCAATTGCATTCACGATTCAAGAATTCATAACTGGAATTTATCAACTCAAATTGCACACATAATCATGGCTTTGAAATCACCCCTAGCCAAAAGGGTTTAGCTCCTCATGTTCACAGCAAAACAAAGAGAAATTAAATTAAACATTGAAAACAAAGATAGATTACACCTAGAAACGTTCCAGCAATCCAAAGTCTTAAGGTGTGTAGAATGGGTGGTGATGGGTGGTAGAGGATGGATAGGTAGATAGGTGGATGGAATGGATGCAGAGAATGTGTTCTGCGCCCCCAGAGAGACTAAATGGTGCGGATGGCTTTATTTATAGGGCTAAGGTTGAATGGCAATCAGAAAATAATAGGAAAGGCTCATAACTTAGCTAATTTGTCTCACAGTTTAATAGGTAAGAAAGAATCAGAAAATCAAAGAGAATAAGAAAGTGAAATTCGGCAGAATATGTAAGACAGATTTAGGAATGTGTTTTGAGGCATAAAATAAGTAAGAAAGGCTCCTCCTTGTGCAGCAAGGCATAGAACACAAAGGGAATGTGATTTTGGGTCAGAAAATAGGAAAGAAAAGGATCCCTTGTGCGGCAAGGTTGTGGAAAGAAAGGGAAAGGCACTTATGTGGCAGATTTTGGAAGAAAGGGAAATGAGATATGCGGCAAGGTTAGGGAAAGGTTCTAGGACTTCTAGAAACATGTAATTAGGCAACCTAACATGTTTTGGAACCCTTTTATGGCTGGAACATAGGTGAGGAAGGATTAGGAAACTTCTAAGCCAAGAATAGAAACTTTCAAGAATGGAAACCTTCAAGAATAGAAACTTCCAACTTTAGAAACTTTGGCTTCCAATTTTGAACTCTTCATTCTTCATTCAATCCTAAGCTCATTTGATCTTCAATTTCTTCCATCCACTTAGCTCCAAGCATGTGCAATCCATTCCAAGCCCAAAACTGCTCCAAAAGGCATCAAAATGCACTTTCTTGCTCCTTTAGCCCTTAGAACCTGAAAACACACGAAAATGGCTTAAAAGACTAAAATAACTAAGAACTAACAACCTAAATGCAAGGAAACAATCTAACTAAGTGATGTAAATATGCTCCTATCAGCGACCACCGCTGTCACCATGAACACTACTGCTGCTGCCACCGCCTCTACCGTTATTGTATTGTAACCCTGCACCCCAACCACCACACCCCCGATATTGGCACCATTATCATACCCTAACAAGTTAAAAAGGAAGGGTACTCTTATATAAATAAAAATAAAAATCTATTAAAGATCAACGGAAACTAAAGTGTGTTCCCTTTTTTGCGTTGTGTCATTCGATTGTTGGTTTCGTCACTATTTGGGCTTAATTCTTTGGCTGTGTTTTTTTTTTTCTTTGAACAATCGATATTATCTACACTAACAGGAGGGGATGGGCTTAGCCTCACAATGGGCTAGCAATAAATGGGCTTAATTCTTTGGTTGTGTTATCAACGCTTTACGTTTTTTTTTTTTTTTTTTTTTTTTTTAAGTACCTCAATATTTTTACATTAAGTGAGGGGGAGTTCGGCTATACTTTTATACCGTTGAATTGATCTAATAAAATGGAAAAGTAAAGAAGTCTCACTTAATTATAAACTTACACCGACTTTGAGTACCAATTTAAAATACAATTATTAGCTAAGGAAGCTAAATAAATTTTGAAAAAAAAAAGGAAGCTAAATAAATTTTGAAAAAACAAGAAGCTAAATAAATGAAACTTATAATTTTTAGTGTAATGCTACACTTACCATCCAGTTATACCATTATTTGTATAATCTCTCTAAAAATAGAGCCCGCCAACGCTAATAGGTTCCATATCTCTATTAGAGAGATGATACAACTAAATGATAAAAGTAGTATTTTTGTAATTTTTAAGAGTACCATCCTTTCATAATACCATTTCTCAATGCCTCCTTACCAGTAAACCCATAAGGCAATCTGGCCACAACATCTTGAATCATCAACTCTTTCACGCTCGATATGCTTGCATGGTAAACTTGTAGCCCTAGGCCTTTGAGTGCATTCATCAACTTAGCATATGGGTAGTCTTGATCCGGACACTGAACACGTATAATGACGTCTGACCCCGTAATCTTCACATCCACTTCCACAGCCGCAGCAGCTGCCCTATCACTATTACTGTTATTATTACTATTGCTATTATTACTAATATTATAATAAGAATAATGATGTTTGTCAACGATGGAGCGGGTGCTTTGGCTGGAGTGATGATCAAGATTGTTACTTGCATTATTGCCCGCTTTAGGTTTTTGTGTTTGTTCTTGGACTTTGACCTCCAATTCCTCAACTTTTGATTTGAGTTGATTGATGTACGACACGGCATCGGCAAGCAAAGAGGACCTGTCCATTTTTGACACATTGGGAACAACTGACCGGAGGACATAGAATCGGTGGTTGAGCTTCTCCCTCCTCTGTCTCTCGGCCTCAACGTGGTTTAACAATTGTAATTCTCTACTTGCAGCTCCATGGTTTGATGATCTTCCTCTCTTTTTCAACCGAGTCATGTTCTCCGTATTCTCCGATGTGAAGTTGCCAAAAGAGTCAGAAGGTTTTTCCGGTGACGACTCTCCTAGATTGATAGGTGCAGCTTCGTTTATACTACCACCTTGATCTAGTAAAAGAAGTATTGAACGTCAATGTTAAATTAGGTACGTCATTGAAATTATACACGTATACAAGCAGTGTACTGTACTAATGGACCTATGCTACTAATTTGTACTTAGTGAATGACCAAAAGAGAATAATGGGGAATTGTTACTGATACTCAAAAAATTTATTTATGCATTCCTTACTTTCTATATTTACAAAGAATTTTTTTTTATGCGGAGTGCACAATTAGATATTTGGTGTAGCACTAATAATTCTCAAAAGATTTTTTTTTTTTTGGTGAACCAAAAAATATTGTTTAGTAATAGTTACTAATCATTGACCTTGCCATTTTTAGGACTTGATCTATATTGGATAATATCCACAAATGACCAATCAAGTTCAAACAATGTACAAATTAAGTACTATAATTTGGTATTTGGTAACATAGTTTTTGGTCCATACCTTGTTGAATCAATTCTTTTTGAGCTGCTGAAAACAGTCCATTTTCTAGGATAGGAACAAGTACATTGCCATCCAGGGTGGTCTGCTGCTTTGAGAGCTTGTTGTCGTTGTTGTTGTTCATGTTGATGTTGACGTCTGATCCGAACAGCGACTTTGATAAATGCACAAGACCCCAGTCTTCTTTGATAACATCCAAAGAAGCCAGTTCATGTACTCCACAAGGAGTTGCAATGCAAACCAAAGTTTGGATTCCATGCATTCTTGCTTCTTTCACTCTCTCACACTCATAAAACTGAAAGTCGTGGTCACCTGCAAGCCAAACAAACCCACCAGAACCAAATGCCCTGCCGAGAATATTTTTACTATTAGTACCCTGGCTTGCAGAAATTGACTGGGTTAAAGAAACGGTATAAAAGTAAAACCACTCGGAGTCAGTGACATCTTCATGATCCACGAGCCTCATGTCCAAATCCACCATGTCATCATGCAAAAGAGCTTCAACTTCCCGGTCAATCACCTTACTTCTCTCCCCATTACTGAACCCAAACTTGGGTTGGTAACTGTTGATCACTCCACTGCTTCTTTTCGATGCCAAGTGATCGCGAGTGTTCCAAAAATGGCCGCCGGCCCATGACAGGGAAACTTGGTCACTAATGCTGTCTTTGGAGGCGTGCCAGAAAATGGAATACACCCACCACTCAGGCCTGTTCTGAACTATGAACTGTAGGCGCTGTTGAAATGTGGAGGAGGTTTCTTGGCAGAAAGTGGGTGGAGAACATGAGGATATGATTTCTTCCATAGTATTTGCCCTAATTTGGTTTTGCTACAGATCGGCACTTTATGAAACAAGAGAGAGGAGGGTGAGAAGCAGAGCAGTGGAAGAAGAAAGTGAAGGAACTAAGAGAGCGAGGTTCTGGGCGAGTGGTTTGACTTTGCAAATTGTGATTTGGTTATGGGCATAAATATAGGGTAAGCAATGCCTGGGTTTATGCCTTGCACTTTTTGGACTTTGGGCTAATGGTGCCAAAATGTTATAAACACGGTTACATAATAAACTTTGTTTATTTAATTAGACACAGAGGTTTTCTTTTTTCTTTTTTTTTTTTTTTTACTTTTTTTTAATTTTTTAATTTTTTAATAATAGGTCTGGATTCCATTGTAAAACCTTGCTCACTCTCTCACCTCTGTAAATACCATCTTTTGTATGAGATTTACAGGATAGTATATATAAAATTTACATCGGCATTTTAAAGTATGAATTCGATAATTGAATACTCATATTTTTTTATTCTAATATTGAAAAGGATATAAAGTATGAAACTGGCTTTATTGTCGGGGAAAATAGAGTGGGATAGGATCTGTCACCACGTTCACGTGATTATTTTTCAGCATCTGGCATGGCTTGATTTGAACTAACCTAATTCTCCTTTTCATATTCCGAGTCTCCTCATTCACCAAAAACTAAATCCGACTTCCTCATCCTCACAGTTCAGAAACCACGTGGACCACGTGGGACTAGCAATTATCATGAAAATTGCCTCATTCATCAAAAACTAAATCCGAGTTCCTCATCCTCACAGTTCAGAAACCCCGTGGACCACGTGGGACTAGCAATTATCATGAAAATTGGAAGAGCAGCAATTGTTTTTTGAAAAAATTGTAGTGATTGTCCCGAGTTATGACTCAATTGGAATAATGGCACTTAAAATAAAAATTCGTTATTTCTAGCAACCCCTCCCGATCGTCTTCTTGGTTGAACAATCTCAAAGCTTTGAACAAAAGAGATGGCGAGGTCGACGAGAAGATTTTCTAGAAAGTATGACATTAAGGTAATAGAGCGAAAGAGATTGTAATGTCGACAAGAAAATTTCAAAATGAAAGAGATGGGGATGTCGTTAATGGCATTAAAATCGTGAATGGAGGGGGTAACGAAGAACTGGTCGTGCTCCCCAGTTTCATGAAGAAAATAGATGCTTTTTTGTTTTCTTCTGGTGTAATTAACCCATATGTGTATGCTTGCTTTAGTTCCAACCCCTGGTGAGTTTAATGAAAGCCATGAGATGATGAGAGTGCTCGGATCTCCTGCACTAGAACCATTAATTGGTTAATAGTTGTAGCCCGTATCATTTATTATTAATTTTCAACAAATAAATCTCTCTGGCAGCATAATAATTATTCCCAATTAAATTGATTTTATATGTTCATGTTCATGGCCTCCCCCACCCCAGTTCAAGACCAGAATGTCAAGGAGTGTTGGGCTGGATTGAGATGGCTGAGAGGGAGAGAGAGGAGAGGGGGGGAGTCTTTTGGTGGCAGTAATATTTCAGGAAGATGGTGGCTGAAAATGGAAGGGAAAGAAGAGGCATAGGTTTTTTTTTGTTTAATTTTTTTTTAATTTATAAAAGTTTTTTATTTTTCAAGTAATTAATTATAGGCGTAAATACGTCATTAAGGTATGATGTGAAAGAAAATTAAAATTTCGGAAGGTGTTAGTGTAACTTATCAAACTTTAGGGGGTTCTTTGAAAGAAAAAATATCATGAGGTATTAATGTAATTAATCTTTTTAAACCGCTAGTATAGGTCTCACACACCTACCACATAATTAGGAGGATGAAAAGACGAACGGGCTTAGGCCAATGATTATTTCTAAACATTTTGTCAAATTTAGAGACCAAATAATGAATTTTAGTGATCTTTTTTCTTCAGCTAATTTATACACGTTGAACTTCTTTTACCGTTCAACTAATTTATATATTCAGACTTAGGCGAAGGATTATTTCTTAACGTTTTGTCAAATTCAAGAATCAAATATATGACTTTTTAGTAATTTTATTTTCTATCTGTTAAGCGATCTTATATACTTTGAACTTTGAGCATCCGTCATATATTTCATATAATTTAGGTAAAAACGTATGGTTGAATCGGTTGCCTGGTGGCATTATCTCTCTTCGTTTTGGTTTTTGTCACTCTGCCACTCAAATTTTCTTCTATTTCTCTCCCCTCTCATCTCCTTTTCTTTGTCGCATTCTCTCTCTTCTTTTTTGTATTTGTCACTCAGGCAGTCAATGAAGGGGATTGCATGAATCCAATGTTTACCTGTAATGTAGTCATATGCTTCATTTTTGGTCCGACCAAGTGATTGGTCCTGCCTTTTTTTCATTTTTTATATTTTTTGGTCTGAGTGATTTGTCTGACTAAGTGATATGTTAAGTGCTAAACACTATTGTGATAATGAATCAAGATCCTCGCCGGATCTTCTCTCTTAAGGATCCTAGGGATCCCGTAATCATGTCCGTTTATTTTATATCGTGCGGTCAGTTTTCGTTAGGTACTATTTATATTTAAATTTTAAATTTTAAATAATTTTTGACCGCACGATATACGATGAACTGATAGGATTGTGGGATTCCTAAGAAATGGATCCGGAAAGGATCCTGATTCACAGTATTGTTTTCGCCAATAAATCTAGTGATGTGATATGTTGGGCAGGAAATAATGGAGGATTTTCTTCTATTTCTCTTCCAGCTCATCTCCTTCTTCTTCTTTATTTTTTATTTATTTTTTTTGGAAAACGCTCATCTCCTTTTTGTTGTATAGTGTATGTAGAGTTGTTTAGCAGATTGATAGGAACGGCAATACAATCTAAAGATTCTCTTTGATCTCATATAACTCTAAGATCTTTGAGATAACTGTCAAGTTTTGCTACAACGTAAAGATTTACTAGAGGAGTCAACCGTACTAGCGTGCAGGAGGAAGATAAAAGGTGGTGTGGACATGAGTGGATAAGAGGAAAGATTGTTAAACCAAAGCAATAAATATAAAAAAAAAAAAAACTAATTTTGAGTTTTAACGATAGGGACAAAATAAAGGGTAAAGTGAATAGTACCATGATTGATTTTTTAGTGTAAAAATGTGATGTTTTGTTAAAGTGAACAGTACCAGGAGTTTTTCGTTAAAGTTCCAAAAAAAAATAACATGAAATATGTGAAAAATTAGTTATTTGTTTTATTATTTGAATTTGGGCATAGTCCGTTAGAATTAGGTTTTCGTTTCCTTACTTATTAAGGATTAGGGTTATATTATTATAAAAAGAGAGCTTTGTTAATGAGTAGAAAATAAGTTAGTCAAGATGTAGTCCATTCGAGTTATGTAATTGTCTCGATAATGTCTGTTTTCGGTTACTAAAATATTCTTCTTAATTTTATATTGTTGGTCTCTGATTTTTAATTTGGTATCAGAGCAGATTCAATCATTCTGGATAATCTGCTTTGGGTTATTATCAGTTTCGTATGTTTGTTGCTTATGTTTGTTGCTTAGTTTGACATTTAAAAAAAAAATGGTTGTTGAAGCTTTGTCATGCCTCGCGCTACTTGAATCGATTTTATCGCTGTTCATTGAACCCCCGGCCCTGCTGACTCCGCTGCTGCACGTGCTGTACCCGCATCCCCGCTACCGCATCTAACTCTCCCCAAACCTAGAAATCCACAGCTGCCTTCTTGCCAAACCTATCAGCCCTCACTCGCACTGTTCCTCGCATCGCATTCACACCTCACTGCATGCCTCAACCTTCCACTGCATCATCATCACGCCACCAAGTCACGCTTGCAACATGCTAGCCCACCACCATCTGTAGCCGCCTGAACCCACCTTCAACCTCGATCCCTCATCGTCTTGTTGACTGTCCACTATTTGTTTTGACGAAGCTCAGATCCAAGAACCCAAACTCGGATGTCAAGTCCGTCTTCGCCTTGCACTTTGTCGCAGTCTCGTACTCACACCGCGCCACCAGACCCACTTGATCAATGAAGAAAAGAAAAGGAAAAAGAAAAAAGAGGTTTGTTTTTTAGTGTTTTAGGCCCATAAGGTTATTGGCATATTTTTGGTTGTTTTAGTTTTTTGAAGCCCGGATGACTTGAGAATGGAGTATTTTTGCCCACCACTGTAATGATTGCTCGAGTGCTTGGATTTATGACCACTCGAGTTATGTTGTGTACATGGTGAATTGAAAATTTTTGTTTGTTTGAAAATTTGCACTGGCATTGGATCTTGCAGATGCACTGCTGTAATTGTTCTTCGTTCACCTAGTTGCCCGCTTGTCTTGTCTGCATATCAGAACATGTTGTGTTCGCCTAACTGAGCTTGTCGTGTCTTGTTTGCCTAACGAAGCTTGTCTTGTCGTATCTGCGCTTAACAGAGCTTGCATCAGCATCTATTTATTGGTGACTCATTAAGTATATTGCAATGAGTTTAACATGGGGTGTTTGAAAATTAGTTATTTGTTTTATTGTTGGAATTTAGGCCAAGCCTTTAGAATTAATTTTCGTTTCCTTGCTTATTAGGGACTATGGTTAGTTTATTATAAAAGGAGAGCTTTGTTATTTAGTAGAAAAAGAGAACTTTGTTGGAATTTAGGCCAAGCCTTCGAATTATGTAGCCGTTTCAGAAGTGTTGATCTGTTTTCGATTGACAAAATATTCTTCTTAGTTTTATATTGTTTGTCTCTGATGTTCAACTAAAATGAGGTTTTTCTAGAAGAACCAAAAAGCAAAACTAAAATGAGGATCAAGTGCTAATTTGAGGAATTAATCTCTATTTTTGCAGATGTAATAAAACATACTCTGAGAAATTATCCTCCTTACTGTGCACAACAACCGACCCGAATACCGCACCGATAACCCCATAAATGGTGTAAGTACTAGAAAATGAGCACGAAGGCCATCCCAACCCTCCCCTTGAGCAAAACCTAGCTCCTCTTCATAGCGGTGAATGCATGTGGGCTTGAGCATAGAGACCACACGCGGCCTGACGTAGGAGAAGCCAAGGGTTCTCAAGGAGATGAGGGGTAAATGACCTGAGATTCGCTCAACCAGGGCAACGAAGCTTGTTCACGTCGCTAATCGTGGATTCGCTCACACGACCAAGCCAAATGCTTGATTTTAGAAGGATAAATCACTCTCTTCAAATGCACAAGGCAAATACAATTTTAATTTATTCAAGTTTTCCATTCAAGGCTTTCTAGTACAATATTTGTAAGCGTTTACAAATTAATAGACTTTAAGTTTCCATGACACCTTTACAACTTCCAAAATAACTTAACAAATTCGTAAGTGATTAAAATACAAAACCTTTGTTATTCCAAAGCATATTAATGGTTTCAAATTGTTTTCTCCAAGTCTACCTCCCGCATGATTCTCCTTTTCTCGAAAAAACTCGTCCTCGAGTTTCAATTGACTTTTTTTTTCCTCGATCTTTTGGATGTCCAACCAAGATGTTAGACAATACCCAATTTAGCACCAAAATTTTCCAACTTCCTATAGACCATGCACACATTAATATTTTCTTCTTGAAAATAATCACCTTGGAATAGTGCTTCCAAATCACCTTTTCAAATGAGCCGAGAGAATTCAAATTGTGTTGAAAAGTTCTTCTATCCAAGAGCTCTCCTCTCATATCTTGAGCAACAAAATTGTCCCAAAAAGGATCATGAATGCTACGGATATTAAGAGCTTGTACTCCATTATATAGTTGTGTATGGAACTCTTCAACCACATCTTCATCGCCTTCGTATTGATCATAAACCGGGGCGAAATCCCATTCGACAAAGTTATCGATTACATCATTGCTTTCTGAATGTTCCCTTTTTGTGCCAAACTCCATGTTGGAACGTTTTTCAACCTCATTACATGCACAACAAATCTCACATGAACCATATGGACAACGATCAAAATTTGGAGGACGATTGGGATATAGAAAATCGTCACCTGAAAAATCAAAGACAACTGTTTCTAGAACCTATCTAACCTCATTTACTGGAGGCAGCAACATGCTTTAGTAAATTGAAGATATTGTTTTGTAGAAATAACGGATTGATGAATCACTTAAGAATTTAGAAACTAGACTGGAAGGGCTTTCAAATGATATATGGCATGACGATGGAGATACATGTCCAAAAAAAGAGGTCATTGATGAATCTCTTCATCACAAAAAGATGGATTATTCATCAATTGATATATCTGATGCTGGCGAATCAGTTTCTCTACACAATTTCGTGTCTTGTTCAAAAAGGGATCCCGAAGCACAAGGTTTTGCCAATCCATTTGGTGGCTCTAATGACGTCTTCTTGGTTCATGGGAGAGATGGAACAATGAGTGTAGACTTGATTCCCTATAATATTATTTCGTTGGATGCTTCAAACATTACAAATTATACTACTTATTTGCCTACGGTTGAGGAAAAGGCTCCTAACTTTTAGTTTTATGATTCCATTTGGTATGACTTTATCTATGGATCCATTAACAACTATTTGAATGCAAGGAAAGTGTTAATTATGATTTTGAAGCCTTATATCTTTCGTGAAAAGTTATGTAGGTTACTACAATTTTGGGAAAGAGCGAATCTTTGTTTCTACCATGCGAGTAATATTTTTGTTAGTTCGAAGAAGAAAAGAAAGAGAAGTGAGGCACATGGTTTCTAAACTCGGTGATTTGGAAAGAGCTTGGCTTGAAATTAGTGAACTCGTGGACGAGTTCTTTCTCACCCGGAGAGTCTGATGCAATGCATAAAGAGTTTATTCAACCGGGCTTTTGGTATTGGCCATTCTGTTAATTATTAATTTGAGATTCATGTATCTTAGGCTGTGATATAATGTTTTGAAGTAATTTTGATGCATTGTAAGTTGCGTTTTAAATTAAGTGGCTAGTGAAACAATTGCCATTTAATATGGTTCGGTGGCTTAGGGAGTTGTATTTGCATTGATGAAGATGTTTTGGCACACTAGTATATTAGGGAGGGAGTTTGATATGTTAAAGAAGGCAATATGGAATTATAATTTTATGGTAATGAAGAATTGAGCATTGCTCTTCTGTCATTTTTCTATCAAGCCTTGTGTGTGTTTTGACCTATCTCCTCTATCTCTTTGTCGTTTTGCATTACGGCCAAGTGCCAAAGCACGGTGATTTAGACTTGGATGACGAAGAAGATGAGGAAGATGACAATGTTGGAGAAGAGTAGCAGAATTAATCTCTATTTTTGGAGAAGAAGACGAATTTGGAGGTGTAGAAGGAGGCGATCTTCACTTTCATTTTAATTGGAAAACCTCATTTTAGGGGTATATTAGTCATTTCATATCCACTTTTGGTTATAATTATCATAAAGTTAAAAAGGAGCTTATAATTCTATATGGGTTATAAATTTTGGTTATTTTTTCAAATTTTCGAAGATGTGAGAATTCAGGTCGGAAATAATAAAAATGAAAATAAATGTTCACTTGTTGTACAAAGACTGAAAGACCCTTTGGCCCTATTCTCCCTCCCCAGTTATCGTTGGTCCCTTTTGGGACGTCAACAGAAAATTAAAAAACAGAAAATGTAGAGACTAGAGACTAGAGATAGATTTCTTCCTCTCTAATTATTGTTGGCCTTTTTGGAGTGGGATGTTTTAGTGTGCCAAGAAAATCATATGTAATTATACAATTAGCTGATTTTTTTTTTTAAATTTTCGACCAATTATATTATTATACTTAATATATCAAGCCGTATTCCCTGGATACTAAAAATTTATAAACCTCTCAATCAAGACAAAATACATAAATAGATTTCTCCCTCTCCAATAATTCTCTATTTCCGGCGTTTCTTCTCTCAAAATAATTATCCTTTAAAATTCGTTAGAGGTTATATTATTTTGGTAGCAAAAGAATAAATAAATAACGGACCATCTTCCCAGCCTGATGGTGAAGTGCGCATGCATGACACTTCTTGTCTTGGGTTCGAAAGTTGGTGTGCTGCTGGCATGCTGCTGCTCTTCTGTTGTGCCTTATCATATGTGAATGTGATTAACAGAACTAAAAAGAAGAAGAAAAAAAATTGAATAAATATATTTTAAATATATTTCCCCCTCCGCAACGTCCTATTTTGACAAAATAGTGCTCACAAATGGTGTTTCGATACGACAAAGTAATCGAAGTTGAGACGTCTTTCTCTGCATTGTACTTATAAAAACTTAACGTTTTTTTATATCCCGTGATTAATTGTTTTAAGAGTTTAATCTTTAACATGATCTTGCAACATTGAATGATTAGTTTTATATGTTTTCAAATTTTTCGTAAGTCCAATCTTCTAAAGTCATAATCGACATGGATTCTAATCTTCTGCCCCCTTTCATGAACGAATTCTATAAAGTTTCACCTACTTCGATACCTACCATTCCACCTACAAAATCTGTAATTGAACTCATGAATGACCTACGTGGTCTCAAAATATCCAGACGTACTTGTTGACAAAGGGCCAACCATGCACGCCATATCACTCAACTGGTCCTTGTCCCCATGCTGCATGATAACCAGGTTTAATATAGGGCAGTGCCACTAGGGTCGATATTTAGTGGTGAATTGAATCGTGGAAGAAATTAGACAAAGATGTGGTTACGGTGGCTGTGTTAACTAGCGGTTCGCCCCAGCCTTGCATTCCTGGCACAGTGGCACTTTGCAGTTTGGATGAATGGACGGTGTTATCTCATCATATGGCGCAAACACCTTTTCGTCGCCTCCATAAGTTTGCCCGACAACATTCCATTGGACAAAGTTTGTCATGCAGAACTTACTGCTCAAATATTTGCTCGATGAAATATAAGCCAAAGTTGACCTGACAAATAAAGTAGTTGGGCAAAAGAGTGTTGAATGTCCTGGCCCAACGAATGTAGCTTGCACGATGACTTAGTTTCGTTCAGTTTCTGGAAATAAATTAGGTATAAAAAATTTCGCTCGACAAAATATTCATTGGACAAAAAAAATACAATAAAGTTTGTTCGATGAATATTCAATTAAAAATAAATATTCATACAATTGTATGTAACAAAAACTAAATTGAAGTATGATTATTGGGGTGGCTACTGAGGTGGTTGGTGGAATGGCAGTTGAAGGTCGCTCAGCAGATAGGAAATCCGAATGCTAAAATTAACTTGACATTGCTTGGGCTATCCCAATAATGTACCGAAGAAGGCCCTCCTCTCGCTAGTGCAAGATTTCTCGTCCGCACTTAGCTTATTCTCGCCGACTCGCATCTTCTTCTCACTGGCTCGCTAGCTCCATCTTCAATGCTCTAGTTTCGAAGACGTTTCATTTTGAGGATGAGAGCTAAATGAACAAGATTCCCTGATGTCCCAAGGCTTGGCTTTAGGTCCTTACCATTTTGCATAGGTAGTGGACAAGTTAACGAGACATATTTAAGAAGATATCCCTTAGTGTACACTTTTCACAAATGATATAGTTTTGATAGATAAAACGAAAGAAGGAGTAAATGCGAAGCTTAACCTTTGGTGGGAAGTGGAAATTAAAGGTTTTCGCATAGATAGGCCAAAGAAATAGTAGATGGAGTGCAAGTTTAGTGGGAATGGGAGCTCAAATAAGATAAGAGTGAGGGTTGGAGACCCGGAAGTACCAAAGAGCAAACATTTTCGTGATATATCTTGCAAAATACTGGAGAATTAGATGGAGATCTCAACCATAGAATACAACACTAGTAGAAAAAACACTTTGCGCAACGCAACCAAATTCGTCGCTCAAAGTATGTTTGCGCGACGCTAAACACAAAATGTCACGCAAACGGCCTTTGCACGACGAAGACCGACGTCACGCAAAACTGTTTTGCGCGACGTATGTCCACCGATGTCACACAAAACTGTTTTGCGTGACATCGTTCTTCGTCGTGCAAAGGTTGTTTGCGCGACATTTGGTGCATCGCGCAAGATTTTAGAGCCAAATCAAGATGCCTTTGCCGCTTTTTTCGTTGACTTTGCGTGATGTAGGGCCACGTACGTCACACAAAACAGATTTGCGTGACGTAGGTGGCCCTGCGTCACGCAAAGTCAACAACTTTTTTTCCCACACTTAATCAGTTTGGGAGGTAGAAACTGCAAACTAGTTGCAGCAGCTACCTCCCCCATCTCTCTTCAAAACCTTCTCCAATTCTCTCCCTTCCTCAATCTTTTTCTATCCGGTAAGCAATTTGATTTTGTACATATAACTTTGAATTGAGAATTCAAACTAAAACTACTAAATTTGTTTTGTACAGGATTTTTGTATACGATTATCATTGAAGAACGAATTTGAAGGTATTTTCTTCATATTGCATATGAGATTTTTTGTATATGTACCTTTGCCTACTTGCTATGCCTTTTTTTGGTAATGGTGGAGTTTTGTGAGATTGAATTTTGAAGTAATCTTTATTAATTTTACCTATTAGGTACCTTTGCCCACTTGCTATGCGCTTTAGTAATCTTTATTAATTTTGTATATGGGTTAACTTATATATTTACATAGAAGAAATTGAAAGAAATGTTCGTTTCCCCTTGAAATTTCCTTAATTTGTGCTATACGGTTGAATTGAGGGTAAATCCAATGCACCGCAGGTAATTAAGAATTATATAGAAAACCTACAAAAACCATGACCTTCAAAGCTAATCTTATCATCACTATTAAATTATCAATGCTAAGACAATATGTTTTAGTTCAATAATGAGCGGGTTGATTTTTGTGAGCATATGCCATACTTACGTAAATAAACAATGGCTAAGATTCTCCTATTAAATCCTTGTAGAAAATCTGCGCAAAACTGTTTCTCGGTTTATTATTTATTGTTTAGAATTTAATTACAATATTTATTAAAAATTAAATCAAAAATATTTTTGTCAAAAAAATAAAATATAAAAAATAAAGTTTGCACGACGAAGAAGTTCCATAGGTCACGCAAAGCGTCTTTGCGTGACGTAGGTATGTGCGTCGCTCAAAGAGACTTTGCGTGACGTTAGGAATGTGCGTCGCGCAATCACACTTATCGTGACGTAGGTACATGAGTCACGCAAAGTGCCTTTGCGTGACGTCATGTGCGTCACGCAAAGTGTTCTTATTACTATAACATAAGATTTTGTGGTATCCACTTATGTAAATACTTTAAATTGACGATCGAATTTATTCATTGTATTCATATAGGATCTAGGAGTGTAGCTGTAAAAAATCACCAAAATCGAAGTTAAAACTACCGTTAAATCGTGATTTTTCGTTTATAACCGTCGAAATTTTTTGTCCCGTTACTTGATCTCTGCATGTTTTTTTTTCGCCATTTTTGGCGTATGCGATCTCGAAGCATATACAAACAAGTTTGACGGTTGGATCGTTGAAATTAGTTTCGCATAATGCGTTTCCCATGAAAACGATAGATTCACTAACACTTAGAGTTTATTTATACTTTCATTAAGTATAACATAAGATTTTGTGGTATCCACAACTGTACATACTTTTTTTTTTCTACAATAACCACACACAGGGGCCTTTTTCTTCACACTCAACCTTTCTCTTTCGGACTCTCCAGCTCTATCAGCCCTCACCATCTTCACCTTTAGGTATTGTATTTATTTGATTAATTAATTAATTATTTATTGATTACATTTATGTTTGGATTTTTTTACTTTTGTGTATTGATGTTTTTCTTTAATTATTTTCTAGAATTTGAACTTCTGAGGTAGTTAAATGATTCATTGTTCTATTTTCACCTCACGCTCAAGAGATCATTTCACTATGTTCTTACCGTTTCAGATGAGATTTATTTTGCCATTTTTGCATTAATCGTATATTTCATAATGCAGTAGGAGAATTACCTTATACGGGAGGATCTACAATTAAATACTTTGTTGTTTGATTGAAGGTGGATGTGGAGGAGAGCTTATGGAAAACATACTGTTCAGAATATGGTTCCTATGCTCACATGCTTTGACAACCATGTTCTCTGTGCAGCAAGAATTTTGCAGAAACTCTTCAGAGACTTGGAGTGACAGCTAGATCAATTCTTTATGAAGGCAAGACTCACACGGATTTGTCTCTTCAGGTAAGAGACTTGGCGTACGCGATCTCGAAGCATATACATACAAGTTTGACGGTTGGATTGTTGAAACTAGTTTCGTAGAATGCGTATCCCATTAAAATGATAGATTCACTAACACTTAGAGTTTATTTATACTTTCATCAAGTATAACATAAGATTTAGTGGTATCCACTAATGTAAATATTTTAAATTGAGGATTGAATTAGTTCATTGTATTCATATAGGGTGAAGGACTGTACCTCTAAAAAATCATCAAAATCGAAGTTAAAACTACCGTTAAATCGTGATTTTTCGTTTATTGCCGTCGGAAAGGTTTGTCCCATTACTTGATCTCTAAATGTTTGTTTTTTGTGATTTTTGGCGTACGCGATCTCGAAGCATATACAAACAAGTTTGACGGTTTGATCGTTGAAACTTGAAACTAGTTTCGTACAATGCGTATCTCATTAAAACAATGCATTCACTAACACTTAGAGTTTATTTATATTTTCATCAAGTATAACATAAGATTTTGTGGTATCCACTAATGTAAATATTTTAAATTGAAGATCGAATTAGTTCGTTGTATTCATATAGGGTCAAGGAGTGTACATGTAAAAAATCATCAAAATCGAAGTTAAAACTACCGTTAAATCGTGTTTTTGTCGTTTATAACCGTTGAAAAGTTTTGTCCCGTTACTTATCTCTAAATGTTTGTTTTTTGCGATTTTTGGCGTACGCGATCTTGAAGCATATACAAACAAGTTTGACGGTTAGATCGTTGAAACTAGATTCGTACAATGTGTTTCCCATCAAGTTCAATGGTATATATATTTACTAAGTAGATTTTTATTTATTTATTTTGTACTTATAACACTTCAGAAATTGAATGACATATATGTAAAAAAAATTATTGTGGATTTTTCTTAGAAAAATATATTATTGTGGGGTTTTTGTAAACAAAATTTGAATTTGAAAGGAGTAAAGTCACATTTTCAGTAATTTTTATAATAATTGAAAAAAAAAAAAAATCTTGCGTGACACCTTAACGTGGTCGTCGCACAAAATCACTTTGCCCGACGTCAAATTGTATACCTACGTCGCGCAAGTTATTATAGTTTTGCCGCTGCAATGGTGAAAAATAGGCCTTTTTTTTTTCAATTTTCTTAAGTTTGGACCTCATTCCCTCTTTCCCATATAGATCCTCTATCTTCCTTATTTCCCGTATAAACCTCTTTCTTCCCTCTCGCTCATCTCTCATTCTCTCTTTCCCGTAGACATCTCTCTCCATCTCCTTCGCAAGCTTTCCTCTTCACAATCTCGAATCCAACCACCACCACTACTCTGTTGGTTGTCTCTCTCCCTCTCGTTCTAAACGACGGGCAGCCACGCGAATCTCGAAGCCGACGCGAATCAAGTCCCAAAATCAAGGTGAGGGTTTCTGATTTTTTATGGGTTTTTGTTATTTAGGGTTTAGGCTCAAATTGCATGTTGGGTTTTTGTCCAATTAAATGTTGTGTTTTGTGATTTGAGTTGATTGCTTTTTTCGTGGAAAATAATGTAATTCACCATATCAGATGGAGGTCTAATTCATGATATGAAGCAAAAATGGCAATCCTCTTCTCGACATCTCTACCGTCGTCGACGAAGAATTCTTAACAAAGTAAGCCCCTATATCAGCTTATTTCATTACATTTTCCCATCTTCTCTCATTACATTTTCCCATCTTCTCTCACTGTTTGGATGCTCAGAAATTGCAGGAAAACTGATGAATACGATCTGTTGTTTTTAGTTTTCGATTTCCTTCCTGCTTATATTTAATGGATTTTTGCGATAGATCTGAAAGACTTAAACTTTGTGATTTATTTAAGAAACTGAGGAAAGTGATAAAGTAAATAGATCTGCATGTGTTTTTGGGTTTTGGTTTGTTTTCTGGGACTAATCCAATCCCATGGTTCATTAGTCAGATTATATTAGAAACCCAGATGAGCATTGGTTGAGTTTTTGTTGGTGATATCATATGTGACTATTTTAGTTAGATCTGCTTTGATTTAGAAAAGGAAAATATGGTTACTTGCTTAATTTACTGAATTATCTAATTTCATTTCCTATGATTTGGGCTTAGGTCTTCATGTTTTAGTGGCTTTATTTTGGTTTATTGCCATCGCTCAGGGTATTGGGCTATTGTCAAATGCAAAACTTTGGTCAAAGCTATCTCCAACTCCGTCTAACTCTTAGCAAACTTTCGTCAAAGCCGTCTCCAACTCCAGCTCTCGTCATAAGCCGTCTCCAACTCCGTCTAACTCTCATCTGATTGTACAATCTGTGCAAGTTCTCTGGCAAATACAAACTCGCATCTCTAGTTTAGCAGGTTTGCATTCTGTAATGGAAATATCTGTTTGATATTACAGAAAGATAAAGGTAATGGGTTAATTAATTGGTATCTCTGCATCTAGACAATAGTTATCAAAGTTTGAATTTCCGTTTCTTATTCTGTTTTAACTTTTATAATAGTTTGATTAGTTTAACCATATCAGTCATTTAAGTTCTACTTTTTAAATGGATTAACGGGTTTCCTACTTTGCTTGATATCAAAGTTCTTAACTACATAACTAGATCACCGAAAATATTAATTGAATTTGATTCTTCATCCTTCGTACCGAAAAATGACTTAAATTTGAGTCTCCGTTCTTTCTCTTAACTACATAACTAGATCACCGAAAATATTAATTGAATTTGAGTCTTCATCCTTCGTACCGAAAAATGACTTAAATTTGAGTCTCCGTTCTCTTTCTCTTCTCCCCTTTTCCTTTTCCCTTTAATTTTCTCGTTTCTCCGGTTTGCTTCTCAGCAATAATTAAATACATATTCCAAGCATATATAAGTGTGTGTATATATATGTATGTATATGCAATTAGTTGGAAGATTAGTTGGTTGGATGATGGATTGCAAAATGTTTGCCACTGCAATTTGGAATGCCCAAATTTGTTTGGAACACGAACACTCCATATTTGCGTAATTGAATTGACCTACATGGGACCTTAAATTGCCTTCATAAAGCATACATACTGGGATATATATATATATATATATATATATATATATATATATATATATATATTATGTGTGTGTGTGTGTACAATGTGGTTATGCCCAATGAACATGAGAGATTCTAGAACTTTTCTCGATCCAATTACTGCATTCTTTGTGTTCCTTATTTTGTAACATCAGAAAAATGGAGGGGGTAGGATTTCCGGCTATTTGCTTTGCTTGGACTTTATGGCTATGTTTGCTACACCGCATTACTTTGCCATTTAGCAATCTCACTAAGTGGGACTAGTGCCTCACCTCCTTGTTTTTTAAATAAAATAGAGCTTACTGTTTAATTCAATAACTTGAAATGTGAGGTAAGTTATGATTCATTGGCTGCCAATGTAAAAGCAAAGCAATGGTGTTACCATTTTTATTCATTGATCAAAGAGAAGAAGATTTGGGTTAGGTCTTCATGTTTTAGTGGCTTTAATTTGGTTTATTGCCATCGCTCAGGGTATTGGGCTATTGTTAAATGCAAAACTTTGGTCAAAGCTATCTCCATCTCCAACTCTGTCCAACTCTGTCTATCTCTGCATCTAGATAATAGATATCAAAGTTTGAATTTCCATTTCTTATTTTGTTTTAATTTTTGTAATAGTTTGATTAGTTTAACCATATCAGTAATTTAAGTTCTGCTTTTTAAATGGATTAATGGGTTTCCTGCTTTGCTTGATATGAAAGTTCTTAACTACATAACTAGATCACCAAAAATAAGACTTAAATTTCACCTTTTTCCGTTGATTAATGTCATCTGTAATAAGGTAGACTTAAGTGCTTTAGCTTTTCGTTCTGATTCTTCATATTGGTGAAGATATTGTTTCTTCTTTGTCGTCATCCTCTTTTTGTATCACCTTTTTCCTTGAAATAAAATGAAGTATCAACTCTAGGACAATTAAAAGTTGGTGCTTGCTAGTGATATCTCTGGACAGTAGCTGACAAGAAGTGAATCACCAGATAGTGGCAAATTGCAAATGAATAATATCAGCCATACAACAGTCACATTTATTTTGTGTATCTAATTGTTGATCCACACACATATACACAAACACATACAATAATTTTTTGTGATCAAGGTTGTTCATAAGTTTGTTGCATATAATTTGTTACTTGCTCAATCTAAATATACATTGTCGGTACTTGTAGCGCCTTATTAAACAAGCCATTTTTGTGTTCATGTCAAGAGAGTCCAACATTTCTGTGTCCATACAGATTACAGACAAGCTCGGATGCTTCTCTGTAATATGTATGGACATAGAAATGTTAATTAATCGCTGCTTAGGTATATGTTGATTAATCGAGGGTTAGGGACGTGTTGATTAGTCCGGTGAACCACCATCGGCAACATAAAAGTATAACACCATGGCATCAAGAGCACCGTAACACTATTTTCTGAAAACCTTGATATTTAACATTTGGAAAAAATCATATGGTCAGAGGAGTTGCTAACATTAGATTCTATGTATGTGCATATTTAGTGCAACCATACTATAGAAGATTCACTGAATCAATTGATTACTTAGATGTTTTCTCTTCAATTAATTGCTACCTACCACATATTGTTTGTTTAACAGAAGAAATCTGTTGCTGGCAAGATAGCTCGGGAGTCAAAGACATTTCTCCACCATTCCGGTTCGAAGCCCTTTTCGTATCAGCTTGAGGCACGACGTCAGATAAAAGTATATTAATTTAGAAATTTTATACAATTTATTTTTTATTATTGATTAATAAAATTTTCTTAATGTTTTTTTTTTTCTTCATGAGGGTTCTAAGTTCCCAGAGATCGACTTGTTCAAGGACGTTTACATTCGACCTGGGGATGAGACCACTGAGCAGCTTCATGTAAGTATATGTAATTGTTATTATTCTTATATTTATGAATCGTTCAAATATTATTTATATTTTGTTATTAAACATTATATGTTTTTTCTTTATTATTACAGGCTGCTATGGTGGAAAAGGGCGCTGTTGTTCTCCAAGAAGCAACATCGCAGCTTCCTTCGGAGACCCCGATTGAGGACGTCATTGTACCCGAGGATGTAGATTTTGAGATCATGACTGAGGTCCTCAATCAGAAATTCGACCGTCGTCATGGCAAAGTTGTTCGGGGCATGGGGAATGCACGTGTTTGTGAAACGGGTGCCTCATCTTCCAGATCGACCACAGGAGAAGTCAATGCTCTGAAGGAGGAAGTGACAACCCTAAAAGGTCAGCTTGCAATCCTGGACAAGCAGATAAAAGCTCAGAGTGAGCAGATGAGGGCCCAGAGCGAGCAGTTGAGGGTCGAGAACGAGCAGATGAAGGCCAATATTAGAACCCAGGGCGACCAAATGAGTATGATTCTACATGCTATAGCAATGTCTGGTCTTCAAATCCAGCTGCCAGCACTTGATCTTACTCCACCTTCGACCTCCCAGCCACTGCGTCCAGCTGATACCTAGTAGTTTGATGTATCAAACTTAGAAGACTACTTATTGTAGTTTTTTCTTTTTTTGTTTGGACATCTTGTATGTACATTTTCATATAGTTTATAATTAAACACTTTTTATTGGTTTATTATTTATTTTTTAGAATTGAATTACAATATTTATTAAAAATTAAATCAAAAATATTTTTGTCCCCAAAAAAAAAAAAAAAAAAAAAAAAAGAGTTTGGGCGACAAAGAAGTTGCATAGGTCACGCAAAGTGTCTTTGCGTGACGTAAGGAAATGCGTCGCGCAAAGTGGGTTTGCGCGACGTAGGTGTAGACATCGAAATTTCTGTGAAATAAATGTTGACCAATGGATTAAAATTACAACCTCCATTCATTTCACCTACATCATACACTCACTTCACCTACAACCTCCATTTATTTCCCCAACAACATACACTCACTTCACCTACAACCTACACTCATTTCACCAACAACATACGCTCACTTCACCTACAACCTCCACCCATTTCACCTACAACCTCCACCCATTTCACCCACAACCTCCACTTACTTCAATTTGTGGTGGTAATTCATTCTCAAAGCCTATAAATAGGCTTCTCCATCAACACAAAGGGGACACCATTTTTACGTCATACCAAAACCTTGAAGCTTTGAAATTCTAAAAGCTCTCGAGCAAATCCCGAAGGATCAAGAAAGCTCTCTTCGTTCTTCGTCAAAACCCTCTTCAAGATCAAGCCCCCGACTGCCCTTGAGGAAAGTGTTCATCGTTCATCAACCTCCAAGATCAAGCCCCGAAGGCCCTTGAAGAAACTTCCAACCGTTCATCCAAGATCAAGCCTCGACGGCCATTGGATCAACAACACAACCCACAAATCTACAGCTTACGAAGATAGAATTAGAGGACCAAATTGTAAAAGAGATTGTAACCCCAAAATTAATACAAAATATTATTTTGTACACATGTTCTTGTTTCGTTCGTTTCAGGAATATTTTGTGTTTACAAATTTGGCACGCCCGGTGGGACATTCTCTACCTCTCATCTCTATCTTCAAATCTGCAAAAAGCACAAATTGTATCAAGAAAGGATCAAGCTGTTCCCGCAACCAAAGTGAAGAACAACAACATCCTCGCCGTAAGTGGTGACATTTCGGGCATCACAACCCGAAGCAAGGCAAGAGCTCTCTTTGCCGTAGCTTCCACCCCTGCATTAACTCTGCCGAATGAACAAGAGCACCTGAGGCACGAACCCGTGATCACCCTGGCCTCACTAAGGGCGCCAAGAGAGGAAAGCTCGAGGAAGTACTCAAAGTCCTTACTTTCCGATGCCAACTCGAGTGGCAGCTCAACCATGCAAGTCATGACCACATGAGCGACTTCAATCGAGGAGCAACTGGCTCAAATGAATGAAGCGATCACAATACTCACACGGACTGTGGAGGAGAAAGACTTGCAAATCGTCGCACTTGCTAACCAACTGGAGGCGCAGTGCGACGTAAAAGTCGACCTAAAAGGTAATCCAGTAAAGAAAGAAGCCGACGAAGAAGAGGATCCTCCGGTGGAGAAAGTCGAAGAGAAGCGGGAGCCAGACAAAGCAGCGGAGCTCATAAGATCTCTCTCTATCCAACAGCTGCAGGAGATTATCGCAAGCATAATTAAGATGCAGTACGAAGGAAGCTCAAATGACTCTGTGCTGTACTCAAAGCCCTACACCAAGAAGATTGACGCTTTGAAGATGCCGAGGGGTTATCAGCCGCCAAAGTTCATGTAGTTCGATGGAAAGGGAAACCTAAAGCAACATGTCGCCCATTTCATTGAAACCTACAACAACGCTGGAACAGAGAGAGACTACCTCGTCAAGCAGTTCGTGCGCTCGCTGAAAGGCAACACCTTTGACTGGTACACCAACCTCGAGCCCGAGTCTGTCAACAGTTGGGATCAGCTAGAAAAGGAATTCCTCAACCGCTTCTACAGCATATGCCGCATCGTAAGCATGCTGGAGCTGACCAGTATGAAACAGTTGAAGGATGAATCTGTCGTCGACTACATCAATAGATGGCGTTCATTAAGTCCGGATTGCAAAGATCGGCTTTCAGAAACCTCCGCCATTGAGATATGCGTTCAAGGCATGCGTTGGGGGTTACATTACATCCTCCAAGGCATAAAACCAAGAACATTTGAGGAGCTGGCAACTCGTTCCCACGACATGGAGCTGAGTATCGCTAATCATGGGAAAAATGAGCCGATTGCCAACTTCAAGAAGGATAAGGTGTTCACCCTAAATGTAGACAAGACTGGGAAGAAGCCCGCCAATGAAGCTTTTACCGTCAACACTACCTCCATCAAAACCTCAACCATGCCCATCAAGATCTCCTCCAAGAACAAAGCGAAGGAGATAAAGAGAAATGAGCCTTCTCGCACTCAAGACAGGTACAAAAACACCTTAAGGGAGCTGGAGCAAAAGTCGTACCCTTTTCCTGACTCAGATATGGCTGCAATGCTAGACGACTTGCTGGAAAAGAAGGTGATCGAGTTACCAGAATGCAACCGCCCTGAGGAGATGAATCGCGTTAACAATCCCAGGTACTGCAAGTACCATCGCATCGTGAGCCATCCTGTTGGCAAATGCTTCATCCTCAAAGAACTCATCATGAAGTTAGCGCAACAAGGGCAAATCAGCTCAACCTTGAAGACACGGCTGCAACACATACTACTACGATCATATTTGGATCATTCGACCCCATTCCCCTCCAAATGATTCATGACCATTCCCACCAATGCTCAAGTCACACGGCAACTTCTGTACAACCATCGTTGGGGGCAAGCGACCTAGATACACCTACCGACGATGAAGAAGAGTGGACATTGGTGACTTACAAAAAGACAAGGAAGCTAAGACCGCAAGCTACAAGGCCAAATGGGGAGCAAGGGAGAAAGTATCGCTGCTGCAACAATAGGAAGCCCAAATGAAGCATAAGAGTTGCTAAGCCAACATACAGTGGGGAACCTATGGAGCAAAAGCCACGCATTCCTGTCTCATTGCATGAGTATTTCCTGATGGACTTCTTCCAAAAGTGCACTACCGTCACTTGTCACATGGTTGAAGTAGAGATGGAAGAGCCCTCAAAATGCAAAGCAATCACCACTGAGGCAGAAAAGACCCCCACAACCAAAGAAGGTGTGCCAACACACTTTAGCATCAAGGAAGCGCTACGATTGCCAAAGAAGATGCGAATAGCACTAACAGCGGTTTTAGCAAGTCCCGACGACCACGAAGTGCAAGAAAGCAAGGATGAAGGCTTGAAGCTTCGCCACATGAATGTGCCACATGTTTTGCCGCTCAGGACACAATCAACTTCACGAACGAAGACTTACTGCTGGGATCGAAGCCTCACAACCGTCCTCTCTTCATCTCGGGGTACGTAAGGGAGCACATAGTCAACCGCATGCTTGTAGATAGTGGGTCGGCCATAAACATCATGCCAAAGTTAACAATGACCACAATCAACATCAAGGTGGATGAGCTGTCCCTAAGCCATCTGTTGATCCGAGGTTTTAACCAAGGAGGACAAAGGGCGATGGGCATGATCCAGGTAGAGATAACCATTGGTGAACTTAAATCAAGCACGATATTCCACGTGATTGATGCAATAACTTCATACAGCTTGCTCCTAAAAAGGCCTTGGATCCACGGGAATGAAGTAGTGCCATCCACGCTTCACCAATGCTTAAAGTTCTATCGAGAAGGAGTAGAGGTGATCCAAGGTGATACCAAGCCATTCACTGAAGCCGAATCACACTTTGCAGACTCCAAGTTCTACATGGATGAAGACATGGTGCCCGAAGCTCTTCCAGAAGAGATCAAATCCACGGGCAAAAGCAGCACCTAAAAAGCAAGAATGGCAAGCTATGCCCAAGAAGCAAGAAGGGCAAGCTATGCTGTTTTCAAGCAAAAACGATGATGAGGTTGCTAAACCTGCAACAACCAAAGGGAGTAGAACACCTTCAAAAGGACGGAACACACCCGTCTTCTAATACATCCAGACGTCGAGAAGAAAGAATGGTCAATCCCCGTTCGAAATAGGAGCAAGCAAAGCCGACATACAGCGGCACAAAGATAATGTGAAGTTACTCAAGACAAATGCAGTTTTGCCTCTAACACAGCTAGGCGACGCTAAGGTTGCAAGACTACCACAAGGCTTCATAAAAGCTCTGCCAAAAGGGGTGGAACCAAGCTTTCTTCTAACCAAGAGGACCGAAGAAGGTTTTGATTCAAATGCCTACAAACTCATGTCAAAGGCTGGGTACGACTTCGCTTCTTCTTCAAATCCTAGAAATAAGGTTTCAAACACCGTCAACGATAAAGAACGTGACCTCACCAAGACTCAAAAGAAGTTAAAAGAGCATAGTTATGGAGTTGACAACAACAAGGCTGGACTTAGCTTTACACCAAATGCACCCGTGAAGATTTCAAACAAAGCAAAAAACGCTAGCACTCAACACATCAGCGTGAGCATTGAACAAGATCAAGATGAGCCTAAACCCACCCCTCGGATGTCAGTCTTCAACAGGTTGAATCGTTCAAGGTCCAGAATTTTGGCACTTAATCGCATTGGTGGTCAAGACCGAACTTCCGTATTCAAAAGGCTTAACGCGCTAACATCCCAAAGTTCTGTTTTTGAAAGGTTGTCGAAACCTAACAGACAAAGCAACACGACTGGTTCTCCTCCGCGACGGTTAGCTTTGGAAAGACTTGAAAACAACAAGAAACCTTCTAGAAAGAGGGAGACAACGCCGAATGAGGAAAAGCTCGACCAGCTAGCAGAAAAAGGCGACATTCGAAGCTCGATTCCTTCAAGGATGAGGCGCCAAGTAATCTTGGAGGTTAACACAAATGGACCACTGAAAGTAAGAAAGCGCAGCATCATCCACACTGGACAATCTTCATGCCAACAAGCTCGAGAAGACAACACTAAAGAAAAGGTCCAAGATGTCTTCCACATCACGATTTCTCTTCATGAAGTGCGGTGACTGTGCAAATATAGTGCGGTGGCAGTGCAAAGTAAAAATGACCTGCATGCAGAGAAGAGTGAAGTGCGGTGACTGTGCAAATAACAATGACCCGTGCCTGGAAAGGAAAACCAAAATGAGAGGTGATGGGATGGTGCAGTTGGAAAATATGATTATGCACGGCACTATCCTCGAAAATGTGATTAAAAAAAAAAGGTTTTATTGGTATTTAGCACAATACATTGAATGAAATAAAGCATGTCCATTAATATCTATGAGGAATTACAAATACAAATATGTACAACAACAACAAAAAAAAAAAGAAAAAAAAGAAAAAAAAGAAAAAAAGCCTTCACAAATGTCACTCGTGTGAAGCCTCAGTGCTTAACAGAATCCTAGAAGAGGGAGGCACTGGAGATAGTTTATTCGGAGCCTCAATTCTTGGTCGAACTCCAGATAATGAAGGCAAAATGTGCCTCTGGAATATAGCCACAAACCTCTGATAATCACTTTGAATCCGACCTTCGGAGTTCTGCAGCTGATCAAGCTTTCTCTTCATGCTCGTTGAATAATTATTTGCAAGCACATGCAACTCTCTATTCTCGCGCTTGAGTCGTCTAATCTCTCATCCAAGGTTTGCCACCTCGGCCGTCAATGATTCAACTTGGCGAGTTTGATCAAGTAGGCGTTGGCCCATATTGGACACAGAGCCCGTACACTGAACACTGAGAGCTAGGGAGTCTTGGACTGCCGACTCATCGGACCGTTTTGAAAGCAACCTATTATCTCTAGGAGTAAAAAGGTTTCTAGCTACTACCGTAGCCATTGTTACATCCCCCATCACGAAGTCTTCAACTATAAAAGGGCCATTAGAAGATAAAAAGGATGGGCGCCATATATTACCCTGACGCGGCGCACCTGTATCACTCTTGAGACTCAAATCTATGCAAATGTTAGACGGGTAAGCCATTTTCAGAAATGGTAAAAGAAAAGGTTTGAATGGAGTAAAATCTCAAAAATACACCAGAGATAATTTTCACAAGCGGGTAATCTTCAAAGTGTGCATGTTGGATGTGATCGACACCTCTATAAAATGAGAGGTAACACAGCCACTAATTCAAAAAATCGAAGAGACACCATTCTTTGACTTTCAAAAGCTGGACTTTCCTGCATAAAGTCCGTCAACACTTTTCAGGCGCAATCTCAACTTGTCGGATAACACGTGCAACTTTGTCAAAAAATCTTTGACAAAGTTGAAAACGCGTTTCACTATTCCAACTACCACACTTTTGCAGACAAGGGTGGGCAACAAGGCCACATCTGCACCACTACATGCTATTTTGCTCTTCTCTATATAGGTCGACCTTCATCCTCCATAGGAAGGCACACATCCAAAACGCCTGACTCTTCTTCCTTGCCGAGAATGCATCTGCAACCAAACCTCTCAACATACTCAGTTTCTTCCTCCCTGAAAACACCTATTCAACCAAGTCACAGCAAAGAAAAAGTATCTCATATCGTCAGGAAAGCAAGAGTATCTCATAGCATGCTTTCTCCCTGTCTTTTTCCTTGTTCTTGCTCTTACCTACATGACAAGGAGAAAGAAAGCAGTCAGTTGGAACCTACAATCAAACTTCCGATCTAGAACCGCCTGCCTGGAACCCCTTCCCTGATTGCTTACCTAGCTTTGCTCTCGAGTACTCATCTTCAACATCTTGTGCTTCCAGAGAAGATACCACATCCGCCTGGAGAACAGATAAGGCAAATTGATACATCAAAGCATGTGGAGATAAGCGCAACCAATACATGCGTTGATCCATCCGCCGCTTCTTCAAAAGCAAACGTATCTCATATCATCAAGGTCGAAAGCAAAGGTATCTCATATCATGCTTTTTCCCTGTATTTTCCTTCGCCCTTACTCTTACCTGCAAGACAAGGAGAAAGAAAACAACTAGTCAGAACCTGAAATCAAACGTCCGATCTGAAACTGATTGCTCAGAACTTTTGCCTGATTGCTTTCCTCGCATTGCTCTCGAGTGGTCATCCTCGACTGTTGTCAAGGTCACGAATTCCTCCAGCAAATACCTTATGATTCGCTAAGAAGTAGTGCTGTGAAGAACCATTCAAATGCAAAGGTTGCGCACCACTTCTGCTACGTCACAAATTGAAGCAGAAGATTCAATGATGAGCTGGAACAGGCCACTACAACACAACGCATTTCCTGCAGAACCGCATAATCCAGACAGAAGAGTCTAAGTTAGATCCAAGCTCGGCATCGCTGCCCTATCTAAAGGACTCGAGAAACTTCAATAAACCTTTCGCTGGCACCGTTGCCGAAGAGCAAAGCCTCGCCGTGCAACTCTGTCAAATCACCACTACTTATTCAAAAGCAAAAGTATCTCATATCATGCCTTCTCCCTTTCATTTTCCTTGTCTTTGTTCTTACTCGCAGAACAGGGTGAAAGAGAGTAATCAGTCGGCACTTGGAATCAACCTTACGGTCTGGAACTGACTGCCTGGAACCTTTTCCCTGATTGCTTACCTAGCATCACTCTCGAGTACTCATCTTCAGCTGTTGATGTACTTCCACAAACGCCTGGAGAACAGATAAGACAAGTGACAATGAAACATCAATCTTGTGGATCACCAGCAAACGCAACAATTGTACATGTTGATTCATCCCCTAACCCTCTTCAATATGAATTGGAAAGATTGAACAAAGAAATAGGCCATCACCTCCACCTCATGTCTGCCTAACCCTCTTCAATATGAATTGGAAAGAATGAACAAAGAAACAAGCCATCACCTTCACCTCGTGCCTGCTTGCCAAGTGTTCAAATCCTGAAACCGCTCGTGGTCCTATTTAAATTCAAGATCAAGCCCCAACGGCCCTTGAAGAAATCACAAGTCCGATTCAAAATCAAGTGTCCATTATCCTTGAATCAAATTCAGCTCCAGATAAAAGGAGTAAGTTCAGACCTTTGGTGGAAACCAGGAAACCTTCCAGCCCAGTTCAAGATTAAGCTTGTGGAAAATCAACAATTGAAGGAAACCAGAAAATCTTCCAGCCGACTTCAAGATCAAGCCCTGAAGGCCCTTGAAGAAATTTCCAGCCAAATTCAAGATCAAGCTTCGACGGCCCTTGGATCGTCATCTACATTAAGGAACTTCAAAACGCATCTTTTACACGTGACAAGCACATGTATACGACGTGCCTTGAAGTGGGGGCATTTGTAGACATCGAAATTTCTGTGAAATAAATGTTGACCAATGCATTAAAATTACAACCTCCATTCATTTCACCTACATCATACACTCACTTCACCTACAACCTCCATTCATTTCACCAACACAGACACTCACTTCACCTACAATCTCCATTCATTTCACCATCAACATACACTCACTTCACCTACAACCTACACTCATTTCACCAACAACATACACTCACTTCACCTACAACCTCCATCCATTTCACCTACAACCTCCACTTACTTCACCAAGAAAATTTGTGGTGGTAATTCATTCTCAAAGCCTATAAATAGGCTTCTCCATCAACACAAAGAGGACACCATTTTTACATTATACCAAAACCTTGAAGCTTTGAAATTCTAAAAGCTCTCGAGCAAATCCTGAAGGATCAAGAAAACTCTCTTCGTTCTTCGTCAAATCCCCCTTCAAGATCAAGCCCCCGACGGCCCTTGAAGAAAATGTTCATCGTTCATCAACCTTCAAGATCAAGCCCCGAAGGCCCTTAAAGAAACTTCCAACCGTTCATCCAAGATCAAGCCTTGACGGCCCTTGGATCAACAACAGAACCCACAAATCTACATCTTACGGAGATAGAATCAGAGGACCAAATTGTAAAAGAGATTGTAACCCCAAAATTAATACAAAATATTATTTTGTACACGTGTTCTTGTCTCTTTCATTGCAGGAATTTTCATGTTTACAGTAGGATTGTGCGTCATGCAAACCCACTTTGCACGACGTAGGATTGTGCGTCACGACCCACTTTGCGCGACGTAGATTATTTCTTCGTCGCGCAAACCCTGCTTTCACAGGCTTGGCGCTTGACGAAGGTTCGTCGGGCAAATTTTTGCGCGCATTTTTTGGACTTTGCACAACGAATGACCTACGTCACTCAAAGTGTTTTTTGTACTAGTGCAAGCTGGTTGGATTAGGAATGAGGATATCTAAAGTAAAGTAGAAGTTGACGCTATTGAAGATAAGATGAGAGAAAATCAGTCAACTTGGTTTGGACACATAAATCAAAGACTTACAGATGCTCCGGTTAGGAGATGCGACTATGAGATCAAGGCTTAGGGCAAAAGGGGTAGAGGAAGATCTATGATGACTTAAAAGATACTATAAGAAAAGATATCGTGTACCTGAAGCTAATGGAAGATGTGAAACCCCGTCCCTGTTTTATCGTATTTTGTACTATCGAATTTATGAAATTACCATTGTACCCTTAAGTTGGCTTTCGTTGACATTGTAGACACGAACGGTTTCAAAATCAGATTCGTCAAACCTTTTTCGAGTATTTCGTGTTTCGTTTTTAGTGTTCATAAATTACGAACCAAGTGGACCCATCTGGGATTCTTGTCCCCTTAGCTTTTACCCTATCCGGATTTCACCGCTTCCCTTTTCAAATTTTCTTATCCCTTTCTCTCTCTCTCTCTCTCCCCCTCACTTTCTCTCATTCTCTCTTAAACTCTCCCTAGCTCTCACCTTTCTCTACAAACTCTCACCCTCATCTCTGAGCTTAGTAACATCAACCCCAAGCTCACCACCTGGACTGAGAGGCTTTGAAAACCCTGTACCAAACATCGTGGAACTCCACCGTGACAGTCACGGTGCACACCTCCCCCGACGAACTCCAACAACTTTTGAGGCTTTTCTGACATAGGTAAGCTCTTAGAAACCCTTGGGATGTGTTTTAAGGTTAGATCAAAGCTTGTTTTAAGTTGTACACACATGTTAAACGTAGAAATAGCTCGGAGTAAGCCATCGTGAGGTACCATTCTCTTCATCTCGTTGAGAACTATGACTTTTGTTTTTAAATCACTCAATTTGATTGAGTATTGAAGAAGTTATGAGCGTTTGAAGTTCTACTCAGAAACCGGCCAACCCACGGCCTGAAACTAGGTCGACCCGACCTGATACCCCTAAACCGGGATCCAAACTCAACTGCTACCCGGCCCAAACCTTTGGGCCATGCTATCGGCCCAACCCAGAGTTTTAGCCCACTAAGCCAAGCCCAAACCTAAACCCTTGGTCCAAGCCCAGCTAGCTAACCCAGCCCAGAAACAAGCCCAACCCAGAACCCAAATCTGACCCAACCTGGTCGGATCCCAGATCCAAGTCAGCGCATGGGCCTACGGGTGGGCGCTTGTCTTGGCTTACACGTGGAGCACGCGGGCCTCCACCAGAGGTACTGTGCTCCATTGACGTCCACGGCGGCGCTGATAACTTTTTTGACGACCTAACTCGACGCTCGGCATCCGATGGCCGTCCGGGCCATCGCCCTGTGGCGGCGCGTGCGGTGGCTCGTGAGGATACCCGAGGTTTCTCTTTAGGTTTTTCGATGTCATGAATCCGTTTCTAACGTCCGTTTCCTGAAATTCAATCATTTTAGTATAGTTTTATTAATCTGTCCCTTTATGTGCTTAGGTGCATTTGTTAGTGGTGTTTCCGTCTTTCCAATTTCGCACAGTTCTTCGACGACGGCGTATCTGTGAGTGGACCCCTTCCAAAATGTATGATTTAATTATTAGAAATGCATACATGAAAAGCATGATTTAATGGCAACGTTTTATGAAACGTTTATGAGTAAATTGGACTTTACGCTTTATGGAATATCATGCTTTACTGGACTTATGTTTAGTGTGATATTTATGAATATGATTTATATTATGATGTTTGAGCTACTAAGCTTCGATGATATATATTTTGGAAAGAATATGTTCGATGATTTTTATGTGCTTATTTAGTGGTTACTCATACTATGTGCCTACAAGCGAATGATATCTATATATGGCTTCGGTCGGGTGCTGTAGGGGCCTACAGGTGAATGATATCTATATATGGCTTCGGTCGGGTGATGTAGAGGCCTATAGGCGAATGAAGGCCTTTGGGCGAATGAAGATTTACATATGGCTTCGGTCGGGTGATGTAGAGGCCTACGGGCGAATGAAGGTCTTCGGGCGATTTTGATACCATTACTAAGCACACTATATATGATATATGTTTTATGAAGTTTTATGGCATGCTAGGGTTTTCGAAAAACATAGTACATATTATGCTATTGAGTTTTCATAAACTTTGGGGGTTAGTACGTTGATAAATAACTGTTTTAGTATTACTTATATATCAACTTGGTCTACTCATGCTTTGTTTTGCGCCCCCTCAGGACCTAGGATCGAGGCATACGATCCGAGCTACAAAGCATTCCCATACAAGTGCCTTGGTGCCATTCTCTCTGCGTTTGGACATCTCTTGTAATAACACCTTCTATTTTACCTTCTGCTTGTATTTTGAATTAGTAGTATATTCTGAACATGTCATGCATTATCACTATTATTTTGTTGGCAGTTGAACTTATTATATTATTTTGTTAAGGTTGTATTTGAATATTACATTGCGTAGTTATGCGTAAAATTTATAAGCATGTTTGACATGTTCTCGGCATATGCATTCATAAAACGTCTTACATCAACCTCGGGTGTCAGCCACTACGTGGCCATCCCGTTGTCCTTTGGACACCGGGATCGGGGCATGTCAGATTGGTATCAGAGCATACTTAGGACTTCATTCTTCCACTTGGTAATCATAATATTTCCTGTAGTTAAAATCTTTCGTCATTCTAAATCTTGTTTGCCTCTTATCAGAAACATGGATCCTCCAGGTGCAAATGTGGCTCGTCGGCTTCCTTCTGGTTTAATTGGTGGAATTTAGCAGTTGACCTCCGCTCTGTGAAATGCTTTACCTAGGAATAACTGGCAGAGTTATACCTATATAGAGATTGCTCGGAGTCACAGTGTTACTGAGCTGAATGCAGTTGAAGCCTGTGAAGAGGCTGAGGATTGGATAGAAAAGATAGAGGATATACTGGAGGGTATGAAATGCCCAGTAATTGAATGGGCGAATACCGCTGGTTACTTCATTCAGGGTAACGCGAGGTTTTGGTGGAAGTCAGTGAATGACTCTCACCCACGTAACTCTTTGATGACTTGGTCTGCGTTCATGAGACTTTTCAGCAAACACTTTTTTAGCCCTGATTATCAGCTCAAGAAGAGATAGGAATTCCTAAATTTTCGCCAGGGCAACTTGACTATCACAGAGTTTAATAAAACATTTTGGCGGTTGGCGAGGCACCACACCGTGGTCAATGATAACTCTCGGGAGATGACGGTACAACTAGAGATTACTCTGAACCAGAATCAGCAAGGTTCAGAGTAACTAGGACCAGCACCGAAACCAGAACTAGCCTCGGAACCAGAATCAGCAGGGTTGTGGATTCTGATCCCGGGGCATGAGTGAGCTTTCTACTTTTTCTTCTTCCTTCGGCCTTAGACACTCTCAGTCCTTCAAACGACATAGTCAGGGTTCGAGATCTTCTAGCGAGGGCTTAGGCAGTGAGATATCGAGGCAGTCTTTCAGCCATTTTAATATAGCGGTCGCGACTTGTGCGCGTTGTGGTAAGCGTCATCAGGGTGATTACATTACTAATCCGGCCAAGTGTTTCAGGTATGGCAGCGTTGGACACATTGCTCGTAATTGCATTAGTGCACGTTCATATGATGATTATGCTTCTAGTTCGAGTCATGGTGGGAGTAATAATCCGAGTACTCAGAGTTATGGTAGGAGTAGCAATCTGAGTACTCAGTTTTCTGCTTAGAGACAGGCACAATATTTTGGAGCAGCTTTGGGTAGTCGTGCTCAAGGAACCAAGCGGGTCGCAATAGCCAGGGTGCTAGGACTCGTGGAGCCCGTAACGGTGGTTCTAGACGTCAAGCCCATGAACGTGTCATTGCCATGACTCAGCAGAAGGCAGAGTAGGATCCCAGAGCTATCACTGGTACGTTACTTGGTTTTGGTCACTAGGCTAATGTTCTGATTGATCTGGGTGCTAATTATTCATTCATGTCTCCACAATTTGAATGGGTGGTAAACCTGCAACCTACATCACTTGAATATGACATGTTTATACAATTGCCTCTTGGAGATTTATTTTGTGCACAATGGGAGTTTAGGGATTGCCCAAATATTGTCGAATGGGAACTTTTGGAGGCCAATTTGATTCCCTTCAAACTTATGGAGTTCGATATCATTCTGGAAATAGATTGGCTATCTAAGCACAATGCTTATGTCGAATGTAGAGAGCAACTAGTGGTATTTGATCAGCCTGGACGACCAGCGATCAAGTTTTAAGGTGAGGGACAGATCCTCCAGAATAATATTATTTTCGCCATCCGAACGATGAAGTTACTACAGAAGGGTTGTGTGGGATTCTTAGCTCACGTGGTCACCCAGGGTGAACCTTCTCTGTGTGTGCCAGTGGTGAATGAATTCACCGATGTATTTCCTGAGGATTTGCCGACGTTACCACCTGGGAGGGAAATCGAATTCACCATTGATTTACTTCCAAATACCAACCCCATTTCTTTGGCACCATACTGAATGGCACCGACTGAGATAAGGGAATTGAAGATTCAACTTCAGGAGCTTGTGGAGAAATGTTATATCCTTCCAAGCATGTCTCCCTGATGCACTTATTTATTGTTTGTCAGTAAGAATGATGGGTTAGTGAGACTCTGCATCGACTACAGGCAGCTTAATCAGGTAACAGTGAAGAACTGTTATCCCATACCTTGGATTGATGACTTGTTTGATCAAATGAGAGGTGCTCAGGTGTTCCCTAAGATCGATCTTCGTTCAGGTTACCATCAGTTGCTGATCCGAAATGAAGATGTACCGAATACTGCTTTTTGCACTAGGTATAGACACTATGAATTCCGTGTCATGCCTTTTGGATTAACTAATGCACCTACAGCTTTCATGGATATGATTAATAAAGTTTTCAGACCGTATCTTGATCGATTTTTTTATTGTATTCATTGATGACATATTGATCTACGTGGGAACAACCGAAGAATGTTACTTAAGTAATGAGTTTTCTGGGACTGGCTGGCTATTACCGACGTTTTGTGCTAGACTTCTCGATCATTGCTTGCCTTTTACTAAATTGACTCGGAATGAGATCAAATTCGACTGGGATGAAGATTGCTAACGGAGTTCTCAAGAGCTTAAATAGCTTCTTACCCACGCCCCCGTTCTTGCTCTTCCGGACGATGGCGGTGAGTTTGAAATACAATGATCCAACCTTGTCGGGATTGGGTTGTGTTCTGATGCAGCATGGGAAGATCATTGCCTACGCTTCCAGACAACTCAAAACTCATGAGAAATTATCCTACTTATGATCTGGAACTCGGAGCAGTAATCTTTGCTTTCAAAATCTAGCGAGAAGTGTCGTATCTTTACAGATCATAAGAGTTTGAAATATGTCTTCACCTAGAAGAAGTTAAATTTGAGGCAGAGAATGTGGATGGAACTCATTAGTGACTACGATTGCACTATTGAGTACCATCCTGGTCACGCAAATGTCGTAGCGGACGCACTTAGCCGAAAATCATATAGACAACTCACCTTCCTTCGAGCTATCTATGTACCGTTATTCTTTTCTCTTTGAGAAACCTGCGTTGCAGTGACACCAGATTCACAAGGAGCATTGTTGGCACATATCCAAATTAGGCCTGTTTTGGTGGACCTGGTTCGGGAAGCCCAAGAGCTCGACCAACAGTGTGCAGACCTAAAGGAACATGTGCAGAATGGTATGAGGCCAGATTCAAAGATTCGAAAAGATAGAGCCTTGTTGATAGGAAACAGGTTGTTTATGCTTAAGGACAACGAAGTGGTGAAACAGAAAATTCTTAATGAAGCCCATATTTTGACGGATGCCATCCATCCCCGGAGTACTAAATTGTGTCACTCCATTCGTCCGTTCTACTACTGGTATGAGGTGAAACATGATGTGATGGAGTATATGAAGAGATTTATAATTTGTCAGCAGGTGAAAGTGGATAGACAGAGACCTGAAGTGCTAATGCAGAATCTCCCTATACCAGCTTAGAAGTAGGAGGATATCACCATGGATTTTGTGTATGGTTTGCCGAGCACGTTGTCAAGGTTTGATGGCATATGGGTGATTATGGATTGACTCACTAAGACTTCTCATTTCTTACATGTTCAACAGACTTACACACTGGAGAAGTTAGCACAGTTGTTCATTGATAATATTGTTAAAACTTCACAGTGTACCCGTCACCATTGTTTCGGATCGAAATCCAAGATTTACCTCTAAATTTTGGAGAGCATTCCATGACGCCAGGAATACTCAGCTGTTGGACAACACTGCCTATCACCCACAGCCCGATAGTTAATCTGAAAGGACGATTCAAACTTTGGAGGACATGTTGAGAGTGTGTGTTTTCTTGTGGTAGGGTAGTTAGGATAACTATTTGCCATTGATCAAGTTTGCCTACAATAACAGCAACCACTCTAGTATCGGTATGGCACCGTTTAAGGCATTGCATGGGAAGGCGTGCCAGACACTGTTGTGTTAGACTGAGGTCTGTGAGAGGGTGTTAGTGGGGCCAGAAATTGTCGAAACCACTAATACTAACATCCAGTTGATTAAGAGGAATCTGAAGACGACACAAGATTGACAAAAGAGCATCGCAGACTGACATTCCAGGGATCGTGAGTATAAGATCGGTGATTTTGTCTTTCTGAAGTTGTCACCCTGGAAGGGTGTTGTTTGTTTTGGTAAGCAAGGGAAGTTAAGTCTTCGATATGTCGGTCCCTATTGAATCACAGAGAGAATTGGTGCAGCTACTTATAGTATAGAGCTACCACCAGAGTTGTCGTAGATACACGACGTATTTCATGTTTCCATGCTTCAGAAGTATGTGTCAGATCCCTCTCACGTTATTCAGCCGAAACTGTTAAAAGTGAGTCAGAACGTGAGTTATGTTGAGGAACCAGTGACGATCATCGACCAACAAGATAAAACTTTGAGGAACAAAGTCATTCCGTTAGTAAAGGTGATGTGAAGGAACTATGCAGTCGAGGAAGTGACATGGGAGATGGAAAAACTGATGATGAGTCAATATCCGTACTTGTTTCTTTGAGGTTGTATATTTCGGGGATGAAATTCTTTTAAGGGGGTAGATGAAACCCCATCCTTGTTTTATCGTCTTTTGAACTATCTAATTTATAAAATTACCATTGTACCCTTGAGTTGATTTTCGTTGACAGTCTCGTTATGAACGCGTAGGCTCAAACAGTTTTGAAATCGGATTTATAACGAAGATTCTACATTAGAAACGTCGAACGTTTTTCGGGTATTTCATGTTTCATTTTTAGTGTTCTTAAATTACGAACCAAGGGGACCCACATGGGATTCTTGTCCCCTTAGCTTTTACCATATCCGGATTTCACCGCTTCCTTTTTCAAATTTTGTTATCCCTTTTTTTCTCTATCTCCCCCTCACTTTCTCTCATTCTCTCTTAAACTCTCCTGAGCTCTCACCTCTCTCTACAAACTCTCACCCTTCTCTCTGAGAGGCTTGGAAAACCCCAAGCTCACCACTTAGACTGAGAGGCTTTGAAAGCCCCGTACCAAACATCATGGAACTCCATCGTTACAGTCACGGTGCACACTTCCCCCGACGAACTCCGGCAACTTTTGAGGCTTTTCCGACATAGGTAAGCTCCTAGAAACCCATGGGATGCGTTTTAAGGTTAGATCGAAGCTTGTTTTAAGCTGTACACACGTGTTAAACGCAGAAAAAGCTCAGAGTAAGCTTTCCCCAGTTTTCCGGCTAGCACCGCAACTTTGGAGGCCTTTTCAAGCCAAACCACGGCGAGTTAGCCATTGTGCAAGCTACCATTCTCTTCATCTCGTTGAGAACTATGATTTTCATTTTTGAATCCCTTGATTTGGTTGAGTATTGAATAAGTTATGAGCGTTTGAATTTCTACCTAGAAGCCGGCCAACCCACGGCCTGAAATCGGGTCGACCCGACCCGATACCCTTAAACCCGGATCCAAACCCAACTACTACCCTGCCCAAACCTTTGGGCAATGCTACCGGCTCAACCCAGAGTTTCAACCCACTATGCCAAGGCCAAACCCAAACCCTTAGCCCAAGCGCAACTACCTAACCCAGCCCAGAAACAAGCACAACCCAGAACCCAGATCCGACTTGACCCAGTTAGATCCCAGATCCCAGTCAGAGTGTGGGCCTGCGCGTGGGAACCTGTCTTGGCAAGTGACTTTTCCGGCGACCCAACTCAACGCGTTCAGTGACGCATGGCCGTCTGGGCCACCGCCCTATGGCGACGCGTGAGGGTACCTGAGGTTCCCCTTTAGGTTTTTCAACGTCCTGAATCTGTTTATGACATCCGTTTCCCGAAATTCAATCAGTTTAGTATAGTTTTATCAATTGGTCCCTTTATGTGCTTAGGTTCATCCTTCCTATTTTGCACGACTCTTCTACGTCGGAGTATCTATGAGTGGAGTGGACCCCTTCCAAAATCCATGATTTAATTATTAGAAATGCATACGTGAAAAGCATCATTTAATGGCTACGTTTTATGAAACGTTTATGTGTAAATTGGATTTTACGCTTTATGAAATATCATGCTTTACTGGACTTATGTTTACTGAGGTATTTTTGAATATGATTTATGATATGATGTTTGAGCTACTGAGCTCAGATGATATATATTTTGGAAAGATTATGTTCGATGATTTTTATGTGCTTATTCAGTGGTTACTCATACTATGTGCCTACGGGAGAATGATATCTATATATGGCTTCGATCGGGTGATGTAGGGACCTACGGGCGAATGAAGGCCTTCGGACAAATGAAGGTTTACATATGGCTTCAGTCGGGTGATGTAGGGGCCTACGGGCGAATAAAGCCCTACGGCCGATTTTGATACCACTACTGAGCACACTATATATGATATATGTTTTATGAAGTTTTATGGCATGATATGGTTTTTGGAAAAACCTATTACATATTATGCTATTGAGTTTTCATAAACTTTAGGGGTCAGTACGTTGATAAATAACTGTTTTAATATTACTTATATATCAACTTAGTCCACTCATGCTTTGTTTTGCACCCCCTCAGGACCTAGGAACGAGGCATACGATCCGAGCTACGAGGCATTCCCATACCAGTGACTATGTGTCCTTCTCTCCGTATTTGGACATCTCTTGTAATAACACCTTCTATTTTACCTTCCGCTTGTATTTTGAATTAATAGTTCGCTCTGAACATGTCATGCATTATCACTATTATTTTGTTAGCAGTTGAACTATTATATTGTTTTGTTAAGGTTGTATTTGAATATTACAATGCGTAGTTATGAAATTTATATGCATGTTTCACATGTTATCGGTATATGCATTCATAAAATGGCTTGCATCACCCCTGGGAGTTGGCCAACACGTGGCCATCCCATTGTCCTTCGGATACTGGGATCGGGAGTGTCAGAAGACTTGACGCAAAATCGAGCGCAATGACATTCTAGGATTCATACAGCTGGCCCCACTTAGTGTAATAAGGTTTGGTTGTTGTTGTTGTTTGTACCATTGCAATGTCCTCATCCTTTATGTCTCTTCCATTACAAATAAAGAGGAATATCACCATACCATAGTACTGAGTAACAAATTTACTCATTCTTAAATATACCAATTTTTTATAGGAGTTTTTTAACTTTAATCCTTGAAGAAGATTAAAATTTAATAAAAACCTAGTGTGAGATTGCATAGCAAGTTTAGTCCTTTATTGTGTACTTAATTCAAATTTATATTATATTTTTGTTTTAATATTTAATGGATATCTTATTTAATGTATAATGATCCGTCCTTAATTTTATTATTTTATTAAATTTAAAAGAGTGAAATGATGAAAATGCCCTTAGAGGCAAGATTCTTGAATTTCATTGACCATCATTTCATGACACGTTTGACCTATTATTGTACAGTATTCTTGATGTACTCGATGGTACGAACTCATAGGTGCACAGAAAATCAAATTTGGCGCTACAATGGAGATTTTACGAACTTACGAACGTGCAATACGATTTGGTAATTTTCACATCTCAGGAGATATTTTATGTTTCGTCTTTTTGTGGCTTAGAGCTGTGTGCCACGTCGGGCCCACACCCTATTCTCTCCCTCTTCCTTGTGTCTCACACTCTCGCGGGGTCTCTCTCATCCCCATCTAACTCTCTCTCTAACTCTCTCATTTGCAAACTCTCTCTCACTAAAAACTCTCTTATTCTTCTCGGCAACTAAAGTCATCACCACACTTCGCCATTTCTGGCGAACTTCAGACCACCACCTCATCTCTCTGTCACTCGCCACTATCTCAACTCTCTCTGTCACTCGTCCTACACCTAGCTCCCTCGACCTATCATGCTTCCAACCCTGCAAACATAGTATGGTCGTGAAGCCCAGATCACTACCATGACTGTCACTATACTGGTTACCCCGACGAAATCTGCAAACTTTCCAGCCCAAAAAACTACGAAATGAATAGTGACTTTTATCATTGTTCACTCATTTCTCGGACCATGGTGAGCCTCGAGACCCTCAAATCCTTCTTATTTTGAAGCTCTTATGTTGTTTTTAATCTTAAAAATGAATTTTGGGGATGATTTTATTCAGAACACACACGGGGAAGAATTTTCCCTAGTTTTCCGGGGGCTGACCAGCCACATTCAGACCATTTTTTCAGCCAACACCAACGTTAATTCGGCCCCACTTTGGTAAGGTTTTGTTCCCTACATTTGTAGCTTCACATTGGTTTTTGAATCATCGATTTTAGTTTAGTATTGAGCTCGATATGAGCTTTGGAAGTCGATTGTTCAACCTGCAAAACCAGAGCCTTCGCGAGGAAGGCGAGTACAGTAGTACTCGCACACACATGAAGATGCTTATGGGATCCCATGTCCTCAGCGCGTGGCGGCACGTGCAGCGGCGCATGCAGCAGCGCATGGAAGAACCAAAGGTCCCTTCTTAAGTTTCTTGACGTGCCGAACCCGAATTTGCCTTCCATTTTCTGAAATTCAACCATTTTAAAATAGTTTCTTTATTAACAGTACATTGTACGAAAAAACGTATTTACATTAGTTCGTTATATATTTACGTAAATGATTTCGTTTGAAAGTCAAACGTATTTCGAGGATCTTCGATGCCTACGAGGCGGATTCGACCCAGCGACATGATTTGTGAGCGGGTCTTTGCTTTTAAATATTATATATTTATTTAGTTTCCATTTATATATTTGATGAAGAATTTTCTACGCTACACCTAGATTAGGTTAACGTATATAAAAAATTAGCGTATGACGGAATTCATGAAATTATATTGCATCCAACAGGATGCACAGGTATGTGTATTATTATGGATACTTTAATTGTATTTACAATTATGAATAAAATTTCATTGATTAGGATTATTGAATTATCGAAATTATTGATTTACCTTTGCATGATCATGTTTACGTTATATGTTCATCGTGTGCTATAATGGTGTTTGTACTTGCCCGGGTCAGGGCCAGGCTTCACGTGTATGTTCACATCGCACCATACGCTCACTTTAGATCTATTGTGGGTGCTAGTCATGTCCTAGATTGCTATAGGCAATTAAGACTCGTATGTGACGCGCATAGTGCCAGTCTTGTTTTTGTCATAATATCTCTGCATGAACTCGTGTGTAAGCACATGTTGATGCACACTCGATATGATATACTTGCTCATGCGATATGTTGCAATTATTGAATGTTGTGTGCTTACGTATGAGATATTGTGAAATATTGCATGCTCGAGATATTACAATTTACGGTAAGTATTTTCTTACTATCCGTAGTATGCTATTTTGGAAACTATACTTGTTTTACAGCGAGGGGTTATATTTTTGAAAATGTTTTACAAAACTTTATTTTTAGGCCCACTCATCCTTGTTTTTCACCCCTCCAAGTTTTAGTGGCAAATTTTGTGTCGACAAGGATTTCTGGCATAAAGTTGGTATTAAAGACTACTTCCGATGGTATAATTCTTATCCAACCTTTATTATACTTTACTTATGCTTTGGCATCACGTGTTAAATGGGTACATCTCCACTCATATGCGCACTATTGTAATTAGACACTTTTAGGATTAAATTTACTCACTTTTTCCATATCACTACATTTTTTACTTCGTAACCCACTTGGTGTCGGCTAGCACAGCTCGATTCAGAGTCCAGGTAGACTTTACGGGTCTGGGTGTGTCATAATGTCTCCACTTAAAATCTTAAATTTATTATTACACACATTTTAATTCATTAATTTTCTTTAACTCCTCTAATTATTACTTTTTTTAACAAAACTCTTCTAATTAGTGTACCTAATCATCCGTATGATAATATATTTTACTAAACTAGTGTACTAAGATGTCCACACCTAAATATATTATGATGAATGGTGGCACATAAAAAAAAAATAAGCAAAAGCATAACTGTTCCAAAAAATCCGTACCTAAACATATTATACTAAACTAATGTGTCTAAATCTAAGTACCCAAATATATTATACTAAACCACTGTACTGAAATGACCGTACCTAAACATATTATATTGAGATCATTTTGTCAAATGCCTTTAGATTATAAGTGAAGAAATTCTCTGCCAAGGAAAAGTCTAGATCGAAGTCAAACTAATAGCCCTAAAGCAGGGCTATTGTGTCGGTAATTGTGTACCACCATAGATTCACCAAACAATTCTATTACCATTCTTTCGTCATCATTACCAACCCTTCTAAGATAGGAAATCAGAGATAGTTTTGATTCCTTGGCAGTACCCGTTAGTATATTATCTATCAGAATTCCTACGAAGTTTTTTTTTCTTTTCGTCGAAATTTCCAAGAAAGCATGTGTTATAATTTCAAGCATAGTTTTTTTTTTCTTGAGTGACAATGTGGTGCTAAAGTGGTAGCACTCGACGGAAGATCATCCGGGGGACAATCACCTTTGGTCCCCGACTATACTAATATTTCAAGCATAGTTATAATTTTGAATCTTCCAGAGGCAGATTGAATTCCGTTAAATCCCATTTCTAAGTACATTATTAGCAATTTTCATTCATGAACTTGGAACATTCCAACTAACACTAGTTCCCAAAATTCCTTTTGATATTGTACTCGTCATTTTGAATAGTATAGGCATGAGACCACGAGTTATTATACCTTTGGTTAGCAAAAATCCCAGAAGCAGTAAGTAAATTTCCCTTAGAATCAACGAAATCGAGTCATTGAGATCAAATCCTTACCAATCATCCGAAACAATCCACTCGAGCAAGCTCTAACATGTAATCAGCCTACGGTGGCACTACTTATTGACGATACTGTTCGATATCCAGAAGCCGTCAACCAGTATTTAGGCATTATGATTTTTTATATAGGATATATGCTAGTATCTGGGAGTGATACCTTTGTGCCAAAACGCCGGTTTACAGTTTCATGGTGACGAAGAATATCAGAATATCTTGAATGCGTTAATTAGTGGCTCAATTGTTAGACTAATTAATAGTGACTAACTGAGCCGAAGAAATTAAATCGTGGAAACTTAAGAGCAAGCCTTTTAGGAAGACAGTAAACTTATAGTTGTGTTAACCCTATCACTCAATCAGGTAACCAGAACATTCCTAACTAGACCCGAGCACGAATTTAGGATACCTCCGTTAGGATTTTGTTTGATTTGGGTACCATTCACTTCATCGTCTCATCTTTAACTATTTCAACATTTCAATCACCTGGTACCCTAGTCGGGTAAGTTCTGAAAATCCTAATGCCACGAGGCAAAATTTATCTTATTCCGTGCAAATGCAGTGGATGCACCATTCTTTTACCAATTTGAAAATGCTAGTTAATCTATTTCATTGGATATTGTGGATTTCCACGTTAACTAATATATGAATTGACTACATCGTAATCATCCATTTGGTGAAGCATTGATCTAAAATTGCCACTTTCGATTACTAATCATCCCTTTGGTCACTTTCATAAGCAAATGTTAGAAGCTGAAGTATGAGTTATTTTTCACGCTGTAAGGGCAAAATGAATATTGAGAAAGTTACGAAGACCTTATAACACATGTCGTACAGAAGGAAGTAGTATATATGTTTCGAGGATGTATACCTTTGATGTCATTTCCAAAATTACTTGGATATCACAAAATTGTGAAGTAAAGTACAACATCGTTTTACTTTTCTAATATCACCCTTATTTTCTGTGCATCTTATCGAACGACTCCTTCAACCTTGAGAAAACTAAGTTACAAAAACTTACCGATTAAGAATTTATCCAACCAAACACCTTATCTTAGGGAACCTCTAACCTAGTTAGGAAAACAAAAGACTAAACCTTAGGACCGTACTTAGATTTTAGTAACTCAAATCGGGTGGCGATTAAAAACCATTAATACCCATACTTCGAGGTGATGGTCTACCTGACCAACTTTTGTAACCTGAGTTTTCTTCCATAACCTGACGAATTCGTAGCAGTCTTATCGACGACCCTCTCGTTTACTTCAGCAGTGAGACCAAATTCTCTGAACATCGGCAGTCAGCTTTATACCAAATTCCTCAAATGCTAGCTTGGATTAAACTGATACTTTTCTTGGGAGATGTGATCTCAATAAATGATATTCTTTTCTTTTCCCAAAAGGTTGAAACTGTAGAAATTGAAATCCTTACAAAGTGTTATGAAATTTTAGACATCTTTGGTTTTGTCAATTTTTATCGACCGTTTATTGGCGATTTTTCAGCTACATTATTTTTCCTCTTTAGTTGATCTGGAAAGCTAGTTTAATTTAAGCGCTGGCTGTGAATAAAGTTTCTGACAACTGAAGTGGCATCTCAATCGAGCATTGTTTTTACACTTTACGATGACATCGGTAATTTTGAATTCTACAGTGACGTTTCACTGACTACTATGGTTGTGTCCGGACCTTGGAGAACATGTTGCATACAACGATAGTTATTATTCTGGTTTGGGTATGGTGCCGTTTAAGGCGTTGTATAGAGATTTTACGCACCGTACATTTGTGATAGATAAGTATTCGAGTGATCGAGATTACGATGTAAGAAATTGTGTGCTATTGACAATGTCGCCCGAGAGGGTAATGCGTGAACACGATCGAGACTTTAATCAAACGATTTATGTGTATTTCCCAATGAGGGGCAAGATGGTAATATTGCACCCTCGAGAATTTCTTACTTGCTTACCGAAACAACAATGAGTTGCCGGTATTGCGGGCTGCAGACAGTAATATTGATAACTTATTTGTTGGATTCATTAAGCAAGTGGACAAATAGTCTCGTCTACCTTAGTATTTGCATTCGTTTATTTATTTATTTATTGTTTGGGCTTGACCTAAAGATACTACACTTATTCTCGGAGTACGTGGTGCTACGTATGCGTAGGTGAAATTTTTCTATGTTCAGTTTTAATTTCAGTACAACTATTTTAACTTTACTTTATTATATACGTATTTTAATGTGATGTTATTATATATCTATTTTTGACTTTATGTTTTTATAAAGGGACAAACTTGGCTGCTTAATAGTGAGCACGAAGTCCTGCTGAATAGCCATTATGGCTGTTTACCGGTTTGACACTTGTCCACTGTTTTTTTCCTTTCTAAAAAAATTATGCAATATTAAAATATTATGTAAAGGACCAAAATAACTTTATGCCCCGGTTCAATTTGTCCAGTTTTCTCCCTTTCCTCTATTTTGTTTCGCACAAACCCCAACTTTTCTTTTGTTCCTCTTCTTAGATAAAAGCCAATCATGTTACTCATGGATTCTCTTTAATCTCCATATCTCATCAGCAACATCAGGTATATGCACCCATTTTAATTTCAAGTTTTGGCAATTTTAATTAGTGGTTTTTTGATATTTAGGAATTACGACTCTAATTCTTGTTATTTAGGGTTACTGTTCTTTCACTTGTTTTCCAAGCATCTAATTTTCATTTCATTCAATGCTTGTTCCCTGTACAGTGTGCGTATACAAACCCATAATCTATTATTTTGAAAAGTGGCTGATTCTTTTTCATTTATTTGGTTCATTGGGTTATGTAGTTAATCCAAAGTTGTCTTTTTTGATTCATCAATTTGCAAGCAATATGTTTGAAATAAAATATACTCATGTTGTGGCTGTTTAAGTTTAAAAACTCTTTTGTTCACAATATTTTTGCTTTTCAGATTACTAGAGATGGATACTTCAGGTTTAATCAATGGGCCATGTGGTGATTCCGGAGTTGATTTACAAGGTGAGTCCCAATCTTATAATCCACCTATGAATAATCTATATAGACTGAAAGTTCATATGGATGTACTTGGAAGGGAATTTAGTTCGTGTGATAGTGCATATAAGTTTTATGTCGATTATGGTGGAAAACGTGGTTTCAATATACGGAAACATCACTAGACAAAAAACAACATGAATTTGGTGTCACGAGTAAGTTATTGTTGCTCAAAAGAAGGTTTCCAACTAAAAGACAAACAGCGTGAAGTTGTAACTTATTCGCAACCAATTTCAAGAGTTGGTTGCTGAGCACATATGACTTGTCTACTTCAGAAGAACAGAAAATTTAAGGTTGTGTCGTTTGAGGAAGGTCATAATCATGATTTGATTGCAACAACAATGAAGCATATGCTTAAGATCAATAGAAGTATGTCTAAGGCTCAAAAAGCACATGTTGATGATGCAGAAAAGACAGGATTACCTATTAAAGCAACAGTGGACCTAATGAGCATAGAAGTTGGAGGTCGTGACAATCTAGGATTTTTGGATAAAGATTATCAGAATTATATGCATAGCAAGCGAAATACTAAAATGAAAAAGGGAGATGTTGGTCCTATATTGCAGTATTTCCAAAAAATGCACTTGGAAAACTTCTCCTATTTTTATGTGATGCAAGTTGATGATGATGATATGATCACAAACATATTTTGGGTTGATTCACGTTCGGTAAGTGATTATAATGTCTTTGATGATGTTGTGTGCTTTGATACCACTTATCAAACCAACCAATATGGTCGACCATTTGCACCATTTGTTGGAGTTAACCATCATAAGCAAACTGTAGTATTTGGTGTAGCTTTGTTGTATGATGAAACTACAACTTCTTTTCAGTGGCTATTTAATACTTTTCTTTCAGCAATGTCCCGAAAACAACCAAGAACAATTCTTACAGATCAATTGGCTACAATGTCAAGGGCAATATTTGAAGTCTTTCCTGAAACTTATCATCGATTATGTGTTTGGCACATTTATCAAAATGTAGCCAAGAATTTGCTCATGATTTCAGCATATGTGTATATGATTATGAAGATGAAAATGAGTGGCTACTAGCATGGAATAATATGCTTGAGAAATATAGCCTTCAAGACAACAATTGGTTGTGTGACATATTTAACTTGCGAGAAAAATAAGCTTTAGTGTATGGGCGGCATACTTTCACTGCGGACATGAAGAGCACACAATGTAGTGAATCTATGAACAATGTCTTAAAAAAATATTTGAAGCCTGAACATGATTTTCTATGTTTCTTTGGGCATTATGAGAGAGTGTTGGCAGATCGAAGATATCAAGAATTACTTGTTGATTTCAAGATGATGGAGACTAGTCCTATATTATTAGCAAATGTAGAAATGTTGCAGCAAGCGGTGGAGGTTTATACCCCAGAGGTATTTAAACTTTTCCAAAAAGAGTACACATGCTTTCTTGGTTGTAGTATTCACAAAGTTGATAAGTCTGGGAAGATTACGGAGTACAGAGTATTTTGTGCTAGTAAACGTCAAGAACACTTGGTTAAATTTGAAGCTTCAACACAGATAGTTGAGTGTAACTGTATGAAATTCTCTTTTGTTGGAATTTTATGTGGTCATGCAATCAAAGTGCTTGATAAGAAGAATGTGAAAAAATCCCATCCCATTACATATTAAATCGATGGACAAGAGCGGCAAAGGCTAGAAGTATGAAAGATTACCATGGAATGGATACTCATGACAATCCTAAAAGGTCTACGGGAAAGCGTTACAGCCATTTGTGTTGCAATTTTCGTGAAATTGCTTCCTTAGCTGCAGAGCATGACAAGTTAACTAAGTAAGCACATCATCGTTCAATTGAGATACTTAAAGGCTTGGAAGAAATAAAGAAAAGCCTTGGTGAAAAAGATTGCATAAGTGGTGTTCAAAATTTGAAAGGCAAGGATGATTCAACTGGTAAAGAACATGTTGAGATAATGGTTGAGCCTAATAATTGTGAAACAATAATTTTTTGTGGAGTTGAGAGAAAAGCTATAGTCGTAAGTCCACGCGGTCGACTGAAGGACCCGTTTGAACAAAAAAAGTCTAAGTTGACATCCAAAAGTAAAAAAACTCCTACAAGACGACAAATAGCTGTGGAGGTACCTAAATTGTATTATGTGCATGTACGAAGTGATTAATGTGTTATCTTGCAAATGTAATTTTATTTTTTTGGTCAAAAATTTTTGTAAGAATTTACTTGCAGAGGAGAAAGTTTACAAACACTCCAGGGTGTACGACATGAGGCTCATTTATTTGATAGCTTGCCTTAAGTAAGGACTTTTAACTCTTTTAATTTTAATAAAGTTATACCAAAATTTAATTTCTAGACATAAGAGTTGAGCTTGAGAATTCAAACTTACTCTTTAAACATAAATGTAGGGATATGTCAATGTTGGTACTGGTTTAGAACAACATTTTCAAGCTACACGAGGAATTCAGTGCACCAATTTATTGCCTTACTTTGAAAGAATTTTTAGCTTGTCAACTTCTTTTATCTTGTTTTTATTTTCTAATATATTAATTTCAACACTCATTTTTTCTTTTGGCTCTCATAGGATATACCAAAGGGAACCAAGTTTCCATTTTTAACTTCTGGAAGTTTGGACGAGATTACATGTTGGCAACAAAATGTCTCTTTCACTCAACTGCTTAATGTGAGTATTACATATATGACAACTATATTACATACAAACAAATATAGATGTGTAGAAAATGTTGATCCTATTATATATTTAGCCGCTTGACTTTTTGTTTGTAGGAATCAACAACAAATTTTCTTGCCTTTTCACAAGATGAAAGAGCCAAACAAAATGGAAATTGAGCAGGATTTTCATTTGTAGATTTTTTGTAAAATGGAAAATTGGAGGTGTGGAGTATCCACCTATTATTTTGGCATCCTGCAACATGAAGAAAAAATTGGAAGATATTTCTTTTTGTTTTTGGCAAATTTTGTGCATTATAGAAAGTTGAAGTGGAGGTTGCACCATTTTCCTTTTGAATTGTACTATCTTAAGTTAAAATAACTTGTAATTGTCTTTGAATTGGCAAGTTGCTTTCTAAAATAGTTATTCTAATCTTTTATACAAGTATTTTTAACATTGCATAAAAAAATTAAAGAACCCATTAATTAAATTTGCCTAAACTTGAAAATTAAAACCGGTGTGTGCATGTGCTTTTGCTAAGAAGAGGAACAAAACAAAGTTCGGGTCTATGAACAAAAGAGAGGAAAGGGAGAAGACCGGACAAATTGAACATGGGTATAAGGGCATTTGGTCCTTTACATGATATTTTAATATTACATAACTTTTTTAAGAAAGAAGAAAAATAGTGGACGTGTGTCAAACTAGTAGGCAGCCATAGTGGCTGTTCAGCAGGACTTCCTGCTAACTATTAAGCAGCCAAGGTTTGTCCTTTATAAAGGATTTTATATTTTAGTATTGTACCGAAGGAGAAGGAAAGTTTGAGTTTGGAAGCATGAAAGAGGAATCATTGCAATCCGATTGCGACGGAATGACATTCTCTTTTATACAACCACTCTAGCTTGATTTCTTCTTTATATGTTTTCTTCTATCTTTTCACTATGTTATGTATAGCAAGTTATTTCAAATTTCAAGGATGAAATTTTTTTAAGGTGGGTAGATTGTAACGACTCGTCCCTAATTTTACGATTTTATTCATTTTAAGAGTGAATTGACAAAAATACCCCTAGAGGTGAAATTGTTGACCTTCATTGACCGTCATTTCGTAACGTGTATGAGATATTATTTTATCGTATTCTCAATGTACTCATTGGTATGAACGCGTAGGTGCATGGGAAATCAAATTTGGAGCTACGATGGAGATTTTACGAACTTTCGAACGTAAACGGCGATATGCTAATTTTCACATCTCGGGAGATATTTTATGTTTCATCCTTTTGTGGCTTAGAGTTGTGTGGCACGTGGGGCCATACCTCATTCTCTCAATCTCTCAATCTCCCCATGTCTCCAAGTCTCGGGATCTCTCTCATCCCCATCTAACTCTCTCTCTAACTCTCTCATTTTCAAACTCTCTCTCACACTAAAAACTCTCTTCTTCTTTTCTACAACTAAAGCCATCACCACACTTTGCCCTTTCCTGCGAACTTCAGACCACCACCTCATCTCTCTCTGTCACTCGTCCTACACCTAGCTCCCTCGACCTATCATGCTTCCAACGGTTACCCCAACGAGATATGCGAGCTTTCCAGCCCAGAAAACTAGGACTTCAAGCTACGAACTCAACCTAGCCATGGAACACAACACTGCACAGTGACTTTTATCACTGTTCACTCATTGCTCCGACCATGGTGAGCCTTGAGACCCTCAAATCCTTCTTATTTTGGAGCTCTTATATTTTTTTTTGCCTTAAAAATGAGTTTGGGGGACGATTTGATGCAGAACACACAGTGGGATGAATTTTTTGCAGTTTTCCGGTGGCTGACCAGCCACATTCATGCCAATTTTTTTGCCAACACCAACGTTAACTCGACCGCACTTTGGTAAGGTTTTGTTCCCTACATTTATAGCTTCACTTTGGTTTTTGAATCGTCGATTTTGGTTGAGTATTGAACTCGATATGAGCTCTGGAAGTCGGTTGTTCAACCTGCAAAACCAGAGCCTTCGCGAGGAAGGCAAGTACACTGGCACTCGGCGCGCGTGAGGGCACGTGGCTACCAGTGCGGATACCTTGTGGCAGCACGGGCGGCGGCACATGGAGGAACCAGAGGTCCCTCTTTAGGTTTCTTAATGTGCCGAACCCGAATCCGCCATCCGTTTTCTGAAATTCGACAGTTTAAAAATAGTTTTTTTATTAGCCGTATAACCGTACATTGTATGAAAACATGTATTTATGTTAGTTCGTTATATATTTACATAAACGATTTTGTTTCTAGGTGAAACATATTTTGAGGATCTTCGATGCCTATGAGGCGGATTCGACCCAACAACATGATTTGTCAGTGGGTTTTTGCTTTTAAATATTATATATTGATTTAGTATCCATTTACATATTTGATAAAGAATTTTCTACGTTACACCTAGATTAACGTATATAAAACATTAGTGTATGACGAAATTCATGAAATTATACTACGTCTGACGGGATGCACATGTATGCATATTATTATAGATGCTTTAATCGTATTTACGGTTATGAATAGTATTTCATTGATTAGGATTATTGAATTATCGAATTATCGATTTATCTTTGCATGATCATGTTTACGTTATCTGCTCATCATGTGTTACACTGGTATTTGTACTCGCCCGGGCCAGAGTCAGGCTTCACGTGTATGTTCACATCGCATCGTACACTCACTTTGGATCCATTGTAGGTGCCAGTCCTGTCCTAGATTGCTATAGGCAATTAGGACTCGTATGTGAGGCGTATAGCGCCAGTATTCACGTGATTGTAGTACTAGATCGTAAATCATTGTTACACCTAGTCATGTTCATGTCAGAGTATCTCTGCATGAACTTGTTTTACGGCGAGGGGTTATTATATTTTCGAAAAGGTTTTACAAAACTTTATTTTTAGGCCCACTCACCCTTGTTTTTCGCCCCTCTAGGTTTTAGTGGCAGATTTTGTGTCGAAGAGGATTTCTGGCATAAAGTTGATATTAAACACTACTTTTGATGGTATAATTCTTATCCAACCTTTACTGTACTTTACTTATGCTCTGGCATCATGTGTGAAATGAGTACATTCCTAGTCACATCCGCACTCTTGTAATTAGGCACTTTTAGGATTAAATTTACTCACTTTTTCCACATCACTACACTTTTGGCTTCGTCACCCTCATTGTGTCAACCAGCACAACTCGATTCAAAATCCAAGTGGACTTTCTGGGTCGGGGTGTGTCGTAATTTCTTTTTAAACTTATTATTACAAACATTTTAATTCATTAATTTTCTTTAACTCCTCTAAATTTTATTTTTTGAACAAAACTCATGTAATTAGTGTACCTTATCATTCGTACGATAATATATTTTACTGAACTAGTGTACTAAGATGTCTGCACCTAAATATATTATGATGAATGGTTGCACATAATAAGAAAAAGATTAGGATTCTCTTCTGACCCTTAAAATCTGAGCCAGCTGAGCAGGCGATCGTGACCGTTGAAATTTGATCCAATGGCTACAAACAGGGGGCCACCTCTAAAGTTATAATAATTGTAGCCGTTGGATTTAATTTCAACGGTCACGATTGCCTGCTCAGCAGGTTCAGGAGAGAATCCTGATCCATAAGAAAATATGCAAAAACATAAATGTGCCGAAAAATCCGTACCTAAACATATTATACTAAACTAATGTGTCTAAATCTCAGTACCTAAATATATTATACTAAACTAGTGTACTGAAATGACCGTACCTAAACATATTATACTAAACTTGTGTACCGAAATATTTGTACCTAATAAATTAGTGTCACATAAGAAAATATGCAAAAATACAAGTGTACCAAAAAGTCTTTACCAAAATATTTTCTTCTATAAGATACTTACCCTAAATTGGTGATGCAAAATGTCAACAAATAAAAGCTAATTCATTTGAATTCAAATTGAAATGAATAATAAAATTTACTAAGAGGATAAATTTATAAAATTTTGGTAAAAATATTTTTCTTATAATTTAATCTATGGACATCATAAATTTATAAAAAAAAATAGACATTGAATGAATATGCTAACATTAAATAGATTTTAGGGACTAAAATCAACTTTTAATCTTATAGAAGACATATATATGTGTATGTTGTAAATGACACTTTATCATAGTGGCAGAAAGTAATCAGATCATGCACCTAGTGATGTTCAATCTCGGTCATTCTCTTTCCCCCTAAAACACAGCTGTATATGCAAAATGTACCAATTTTTTAAAATATAAAATGTATATATATTTTTCCATGTAAAATCCACTCAACTTTTTCTAATCCATTTTTTAAACAATATATCCATGTCAAGTTTATTCAAAGAAACTTACTAATAATGTTAAGCCTAATATCTATTGTTATTATTATTATTATTTTATAGTTAGAATTGTTTTGGGTTTAAAGATTCTACCAAAAGTTTTATTTACAATAATAATGTTTAGGTTAATTTGATGAATGTACCCATGTTCATATATGTACATATTTTCTTTGGCAAAACATTATTTTCTATGTTTTTTTTTTTAATTTTCTTCCACGGAATAGGAATATAATTTATTCTTTAATCTTTTCAATCCCACAAATAATGAGTTTATTTAAAATCTCATTAACATAACCAAATACAAATTTTATTATTAAGTTAAAAAAAAATATAATAACAAAATACATAAATACATTAATGTCAAGGACCTTGATAACAAACTGAAAACTAGTAGGGTTTCAATCAAATAACATTAGTGGTTAGGGCATATTCAAAATCTCTCAAAAGAGAACAACATGCAATTAACAAAAGCCAGTGGTCGAAAGGTGTCGAGCCCTTGCATGACAACGTGGGTTCAAATCCCGTCGGTAGCTAATCTAACATCTTATCTAACAAAATTTTCAAAACAGATTTATCTCTATTAAAATAGCAATTTCTGGAATCTAAATGATTTTGATTTGGGGAGTTTTCATGAAAATGGCTTGGGTTAAGTTTAATTTAATAAAAAATCATGCTATAACTTTATTCAATGAAAAAAACTTAAATTTTAATGAAAAACCCTTAACTTTTAATAAAGATGACAAAAGAACTTAAATTTTAATGAAAATGACACAATTTTAATATTTTTAAATATAAAAAAACCCGACGCGTCTGGATGCGCACTTCCATCACAGACACTATTTATGAAACAGTACTACGTTGTTTATGAAACTTAACGGTACTATACTATTTATAAAACTGAACACTATTTATGAAACTGCAGTACATATTTATGAAACTAAACGGTACAACATTATTTATTGTCTAGATTCATAAATAGTGCTTAGTTCTTGGTTCACTTTTGTAAATAGTGCTTAGTTATTGGGTCCTGTTTCATAAATAGTGTATAGTAATTGATACATTTTTATAAGTAGTGTCTCATTCTTGATCCAATTTCATAAATAGTGTCTAATTCTTGGTCCACTGTCATATAAAATGCCTAGTTTTTGGTCATGTTTCATAAATAGTGTATAATTCTTGGTCCAGTTTCATAAATAGTGTATAGTAATTGATACAGCTTCATAAATAGTGTCTATTTCTTGGTCCAGTTTCATAAATAGTGTCTATTTCTTGGTCCAGTATTTTACATTGAACTCTTTCAATTTTTTATATTTTCTAATCAAACAAAGAACCAATTAGAACAGGAGGTAATTGAAAATTCATATGGTTCACAACTCAAAAAAAAATTTGGAGTCCTTATGTTATGTTAATGAACTCCACAAGTTCTCTCTAGGAATGCTATTTTATTTTCTTCCAAAAACAACCCCTTCTCCTGCAAGTTTTTTTTATGAATACCCTTTCTCCAGCCATCAACCACTCCACATAAAAAAAATAAATAAATTAACAAAGGTGCGGCATACATTTTAAATGGATAAAAAACTCCATGGAAGCAAATACATAAGCTGGGAAAAAGCACCAGCACACCAAACCAAACAAAACCTGGGAAAAAATGCTGTGCAATTTCACGCGCGTAGTTAGGTTTTTTTGTTTTTTTATTTCTTTGTCTTTATTATTAAATAAAGTTATAAGATAATTTTTTATTAAAATTAAAGTTTTGAAACCATTTTAATTAGTTTTTCTTATTTTGGGTGAATCTAAGGTATCCCCCAGCACGTAGACGAGGACTAATTCCTTGATCCGGATCGAACACCATTCGGGGGGCAAGCTCTCCCAATGCTGGCTTCTCCATTCACAAGGCTCGAACTGGAGATCTTGCTTAAGGAGAATAAGCTCCTTACCACTTGAACCACCATTGGCATTAGTTTTCCTTTTAATTAATTGCCTATACGATTATATCTTACTGCCTCAGTATTTTATTAAACAACTTTTCATATATTGTACAGGAAGCATTGTAACATACAGCAATTAAATACACAAACAGTGATGAAACCTATGAACGTGACTGGCTCGGGATTTAGTTTTGGGATCGTTACTTGGAAAAACTCCGGCCCGTCTTTTCGTGCAATTCTCCGGTAAATTATAAGGACTCAGTCGATCGGCACTCGGGAATAAGGACCACGTTGCTGTTATTATTATTATCATTATTATTATGTCTTTTATGGTCAACCAGGACGGGAAAGGATCCTTACCGGATCTTTTCCTAAGGATCCTAGGAATTCCGTGATCTCACTCGTTCATTATATATCATACGGTCAGAAATCATTTCAAAATTTAAAATTAAATAAGAATAGTGCCTAATGAAAACTGATCGCACGATATACGATGAACGGGTGAGATCACGAAATCCGTAGGAAAATGATCCGGCAATGATCCTTTTCCAACCAGGACCACGTTATTAATTTAGGGACTGAAAAATTTGGAAAACGTTGCACAATATTGTGTAGTAGTTAGTACAAATCACATGCAAATATAGCAAGTGACCTTTAGAAAATAGCAAGTTTTATATGATGATACTCTTTTCTTTTCAAATTTGAGTTTCAGAACCTCGTGGCTCGTGATCAGTTACCAAATATATCCAATTATTTTGGTTTGTTGAATAAAGATGCTCTCAAAGCATTTAGTATTTTTAACCCAAGCGATAACGATAACTTATTAATAATAAAAATACGTTTACAAGAGGGTGTTAATTGGGAGAAATTTTTCCAGGTATCTGGCACATATGCTGACCTGGAGTTCCACAAATAAACATTTGACATCTGTATAATTTATTCTTTTAAATTAAAAAAAAATGCCACTTGTTTCACAATAACTAAGATACTAGAGGGGTGTTTGTTTGCCCTCACTAAGTGGGACTGGCTGGACTAGCTGTTAGTCCAATACCGTGTTTGTTCCATGTTGGGATTAACATTAATGAGACTAAAGGGGACTCGCATGGACAAAACCCTTCGCTAAGAGGTCTTAGTGAGACCTCCCAATAACCATGGGATTGCTAAGACCTTCACTGCGTCTTCGTCTTCTCACTCTCCTCGTCATCCTCCATCTCCTCTCTTTGCTCGCTTCGTCTGCTCGCGTTGCCAACATTGTCAACACTCGCCAACCCAGAATCGCATCGTCTGCTTGTTTCGAATCTCTCAGAACCCAGAACACGTCGGATTCTCTCCTTGCTCTCGCCGTCGTTTGATTCACTCTAATTCGAATCGCAAAACCCAGACCCGAAAGCCAGTCGACAGAGCCTAGTTTATTCCGTTTCTAATTCGACAGAACTCCAACGATTTAAGGTTTTCAAATCGAATTTTTGGTCCTGCATATACAAGTGAGCTTGAAGGATTTGATTTTTCTGGGATTTAATTTTCCTTATGAAGGATTATAACTATGGAGTGTTTGCAGAAGTTGATTGGGTTCTGGGTTAGGTGATTTGCGTTCTTCATCTCCTTATTTTTTTTTTTACTTTATTTGTTCGGTTCTTTAAATTTCAGAATATTTGATGGATTCTGTGAATTGGTTGCGTTTGGTTTGTGAAGGTAGGCTTGGATTTGTGAGTTTTCTGGGATTCCAGTTAGTTCTGATCATTGAACGATTGCTAGTCCAGTTTTCTAGTTTGACACTGCACCAAACACTTCACTAAGTCAGTCCAGCTTAGTCTAGTCTAAGTCAATCCAGCTTAGTCCCTAAAGTTAGTCCGGTCCGAGTTAGTCCGGTGCAACAAACGCACCCTAGAAGTCCACAAGCCTAACGACGCCGAACCACCCACACCCACCTCTCTCACCGGCAGGCGATTTTTCCGGCGTCATCGTCCCTTCTCTCTATTCGACTCTCTTTCTTTCCTTGCCTCTCTTTCTCTCCAACTCTTACCTCCACATGGAACCTAGAGATTGTCAACAACGACTCCAATTCAGATCGGCTGTCGTCAATCTCGATCTTTCAGCCGGAGATCGCCGACGTCACTTTCTTATTCTGGAGCAAGAAAGAGAAGAAATAAAAAGGGAAAGAGAGAAACAAAAAGAAAGAGAAAGGGAGAGAGAGGTGACGGGAAGGGCAGGGTGGGCGGGGATGGGGATGGGAAGGTCTGATGGCGAATCTTGCCTTCTTTTTTAATTATTTTTTGAAATGAATACCAGGATAAAGTAGGTATTTTAGTGTCATTTAAAAAGTAAAGGATAGGCATCAAAAGTCTATTAGTGGGGAACTCCAGGTCAGTATATGTGCCAGGTACTTGGAAAATTTTCTCGTCAATTGGATTATCTTTTTCGGTGACTAAATGTTTGATTTGGAAAGAATAAGCGCACAACAAGTAAGCATAATAAATCTCCTATGAGGCAATCACAATAAACAAAGAACACATAGGAATCAACGGTGCAAATCTACCACAGTGGATCAGTGATGGCAAATTCGAAATTAAGGATCGCACAAAACCATTGCTAAAAAAGCAAGACCACACAAATCGCTAAGCAGCATAAACATACACAAAAACAATTAAACCAAGAAGAAAACCACTATCGACTCGTCTCCCTCGTCCCAACCATCCGTAAAATCACCGGACTAGCGATAAAAAAAAAGAGGAGGGAAATTAAAGCCCTTCAGCTTTTTAATATTCACTTTCCTTTCTCATGTAAACCAAAAAACATTGATTTTTTTTTTTTTTGACAAATGTGTTTTTGTTAACAATTAAAAGTGCTAATGTTCGATTTTCGTTAAAGGCGAACTTAAGCCATATTATTGCTAGCTCACTTCCCTATTTCCTTAGTATAGATAATATCATTAGTTTAAAAAAAAGTACTCATTTCCATTCCCATGAGAAAAGACATTGAAACTCATTTTCCTTAAAATCCTTTATGCGTACCAGACAGCTTCAAGGTTGGTAAGCGGTGAAGGAGGATAATGTAATAGGTTAGAGTTATGATTAATATAGGTTTAGTCTTCGATTTCTTCCAAAATAAAAAAGAAACATGCTATGTTAATGCACCGAGCAAGGTTCCCAAAGATCGATGAATACATCAACGTGGACGTGCAGCAGCTATATATCTGACATACCAGATCCAGTTAGTATATGAACTGTACCGAGTACAACTAGAAAGCGAGTAGCTACATAAAGTAGTGAACATGCAAAACGTCTTTTGAACAAAACAGATCACTGAGGGTGAATGGCTTTACCCATATTCGGTGCCGCTGTAGTAATTGCTCGATTTGCTATTAATTATTAAAGATTTACGTATTGATGATTGCATTTGCATGTCCTTCTGGCCAAACAACTCACTGCTCAGCATCCGCCACCCTCTGAGGTACGTAGTTATTTAAGAGTATATGATACTTTTATAAACTAATAGCAGAAAACAGAGGCCCTCGAAATTGTGAGCATATAAGGTAAAAGAGTTCCATATTGATAAAAGGAGAAATCTTACAAAGCCTATAAGAGGTTAAGTTACTCCTCGTATTGCCAATTGATTTTATGGTGGGTCTCAATTTTCTTCATGGTATCAGAGCATGTTGTTTTTTAACGTGTCAAACCCAACGACCACACGTGCTCCACGTCACCTAATTCGTTTGGCTTGAAAATTAGACACATATGACAGGGCGTGTTAGAATGTGAAAATAGAAAAGCCCCATATTGGTGAAAGGAGAAACGTTGCAAGGGTTTATAAGAAGTTAGATTATTCCCCATATTACCAATAAATTTTAAGGAAAGAGTAAATTGTAGCTATGGTCCCTTAACTTTAACTCAATTGGAGCAATGGTCCCTCAACTAAAAATCCATTACCATTCGTCCCTCAACTTATCAAAATGTGTAGCTATGGTCCCTCAACTAAAAATTCATTACCATTGGTCCCTCAACTTTAATTCAATTGGAGAAATAGTCCCTTAACTTTAACCCAATTGTAGCAATGGTCCTTCCAATATAACTCGTTTTAACAAAAATTTTGACATAGTTGACGAAAAGAACCATAATTATAAAGACAAATGAAAATAGCTTGAAAACTTTGAGTTTTAATGATAAAGACAAAATAAAGCGTAAAGTGAATAGTACCAGGATTGACATTTTAGTGTAAAAATTTCATTTTTCGTTAAAGTGAATAATACCGCAAGCTTTTCGTTAAAGTTCTCTAAATTTTATAGTGAAACCTCAACTTTTCTCAAAAACTAAATTCAAATATATCTTCTAATAATTTGCTCCAGCGGGTAGAAATCATATGGGAAGAGGACCTCCAGGGATTGATCGGGGACCACATGGGAGGATGCTCGTGTAGGATTTGGTAACATCCCACTGAATCTGTGCATGCGGCTGATATCAACTTCCCATATACAGTGGAGCGTTTCAGGAAGTTTCAAAATAAATGTATTGTATAAAAACCCATTTCCAATGAGTAATGACGCTAAATTATGTACAGAGAGAACGAAAAATTAAAGACTTATAGTTGATTGTGTAGATCGAGGATCTACGCTTGAATTCTGGTTGGTTGCTTGAAAATAACAATGGCTGGCGGGTTACTAGCATGAAGATTTCATATATTCAAGGAAGAGAGACCATGGCGGAGCCACGATTTTTGGTTAGGAGGCACTTCTCACAAAAGTTATAAAAAAAAAATTAAAAAATTTAAACAGACAGTATTTACAATACTACTAACCAAAATATTATAATATATATATATATATATGAAAAGTTACTACAACAAAACAGTTCATCTACCACGTTAATTTTTTCATGGACATATATAGCTCGTGGTAAAAGCTATTTAATTACCATGGCCAAGTTTAACTCATGGTAGATAACATTAATCCATCACGGTCAAATTTTGATCCGTTATTAAAAGCGAATAATCTACAACAGACATTTAAACCCGTGATGGAATATCATAATTACGACAAGATATGCTCGTAGTGATTACATCAAACTACCACATCGTCTTTTGTGAATTCACCACGCCTTTGGCCCGTGGTGGATGTTTTTATCGTACATAATTGAAACATTTGAAGGAGGCGGGAGATTAAAAATTTAGAGGGTTGCCAAAATTTTAGCATGGCGCCCAAAATCTCAACTCACTATTTCCATTTTGTTAAAAAAAAAAAAAAAAAAAAAAAACTCCCTATTATCAAATCTGAGGCACCAAGTATTTAAAAAAAATTAGACTAGTATTAATTAATCCAGACTATTCCAATTCACTTTCCTCTTTCTTCTACTATCAGCTCTTGCACCAGCGTGACCCATAAACCAAGAGTCTGCCAATCTCATCTCTCAGTCTCTCTCTCTCTAGCGCCACGACACTCGAATCCATGCCGACATAGTAACCGTTTCTCTCTCAATATGAGTTGTTGATACCATTCATTAAAAAGGAAAGTTGTTTGATTTGGCTTTGAATTGTTGTGAAATTTGAACCATAAATCTTTTAAGTGCTCTGCATTTGAAATAATTGAAAATGGTCTCTTGGGCAAGCATAATGATTTCCCCCCATCATAGATGATTGTGTTGTTTGCAGGTTAGTCATGGTTTTTGATAAGGGTAATTCTCTTGTTTGTGTTTTTAAACCAAGATGTCGCCGGTATAGGTTTTATACTCTGCAAGTTTTTGGGTTGTTCTGCATTCAATATTTTCATCTTAATCTCACTTTATCAACATTCTTGTAGTGTGCATACCCAAGCCCAATTTCACCTTTATCAACATTCTTCTGTAAGGTAAAAATCCCAAAGCTTGTTCCAATATGCTCATGTATGTGTTCTGTGTGATATTGCATGTAACTTGTGATGAATGGTTGAAAAATATGACCACAATGTGGATTGGAACTCTCCCTGGATACACCATGGCCTCTGTGCAGGTTGGATACTCGGTGCTCAAACTTTGTTTGTACATAGTTTCTGTCGACAGCCTTCTTACCCATATGATCATCATTCTTCTTGCAGGAGGGAGAGAGAACCCAAAGTGGTTAGAAATTTTTAAAAAAAAAATTTTAAAAAAAAAAAAAAAAAACACATCAAAAAAAAAAAAAAAAAGTGGGCTGGGCATAAAAAACAAAAATGGGCTGCGACAAAAAAAAAACGTAAGCCCTAAACCCTAAAGTGGGCTGAGCAAATGGAAAAGAACAAAAAAAAAATGAAATTGGGCTAGCCAGCGGGTTGGCTGGCTGGCTCATTTGGGCCAGCCGGTTGGCCCTTTGGCCTAGTCCTCGGTTGGAGACGGTTTTCGAACCATTTTCGGCCCTCTGGACCCTTCGGTTGGAGATGGCCTTATGTTTTGCCGTTTTGGACCAAATCATTTTATGGTGTTGTAGCCACCACCTAATTCTCTCTCTCTCTCTCTCTCTCTCTCTCTCTCTAATACCCCCAACCCTTTATCTGCTATCTCTCTCAGTTTTTTAATTCCCCACCGATGCTTTAGCTTATAATAAAAGAAGAAAAGTCAATGCATGTTTCTCCAATTTCGGGTGCAATGGTTCTCTATAGCTTTTGCCATTAGTTTGGTAGTACTGACGACTAATGGCAGTACTGACGACAGTAATGGGCTCTAGGTTGGTGGGGACGGGTTTGTGAGGGTGTGTTCAGTTGGATTCACAGTTGAGATGGTTGTGGCAATTTGTTTCTCTATTTAAAAGTAGGCATAATTTTGTCACTTAGTAATACGGTCTAGTAATATTCCTCTTCATTTGTAAGTGAGAGGTCTTACATGCGATTCTCACTAAAGGCGAATTTGAACCACATTATTGCTAGCCTATTGTAAGGCTAAGTCCACTTCCTTCTCTTTAGTATAGATAATATCGTTTGTTAAAAATAAAAATTTAAAAAAAAACAATTTAAAAAAATTATAAATTTACATGGGTGTTTAGAGAAATATGGAAATTTAATTACGGGTGTGCAAAGAATAAAGTGTCCAATGATAAAATTATGGGTCCAAAGAACCGCTCTTCACCGGACATGGGATTTTTTTTTTTTTTTTTTTTTTTTTTTGTCAAACCCAAACATGGGATTGGACCGCTACTAATCCTGCCCAACAATGCAGGCCTACTAGACATCTCAACCCTATGCAGACAATGTTAAAGAACGGAATCTATCGGGTAATTTGTAGAATAAATTATAACTAATTGCACTTATATGTCTTGTGATAAAAATCAACACATGTTTTGTTATGTAAGTGATTAAATTAGGATAATATTGATATAATTAGTACAAATTCGTTACTGTGATTCTGAAATCTTGACATAATATATTTTCAAATTACGACTATTTCAATTCTTAACAAGACCCCAATTCAACCTGACACAATTATTCTAACTGTGCACAAGTCCTTGACCCAATAACAACTCTTTAGCTACTTGAGAAAAATAAAAAATAAGGTTAACCACACTGGAAATTTTTGCACGTGTACCCCACTAAAGACGTGATACGTTCAGCTAGAGTTTTTAATAATGCAATTCCGCGTGGATACTTTAAAGAATAAGAGTAATGCTAGGAAGACTAAATTTGTAAACTAAATTTGCAAATTAAATGATGTTTCATCAATAGAAAATGAGCATGTTTATCAACATTTAAATAATATTCCAATCATTAACTTCTATGTCATTTAGTTTACAAAATTTAGTCTACAAATTTAATCTCTCTAGCATTACTCTTATATTAAAGGGTTTCACACCTAATTGCATCGATGTCTTTTTATGATAACTCAATATACTTGTCGAGTTTTACATGTGATTAAGTTGATGCAATCTCAATGTGAATTTTTCATGTGATTAAGTTGATGCAATATCGATGTCTTTTTAGCCACTGAGTACTACGATCTGGTGGTATTCATCTTCACTTGGAAGTGAGAGGTCTTAGGTTCGAATCTCGTGGATGGCGAATTCGATACCAAATTAGGTTGCCCATTGTGTGGCTTAGCTGAACTCCCCATCCCCTTAGTGTAAAAATATCGATGTACTCAAAAAAAAAAAGAAAAAAAAGGACAATATCAATGTGATTAATGTTGCTCAATATATATATATTTTTGTCATTAAATGCATCGAATGGTGCCATTTAACATGGACAAAATGTTTTTGACATGTTTTATCTCAAGTTTTAATATCATGACTCTTTGATTATCTTCTTAAATATAAGGTGGTATACTACGTGTCATAGTAGAAGCGAATGGATATTGAAGCTTAAAAGTGAAGCATATTAACCTTATCATTCACTTATATTCTAACACTTTCACCACCTTATGTTATGTGTACACATAAAAATTTGGCCATTTATGAGCCAACACGCTCTCAAGTTAGACACACGTTCAACTCGGTTCAATTGCCCATCTTCTCTACTAGCTACCTCCACCGAGTTTCCATTACCCTTCTTCACTCAACTGGCAGATCCAATTAACACAGAGAAAATAAAAAACAAAACTAGGAACACATGAAAAATAACCAGTTCTACATCACTCTCTTGTCGACGATCGACACCATGCCTTATTCTTCCTCCCTTACTCTCTTGTCGCCACACACACACCCCATCTGGCCATCTGCTTCTTTTTTGCTTACACTCGTATTTCGTTAATTCGTGCACATAATCATCTCCAAGAAGCCCGACAATTGCACATCATATATGTATGAGTTGATTTTTTCGATCAGGACGTTCACATGCATGATTGTGAGCCTTAATTGGCTGACAGCGGATTACTACTGATCATGCACTATATTGTTGTTAATCATTTGTATTGTCCCAATTCAATCATGTAAGACCATATATACCGATATAATGAAACATTTTTGTTGGATATCTAATTAATGTGGGACTTCATATTGTTTAACTGTACTTGTCATATATTATGTTCATCAAACATTATATCATATAAAAGGAGGAACAACATGAACCCTCAGGTGGAGGGTAAAGGATCCCACCCACTCAGGCCACCTCTAACCGAAAAGGCTAAATATAGCCTCATCCAAAATTATAGTCCCAACAAAAAATTATTTTAAATGAAGAATGTCGAAGCTATATTCATATACCACATAGCCCCCCTCGACAATTTATTAGTTTAACTTTATATTTTAAATTTGTTGGTTAATTTAATTAAACTACAATTGGATGCTTTCAAATCTAGCCGTTAAGTTTAAATCAATTATTACAACTAAGAAGTTGGGCCTCAGAAAATGGGCTAAGAGGAGGGTTACATTTGGCTAGTCTGATGCCTCTTTGGCCAAATAATAGTAATTACAACCTAGTCATCGGTTGGAGAAGAATTTTTTGACAAATCAAGTTAATTTTTGTCTCTTGAACCTTTAGCCCTCTCCACAAACCATTTGCGTTCATCATACATTAGACGACATAAATTTATTTAAGACACAAAGTGTGAATAAATCTCTCACGTACGAAATATTGCTTGTGTGATAGTGTACATTTTTTTATTTAATAAAAAGGTCCCTAGATACATGATTCATGTGGATGCATGATGAATATTAAACAATATGAACTGGTTTAGACTAATTTCTAAAGATATTACTGATGCTGCTATACTCTTTGGGAAAAAAAAGGATGATACTGAGTACTTAGCACTTAGCGCGGGTATTATATTTAAGAGAGTAATGCTAGAGAGATTAAATTTGTAGATAAAATTTTGTAAATTAAATGACATATAGAAGTTGATGTTTGAAATTATTACTTAAAGGGCAATGCTAGGGAAACTAAATTTGGAGACCAAGTTTTGAAAACTAAGTGACATGGAAGTCGATAATTGATATATTACTTAAACGTTGATAAACGTGCTGATTCTTATTGGTAACACATCATTTAGTTTGCAAATTTAGTCTCCCTAGCTTACCCTTACTTAAATGTTGATAAACGTACTCAATTTCTATTGGTGACACATATCTAATTTGTAAATTTTATCTATACATTTAGTCTCCTAGTATTACTCAAAGGAAAGACACGAAATCCATTTCAAATTTTCCTACAGTTTTCTTGTTAAAATGCGTCCTCATCAGTTCTATAATTAATGCATGTCGTAAGTTTCTCAAAAAAAAAAATTTGGGAAACCTTTTTTTTTATTTTTTTTTATAAGTTTCTATTGATACTATGAGCTCTTTAGGGCACCCACAATATATTTTTTCAGATACTGCTTACCACCCCCGCCCGCCGCCACCCCCACCCCCCCCCCCCCCCCCCCCCCCCACATATGTTGATGCACACAACCCCTAGTATCCATCGTTTACGGCTAGGACTACTGGACCCCTTCTCTTAATTATGTCTAGTGATACATGGAAATACTATACATAATTAAAACCACATGATAGATGATGACCAAGAAACTAGGCGTTTGTACGTAAAAAAACCCTAATAAATAAAATTGAACCAAACTTACGACGAAAACTGAAAAATTCCCAAGGATCTAAACTAGAGTGAAAAATTCCCAAGGATCTAAACTAGAGATAACTAACCGAAGGTGAAATGAAAAAAAGAGAAGAACAAATGATCAACAAGCTGATAACAACCAAGAGCGAATTAAAATTCAGAGTGATTGGATCCGTTTTGATACCATGTCAATGAACGAAAATAAGAAAAATTAATTGCAAAACTCTGAATTGTAATACATAGCCACAAAAGTAAGCACACTACAAAATTACCTAGCATAATACACTAGGAAAAACTACATCTGGCTAGGACCTAATTCCTACGGGGTTAAGGTGTATTTGAATGATTTTATTTTGAAACAAACATGAAAGCAATCTTAACCCTAATTACAAATAGAAAAGTAATCACAACCCTTTACCTACTACAAAACCCTAATACATAAAATACCAAACAGCCTAACATACTATTAAACTATATTGCTAAATTGCTAACATTTTAACACGGATTAGAACCTCTGATTTTTTAAACTTAAATGCGAAGGTAAATGCTCGCTACTGTTGAATCTACAAGTCTTACACAACAAATAGCCAATTTTAGAGAGGTGCATGCATGGCCGTGGTTCTTTTGAAAAGGGATATGCCTCAAACTAGTATTGTAATCATGACCTAGGAAGAAAAGAAAAAGTACTATTGTCATCGATCCCAATTAACTTAGTTGTTTATTTGTCTCGGAGGAACTTAGAAACAAGAACAAGTAAGGTCGCAGCTTCCTTAAAGGTTTAAAGAAACGAATAATATACATTTTAATTAGTTCTATAAATGATCTAAATATATTAACAGATCGAAAATCTGAAAATGCAGCTTCCCTTCCCTTCTCCCTGCATGAATCAGATTATGAGGTCTGTATGCGTATTGCAACCACGGGTTGCACCATTTAAGCTGACATTTTCTTTTGTGCTCGAGTAGTTCTACTTACAAAGTTTTCAGAAGTTCAAAAAAAAAAAATATATATATAAGAGATTTAACTCATGCAATTATGCATTTAATGTCTCACAAATTATGAAATCTAACCAAATTCAAATTATATTTTTAAAATATAATAAATAGTTAAAAATCAATTTTAGAGTAATATTGTTCTTCACAAAAAGTATAGCAAAAAAATAATAATCTACCCACATAATAATTAACATATTGTAAAAAAATATTTATTGATATATTCTAAAACATAAAATAAATACATATAATTAGCATGGGTACAATAGCAAAATTAAAAATGCGTACAAATACAAATAAAAGTTAAAAAAATATGGGCACAAAAATGAATTAATATATGTGTACAAATTAAAAAATGGGTACAAACTAAAAAATATATGATAAAAAAATTAGCAATAAATATGAATATACCAAATGTAACGTTTCTAACACTAAATGAATATATTTACTTATTTAGAAATAAAAAAATAATATTTTATTATTTAAATAATTAATAACGTTTATTAAAATCTAAGGAACTTGATTAAAAATTGAAAATGAATAAGATTTTAATCAATGGAAGAGGAAAAATAAGAATGATAACCTAATTTTTTTCATATATATATTTACACACACACTGACACACATATACATATACACACATTTAAAAATTAAAAATTGAAAAATGGTGGCATTGGGTTTTGGTTACAGAAGAAACATAAACAGTTGTGCGAAATTGAAACATCACCGTCCGAGTAATTAATACACGGACAATGCCATATATCAGAGTCAGGGAAAAAGAGGAATCCATGGCGTAACTGCTGATGTTGACTCCACTTTGTAATTATGGTAAAATGATTCAGACTTCTGAAAAAGTCAGAGAAGCCATTAAAGGCATTTAGTGTTGCATATGCAACCAGCTTCAGAAATTGGTGACAGAAAATATATTGCATGAGCGAGAGAGACAGAGACAGAGGCATACAAATGCACTACACGCCAGACCATCACGGCTGGTCTTCATATATCTTTGGTGACGATTAAGTTCGGGTATGCTATACTTCAGAATTTTTGGCCGTTAATTCTTGTTCATTATATCTTTAATCAATGACTCAACAGCCAAACTCCCGGAGTATAAACCGGGGAGCATGATAGAAATCCCCCAACATTGATTCCCTTCCCTTTCCAAATTTTTCCAATCACTTGTGTTCATTTCATCATCCTCTGTTCATTTTTCGTAACAGCTTTCGGTACCCTGATATGAGTCCTGTATGTAACAGCAAACTAGAGGAAATCATACACGAAATCATCACAACCCTACACAGGCCCCCCCACCATACCTGTCCCTTTCACACTGTCACACATTTTGAGAGAAATAAGTTACAATGTGCCATGGAATCTTAAGCAAGTTAAGAAGAAGATGAAGATTAAGAAGATACATTAGGCAAACACTTGTTAATTTAGTGCCGGTACCATTCTAAATAAACAGTTACGTTGTCGATATTTGGCCGATATTAAGTTAACATTATGGTGGATATTTAATTTGCTTAAGAAGATGACAATGGAGCAGAAAGCCTGGCAGGAAGTATTTTATTTGAAGAATTGAACAAAACTCAAATTTCTGTAAATCATTAAAACGGGACTTTCTTTAAAGAAAAAATGTCTCTAAGGCTGGTTATTTGGCCGATATTAAGTTAACATTATGGTGGATATTTAATTTGCTTAAGAAGATGACAATGGACCACAATATCGGACACAAGGCAAAACCTTGTTAATTTGGTGTCAATACCATTCTACACAAGTTGTTACATTGTTGATATTTGGTCGATACTAAGTTAATATTTGGGTAAATTACATTTGCACCCTCAGGTTTGTGGTCATTTGCAACCTCATACAACATCTTTAAAACATTTTAATCACATACATTTAGTTATTTTTTATTTCAATTTCATACACCGCCAAAAAATCTTTAAGTTAGCAGCTAAACCCAATCATAAAACTGCCAAAGTTAATGAACATACTTAACTTCATATAAACGGTTATGAAATTTTAACAAATTTCACACCATAATTTCCTAAACTAATGCTGCTAAATTAAATTCGCTTAATATATATTTCAATAACACACACAAACCCAAAATTTCATATAATACACAATTTCGACATACATAAATATCACAATTAAATAAATTCAAACAAGTATTTATAATTAAGAGACATGTACATACCTTTCCTTTAATTGACTTCCAATCCAGTCGCAAACCTACATAAATCAAAATTAATTAATCACACATTTAAATAAAAAATTATTCCACAAATAAAAACAAACAAACCTTCAATTAACGGATAGATGAAGATATAAAGGAGAGTGGGTGGGTGTGTGGGTGTGTGTGTGTGTGTGTGTGTGTGTGAGATAGAGGGAGGGTTACAAAAGCAGTGCATGGGAGGGGGAAGAAGAGAGAGGAATAAATGAGGGAGAAAAAAGAAGGCATAGACCTAATTCATGAATTAGTGTTTGCCTGACGGAATGGGTCATAGGGAACCACTAAGACGCCATCGAGTAAGGGCTCTACCACTGAATTTTTAACACATCATCGTCGTCCTTTGCTCAACGAACCGAAATTGTAAGCCGACGAACCTTTACTGAAAACCTTTGCGTGCCATTTTTTTTTCTCTTGGCGCCAAAATCTTGCTCGATGGATAAGTTGTTGCCCTACGATATTGTCCATCTCGTAAAGGTTTTCCGTAAACTTGAATTGTTGACTAGATTTGCCCTATGAACTGGAGATTTCATCAGATAAAGGTTATTTAACCAACAAAATCCTATTCATCGGGCAAGTTTTCGTAGGGCAAGCCCTATTTTTTGGTGGCAATTAATTGTTGAAATCTTCATTTATACTAAGTTAATATCTTGTTGGAATTTTCATTTTCTTAAGATGACGAAGATTGAGCACATATTATCGATACTCTATAGTTGATAATAAAAATTGTGAGACCATGATTTTCTAGGACAATGACACGTGACACCTAGAGTGGCAAGAAAGACATGAATACTCATAGCACTTGACGATCAGGTGAGCAAGCTAAGAGGCCTGATGTGGATCGGAAAGGGTTACTCTTCAAAGCATCTTAGTCAGGTCTGATTAGCCAACCTTCTTAGTCAGGTTGGGTTATCCTTAGTCAGATCAGACTATATTAATCAAGTTGAACTACCTTAGTTAGATTAGACTATCTTAGACAGGTCAAGACTACCTTACTCAGATCGGACTACCTTAGCCAGCTCAAACTACCTTAACCAGGTCGAACTAGCCTTAGTTAAATCATACATGTCAACCGAAGTCAAAATATCACGTGAAGTCAGACAATCGTGGTTAGACATAAGCCTATTAAAGATATTACTTATCTCACAAGTAAGGAAACTATAATTCAAGTCAAACTAAAATATCTTTGAGTTAGGCAACGTAATCATGATCCTAGAGGATTAGATATCTTATCATAGATTCCCTTCTAGATAGTCTCTCTATTTAATTAGATCCTTTTCCTTATAAGGAATCTCAAGATGTCTATAAATACCATATCTTGGGTATTTATCTCGCTCATACTTTTATGATCTAAGACCCTCATGATTCTTTATCTTCTACAATATACACATATTCTCTCTACGCCTAACAGAGGCTCATCTTACATACGGTATCGTGTACATATAGACACGTCCATTGAGAACTCATCTCCTTAACGCCCCTGCATAGGCTATGTCAATGATGGTTCACGATGTACTACTCATCACACCTCTTTTTCTTAGAACTACACCCGTGGTTTGATTCTCGTTCCCGAGGATGTGTAGGAAGTCATATTTGAATTCAACCACACTCCCGATCAACCTCATTCTCCCATCGTCGGAGATCATGGGTAATTTTGACAAGATTTCTCATTCGTTCGCAGATGCGCGCAAATTTAGTTCTAACAATTGGTGTTTTCATTGAAAGTTGAACTTAATAACCTCTCGACCAAATCACTCTACCACATGCACATCTACAGAAGAAAGTTTAGTTAACGCCAACATTAACACGACAACAGGAAAAAACTCCCTCCCAACGACCTCTGTTACGAGCAACAATAAAAATTAGAAGATTCTAAAGATGAAACTTTGATTGAAATCCAAAGAGCAAATCTCTTGCGGTAAGTAACCACCACCAAGCCTTGTGACTTATGCACAAAATTTCTTTTAATGGACTTGTTACTGCTATTGTTCATGATGAATGACTGAATTTTCCCTATAAACACAAAAAAAGAGGGTTTCTAAAACCTTTGTTTATTTTCTTCCAATATCTTAATTCCTTTGAAAAGTTTTAAATCATGTTAGCATGAAAAAACTAAGAATACAATCTGACTATTTGTAATCGTTTTGCGAAAGAGATATATAACTGCTACAACGACACGACTGCTCTGACGAGCATACCAGAGTTCCAGCATGGGAAGAAATATTTAGGGCAAGTCACCCCTAGAAAAGGCATAATGTTCAACTCCAGAATTATGTCTCGAGTTCAATCGAAGCTTCAAACTAAACAACGAACCATGACGGTCCTGCAACGTAGCTCCGTAACTCCACCTACAACTCAAAATACAATGAAATAGGGCATCCCATTCGGAACACATGACATCTCCGCCTAGCAGAGGCTCGAGGCTCATCCATACAAAGCCAAAGAAAGGTTTAGCTCTGTATGTACCAACATTGCACCGCGAGTTCGACTTGTAGACTTCTCATCTGAAGTCTACATGCAAATCCGTTCGAGTTCATCAAGACTCTAACTGGGGCAATGTAATCGTTCCTAAAACCTAGTTTGCGCACTTGAATAATTTTCAATGGAAGGCTAACTTCCCGGATGAATTTTGACACAATGCCAATTGGAGACAAAATTTAAGACGCTCAAGACCGCTGTCTCAATGTTTCAGAATTTTTTGCAAAACTAATCCTTTTAGTTTTTGGAACAAAGATAGCCGAAGCTCTATTCTCGTCAAGACTATAGAGCCGTACGAAAATGAAGATTTCGAAGTTTTCTTGGTTCTGCCCTATGACAGGCCATATATGCATGGAAATCTAAAAGGTAGAGCTACAATGTTCTTATTTTTCTCAAAATTTTCCAGAAGGCATAACGGTCACAAATCTGACACACCAAATAGATGAATATTAAGCCAGCCTCACCAGTTACAGCAGCACTATCAAATTGACAAGCTAAATTGTGCCTCCTCAAAATGAGTTAAATTTTTTGCCATTCATTATCGCGAAGATACGGATGTCAAACTTCTTTAGAGTTTTAAGAAACTTAATTCCGAGCCACGTGGAAGACGTTATCATCATTTTACCACTTATCACGCATGCTGGATTTCTCTGCAGGATTCCTCAAGTTCTTCCTCTAATTAGGATACACACATTAATGATCAAGTCAGGGGTTAACCTGAGGGCTCCAACTAACTTAAGTCCACCCTGATGAGCTAAAAACAAGTCACCCCAAACCATTGCGCGACAACTCCACACTTGTCCTCCTCCACCACTAGCTTGTAATGGAAAAACACAAGCTGCATACCAAATGGAGTAAGACGAAAATTTTCATGAATTCGAATGACGCTTGCGCCACATAGCCGTTATGAACCAGATTCCCACACATGAAGAAGTCCGAACAGAAAATTACTCCGGCTTACACGAAAACTACTCGAAACAAGGTGGAAGTTAAAGTACCTTCGTAGTCCAATCATGGTTTAATAACCTTTCTCCTCGAAGTTGCACAAACGGAGTAGTGATTCCACCATTATCCTGTTTCAGAGCCTCACTAAGATTGACCGTGCTTGTTCCCACATGTTATGGAAACCTAATCCAGCAAAGAATCATCGAGTTTGCTATAATCTTAGAGTCCTTATCATCTAAGGATTGGCGTGCGTCGTAAGTAGTCACACTCCTCAGAGGATGCAATACCTATTCCTAGATATCTTTTGGGATTCTCAAAAGCATCATCAAAGATAAGCGAGGAAAACAACTCGAAGGCGCATTCGACAAGTGAACAACCTTGGTCCAAACACGGGGAGCGCTCCAAGATATAAGTACTTTTAATTATTTGATCATATACATGATTAAATGCATATCCAGGACATATGACCCTAAGCTGGAAATGATATTTTCTGATCCTCGCCATTGTTTGTTCTTTCTTACACTATTCATTGTGGTATATGAAATAACCTAAACTTCCTAATAACACACAGCTTTCAAACTTCACATAATTACAAGTCTAAATATTCAAAGTTATAATGTCAGAGGAGTCTCCGTTAGTCCACTCCGTAGTATTTGGTTAGCAGCTTGGAAGGCCTGAGCCGTATTAAGCGCAGTTATAATAGGCGGGCTACAAGCAAAGGGACATGGGCCCTGATCTGGAAACCCAATGTACCATCTGGCCTCCAGATAGTTTATACGACATAAGGGTTGTGGGTTATAACATTGAAACCTGGGCTTGACATCATTGTCAAGAATGATCGAAAGGGCGATTCGGAAATCATTTGAGAGGTAAATATGAGTTTCGACCATGAGTACGATTACTCCCATATCGGACTAGCGTACTAGGTCAAGTACGTTCTGCAACACATATGTTTAAGAAGACCAAATGAGGCATCTAGACTAGATCTACCTTAGTCAGATCAGACTACCTTAGTTAACTCGGACTACTTTTGTCAGATCAGACTAGCCTTTGTCAAATCAAACAATTCAAATGGAGTCAAAATACAGTGAAGTGAGATAGCCATGGTCAGACAGAAGCCTATTAAAGATATTACTTGTCTCCCAAGTAAGGAAACCTTAATTCAATTCAAATTAGAATATCTTGGGGATTAGGCAACATAATCATAACCCTAGGACGATTGGGTATCTTATTCTAGATTCTCTCCTAGATAGTCTCTCGATTTAATTCGGATCCCTTTCGCTACAAGGACTCTCAAGATCTCTATATATACCCTAGCATGGGCATTTATCTTAGTAAGTCTTTTATGATCCATGACCCTCATCATTCTTCATCTCTCTATGTCTAACAGAGGCTTATCTTACATATACAATGTCGTCTATGCGTAGACACGTCCATAGCGAACTCATCTCCTTAATGCCCCTTCATAGGCTATGTCAAAGATGGTTCATAATGTACTATCCATCACACCATTCTTTCATAGAACTACTCCCGTGGTTGGATTCTCCTTCCCGAAGATATGTATGCAATTCTATTGTGATTCAACCACACCCCCAATTAACCCCATTCTCACATCACCGAAGATCATGGGCAATTCTGACTGGATTTCGCATCCGTCCCCAGATGTGCATAAATTTGGTTCTAACAAAAATGTATTAAGTTAAATATCGATAATATATAAGATTGTAGATTGATACTCGAGACCAACTAATTCATATGTGTTATATGTGATGTTCAACCTCCAAATTTCCAAAAGATATTCATGTCTAGACTCACAAACAATATTAACTCATATATTGTATGTATGAATAATGGGACCAGAACAATTGAAGTAGGAAACTCAAGCTACTAACTAACAACTTGCTTGTCAGTAATTTAACAATTAATTTAGGGTCGAAATCCACCAGAGTCAGAGAAGTCCAATCTATCACATCTTTTTTCCCTTTTTCTTCTTTTACATGACATTTTCTTCCTTGGAGCACAATCAAAATCACATTGTGTTTGGAGACAACTCAAAGTTTAAAGAGGGTAATTTCAACAGTGTTAGCAACTGGGTTGCTTCTCAGATACAACTTTGTCATACATCTCACTTACATCTGTCACCCTTGATAGATTATTCCTTTCTTTACAATTTGTGTGATATGAGCAGATCTTTCAGAGCTACTGTAAAAACATCAAAGAAAACTGAATACACATATACAAAGACATAATAGTACATAATCAAGAAAGAAAGAAAAAAAATTTGATCTTTAAGATCACCCAGATCTGAAGAAATCCAATATAATCTGACAAATAAATTTTTAATTAATGGATAATTAAGATAAAGTACAAACAAGACAAAGCACCGGAGATTACAACGCTCTAAAGCTGAATCAATCCACCAACCCACTACCGCTAACAACAAAAGAAACAAATTTAAAAGAAGAACAATGATCAAATGCATGTTTTTTGCAGCAGTATGTATTCACGTATAAGAAATATTAATCAGAAGGACAATGAAATAAAAATGTTTAAGGTAACTGAACAAGGTTATTTAAGATAGAGACAGTAATAGCAGTGTGAAAAGTGGAAACCCTACGGGAGGGCTATGGTGCTATAATGCACAAGTAAAATTAGGGTTGTCGAAGGCAAATTTAAAGTACCCAATTGACCCCTTTGTTCACCAATGAAAAAAATGACCCAATTATAATTTTTAATGTGGTGGGATTAGAGAGAGAGAGAGAGAGAGAGAGAGAGAGAGAGAGAGAGAGAGAGAAAGCAGAAGTGGGCAGAGAAGCTTCTTGAAGCCATCATGAAAAAAACCAGTCCAATGATATGAAAACCTGTTGAAAGAGTTAGAGACTGACAAAGAAAACGCAACCCTGCATATGTGCTGCCCAATTTCATGAAATTTAGAGATAAAAATAAAAGAGTAATCATGATTCTTTCCCCACTTTCGTCAGACTTAAAAGAAAAAAACAACATAAAATAGCAGTCAAAACCTTTCATCATTACACCAATCTGCTTCTGCCTGGCCAACAACTCATGTACAATTTCTTCAACAAAAAATAAAAAGCCGTCAGAAAAAGTTAAAATGAAATAAAATAATGTTCATAAAAATATACAAATATGAAGGCTGGGAAAAATCATCAGAAATTTGGAAAGATGTTATCTTTGGATGGGTAGTGAAGACCTGTGTGATTGGAAGCAGTAATTGGGGGGAATGAAGCCTGGTCCGAGGTCGCTAAACGTAGAATCCATGATCTTTCTCAACTGGTACTGTAAATTTTTTAATATTGGTGGTTAAAATTGTCACCAATTGAGATGAAGATCATAGATCTAGCTAGGGGCCTCGAGCCAGACAACATTCCCCTCAAAAAACAAATTTGCTTCCTCTTCTTTCTGCCTCCATTTCACAAAAGCAGCTTTACCCTAACTGTGAACTAGAGAGAGAGAGAGAGCAGAGAGGGGGGGTTGGAGAAAACTATGAACTAGAGAGAGAGAGAGAGAGACAGGAGGAGGGGGGGGTAGGGGAAAGAGGGAGAGGGAGTAGTGGTGTGTGATCGTGGTGAATGAGAGAAATGAAATGGGTGGTACGAGATATGTGCAGAAAGGAAGGATAGAGATAAAAAGGCCGAGTCTTGAGAGAGAGAGAGAGAGAGAGAGAGAGAGACGGGGGAAGGTAAAAAGGACAAAGTAAATTAAAGTCGCAGGGACCTACCAACTGAGTCTTGGGTTACAGAAATGGGAAAAGGATTCTCGCCGAATCCCTTTTTTAGGGATTTTGTGATCTTATTCGTTCATTGTATATTGTGCGATCAGTTTTCATTAGATACTATTCATATTTAATTTTAAATTTTAAATTTTAAAATAATTTTTGACCACACAATATATAATAAACGGATGAGATAACAGAATCCTTAAAATCTCTAAAAAAAGATTAGGCGAGGATCCTTTCCCATAGAAATGACCACGACCTAAACGAAAACCCTTCTCTCTCCTCTCTTCTCGCTCACACACACACTCCCTCTCTCTCTCTCCCTCATTTGTCCCATCGTCTCTACCATGCAATATATATGTACACAAACACAAACACTTTACACGTTAATATCCCATCCCCCCCCCTCCCGCCCTTCTCTGATTACTGCTAAATCATCATGACCTAATCATATCATCACTTAAAAACCTAATATCATCAATCTCTACGCAAAGATTTCGACTTTAGCATAAGCCCATTTCAGCCATTCTAAAACTAAGCACAATTAGCTTTTCTCTACATATTATATATGTATATGTGTGTGCGCGCGCGTCATATTAATGTGGATGAATAGTAGTTATCAAAACCCTAAAAATGAAGTTACTTAGTATTACGGTTTAGTGCTATTCCTCTTCACTTGTAAGTAAAAGGTCTTAGATTGGAATCTTGCCAAAGGTGAGTTTGAACCATATTATTACTAGCTCATTATGAGGCTAAACCTACATCCTCCCCCTTAGTATAAATAATATCGTTTGTTTATTAAAAAAAAAAAAAAAAACTAAAAATGAAGACCAATTGTGAGCCGTACGATGGTGATCACGAACATGATAAGATGAGGCACAAAACAAGTAACCAAAAGGATGAGTCAGTGGTTTAGTTGAGCTAATTCAGCGACCCTTAAATAGGAAAATTTGGGATTTTGGGTTTTTGCCACTTTTCCTTTGCTTGCATACATCGTTGTTAATTTTTTAATTAATTTGATTATTGCATAATTTGGTAAAACATTTGATAAAGAGATAATTACCGCTCCAATTTTACATTTTATTTATTAAGCATTACTGCTTTACCTTTAGCCATGTTCTTTTCTTAATTTTCAATAATATTTAATTTAAACTTTGAAGAAAATAAGAATTTTATTATTATTAAAACTCAGATCTAGAGTCCCTAAATCATAGAAATTGTTTTCTAAAACTTCAAATTTTTATGTCTAGTGTCACATCCCGGCCCGGGCCCCCACCACATCCCAGGCACGCCTCTACCGTAGCACGATATTGTCTAATTTGGGCCCCTACCACGCCCGCCTGGGCCTCCATCATGGGAGTACTCTCGCGCGTTGCTCGCTTAACTTCGGAGTTCCGATGGAACTCGAAGCCAGTGAGCTCCCAAAAGGCCTCGCTCTAGGTAGAGATGAGAATATACATATAAAGCTCATATGATGCACTCCCCTGGGCGATGTGAGATCTCACAATCCACCTCCCCTTAGGGACCCGACGCCCTCGTCGGCACACACACGGCCAGGGTTAGGCTCTGATACCAAATTGACGCATCCCGAGCACACCTCCACCGTAGCATGATATTGTCCGCTTTGGGCCCCTACCACGCCCTCACAGTTTTGTTTCTGGGAACTCACACGAGAACTTCCCGGTGGGTCACCCATCATTGGAAGTGCTGTCGCGCGCTACTCGCTTAACTTCGGAGTTTCAATGGAACTCGAAGCCAGTGAGCTCCCAAAAGGCCTCGCTCTAGGTAGAGATGAGAATATACATATAAGGCTCACAGGATCCCCTCCCCTAGGCGATGTGGGATCTCACATCTAGTCCTTCTCCTTTTTTGCTCTTCTGAAAATAAATATGTCATTATTTTAATAATTAATTTATTATAATTTAATATTATATATTTTTTGTATAAAGTTTTAATATGCATTTTTTAGGGTTACAAATAACATGCCATTAGTTTTTTACGCACCAAAACTATGATAATACAACATATCAATAGTTTGGTACGTATCTAAACAAAAATAACTTAATATACCAAAATACTAATTTGTACACAAATTTGGATTATATAACGCTACATTACATTTAATATAATATATATATATATATGTGTGTGTGTGTGTGTGTGTAGACATATATGTTATGTATGTAATATTATTTATAATTTTGGAGAAGATTGGTACGTTCAAAACAGCACTGTTTGGTTTTTTTGCACCCACAATTTAACCTTTTTCTTTTGTTTTATAAAAAAAATTTTTAGTTTTTTTTTCTTTTGAAATATATTGAATTAATAAGACATAAATTAACAAGATTTTCTTTTGCAAGCTGTTAAGTCTTTATCTTTTAGATTTAATTAGTAAATTAATTAACATTTTATAAAGTAGTTTGATCAATTCTATATCGAAAATTACTAAAATGCTTTTAGAAAAAAAAAAAATTTTGAGCTCCAAAAGCATTAAAGTGTTTAGTACAAGAACTACTAGTTCTTTATAGGAAACATTTCAATTGTAAGTGTTTTTTTTTTAGAATTCATGTACATTCTTACTAAACATTAGTTCAAAAAATGTTTTTATCAAAAGCGTTTTGAACAATTTTAAATGTACTTCTAAATAAGCTGTTGAATATTTAACCTAAAAAACTCAAAAATCAAATACTTAGATCAAAATGTACCTTTAATAATAAGGAAAACTAATGAAAATGACTTGAAAACTTTGAGTTCTCACGATAAGGACAAAATAAAAGGTAAAGTGAATAGTACCAGGATTGACTTTTTAATGTAAAAATATGATTTTCCGTTAACGTAAACAGTACCGAAAATTTTTCGTTAAAATTTCATTAATAATATTCATGAAAAGGGAATCCCCCGTTCTGTGGGTTTTCACCCCTTTTTACCACGGTAGCGAGGGATTCAAGATGACGACAGAGAGTGACTGACAAATAAAAAGTTGGAGAGAGAGAGAGAGAGAGGAGCCAGCATTACAGATACATAGGCTACATCACATTATGTTTCAGGTGCCTGCTGGTCTACTTTTCATAGTATGGTCCTCCCATCCCCCTCCAACATCACCTATCTCACGTTTTGTACCTAGCTTAATTGATTGCGTTCTGTTACTAATTATAAATATCTTCTATTAACTTACCATCATTATTTGGTTATATGTTTTCATTTGGTCAACTGAATTTAGTTGATGAAGTCTTAGCTCACCTTGATCATGCATGAATTGTCGTCTCTCAACCATCTGTTATCCTACATTACATGAGTTTACGTCGGATTTGTACCTAATATCCGACAGAAATTATGTTTTCTTGTTGATTTTAGGACCGCCAATTATAGGTAATTTTGTAGTAGTGAATAGAAGTGGTCTCTGAGATTGTCCACTATCAATCATTTTGGTCCTACGGTGAAAAATTATGTTAAATAAGGATCAAAATGACAAAATTACCCTCAATATAATAAACAATAGGCTAAAACGTTTGACAAAAATTGAGGGTATTTTTATCATTTTATCCTTATTTTATGGAGATTTTTTTTACGGAAGAACCAAAATGATTGATTGTGAACAAACTCAGGGACCAATTCTATCAATTTCAAATATCAGGGACTATAGTGAGAAGTTATGCAAATCTCAGGGACCATTTTGGCTAAAAAGCCAAAACTTTATGTATTTTGTTTTTCAACTCACTACGTTTCGAGTTCAAACCGTCTCTGTTCCTTCCCTTGAGTGTGGATTAATATTGCTTGCATTAAAAAAAATAACATTTATATAAGAAACGTTTTTTGTTTTCCTCTTACCATAATGTCAATATACCATTTATTTATTTCCTTATGAATTTAGAAGACATGAGTTGTCAAATCCATGCCAACTACAAATTGACGTTTATTTATCATGTAGCACATTTGACAAAATAATAAGGCCATAGCCTTTTCAAGTTATAGATCAATTATCGTTTAGCTACAAGATCAAATTCAAGCTTTGTCAAAGAATCCACAGCAACCACAGAAATATTATTTTGAATTTGCAGGATTGAAATCTAGGTGCGATTAGGTGCTTGGTGACCAGGTTGATTGAATAAGATAAAGAAGTTTGAGCAAAATCAAAAATCAAAGTTTACACATCTTTATTAGTTTATAGTTCAATTGTTTAAAAGCATTCTCTTGCATTGTAGTTCTGAATTTAAATTTTTCTCTAAATTCGCTTGTAATAAAATAATTGGACAATACTCACCATCACAATATTTTTTGAGTGCTTTTCTCACCCTGCCAAAGTGGGTCCCACACCGTCAAAGGGATCAATTTTTCGCGATTGAACGACGAACATCACGACATACTTGGAAAGTGTTGTGGCGGGACCCATGCATGAGAAACTTGGATAAGAGATAGGTAGCGGCTCAAATGCTCATCCCCTTTTGATTGTCGTTAGATTAGTTTGATTTAATTGATTTTGGACACAAATCTTAATCCGACATTCGTTGGAAGGCTCAGCATCATCCTCATTTTAGGGTTAGAAAAATGCAAATATATATATATATATATATATATATTTTTTTTTTTTTTTTTGTTTTTCAGTATTTAGGTAATCCAAAGAATAAAGGTTAAGAAACACACAATTAATGGGAAGCATGCCAACATTTTGGTTGGATTCAGGACCACATAAATAAGGTGTCCATTGACCTGAAGTCACCTCTTTGACCCTAATCTCATGAGATTTGCATTTCTCTTTTCCCGAGCTCCTTAATTTCATGGTGATTGATCTTAAAAGCATCTTTAGACGGACACCAAACTCCACCTAGATTTTTGTTCTTTCCCAATTCCCACCACACATCTTAACGGCATTGTCTCCTCTCTCTCTCCATTTCCTCTTCAAACATTCATCTCCATAGCTCAATACCTGCTGTGGCCAATTTGTAGAGAAAAATAATAGAACTCAGCTTATATCTTTTCTATTCATATATACAATTTTGAGATGAAAAACTGAAGATTTAATATATAATTTCTCTCCAAACTCACAACACTCTCAAGACGTCTCTTGACTTTATTCATAATGTTGGTTGTTATTCGAGCTAGGTTTATGTCTTCATTTTTTTCTAATTGTAACTAAAATTTTGTTGCTTGATATATTACATCAGACATAAATACAAATACGTGAAGTCAATAACACAAAAGAAAACCCCAAATAATGCTTCGTTAGTGGCCGGATCATTTTCCGAGCTACCCCAATCATAAATAAGGATCTCAATTATCATCAACTCCATATAAACATTTACAATTTTTTTTTCTTTCAAATCAATTACTTAATAAGCTGATTTTGAAAGCACTTTGTAGTAAGCAGCCACTAGTCGTTATGACAAGCTGAAAGTACCTCCCCTTGATTAATATAATCTCGTTTGTTAACAAAAAATTTGAAGCAATTGGCCTCGTTCTCATACAAAATAAACATTAAGAAAATGAATGTGCAAGAGTAGTTAAAAAGTGAAAAAGATGACGGCCCTTTTTGCTCTGGCTTATTTTTCTCCCACCCCAAACCAAGTAGCTCGCCTTGATTGAGCAGACAAGATTCTTTACAAACTACACAACGTAGAAAATAAAACCAAAAGATTTGGTGGGGGTCTCTCCCTCTTTTATTTTTAATGGTTTAGGATTAGGAACACATGCTTTTGACATACATTTTAACAAATATTTTTTGGAGCCTACTCCATAATGTCTTTTAACGATTTAAACCGTATATCTTTTATGTTTTACCTCAAAAATCATGTCTACTAAAAATCAATCTAATATGAAACTAGTCGACCGTTGGATTAAATGAATGTCTTAATTGTTTTGGATTTGTCTAATTTTTTTTATAAGAATGATCCATGAATTATGTATTAAATATTAAAATATAAACAGTTCGGATCGTTGAAATATATTATAAAATGACCCCTGCAAAACGAGTCTTAAAATGTGTGTCAAAGCATGCATCCTGAATTTAAACCTTTTAATATTACATACATACATACATACATACATACATACATACATACATACATACATACATACATACATACATACATACATACATACATACATACATACATACATACATACATACATACATACATACATACATACATACATACATACATACATACATACATACATACATACATACATACATACATACATACATACATACATACATACATACATACATACATACATACATACATACATACATACATACATACATACATACATACATACATACATACATACATACATACATACATACATACATACATACATACATACATACATACATACATACATACATACATACATACATACATACATACATACATACATACATACATACATACATACATACATACATACATACATACATACATACATACATACATACATACATACATACATACATACATACATACATACATACATACATACATACATACATACATACATATACATATACATATATATATATATATATATATATATATATATATACAGGACCCTTACCAACGGTCAAGAGGGTGTTCCCATTTTTTTAGAAAAATGGGGATCCCTCTTGTGAAAGGTTTCCTCTATATATATATATATATGTGTGTGTGTGTGTGTGTGTATATATTATCAAACTTTGCAAACTTCAAACTTCAAACTCAAACATACAATACCACGACGGATTCAGGTTCGAGTTTGGTTTTTATATAAATGGTCCAACGAAACAACTGAGAGACAGGGTGCAGGTGCTGCTGGGAGACAGATTTCTGGCAAAAACATTTGGCAATATTGTTGTTTAAAAAAGCTTCCAGTACCAATATGCATGTCAGTTTTGGATTTTTTATTTTAATTTTCAATTTTGTTTGGTTTGTTGGAAAGTTTTCACTATCAGATTATTTTGTTGGGTCTTTTTGGTTTCGAAAATTGAGGAATGCAGAGTAGCTGATTAATTTGAAGGCCCAAATCACAAAAACCCTTCTCAATTTGGGCTAAATTTATATTTGACAGTATAAATGTTAAGCAAGTCCAATTTGTTTCTCATACAAGCGATGTTAGAGATGCAGGAGAATTCAAACCCGAAAACTCTGGTGCAAAGATGAAAGCTGTTGAGTAATTGAGCTACAAACTTCTTGCTAAACATGTCCACTATAAATACCAAATCAGTAAGCCGGTTGAAAGCCTGAACCTAACCAGACTACATACACAACTATTTGAATTGTACTTCTCAAAAACCAACACATTTTTTTTCTGTCTAATTTGGAATTGAGTATGGTTGTTAACCTCATGCACCCAAATGAAATAAACTTGACAAAATAAATAATCAAGACGACGCCAATAACATGATTTTTACAATTTTTTTTACTATATTACAAAGTAAATTGACAAAGTCTCTAAGCATATAGGTGTAAAGGTGAACAAAGTCATTAAGCTCCCACATGTTTAAGGAATTACACATGTAATATAGAATCACTCATCATTTTGAATTCACTACCTGGTAGATTACAAAGCATGGCAAGATGCGGACGGTAACAACATGATACATAAACAACATACACTTAAAGCTCTGGCTTGACCTTCACATCTCCATTTGGTAGTGTGCTCTGTGCTTGTGCAAGCCTTTTTGTTTCCTGTATCATACAAAACAAGTTTAAACCATATGAGAATGGTAATTAAACATACCTAAATAGACAAAAAAACACAAGGAGACGGTAACATGAGTGCTTCCAAAGAAGGTTCCGCTTTTCTCTAAGAATGAGAATGAAATATCGACAATAAACACAAACAAGCTGGCTTCTGCTGAGTGCATGGTCAACACATCTGTAGCAGATTTTATCAAAAATAAGTAAACCATCGGAGAAAGGTTGTTTGATCTCGATAAATGACCACAGGGAAGAAAGGCCGAAAGGGATGAAAGGGTCCATGGAAGACTTTCTTCACTTAATTTTGACAAAAAAATATGCTTAACAAAGGACATTTACGAAGGACGCCAATAAGCTCAATAAACTCATTGTTCAAGATATTGGTGGGGGAATTCAAGGTATCTTACAGCAGCAGATGCAGCACGTATGTCTCTGTAAGATTCAACTTCATCCGGAAAAGACTGTTCAAGTTCCTCCAGGAGATGTTTGCGTAAACTCTGAAAAAATGCGCACAGTAGGTTCATCATGACAAACTTCAAACATCAAAACAGAACTAAATAATTATTTTCACACGGAAAAAGCTACCTTGAAGGTATCAGTTTTTCCTTTCGTGATCTGATTCTTGGCAATGCAGCCGTTAATGACATCCCTTGTGAATTCATCAGGATTCTTCCCATCATCGATCAAACTAGGCAAAATTGATAAGTCAAGCGTCAGAACTCTCCACAGAAAAGGAATTGTCAGTTGCTAAAAGCAAATTACAGGAGAATCCTCACTTAAAAACTTCCATAGGAACCTGGATATTGCATTTTTCTGATAGCTTAGCCATGTTGTCAAGCTCCATAACAAGAGCATTTCTGATAGGTCAAACCCAATGTGACAAAGTCTCCAAGCAGTAATAAAATATATTGAGAATGTAAGGTTTGAATAAACATCGAATAAGCTCAGACATAGAAAATTACAGGCGTTGGAGGAGGGGGAGCTGAGACGCGGTATTGAACGAAGACACGGTGAGGTAGAGCTGGTGAATGAGGCCTAAGGTTTTCTGAATAGAGTTAATGACCTGATTCAGGTTTTGCTTTGGATCATCAACCACTGCCGGTCCAGCTGTATCATTGGTTTGAGGGACCAACGTTCCGTTTCCACCACTCCCACCGATTCCTGCTGTTGCATTCTGTGATGTATCCATCTCAGACCAACTCTAAAGCTCTTCAAAGGCGCACCTGGTATACAGAAATTAAACGAATTAATAATTTCTTTTTCTTCGTGAAATTCTTTAGAAATTCCCACAAGATAAACAGGATAATATAAGTACAGCTGGTGCCAATATAACAAACCAACGATGACTTTAGTATAAACTTGAAATCAACTTTTATCCACTATTCTTTCTTTTTCAAGATTACAAAGTTAAGAACAACAGAATGCAGGATATGAGAGACTCGACATTTATCTATACAGAAACCGAAAAGGTATTCTTACTTTCAAACCAAGAAACACAACATACACCTTTCAGTTCATCTACAAGTGCAATTTCAACCTGTCTGCTTAAACCCCATATGTTTCCTAACCCAATCTCCAATCCACTGATAAAAATTTCATTTCCAATGGGTAAAATTTCAGTTTCTTTGATCACAATTTAGAGTCAAATTTCAGTTTCAGTTAATAAAGCAATCAAATTTCCGAAATATGGATTGAAACCTTCAATTTCCAATTCCAAAGGCTCCAACTTTCCAAATAAATCTGCAAAAAGATTGATTTCCGTTTCCGAAATTCATCCAAACCCAGGATAATTATTCCACAAAGTACAATATTCCCAATTTCCCAGTACCCCTCGAACCCTAATTCCAATTTAAAGATCGTAACTTTGAATAAATCAAGAGGTTACCTTGGTGTGAATTGCTCGTTGAGGTCGAGGCGGTGAAGCTGCTCAGCTACAAACGGAAGGACGAGGTTTCTGACTCTGTGAAGCGACGTCGCTTTTCAGATGTTTGTTTGGGTTGAGTAAACTGTCATGTAATTTGGTATCTGGATTAGATTGGACTTTTGAGTATCTAGACCAGGCCCATTTTCACAATGCATTGTTGGTGAGGGCTACCTCAATCAAGCCCAATGAAAAGCACAAGAGCACACTTCCCTTCTTACAAGGCAAGCTTTGTTTAAAGTTTCAAGGTCATGTTCAATTTCTCCATTCTATTATACAGAATAATAGTGCTACAGCCTCGTTCGGTATAGAGGATTAGATTGCAATGAATAACTTTCTAGATTTAAGTTTTTTTCTTAAGCATTGTTGGTGAGGGCTACCTCAATCAAGCCCAATGAAAAGCACAAGAGCACACTTCCCTTCTTACAAGGCAAGCTTTGTTTAAAGTTTCAAGGTCATGTTCAATTTCTCCATTCTATTATACAGAATAATAGTGCTACAGCCTCGTTCGGTATAGAGGATTAGATTGCAATGAATAACTTTCTAGATTTAAGTTTTTTTCTTAAGAAAGAGGAGAATAATTTTTCATGTAGAGTTGAGAGGATTAGAAAAGAATTAGATATGCAAGGAACTTCTCCCTCTTATTCCTCTCATTGTGGTGAGGATTGGAATGGATAACTTTTATTTTTGATAGTCCATCTACTACCTCCAAGTTGGTCATCAATTTTTCATTTATCCTTTCAACATACCTTGGAAATAGTTGCTTATCCATTCTAATCCAATCTTTGATGCTAAACGATAATATGATCAGTTTTGTGTCTACGTAATAATACTCTCAAATAAATTGGAAATTTTGTAAAAATGTCATTTTTGGAGGTTATTCTTTATCAAAATTCTTAAAATTCTGTAATTTTTTACTTGTGAAAACTGATTTATAGTTTTAACTGGAGCAAAAACATTTTTGAAAAGAAGCGATAAAGTAGTTTCCATTGAACATCACAAACAATTACAAATGTTACCAACCGGGTACATAACTACACTGACCAAGTGATTCATCTGAAGTGAATTTGCACAATTAAACAAACTACCAATATAAATTCGGCACAAAATACAAAATGCCACTAATAAAATCTATTACAAAATGATAAAAGCAACAGACTTATACCGGTAACTACACCAGTAATCGCAGATGAACAAGGCCACATAAAGCCGTAACGGTGAAGTGAGACCACATAAAGTCACCATTGAAAACCGGGACCACATAACTCGTTGCTCGAAGACCACATACAGCACGACCACAATAACAAAATACACACTACTCCGAGAATGGAACCACTGGTCAGCTCATCAAAGAGACAAAGACACTTTATCCAAGACTACATGCACCATCTCCGCACAAGTGAGTTATGTCGTGTTCACGAGTCCAGGCAGCGCCAAATCCGGTAACATAAGGCAGCGGAGTCGCCTAATTGGATCAAAAACCTTTCTTTGCCTAATTCTCATTGTTCGAGACCCCTTCGAGAAAAATGCAAACTCTTCTCCACCCTCTCGAGTAATATGGCAACTAACAAATATATCACTCGAGATAAAAGAAATTACTCAAGAACTCGAGATTGGCTTGACCTATGGGAAGGGCAAGGGCCTGAATGCAATCAAAACTAAGCGGTTAGTTAAGTCCATTAACAAGTAAAAAGAAAAGAAAAGTTCTAAGTATTTTTGAAAAAAAAAAAAAGGACTAAGGGGGCATCTTTCAATCACGTGTTTTGCGATGTACTTGGGAAGGTTAACTCTATAGAGCATTTTTACCCTAATGTTCTCGCGAAGCCCTTTTATTCTATGTTTAGATGAGCGACTTTCTGTTGGAGATTTATCAACGGTCAATGATAAATTTATACATATAGAAAATTTGAATATGCTAATAAACAAATAAATAGCAACATTGCATATTGAGTAAACAAGACTGATATTAAACAAACGAAATGCAGATCGAGGCTTGCGTGCGGCAATGTATTTGAAACATAATTTTGTCCCTATTTTGTCTTGTTGTTCAATGGACGTTTGCTTCACCAAGATTCAACGATCTAAGTCGAGATTCCAACACCGGAAAACTAGACATCTGGCGAGTATCTTTGTGGTTTTCTCAGTATGCTTTGTATTGAAGGATATATGATTTTTGGTGCTTTGAATGATATGCAAATGCATGTATTTATAGTAAATTAGTAAGCATATGCCTGTTTGCAACAAGCATGTTTTTGGGAGGCGACTGTTCAACATAAAGGGCGTGTAGCTTTATCTTTTCCTCAAACTTTTTCAAACATTCTCAAACGCTCTCAAACTTCATTCAAAAGGATGAGTTTGTTGAAAAATAAAAAGATTAATTAAATCCAAAATTAATTTAATAAATTAAAAAATTAATCGTTGAATTTAATTATTAGATGTGAGCGTCATGGCCCATCTTTCGATAATTAAATATTTATTAACTATGCATTGATTATATTTTAATTATCACACCCAAAACCCAAACCCCCATCTTTTGATAATTAAATACATACTAATTATGCATTAATTATCACACCTAAAGCCCAAACCCCTTTTTTGATAATTAAATATGTTACAGCCCGTCCCAGAATTTTGTATTATTTGGTTTCTGATAGGAGCATATTTATGCGACTTAGTTGCTTGTTTTCTTGCATTTACTTAGTTAGTTTTTACTTATTATAGTGTTTTAAGCTATTTTTGTGTGTTTGTAGGTCCAATTGGCAAAGTTGGCAAGAAAGTGCATTTTAAAGCATTTTGGAGCAATTCTGGGCTGAAATGGATTGCATGCATATGGAGCACAAGGAATGGACGAATTTGAAGTTCAAATGAGGCTAGGAATGTGTTTAAAAGTTGGAGAAACAAATTCTAGTCAAAGAAGATAAGGAATCAGCTACAAACATTGAACATTATCCAAACCAACCTTATCTTATCTTATCCTATCCTAATCTTATCCTATCTTAATTCCAGCTGCAAGGGGGACTCCTTTTCATAATAGGATGCCTAAAACCTGTTTTTAGGAGGCCTTTTCCTTCTAGAAACATGCCACAACACTCATTTCTAGAAGTCCTAAAAATCTGGTGCCCCAAACCTTTCTAGAAGGCCTTTGCCTTGCCTTGCACTCCATCCCCTTCCCTCCAATTGCTGCTGCACCTTCCCTATCCTTATTCCTCTTGGATTCTGATTTAATTAGCCTATTCCCTTGTGGATTTGGATTGTGCAAAGCCTTTTCAGAAATTAATTGGACTAAACCCATTTCCTGATGGATTTAAGCCTTGTGCCGCACCCTAGGGCCCTAATCCTTTATTTCTGCTAAGTCCAAGTCCTAACCTGATTTCCCTAGGGTTTGCCATGCCTATATATACATATTTTGAGGCTTTGCCGTAGGTTACCACCCCCTATACCACACCATAATTCGTAGCCATCACCATCCATACACAGAAACACCCTTTACCCCAAGAAGGAGAGGATGAGAGCTTTGCCGTGGCTTCCATTGGAGGAGGACCTTGTGCCGCAACAACTTCCAACCATTGGAGACTTCCTGAGTTCTTTCTTCCCTTGTTTTAGGTTCAATGTTTATTTCAGATTGCTTTTCAATTGTTATGAACATGTGTAACTAAGTTTTTCTTAGTTAGAGATGAATTCGAAGCCATGGACATATGTTTAATATGAATTGATTACCTCCAGTTATTGTTTCGTAAAACATGAATGCGATTCACTTATCTGTTTGATTAAAACTTATTCTTGTATGTGGGTTAAGGGTGCACATTTAGTTTGCATGCATGAATTTGATGCTAGAGTATAAGGGAATTTCACCTAATCGTTATGAACTTATATTCACAAGTAGTAAAAGTCACTAGTCATGATTGTGTTAAGTGAATCCATGGCAAGAGTATCATCATGCTTTTCATAGTTACGAATGCCTTGTCAATGCTTATGATTTTCATAGAACTTAATGATCTTTGAATGTCGAATGCCTTGATAAGAATAATTTGATTGTCGATGCGTCATCCATCCAATTCAATGAATTAAGGAAAATCTGAAAGTTAATTTGTGCATTCACGATTAATTTGGGGCATTGTCATTCATGGTTTAAGGAAACAATACTGGAAATCAATTTGTGTTGCATATGTTTCATGTGTTGAGAGGGATCCTCTAACTAGCCTTTCACCCTTTTAAACAACCAATTTCGTGTCTACTTTGTTTAGTTTTGCAATCTGTCTAATTTAGTTAAATTCGTAAGAAACTAATCCCCATTTAGTTAAGTGTGTTAGATTAGTTAGAAACTTGTTCAAATCTGTCCAATTTAGTGTTTTGAGTCTTATTAGTCTAGAATTCGTCCAAATAACTCCCTAGAGTCTGTTTTGAGTCTAGTTGTTAGTTTTGTGCTGTTTTAAGTTGTTTTGAGTCTTTAGAGTCTAGTTAAGTGTTTTTAAGTTTAGTTTTGTGTTTTTGAGTCATATTTGCGTAGATTAGCATCCCTAGTTAGTCCCCGGCCTAGAACAATCCCTACTTATTCATACTACAACTATCTTCATAGGGTTTTAATTTGAGTGTCATATATATTTCACATCAGTTTCAAGCGTGGAAGTTACTATTATGCCCTTGGACGTTATGTGTGTTGTGTGTATTATGTACCTATGTGGGACAAATGCTAAGTTTTCCCAAGCTTTGGAACACTTAGGACTCTAAGGGTTTTATTTGTTTTGGTTGGTGACCATGTGGACACACACCCACACACAAACTCCCACTCTCTCTCGTGCCTTCTCTCTCTCTTATTCCTCTCGGATTTTTTGCAACGTCCGTACAAGCGTATGGAAAAATCTCGAACCAGCCATTTTCTTCATAGATCGAGGAAGTTAGGGTCATCGTCTTGTTCCTTGTGACTTCACGAGTTCATCCATACCATTTCCAGGTAAGAATGCCTTCGAAAACCCAGAGAACCCTAACCCCCCCCCCATTTGAGTACTGTTCATGTGGTCGTAATTATGGATGTTTTAGGGGATTTGAAACTTGTAGGAAGCTTTAGGACGTTCCTACGAAGCTCGGAGAAGAAAAACCAAGTGATTTAGACGTCGGGAAGTGGAGATCGACGAGTTTGAAGTTGGGCCGGATTATCGAGGCTTTTTCCGGCGAGATTCTGATGGTTTCTGGGCTCGAGTCAGGTATGGTTTTGTTCGTCTTTGTGAGATCTTCAAAATGGTTCAAGTTTCATGAGATTTGGTTAAGAATTGAAGAAGATATGAAGATTTGAAAATTTTCTAGAAACCGGCGAAAATTCGAAGTTCAGACGGCGGCGGACTGCGGCTACCGGTGAAGCTCGTCAGAGAAGAAGGGAGAATATTCCGTCAGAGTTGACAGAATATTCCTAACGGCGTCAGGTAACACCGTTAGTTTAACGGAATATTCCTAACGTCGTTTACTGTTTCCGTAAGGGTTCCCTGCGCGTGTGGCCGTGCACTTGCCGGCGCGTGGGTGGTCGGAAAAATATTTTAAAATTATGGGGATGTTTATGAGAGTGAGTATGTCTCAATGGTATAATCATATACCCAAATTGAGCAATATATGAAAATTTACTTGCTTCTGTTGTTTGTGTGCGTTAATTAACGTTATTTCAGTTATTTCTCATATAGGCGAGGCCTATTCGGAGGACGAGGGTAGCAAGGCTAGGCACGGGGGTTACGACCCGTCTACATACCAGTGAGTGGGATTTTGTTTTCAGTATATATATATACTTGACGTTTTTCCCAGAAAACGTACTTTAAAGGAAATGTGATTTAAATGCCATGTCATACATGCATCATATTTTAGTATATGCATCATCATGATTATGTATATTGTTGCATGGTGCTGCGGAGGCCCAGGTAAGCTCCAAGTAAGTATATTATGCTATGAATGGTTATGATATGGATGATGATGTTGAGATGTATATTGAGCTCATCAACCTGCACCCTGGTGTTAGTGTTCCCACCTAGGGCAGGGCATAGTCCTTCACGTGATGTTCACCTCCCGTACCATACGCTCACCTTGGATCCAAGTTAGGTGCATAGTCCTGTCGTACAGACCACTATAGGTGGTTCCGACTCGTAGATGACCCGCGATTTATCGCACAGTCTTCACGTGATCATAGCACTAAAGCGTATTTATTTACACCTAGTCTTGTCGTACAGACCACTATAGGTGGTTCCGACTCGTAGGTGACCCGCGATTTATCGCATAGTCTTCACGTGATCGTAGCACTAAAGCGTATTTATTTACACCCAGTCTTGTCGTACAGACCACTATAGGTGGTTCCGACTCGTAGGTGACCCGCGATTTATCGCACAGCCTTCACGTGATCGTAGTACTAAAGCGTATTTATTTACACCCAGTCTTGTCGTACAGACCACTACAGGTGGTTTCGACTCGTGTGCAAATATATTGCCGTACAAGTCACTTTAGGTGACTCCGGCTATATGGAGCGATGAGCTATATAAATTAACCGTAGAGGCCACTGCAGGGGCTCCGGTTAATATGTTATTTTATTGAGATTACTTTACCTGGCTTACATTTGTTATATTGTGATATTGGGCATGGCATATGCATGGCATACACACGTGGCTTTGGATATATATATTGAGCATGATTTTGAGATATATACGTATGTATACTATTTTTTGGGAAATTATACAGGCTTTCCAGCGAGGGATTAGAGCTTTTGAGATATGAAATGATTTTAGAAAACCTTGTTTTTGCCCACTCACACTTTTTGTTTTGCGCCCCTCCAGGTATTAGGTGAAAGTTTTGTTGGTGGCTTACGAGGATACAGCGGAGGTTCTGACAGACCATCGTTCATGTAGGACCACCTTTGGGTGTTGTTTAATCAGTACTTTTGCTTGACTGCTCTTAGGCTAGTTAAGCTCTGGTTGTGTATTTCACCCTTATTCTCGCAATAGCGCGCTATCTTAGTTAGAATTGCTAATTGCTTGGTTTTAATTTGTTAGTATTTCCCTTATTAATCTTGCTTCCACACTGTGCATATGGTTACGTCACGTTCACATGATGGCTAGCATGCCTTGATTTAGATCGGGGTGTGTTAGTTTGGTATCAGAGCCCTAGGTTTGCAGTCCTGCATATCTTGTGAATATTCTAATTGTCTTGGTGTCTTTTGTCAGAACTATGCCATCTCGTAGAGAACCATGTCGTGCAGCTGAGCCTAGTTTCCCCGATATTGCTCAATTAGGGGAAGCTATTGCCAATGCCATTCAATCTGTAATCCGCCATCCTCAGCGGATTCCTTTGGAATCAGTGTATAATCTTAAGTTGCCTACTTTTGTGGGTAATGAGGGCCATGAATGGGCTGAGCGTTGGCTCAATCAGATTGAGAGACGTTCGTATAATGCAGAGTCAGAAGAGTCTTCCCGAGGATAGGTGGGTAGAGACCACTACTTGGTTTTTGGGCGAAGAACCTGCATCCTGGTGAAGACAGGAAACTTATGGATGGACGCCTGCGGAGATTGCGAACTGGGAGAATTTTAAGCGATCATTTTATAAGAGATTTATTCCTCCAGCATATTTAGATTGTAAGAAGCAGGAGTTCACGGGCTTGAAATAGGGGAAGTTGACTGTTAATGAGTATTATAGGAAGTTCATGGATTTGTCTCGCTATGATCCCGAAGTTGTTGCTAATTCAGTGGAGATGCTTCGACGCTTTAAGTTGGGTACTAAGAAGAAGTGGCGATCGATGACGACTTCTACCCCTGTGATACTTATCAGGAGTTCTATGAGATTTTGTTGAGGATTGGGACTCTGAGAATATGCCCAGTGAGAGTGAGGAAGAAGAAGAAAAAGATGGAAATCAAAATAAGGATAATAAAGGTAAAGGTCATTCATCTCAGGGAGCTCGCCAGACTTAGAGTTTTAAGAAAAGTAGAGCTAGCTCGAGTTCTTCCAGTAGGGGTTTTAGTTCCACGGGCCAGAGGTGCGGAGGTAGATTTACTGGAAGCCCTAGATTTCAGAGGCCGAGAGATTCAGGTGTTGCTAATGTTCCCTTATGCCGTATGTGTAATAATCGACATTTTGGAAAGCGTCGATGAGGCATCAGTAGATGTTTTAAATGGGGCATAAAGCTATGTATTGTCCTCAAAATTAGCAGAGACCTCAGCAGCCTTCTTTACCACCGTCAATCTCGACTCAACAGTTTTCAGGACCGAGTGGTTATGCTCAGGCAGGTCGTGGTGGCACTTACCACTATCAGGGGGATCCAGTTCCTTATTCTTCAGGGCAGTATCAATACCCTCAGGATCCTTATCAGCAGAGTGGCTATGGTCAGCAGTTTTTCAGCTGGCGGGTCACAGTGGTATTCTGGAGGATAGCCCCAGCAAGTTAATGTTGCTACTAGTAGTGCTGGATCATCGAGGTAGCACAGTCAGTCTGGTCAGGGACGTAGCTCACAGAGTAGAGGTGTTCATGCCAACAGAGGTCGAGGAGGAAGGCAGCAGGCCGATGGACGTATTCATAACATTTCACTGCAGGATGCTCAGATTAATCCTAACTTAATCATAGGTACGCTAAATATTCTTGGTCATTTTGCTAAAGTGTTGATTGATTGTGGTGCTACGCATTCTGTGATTTCTCATACTTTTGCTCTGTTGACTCAACCTCAATCTACACCCCTTGGGTATGAGTTAGAGTTTGCAATGCCTAGAGGGGAGGGGTGTTATGTAGATTTTGTATATCCGGAATGTTCTGTTTTGGTAGAAGATATGGTTATGCCAGCTAACCTCACTCCATTGGACATTGTAGACTTTGATGTTATTTTAGGCACTGATTGGTTGCATTACAATCGTGCAAAGATCGACTGTTACGGGAAAACGGTAACCTTCCATCGTCCTGGATTACCTGAGGTTACATTTGTAGGAGATCGTAGTGGGGTGAGGCATGGAGTTATTTCTGCTATGAGCGCTAAAAAGTTACTCGAAAAAGGTTGCCAGGGATATTTAGCTCACATAGTACTGAATGATAATACTTCTGTTAGCACAAAAAACATTCGGGTAGTCAGACATTTTTCTGACGTCTTCCCTGATGATTTGCTTAGAATGCCGCCAGATTGTGATGTGGAGTTCACTATTGACTTGCTACCAGGTACGAATCCTATATCCTTAACTCCTTATCGAATGGCTCCTGCTGAGTTAAGAGAATTGAAGACCCAGTTACAGGAATTGGTTGATAAGGGTTTTATTAAGCCTAGTTTATCACCGTGGGGAGCTCCAGTCTTATTTGTTCGAAAGAAAGACATTACTTTGAGGCTTTGCATTGACTACAGGCAATTGAATTGGGTGACGATTAAAAACCGTTATCCATTGCCGCGTATTGACGACCTCTTTGATCAACTTCGAGGTGCCTGTGTGTTTTCCAAGATTGATTTGAGGTCTGGCTATTATTAATTGAAGATTAAAAGTGAGGATGTTCCTAAAACTGCTTTTAGGACTCGTTATGGTCATTATGAGTTTCTCGTGATGCCGTTCGGGTTAACTAATGCACCAGCAACTTTCATGGGTTTGATGAACCAAGTATTCTAGCAATATCTTGATGATATTCTGGTATACTCTAAGTTTGAGGCAGGGTATGCTAGGCATCTTAAGTTTGTGTTGAAGAAGTTGAGGGAACATCAGTTATATGCTAAGTTCAGCAAATGCCAGTTCTGGTTAGATCAAGTGGCATTTCTGGGGCATATCATATCTGATCAAGGTATTCTTGTAGATCCTCAGAAGATAGTAACGGTGGAGAATTGGGAGCAGCTGCGAACCGTCACCGAAGTTCGAAGTTTCCTTGGTTTAGCGGGATATTATCGACGGTTTGTTAAGGATTTCTTGATTATTGCTTTACCGTTATCGAGATTGACGAGGAAAGATGTTAAGTTTGAGTGAGATGATAAATGTGAGCAAAGTTTTCAACAGTTGAAGTACTGTTTCACTCATGCACCCTGTTTTAGCACTTCCAGATGATAACTGTAACTTCGAGATCTATTGTGATGCTTCTTTGATTGGTCTGGGTTATGTGTTGATGCAGCATGATAGGGTACTTTCTTATGCTTCGCGACAGTTGAAACCTCAAGAGAAGAATTACCCCACACATGATTTGGAGTTGGCAGCTATTATTTTCGCTTTAAAGATTTGGCGACATTATCTTTATGGCGAGAAATGTAGGATCTTAACAAATCATAAGAGTCTCCAGTATCTTTTCACTAAGAGGGAGTTGAATCTTCGGCAGCGAAGGTGGATTGAATTACTAAGTGATTATGATTACACGATTGAGTATCACCCAGGTCGTGCAAATGTGGTGGCTGATGCACTTAGTAGGAAATCCCAAGGCCGAATTAATGCCTTATACGCGAGCCGTATTCCACTTCTTGCAGACTTGAGGTTCACTGGTGTAAAATTGGGAGTGGAAAATCATGAAGAAGCCTTACTTGCTAGCTTCCAGGTCAGGCCAGTTTTGATTGATAGAGTGCTCGAGGCTCAGATTAATGATGAAGAAACTCAGGAACTTATTCGGTTAAGAAATGAAGGAAAGAAGAAAGATCTTCGAATCAGAGAATCAGACGGCATGCTTATGCAAGAGAGTATGATGTATGTGCCGAATAGTGCAGAGTTGCAGAAAGTAATTTTGGACGAAGCACATTGTTCAGCTTATGCGATGCATCCAGGAAGTACTAAGATGTATCATACCATTCGACCATTTTATTATTGGCCAGGTATGAAAAGAGAAATTGCCGAGTATGTGAGTAGATGTGCCATATGCCAGCAAGTTAAAGCCGAAAGGAAGAAACCGTTTGGGTTGATGCAGCCACTTCCCCTTCCACAGTGGAGATGGGAAAATATCACTATGGATTTTGTGTACAAGCTTCCTTGTACTCAGAATGGCTATGATGGAATTTGGGTGATTGTCGATCGGCTTACTAATTCAGCGCATTTCATTCCTGTGAAGGAAAAGTATTCCTTAAGCTGATTAGCTGAGTTGTTCTTATTGAAGATCGTGAAGTATTATGGCGTTCCAGTTAGTATTATCTCGGATCGTGATCCTAGATTTACTTCTAAGTTCTAGACAGCATTCCAGGAAGCTCTTGGTTTGGAATTATTCTACAGTACATCATATCATCCTCAAACAGACGGTCAATCAGAGAGGACGATTCAGACCTTGGAAGATATGCTCAGATCTTCTGTTTTGCAGTTTGGCGACGCTTGGCATAAGCGATTGGATTTGATGGAGTTCGCCTACAGCAACAGCTTTCATTCAAGTATTGGTATGTCACCATTCGAGGCACTTTATGGCAAGCCTTGTCGTACACCTTTGTGTTGGTCAGAAGTTGGCGAAAGAGTTTTAGTGGGCCCTGAGATAGTAGAGGAGACTACTCAGAATGTTCAGGTTATTAAGTCTAACCTGAAAGCGGCCTAGGATCGCCAGAAAAGCTTTGCGGACAGGCGTGCCACTGATCGAGTGTATAATGTTGGTGATTGGGTATTTTTGAAGCTATCGCCGTGGCGAGGTATGGTACGATTTGGGAAGAAAGGCAAGCTAAGTCCTAGATTCATCGGACCTTATCAGATCATCGAGCGAGTCGGTGAAGTTGCTTATAGACTTGAGTTGCCATCAGAGCTGTCTAAGGTACATAATGTGTTTCATGTCTCGATGCTTCGACATTATGTTGCAGATCCTTCATATGTGATACCTCCTCAACCATTGGAAATTAATCCGGATTTGACTTACGATGATGAGCCAGTGACTATACTGGATTGGAAAGAAAAGGTTATGAGGAATAAGACAGTGCAATTGGTTAAAGTTTTGTGGAGAAATCATTTAGTGCAAGAAGCGACTTGGGAGACAGATGATTGGATGAGAGAGATGTACCCGAGATTGTTTTATGATTACTAGTGGATGGTACTTGTTATATAAAATTTCGGGACGAAATTTTTAGAAGGTGGGTAGATTTTCACAGCCCGTCCTGGAATTTTGTATTATTTGGTTTCGAGCGTGGAAGTTACTATTATGCCCTTGGACGTTATGTGTGTTGTGTGTATTATGTACCTATGTGGGACAAATGCTAAGTTTTCCTAAGCTTTGGAACACTTAGGACTCTAAGGGTTTTATTTGTTTTGGTTGGTGACCACGTGGACACACACCCACACACAAACTTTCACTCTCTCATGTGCCTTTTCTCTCTCATTCCTCTCGGATTTTCTGCAACGTCAGTACAAGCGTACGGACAAATCTCGAACCAGCCATTTTCTTCATAGATCGAGGACGTTCATCGTCTTGTTCCTTGTGACTTCACGAGTTCATCCATACCATTTCCAGGTAAGAATGCCTTCGAAAACCCCGAGAACCCTAACCCCCCGATTTGAGTACTGTTCATGTGGTCGTAATTATGGTTGTTTAAGGGGATTTGAAGCTTGTAGGAAGCTTTAGGACGTTCCTACGAAGCTCGGAGAAGAAAAACCAAGTGATTTGGACATCGGGAAGTGGAGATCGATGAGTTTGAAGTTGGGCCGGATTATCGAGGCTTTTTCCGGCGAGATTCCGATGGTTTCTAGGCTCGAGTCAGGTATGGTTTTGTTCGTCTTTGTGAGATCTTCAAAATGGTTCAAGTTTCATGAGATTTGGTTAAGAATTGAAGAAGATATGAAGATTTGAAAATTTTCCAGAAACCGGCGAAAATTCGAAGTTCAGACGACGGTGGAAGACGGCCACCGGCTAAGCCCGTCGGAGAAGAAGGGAGAATATTCCGTCAAAGTTGACGAAATATTCCTAACGGCGTCAGGTAACACCATTAGTTTAACGGAATATTCCAAGGAATATTCCTAACGTCGTTTACTGTTTCAGTCAGGGTTCCATGCGCGTGTGGCCGTGCACTTACCAGTGCGTGGGTGGTCGGAAAAATATTTTAAAATTATGGGGATGTTTCTGAGAGTCAGTAGGTCTCAGTGGTATAATCATATACCCAAATTGAGCAATATATGAGAAGTTACTTGTTTGTGTTGTTTGTGTGCGTTAATTAACGTTATTTCAGTTATTTCTCATATAGGCGAGGCCTATCCGGAGGACGAGCGTAGCCAGTCTAGGCATGGGGTTTACGACCTGTCTACATACCAGTTTAGGTGACTCCGGCTAGGTGGAGCGATGAGCTATATAAATTAACCATACAAGCCACTGCAGGGGCTCCGGTTAATATGTTATTTTATTGAGATTACTTTACATGGCTTACATTTGTTATATTGTGATATTGGGCATGGCATACACATGTGGTTTTGGATATATATATATATATATATATATATATATATATATATATATATATATATATATATATATATATATATATATTGAGCATGATTTTGAGATATATACGTATGTATACTATTTTCTGGGAAATTATACAGGTTTTCCAGCGAGGGGTTAGAGCTTTTGAGATATGAAATGATTTTAGAAAACCTTGTTTTTGCCCACTCACACTTTTTGTTTTGCACCCCTCCAGGTATTAGGTGAAAGTTTTGTTGGTAGCTTACGAGGATACAGCGGAGGTTCTGACAGACTATCGTTCATGTAGGACCACCTTGGGGTGTTGTTTAATCAGTACTTTTGCTTGACTGCTCTTAGGCTAGTTTAGCTTTGGTTGTGTATTTCACACTTATTCTCGCACTAGCACGCTATCTTAGTTAGAATTGCTAGTTGTTTGGTTTTAATTTGTTTGTATTTCCCTTATTAATCTTGCTTCCGCACTGTGCATATGGTTACGTCACGTTCACGTGATGGTCATCATGCCTTGATTTAGATCGGGGTGTGTCAAAATACATATTAATTATGCATTAATTATATATTAACTATCACACCCCAAAGCTCAAATCCAAGATTTAAACTCAATTTTGCTTCCAATGGTTCATCTAATCATTTTGTATGATGGACTTGATGTTATAAGGTGTGAAACTTCTCAACTTGACGTGGAACAAATGAGATGCAAGGAAATTTCCACTCTAAAACTCCAACAACACCCCACATTTGAGTTGAATTTGCATTCTAACACTAACACTTTCAAAGTCTCAATGTTAGATTCAACTATTTAAAATGCATTAAAAGACTAAACACAACAAATATAGGGAACTGTTATTAGTACACCAAAAATCTCATTTTGCACTCCTTACAAGTGTATTATTATTTCTAATATAGAAAATTTGGAGTGCAAATTGAAATTTTTGAAGTGCTAATAACAATTCCCTATATATATATTACTAAAACATTATAAATACACTAAGATAAAATACTTGCAAAATGACACGTTATAACATATATCAAGTTATTTTCAAAGTTCTTATATCCTAATAACGATAGAATTTCAGTCCTTCGTCCAATTTGGTAATTTGACTCCAACTTATGTGTGGGATCATTATCTTCCTATGCTTTCGCTGCAGCTTTCTTCCTTTTTTTTTCTTTTTTATTATTATTATGTTTTTTTTAACAATCGATATTATTTATATTAAGGACATGAGATGAGTTTAGCCTCACAATATACTAGCATTCTTTTAGTTATAGGAGAACGAGCATGAAAGATTTTTCAGTGTGACCGAAACACGGGGTGGTACACCACATGTCACTGTACAAATGGTGGAATATGTGTGTTAAATAGTTAATAACTTAAAAAATAAAAAATTTTACTACTTATATAAAAATATGTGATATACCACCCGTATTCCGGTCACAATAAAAAATTTCTCACCTTGGAGGGAGTTTGTATCGTAAATTTATTATCCTTGGGAAGAAAAAACTATGAAATCCACCTTCTTAATTGCAAATAAGAGCTAACTTAGGCTACAATTCCGATGATAAACTTCTAAAGTTGTCCGGTTTTGAAATGGCCAGCTTCTGCCTGTGCCAGTTTTGATTTAAGGATATGGGGACCAAGTCCAAGTACCAAAATCTAACACTTAAATAGACAGAGAAAGAGCACGTAAAGTAAAGCAAATGAAGCATCAACCATCCCATTAGCGTGGCTTTTGCCATGCGACCCATCATAATTGTAGAAGTTAACTAATAATACCACTTTTTCCTTATATTTTATGGCCTTCTTTTTTGAACTAGAACATAATAATTACTCCCTTGAACTTATATTTTACAGTATCTAGTTAATGGTTATGGAAATGTTCTGCTGACCAATTTACCTCTTGCAACTGTTGTTTTTCACCAACCAATTGCTCATTGAAGAATAAAGAATATGCAGATATGGAAGCTTTACACCAGGTTGGCATCGGCATATAATTTTTCAGAATTTTTGCAAGTGCTTCGTTTCGATGTGAAATTTCAGCATATGCAAAATATCTTATAAAAATAAACTGATAAAGATAAATCCATGATCGATGCTGCTTTAGTCAATGTCATGATTTCCATATGGACGTATTTAAACAAAGATTATATGGTTAATTTTGAGTACAAATTAAAATGCGGATGAGCTTTTATATATAGTGACATCATATCAAATATATAATTATTTTTTTATTGTATTTCAGTCATCATAGGCTCATAGCTATAACTTGAACTTCAAGAGATGGAGATCAGTTGGCTTGTTAACCAGAGGGAAAGCACACGAAGAAAATGAGGGATTGAAGAAGGGTGGTGGGAATGAAGGGGTAAAAAAATATTACCTAAATCAGAAACTGTTTTAGGTTTTTCATTTTGGCTATCATCCATATATGTACATTTCTTCCACATAAGCGGCCCTCAATTTATTTGTTAAGCATAATATATGTGTGAATCTGTTTCTGTATATGGAATTATTATAAAACGAATGGCAATAGTACTCTATATCAGAATGAGAATAAAATGAGTCACTGCACTGAACTCATCATCTTTTTCTTGCTTCAGGTATTCTCCCAGGAAAAGGAATAAAGCCTCATTGAATCGAATCTATGATAAATTAATTTACATGATCATATACAAAATTAATCATCTATCAATTCATATCAGACTTGTTTCTTCAAAAAGTTAATTTAATTAGTAATTTAATACGATTATAGTTGTTGATCAAAGTCCTATTTGAGTCAATGAAAAACCTAGCCATCTAAAGCAAAAATCAAAGAAAAATTCTGTCGTCGGCCACTGCGGCAACAGTCTTTTGGAAAATCATCTTTGGTCTCTTCCCTTTTCCTTGTCGTTTACTTTGTATGGTGTAGAATTGTCGCCGTGAGACGTTGTAGTCGTTGTCTTTTGGCCCATGCACCCTCGATGTAGGTTGAAGCTGGAAGCCATGGAAGATGTCGGATTGCGTCGGAATTGGGTTTAAGAAAGACACAATGGTTAGTCGGTGCAGTGATATTGGTCTCGGATGTCCGGAGGATGTGTACCTGCAACATGGTTTTATCCTTTTATTTTGTTTTTGTCTAATACTTCCAGGAATTGTCTTGGAGTTTAGTTTTGATTTCTCTCTTTAAAAGTGTTTGCTAACTTGATTACTATAGGAGAATTGTTTGATTTTAATTTTCGTTTTGGTGTGTGTTGCCTCTTTTGGATCTATGTGTAAAGAGTGGAGTTGTTTGATTTGTTGGATCTACTTCATTTGGTGTTTTGGAATTGTTGCGGTGATTAAGTGATGCGGTCGACCCATGAGCATCTTACTCCTTGTCCCAATATATGATTTGAGATTTTATTTTCACATGATCTCTGTGTAACACGATGTTTAATGGTTTTATTGATCTGTATAATCTTGCGGTTCTTGATGAGTTTGAACCAATACTCAAAGTCTACTCATTGTTTTGCGATCAGTGATGTTTTATTGTAATATTTTTAAATCTAGTTTGCAAAGACCCTTTAGAGACGAGTTATTCATGATATGTATTTCTAATGTTATTTTTTCAATCAAATGAAATATCGTAATTTTCTTATAAAAATGAATCCTATTTGAGTCCTATCATACAAGTGGCACGCATCAAATGTCAATTGCAAAACTTGATCTGCCAAATAGAATACTTCTCCAAAATTAATATAATATAAGGGTAAAATATCCACGCGACATCTTTATTTTATTGAATCCTACTTAGTAATTGATTACCATGGGTAATAAGTAGTAGGACATAAATTTAGTGGTTGTACCAGAGTTAACTACCTTTTGATTTGTGGTCAAACTATGAGAATCAAAATCAACAATTTGTGGAAATTAATTAATTGGATAGATTTGAAGCTAGCTTCTCAAAGAACACTGAATAGATTTAAGGTTCAGAGCGATTCAAATTGGAATGAGTTGAGCGAATGTGGACCTTCCAATAACCCAGTATATATGAAAAAAAATTCATGTCCAATGATGAACTTTTGTTCCATCTTACTTTGTTTGAGTGGGAAGACCCATCCACTAATATTGACTCAACTTGAAACTAGTAAAGTTGAGGCAGCTGAAGGAGTAGATTTGGTCCAATTCACATTATAATGTGATAAAAAGAACTTTATTTACACATATAGATAAAAGTTTTTTTTTTCTTCCCAAAAATGCAAAGGAGACTCTTACAAGTGAGATTCTTTATGGACTATCTGTCCTCTCATGTGTTTGACAAAATGTTTTATAATGTTGGCACGAGAATTGACTTTAAATTATGAGTGACAAAGAGTTTTACTTTGAGAGTTCCCTTATCATTTCGTATTTTCTTAATTATAAATACACTTGTAATATTTTCTTATTAGGCTTATATCAGTTTGTATACATAAAGGCAGCTACCCCGAGTAACTTTTTCCTTTAATTTATAAAAAATGGATATTCTAGCATTATTATATGTTAAATGTTATTTTATTTGTCAAAGTAGCTTCCACTAAGAAAAATTTCTCACCTCATCTCGGTTTGCAAATGGCATGAACATTTCGTTATTTAGAAAGTATCTAATGCCAAAGGGTGTTGTTAACTCCAATATAATCATTGTGCATTAGAAATTTTTTATAATTAAAAATAAAAATACATGTATGAGAAGTGTACAACAACTCTTTTGAAGTGCCAATATCATATTCCATGTTAAAACACACTTCTTAACTTATAATGTAGAAACAACATTCTGTTTATATCAGGGAAGAATCCAAAGCAGCTCGGTTGCGTACTGCTTCATAGCCCAACCAAGATTTGGGATCTCTTTTTGGTTTGTATACTGCTTTATGACTAGTATAACCTCCAAAAATAATATTAGACAAGAAAGCATTAGGAAAAAAATAAGTAAAGACTCCTAAGAAGCAACTCTCTGTTGTAGTCATATTTATAATAGGAATGTAATACTGTAAATCCTAGTAGATTTAGGAATATCTCTTATATTCCTATTAGGAGTTGATTACCTATTAAGAGTTGTAATCCTAAAAGGGTAAGGTTTTTGCCTATCCTACTACTATAAATAAAGGCACAATGAGGGTGATACAACACACACCTCACAATTAAATCTCTCTCTCCTCCCTCTTGCTACCGCCGGCCCCCTCTCTCTCTATCCCTTAGATAGCTCAGTTAAATAGGCCTACAACACGTTATCAGCACGCTCTTGCCAGAAGCTGAGGAATTGAGGAATCGTAGAAGGAGGCTATCTTCCACAAAATTCAAAGGCTCTTATTTGTTTTCTGCCAATCAGGTACACTTAAAATAAAGGAAAATATTTGAAACGTCCACGAAGCATGAAAACATTCCCCATAATGCATGAACCCCTCTCTGTTTATATTTTCCTTACGATATATATATATATATATATATATATGTTTCATGCATTACACAATTGTATTGTTATGTGGAATTGTGAGTCAAAGCATATAAATAAATTAGAAGCATACTAGGATTTTTCAAACCCTAGAAAATTCGGAAAAAAAAAAAAGGGAAAAGGAAATTGGGATTTTGTGGCACCACTGTCGGTAACACCATGCACCGTAGCTGGCCTAAAGCCCATCTGCATGGACTGCCGTAACAGCCTTTGGGCTTACTGCTCCTGCACACGACAACCAGGCTTTGGCATGGGGTCAGTTTCATAACGGCCCTGAAGCCCCGAACCCACCAGTAGGCCTGCAGCCTTGCTGGGCCGAAACCCTACAGCTTGGCCCGACTTGCCAGAAAGCCATTGCGCTTGCTGGGCTTTGTACTTGCCATGACCTGCGCCTCAATCAAGCCAGCCCATGAGGCTGGGCTTCGTCCATGCGGCTGGGCTTCGTCCATGCGGCCTAAAACTAAAACCCAGTTATGGCTGGGGTTTCCTCGCAACCTTGCAAGCCTCTGGGCCTGCTTCCGAGCGTTGGTCTTGGCCCAATCACGATAGCAGCTTGCTGCTAGGCTTCCTGTCTCTCGGCCCGTGGCCTGCAGCCACATATAGGCTGCTTTTGCAGCCATACTCGAGGCCCAAAAGCCGTTCGGGCTTTGCCCTACTCACGGCACCCAGCCCAAATCTTTTTGGGCTATGGTTTTTTTAATCCAATGATAATTTTTGGCATTATTTTGCTTCCACGATCGACCCTATTTGGTCCCGATCTATTGAATTAATTAAAAGTGACCTACAATCCATTAATCTGATAATGAATCCAAAATTATTGACCTAAAGATCACTTTTGGACATTAACGATTCAATAAATTATTTTTATACTTTGAACCGTTCACATACTTTCGTAGTAACGAAGCTCTCACACTTGAGGTGCCGAAGAAACTTAAATCCACCATAATTAAGTCAACATATCAACATATTGCATTCTGTGTTTCTTACAAGAACCTCTCCTTTATTAACTAATCGTTCATAAAACTAAATTGAACTTGTAGTTTCATATTTAGTGCCTTTGAAACCCGAAGTTTTCATTCAAAACTTACCAATACATGTCTATAGAACCCGAAGTTTTCATTCACATTTTTTGTACCTTCTGTTTTAAGGACATGTCAAACTTAAACAAGCTTGATTTCACCGCTCTGCAAGTATCTGGAAGAAACTACCTGAAGTGGGTTCAAAATGTGAAGCTTCATCTTACTGCAAAGGGTATTAGAGCCACCATTGAGGCACCTACAGACGACAAACCTGTCGCCAAAGCTCAAAAAGCTACTGCAATGATCTTCATTCGAAGACATATCCATGATGCTCTGCAGACTAAGCACCTTGCTGAGGAGGACCCACGTACCGTCTGACTTGCTCTGGCCGACCTTTTCGATCACCAGAAAGACATTTACTTGCCTGAAGTAAGACACGACTGGCAGCATCTTCGCTTCCAAGACTTTAAGTCTGTGAATAAATACAACCCTAAAGTTTGTAGAATCCGATCACTACTGAAGTTCTGTAAAGTGGAACTAGCCAATCAGATCTTCTGGAGATTACCTATTCAACCTTCCATGCCACCAATATTGTCCTACAGCAACAATATAGGGCACAAAAATTCACCACATTTTTGAATTTGATCTCTGTACTACTTATCGCTGAAAAGCAGAACCAACTTTTGATAAAGAATCATCAAGCTCGACCGACTGACTTGAACGTTGCACCTGAAGCGCATGCGACCAATTCTAGCAGCCACAAATGATGAAAGAATTGTCGTGGCTATGGCAATGGGCAGTAAGCCCCACCACGAGCCCACAGTCCATAGAATTAAGGTCCACCCAAAGGAGGAAATGTGACCCAGCAGCGTCTACCCTTTGCCCCTAAGGCCCCGAACTTCAAGAACAAGGGAAAATCTACCGTTCAACCAGTTTCAACTGAAATGGACATGTGCTACCGTTGTGGATCAAATAATCATTGGTCACGCATATACCGAGCTAACCCCGAGGCTATTGCCAAGTATCATTCCCGTCGTGAGTCTAACTTTGCACATGTGGATCATCAGGAAGATGCTACTACATCCAAGGAGATATCGGATTTTCAGGAGGCATCAGCGCCTATGGACGAATAAATTAGACATGTTTTTAGGGTGTTTTACCCCTATTGGCCGAACCCACTATCAGTGGTTGGCCCCTCTCCTCTATTTTTCTAGGTTTATGGTTTAATTTTGAACAATTTTTCTAAGTCTTTGGAATAATTTGTTTGGTTTTGGTTTGTTTTGAATTATGGATTGTTATTTTATGGATATTATTTCTCGAATTGCTTAATTGAATGAATGGAATTGTATTTATGCATGTGACCAATTTAATCAATTTATTTCTAGTTATGTCTAGTAGGGAAGTTGGTTGTCTGGCTCATAGTGCTACTACGCACACCATCTTGCATTTGCGACACTATTTTACTAACTTGTTACCCAAGAAAGCACCTCTAACAACTCTTTTAGGCCCATCCAACCTGATTGAAGGATACAGAAAGGCCCGTATCATGTTGTCCAAAGGTACAATCTTAACCACTAAAGAAGCACTATATTCTCCACGTTCCGGAAGAACGTTGCTGAGTTTTAGAGATATTCAAGATAATCAATATCATGTTGAAACCACTGAAGATAATGGTTATGAATTTCTTTGTATCACTTCGTACGAATATGGCCAGAAGCGTATTCATGAGAAGTTGGAACGTCTCCCTAGTGGGTTGTAAATAGCAACCATTCGCGGCATAGAAGCCCACCATGTGGCCGGCCCTATGCCTGAGTTCCAGAGCACTTTTCTACTTTGGCATGACTGTTTGGGACATCTTGAACGTGACATGATGCGCCGTATCCTCAAAACATCTCGTAGGCATCGATTAACTCCCTATGTTGGATTCCCGCCATGCAAAGCGTGTTCTTTAGGGAAGTTGAATACTCAACCCTTGATTACAAAGATTATTCACAACCCCCCTAAGTTCTTAAGAAGATTCAGGGGATATTTGTGGACCTATCCTACCAACATGCGGACCATTTAGATATTTTATGGTGTTGGTTGATGCATCGACACGATGGTCACATGTTTGCCTATTGTCCACACGCAACGTTGCATTTGTGAAACTCCTGGCACATATTATTAAGCTAAGGGTTCACCACCTTGATTATCATATTAAGTCAATTCGACTGGATAACGCTGGAGAGTTTACGTCACAGACTTTTGACGATTATTGCATGTCAATAGGGATTGATGTGGAACATCTTGTACCCCATGTTCACACCCAAAACAACCTGACAGAAGCTTTCATAAAATGCCTTCAATTGATAGCTCAGACTTTGGTTATGCGAACCAAACTGCCGGTAGCTACCTGGGGCTATGCAATATTACACACAGCCATGTTGCTCCACCTAAGGCCTACCACTACCTAACCTCATTCACCGTTACAGTTGGTTACTGGATACGAGTCTAACATCTCGCATTTACGTGTGCTTGGGTGCGCAGTTTATGTGCCAATAGCACCGCCACTACATACCAAAATGGGTCCTCAGAGAAAAATGGGAATCTATGTCGGTTATGATTCGCCATCAATTGTTCGCTATTTAGAACCCTTGACAGGGGATCTCTTTACCGCATGTTTTGCGGATTGTCACTTTGATGAGACAGTCTTCCCATCGTTAGGGAAGATAAGTATGCTAACGTTCCTGGAGAACGCCGCGAATTGTCGTGATATGCTCCCATTATGTCTCATTTAGATTCTTGCACTGCTCAGTCTGAAACTGAGGTGCGACGAATTATAGATCTTCAGAGCATTTCTCAGAGTATGCCAAATGCTTTTAATGATCTAGCAAAGGTGACAAGATCACATATACCCTCTGCAAACGTACCTGCAATGATAGATGTACCCCGCGTACATCATAATCTCACCTGGGAAGGCCGGACCGTCCCTGAAGGTGGAGAGGCCGCACCTTCCACGCCGGTACATTAAAGGCTAGCCAATCATCTACTCTGACCCTAAAGCGTGGCAGACCTCTTGGTTCAAAGGATTCACAACCGGGGAAGAGGAAATCGGCACCAACTAGTGACCCTAGTTTGAATCCGAAAATCGCTCACTCATCCGTTCCAATGCATGAAGTTATTCTAGATTACAATGATGTCTTAGACGAGACAAACCGACCTTCTGAGAATTGTGAGATTTCGATCCACTACGCAATATTAGATGAGGTTTGGTATAGGAATGAAATGATCGTCGACGATGCATTTGCGTACACAGTAGCTGCTGACATCATGCTTAGCGATGACATTGAACCATGTTCCGTTGATGAATGTCGGCGTAGAACAGATTGGTTAAACTGGTAACAAGCAATCCGGGTCGAACTCGATTTGCTCGCGAAACGTAAAGTGTTTGGACCTATTGTTCCTACACCACCATGTGTAAAGCTAATGGGCTACAAGTGGATTTTTGTGAGGAAACGTAATGAAAAGAATGAAATAGTGCGACACAAAGCACGCCTTGTAGCGCAAGGCTTCTCTCATCATCCTGGGATTGATTACGAGGAGACGTATTCCCCCGTAATGGACGTCATAACGTTCCGCTACCTTATCAGTTTGGTAGTTTCCAAAAAACTGAATATGCAGCTTATGGACGTGGTAACCACGTATCTCTATGGGGATCTAGATACGAAAATATACATGAAAGTTCCAGAAGGACTTCTATTGATTGGTTCAAATAATTCTAGACCACGGAACACTCTCTCAATTAGGTTGAGGAGGTTACTCTATGGATTGAAACAATCCGGGCGGATGTGGTATAACCGTCTAAGTGAATATTTGACAAGTCAGAGTTATATGAACAACGAATTATGCCCATGCGTGTTCATAAAGAAGTCACATTCTGGATTTGCAATCGTTGCAGTTTATGTCGACGACATGAACCTCATTGGAACTCCTGCAATGCTTGAGGAAATTGCTACACACTTGAAATCGGAATTTGAGATGAAAGATCTTGGGAAAACTCGATACTGTCTCGGCCTGGAGATCAAGCATTGTTCAGATGGAATCCTAGTACATCAATCGAACTACACCCAAAAGGTGTTGCGATGTTTTAATGAGGATAAAGCGAAGCCTTCGAGTACACCTATAGTCGTTCGGACTCAAGATGCTAAACGAGATCCCTTCCATCCAAATGAGGATGAGGACGAGATTTTGGAACCCGAAGTTCCATACCTAAGTGCAATTGGGGCTTTATTGTATTTGGCTCAATGCACTAGACCCGACATCTCCTTTGCTGTTAACCTATTGGCTAGATATAGCAATGCGCCCACACACAGGCTCTGGAATGGTGTTAAAGACATTTTTCCGCTACCTCAAGGGTACGACGGATTTGGGCTCGTTCTATACCCGCGAATCTTCAAGTGTTGATGCCCCATTTGGTTCTCGAATTGATTTTTGCCTTGTTGGTTACACAGATGCTGGATATCTGTCTGACCCACATAAGGCACGTTCTCAAACGAGCTATGTCTTTACCGTTGGAGACATCGTTATATCTGGGAGGTTTACCAAGCAAACGCTAGTTGCCACTTCTTCGAACCATGCTGAGATTCTCGTTCTGCATGAAGCATCACGTGAGTGTTTTTGGCTAAGAGCAGTTATGGAACATATTTGAAGCACTAGTGGTCTTACTTCCGTCGTTGACCTTCCTACGACGATCTTTGAAGACAATGCAGCATGTATCAAGCAGTTAAAGAAGGGATACATCAAGGGAGACAACACCAAGCACATAGCGCCAAAGTTCTTTTACTTCAACAACAACATCAGAACATTGAAGTCAAGCAAATCTATTCCCAAGACAACTTGGATGATCTCTTCACTAAGTCATTGCCCAAGTCTACTTTTCAGAAGCTCGTCCAAGGAATCGGTATGCATAAATTATCTAAGTTGAATCACTCGTAGTTCTCTTATTTGGAAGTTATGTCTAACTCAGGGGGAGTATCCAGAAGCATACTCACTTGATCTTAATGTACTTTTTTTTCCTACGATTATGAGCATTTTTCCCACTGGGTTTTTGCTACCTAACGAGGTTTTGACGAGGCACCCATCCTGGGATGATCATACTCCATTGAGTTCACTACTTTCATCATGTTTGACGTTTGTTTTAGACATTATGCATACTTCTCACTGTTCTCCTTAGTTTATGTGTTTTCCTCATGCCTTGGGTTTTACCATAACAAGGTTTTGTGAGTTTTACTACCAATGCATACTTTCTTTATATTTGAGACTCGCATTCACCCGTTGTGCCGATGACTTCATCAACTATTCTACCTTATCTGCTGAAGATCTGATGCGATGGTTTGTTGAGTATTTACACACTCAAGGGGGAGTGTTGCAATCATATTTAGAATAGGAATGTGATTATGTAAATCCTAGTAGATCTAGGAATATCTCTTATATTCTTATTAGGAGTTGATTACCTAAAAAGAGTTGTAATCCTAAAAGGGTAAGGTTTTTGCCTATCATACTACTATAAATAAAGGCACAATGAGGGTGATACAACACACATCTCACAATTAAATCTCTCTCTTCTCCTTCTTGCTACCGCCGGCCCCCTCTTGCTACCGCCGGCCCCCTCTCTTTCTATCCCTTAGATAGCTCAGTTAAATAGGCCTACAACACTTTTTAGATTTTTCAAATTATTTTAATTTCTGTATTTAAGATAAGATTCCTAAATAACAAATCAAGTAGACTATTCGGAAGTTTTAATTGATAAAAAAAATAGCTTAAATGTGTAGCCCACCCCGTTTAAAAATCCTGAAACCCTTCCTGTTTGAGATGGCCAAATCATACAAGTTGTTATAGGTGAAGGTTTTGATGACGAACAAGTACGGAGAAATATATTTGTGATGGACGACAATAACATATTCCCCTTTTCCGTTTTGACTGCTGCGGGTGGAAAATCAAGTATTTCTTAGTGAAATCTCAAAACATAAGATGCGAGACCCACCATAAACAGAGAGTCCCACATCCAGTAATACACATGATGCAATCAACTATTTTTTTTGCCTAAACTAAAAATGCCAATCCAATCTAGTGTGAATATTTGGCCTTATATATTAAACAAAATTATGAACGGTTCAAATGCAGACACATGAGACGAGGCCATCAATTACTGATGTCTTCAATCTGAAATTAAACACATGCATCAGAACATCTCTATCGATCGATCGATTGAGCAACAAGGATTCTCGTCGTCGATAACCATTTAAAGCCAAATCTCTTGAACAGTACGGTCAATTCAATGTCTTCTCACTTTTTAACGTGGGTGGTCATTGAGATTTCTTTTGATAAGGTTTGTCGTCCAAGCAAACATGTGGAGTATTACAACCTTGATTGTTGATAAATGATACCCAACTACTAAAATTTGTAGAGTTAATATTAGAACCGTGGGTGTGGGCATTGAGATCTCTTTTCATAAGGATTTCTTTTGATAACCTTGTACTTATCATTAAATGCTCACACCATGTAGAATTATTGGATTTGAAGTCTTCAGTTTCCAAGATTAGGATTCCTTTAAAAGTATAAAAATATAATTGACATTAACTTGCAATACTTGCAGAACAAAAATTCCTAAATAGCATTTTATTCTTTCAAGTTGATTTAGGTCTAAACCGAAATATTAACTTCAAAGTTTAGTTTGGTTCACTTTAGGACTTAAAACTATTAGCATTGCCAAAACAATAAACGCTTGTTCAATAAGGTTTTGCAAAATAGTTTTTCGTTTTCAGATACAAAAAAGGGTAGTGAACAAAGCGTTTGATTGACTATTTCGTGAAAATAAACTCAGAAAACAATATTTAGCTTAAGTTCTATAAAAAGCAGTTTCCAAAATAATAAGAAATAGAAGATACATTAAAAAACAAGTTAGAGTTTTATTTAAAAATAAATTCATGTATGCCACCATTATCGTCACATTACCACCACCAGCATAACATTCTCCACCTTCTCATCATCACCATTACCACCGCCACCATATTTGACACCACCACCTCCCACCACCATAGCCGCTACCACCATATCCTCCACTGCCATCACCCTCGCCACCGTGGCCACCACCACTCTCCACTGCCTCACTGTCGCCACAACTGACACTACGTCCATTGTCTCATCTTAACCACCATCACCACCACAACCACCACTACCATCACCACCACCATCACATTCTCCACCCCACTACCCTCACCATGGTCACGACCACTGCCAACATCATCCCTTCCACCTCTCAACCACCAATTTGACAAGCATCCCTCACAAGCATTGTTGACATAACTATCATATGTCACTATCACAGTCGACGGCGGCAACCACCACTTAATCCACCATTCCCCCTTACCCCACTATTGCCACCACATATATCCCACAACTACTAACACCTCTATTGTAACCACTACTACCCCCACTCGAACCACTATTGATACCAACACACTCTGGTCTCAAGCACCATCTCTATCACCATGACTACCATTACTACCAAACACGGATATATATTAACATTTTAGCAACTGAAACCCTATTTGTCATTTTATTTTACAAAATAGAACGTCGAAAATCGTTTTGTAAAACGTTACAGACAGACCATAAATGACTAACTGGGTTCAGTTATTTCCCGTCATAAATAGTTACACAAATAATTTATATTCTCTTATATATTTCAGAGAGAACTTTAAATTGAACAATAATTGCCCTCGAAAACGGAAAATTTTGAAATCGAGATGACGTCAAATTTGAATTATTTAGGGATTTTAGATTTCTTTTGATAAGGTCATGTGGAATATTAGAGTATCTCCAAAGAAGAAGTCAAATATAATATGTAAAAATTTTATTTGATGGTTGATTTGCCAATTGAATACAAATATTAAATCTTCTTCTCTTCCAATGATCCAATGGTATTTCAGTGGAGGACTCATCTTTCTTGAATCGGAAAGGCTAGGAGAGGAGAATTCCTTGGACTATCATGTGACCTTTACTCGTGTTCTATGTGTGTCTATGTTCAAATTAGAATTCCCTACCCACCCAGAGTTACCATGAGAGATGCCCATGGTGATATTTTTGGAACAAAGAATGCTAGAGAGACCATATTTTTAAGGGTAAATATTAGTTTACTACCCTCATGTTTCGTGGTTTTCAACATTTAGTACATCAAGTTTTTTTCGTCCCAGAGTCATACCTAAAGTGTTAATTTTGGGACAGTCTCATACATCCGTTAGTCAAACTGTTAAGTCTGCCGTTAACTGATGACGTGGCGCCTATGTGGACAATGACTAGGCACCACGTGTCATTAAGGGGTCCACGTGGATTTTTTTTTTTTGGAGAAGGAGTTAAAAAAAAATTCAAAAATTCAAAAATTCAAAAATTCAAAAAAAAAAAAAAAAAAAAAACCCCGTCTTCTCCCACCCTCATCCTCCCACACCCCCTCCCTTCTCTTTTCCCAAATCAACCTTCACCCACCCCAAACCAAACTACGCTACCCCCGTCGCCTTCCTCACCACCTCACTGGAATCGAGCCCTTAACCTTTCCCTTTTCTCTTTCCTTAACGGCTCTGCTCACCGGCGAACCCTTGGTCGACTTGTTGGTCTCGGATTTCAACAACAAATCGATGGAAGATGAGCCCGAGATGGGCCTGACGGAGAACGAATCTGCCACCTACGTCTCCATCGGCAACCCCTGCCTCGATCTCTTCTTCCACGTCGTTCCAGATACCCCCGCCGATTACCTGAACGAGCAACTCGCACAGGCCTGGGACCAAAATGCTCCGACCACGCTCAAGCTTATCTGCAACCTCCGAGGCATGCGCGACACTTGGAAGTCCGACAAGGAGAACTTCCACACAGCGGCGTTTTGGCTCCACAAGCACCACCCCAAAACCCTCGCCTGCAATCTCAAAGCGTTTGTGGAATTCGGGTATTTCAAGGACCTCCCGGAGATTCTATACCGATTTTTGGAAGGCGAGCAAATGCAGAGGAAACAGAGAGGGGTGTGGAAGACCCAAAAATCGTGCGTTGGAAATAAGATTCAGACTTGGGGATCGTTCAAGAAAATTGGGGGGAAATGGGAGAATAACCCCTTCAAAAAGGTGCTGACGGAAGAGGAAAATAAAGCAAAGTTGAGGGAGTTGGCAAAATTGGAGAAGGAAAATGCGAGCAAGCTGAGGAAGGAGAAGAAGGTCGCCATGGCCAAGAAGGCGGTGGCCCGGAGCACGATCCGGATTTCAGATTCCTGCATGAGCGCATTTCGGATATTTTCGCCGAGTTTCTGAAGGCTGATATGGAAAGAATGAAGGGATAAGGGAGGAAGGAGGAGAGAAGGGAGGGTGGTGCAGGTTGTAGAAGAGAGAAGGGAGGGAAAAGGTGCGGGGGACGAGGGAGGGAGAAGACGGGGATTTGTTTTTTGTTTTGAATTTTTGAATTTTTTTTTAACTCCTTTTCCAAAAAAAAAAGAAATCCATGTGGACCCCTTAATGACATGTGACGCTCAATCATTGTCCACATAGGCACCACGTCATCAGTTAACGGCAGACTTAACAGTTTGACTAACGGATGTATGAGACTGTCCCAAAATTAACATTTTAGGTATGACTCTGGGACGAAAAAAACTTGATGTACTAAATGTTGAAAACCACGAAACATGAGGGTAGTAAACTGATATTTACCCTATTTTTAAATTATATTTTATAGATCACGTGATGTTGCGATTGATAATTGGATACATTTTTTTAATGATTTAACTATCAACTGTCATATTATCTAATCCACAAAATGTAATTTTAGTAGTCGGTGACATCCCCTTTCAATGGAGAATATGCACGTGTAGATTGAAGGAGGAGCTTTGGTGCGCGGGAAAATCCGGGTCGTCGATTTTAGGCCACTGCATGTCACATGCAGTAAGCAAAGCCACCAAAATAATTCACAGGGCCATAGGGTCTCACCACTGCACTGCCTTATGCATGGCATGGGGGCCGGCCTCATGCTGCTGCTGCCACATTGTATAAAGGTCGTGGCAGTCATGGAAGTTATAGGAGTACAACAAAACAGGGAACGATAGGCAAGGTAGCATCAGCATCAAAGTCATGGTCGGACAACGTGTAAGAATCAGGCAGCTATGTCCAATTTTCTAAGATTTTTTTGAGAATTTTTATTTTGGGTATTCAGCATTGGTACTGATTGTTCATGGGTAACTGAATATTTAGCTTTTACGTACAGTTAAATGGTAAACAAAGGTTTATGGTATTGATACTTGTCACATCCCGACCCGGGGAGGACCACTTCCCGAGCCCGCTCCACCACCGTAGCACGATATTGTCCGCTTTAGGCTTACCATTCCCTCACGGTTTTGTTTTTGGGAACTCACGAGCAACTTCCCAGTGGGTCACCCATCCTGGGAGTGCTCTGGCCCCCTTCTCGCTTAACTTCGGAATTCCTACGGAACCCGAAGCCAGTGAGCTCCCAAAAGGCCGCGTGCTAGGTAGGGATAGGAATATACATGTAAGGATCACTCCCCAGGGCGATGTGGGATGTTACAATCCATCCCCCTTAGGGGCCCGACGTCCTCGTCGGCACATTTCCGGCCAGGGATTGGCTCTGATACCAATTTGTCACATCCCGACCCGGGGTGGACCACTTCCCGGGCCCGCTCCACCACCGTAGCACGATATTGTCCGCTTTGGGCTTATCATTCCCTCACGGTTTTGTTTCTGGGAACTCACGAGCAACTTCCCAGTGGGTCACCCATCTTGAGAGTGCTCTGGCCCCCTTCTCGCTTAACTTCGGAATTCCTTCGGAACCCGAAGCCAATGAGCTCCCAAAAGGTCTTGTGCTAGGTAGGGATGGGAATATACATTTAAGGATCACTCCCCTGGACGATGTGGGATGTTACAATACTTGTAAATGAAATTCAAGAAGTATTTTAAGATTATTGTAAGCTTTGGATGTGGCGACGAGACAGTTGTGATTGTGGTGGTTGTGGGGTGGTGGCGAGGGAGAGAATATTGATCCCAAACTTAAGATTGTCTTCCAAGAAATTTTATTTGAACAACATATTCATTTAAAATTTAACAATCTAACATCTTAATTTAATCGAAGTCAACATCTCACGCCAACTAATGAAATAGTCGCATTGATTTGACATTTTTTAACCGTCTGTAATATGCATTGATTTGAAAAGAAAAACTCATTGTCAAATGTAAATTGGAAACTTCTTATTAATTTTTCTATTAAAAATAAGAGAAATTAGGTTTTCATTCCTATTTCTTCTTTTGCATTGATTAAAATCTTATTTCTTTTTAATTTTTTTTATCAAGGTCTCTAACTTTTAATGAACGTCATTATTTCAGTTATAAATTATTCACATATCAACATAATTAAATTTTATTTCTAAAATATATTCATTTAGTGTTAGAAACGTTACATTTGGTATATTTATATTTATGGTTAAACTTTGTATCATATATTTCTACTTTTAGTTCGTACCATTGTTAATTTGCAACCCTTTTTTAATTTGTACCAATTTTCTTTTTAGTTATAATTTGTACCCATATATTAATTCATTTTGTGCCCATATTTTTTAAATTTTTATTTATACCCATAATTTATTTATAATGTACCCATTTTTCTGTATAAATGTACCACTTTGTTATATGTAAAATGTATCATTTTTTTTTTGTTAAAATGTATCATTTTTTTTTTGTTAAACCAATTTTTTTTATGGAAAATGTACCCATTTTTTAGTGTAAAATCTATTTATTTTTTATTTATAATGTATACATATTTTATAATAAAATGTACCCTTTTTCAATTTTTTTGAACACTATGGGTACATTATTATTTCAAAGTTATTTTGTTACCTATTTTTATCTATTTATTCTATCAAAAATATTGAGTATTTTCTTTTTTATTGTAATCGTTTTTAATTTATATGTCATATAATAGGGGATTTTAAATACCATAACATGTCAAGTAATTAATATCAAACATATGAAAATACATATTAATAACAATAATTAGGTGTACAAAGTTAAGGGATTTTTGATAAAAAAAAATTGAAAACCATTAAGGTTTTAGTAAAAAAAAATGTTAGTGGCTAGGGACCAGATGCAAAGTCTCCCTTAAAACTATGTATACATGTAATACTCTACATATATAGAAGGCTTACAAATTTTTGGGGACCCTCATAAATGTGGGGCTCTGTGTTGGTGCACTTTTTGAACGCCTCCAACCCTACCCTTGATAATTATGTGCACTGACGAATATATTTAACGAAATTTTAACGAAAAGCTCCCGGTATTGTTTATTTTAACGAAAAACCATATTTTTACATTAAAAAGTCAATCCTGGTACTATTCACTTTATCCTTTATTTTGTCCTTATCATTAAAACTCAAAAATTTTCAGCTATTTTTCATTAATTTTCCTTATATTTAAACTAATAATATAGAATCGTCATGCGACCATCATGTATATACACGTTTCCTCGACTATAAATTAACTAACAAAAGTTTCCAAAAATTAAAATTAAAATTAACTAACAAAACAAACTAAATTTATAAATGAAGTGGTGTGAAGGAATTATTTTTTGTTACAAACATAACTAAATTAACAAAGCTCTGAGAAAGTCTTAAAAAAAAAAAAATCTCTGACTACTTGTTAAGAAACCTTTATTAAAAAGATAATACAAATTCAATATGAAAAATGTAATAAGTATAACAGTACTTATTTCTTCAGTTACAATTTAAACTAACAACACGAACCAGTAAATCTCAGTTTACTACCCTCAAGTTTCGTGGTTTTCAACATTTGGTACATGAAGTTTTTTTCGTCCCAGAGTCATACCTAAGGTGTTAATTTTGGAACAGTCTCATACATCTGTTAGTTTGGCTGTTAAGTCTACCGTTAGCTGATGACGTGGCGCCCATGCGGACAATGACTAGGTGCCATGTATCATTAAAGGTTCCACGTAGAAATTCAAAATTCAAAAAAAATAAAATAAAATAAAATTTTGGTCATCTTCTACCTCCCTCGACCTTCCCTTCCTCCCTTATCGCTCCATTCTCTCCTCTGCACCAACCCACCAAACCCTCATCTCATCTCCTCTTTGACTCCTCATACATCCACCCTTACCCCTCCATCTTCGACTCCACCCATCCACCCACCCACCCAACCCTAACTCCTTACCATCTTCCCAAAATCGACTCGGTCGGGTGAACTGGATCTCTCTCCAACTTCAAGTGAGTATACCTTCTCATTCGTTCCTTGTATGTCTTTAACTCATGAAAATCTGGGTTTGCTTTGCTCTTGCTTTTGCTTTTGTGGGTTCGGTGAGATTTCTTTGTTCTTTCTTAGCTTGTGGGTTTCGATTGGTGAGGATCCAGATGAGATTTTTTTCGATAATTCATAGAGAAATTGAGAAAATTTCACATAATAAAGGATTATAAGAAACAACGAATTTCGATTTTATTGCATTTAGCTGCATAAAGTTGCTGTTTTCTTTTTTTTGTGAGACTTGTAGTTTTGCAGCTTTTGATTTTTGGGTTTTTTTGTGTGATATTAGGATTTGAATGGCGCATTCCGTGAATGATAATAGCATTGAGAGTTTGATATCTGCAAGCAAGGCATTGAGGCTAATCTTACAGAAATCACATGGCATATGGTCGGGTCTGGAAAAAGCCGGAAACCGATTTGAAGAGATTAACCACAGATTACCTTCTCTTGAAGTTGTAGTTCGACCCTCCAAAAGCGCTCTCCAGCAACACGAAATATTTGACCCACAAGACATTGGAGTCCAGAAGCAATTGAGGAAACAGATGAATTGGAAGAGATGAAGTGGGTTTTGGCGAGGTTCTGGAGAAGCAGCGGCGGTGGGGGAGGGGGTGGTAACCACGAAGAACAAGGAGGTTGGAGATCTCAAAGAGCCTTGGAACGTATTAGGTCTTGACGAAGGTTTCAGCTCCAAAAATGGCAATCTATGTGCCATTTTTCAGAACTCAAATGCAGCTTTTCTTGATCTGCTTTTCTTGAAAATCTAGCAACTGGGATAGAGCCAAATTTTGTCTTTGGCGATAAAGAAATTGGCTGAGATGATTTTGGGAAGATGGTGAGAAGTTGGGTGGAATCGAATATGTAGGGGGAAGAGTGGATGTATGACGAGTCGAATAGGATAGGAGAAGAGGGTTTGGTGAGTTGGTGCATAGGAGATAATAGAAGGATAAGGGGGGAAGTGAAGGTCGAGGGAGGTAGAAGATGACAAAAAAAAAATTATCTTTTTTAATTTTTTATTTCCACATGGACCCCTTAATGACACGTGGCGTCCAGTCATTGTCCATATGGGCGCCATGTCATCAGTTAACGGGAGACTTAACAGCCAGACTAACGAATGTATGAGACTATCCCAAAATTAACACTTTAAGTATGACTCTGGGAAGAAAAAAACTTCATGTACCAAATGTTGAAAACCACAAAACTTGAGGGTAATAAATTGAGATTTACCATTTTTTTTTTTTCCCAAAGAGTAGAATATTATTAGATACGAAGTGAAATGTTAACATCAAGTGCCAGAGTATTAAACAACCACTCTAGTTCAAAGCAATCCCACATATGACATCCCCCCACACGCGTGACGTGAGTTGCCACCAAATGCGCAGCCCCATTACAGGAGCGAGGGGTGAATAGAAACTCAACTGAATTTAATTGTTGCTTAAGATAATGAATGTCCCATAAAACACCTTCCATAGCAGCCTCCGATTAAAGAACACCATTGAGCATGTCCACCAAAACCTTAGAATTGGTTTCAAGCTGAACAGGCCCAAAACCTCTCTCCACACACGCCACCAAAGCTATTCGCACCACTTCTGCTTCCGCCATCAAACTCGATTCACAACAAACATTCTTCACTCATCCCGCTCCTTTAAAGATCCCCACAAAATCTCTAGCCATCTATCTGAATCCACCCCTTCTCGTTTGCTTATTCCAAGCTCCATCATAATTAATCTTAATTGTTTGAAAATGAGGCTTCACCCATCTGTCATGAACCTCCTCTCCCCCTTGTCGTTTTTTGCATGGAGACATCACCTGGACCCAGTCACATCCTTCAAGCTCCCCCCATTGGTTCTGCAGTAGCTCCAAAGCTACTCTAGGCTCCACCATAGTCTTCTCAAAAACCATGTTATTCCGACACTTCCAAATCCTCCATAATCCACATACCACCCACCTCATAAGCCTATCCCCCTCCCCCGCATCACCATATTTTTTCGACAACCATTTCTAACATGCCAAAAAATCTCCCCCCTCCACCGACACCACATCCAGTTGCAAAGGAGACCCAAACCAAAACACACGAGCAAATGGACATTTAAAAAATAAATGTACCTGTGTCTCCATGTCTTCCCCACATAGTGGACAACAAGTCTCCAAACGGACGCCTCGTCGTTGTAAATTTGTTCTTACAGCGAGAACATTTTTACAGCCCTTCCAAATAAAATGACGAAGCTTAGAAGGAACCTTCAACTGCCATATAGCCCCCTAAATAGAATCCTTGACATGATCCCTACTTGACTGTCCCATACCCTTCCTTTCGAGCTCTCCATTTTGATTCATCTCTTGAGCAACCATATAGCCAGATTTAACGGAATACATCCCATTCCGTGTATAATGCCAAATAATCTGATCGGGGCACCCAAACTTACTAATTGGCATACTCAAAATGATACGAGCTTCCTCTTCATTGAAACATCTTTCAATAATATTCATGTTCCACAGCCCACCAACACCCACCAAATCCCTCACCATCAACGGCATGTCCCCAGACCATGAGATGAGAAGGAAAGTGCGTGGTGTAGGTAACCAGGGATCTTTCACGATCCGAATACTCCGCCCATCCCCAACCATCGGAGTCCCCCTTTCAAGATTTTCTTTCCCTGCAAGATACCTTTCCACCCCTACGAAGTGTCTCTTCCCATTAAAGCCTCCAAAAAGGACGAGGTAGGATAGTTTTTCGCTCGAAGAATTTTAGCTAGAAGAGAATCTGGATTACAAATAATCCGCCACCCAACCTTCGCTAGCATAACTAAATTGAACGAAATAATTTCCTTAAACCACAGACCTCCAGATGCCTTCCCTTTCGACATTTTATTCCAAGCCAACCAATGAACCCCCTTCTGCGTTTTTTGATCCCTCCACCAAAACCTAGCAATCACTTGCTCAATCTCCTTAGCCAATTGAATCGGAAGCTGGAAGCAAGACATTGTGTATTTAGGCAAAGCAGTAGCTACACTTTTAAGGAGGACCTCTCTCCCAGCCACCGATAAAAACTATTCCGCCCAACCATTAACTCTTTCCTCCAGCTTATTCTGTATGTCTTCGAACATTTTCTTCTTCGAACCCCCAAAATTTGCTTGAATACCCAAGTACTTCCCAAAGTTCTCCTGATAGTTAATACCCAACATCGCCGATAACCAAACCTTCAATGCATGCGGACAACTTGAACTAAAGAATGCCGAGCTTTTCTCCAAATTAATACATTGCCCAGACCCCTCAACATATTTTTGAAGTATACCAGTTACATGTATGGCCTCCATTTCCGTAGCTTGACAAAAGAGAACCGAATCATCTGGGAATAACACATAGGAGAGAGGCTCGTCACTATAGGTAACAGTCGTCCCTCGGATGCGCCAAACCCTCTCCTCGTTTTGTATTAAGGCATATAATTAGAAATAGAAATGGCGATAAAGGATCTCCCTGTCAAAGTCCCCGGCATGGTTCAATGTGACCCGTAGACTCCCTATTGATAATCACACTGTATGAGACTGTCTGCACACACTCCATTACCCACTAACAGAAAATATCATCAAAGCCCAATTTATGCAGCATAGTATTCAAAAATGGCCATTCAACACGGTGGTAAGCTTTAGCCATGTCTAATTTTAGCGCCATAAAATTAAGACCTTCATCATTCCTTTGCTTCATAGAATGTAACAATCCATGTACCACCAAAATGTTTTCCGAAATTTGGCGCCCCGCTACAAATGCCGACTAATTTTGGCTAATAACTTTAGAAACAACTTTCTTTAGCCGGTTCGTCAAAACCTTTGAAATAATCTTATACAGCACATTACATAAAGATATCGGCCGAAACTGAGCAATTTTCCTTGGATTGTCCACTTTTGGAATAAGCACAATATTAGTATGGTTTAACTCCCTTAGCATCCATGTAGTCTGAAAGAATGATTTAACCATACCTAAAACCACACCCCCCCCACCCCCCCCCCCCACCGTCTCCCAATGATGTTGGAAGAAACCTGCATTAAACCCATCCGGACCAGGTGATTTAGTTGGATGCATTTGGTAGATTGTATTCTCTATTTCTGCATCAGTCACCTGGGCAATCAAGATATTATTATCCAACCTCCCAACCCTACTTGGCACATAAGAAATAATCTCCTGGAAACTGGTGGGTCTAGCCGTAGAAAATAATTAGTGAAAGTACAGAACAACAACAGCCTGGATATGCTGCCTGTCAGTGGACCACGTTTCGTCTTCCTATTCTAACCCACGAATTGCATTCCTTCTTCTTCATTTCATAATCTGAGCGTGAAAAAAATCTTGTATTTTTATCTCATTCCTGCAACCACTGCACTCTAGACTTCGTTCGCCAACAAATATCTTCATTTTTAATTGCTCGTTTAAGCTCCGTTTCCATGTCCCGAATCTGAGGTCCATCAAAAACCAGTTGTTTATGCATGTCTAAGTGCCTCCTTCAACCAAGTGATTTCTTTTTGGTCATTACGCCCAGCTCGTTTCTGCCACCCTACCAAGCCATATTTTACCTTTTTCAACTTAATCACCAACCTATGGGCAAGAAACCCACCTTGATCATTGGCCCACCCATTCCGCACCACCTCAGCACACTGGTCATCCTGAGTCCACCTTGGATCATACATAAACTGCTTCTTCCATCGAGGTTAGCCCACCTCCGTCGAAAGTAACAGCATTGTATGGTCTGAACCCTCTAGTACCATATGTTTGACCACTGCATTTGGATAACACCGCACCCAATAATTTGTAGCTAGAGCCTTGTCAATTCTCTCCTGAATAAATCCCTCATCACGTCTATTCCGCCATGTAAAAGGGTATCCCTCAAAGCCCAAATCCAATAAGCACGTGGTTGTTACAAAATTCCAAAAAAGTACACATACTAGCAGCCGTCTGCCTATTCCCACCATCATTTTCAAAATCCGATAATAAATCGTTAAAGTCACCCATCAAAAGACATGGTTCCGAATAACTAGAAAGACGTTTGGATAATACACCCAACTGTTGTGCCTTTTTGCGATCATCAGTACTTGCATAGACAACCGCAAGTCGCCATTTACAGTGGTGAACCATATCATCAATCAGTACTTCAATAAAAAAACTCTCCATATTTAAAAAAACTCTCCATATTTAATCAACACAACATCATTTGCATTTCTCCAAAACAAACACATACCTGGCATACCCCTAGGCTTAATAGCATACATGCCATTCCGACTCTTCTTTTAAGATATCGATAACGTCTAGTATGGTTCTTAGTTTCTATTAGAGCCACTACCTCGGAGGAGTAGAGCTTGGTCTACTCCAATAGATCTTCAATTATCAGATTTCCCCCGATACCCTGACAGTTTCAGCAGAAGATATTCATTGTGATCGTGGAAACCCCTCGTAGATGGTCTTTGCTTGGTTCATTCCAGACCTTGGGTTCTTCTTCACACGATGCAATCATTCCTCATAAGATTCCACACTCTCAACTTCCTCCTTACGGCTCTACTTAGTTCCTCATTTCGTAACCGCCTCAATTATGGGTAGCAAATTAAAAGGATCAGAGTCTTGGGATAAGAGACCCTCACCCAAACCTGCACCCACCCCTCCCGTCACTAGCAAAGAATCTGAGAGCCCTTCTTGCTCCACCATAATGGGAATGTTGAGATCAAAGGTATGACTAGTCTGCAAGTTCTCATCACTATCACCCACGACCACCCTATCCTTTGGGTGAGTTAGCAAAAAAATCGGTCCAGCCTCCGGGGCAATCACTCATCTCATACCAATAAGACCAGCATCAAAAGCTTTCTCATGTTTCAACCTCTGTATTTACTCCTCCTCTGCCACCCTAGCTCGACAGTCATATTACTCAACATCGGTACCATCAGGCTGTCTTCTCCAAGTAGATGAAGAAGTCGACCCACTTCATCCCCTCGAACCCCTATGCATGTCCCCAGACCCTGATCTTGCCTGATGTCCTCTTGCTCTCAGCCAATTCCCCCTCAAGTCGTATTCCGCATCCAAACCCTTGAACGCATACATAGCCTCCGTCTCCTCCCTCGTAGCCATCTCACCAAGCATCTCATCCTTACACCACCTAGTGACATGCCCTAGCTTGCCACATATAAGACAATAGTTAGGCAGCCCCTCATAACGAAAATCAATCCATATATCCCCATCATTTGGGAACTCCACAGTCGCTCCCCGCATAAGCAACTCCCGAACGTCAAATGAAATCTTCACGCATAGAAATCGTCCAATACAATCTCTTCCATCATCCTTGTCCACCTTGATCACTTTGCCAATTAGTCCTCTTATTGCCGAAGCTACAACTTCCGTCTATTCATCGAGGGTACATTATGTAATTGCACCCACATCATAGCAAGAGACAAAGCCTCAGCCCAACGCCCATGGCGAGACCCGTCAACAACCAGCACCAAATCATCTATGAACAGCCATGGTTTATCTGCCTCAAGGACCCTACTCATATCACGGCGCCCCACGAAACGAGCCATGAATCGATTGCCACCCAAAGCCCTAATCGAGACTCCCTTCTTTCATCTCCACAAACTGGTAAATTGATCAATGAACCCATTCTCACAGCCTTAGTCTAGAAGACTTCGGCCACAAGGCTGTAATGGAATCCCAGTAAAGCACCATCAGCATCCTTCTTCTTAATCTTCAGCCCACACTTCTCCTTCTCTGTCAATGATAGGCTCGATCCAAATTTTTGTGCCAAAGACTCCATATTTTGTCGCCGTCCTCTCTCTATATCAGCCCAATACTCTTCGACCTAACCTAGTAATATCCTCCCTACAGTACCCCTCGAACTCAACCCCCGCGATCCCCTTGTGATCCCACGTCCACACACGAACTTGTGAAGTACCAAACCACAACCCTCACACAGCGCAACTTAGGAAATTATGCAAATTGCACTCGTTACCACGCCAGTCACCACCAAAACCTTAGCACGCAATGCGCCGTCGTTCAGCCGTAACCCTTCTCTCAAGAAACCCTAACCCTCCTTGTGAGGACTTCTCAAGAAGACAGACACAACCAATAATTATTTATAACTCAACCGTGAAAGTAAAATATGTCTGTTTACATATGAAAATGACAGAATATAGTCCATGTACGACACTTCGTATGCGGGTACAGTTTAACTAACCTATGTAAATATTTTTAACTGAAGCCATAAAGTGGTTATGTTTGGTTATGGACAGGACTTCGAGAAATTATTTCTTTCTCGTCTGTACTCAAAGGGATACAGACAGACATGCGTAGGTTACTGGAGATGGTTACAAAAATGAAAATCATCATGCGACAATCATCTTTTTCCTGGTCACCGTATATCTAAACTATATATTAATAGAATTTTTATTGTTAACTAAGTTTATGAAATTATTATTCTAGCCCTTTAATTAAAACTGAACATAGAAAAGAAATGTGAACAATAATGTAATTTCACGCAATCAAAATTTTGTTTTTTTTTTCTTTCAAAATCTCACATACATGTAATTCTAACATACCTATGTTTTCAAAAAAAAAAGAAAGTAAAGATCTGTCCCCTATCTTTCTCTCACCTTCCATTTTAAAAACAAAAATATAAAATTTTCACACATTTTGTGTGGCCATATGCTAGTTTTAAGCTTTAACTAAGAAAACAAAAACCGATTACTACTTATTAACTTAATACATAATGTATTTATTAGTTTACCAAAAAACTGTATGTATTATGAATACAATTTAAACTAACAAAACAAATCATCATTCGAAAATCATTTACGCTAATCTTCAATTATGAATGTAATTTAAACTAGCCAAACGAATTGACAACTATGCCAAACGAATTGACAACTATGTTTAACTCAACTGGTAATGTAATTTATACGAACAATGCTTAGATACTCAAGAATGAGTAGGAATTCCTACTTAAAATTCTTTGTGTTCGAATTACAGAGTTTTGTGCTTATGATTAGAGCCGTTCATATTATGAATCACTTGTAAAGATCATCTCTGCAAAAAATGAATTAAAACTAAGGTTTTTTAGTCAATCTATTGTATCAAATATATAGACAGTTCGCAATGTTTTTACCAATTTGTTCATATATTTTTATACAATTCAATGACTAAACGACCTTAATTTTAATTGATTTTTTTGCAAAGGCAATCTTTATAGAATGATTTATAATATGAACAGCTCTGATCATAAACACAAAATTCTATAAATCAACAACAACTAATTTTAAGTAAAAACTCTTACTTATCCTTTAAGTAGCCATGGATTATTAGATTTATATTACACTCGTAACAAAAGTTACCAATAGTAAAATAGTTATCTATTCACTTGTAATAAAAGTTTGACAAGACTTCCATCCTAGCTAGCTATAGCTTGCCTTTCCCTAACCTGAATAAAAGAAAAAAAGAAAAACCTAGTAACACAAATTACGTACTTTAGATGTAAGATTAAAATATTTAAACTTATAACTCACTCGAACAACTTATTTCATTATTTAACAAACAAACAAAAAACAATTTACTTCATTAGTTTGATATTTTTCCAAATTAAAATATTAAGGACTAATGAACGTTCTAAGTCTTTGATAGGGATGGTAATTCTAACCGTTAAACCCGATAACCGTGGATAGCCGTACAAATGGATTGGATTTGGATATGAAAATTCGAGTATGGTTTGGATACGGGGAAAAACCGTTTATATTATTCGGTTATGGTTTTGGATATGATTATAGAGGCTCCCAAACCGTATCCATAACCGAATCCAATCCGATTAGTAAATAATATAATTTATATATAATATAATAGTATAATACATATATATATATACACATATACATATATGTATGTATGTATGTATTTGTATATCCATTATTCACTAAACCATTAGCTTGAGAATACAAAAGGTGCATTTTGTAGGAAAGTAAAGTTTTGAATCAAAATCAATGCGAACTCAATGGTGCTTTTAGGACATAACAAAGATAAGCCAACATCACCAGTGTTTTAATTTTTATACTCAACAAGATCCATTCATTGGATCATTTTATACATCAAATGTTTAATGATGAAATTGATATCTACTAACTTATAATTTCTCAATTGAATGTATATATTTTTTGTATTGACAAAGATGGATATACCCGTTAACCGATGGGGAATCCGTTACCCGGTGGGTATGGTTATGGATAATACCCGATGGTTAATTTGCGGTTATGGATATGGTTAATTTTCGTGGTTATGGGGATGAATATAACATTTTCGTCTCTAAATCGAACCGTTGTCATCCTTAGTCTTTGACCAACACATGCCAATATTAACCATTTTAATTTTTTTCTTTTTTTAAAGACTAACTAGTGGCGTCGACACGATCCAACAAAAAACATAATATTAACCATGGGTTAAATTTCAAGTCAGCTTCGAGTCACACTATTATTGTATGTCCCTTGTCGGTTACGCAGATGATTTCTGCGCCAAGCTTTCCAATGTTCCATGACTTCCATATTCCTTCCCGTTTTCAGTTATATGGAATTTGATGTTCCAAATTAACGGTTAACTTTTTTTTAATATTTTTAGTATCGTATTACAAACGCTGCTATTTCATGTGACTACAAAACTCTATATAAACCCAAAAATCCCCACTTCATAGTTCAGCACAAAAAAGGAAACCAACACTTCCTCTTCCACTCTTGCCTCCATGGAAACAAAAATTGATGATAGCGTATGGGTTTTGGCAATCTTCTCCAAATGCCAAGCCTTAACCTCCACAACCACCGTCGTTGCATTCCTCTGCACGGCCGCAGCTTGGCTAAGCGCAGCCGTCTTCTACTGGGCATCTTCTCCCGGAGGCGCAGCATGGGGAAAACTTCGATGGAGGAAAAGAAACTCTTGTAATAAAAATGAAATCACCAACCCCAGCCCAATTCCCGGGCCACGTGGATTTCCAATAATAGGAAGCATGAACCTCATGACAAACCTAGCTCACCACAAACTCACAAAGGCGGCGGAGGTTTATGGAGCAACGAGGCTCATGGCTTTTAGCATAGGCGAGACGCGCGCCATCGTCACATGCGACCCCGATGTAGCTAAGGAAATCCTCAACAGCTCCGTCTTTGCCAACCGTCCTGTAAAAGAGTCGGCTTACTGTCTCATGTTCAACCGAGCAATCGGGTTCGCTCCTTATGGAAGCTACTGGCGTACCCTCCGCCGCATCACCGCCAACCATCTCTTCTGCCCGAAGCAAATCTCCACTTCCGAGTATCTCCGTTCCAGGATTGCTGATCAAATGGTGTCCCTTATCTCGACAAGTTGTAACAACAGCTTCCTTGTCCGCGACGTACTTAGGAAGGCTTCGTTGAACAGCATGATGTGCTCGATTTTTGGACGTAAATACGAGCTGAGTTCGTCAAATGAAGAGACCGGGGAACTGAGTCGACTTGTTGATGAAGGTTATGATCTGTTGGGAAATTTGAACTGGTCTGATCACCTTCCTTGGCTTGCCGGTCTGGACCTCCAGAGCATCCGGTTTAGATGCAACAAACTCGTTCCTCAAGTGAACCGGCTCGTCAGCCGAATTATTCAAGAGCATAGAGCCCAAACCGGTCCTAATAACAATGATTTTGTCGACGTTCTTCTATCTCTTGATGGAGCTGATAAGCTGTGTGACAATGATATGATTTCAGTTCTTTGGGTAAGCGAAAAATTCTCGTCTACATAAAAGTTGTTGTTCCATATTTGTTGTCTAACTTTATGTTTGATAGTAGATATATAGTGAATTGTTCTGGTAGTTATGACATATTCTCTTTTAATGTGTTTCGCATTCAAACTCTTAATATTTTTTAGTGTAAATTAAAATAGAATATTGTTTTCAAGTAAAAAAAATTGTATTTTATATATATATATATATATATATATATATATATATATATATATATATAATAACTGCGTAATGTTTCTCAAGCTAATAGAGTAGTACCACGATTATAAATTTTTGTGTATACTTTTTTTTCATTTTCTTTTTTACTTCAACTTTCAATAGAAATTATTGAGTAGGTCTTTTAAATTTGTTAATATTACATTCATACCATAGGAGATGATATTCCGAGGAACAGATACTGTAGCGGTTCTGATAGAGTGGATCCTTGCAAGGATGGTGATGCATCATGATATCCAATCAAAGGTTCACAAGGAGCTCGACCGCGTCGTGGGAAAATCAAGGGTGTTGCTGGAATCCGACATTCAATCCTTGCCTTACCTGCAAGCAGTGGTCAAAGAAGTGCTGAGAATGCATCCCCCGGGCCCACTCCTATCATGGGCCCGTTTATCCATCACAAACACTGTAGTAGATGGCTATTACGTGCCAGCAGGGACCACAGCAATGGTGAATATGTGGGCCATAACAAGGGATCCAAAAGTGTGGTCGGATCCACTGGAGTTTCGGCCAGAGAGATTTGTGTCTACTAACAAGAAAGCGGACTTGCAGTTCTCTGTGTTCGGGTCTGACTTGAGGCTGGCACCGTTTGGGTCGGGCAGGAGGAGCTGCCCCGGGAAGACATTGGGGTTGAGTACAGTCAACTACTGGGTTGGGTTGTTGTTACATGAGTTTGAGTGGTTTAAGTCGGATCTTGATGCCCAGGTAGACCTGTCCGAAGTGATGAGGCTTTCATGCCAAATGGCTAACCCTCTCACCATCCAAGTGCATCGTAGGCGCTACTAAACAAATTAAAGCATATGCCCGTTACTTCCCGCCCGAAAAAACCCTATGTCCGAGTGTTCATTTGTTTGTCCATGGCCTATCACCAAAGACAAGAATTTAGTAAGATATATATGCTACGAAGCTATTTGTAAGATGTAGACCCTCTAAGTAATGTCTCGTTAAGTGTATCGGACTGTACTCACAAATTTCGGTCGTAAATTATCCGTAAGCGTGTTGGACTATGTGATCCTTACAATGAAGCATATGGTGTTATACTAGACTAAAACTTATTAATTGTAATGTATTTATTCCCATAGTAGCAATCAAACTGTCTTTTGTTATTATAAAACTTTATCAAACTATAGATTTTTGCCTTCATCGTTGTTGGTAGTTTTAAGACCCTCACAGTTATCCATTTCAAATGACAGTTTGAATTGAGAACTTACATGACCTTCATTTTTGTGAGCAAGATAGTCATTTCTTATGTTTCCTCTTGAAATAACTTCTCATTCATGAGAGAAAAAAAAAAGTAAAGTACTACGGACCAATCATCAAATGCACTAACTTAAATCAAAACTAGGTAGTGTGAAAACACATATGAGAATTGTGGGAGCAAATTTCACCTCGGATTGAATTGACGAAAGCTTACATACACAAATAAACTAGACGAACAGAGTTAGACCAACATCGATGTGGTTTTTAACATTCAAAATTAGGAAGTCAATCATTGATGAGTATGGGTTAACGCTCATCAATAGTAAGGTTAACTTAGAGAATATAATTGGGATTAATAGTATGATAAACACAAAGATATATAGTGGTTCACCTATAAACAGGGCTACATCCACTGTAGTTTGTATATATATTTGTATTACCAGAGAATGGGCCCTTTCATAAATAAAAGGGTCTAACCCTTTTCTTCTACATGACAGCCCTTTCATATAGGCCTAAGATCATCCACCAGAAGGTCACGTATGTGGCTAGGGGAAGGCCGCATTTACAAGATGATGTGGCCTCATGTAAACCACTTAATAAATATCTAGAGACTAACAAAGATAACAAATATAACACATATCTAATCTTGGTCAAATAGTCAAAGGGTCTTCACTTAATAGTGGTATATCGGAAGAGTACTCTGCAAAGGTGGTTGTCCATAGAGCATTTTGGAGAGGTGGTCATCCGTAGAGTACTCTGGAAAGGTGGTTGTCAGTACAGCACTCTGGAGAGATGTTCGTTCGTAGAGCACTCTGGAGATGTGCTTGTCCGTATAGCACTCCAGAGAGGTCGTCTCTATAAAGCACTATGGAGAGGTGGCCTCTGTATAGCACACTAAAGAGGTAGTCGTCCATAGAGCATTCTGGAAAGGTAGCCTCTGTAGAGCACTTTAGAGAGGTGGTCTCTATAAAGAACTTTAGAGAAGTGGTCTCTGTAAAGAACTTTGGAGAGGTGGTCTTTGTAGAACACTTTGGAGAGGTGGTCTATCACGTGCTAAAGGTCCCCTCCATCCAATGGTGATCTAGTCCCCAGTCAAATAGTCTTCCCTCACAATGATGACATGACAAGAGTGGTATCGGGTCATTCTAGAGACTCGCATTAACAATGGTGTTAGCTAAAGGCCCTATGATGCTTAAGTCAGAAAGACTGTAGGAAGTAATAAGAGTGTAGTAAAGGTTATTGATTATTAGACTAAAGTGACTGGCCTTGGCTATTTATAGAGAAATGAATAGTGAACCCTAACATCCAGGTTCATTAAACCTATTAGTAGAGTGTTACATAGTCTGCACACCAATGGAAGAATATTCCTCTAAGAATTTTTGAATATGCTTTAAAGAGTCTTGTCGTGCTAAGAGACTAATAAGCAAGCTCATTACATATCAGGATGATCTATGTAGGTCACATGGCAATTGACTTGGACTGTCTGCAATGAATCGGGTCCAGTGGCCTATTGATTGTGGGCTTCTAGGACCTTTGTAAATAATGTAACATAGTAGCCCAATTAGGGTTTGACTAACGGTCTGTGTATTCCATCAAGGGCATAATAGTTATATTTAATAAATTATACATATGGCATGTTCTTATTGGTCGAGATATTTTATGTTCCCTTAAATGGCCCCAGCTCTTTGGGTGGACATAAAAAACCCAATGAGATGTAGTTTGTAGTCGCCCAATTAATAATGGTCTTCAAAATGAAATAGGAAGTTGATCTTCAAGGTGGAATGAGAAAGCAATCTTTAAAGTTAAATGGGAAAGTAATCTTCTTCCTTGATCTCCAAGTTGGCTGGAGAGATTTATTTCCTTTAGATTCCAACAATGAATCAGATTATGTTTCTTCATTCAATTGTTGAAACACTTATAAATAGCAATGCTTGAACTCTTCATTCTCATCACAAATATTCGCACGAACATCCTTCAAGAGCAAAGAGCTAGCAAATTCTGAATTTTCTGGTGAGCGTTAAAAAGTCCAACTTCGCGTTAAAGTTGAAAAAAATAGGCAAAATAATTTTCAATATTGTTGTTGTTGGTCGCGATGGCCAGCTAAGCTGCATAGCTAGCGGTTCCAATCGGGTCAGTTTGACTCAGCTAGGTGTTGTTTAGCTGCTGACGCCTACAGCTTGGCTCAGGTCGGTTAGCAGCTCAGGTCGATTTTTTTGCAACTTGCTAATCTTCAGTCTTCTTTTCCATGATAGGTGAACCATATATTTTTCAAAGAAAACCGTCAAAATAAGTCTTCTAAAGTTCCCTTATACAAGCAAGGCAACTGGCTATCATCTATGGGCCATTTTGTTCCTTCTTTGTTGAATACGAATATTACCGAGAAGTATCGTGATTGGAGGCAAGAGAACCTTTTTTGCGTTTCCTCAAGAGTCAAAGCTAGGCTGGCTGGTGACTATTCTGGCTTGAACTATGCGTGAATGAGAATAATCCCGAGAAGCAGTCGATCATATTTGATCTGTTCTATATTAAATTTACAGTTTAAGTTTTCCATAACTCAATTTTCCATTAAAGTGATTTGCACCGTGGGTTTTGTTCCCGCTCAGTTGCCACCGAATGAATATAGGGAGTTGATGTGCTTTGCCAACCTAAGTGAGTTCTTCAAGTTGGAGCTAACCTTCCGGGCGTACTTTTATTTTTATGAAATAAGACGTTTTGGGTCCTGTGCCCATTCAAGAAAAAATATCAAGTTGTTCAGGAAGCCAAGTCAAGGTGACTATGAATGAAAGTGCGGAACATTAAAGATTAACGGTGGTTGGGAAACTGAGGATTGTAATCTGTAAGTCCCCGTAGTGCCTGCTCTGGTAAGCATTCGTTCTTAGAGATTTTTCTAAAATGAAAATAGTCTGCTTCTGAGTGCCCCTATACTAATTCAAATGTGTTATTTTTGTAGGAGAGTTGATTGTGAAGAAATTTTTTGTCAAGCCAAACATGACAAAAGGTTAGGCATGCGCTTGCCATCCATGCTAAATATAGAGAGTTGTGTTGGTTGTTGAATCTTTTGAGGCGTCAAGTGGATGATCTGCCTATTATTGAAAAAGTGAAAGGAAAAGCTACGATGTCGCAAGTACCATAAAACAGTCGACTCCATGAATCTGCAGTGCCTTCTTAAAGGAGCAGAAAACAGTTGACTCGCCATGAAATTCAAAGTGAAGTGATGTTTCCACATGTTTATGATGATTCTTTGCTTAGCAAAAGGCTTAACGCAAATGATGATCTGCCTGTTAAGAGAAATGATGCCCTCATTTGTCTGTTGTGAAGGAAAAATAGTCTTCTACTAGTAAAAGTTTTGCGGTGCATAGGCCATTGCCATCGTTAAGTGGTCGATTTAGCACCTTATTAAGAAAATCTTGATGTCAAGTCTGGGGGTGGGCAATCTGTAGACAAAGGATTGAAAAGGAAATTGTCGTTTCCCCTACCGACTCGCAAGGTGGTGTTGCTGGCCACAACTAGGTAGGTGGCCCTTCGTCGACCAATTCTACTTTGACTGATGCTCTGCTAAAAGGTGACATGTTGGTTGACAGGTCTGCTTGCATTGCGTTGGTGAATAGATTAATGAATTTTGCCAATTTGACAAAGTTTCGGGCTTGTGGTCTTGAAAGCAAGAACGAAAAAGTATTGTTCTTGTTCCGATAGAGTGAACACTTATGGAAAGCGTGAGTGCACATGTGGAAGGCTGATGGGGCTGATTGCTCGTGGTAGGGTTTTCCTCAGCTCGTTGACGGGGAGCGAGCTAATCTACTAACTGGAGTTGACTACCTTGGCTGAATTCACTTAATCTCCCAACTCGTCTAAGTTGTAAGACGATCAAGGTAATCTTCCTATTGAGTTTCTCTGAAAGTTAGGCCACTTCTAAGTGTATGTTCTTTGGCTGTTCAGCTTCGGTTTAGAAGTTGGAAAGCTTGTTGCGAGATTCTCATGTCTTGTTGAGTCATGGGGCCTTGGTGCACATGATTAGTCAAGTAGTAAGCGCTTGGTGGTTAACCAGAACGGGCGAGGTGTGGCCTACATTGGCTACGATTCCCTCGTGGACTGAACCTTGAGCTTGCAGGCTAGAAAGCCTTAGGATTTTGGGGGCTAAAGTTTGCAAATCCTATTGGTCGAAATATTTTATGTTCCCACAAGAATATAAACAAATGATTAGTTATTGTTAAGAATACTAAAGGACCACGAACATCTCATGGACTCAAGGCACCAGATTGATTCCCTAGTTTATTAAGTGTTAGTTATATGTAAAGGCTGAGTTAACATACAATAGATTAGGAGATAGGATATTTGTATATACAGTTGTATCTATAATGATTCATTGATATAATGAAAGACCATTTTACAACTCTCTCTCTCTCTACTTTCAGTTGAGTTTGGGTTTTCTACATGGCATCTTTGCCGATGTCTAACCGATTTCGATTCTACGCTTTCCCTTTTTTTATTCTTCTTGAATTTTCTCATCCCCCAAACAAATAATTTCTTCTCCGATTGATCTTTTCTCATCTCCAAAGTCTACAATTTGACATGGCTACTACTATGAATTCCTGAAATTCATCTTCACCTGCAAATATTTCTGGTCAATCTCAACACGCGCTAGGTCTCTAACCTCAGATCTTGTCTCTTGGATCAATTACAATTCATAATATTTTTTGAATGATGCCGACGAAGCTCAATTGCGATAATTACATCATCTGGCGAAGTATGTTTCTTCCTATGTTGAAGCAATTCAAGTTTCTAGGTCTCGTCAATGGCGATGATTTGTGTCCTCTACAATTTGTTCGTGATTCCACTAGATCTCGTGTCCTCAACACTGAGTTTGATTCTTGGTGTGAACGAGATCTTCTTCCTTTAATTGTTGGAATGGAAGATTCTAGATCTCTATAATAGACTCTTGAACGATGTTTCGCTGGTGCTTCACGTACACATGTTCACAGTCTTCGTTCCAAGGTTTGGGCCGAGTTTGGGCTTAAGCCCTTTTCTGAAATTAGAGGGAATATTCCCCTAGGAATATTCTGTTAACTCCCAGTTAATTGTTATGAACTCTGTGGCAGTTCTTCCTCTATCTGTCAATCTATTATATCTCAGTTGCAACAAAGGCTTCCAGTTAAGGATTTGGGTGATATTCACTACTTTATGGGTATTGAGGTTCACAGATCATCCAGATGTCTCTTTTTAATCAGTCAAAGTATGATTTGGACTTGCGTAAGAATGCTAATAAGCTTAAAGTTAAGCCTTATTCCACCCCAGTTGGTGCACTTAAGTTGGATCATACAGGTTATGAACTCTCTGATCCAACCTTGTACAGATCCATTGTTGGTGCTCTTCAATATCTCACTTGGACAAGATCTGATTTAGCTTTTGCAGTAAATCGGGTTTGCCAATATATGCACTTTCCTAGAACAATTCATTTGCAGGCAGTCAAATGAATATTGAGATATTTAAAAGGCACAGTTGATTCAAGATTATGGTTTACAAAAGGCTCTCAGTGTCTCACAGCTTGGTTTGATGTAGATTAAGTAGGTTGCTTTTGTTGTCAAGAGATCTACCATCAGATATTGTGTGTACTTGGGTCCTAATCTCATCCCATGGAGTGCAAAGAAACAGAACACAATGGGAAGGTCATCAACAAAAGTTGAGTTTAGGTCTTGATCATACTACAGCTGAACTTGGGCTTACAAAATTCTTCAAGATATCTCATTTCTCATCTTAAAGAAACCTGTGATTTTTTGTGATAACAAAAGTACTATTGCTTTGGCATTTAACCCTGTGTTCCATGCTAGAACTAAGCATGTAGAGATAGATTATCACTACCTCTGAGACAAAGTTCTATTTGGTCATCTCAATGTTCATCATGTGGCTTCCTTACTTCAAATTGCTGACATTTTTACCAAATCTTTGCTAGCTGATCGTTTTGCTATGTTAAGTCACAAGTTTTCAGTTCGTTCCCCTTCCTTTAGCTTGAGAGGGTGTGTTAAGAATACTGAAAGACCACCAACATCTCATGGACTCAAGGCACCAGATTAATTCCCTAGTTTGTTAAGTGATAGTTATGTGTAAATGCTGAGTCAGCATACAATAGATTGAGAAATAGAATATTTATATATACAGTTATATTTGTAATGATTTATTGATATAATGAAAGATCATTTTACAATTCTCTCTACTTTCAGTTGAGTTTTGGTTTTCTACAGTTATATGTGTTTTTGATTAATGTAAGAGCAATTTCAAGTTAGTTTATCTATTAGCTTTTGCTCTCAGAGTAATTTAGTCAAATACGATAATACCCATTTATAAGCAACTAGTTGAGAGAAGAGAACATGGATTGAATGAAGCCTTGATACGGAACGATGAGAAATACTTTGTCCATTACTAAAGTGTGATACATGCCTATTTTATTTTTCGTCTGCATGTTTTAGTCAAGTCCAAATCAATCTTTTGCAATCAATTTCTGAGTCCGTCAGTTTGATGTTTGTCGATTGGCTGTACCTGTACCCAGCGATGTTTGTCAGATGTTGATTGCTGGACGACGACAATATGTCGGTTTTCCAAACAAGTTCGTGATGACAAGATTTTTATAGTAAGATTTGTATGAAATCATTTTTTGGATCCTATCTTACAAATGAATATGCCTTTCTCTTGATGACCCTACCCACATATATGCATATGGCGTATCGAATACATGCAAATTAAGGATAATACTTATATTTTCCTTTTGGGAGAATGATCAAGCTCATTCCCTTCCTCGATATGGATCAATTCTATATTGACACATTTATTCTTTTAAACAAAAATAAAATAAAATCCCTAAAGTGTCTTTAATCAAGCGACGCCATGTGATGTACTTATGCTTAATAAACCTAACCCTATAAGGAGAGTCCTAACCGGATTCACCCTTACTAACATAAACATATATAGTCTAAGAGATGAGATTTGAGAAAATTGAGATGAAAGAGATACAAATATAGCCTCATTAAACCAACTACAGTTAGCTCATGGCTTTGTGATGTACTTATTCACTTTCCAAATGTTTGGAGTGTTGGAATATGAGTATGAAACTAATTGTTAAAAGCCAACTGTTGTGATTTATTGTTGGTGCAGAAAAGTCTTGAAGAAAGAGATTTGAGTTGTTTTAGATAAGGGATTTCTATAGAAAAGGAATAAATTACATCACAAACCCAGGAACTAACACTTCCAAACAGTATATAGGACAAGGTTTGCACTATTTTTTGAAGTCTGCTATAACTTCTTCTACTACTGCTTCTAGAAGTTATTTTGGTTCTTGTATTTATTGAATTGTAGTTTTGATATTTGTACAATTTGTGGTTTATGAGCTTTATCTGTTGGCTTATGTTTTTTGATAAATTTATTCCTACATGTAGATGTCAAAAGTTCCATTAATGTACAATAAATAATTTAATTTGTATCCTTTTTTATGGTATTATTTATATTTCTGCCAAATTTTTTGCATCCAGTCATAATGAAAATCAGATTTACGTTGTTATTTCTATAAAAGAGAGGTGATTAATAACATAATCGGCAACTGTAATATATAAAGGCTCGTTTGGAAGCATTTTTAAAATGATTGAAAGCACTTTTAGAGAAAATGATTTTGGATTCCAAAAGACACCGGTTATGTGCTTTTTGCAAAAAGCACCAGTTATGTGTTTCTTATAAAAAGTACTTCAAGTATTTTTCCATGATTCACTTGCATTTTTATTAAGGATTGGTTTCAAAAATATTTGCATCAAAAGTACTTTCAGCTATTTTCAAAACACTTTCAAACAAACACTAAAGCATTACCGATCATCATCAACTTATTTTTGCTTCGTTTGTCTACACTCAGAGTCATTTCAATTAATTACATACGATAGTAAATAGTCATAATTAAGTAACTAGTTAAGAACGGACGTGGATTGAACGACACAAATGAAGCTTTGATGAAACGATGGCAAATGTTTTGTCCTAACAAATAATACATGGCTGTTTAATTTGTCGTCTGCATGTCTTAGCAAATTAAGTGGTGGTATTTGGTCAAGTCCAGAGCAAATCTTTTGCGATGCCATTGTCATTAAGTGGTGGTACTATTCCTAATATATGTAAGGTTACTTTCTCAATTAATTTGTGGGTTCATCAGTTTTATTTTTGTCGTTTGGGTGTACCTGTACGTGCCCTGGGGCAATATCATCAGCCAATTATTGAACGATGAGCATGTCGTTTTTGAAACAAACTCGTTTGTGATGACAAGATTTTTATAGCAAGATTTGTGTGGAATCTTATTTTGGATCTTATCTCAGGAAATGAATGTGCCGTTTGTCTGTAATGAGATCCTATATTGTAGAAAAATGTTTTTTTTTTTTTTTTTGTCAAACGATAAATCTTGTTAGATTAAATGTTAAATTAACCACTGATAGGTTTGAACCCACGTCGTCATGCGAGGGCTCAACTCATTTCCTCCACTGTAATAAAGGGCCACTTGCGTAGAAAAACGTATTTGGCTCAACTTGTTTTTCACTTATCCTTAAATGTACAACATATAATAAATACAAATTGATGTGAAAATTAACTTGACACACAAATTAAACCCTCTTTTTGACAGTTGTAGTATATGTATAAGTAGGGATCGTTTTGGACCGGGGATTAGGAGGGATTGCTAAACACTTGAAACTGACTCAAAAACGTAAAAACAGCACAAAAACACTCAAAACTGCCTAAAAACACAAACTGGGCAGTTTTGGACTCTAAACACTACTTTGGACGAAAATAGATTTTAACTTGACTCAAGACACTTAAAAACACAAATCAAAACAGATTTTAACTATTCTAACACTTCAAAGTAAAGGGGGATTTCTTTTTGACGAATTTAAAACTAAAAACAGAAACTTTGCATAAAAAACTTTAGAAAAACGATTTTGATGAATTAAGAATGGTGAAAGGCTAGTTAGAGGGTCCTTCTCCACACATGAACATATGCATATAAATTGATTTCCAGTTATTCTTTCAACAAACCATGAATGACAATGCCCCAAATTAATTGTGTAGAACTAATTAATCATCAGATTTCCCTAGACTCATTGAATTGGATGAAAAGCATACGACAACCCAAATCATTCTTTATTAAGCTCCCTAACTATGAAAAGCATGATAGAGACACGAAACAAAGATCATTAAGCTTTGTGAAAATCATAAGCATTGACAAGGCATTCGTGACTATGAAAAGCATGACACTCCTACCAGGAATTTACTTAACGCGATCGTGACTAGCAACCTCCACTACTTGTAAATATAAGTTCATAACGATTTGGTGAAACTCCCTTATATTTTAGCATCAAATTCATGCATGCAAACTAAGTATGCATCCTTAATCAACACACAAGAACAAGTTCTTAATAAAACAGTTAAGCAAACCACATTCACGATTCATGAAATCATAACTGGAGGAAATCAATTCATATAAAACATATGTTCATGGCTTTGAATTCGCCTCTAACTATAAAGAAATTAGTTCCTCATGTTCGCAATCAAACAAATATAAATAAAATTAAACATTGAACAAAGATAGAAAACACCTAGAAAACGCTCCAGATTCCATCCTTCCTTGCTTGCAAGTTGCGGCACAATGAGGGTATGGCTGAATGGTAGTGTAGAGATGTGTGAATGAGAGATGGTGGTGGTGAATGGTGCAGCAAAAGGGTCTATTTATAGGGGGAGGTGCGGCACAAACATGTAGTGTAGGAAAAGGATTACAAAATGTAGTTTGTGTAGGAAAATAAAATCACAATCCTAAGGGGAAAAGGTTATGTAATCCCAGCAGGAAATAGGACATCTAGAAGGTCAAAAACCCAAGGGATTTAGGAGAAAGGTGCGGCTGGATCATGCATCTAGAAGGCTTGGGGCGCCACTTTTTTAGGGACTTCTAGAAAGGGTGTTATTTGGCTGATTTTGGCACTTCTAGAAGGGAATAGGTGCAGCACCTTTGTAGGAGAGGATAAGGTTTTTTTAAGTCTCCTAAACTGAAATTGAATCCCTTTTGCAGCAGGAATTGAGTTAGGAAAGGATTAGGATAAGATAAGATAAAGTTTGGATAAGATAAGGATAAGATGAGGTAGTTTGGATAATGTTTTGGATAATTCTCCTTCTTTGTAGCTGATTCCTTATCTTCTTTGACTTGGATTTATTTCTTCAACTCTTTTGCACATTCCTAGCCTCTCTTGAACTTCAAATTCGTCCATCCATCTTGCTCCATACTTGTGCTATCCATTCCAAGCCCAAAACTACTCTAAAATGCTCCAAATTGCATCTTTTTGCCTACTTTGCTAATTGAACCTACAAACACACGAAAATGACTTAAGACACTATAATAAGCAACAAATAACTAAGTAAATGCAAGAAAACATACTAAGTAAGTCGCACAAATATGCTCCTATCACAAATACATAAATTAATTGCAAATACACATCATTTACTCTTTCTACAATAAATCTAATGTAGAAGAGTTAATGAACCTATACAGAAGATTTAATGAGCCTAATTGTTCAATGAACCTAATTAACACTCACCCTTTTGTGGATGGAAATTGCGTTAACAGATTTATGTAAAGATGGCTCAAGCCACTTTTGTAGGACAAGGAAGAGGCTTTTTTAACATTCCCCCTCAAGTTGGAGAGTGAAGGTCGAAAAATCCCAACTTCGTATCATAACCGAGAACTTCTCCTTGCCCAAAGGGTTTTGTAAAAACATCTACTAGCTATTGCAATGATGCCATATGTCAAGTAGTGGTTGTGCCATCAATTGTTTTGTCTCGAATAAAAAATCCATCTCAATATTTCGTGTCCTCTCATGAAAAACTAGATTCACCGGTATATGTAAAGCCGCTTGATTATTACAATATAAAAGTGAAGCCTCTAATTGAGGTATCGTAAATCTTCCAATAAAAAATTGCTAGCTAATAGTTAAAGACGGACACTAATCACAATCCACAAGACTTGCAGCTTGCTACAATAAAAGAACAAATAGTTGTCCATTTTGGAGAGTAGCACAACTTACTTATAAACTCATGCAAAGTCCTTCTTCTCATCAATGCAAGATTCATTCTCAACATGCCCCCTCACATGTGACGAATTTTCAAGCCTAACACATGGACACAACGGGGTGATGTGGAGTACATGTAGCCATTGGGCTTCACACGCGGAACAACTTACATACTTTGATACAATAAAGAAAATTGAAGTTCTATCATAAAATCAATTTGCAATATTGGGAGCTGATCAATTACATATAAGCACATGCAAGGTCTATTCTTTCTGTGATGTTGAACTTGACTCTTAGCACGCCCCCCACGTGTATGGACAACACAAATCGGGTGATGTGGAGCACTTGTGGCCGTTAAGCAATCCGCATGCGGGACAACCTGCTTTGATACAATGAAGAAAATTAAGGTTCTATGATAAAACCAATCAACTATATGGAGAGCTCAACTTACTTATAAGTTCATACAAGATCCCTCCTCACATCAATGTAGGATTCATTCTCAACAAACGTTTATAATCATTTGTGCTCTATTTAGTCAAAAATGGCTACATTTAATTTTACACTCTAGTTCATGGGTTTCATTCTCCTTCCCTCAATATTGCGGTTGCGCTCTTTGCTCTATATGCGTCCAAACCATTTTCCTAGTGCACCCAACACCTTAAACTATTTCCACAACTTTAAGGACAACTGAACATGCTTTGTTTGGGCCTCAAAGTGCCCAATAAGAAAGAATCAAAGTATCCATTCTGAAAACCAATTCGACATTGGCTCATCGTAGAATGAAGACTCAAGCAGCTAACATAGAACTGAAAGGGAACCGGAGGTGGGTTTGGAAATGCGGTGGAATGGTACACAAATTTAACTAAACTAGTTCAATTTCGCTAAACTAGTTTGCATGATCGAAAAAGCATTGCAGTCATATCTTATATTAAATAACGAGAATAGATCAATACTATACAACAACAATAACTTGGAAGCATCAAAATCAACTTAGAGTGCACAACGATTTAACAAGGTAAAACTCTACCACTCAGGAAAACGTCCTTGCACACTTTCCTAGTCTAAAAACAATCTACTATCATTCAAACAAATGTAAGAGATTGATTCAAACTCAACTTACTAGACTCAACACTAGAAGGTAGTCTCGTCCTCATGCGCTTGCTACTTGAGTAGTACAAATTACTTGCTTTCTACTACTTGTCTCCTCTAAGTGGCAGAAATCTGAACTTGGTTGTGTAACACTTTAGAGCACGAACCGTTATCAAGGCTTAGCCATCCTCAACCTTCATGCGTGAAAATGTATCCCTTTGTAAACCGGCAGTTATACTATAAGATGTTTATGCTCAATTTCCCTAGTTTTGCTATAAGATGCTTATGCTACAAGATATGCAAATGGGCTAGAGAATAAATAGTGGCTGCATGGGCATGATGGGCTCGTGAATGTATTTGCTAAACCTAATTATTTGACAACTAATTAAAACTCAATCAATTAAAATCCCATTTGACAAAAACCTTCTACCCAAAAATTAATCATGGCAATTAGTTAAAACCAAAATCAAGTTTCAGCTCAAAATCAATTTTAATTTTAAACGCCTCACCACTGTTCCTAAGTCTAAGTAAATGAATGAATACACATGAGGTGACTAGAGCGTCATACGTTTCTTCAACACGTACGCAACTGTCCCAGGCCGCCAAAAAGAGGGAAACTGCAGCTACCAGTGAGAACATGGATCCTGACTTCAATCTTGATTTCGATCCTAAGACGATAGACAACTTGAAACCACTACTAAAAAACCTAATTTTTAGGTGGTGGTCGATTTGATGTACTTGGGAGCTTTGTGCCCTACAGCCAAGTTTCTGTGGCTATTCCAATTTACAACCATATTAAGCAACAGATGCTGCAATTTAACTTTCTGCACCAAAAGAATACAGATACGTTTTCCCTAATTATGGCCCATTTTGGCCAGAAGCTTCATGTGATTATATGATCACTATGCCTGGCAAAAGGGTTGTGTCTGTCTTGTTCGTGTCGTTTTCGTGTAACACATGTTATCTTAACGGATCGTGTCGTGTCACATCCGTTAAGAAAAATATTTTTTTTTTCTTAAATTTGCACATGCCACACATTGCCACATAAATATTACTTCGAAACATTAAAACAAATTTGTCGTTTAAGTACTACATCTATACTAAAAAATAAGAGCCTAATAAACAAACATCCATACACTATTAGTCTATTACAAAATATTAAAGGTGCAAGGATATGCAAAATGAAAGAGTTTTTGTTTTCAAGGTTGTGAAGCCTTTCTCAAAAGTTTAAACCTTGCCAACGAAACTCAAAGCTTGCATGTTATTCCTTTTACAAAATCCTCAATTTTCATCGATCATCATGACATAAGATTTTGTGGTATCCACTAGTGTAAATATTTTAAATTGAAGATCGAATTCATTCATTGTATTCATATAGGATCAAGGAGTGTAGCTGTAAAAAAATCATCAAAATCGGAGTTAAAATAACCGTTAAATCGTGATTTTTCGTTGATAACCGTCGAAAAGTTTTGTCCCGTTACTTCATCTCTGAATGTTTGTTCTTTGCAATTTTTGGCGTATGCGATCTTGAAGCATATATAAACAAGTTTGACGTTTGGATCATTGAAATTAGTTTCATAGAATGCGTATCCCATCAAAACGATAGATTCACTAACACTTAGAATTTATTTATACTTTCATTAAGTATAACATAAGATTTTATGGTATCCACTAGTGTAAATATTTTAAATTGAAGATCGAATTCATTCATTGTATTAATATATGTTCAAGAAGTGTAGCTGTAAAAAATCATCAAAATCGAAGTTACAATAGCCGTTAAATCATGATTTTTCGTTGATAACCGTCGAAAAGTTTTGTCCCTTTATTTGATCTCTGAATGTTTGTTTTTTGCAATTTTTGGCGTATGCGATCTCGAAGTATATACAAACATGTTTGACAGTTGGATCATTGAAACTAATTTCGTAGAATGCGTATCCCATCAAAACAATAGATTCACTATCACTTAAGAGTTTATTCATACTTTCATTAAGTATAACATAAGATTTTATGGTATCCACTAGTGTAAATATAATAAATTGAAGATCGAGTTCATTCATTGTATTCATATAGGGTCAAGGAGTGTAGCTGTAAAAAATCATCAAAAACGGAGTTAAAATAACCGTTAAATCGTGATTTTTCTTTGATAATCGTCGAAAAGTTTTGTCCCATTACTTCATCTCTGAATGTTTGTTTTTTGCGATTTTTAGTGTATGCGATCTCAAAGCATATACAAACAAGTTTGACGGTTAGATCGTTGAAATTAGTTTCGTAGAATGCGTATCCCATCAAAACAATATATTCACTAACACTTAAGAGTTTATTCATACTTTCATTAAGTATAACATAAGATTTTGTGGTATCCACTAGTGTAAATATTTTAAATTGAAGATCGAGTTCATTCATTGTATTCATATAGGGTCAAGGAGTGTAGCTGTAAAAAATCATAAAAATCGGAGTTATAATAACCGTTAAATCGTGATTTTTCGTTGATAACCATCGAAAAATTTTGTCCCGTTACTTGATCTCTGAATGTTTGTTTTTTTCAATTTTTGGCGTATGCAATCTCGAAGTATATACAAACATGTTTGACGATTGAATCGTTGAAATTAGTTTCGTAGAATTCGTATCCCATCAAGTTCAATGGTGTGTGTGTGTGTATATATTTATTCAGTAGATTTAAATTTATTTATTTTGTACGTATAACACTTAAGAAATTGAATGGATGTATATTTAAGCCGATCCAATGGTCACTAATTTTTAATATTCAATTTAATATATATATATATATATATATATATATAATTATTATAGTTTTTAGGGGTATAAAATTATTAAATTAATATATATAATTATTATAGTATTTTTTTAGGATTATAAAATTATAAAATTAATATTTTGCTTATCGTGTATCGTGTTACCCACGTGTATACCCGAACTAACCCGCTATCTTAAAAGGTGTTTATCGGGTTATCCAATAACGATCCGATTCGTTATTGTGTCGACCCGAACACCTGTTAATTTTGTGTCGTATCATTTCGGGTTCTCGGGTCGTGTCAGGAATTGTCAGGCCTAATGATCACACATGGCCAATATTGTTATAGGAACGTGTGACATCTTTAGAGATAAAAATAGTAAAAACTGGCTCTCACGCATCATTCGAGCGGCACATTGCGAGACACCCTGTTTCAGGAATTTTTTTCTCTATGGAAATTGGTGGCGCCATAAATTTATAAAAGCATTCAGGCAAAATATAGAAACAATATTAGAACTACACAAAGGATAGTTAGGATTCATCGTCCGAAACTGGCCAAAGGAGACATCCTTTTATACAAGAGCAACAACCAACACAGCTATATGCTGTTAGACACTTGACTTATTCATAGACCCACCACAAAACACAGAAAATTACACATGTTTACTTTCACTTCTTATTCAACAAACCAGACTCCTGCATTCTAGAAATTGCCTTCTCAAACTGGCTCCACCTCTGCTCCAACGTCCCAATGTACCCGATCGACATCCTCACCAGCCCCGGTGAGATCCCAGCCAGAGCCTTCTCCTCATCATTCATCTCACTGCTTGTGCTGCTTCCAGAGCAGGACATTAGAGTTTCATAGTACCCTAGGCTCACAGCCATGAACCCAAACTGTGTGCAGTTCTGCAAGAGATTCATGAGCCTGTTGGCTCTTTCCTCAGTCCCCATGTCCAAACACAGAAGCCCTCCGTACCCGTAATCTTTGTTTCCTATGGCCTTGAGAAGCTCGTGCTGCGGGTGGTCGTCGAGCCCCGGGTAAATTACTTTTAAGCCCATCTTCTTCATCCTTTGGGCATAAACCATTGCCCTGTGGCAGTGTTCCTTCATTCTCAACCCTAAGTGGGGAATCCTCTCAGAGAGCTCAAATGCCACCTTGGCATTCATTGTGGGACCCAGGAGCATCAGGGAGCCTTGGTGTAGGTCCATCATTGAGTTCACCAGGCTTGCAGGTCCGCACACAACACCTGTAAAAAATTTATGCCACAAAAAAGTTATAGTATTTTGTTGCTAATCACAAAAGCTACTTTCCATAAAGAAAATAAGAAAGGGTTTAACAAATAATGAGAAATCATGTTAGCTGGAAATGGTGGAACGATCTAGTAGTATTCTTCTTCATTTTTTGAAGATAATATATTTATACATAAATCATTAAGAACTTATATATTAAATGGCGAAATGAAGGATCGAAACATATTTATCTTGGTCTGAAATTGTCAAAGAGTTAGAATTGTAAAAGTTTTAATTCTCAAGCCAAAAAATAGATGACGCATTAAAAAAAGTGATTAAATAGTAAATTAATATGACTAGATAAACAAAAATTGATAGAATGTGAATATAACATCTTAGATTTTGTGACGATGACATTAGTACTTAAATTATGGTTCTCTTTTATTCGAATTAATATTTTTTGCTTCACCTTTTCTTTTAATTTTTGTACAGAGCTCACATGGAATCTTGCAGTGAACATGGAAAATAACAGTGAAAAATCAAATCAAGGATCGCATAAGATATTCTAGTAAGAAGAATACAATTCCTACCTCAGTTCACCCATGTTAATCTGAAGTAAGGTTGCAGATGGAAAACGACACCAAACAAACAGTGTCTAACAAAAACACAAACAAACATAAACGTATGGTATCTAAAAATAACACAAGCTAACAAAAACGAACAGAAACACCTGTCTTGCTATGTAAATATAACAAGACATGAATCACGAGTCACAAAAGTAACACCCTCGCATGAATCCAAACCTGTCCCTCCCCCACCCTAGCTAAAAATAGTACTCCCGGCCCATACTTTTTTTCGGTCTGAACTCCCCATGCTTTTATTATATAACCTATAATGTTAATGAGATCAAAAAAAATTTACAAATCAAATAATGTGTTCTAAATAGAAAAATAAACCTGTTAATTAATACTTAAGTTTTGATCTTCCTAGCATTGCCCTTTATATAACCATCATCAATATGCCTCATTTGCAAACTCATAAAATTTAGGACAATTAACTAAAATAATTTGACATTTGGTTGGAGGGAAGATCAGTTTGTACATGTCATTATATTATTGTGATCTTTATATCGTCGTTTTATTATCGACCACCTAATTAATATGCCATTGTTATTAAAAAAAAAAAAAAACTGATTAATTTTACAACGAAATGTCAAAAATGAATCATTCCAATTATTTGTCCTAAATTTTATTCTATAAATTAAAAGTACTAAACACAAATTTACGTAAAATCGCTAAATTATGATCTTACACTCAGTCTCTTCGTGAGCGTTATTAGATTTCATTTTTATAAACATCTTTAGATCACAATTTTTATGTGATACTGCACGTTACCAATCCAATCATATAATTGACGATATACTGTCATATTCAATAATTTTCGAACCGCAGAGGGTAAAGAAAATCTCACAAACCAACTATAAGGAAAATATTTACTACTTTTACCTGCAATAATATCAGCACCACCGCTAATAAACTTGGAAATGCTGTGAACAACAACGTCAGCACCAAGCTTCACCGGAGAGAGAACCATGGGAGAAAACGTGTTGTCCACCACAACCGTGACCCCCTTCTCGTGGCCGATACGGCTGAGCTCCGGTATGTTGGCGACGGTGAGAGTCGGGTTCGACATGCCTTCGAAATAGAGTACCTTGGTCTTCCCGACCTCAATAGCATTCCTCACCATGTCCATGTCGTTGATGTCCACAAACGTCGTCGTTATGTTGCAGGCCCTGGGGAAGAAGTGGGACATGAGGGCGTGGGTCCCTCCGTAGACGGTTCTTGAGGCGACGATGTGTTCCCCGCTGCTGACGAGCTGGAGCAGGACGGAGGATATGGCTGACATCCCAGAGGACGTACAGTAGGCGGCCTCTGTGCCCTCGAGGGCTGCCATCTGGCGACTGAGATTGAGCACGGTAGGGTTAAAGTGGCGGCTGTAGATGAAGAAGTCGCGGTCAGCACCCAGCTCGCCGGAGAACATTTTGCGAAGAGTCTCGGGCTCCATCACGGTGAACGTGGCGGAGGCCTCAATCGACATGTTGACACCACCGTGCTCACCAAACTCATGGCGAGCACTGGCTAATGCCGCGGCTGGGTCTTCCCAGGCTGCGGCTGCAGCCGAGGACAACAACATGGACTTTTTGGCGGCAACATAGTCTTCGTTATCTATGTCGTCGTGCTCGGCTCTCTTCTTGCTGTTGATGGTGGGGAAAACTAATCCCTGGGATTTGGTGTCAGCCATGTTTGGTTTTTGCTAATGGAGTTCAGGGTTGGGTTTATGGGGGGGAGGTAAATCAAAAGGGGAGGAGGAGTTGTTTGTGCTTTGGGTTTGGGTTTGGGGGGATGTTATATCTTCTATATATAGAGGGAGAAAGAGGAGACAGTGAAATTGATTTGTTATTACCATTCAAGGCCAGATTTTGATTTTATTCATTTTCAAGAACAAAGGTTGTTACGATTCGTATTTGTGGCATGCTTGTAGCGTGCCTTAATTGGTCCCATATAGTAGCACTTCCTTTAAATCATTGGACGTATGCAAAGTTTGGGTTTATACACACACACACACACACACACATATATATATATATATATATATATATATATATATAGCACGAATAGGTGAAAGTGTTAGGTGTCATCAACAATAAAGGGCATATCATGTCAATAGTATGTATCGGTCCTTTGTTATTAATTTTGTAAAGCCAGCCAATATATGGGTCACAATTTTACCCTATATATTGGGTACTTCAGTTTGGGCAAAGCATATTATTAACTTTTGATTGCCCCGTTGTGAATGGAGAGGGTTGAAAATTTGGGGGAAGAAATTGACAACACTAATTACTAATGGAAGTTTGGAGAAGGTTCTCAAACCCCCTTTCATTATGCGCACCCAACCGTAACTCTAAACCAAAAATGCACCTTTTAATTACTTTGAAGCTTTTAATCCACGTGAGCTAAGGAGACTCTTTATCGACTTTGTCACTTCACAATTTAACGTCAATTTTCCGTGTCAACATTATAAATCATTGTACTAAAAACATGAGATGACAAAGAGTCCATAGAAAGTCTTATTTTAAAGAGTCTCCTTAGCATTTCTCTACTATGCGAAGACAACAAGTTCATAAGTGAAATGATAACATTAGAGACGCCAAAAATTCATTAGTCATACGTTGAAGAGGAAGTTATTCAAAACTATGTGTGGGAATGAAAATTTTAAAACGAAATACATTATTAAGAGTCAACCGTTATAGTGTTCAATTTTCACATTATTACGTAACAATTTTACTACTGATGACGTGATAGAAAGTGGCATTGAAAAATACTAACTTCTAGAGGACAAAACACATCAACGAAAACCATAGTTGTTGTTTAAACACTAGTAGGAAAAACCATTTGTGCGATAGATGTTTGGGCGACAAAGCAAAATTCGTCACGCAAGTGTGTTTTGCGCAACGAAATTAATAGCTTCGTCGTGCAAGAATGATGCTACTTTGCGCGACGCACACCTTTTTTGCACAATAGAGTATGCACGACGAAAAAAAGCTACTCGTCGCGCAAAGTTAGTAAGAATAACAAGGGTTTTTTTTTTTTTTTTGTGTGAAAAAATATGCGCGACGAAGTTTTTCCTGGGGAAACCACCTTGCACGACAAAGGCTTCGTCGTGCAAAGTTTGTTCAGTTTTTGGGTCAGAGCATTCAACGCATGTTTATTAGAGGAAAACTTGCGTGACAAAGGATTCGTTGCGCAAAGTCCAGTCAGTTTTTGAGTCAGAGCATTCAGTGCATGTGAATCAAGGGAATCAATACCATATTTAGTGCAGATGTTTGCGCGACAAAGGCTTTGTCGCGCAAAGTCCCTAACCTTCCTATAAATATGAGCCTCTGCTCTCCTTATTCTTCACAATTCTATTCATGCTAGAATGTCGGATAAAAACCGGGAGCAGAGCAAGGCCCCCGTGCCCTATGATATGAGGCAATATGTGGAGTTTGCACATGCGATTGGTGTAGCAATGCGGAACAATTGTCCTACTGTTGAGTGGTGTTCTTGGAAATATGTGCCCGAGAATGTGAAGAAGGCGGTGATGGATCAATTATTAGTAAGTGTGACAAATGTTGAAAATAATTAATTTTGTGAAATTTTTTGTTATATGTTGTAATTAATTATTTGCATATATGTGTAACAGTGTAACTATACTCTTGATGATATGAACAAAGAGTTGATGAAATTGATGGAGGAGGCGCTGAAGGGGGTTATAAGCAGTGGCGTTATGATGTGGAGCGGAATGAAGAACCAGCGAAACGGTAGTTTTAAATTTATATTCTTGAGGACAATATTTAATTTTAAGGTTTTTTTATAGGTTATGTATTTGGACATAATTAGCCTTGAATTCATGTTTTGTTGTTTAAATAATTGAATTGATTAATTTAATTTATTTAAGTTTTTAATTATTTTTAGAATAAATATTATAATTGAATATTTGTTTGTAATTATGAAGTTTACGTAAATATAGATACTAAAGATCTATGTTTACGTAAACTTTATAATTACGATCTATATTTACGTCAACTTCATAATTACAATCAATTACGTAATTTCGTCGCTATAAACTTTGTGCGGCGAGAATTTCGTCTCGCAAAGGGCACAAAAAACGCGGTTAAGTTTACCGCCATATTTCGAATCTATATGTTTTGCGCGACGAACCATTCATCGTGTAAGGTGGTAAAACCTTGCGCGATAAAGGCTTCGTCACGCAAAGGTCATTTAGTTTTTAGGTCAGAGCATTCAGTGCATGCGAATCAGCAAAACCAATATCGTATTTAGTGCAAGTGTTTGCGCGGCAAAGGCTTCGTCGCACAAAGTCCCTAACCTTCCTATAAATATGCATTTCTACTCTCCTTATTCTTCACAATTCGTTTCAGAAACGCTTTACTATTTTGCAGATTATAATCAATTTGTTCTTTGATTGTTGGTATGATGGCCGACTATGGTGCGCGTTCGTCAAAGACAACGGATGGTGAAGGTTACGGAAAAGGTTTGCGTTGTAAATTTTATATTTTGTATAAAGTTTTTATTTAGCTTCAGTATTATGAATATATATTTTGTTGATAGACAATAAGAAAAGAGTTGCGGTACGGGTTTGACACACTTATGGTAGGAGACATTACAGAATCACTGTTGACGAATTAATAGGGGTTGTGAAGTCAGATATGCGCGCTAGCATTTGGTCCGACATTGGAGTATTGGTACATAACAAATGTGCTGCGGATTAGGAGTCTTGGAGAGCCATCCTCAAGGACCTGAAGATGCACTTGATTGATGAGTAAATTGTATGTGTTAAGTTATTAGTTAAATAATAATTATGTTTATTAAATTTAATATAATAGTGAGATTTTAATTTATTAATTTTCGCATGATAGCCTAATTGGGACATTGATAAAAGTAACCCAAATCTGATGAAGGCTATCGACAACATCTTCAAGTCTTGTTTCCGGGAATGGAGGTTTGATGTTCAACGTGCGGCAGAACTACATCAAGAACCAGAACTACCAGCGGAGGAGTAGAATAATGGTTTTTATTTTAATTTTATTGCTTATTCAATAATGAGATTTGAATTAGATGTTTTTTATTATGAACGGATTAATTAAATATGTACTTAATGTTTATTTCAAATAAAATTAATGCATGTTAATAAATATTTATATTAATTAATTATGCACGAATGGTTTAATGAAATAAGTTCTTGATTTATTAAGTATTTATGTGGTTTGAAAAAAAAATTGAAGACTAAATGGAAAAATTCAATTTTTTTTTCAAAAAAGAACTTTAAAAAAAAAAAAAAAAAAGGTGATGCGTGACAAAACATGGTTCGTCGCGTAAATTTTTTTAAAAAAAGCGCGACGAAATGTTTTTCGTCTCGTAAAGTGTTATAAAAACGCAGCAAAGCATAGTTGGATGGCGCCAAAAGTGGAAGCACCATGTTTTGCGTGGCGGTTCTTTCATCGCACAAAATCTTTTCTCTTTACTGAATTTAACGAGAATGCAGGAAGGCAGAAGCTTCAAAACAATTGTAGCAGTTGCCTTCTTGCTGGAATTTCCAATCGTTCTAGATGTGTTACCATTAATCTCAGAGGTATATTTTCTTAACTAACTTATTTAATTTCCATTCATTTAAATTGTTTTGTATGTAGTTTATAATTGTTGTGAGTTTATGTATTTGTATGCAAATATTTTTGTATGGATGTACAAAAAGTAGTTTGCAATGTTCATATGAGCTTAGTTTCTCGTTTGAGAATTAGTTGGATTTTGCAAATGGATGCGAAAACATGACTGCAATCCAATTAATTCTTGAATTGTCCCAAAGTTTTGGACAGTTTGAGAATGCACAGTTACATTTTGTATTTTGTGGTTCAGGCATTAGAGTTTGAACGTGGGAAATTTGGTAGCATCTCTTTGCATTCTTCGGGTGCATCATAGTTTTTTGTATCTACGTCGTGCACTTGAAGAACTGCAGGGAGATGCTGCCGAAATTTTCCCATGATCGAACTCTAATGTGTTGGAACCGTAAATTACAGCACGTAACTGTGCATTCTCGAATGAGATAGGACCCATACCAAAGGCATAAGGTGGCATGTCATAATTGAAGTTGTTGTAACCCTTGTAAAAAAAATTTATGTTTGCAGGTGATATGTACAAACAGTGGAAACATAATCCTAACATATGTGCTGATGATTATTTGGATGGAATAAATCAGTTCAATGATTTTGCAATTCCAAACAATCGAGGTTCAACTCAAATTCGATGTCCTTGTAGAAAGTGTAACAACTCAATGATTGAATTTAGTCAAAATTGGGATGATGGAGACCTATACTATGTGGAATCATCATGGAGAACAAATACAACATGCTTCATCCTCACACATTACCCGAGCAGTGGGACAGTTGAATCTATTATGGACCCAAATAAACAAATTATGGACATTATCAATGATGTTTTTCCAAACGCTAGTTCGAATACAAATGAGGAAGTAGAAGATGACGTCCCTCCCACCATGGACAGTGAAGCATTTGAAAAATATGAGAAACTATTAAAAAGTGCCAAGCAAGAATTATACCCCTGCTATGAAGGATTTTCGATGCTCACGGCCATTGTTGAGTTGATGCATGGCAAAATAAAGTTTCGTATGTCGAACAGTGTTTTGATTACTTTTTGAGTGTTTTCAAGAGGATACTTCCAAAGGACAATTGCCTACCTAAAGATCATAAAAGCGCAAAGAATGTGCTGAATGGTCTTGGATTGGGATATGAAAAGATTCACGCATGTTAAAATAATTGCATTTTGTTCTACAAAGATAGTAAAGCGTTAGATAAATGCCTTATATGTAATGAGTTGCGGTTTAAAATGACCTCTCAGAATAGAACAACGAAGATTCCACAAAATGTTATGCGTTATCTCCCACTAAAGCTCGGGTTGCAGCGATTGTATATGTCGACACACACTACAAGCGACATGAGGTGGCATAAGGACAGACGAGTGGATGACGATGTTATGAGACATCCTGCAGATGGAGAGGCCTGGAAAGAGTTTGATCGATTGTACCCCGATTTTGCACGTGAGCCCCGAAACATTAGATTGGGACTTGCGACAAACGGGTTTAAACCGTTCGGGGTTCTAAACCAAAACCATAGCACTTGGCCAATCTTCGCAATTCTATATAATTTGCCGCCTTGGAAGTGCATGAAAAAAGAATATATGATAATCACATTGTTGATAACGAAGATCCGGGCATGTCTATTGATGTTTATTTACAACCGTTGGTAGATGAGATGTTTGGGTGGAGCAATAAGGGTTATTACGCATGCCCAGTTGCAAAGAGAACACAACGTCTGGTTGGCATGCGAAAAAAGTTTGTTACCTAAGGCAAAATATATGGTTGTCGTGGGACCACGAGTGGCGTCAAAACGAGATAGCCTTTTTCAACGGCACAGAGAATCGACCAAGACCCAGAGGATGGTCCGGAGATGAAATTTTGGCTTGGGTGAATTGTTTGGATTTTGCTCCGTTAGGCAAATCCGTAAATAGGACAATACCAGACACACATCTAAACTTGACACACAAGACGAGGTTGTTCGAGCTCCAGTACTGGTCCAAATTAAAATTGAGACACAAAATCGATGTAATGCATGTTGAGAAAAATGCGTTTGATACACTAGTCAGAACTATACTAAACATCGAGGGAAAAACAAAAGACACAATAAAAGCTCGGATCGATCTGGAAAAAATAGGCATTAGGCCAGGTTTATGGATGACGAGGGACGGAGACATAGCCAGAAAGAAGTTTGCATCATTTTTTTGTGAAACCGAATAAGAGGAAAGAGTTTTTGCAGTTTTTATCTTCTGTACAGTTTTCGGATGGGTATGCTTCAAACATCGGTCGTTGCACAAACGTGGATGGAGGTAAATTTTTAGGCCTCAAGAGTCATGATTGTCATGTGATACTTCAACGTATTCTCCCAGTGGGAATTGGACACCTCCTGCTCGAAGATGTGGTCAAGCCGATTATGTTGTTGGCGAGATATTTTTCTCAATTAACTGCAAGATCTTTGCGCAAGTCTGATGTTAAACAGTTGTGCTATGATATTATTGAAGTGCTATGCAAGTTTGAACAAATATTTCCTCCAGCTTTCTTCATAAGCATGATACACGTCATCGTTCACCTACCGGAAAATGCACTTCTAGCTGGACCCATCAACTATCGATGGATGTATCTGATAGAAAGGTATTTAATCGCCATAAATACTTTAGTTCGTGATGTATATACGATTTGACTAATTTTACATGTTATTTTGTTTATATATGCAGACTACTGGGTGAATTAAAAAAAAATGTACAGAACAGGGCAAAGCCCGAATGATCAATCGTAGAGGCATGGGTCGCATTTGAGTCGTTTACATTTTGTGTAATGTACATACAAGACATTGAAACTACATTCAATCAACAACAACGCAATAATGACAGTGGTGTGAGAAGTGAAAAACTTTTTGTTTTTGCCCAAATTGCACGACCCTTTGGCGAACCAATAAGAAGGGAGTTGTTTAACAAAATGGACATGGATGTAGCACATTGGTTTGTACTTAACAATTGTGACGAGACAATTACCTACCTAGATGAGCATGAAGAGTTGATGAAGCGGGAACATCCTTCACATTTATATGCCAATAAGCACTGTGAATTGTTTCCTCGTTGGTTTCGTGAAAATGTAAGTTGTTCATGTTTTGGATTATTTGCATAATTGTAAATGGTAAACTAACACGTCAACTTTTTATCATTAATTTAGGTGAAGAAATTGAAGGACATGAATTCGCCCGCTTACACTAAAGAATTGTACAACTTGGCTATTGGACACTTAAGCGCAGAATTGTACTTCGGTTGTCATGTAAATGGCATCAAGTTTTTGGCAGCTGATTGCGATGGCAAGCTATGTACACAAAATAGTGGGGTACATGTCCCGATACGGGCGACATTGCAGACATTGATTTCTATGGAAAACTGACAAGTGTTGTGCAATTGCTTTACAAAGACCACTGTCAAGTTATCATGTTTAAGTGTCGCTGGTGTAATACAAACCCACGTAGGGTTTGAGGTGTTAAGTGATACTATAGTTTGCTATCGGTCAACACTAACAGATGTTGGTATAATGACGACCCCTACATTTTGGCAACAATGACTAAACAAATTTTCTATATAGATGACCCTAAGGGCGGGAGGGGATGGAAAGTAGTTCAGAAGATTGAGCATAGAGGGTTGTAAGATATTCCTGACCGAGATCCTGTTGACGATGACGATTATGGTGACGTTGCTGACCAACAACTGGAAACTTCAACGAAACTTGGTGCAGATACATTGCGGGATATGACTATTGTAAAAGAACCGTGTTAGGTAGCCGAAGGTCCTGAAATCGAAATACCAATCGACTCCATTATGATTGAACACGGGGATCTACCGCGATACAATACACCTGAGCGCGCAAACGATGATGTTGACATGCCTACAGACGAGGAGGAATGAGAGTCTGAATCTGACGAAAGTGATGATATTTATTCTAGTTCAGACGAAGATTAATGGAAACTTGTGATGTAAATGTAATGATATTTATTAATGGTACTTATTTTGTATAAAAACAAAAGTTTCCTTAAAATTTGTAAAAAATTTATTAAACAAAAAAAAAGTATTTATTTATTTAAACAAAAAAAAAATTAAATTTACAAATATGCGTGACGACGTTTTGGAAATGTTTGTCTCGTAAATATTTAAAAAAAAAAATAATTTAAAAACTGGCTGCGTGACGAAAATTAGAACACCCTCGTCGCGCAAACATGTAAAAATTTGATTTTTTTTTTTTGCCAAAATTGGGCGCGTTTTTATTTCAGCGCCTTCACTCTTCTCTCTATCTCTCTGTCATTCTCTACATGTGAATCTCACTCTCATCTCTCTCTCTCTCGATTATGTTTGAATCTCACTCTCATCTCTCTCGATTCTCTCCAGCTCTCGCACTCATCACTCATTATCTTAGTCTCTCACTCTCTCTCTATTTCTATGTCTCTCTGTCACTCTCCCTCTCTCATTTGCCGCATTCCGACGCCACACCATCTCACCGCCGCCGCAACATTACTAGGTAAGCACCCAGTATCCCTTAATTCAATTATTTATTTGTGCAATTTTTTATTTTTTCTGTTGAATTGTTTTAATTAGAACATTTAGGGATTTAGGGTTCGAATTGGGAATCTTAGGTTAGGGTTTTCGAATTGAGAATATTGGGTGATGGTTTTCAAATTAGGCAGGATGCAGGGTAAATCTAGTTGCTTTATATGGAAGTAGGTCTAATATGTAAAAATATATAGAGTTTATATATATGTACATGATATGGCGTCAAGTTCAGACCTTTCTCTTGCTAATGGTATTAATCGATTAGTAGCTCCATATATGTCATTTAGATGATACATGAATAAGCACTCAGTGAACTTGGAAATTATTAGAAATCACACCTTCCCTTTGTTATACACAAAACTACCATCTACAGCCTTGAAATTCAGATATTTAGTAACGTCAGTGTGAATGAATCTTCCATTGAAGCTGAGAGAAATAGAAGGCTGCAAGTTTTTCGTCCAGCTTATGAGTCACTTGTATCCTTAGTAAGTTCTTTTTCTTAGAAACTTTAAAAATTGTAATTTGTGGCATCAGTTTCAAACACCTATTATTAATATCTGAATGTTATGTGTGTTGTTTTCTGAATGTAATGATACCATTATATGTTGAATTGTTCTCATGATAATTAAGTGAAAATATGCACAGAGGTTGTAAAGAATCAAATTATCATAACAACATAGAGAACAAACCAAAAATAAACCTAGTACTTTTAAGCGATCACTTGTTAGAAATATCAGCATTTAAATGTCAGTGTGAATCAGGACACGAACCAAAGCTCCGTTGGCCATCTCTTGTTAATGGTAAATCTAGTTGCTTTATATAGAAGTAGGTCTAATTTGTAAAAATATATGGAGTTTATATATATGTGCATGATATAGCAGCAAGTTCAGACCTTTCTCTTATTAATGATTCTGATTGTTTGATTTATAAAGTTTGACAGGCTTCTCTACATCGTTAGGGGGCAGAGTTTTGCATTGTCTTGCAAACTGTTTTCAATACAGTGTTTATTGACTGCATGCTTCCTTGTTCTAGAAAAGCTCATCAGTTTAACTGACCGACAAGGCAAACCTTTTCTGAGGTTGAACGTAGTGTTTCCCTGCATCTACATGTTTTATCCTTTTAACTTTTCTTTTTCATGTTTATCATACTGATGCTTGAGCCCATGGTAAGTTTTGCATAAGGCATGTAAATAGGTTATACATATAGGTTTGCACTTTTAATATTTAGGCATGTAGGATACTATAGATGTTCCTATTGTACATGAATATATGTTTTGCGCATGTATGGGTAATTTGATAATTCGATTCCTTCTTTAAGGGTATTAATGAATTTAAAGATACATCTTATTTTGCTTCAAGGTTAGGATATTTTTTAGTATATCCAAACCAGATTAATTAGTTAATGCTAATCATTATCGACTTCCTATAGATGTTAGTCTCTCATTTTCTGTCTGATGGTAAATCTCTAGTATTCATGATTTCTGCCACTTTTCTTAGCCATAATCTGTTCTCTCTAGCTTCCTAGTTGTTAATAGGTCAAAGTAGTGGAATGTAACTTTTTATTTATTGTTTTTTGTAAATGTCGAACTTAATTTCAAACTGCCAGGCAGCTAGTAAGGTCAGTCAGACACCTTCTCCAGTAGGTAGTTCTGCTGCCACCTCCCCACCTAATATGGGCACGACGGGTGTCCCTCCGGTCACAACTTTCGGTCCAACGGTGTCTACAGCTCCTACATCATCGACTTCTTCAGTGACGCATCTTGTACTAAGCACCCGCGGACTCATCGACGACCCTGGAGTTCTGAGGAGGCTGAGCAGTCTAGTGAAGCTTCCTTTGTCCATGGAAAGGGGTCACAGACAGGTAATGCATGTTTCTCATAGTATAATCGAAATTTTGAAAGTTTTTTTGGTTGTTGTGAAAATCAAACTTTTAAATTATTTGGTTTTTCGGGTTGGTTCATAAAAAAAGTCATTAGTTACAAAATACTGTCAAGTAGGATACTGAAATCTGTTGGTGGATGACAAAAGAAGATCCCCAATCTTCTTTAGAAAAAGTTGGTTGATAAATTCTTTGGTTACACTCTTAAAAAATTATCTTTCTTATTCTTTTATTTTCTCATTAGTAAAAATTTTACGAATATGGTGTGTTAAAATTTCAAAGAGACGAGAATACTCACATCGATATTGTTCTTAACTTACTTAATTACATGTGCAATCCAATATGTGTGTAGTTTCTTCACAAATTCACTGCCAGTGATGCAATTAGAAGTGAAAACACTTGATACAAGTTGTAAATTTTGTTTTAAAGTCTCCAATTGGTATAAACTGTTTGAATTGTTGGGTGGATGTGTTATTTTTGTTGTTATATTGTCTGCATGTTTTAGGATATGTTATAGTTGTAGAGGAGGTTCTGCAGAATTTTCAGTAGAAAATATAATTCGTCTAATGTTTACTTTGTTTATTTGGTAGTTCAAAAAAATCAGGGGCCCATGCAGACTTCTAAAGACGTCACAGACCACTCACACCATGACCGAGAAGATCACCATTACGTGGGATCCTCGACATCGTGTGGCTACAACAAAAGAGCAGCATAGTGCGTTGGCCAGCGACATTGGCTCGGTTATCAAGAATCATTGCTCCTTTCTATAGGAGTCATGGAAAGCTATCCCACCTAAAGTCAAGGAAGCCGTTCTTCATGAATAATCAGTAAGTATTTTCAACATACTAAATTTTTATTAAAGTATACAAATGTTATAAATTTTAACTACTATTTATTTGTTGAGTTTTGCAGCATCACTATGAGCTCATAAACCTCGATGCCAATCAAAACCAGTACATCAACGACCTTTGCGCCGGTAAGTTCACTCAATGGAAGAGCGACCTCCACAAGCATTATGAGATATATGACGGTCCGGAGATAACTCTAGCAATTGGGTGCCCTATAGAGTTGGTGGACCACCGGGATGAATGGGAGTGGCTCTGCGGCCATTTTCAAGACGAGAAATACCTCGTTAGTATAATATATATTCAATAATATTTAATCAAAATTTTTATATTTTTAAATAATATTTTAATTTTTTCCATTAATTTGTTATAAATATCTAAACTAATACGTTTTTTTAATTCAACAAAAAAAGTGAAGGCAAACTCAATCAATCGGTCGAAGAAGAAACTTCTTCACCACTCCGACTCACGACGCTTCTCTTATAGGTTGGAGGAGTGATGTAAGGTAACCGTATATTTATTTTAAGTTTTCATTCCTTTTACTCTCTATTACACAATTAGTAATCTATGTGTTAATATTTTTTTTATTCAGGGGGGTCAAAGTTTCCTGAGATTGACATGTTCAATGAGGTGTAAGTTCAGCCTTGGGATGAGCTGACGGAGTAGCTTCATGTAAGTTATTTCAATTTTTTAATATTCAATTAGTATTAATATTAATTACATGTATATTAAAATTTATTTATTTATTTCATTTTTCTAGTCCACCATGGTGGAGAAGGGCCAGACCGTTCTGGAGGAGGTGGTTTCCTAGCTTCCCCTAGCGATCCTGATCGAGGAGGTGTTTCCCCTTGAGGATGCCGGTTTTCAGATCATGACGGACACACTCGATCAGACCATCGGTCGTAGGCATAGGAATGTTGACCGAAAGCTTGGGAAAGCCCGCTTCGAGACCCGTCTACCTCATCCTCCAGGCAAAGAACATAAGAGGTCGAATCGCTGACATCTGAAATGGCGGACCTAAAGGAGCAGATTGCCGCCTAGCAGTCTCAGCTTGCGGCCTAAAGTAGTTTGATGAACCAAATTCGTCTCGCCCTTCAAATCTCTGGCATTTGGTTCCCAGACGTTGAACCACCTCCAACAACAACCTCCCAGCCCCCCGTCACAGCAGCTACGACCTCCTAACCCCCCAACGCAGCAGCAACACCACCAACATGCAATTGTGACGTGGACGACTACATATTCTAGTTTTTTTTTTAAATTGTTTTCAAATTTTATAATATTTCTTTCCATTGTATGTACATTTTCAATAATTTTTTAATTCAATATTCTTCTTTACATTTTCTATTTTTAATTTCATTAAATTAATTTATACATAAAACAATATTATCAACATTTAAAAGGAAAAATTAAATAAAAATTAAATTTAAAATCTTACTGCAATAGACTTATGTCCTTCTCGCGCAAGGGTCTGGGGGTCGAACCCTAGTTTCATCACTCGGAGTATCACGTGCAACGAACACTCATTCGTCGCTCTTCATTTCGCACAACGACCACCAAATCCGTCGCGCAACATTCATTTCGTGCGACAAAGCACTTTCCTCCGTCGTGCAATGTCTGACGTCACGAGCTTTGCGCGACGTCCTATTCGTCGCCCAATGTTTCCAACGACCGTATTTGCCTTTGCGCGATGGCTATCCCTTCGTCGCCCAAGCAGTTATGCTTAGTAGTGAAAGGAGATTATAATTTTAACCAAATAGTACGTAGTCCTCATTTCTTTCTTCTTGTAGGAAAGATCAAATATTCAGTGGTATCCAAACCTGTTGTTGTCTTTCTTTAAATATTTGTACCAAATGATGAAGAAATCCAGTCTTTAATAGTTGAATATCGTTGTATAAAGAAAAATGTGTATTATAATAATTTACTGACAAAATCCCTCTTTTGAGTTATTCGCCCCAATCTAATTAGGAAGTTGTCATTGGCCTAAACCCTCTCTCCATCCAAACCCTAGATATCAAATCTCAACCATCTGCCCCTTACTCTACTTTGGGGTCAGTGGCAAACATCCCCACATCTCCTTTGTCTCTCTACCACCCCGCCATTTCTCCTTTTCTTCCTCCATTCTCTCCCTCCGCCCCATTGTCTCCATCCCACCTTTCTTATTCATTGATTTTTCCTCATCCCACCCTTCACCCATCTGCCTCTACTTCTCTTTCCCCTCTCGCCGCCCTACCCCATCTTCCACAACTCGTCTTCTACTGTTTTCAAGTTTCATTTTTTCAATTTTTTCTTCTTCTTTTTTCAATAGACATTCCTTCCCCAGTCTCTTCCCTTCTCCCCACTAATTTATGAGTGGCTTTCAGTAGACGTTGGTGGGTCGCATCTTTCCCTTTGGCTAGACATAATGGCTGCTCTGTATGACCAGTTCAGATGGCACACTTCTTAAAGACTAATTTTGACAGCCGTGTCAACCAAGGCAAAGAATCTGACCTTTGTGCCGCCTTGGGTAGCGAGGTTTGTTGAACACCACTTGGTGCCCAGCAAAGGCTGCTCCGATGCTTTCCTCGACATGTTATGTGGTTACGTCGCATCGTACTGCCAAATTTGACGGTCAACCTCATTGAGGATCAAATTTGATGACCTTGCTGACCCAGGCTATGGGATCCGGTGTTTTCACGTTGCCCTGGGCGACGAGATTGGTTAATCCTACCGCATTAGATGCTCTAACATGGCAACTCTGCCGCCATGTGACCCCAGATCAAATTTGGCAGCAAGGGGGAGAGATGTCATTCCATGTCATTCAACAACAGATTTGGCTTCTCGGTTGGAAAACAATTATCCTATCTTGTATTACTGTTGTTGCTGATTTGGACATTTTGACATTTCCTTTGAATATGCTCTTACTTTCTAGCTGTCTTTTTTTTTACAGCAAATAAGGAAAGAATCAAATTTACTTAATTTATTTTTTCAACGCCTGTGTCTCATTGACAATCAATAGAATAAAAATTAAAATCAATTTTAATTATTTTTAAAAGTTAATGCAATTATGGGGCCCAATATAAATAATAAAATAAATACTTAATATTGAAAAAGAATAAGATTTAACATTTGTATTCAATTGGCCACATCAGCCGTCACTTAGTACTACGGTCTAGTGGTATTTCTCTTCACTTGTAAGTAAGAAGTCTTAGATTCGATTTTCGCCAAAGGCGAAGTTGAACCACATTATAGCTAGCTGATTGTGAGGCTAATCCACTCCCTCCCCAACCCCTTAGTCTAAATACTATTTATTTGCAAATAAAATTTTGACATATTATATTTGAAATCTCCTTTTGGAAATGCTCTAAAGAGACTCTCAAAGTAAGACTCTTCATGGGCTCTCTGCCATATCACAGTTCAACGTCAATTCTCATATCAACATTATAAAACATTGTGCCAAAAATATGAGATGATAGAAAGTCTATGGAGAGTCTCACTTTTGAGAGAGTCTCCTTAGACCATTTCACGGATCAAGGATTAGGGTTCTGAGGCCAAGGTCGAGTCTAAAGTCCAAAGATCATGGTTTAATTGGGACGAGAAGATCAACTTTCTTCATTAAAATGTGTACATAGGACATGAAAAATACTAATTATTTGCATACAGAAAATGATAAAAACAAGGGTACGGACATCTGTAATGGAAATGGCAAAGAAAATAAATTATGTATGTTAATGCAGGAAAATAATTAGATCCTCTAATTTGTTAAATTTTTCTTTAGCACGTAGTCATCAAATTAAGCAGGATTAATAGTAGTACTGCCAGTCACGCTCGTTATGATTATCTTCCTTCCATGGACATTTCATGAAGTACCGATAAAAGTCAGAGATCATGTCTAAACTTTCTAAAACACACTCATATTCTTTAGATGCAGCGAAACAAAACAAAAAACAAGAAAAGAACGGAAAAAATTATCAAGAAGATTCAAATGCAAGATTGACAAGCGATTCTGGAATTTTCCAAGTAATTGATTGTAGTGTCCAAGTAAAAAAGTTGTGATCCTAAAAAGGACGCTAAATGCATGGAACTTGGCTCGTAATTTGGATTCTTTCAATTTCCCTTTCTTTTTCTTTTTTCTTTCAATGCGACTGGTCTTTTACTAGGGTTGCATGCACTTCGTACAATCGTATTTCTTGCGATTGTAAGCATATAATATAAAGTTCAAGCACATCTTATTTTCCAAGAGTTCCAAGACTTTATGTGCAACTAGTACGGACCATCATTTTTCTTCCAAGCATTATAAGCAGGCATGGTCCCAATGAGATAATGCCGAACCCATGACAGAAAGCACAATCATTATCCTTGTTTAATTGTTCAGACAACTCGTTTCCCAGTCGACTTAGAACGTTATCTACCTTTGTTCAATTCTGTTATTTTCTATCCCACCACCATAGTACTTTACTAGTCACTACATATAAGGTGAGGATCTAGAGACACGTTTTTGACACACATTCTAACATTTATTTGTGAGGTCCACTTTGTAATGCATTTTAACGATCCAACAAATAGACAGATACAGTTTTAAAAAGAAACACTAAATTAATCAAACGGTCATTTGGTTTCATATTTAGATGATTTTTAGTATACATGACTTTTGAGGTAAGACATAAAAGATAAACAGTTCTTTGAAATATACGGAGTGGACCTCACAAAAATATGTGTTAAAATCGTGTGCCTTATGTACGTACATATATATATATATATATATATATATAATATGTAATATATAATATGGTATATTATAATATCATACACATATACATTGAGATTCTCTAGATGCATATTAACTAAATAGTATTAGTAGTTTAGAATTAACAGACAAAAAGAATCGATGTTTTTATTATAAAAATCCAAAAAGAATAAATTAACTAATAAAAACAATAAACTTGCAGTAATGATTTTGTACATATGCATTAGTAAGAAGATAAGGTATCACATGACTAGCTAGTAGATAGCAACATATATAAATTAAAGCTGTTTCCAAAAAAATATATATATATCAATTAAAGCTTTGTCATGATAAAGTGTCAACCTTATTGGAATAATTATCATATAATCATGATTATTCATTAGTCATCTTTGTGTTTATAAGAAAAATCCACACTGCACTTCTGATATTAGGTAGCAATCAAATAGCATTGCCACGCACTCGTGACATTATGATTTGGGTTCTTATCCAAACCCTAACCATATAAAAATAATAATCAGCAAATGATATGGAATTCAAAACAAGAAGAACAAAAAAATTGGATCTTAGCACATACCCTCGATCTATGTAGAATGATCGATATTGTAAACGTAGAAAATCTTAAACTTGAAGTTTGTTGCAAAGACGGTTGTATGTTAGAAGCTCTGTCTTTGAGTACAATTTCTCGCTCAAATTGGTGTACGACAATGACCCTGATAGGAGAGATAATTACTAGAAACCATCGAGTTCACAAACAAACAAGTAGAAGGGAGAAAGATGACGACTCATTCACATATATGCATGGAAAAGTCAAGCTATGAACAAAATTAAATGAATATTGGACCTTGGACACTTATTTCTCAGTCTCAAATTTGGATCCACAACCCCAGCTGAAGCTCTCCACAAAATATCCATCCAAAAATAAATAAATTGAGGCAAAAAAGCCTCCTTCACGAAATGAAATTTAACACGTGCTAAGTGATGAACATGCAATAGATGTTCCAGTAGAAACAAATGAGATGGGTCAAGGAATGGGACCTAAGCATCAATGATCATGATCCATGTATCTTAATCCCCAAATATCTTAATCCAAATTATCTATATCATTAACAATTACTAGTTAATTAGAATCTTATCCTAAACATGGCCATTGAAACTTCAGAAAAAGTGGAAGAAAATTAACCAAAAGGACAAAAGCTAAAGGAACCGAATCCTCTCCTAAACATAGGATGGAGATCCTTCTTACCAGCCGGTCTGGACTCTTGAAAAACTAAAAGGTGTGGCAACGTTGTGTTGCTTCGATCTTGGAGTTTGCTTTTTGAATTTTGGATGGCACAAAGAACCATGACGTGTGTGAAGGGTTTGTTAGGCAAAACATGACTTGATGGATCTGTTCGCGTGAGTCAGAGATTTCTTTATTATAATTAATATTGTAATTTTTTTAATAATTGAAATTTTCTTCTTGTTACAGAATTTCTTGTAACTCTATTCAACTATATAGTTTATATATATTTGACTAGTTTAATAATTCCGCTCATAATGCCAAATTATTATTGTAATTTTCAACAATGAGTTTTACGAAAGTCTCTAATCACCAAACTGCTCCAGAATAGATGAATCGCCAAAGACAATCACGAATGAATGGGCTTGGAGTTTAAGCCTAGTAAACCATATAGTTTGTATACATAGTGCCTCCTTAAAAGAAGAATACACATAATAATTCAAACCCTAATATTCTAGTACAATTTTATCGGATACCAACCCCCAAACCACCCAATTGTCCCACGCATAATCCAATACACATTGTTTTTTTTTTTTTTTTTTTTTTTTGGAGACTGGAAATAACATAACCAGGGCAAAGATGCCAAGAAAACAAACGAAGCCTACACCGAGGCAAGCAACAACAAGCATAAACCAGACTAGCAAAGCATGAGGTTACAAGGAAGACAGACGATGCATCAAATGCAAACGTCGCCTCTTGCAAAGCCAAACAAAATTAAGGTGGACATGGTAATCCATCTTTGTTCAGGATGTGAACCAGCGAAGATGGAGGTCTATCGACCCATGAAACATCACACATCTCCGGGAATTTCGCCGACACAACCCAATCCACCTCCATGTTGGCCGGTCTTGGAACCCAAGACCAGCGACAGTCCTGGAAAGCAATCCTAAGTTGTTTGACTTTCGCCAAAGTAGGGTAAGCTTCCCAACTGCCATTATCCAAAGACTCACGTAAGCATGAAATAGATTCAAATGAATCAAATTCCAAAATGACCCATCTATATCCCAAGGAAAGATCAAACTGACATCCATGAAGGAGGGCCAGAGCTTCTGCATGAGCAACACAAACAGCCTTGATGGAAAACCTGGCCGCCGCAAGGAACCCCCTCTCAGCATCCCGCACCACCACCCCCGCAAACCCGTCGCCATTCGAAGCACACCAGCTTGCGTCTACATTGATTTTGATGAACGGGGAAATGGGAGAAGTCCACAAAGACACCAGATCCGAAGCCAATGAGGACAAAGGCAAAGGGTTAGAAGAACGGCAATTAGCATCAAAGAAGGCACCAGAAGACAAGGAGATTCCAAACAAGACTTAAGTAGGATTAATGTCCACCTAATTGTAGATACGATTGCAACGAGCTTTCCAAATGTGCCAACATGTGAAAGCAGCATAGGAGAGCACCGAACCTTTATCAAAATGAGATCTCGAATCAGGAGCTAAGAGGGACAGTAACCATTGAACCCAAGTGAAGTCCCCAATCCTATCAACTCTGAAATTTAACTACCCTCCAAACCAAATTGTAGCCACCCACAGGCAGAAAAGAAAGATGTACTCCACAGACTCCTCAAGAATGTTACAGATGGGACAGATAGGGGAGGGGGAAGATTTCCTCTTGAACAAATCAGCCATAGACGGGAAGGCCCTATGGACAGTTTTCCACAAGAAATTGCGGATTTTTTGGGGAACCTGCAGCCTCCAAATGCACTTCCAAACCTGATCAAAAACCAAACGGGATGAGGAAGGGTGCATGCACGTTGGGCTAGACGACCTCGAGTGAACCCAATGATAACCAGATTTCACGGAATACCGTCCACGCTTGTCAAAAGGCCAAACAAGCCGATCCTGTTTAGAAGTATCCCCAACAGAGATCTCCAAGATTGCATGTCGATCCACCACCGACAAAAAGGGTCTGAGGAAATCAAAATCCCAAGTTCCGGTACTGGGGCATAATAACGACACCACTCGAAAGTTCCTTAAGACCGCCACTTTGCTTCTTGGTGTTGGGTGACCCACAGGTAACGATGGAATCCACCTATCCACCCAAATCCTAACATCCCTGCCCCCCATGATTTGCCAGTGAGACCCCCTAAGCAGTAAGTCTCTACCCACCAATAAGTTGTTTCATGCCCAAGAAAAACGACTTCCACGTTGAGCATCCAGGAAAGAGAAATGGGGAAAATACCTCCATTGCCCATAAAGACATTGGGTCATGGAGAACTCTCCAACACTGCTTTGCTGGGAGAGCATCGTTGAACTCATTGAAATTTCTAAACCCCATACCCCCCAAGTGCTTCAGCAAACCAAGGGTACCCTTATCTACCCAATGTATCTTCCTTTCTCTTCCTTTCTGCCCTCACCAGAACCCAGTAATAAGAGTATCTAACTCATTACAAACCACTGCGGGAAATTTAAAGATATTCATAGGATAAGCAGGGATGGCTTGGGCTACAGATTTGATCAAAACTTCCTTGCCTGCTTGAGATAATGTGCTTTGTTTCCACCCTTGGATTTTGTCCATCACTTGTCCCTTTATGTAAGCAAGGCATTGCTTCTTAGAACGGCCCCATAAGGCGGGCACCCCAAGGTAAGTACCAGGATCATCCACCACAGTCATACCGAGAATACCCCCAAGCTCCCCGATAACAGAATCAGGAGTGTTAGCACCAAAATATACGCTAGATTTATGCATATTTACTTCCTGCCCAAAAGCATTACAGTAAGCCCTCAATAAATCAACCAAGTTTCTACAGTTGCTTTTCTTTGCCTTCAAGAAAATTAGCGTATCATCGGCAAAGAAAATATGTGAAATGACCGTGCCACGGGGGTTCATTCGCATTGTTTAGTAATTAATAGAACGGATCAGAAGTAAACCCGGCATTCGTGTCGTGTTTTCCGTGTTCGTGTCATTTTCGTGTCATACCCGATATCTTAACAGGTCGTGTCGTGTAACACCTGTTAAAATAAACGGGTAAAATGACCCGACCCGAAATCGACCCGATAATATTAACAGGTAATATGACCCGACCCGTTACTTGTTAAGGAAAATATATTTTAAACCAATAAATAATCAAATGAAAAACATAATACTAAATAAGTATATACATACTATATTATCACATTCAAAACATAAAAAGTCATTTGTCTTTCAAGTATTACATATTTACATACCCAAAATAAGAGCATAATAAAAAATAAAAACATTAGAACATTACAAAATATCAAGTGTTCAAAAGATTTGCAAAATTAAGGGAGTTATGTTTCAAGGTTTGGAACCTTGCACATTTTCTTACAATCAAACTCTTCAATTTTCATCAATCACCATGGGAAATAGTATTGGAACTTTGACTTGATATATTGTCTTCAATAGTTATATTGATGATATTTTCAATGAGGCTTTCTACATTAGCACTCTCTTCTCATTTATCATATGGCTATTGTTTAAGTAAAGTCTTTAATAGTTTTTTAATTAACGTAGTGTGAAAAATATAGAAAATATATATAAACGCTCGTAATGACAAGTTTTACAACTTTCGTTAAGGGCTTAACTTTGAAATGTGCCACTATAATCATATAAATCACATATCAAAATTTAACCGTTGTTTACAACTTTCTCACCAAATTTTGTTTTTTCAGATTTTCTTTTTTGAAAACATGATCTATTAGAGGATACAGGAAGATGAACGGTTCAGATCGTTGATATTATGTTCAGAGTTTTATAGTTAGTGAAAATATTGCTTGGTGTTTATAAAGTCTCTACAAATTATATAACATCGACTCATATTTCAATTAACCGTAAATATCGAGACGTGATATCAAAGATCCGAACTGTTCATCTTCCTACATCCCCCAGAAGATCATGTTTTCAAAAAAGAAAATTTTAAAAATGAAATTCAATATAAAGAATAAAGCCAAAACGACAATCGACGGTTAAATACAAATTTAAGGTTTATGGATTATAGTGTCGGATTTCAAAGTTGACCCCTTCACGAAAGTTGTAAAGCTCGTCACTACAAGTGATTGTATATATTTTTTTTTTTACATTGCTTACACTTCTACAATAATTATTATTAATTTTATTACTTTTACGCTCAAATAAAAAACACTATTCATGAGGTTTGGAGGGTTTTAAAAATCTAAACGATAATGTAAGTATAATCATTGTCTACTCGTGGATGAATGATGAATCACGAGTGTTTATATATTCTTTCACATTTTTCATACTTGTAGGGATGTCTTATTGCCTATACTAATACTCTACTAGTTGATTTTAATTTTGGACAACAACATATTAAGTAAAATTTATCCTATTAATGATAATAAGAAACTCTTATAATAAAAATAAATGAATGAATAAAACTTAATTTTTTTAACTTATATAGAATAATAATACAAAAATATATATTTAATATAAAATATACCAATATATACAATATGGCTATTGTATTTTATAATAAATTTTTTAGTAATTAAACTTTAAAATTATAATTTATTTTTCTTAACAGGTCGAAACGGGTTACCCACGTGTTACCCGCGTGTATACCCGTTAAGAACCCGTTATTAACGGGTTCCTAACGGGTCACCCGATAATGATCCGATTAGTTATCGTGTTGATCCGAAATCCGTTATTTTCGTGTCATGTCATCATGTCATGTAAGAAACTGCCGGATCTAATCAGAAGGATCATGTGACCTAAACTGGCTTTCATCAATCAAGACATCCCAATCATGTGCTCTCTGGTCCTACTTGTTTTGTAACATAGTTTCTACGTGGCTCAATACACAATATTTTTAATGCCAAAGTAACTATCTGATTTGTTTCCAAAAAAAAAAAAAAAGTAACTGTCTGATTTTCATTTCAATCTTAATCTATTTATTTTTTTTGTTCTACTCAGTACTACATACTAAATTCTTGATCTAGACAATAAAATTTTGAGTTTTAATATTATATTGTGTGTTGAATATGCACATTCTTAATACGATATTAGTATTACTTTGTTATTTGTGTTTTATATTTTGTGTGTTATTCATGTGCGGATTCGTTGAATACATTCCAACATGCAAAAGTATTTTTCGAACTTATAACTCTCATATTTCTTTCTTGGTAGTCCGATTCCAAGTATTGAATATTTATTCTGCTTTTGAAATTATGATCAGATTGTCAGTAGTGAATTGTCTCATTCAAATTTATTTAGCCACAAAATGAAAGATAAAAAGTTGAAATTAGCATTCTTTTGGAGTTTGAAAGTTTGAAACCATGAGTTCTAAAAAATGTCCAAGTTCATACTCACATTTAAGTTGTCCAAAATTTGATCCAATCAGAAATTGTCCTCATCCTACCTTTCAAAGGGAAAATTATTATTAGCTTTGCTTAGGTTGGTGAATCACCCAAAAAATAATATTCTCTGAAAATTTGGAAGAAGAATTGCAATTGAGTTGTGGAAAATTTTCATGTCTGAATCAGAAAGGAAATGATCAGATTATGCGTTAGTTTAGATAATTACAGATATTATACCAAATCAATTAAATTACTATATTTAGAGAAGCAAAAGCAATGACGCAAGGGCTCCCTCACTAGACACTATCAATTTCCATGACAGGAGCACCGATAGATAAATAAGCAAATGGAGTCCAAGTCATCACACGTTCCAATAGCAAAAGCGCACACACTTGGCATATTGGGAGGACGAAACCAAAGAGATTCCCAACAGTTGGATAAGAAAGACGTTAAAAGGTTAAAGTGGAGCTATTGTGTTGTAGATATTAGAAAACCAGCAAAAGGGATGAATTTTCTTCCTGCTATGAAAGAAACATATGTATAAGCACTGCATGAACATGAAATGAATACCAGAACTTAATACTGATGAACTTTCTTCCGAACATCATAGGCGCCGAAAGCAACCTACTCATACCGTTACACGTTTCGCATTCATGAAGAATATAACTCAACACTGATGAAGTTTTCTCCATATGAATAATGGATTACATTAAGTGTGCATCATAATTAAAAGAAAAGGTCGATCCGAGGCATAATTGCATGCTAAGCTGCAATGTACAACAGCATAAAAGTACAAAGAATCATGTGATTTTAGCTTAGTTGTATTGAAATGATCATATTCCATCACATTCTTATGAGTACAGTCTGAGAAAAAATACATTATGTATATAGCAAGAATGAAGTTTTTCCCAACTATACTTCCAAGATGTGCAAGCCCTCTGAACTCCGGTGCACGCCTTCCAAATTACTAGTTGAAAAGGCTTCAAGTTTTCCTCTCTGCAGATGCTCAAGGAAATCCATGACGACTGGATCAGTCCAAGGAGCTCCAAATGGAGCTTCAGCGCCTGCAACCCACCCTAGATGGCCACCTTTGGGTGTGACTATCAACATGCAGTTTGGATTGTCCTGTGAAAACAGTAAGGGATGTACTATATTAACATGCCGATAGTACATAGAAGGAGATCACAAGAGATATGTCCAAAGAAATATTCGTTACAAGTAGAGGGAACACGAGGGTAGCTCAACAGTTCACCAATCCATTTGATGCAACTGATCTAAGGAAGATAACCTCTTTTTTTTAGATTTTCTAAAAATCCCAAGCATATGGGGTCCGTTGAATTTTTACAAGGAAGAGAGACTCCCTAGTCAATTCATTTTTAAGGGTATGTTCAGTCTTGAACAATCCGTCTGCGCAGCCTTCTCCCCTAAACCCTATCACGTTAGTTAGTATTTCAAAATTTGTAGTTTATCTTGGTGTATAAGGCATTACACATGCTGAATTATATTGAAAATAACAAAATACAAGAACTATTGGAGAATTAACAAATAAACCACTAATCCCTATGTTTCGATGAGGAACTTTCAAAATACCAAGGAACTCTACACTAGATTGCTAAAAATGCAATACAAGAACACTGCCAATAAACTACTCGAGCACTACAAGGCCACTACTAAAACACTAAATATGCCACTTAAAAGCAGAATCTTAAATGACACCTTTCAAGGAGTCATTTGGAAGTTCTCTGATATGTATTGCATCTAGTCATTTCCAAGTCCCTCTATCTGACTTTTCTAGAGCATTCCTAACAAATATTTCCTCAGTTTTCATTGCACTATTAAGGCCTTCATCCAAAGTTAAGGTTGAATGTAATTTAGAAAATAGTATCTTGGTCTCGAGACTCTACAAACCTTGATATCCTCACGAGGAACTCCCTGGTTTGGAGCAATTGGATCAGTTTCCGCCTGAAACCCATAAGAACAATAAGTGTAAGCTCATTTGAGTTAGCTGAATACACTTTTAATTATTCCACTCATGCAATCAAAATAAGAACACTATGTTCGATAGAAAGGACATAACTCTAAAGGATGGATATGGTAAGTCATGACGAAGGAAAGAAGTAGTTCTGTCCTCTTCTTGTTTCGAAAGGGATAAGCAGTGTGAAATATAATATAAAGCTATGGATTACCACTATCCATCCATAAAGTGGATTGAAGATAGAAAAAAAAATAGTAATGTCATAACTTTTGCTTATTATGCTCATCAATCCCTCGACCAATCTATTCACTGTTAGAGGGAGAGATTATACTGGGCATGGGGTTCCTTATCCCTCTGTTTTTCCTTTCCACTCAAATAAGCAACTTCAAGGATTGACAATCTCCCTCCCGTCACTAACATCTTGCATCTTTCCTTCGCTCTCCCTTTTCTATCATTCCTACCAAACTGGGTATACGAATACACCGCCAAACAGATATGCCCAGACTCGATGTGTCTCATCTTTTTTATAACAAGTCCATTATAAATTTAACTAGAATAAAAACGAAAGAGCTTTTAGAATCTACACACTTCAACATCGGCTGCAAGATTCATAAAATTTGTATTAACCATATGAAATGTTCGAAGAAAAGTACCTGAATGCAAAGCAATGGTGTGCAGACATCCTTTATGGAATTTGAACTACTGGAATTGGAGTAGTAGTCATCTACTGACTTGAAGCCAAATGAAACTGCAAGTTTTCATTGAAGGTGTTCTCATCAGATGAATGCCGTGTTATCCCATCTGAAATCAAATGGTTTCATGTACACAATATACGTACCACGAGTTAGTCCATCATCAAACTCCCTGGCGGTCTTTGCATTGGCAGCCAGTGGAATATTATACTCACCACCCATGTCTTCAAAGAGTAGAGCATGCCTACAATGTAGTGACGTAAAATTGGGTTATTTATCGATCTCAAGCTGAAATAACTGTTGAGAACATAAAATTAATAATGCATGATATTTACTTCTTGAAAATTTTGCAGAGTGAACTTGCAAGAGCTTTGTCATAAACATTATTAAAGCCCTTATGGAAGTCCTCGTCTGCAATGACCAAATTGAAAGGATTACACAACGAGACAGCACCAGAAAGACGGCATGCATTAGATTCCTGCACGTACCACATCATTGGAATATAAATGAAATGAAAGTGGAGCTAAAAGGGTTAAAGAAAATCCCAGTGCAAATGGTAGGTCCGACTATTTATAGGTGAAGATAAGATGTAACTTCATTGAAAATTCAAGGCCATAGAACACTACTATATGGACATACATGACTAACATTAGCTCTATATTTACATGCCAAGTGCAGACTGCGTGACCAACCAAATCCAACTTGTACACCATTCTATAGTTTAATGGCCCTGCTGAATCCAGATAACCGTAAACGTTTGTTTCTTTTTCTGCCAGATATATATATATATATATATATATATATATATATATATATTTAAGTTCCTATTATATTTCAGCTCAACACATCATTTGTTGGTCTTAAAGGCATTGATGAATTCCGTTGAGCAGAAACAACAGCTTTCTACAACTAGCTAGATTACTGCCGTCTAAAAGCTACCACTATATATCAAAATTACCAGCGCATTAGACCAATCAGACATACGCAACATAAGTAAGCAAGACCAACAGACACCAAAAGTTTTTAGTGCAAATCAATGATCCAAATGAACAAAACGAAATCCTGAAAGCGATTCGTCAATCACAAACTATACAGACAGAATGTGAGAGGGAATGAGAGAAGTTACACTCTACCTGACCCAAGTAGCGAACGAGAATGTTAGCCCCAAGAGACCAACCAACTGCATAGAGATTAGCTTTCGGATACCGAGCACCAACATGAGCCACTACTTCACACAGATCTCCTAAAAATGAAGCCGAATGGAACTGCATATCAGCGCCATAAAATAACTAATCACAAAGCTGGCTTAAAAACCACATCAAAAAGTTCAAATCTTTAGCATAAAACTCCCATCAACGATTAAGAACCAAAAAACAATCTGAACTCGAAAACAACAACCCCATTACAACAAGTATCAATCTTGCCAATTGTAAATAATGCGGCAAAAAATGTTAATTGGGATCATAAAATTAAACACAGAGAATCATGAATTGGGTTCAATTGAAAAACTAGAAAACTGATTAGGCCAAGTGAGAATACCTGAGGAGTTGTTACAGGACTGCCGCCGCAACCGCGGCTGTTGAACACCACCACCCGCCACCCTTTACTTTTGGCGCGAACCAGCATGTGCTTCACATACGAGTCATCACTCCCTCCAGTTAAACCAGGCTGCAAAAACACCCATTACCCAAAATCCAAAATTCAATTTCTAACTCAAAAGTTTTCCCATTTTTTTCTTTTTTTGTAATTTTCCGGGAAACAAACAGGAAATAAAGGAAGAGAAATGTGAAAACGAACGAACCAGGAGAATGAGGAGGGGGGAGTCGGGGGAGTCGGGGGGCAAAAGGCGGTCGTCGCCGGATACCCAGTCGAGGGCAACGGCACCGTCGTCAGCAGTACGGACGCATTCGCGTCGGAGCCTGCGTCTGGAGTGGACCTGTAGAACGAAGCGAATATGGCGGTTCGACCCGATTAAGGGATACGGGTCGTAGGGTCGGGTCAGGGTGGTGAGGGCGGCAAGGAAGAGGTCGCAGCCGCCGCCGAGGATTTCAAGGGACGGATGGGCCATGGGGGCGGCGGACGAGGTGACGTGGAGGGGGGAGCAGGCGGGGGAGCAGGCGAGTGTAGCTGTGGAGGTGGGACACGTGGCGTAAGTAGGAGAGAGAGAGAGGTGGTGAGTTGCGATAGATTTTTCAATGTAACCGTCTCACGAAATGGTACATCACGTGTCTCTATATAAATAGTGCGATATGTCTGTTAAAAGGTTAATAACTTAAAAATTAAAATTTTCCACCAACACGTGTATCATCCATGTTCCCGTCACAATTAAAAATTTCTCGTGAGTTGCGAGAGATTTTTCAATGTAACCGTCACATGGGTTGGTACACCACATGTCATTATATAAATAATGAGATATGTGTGTTAAAAAGTTAATAACTTAAAAAATAAAATTTTACACCATTTACATAAAAACACGTGATGTATCATCCGTATTCTCGTCACAACTAAAAATTTCTCGTGAGTTGCCCAGATAGGCTCTGGCCATTGGTTGGTTGGTTTTGTATCTAGTGGATCGCTTGAGGAGTGGTTTTTGGAAAGAAAAAAAAAAATGTTTCTTTCTCCCTTCGTTATTTTTTCGACCAAAAACTGATGATTGTATTAAATAAATATAATCGCTCATCTAAAATGTCTAACTGTTATTATGAAATACAGCTAAAATTATAGCTAATTGAGAAATTAGAAATGATGGTCTTATGAAGTTTAAATTTTAGTACAATGTTTTGGTAACTTTATATAAACTTCCACATATGGATGGCTTTGATGGCAGAGTGACTTCAATGACACGAGTATCACTGTTATCTCGTCCTCCGTCATCACATTAACCCTGAATAAATGACATTTTGTAGGTAAAAACAACTTTCATGTATGAGTGTAAGGGCTGGTTTAGTATTGTTGTGCTTTGAAAAAAAACTGCTTCTGTTGTGTTGTGAGAATAAGCATCTGTGAAATAAAGCAGCAGAGTGTTTGGTAAACTTTATTGTAAAAGTGCTTTTGGAAAAGAAAAAAAAACAGTATTATAATGTTTGGTAAACTTTTATGTAAAACAGCTGTGACTGTGTGAAATTATCAAAAATGGCATAATACTAGATGTGTCATTAATTTAATTTTCTTAACAAATAAAGGTTAATTACTAAATATATTTTATTTTTAAAAGAAAAATATTTATAAACTTTATCTTAAACATATAATCCAACGTTTAACAATAAATCATAATCCAACATTCAACATATAATCCAACATTTATGCTGCTTCACATTTTCAGTTTTTTTTCAAAGCTCATTTTTTTTGCTTCACGTTTTCAGCTTTTCTTTACCCAAAACTATGAAAATAAGCTGTTTTTAAGTGTTTATCAAACACATTTTTAAGCTCAGCTTTTTTTTATACCTAGTTTTTATAAAAGCACATCAATACCAAACCAGTGCTAACTTTGTAAGTGGCTTATTAGAGCAACTCCAGCGTTGCTGGTTGCTCGGGGGAAGGTGGAGAGCAAAGGGCCCGAGGCCCTGTGAAGGAGGTCCAGCGGTGGAGGAGGCCGAGCAACGGTGGAGGCCCGAGCAAGGGGCCTGTGAACTGCTGCCAGCCCGAGAGCCCGATGGGTGTGACGCCAGCGCTGGCGTCAGCCTGGCGTCTGCCCCTTTTTTTATTTTTTTCTGTCAGGCGCGTGCACCCCACTCGCGCGTGGGGGCGCGTCGCCCGACCAAAAATAGAAAAGTCAGCCCACTTTTCAGATTTAAATGTTACCGTTGGGAAGCCACGTGGCTTCCCACGGTCCGTTCGATCCCAACGGCTCTTTAATACGAACCGTCCGATTTCCAACGGTAATAAAAAAAAAAAGCTGATTTAATATCAACCGTTCGATCTGAGATCAACGGTTGATGTTAATCTGCTTTATAAATTAAAAGAAAAAGAAAAAATAGTTTTGAAATTAAGAAAAGTTACCGTTGTGACACGTGGCACAATCTGGAGTGTTGGAATTCAATTTTTTTTAAATCCAACGGCAGAGATTAATTATTTGAATAAAAAAATTTTAAAATTTGTAAAAAATCCGAAAAAAATATCTGAAAATTTAAAAAAAAAATTGTTTCTACTTTTCTATAAATACCTTCTCATTATCATCTACCTTACACCACAATTTCATATTTTCTCAATTACTTTCAACCACATTCCTATATTTCTCTCAAAGTTTCAATCCAAAATTTTTCAACAAAATGACTACTGCTGCAGGTACGAATTGGACGCTTCTTGAAGATGTTGCGTTGTGTAGTTGTTGGGTTGAAGTTACTCATAGTTCGCTTACGGATAATGAGATGCAGTTGCGAGAAATGTGGAGTCTTATTCATACCAAGTATCTTGAGAAAATGGGTGGGGAAAGAACCAAAGAATCGATGTCCAGCCGTTGGAAATTACTTAGCCAATCGTTTGGTTTGTGGAGAGACGCCTTGGCACAAGCTAGTAATAATCTTCGAAGTGGGGAAAATTACACGGATCAGGTAACAATATATTATTTATTTGTTTGTACTATACCCAAATTTACATTGTAATTATTTGTTTGTATTATTTATTTGTTACCTACTTTAATTATAATTATTTGTTTGTATTATTTATTTGTTACCTACTTTAATTAATTATTTCTTCTCCCCCATTGTGTAGCTAATTCAAGCACAAGCTTGGTATGGTGCCAAACCAAAAGCAAAAATAAATCATTCAACCGGTGGGAATGTTGGAATATTGTCAAAGATTGTCCTAAATTCAGAGTTGTGCCTGTCGGTCCAGAAGTTGTCATGAACAGCACCCATCTACACTGTACACCTGATATTGGCTCGCATGATGATGATACAGAAGAAGTGCCCGAAACGCCTATCCCTGAACAAGCGTCGGGTTTGACCCGTTATCCAATTAGGCCTCAAGGTAAGAAGGCTTCAAAGAGAAAAGGAAGTGCTTCCAAGCATGATTATGCAAAGTACATGGAAGAACTTACTCGCCATAGTGAATTGACTTTGGCGCGGGAAATGGCGAAATTTGAGGCTGATAAGGCACGAGAAGATGCAAAAGCTGCAGCTGTTGAGAGAGAATTTCAAGCAAATGAGAGAGAAAGAGAGCTACTTAGGCAAGAAAGGGAACTGGGTAGACAAGAAAGAATGGCTCAACGAGATCGTGAGATTATGAATGAGCCTTTAGAAGGGAAGTCTCCAAACTCTAAATTTTTTTGGAAGTCGGAGAAAGCGGAAGTGGTGCGAAGGAGGCTTGCAAGAGAAGCGAGAGCAAGAGGAGATGGTCCTAGCACGAGAAGAGAAGATCTTCCTACCACGACAGATTTTATAAGTGATAGTAAATAGAGTATTTGTTTGTAATCGGAGCCCATAGTTTTCCAATCACCTTGGGTTGTAATTTATTATTTATTGAATAGAGTATTTTATGTTGTTTCCAATTTATTGAATTTAATACTTTATTTAAAGTAAGAGTAAATTTATTTAATATGGTAATATATTTATACTATAAGAGAATCTTTATTCAAACTTCCATAAACACACCAAATAAAAAACTCACGAAATGAACTAAAATAAAACACACCAAATAAAATTACATAAACATACCAAATAATAAAAAACACACTAAATGAACTAAAATAAAACACACCAAATAAAATTACATAAACATACCAAATAATAAAAAACACACTAAATGAAGCCAAATAATAAAAAACACACTAAATGAACTTAATTATCTTCAGCTTGTTTCAATGCCCACTGGTGCTCTATCAAGTCTTTTTGCCGGACATTGTGCATTTCTGGCCTTTGAAATGCAGTATATCGTTGAATGACCCTTTCATTGTAACGTCCATCCCTTTCTAAAGGCTCATGTTGCACGGGCTCATCGGTGGCGTCATGAGCACAATATATACGTGTTCTTGAATTGTTCATTGTGTCTGGCTCATATTCATCAACGGCTTCATAATCGTACTCATCTTCCACAATCATGTTGTGAAGAATGATGCACGTCATTATGATGGAGCGAAGCGACTCTACATCAAACAATCTGGCAGCACCCCTAACGATCGCCCAACGAGCTTGGAGGATACCGAAACAACGCTCCACATCCTTCCTGCACCCCTCTTGACAGCTTGCAAAATGTTTTTCCTTTGCACTTCGCGGACGTGGCACTGTTTTGACAAATGTTGACCACCTTGGGTAAATGCCGTCAGCTAGGTAGTATGACCCGTCGTACATACGTCCGTTCACCTCATACGTGACTTTTGGTGCCTTTCCTTGCAGGACATCGTTGAACACTGGGGATTGGGCAAGGACGTTGAGGTCATTTTGAGCTCCTGGAACCCCAAAAAAGGCGTGCCAAATCCATGTATCAAAAGATGCCACCGCCTCCAAAATAATACTTTTTGCTCCTTTTCTGTCTCCATAAGCGCCTTGCCATGCACTTGGACAATTTTTCCACGTCCAATGCATACAATCAATGCTCCCAATCATCCCAGGAAAACCTCGTATCTCGGCCTTCTTCAGAAGCCTTTCCAAGTCCATGTGAGTAGGTTGCCGGAGGTACTCTGCGGTGTAGATAGATTCAATTGCTCTGCAAAACCTCATCAGGGACTCAAGAATGGTTGATTTCCCCATCCTTGCTATCTCATCCACTTGGTCTGCAGATGCTCCATACGCAAGCATCCGCAGAGCAGCAGTAAGTTTTTGCTAGGGAAGAAGACCCATAGCACCACAAGCATCCTTCTTTTGCACAAAGTAAGAATCATGGTTGCAAACATCAGTCATGATTCTGTTAAACAAATGTCGTTCCATTCTAAAACGACGTCTGAAGTACGTATCAGGAAATGCACTGTTATGGACAAAGTAATCGTCCAACAGCTCTTCACCCCGTCGTACCCTGCTTCTATCAAGGTTTCTGGAACGGCTGGGCATGCAGATCTGACCCAGAGCTTGGATGACTTGACGGGAATGTGAGGCTGTGGCCATTCTTGCTTCGTCATCTCTCCTTCTACGCTCGTCATCCTCTTCCCTCTTATTTCGGGCCACTTGGAGATTGAACATTCTTTCAGATTGGTTAAACAATTCTTCCTCTTGCTGATCGATTTCCCACATCATCCTTGATGAAGAAGAAGACATTGTAAAAAGGAAGCAGAAACTATGAATAATTATACAGATTTTGGTGATGAAGGAAGCAGAAACTATGAATAATGATAGAGATCTTGAGAAAATTGGTGTGAGATTTGTGAGGCTGGATGGTGGATTATATGGACGATTCAGAAATGATTGGCTTGTAGATAGGGCCACGTGGCATGCCGTCATTCGTTAAAAATCTGATTGAAATCTATCATCAAAGATTCTGAAAAGATAACGACACGTGGCACGATGACATTGGATAAAAATCTTATCGAAATCGATCTCCAATAATTATCTTTTCGGATAATGACACGTGGCGCAACGAGAACGATTTAAAATCTGATTGAAATCTATCGTCAAAGATTCTGAAAAGATAACGACACGTGGCACGATGACATTGGATAAAAATCTTATCGAAATCCATCGCTAAATATATTTTTTTTATAAAATGACACGTGGCGCAACGAGAACGATTTAAAAAATCTTATCCGAAATTACAAATAATTTTATTTTGTATTATTTAAACAAACAAAAAAAAGTAATATTTTATTGCCTATTGCTAGGGGGAAGGGCTCCAAGGGTGGAGATGCAAATGGCAATTACTGTTCATTAATGGCAGTTACTATTCATTAAAGGCAGTTACTGTTCAATATGGTGGATTGAATAGTGGATTGCCAGGGGAAGGGCTCCAAGGGTGGAGTTGCTCTCACACGAGACCGCTTTGAAAAATATAATAAAAACAAAAAGTAGCAGATAAATATTTATTTAACCATATAATTAACCCCCACAAATTCACCTCAAAACCCTCGATTAATTTCCTTAACCTCATTCATTGACCTTCTCCAAATATTTCTGCTTCTCCTCCTCCGTCATGAAAGCCGTCACCGGAAAAGACTTCCCGATCCCCATCGGAGTCTTGAAAACGATCTTCTTCCCCGCTGGATCCTCAACGCTCATCTCAGATATGGGGACCCACAGAAAAACCTGCTTGCTCTTGATCCCAGTCATCTTCTTCATCCTGCACTTCTCCACGTACCCAGTCACCTCAGTTGCGTAGCTGACACGTGTGTTGGACCCCTCAAAGAAGTGCTCGTAGGGTTGCTTCTGCTTCATCCACACGAACCCAGTTTCTCTGACCCTCCCGCACTCCACGAGGTCCTGCAGGGGGAGGACACCTTTGGGAAACCCTAGCTCTTGTAGTAGGTCTATGGACTGCCGGTAGCAATCTTCGGGGCCGTAAACGATCTCGGCCCCGGCACGCTGCTTGTCTTCAACAAGAAGTTGCTTGCCGCTAGTCATTTCTTGAGGAGTATCGTGAGCAAAATCTTTGATATTTTTCGGAGTTTTTGGATGGAGGGTTTGAAGGCTTGGAGCTTTTTGTTAGTTGGGTTGAATTAATATGCGGGGAGAGTGATTAAGAAAAGGGCTTAAAAGTTGTTGGATGGAGGTTGAGCAGAATTAGGGTTTGGAGAGGGATCAGGTGGGTTGTTCACCAAATGGACATTGGGTTTGTGCCATTGTGGGTGGGATGCTCTCACCTACTTCGTGTTTATGGTGACAATAATAGATGGGTGATGTTATTTTGAGGATAGGAGAAATTTTTCAATACGCTGGAAATACAATTTAGTGTATCAAGTATAATACACCTTGTTGGAAACTTTAAATTGCCGGAATGTTGGAAACTCTTTTTCAATTATATGTTCTGCAGAGTGAGTAAAGCCCTCAAGTGGTAATTGAAATTAGCTGTTTTTATTGAAACAACGCGAGCATGTCTGGGCACATTGGGGAGGCCAAATAACCATGAGTGCAGATAAACCCGGAGAATAAAATTTCAACCAATTATATATTACATTTGATATACCGATCCGTGTTCCCGGCACATTGAAAAATATAGATACTCTCGACACATTCTTTATTACCAGTAAAATTCTATATCAGTATATAATAAGTGTTTGTTTGTGTTAGAGAGAGTGTTAGAACGTGCCAGTTTTATGTATCACTTAACATTTAATTGTTCACGACTTAGCTAAAGAAAAGTTAGCTTGTTCATGTATATTTGGTGTTCTTACCAGTTACCATTAATTTAGGGTTTCTAAAAGAGGAAGGGAAAGGCTTTGCAACGGTTTCACATGGTTTGGCGTGTTGGATGACTATGCTATGTTAGATTAAAAGTTGATCTAATAGATACCAAAACCAAAACCCCACGGCTCCAACAATACATCTGAAAAATGTCTTTTGAGTGCTAGGGTCAATTGGTACGTGCACGTAGCGACCAGGAACATCGTGGGTTGATCTTGGCCATTAAAACATCCATGATGAAGAACGTTACGTTGCCAGACTTATCCAAACAAATCCATTATAAGGTCTTTCCGATCACTATAATATCTAAGAACGTTACGTTGTAATGTTTTATTACCAGACTTATGTTGTCAAACTCGTGCTTGCATTTTCAGACAAGCATTTAATGCATGTCATCGCACTCTGGTAATCTTTGCTGGAGACTAGAAGTTGAGAAACTTTTAGGTGTAAATTTGTTTGAATGAATTTTAAACAGAAATGCAAAAATAGGTTCAATTCTGCCAAGCGTATAACGTTCACAGCTGAAAATTAGGAAAAATATCGGAGTAAAACAACACAAAACTTGACAAGGTTTGATGATCTTACGCAGTGGATATTCCGTACGTACCACAATATCTTGGTCAACTGACAACTAAAGCAACTACGACCATTACTAGCTACAAAATTTCACTAATACGAACAAGAAACCTCCGATTAACAGGCGATAGCTTTCTCTGCGGTTAATAGTTACATATATGCGTATCTAAAGACCAAAAATCAACTACGATAAACAAGACATTTATGAACAGAAAATCCAGGTCAAGACTTATTCCTAAAGAAATGCCATCATATAATGAACTTTTCCTTAGAAGAGAGAAATAAACGAGTAGTAAACTGTTGCGGACAACACAAGAAGCTCGTATCAACACTAGTGCTTTTCCTTGTCCTTTGGAATATCCTTCGGTGGAACCTTTGATTCCAGTTCCTTGGTGATTCTAAGAGAAAATCCATTAAGTCGTATTAAGATGCAAGACCACTAACAAAACATATATGATAGCAGAGCAAATTGTTTCCAAATAAACATAAAACACATATCACAATTCATTGATTCCTCGAGATCACACTTAAAAGGTATCCTTATGCAATAATCAATGTCCACCGTCCAGGTTTGGCTGGACAACCTTTTGTACACTGCACCACTGTTTGATTACAAATCAATCTTCATTTATCTTAAAAACCATGAACACAAAGAATAGAACCAAGTAATACGGTAATGAAAGTCTCTTACGAGCTGCCCTTTTATTTGAGGGCTGATTCCAAAATATAGAAACTAATGCCCTACTCCATCCAAAGAATCGAGACTAGGGTAATACTGAAAAGCTTAGATAAATGAGAAAGGCATACCTAGTCATTTAGGTAATACAATACATCTAAGGCTTTGAAAATTAAACCCTTCAAACCCCCACCAAACTAACATCTCTCACACAGGAGACCAATTTCACACCATTACTTGCTAACTTACTAAACCTTCCTCTTTTCCAACATCAAGACAAAACAAACGAAAACGGTTCATGATAACATCATAAATCTTCATCCAATCTGAATATAAAAAATGTAGCAATCTGCGGAACGTTAAGTCTTATCCATGTTAGGAGTGACACTAGCATGGTAGAGAACCATTTTCAAGAAACAGATAGAATTCAAATGAACTGCCAAATTAAAATTTTGACAAAATTGAGCCCCTACTTGCAAACATATAAACAATTTCATAGTGAACATATTTTACAGAAAAACAAAACGAAAAAAGAAGGAGAAGAGGATTACTTGGGGGATTCTTCCTCGAGCCAGGTGCGGATATGTTTGACATTGCGCTTGAAGATGGTAGCTGATTGTCGCACATCACCCCTCAGCATAAGAATCACTGCGCCTACACCAGCGACTGTCAGTATGAAGTTTGTCAAAGCCATACTTCTTTCTGCTCCTTGCAAAACCTAGTTCCGCGACGATGGAATAAGTTATTCCGCATTCAATCTAGTAAATGTAGTTCAAAACATAAAACCAAAGTTATAGCTAACTTAGCCAAAATGATGGATATCTATTCGCGGAATATTGCCATTATCGCTATCTTTTCGTGTGCCAAGAACACTATTTTACAAAATGATACAACTATGTAGAAAAATCCGTCATATTTATTGTCAAAAAAGCTCAAGAAATAAAACCCAAGTGAGGATTAATTAAATCCAAGTTCAGAGTTCATCGTTAACATTTGTTCAATTCAACATCAAATATTCAAATCAATAATTCAAATTTTTGAAACTTAAATTAGCTTCCCAACTATTTAAACACGGAAGCCAAAGCCCCCATCTCAACTGGGTCAGTAGCCATGGCCGCTGAGTAATTAATATATTAGTATTATCTTAATACAATCTTAATCTGAATCAAATCACAAAAACGCCATAAATCAGCACTACAATGTAAAATTGGATTCAGAAAATCAATTGTGAATATAAAAACAGAAATTAAATATGATAGTGGCTGGAGATTACCGAAGAGAAGTTCGGGCGGTGAAGTGGGAAACTTGGGGCTGCTCCTTGGCGGGTGGCTTCGCGGGAAACGGAGACGGCGGTGCGAAAATGCGGTGGCGGTGAAGGAGTAGAGGGATTTTGTGAAAGAGAGAGAGAGAGAGAGAGAGAGAGAGGGGGAGAGCGTGCGCAACGAAGGTTGCGGATCAAGTTAAAATATGGGTTTTGGGCTGTCTTGATATTTGTATGGACTCATTTTTAAGGCCCAATAAGTCGTTGGGGTTTTTGGTAATGGACCTACACATGGTCCAACTGCCCTTGGTTGTGTTTTCAGTTCTCTCAATTTGTTCTTGGCAACTTTCGTTCCTGCTTGAAAATGCTTATGGAGAAAGCACTTATGCTTGTGAGCGATTTTGATAGAAAGCAAAATAAATCAAGTGCCTTTTAAAATACTACTAGAAGGACTTATTGGAGAAGCTAGAAGCTTCTATTGAAAGCAAATAACAAGTTCCTTCGTAATATATGAGCATTTTTATGGTTTTATGTCACGTTTTTATAAATAGTTCGGGAATTCTGAGGGTATTTCTTGCTCTACCAAAGCTCATAACATCCAACACATGTACCATTCAAGTCATAACTTGCTAAGCGGGAAGGAACTCAAATTGTCGACGTCTAGGTCCACAGCTCGTCCATATAGAGGGATGTGATTTCTTTTTCTTTCTTTTTTTGGTTGAGAAAAGTTTAAGGGGAGGGGAGTCACCCCATTCCAGAGCCTGGACATATCAAAAGCCACTTTGAGGAATTACAGAGGAGATCTTAGCCTATTTTTTTTGGTTTTTAAGATCCCTACCAAGAGGGATTGTCATCTGCGGAACTCGAACTTAGACTTTGGTATAATGAAGAGAACGATTTTTACCTACTCAACCAACCTTCGTTGGTTGTGACTTCCACACACTCTTTTTAGTTTCTCAGAAATTCAGACTATCAGATTGAATAAACAAAAAGAGTGTGTTTCTCATTTCGCCTCATAAAAATCGAATCCATACGACGGGAAATGAAGATAAGGAAGAATCTAGAGTTTCTAAAAAAAGTCAAGGAAGATTTGCACTAAGAAACCTAACATGTAAAATCTTCCCAAAGAAATGGGGTCGTGATGATAAGGGTTCGGAATCAATGGCTTTAGTTTTGGGGCTATCAATATTATCCAAATTCCCACCACACTAACCGCACCAAACTTTGGTTCTTTCTTGTCTCACAAGATCTCTCTTTTGCCCTTTTTAAAGCTACACTTTCCCTACCATCATGATTAATCACAAGAAATAATATTTTCAAGCAATATTTTTTGGCTCGTTAATCATATTTCTCTCAAAACTCAGCTACTTGTGTTTTAAAATAAACTCTTAATACATGTAATCACTCACAAATTATCTTCTTATTAGATATAAATTCAACTATATTTATATTCGTCAATGGACGAATTCAGAATGATCGATCTCATAGTTTGACTCATATTGTATGAAGAAATAAATAAATTATAATCACTTGTTATTCATTTCGTAAACACTTTAATGCCCAAGAAACATTGTTCTAAAAATTCCCTTTTAGGATCTAATCAGATGATCACCGTCCCGATTAATCCCTATGTGTTTGAAAATTAAGAAAATGCGCTTAAACCTACTTAGGCGCCTGCCTAGGCACCCGACTAGGTCGCAACTCTCGCTTAGATAAAAAACTTCTAACTTTCATTTTGCATTTTATTTTTTTAATAACTTGTAAGAGACTTATTGAATACTTACATGAACATACATTATATGTTTATTCCTCATGTTTTCATTATGTTCTAATACTTTATAATTTATATGCCATTATATTTTTGTACTTTATGTATCGCAATGAAACTATGTATTTTAAGTACAACCAGAAACTTATTTATATAATATATAATAAATTTACTTATTTGCCTAGCCGTCTAGATGTTAGGCTCTAGACCGCCACCCGACTAGCGCCTAGTATCTTTTAAAACCTTGCCAAGAACAATGGAATACTTTATGTTCAAATATATAATCCTACGCAACTATAGCGAGTGATGTGCCTTACTAATCCGAATAGTTTATGGCATGTTTAGTGCAGCCACATATACGGCGCTAAAAATAATGTATTCTATTAACCTCTGGAAGTTCAATTTTTGATCCGCACATACTAGAACACTCTACTAATCAGATGGCTTATTATGTGCTTGATGCAAGCACATACACCAAACGGTTGTGTACATACTAAAACACTACTATTCCGAAGAGTTTATGACATGCTCAATGCGACTACATACACCAGAAGATTGTGCGCATACTAGAACACTTTTAATTACAAGTAATTTTTTACGCTGTTTAATTGCAAGTCCATGCTACTCGTCTAAACATGAATCAAAAGGTTTCTTATCGGAAGTTGGAACTACTGCCTAAATATAATTCAAAGAAACTCATGGATATTGATAGTAAAGGGAGTGCGTGGTTGTCTCAGAATCTCCCTTGCCCGACTTGATGATTCAGAGCGGGGCCCTTAGTTGATCACGAGTTTTGTCATTGTGGAATCTGAACCCTTGGTCACTCGCGGCATCATCAGAAACCCTCCAAGTTGCATAAAAGATAATATTTGAGACTTGTCGAAACTTGCTTTGACAAACCAAATCTTATATATCTTCTATATAAAAAGCCGGAAGGCTGATGAACAGTTGAGAACAGTGGAGAGCACATTTTATAATCACCAAATTACCATTTATCCTTGCATAATTAGATATATTATTATTTTGGCTGAGAGGCAGTTTGGTCCAATTATTTTTGTCAAAGTGGGTGACATCAAAATTTTTGTCTCATGCATGACCCCAAATTCTACTGTTCATCACACTGCTCTCCACTGTTCATCAGAGAAGAATAAAAAAAATGAAAGAAAAGAGAGAAAATAATAAACAAATGACAAAGTTGATGGTGCCCACGTAATGGGAAGAAAAATATAATAAAAAAAAAAAAATCATGGATGTTGTGTTTAAAACATCTTAAGAGGCACGTAGCGCCGGTAAAATAACGAAATGAAAAACTATTGAAGCAATTCACGCATATAAGTACATTTAAAATGGCTAAGTCGCACTTAGCGTGCTGTGATTCAAAAAATGCCTTTTGCACGCGCTTGTTTATTAAATATTATTTCTCAATTTTTAAACACTTAAGAGGTGAGTAGTGCCAGTTATAAAAAAAGTCTCTCGCACGCGCATAATAATGTGATTCAATTAGTTGTCAAATGATCATTTTTTTTTACCAAACGATGTTATCTACACTAAGGGTAGAGAGTGGGTTTAGCCTCACAATGGGCTAGCAATCAGTTGTTTATTAAATATTATTTTTTCTAATCTTAATGTAAAATCAATAAAATGTAGATGAAAATTGAAAGACTGCTTTTATTAAATGTATTTATTATTCATTTCCATCTACATTAATAAATAAATTTAAAATATATAAATCGCGTGTAACATATCATGATTCAAAAAATGCCTTATGTACGCGCGTGAGCGCGTGCATAGAGGCTAGTATATATATAAAGTGAGAATGCAAAAAAAGTGAAACATTCAAAATGACAAGGAAATGTCCCTCCCTAATTAATAAAGGGAATTGTTATTGACACTCTTAAAATCTCATTTTGCACTTCAAACTTTCTACAATTAGAAAGAAAAATACACTTGTGAGGAATGTAGAATGAAATTTTTGAAGTGCTAATAACAGTTCCCTAAATAAAAAGCCAATTAGCACACATGTATGCATGTGCTAAGGGGCTAGTAAATTATAAAATCCCTTAGAAATTTCACACAAGTATCTCTGGTTCCCACAAGAAATTTTTAGTGTATTTGTAGTTATATATATGGTTGATTTTCTTTTCAAGATAATAATAAAGCTTTAGGATTTCAAAATTATATATATTCATGTTGTAAAGGACACAAGTACTCAATTGTCATTACAAAGTAGCAAAGACTAATACCAAGGTCATAAGAAGAGTTTAATATCGTGAGCTTGTAACTAAGACCATCTCTTAGGAGGGCACTTGGAATCGAAAACTGAAACCGAAATACAGCTCAAACTGGATCGCATCAAACGGTTCGATTTTTGCAAATTAAAAAGGTTTCGGTTTGAAACCAAACCTAAAGCAAAAATAACAGTTTGGTTCAGATTCTTAACGTCGGGAGCTGAAACGAAATCGAACGGAATTGCAAATATTAAAAAATATTTAATTTAATTAATAAATTAGGTGTTGGGTGTAATTGGTAATTTGGTAAAGTCCTCAGTCCAGTATGGACTCGACCACAACTTAGCATGGCCACAAACCATTTGACTTGGATTGGGTGATAGCGAGAAACTTGAAACCAAACTTGAAACTTGAACGAATGCCCAAAAGGGATTTCCTTGAATTTAGTACGGTGGTTATCAATTTTGGCGTCAATTTCTGTAAAGTGTTTTTCTATATCGTCTGAGGGCTGAAGCAAATTGATAAAAAAACTATTAAAACATCCCTTGGAGATGATTTGGACACAAAATTTGAAGGCATTCTTCAGTGCGGGGTCAGAAAAGGATCTTCTCCGAAATTGTTTGATAAGGAGGATTAGATGAAAAGAATCCGGAAAGGATCCCTTCCTCCGGGGGCGAAGTGGGGATGTGCGAGAGAGGGTGAGGTCAAAACATTGGTAGAGTGTGGGTCTCAAAGTAGGTTGATGGGGTAGGGTGGTTATGTTTGTGTCTGGGGCGTTGGAATTACATGATCCAGCAACTATACTATAGAATTTATCCAATGTTTGTTTTTTTTCCACTCTTTAGTTAGAGACGGTCCAAGCACGATATTAAAGTAATTGATTATATGATTTAGTTCAGCTGGTCTTAAGTTCACAAATACACTCTACGTGCTCAAAATAGACCGCAAATAATAAATGATTTGATTCGCTCTTAACGTTTCGCTACTATACATAGCAAGTAACAAATACCAAAGCTATATGAGAAATTATAAATACAAATTGAATAAAGTTTGTGAGCGAATTGTGAGATTAATTCAAGGTCCAAAGGCAAATGTATAAACATCATTTGTCGGGTTAGCACTTTTTCCCCATATCAAAATATGTTCCGAGTTTAAATCTCTATCCACATAAAACTAATAATAGCATTTCGAAGTCTAATAATATCGAAAATTATATATATACCAAAACTCATCTTGACCTAAAATATTGTTCATTGAACTGTGTGATTCTGCTTTTGCCTCTGCTTGATTTGTTTTGAAACACGCGGGATCCCCCTTTCTTCTTCCTCTATCCCTTCCTACTTCATTTGGATTGCAACAAAAACTCCTAATTCGCCTCTAACCAAAAGACTCACGTTCCAGATCTTCAAGAAAGAACCCAAAAGATCACCAAATTCATCTCCTTTACAATGGAGTTTCCTAATTTACTCGCAAGTAAATTAGGAAACACCATAGTGAGTATCCCATGCTACATGTGATGATACTTTAAGAAATAAGCCGAGGCATGTGGTCCGGCAACACTCGAGTGCTTTTGTCTCCCCATTGTCTCTGCAAAATGTGCACCAATATATAATTAAAATCCCACATCTAATTTGTATTTGTAAATTGTGTGCCATGTGAGCTAATTCCATCTTCAATAATCCCACTTAATTATAATACTAATCACAACTTGTCTTTTTGACTTTTGCATATGCTTATGGAAGTAAATCACTTTTAAGAGGCATGTTATGATGAAACATCTCAATTATGCAGATCATAGTGATTGTGGGAAGAGTATAAAGCCAGGGAATAAGGTCATAATTATAAGATTAAAGTTCAATCATCTATCAAATTGGTTGTTCAGTAGTATTTTTTTTTTTAGTACATCGATATTTTTACACTAATGGAAATAAGAGTTCGGCCATTTGTATTCTTTTGTTCTTTCTCTTATTTGCACGTTAATGTCCAGCCTTTCATAGTGATACTGATGTAGACGACCAAAATATCAATTTACAAAGAATATTTGGTAGTACCAGTTGATTGATAAAGATAAAGATTTGAGTTAAAATTCAAAAACCAAGCTATAATTCATAGGGTTATTCTATACTCTAGAAGAAACAACCACGATAGGATGTGATCAAAATTTTGAGGAAAAAATATAATCAAAATTGGGGACTGACTACAATATTTATATGTATTTAATATACTTACTATTTGATGGTCAATTATAATTCATGTGAATATATGTGTTTAATTCAATCATCATCTGACCGTCGAGATGATGATTGTATTAAATACATATAAATATTGTAACTCCGATCAAAAGAGGTTGCACTAAGCAGTATGAAATATAATTAGTAGGTCAATCAGTCTATACAAGTGAACAACCAACGCAACATCGCGACTAAATCTATAGATTAATGCTTTAATAAGATAATTATGGTAAATGTTTATCAAAATTTAGTCCACAAAAGTGATAGAAAATAGATCTTTATCAAATTATAGATTTACCCTATTCAAATTAGGAACATTGTAGATATAACATGTTTTTAATAGTATTTACTACTGCCACTAAGAGCAAGTCCACCCCTAAGGACTTTGTGTCAGCACCCAGCCCATTTATCCACTCAAGTGAACAGTAATAGACCTTAGTAAACAGTAATAGGCCAATGCATCTCCACCCTTAAAAATGCGCTGGCACCCAGTCCATCAAATATTATATTATTTTATTCATATCAATTAATATTTTATCATTTCTTTTTTCTTCCTTTCTCTCGAAAGGTCTAGCATTATTGTTTCCTTCCCACTGCTTCCATTCCCTCTCCGATCCTTTCTCCCCTTATTTCTCCGACCAACCATCTCCCCTTATTTATCCCTTTATTTCTCCTACTTCTCACCACTCCCACCCTTCTCCTCTCTATTTTCTCAACATACAAACACAACAAAAACATGGGGCCGTACCGATCGTCGCCGGCCGTGGCGGTCCTCCTCCTCACAATCTTCACTGTCTCATCGGCCCTCGACATGTCCATCATCTCCTACGACAACAACCTCGGAGACGACAAGTCCACGAGTAGATGGAGGACCAACGATGAGGTGATGTCGATTTACGAGGGGTGGCTGGCGGAGCACGGCAAGGCATATAACACCCTAGGAGAGAAGGAGCGGCAATTCCAGATCTTTAAAGACAACCTTAGGTACATCGACGAACAGAACTCCAAGAACCTCAGCTACAAGCTCGGTCTGAACCGGTTCGCCGATCTGCGAGGAGCAACCAGAGCCCCAGGATTGGCGGAGTGGAAATCGGGAAGAGGAATGAGGGATTTGAGATGGGGTGTAGATGAAGAAGGCGTACGGGTGTATCCGATGGGGTTCCAGGGATCGAGAAGTGTCGGAGGCGTCGGAGGTGCGACGGAGAGTGATGGAGGTGGAGATTGCGGTGCAGGTGGAGATTGCAAAAAAAAAAATTAAAAAAAGCCCACGACGTCACGCTGGCGTCAGCATGGCGTCATACGGGCCGGCTCACGCCTCTGTCGATTTTAGGCTGGCCTAGAGACCAGCTTAGGCTGAGTGTCGGTCAAAATGCTAGGCTGGAGTGGTTTCACTGGGTGCTGGGCTGGTTTTTTGGCTGGGTGCTGGCCTTTCTCACCCCCGGTGGAACTGCTCTAAGTACTACGGTCTAGTAGTATTCTTCTTTATTTATAAGGTGAATTTGATTCTTAGGTTCGATTTTTGTCAAAAACGATTTTGAATCACATTATTACTACCCTATTGTGAAGTTAAGCGTTTGTACTACTACATCATTTGTTTGTTCTGAACAAAATGAAATTACTGACGCATCATAGGCCTGCATTATTGTTTTTCTCGCAAACCAACAGAGTAAAATTGGGCCAAATTGGGCCGGACCAATCCTAATTTCCCCGCCGTTGCCCGCGCTCCGAGAGTCCGACCCACCAAGTCTCCGACCTACCCTTTATCCTGTCCCACTCACTCTCTCTCATCAACGGAGAGAGGAGAGAGATAGAGAGAGAAAAAGATTTGCATACCAACATAAAGACTAAAATTATATTAAAATATAAATGTATTTTAATTTTTAATTGGCTTATTATATTAACATCTACAAATTGTTTAATAAACCCCACATACTAAATACACCTCACATCTGCTTTTTCAATAAAAAATTATCTTAATACACCCCACATACTTCCTCATAATATCCCCACACCTCACATTCTCAATATACACCTTACAGTTTCTCCATGCACGCCATCTTTTCTATACAACCCATATTTCTCAAATCTTATAAAATTTTTAATTTGGACAAAAAATGCCGACTGGAATTTGACAAAAGATGCCGCTTGGGATTTAAAACATGTGGGTTTTCAATTCCACCATTAAAACTAATGTCATCTCTTTTTAATATTTGGTTGTAATTTTAGATGTTTAATTCTTCATGTAATCCATGTGATCTCTAAAAGATGAATACGACCATAGAAACTTGAATAACGCAGCAAAATCAAGATTAAATAATTATTGATGTCGTCAAAATCACTAAAACAATAAAAAAATATGAAGTCTTACCTCATGTGAAGCTTCCGAAAGATCGATTTCATGCTTAATTCATTAAAAATAATTTTTCTCAATCAACATGTTTGTAGTTTCATTGGTTGGAGGGATTTTGATAGTTGAAGAAGATAAATAATACATTAAAAGTGATTTGGGCTGTATTTATAAATTTTTTATTTTTTTTTAAAACCTAATAAGATCAAAATTGTCATTGCATAGTAGGGTAACTAAATCATTTAATATTAAATTTTAATGTGGGGTGTATATAAAAGATGAGGTACATGTAGAAAATATAAGATGTATATTACGAATGTGAGGATATTATAGGGAAGTATATTTGGTGTACTAAAATAATTTTTCATTGAAGTATTTAGTAGGTTGAGTTTATTTAATAATTTGTAGAATGTTAATATAATAAGTCGTAAATAAATAATTTAATATTAAATTTTAATTTAGGATCATTCAACGTTTTTGAGATGCTAATATAAAAAAGTCTTTTCAATTTCTAGAATTCCTGCCTTTTTAATCTCTAAAAAACTGGGAAAACCAAAGGCAGTTTAGAGAGAGAAAGCTAGAGAGAGAGACTGCCAAGGGTTTTCAGTATGGTCATGGTGATTTAGCTGCCCTGCAGCGCCTGAGCGACAGAAGGCGAAGAACCCTAATTGCCTAGGGGGATACGTATAATTTGAGAAGGGGCTCATCGGAATCGAGGGTGAGTTTTTTCATTGATGCTCTTCGGCGGTGGAGCTGATGGTTGGAAATGGATCGTGTTCGCGGAGGCTAGCACCGCCGGCGGCGGCGGCGGTGGGGGGAGAAGCGGTTCGCTCATCGGCGGCGGCGTCGGTGGCGGAAGCGGCTTCTGGTCTTGGACTGCTTCCTCCAATGTCGGCTTAGCCGTCGCCGTCACGGCCATGGCCGGTATCGCCTTGGCCGCCACAGTCGTCTACTCTCGTAGGTAAAGCAAACAAACAAAATTCCCAAACAATTTACTGAATCGAAATCGAAATCCCTAAATTCGTTGTGAGTGCAAAACCCTAGATTCTTCAATAGCTTGACAGATTGATAGGTAGACAAAAAACACACAAAGATGATTACGCATCAGAAACAACCATTAATGAAAGCCCTACGGCGGATTCACACTTCTTCTAATCCACCTCCACCGTCGTCAAATTCCACATCTTCACCGTCGTCGTCATCGTGGATTCATCTGCGATCGGTTTTGTTAGTCGTTGCTTTCTCGTCTTCCTCACCAGTTTCCACTGATCGGTGAGTTTTCACTGTTCCTGTTCTTCCCCCATATCTCTGTCCCTTAAATTTGGTCCCCTTCAGTCTACTTGGTTACTTAGAAATTGTATGAATACGAAGAATAGCTGGGATTTTTGTGTTTCATTTCACATTTTTGTAAGCACCAAAGGTGGGGTTTTTCTCATCTTTTATAAATTTGATATGTAATCCAATTGATTCTTGTGTTGCGGAAACTGTCCTGTTCAAGTACTTATTCCCTAGACTTCCTTTACTACTCTCCTGTAGGATTCAGATTCTGAATATTGTTTCCATGCATTAGATGTGGAATGTCGGAAATGAAATTGGGTTCGATTAGGCATTTCGTGTCACAAATTTAGAGGTCCAGTTCTTCTGTTGTCTCTGATTCATTGAAAGAAAAATTTTCGTTGTGGGTTTCGTGTTTAGTCATAAACCTTGCACTGTCCATCAAAATTATTCTCTCTACTTCGGTGGCATTAGTTCTGTTTGTCCTTTCGTAGTTGACCTTATTTTCTATAGGTGATGTGCACATTGTTCTTTCTTGATATCTTTGTTTGTCTTTTGTATACCACTTTGGCTTTTTAGTTATGTTTGTTTTACTTATGCTTCCCGCAGTGAAATCTGATCACTTGTATTTGTCTCTTTCTTCAGGGGCAGTCTTAAATCACCTTGGTCCCGTAGGAGAAAAAAACACGCCCTTCTACCAAAACAATGGAAAAGTTTATTTACACCGGATGGGAAACTCACTGATGGTGGTCTCAAATTTTTGAAGAAAGTTCGCAGTGGAGTATGTTATTGACTTTTGTCAGACCTATCTTCTATTTTCCGTCTAATTGTGTTAGTTGTTGACTTTTTTTTATCAATGTATGTTTTACAGCTGTTGGATATTAATCACTTACTTTCTCATGCAGGGTGTTGATCCAAGTATTCGAGCTGAAGTGTGGCCGTTTCTTCTTGGAATGTGAGTATTTTCTTCTCTATGTGATTGCTTTAATGCTTCAAGTTGTGTACCTGTTATATGAAAATTAGTTAGTGTATGATTTCAAACTTGTTGCAGTGATGACTGTTTGGTTGCCTGGTCCTGGTGAATGCTTGGTCCAGGGAGCCTTGCAGGTGTCTGCTAAGAATTATGATGAATTTACTTGTTGCAGTGATGACTGTTTGGTTGCCTGGTCCTGGGGAATGCTTGGTCCAGGGAGCCTTGCAGGTGTCTGCTATGAATTATGATGAATTTTTTATCTTCCCAGATGTACTTTGTCTTTTCTGGTGTGTCTCTATGCTGTGTGTTTTCTGAGTGCTTTGAATACATTCACATATTGTTCGATTTTTTCTTGGTCCTTATGTACTTCCTCTGTGATTTTCCTAGTGCCTAAGATTTGGTACAATGAGGAGGGATGAAAAAGCTCAATGTGTTTGTTTTAAGTTCCAATAGTTATTTAAGCCTGGACCCTCATGCATGGTACTCTGTTTTTATGGATGTTTTAGTCGCGATTAACATGAGAACTTGCATCTGGGTGCATGGTGTTAAATTATGATAAGGAACTTGTATTTGTATATGTGGTTTCTTTTTCATTATTATCCAGCCCAATTTGCTTTCTGGAGGCGAAGGTTGGACCTTTGATTCTAGTATGGCATAATGAAATATGGAACCTAATCTCAGTTGCCTTGTAATCTGAACTTATAAAATGCTTTTTTCCCTTTTTTGGATGCTGAAAAAAATTTACCTGTGGATTTTGGTACTGGCTGATTTAACATTGATTTGTTCTTTCACAACAGCTATGATGTGAACAGTTCCAAGGAAGAAAGAGACTCTGTAAAAAACCAGAAAAGGTATTGTCTTTCAGTTCTTTGCCCTCTTCCTGTACGTAAATTTCATATGGTATATTCCTTGTCACGGTTCCCTATCTCTCTCATTTGCTTTATATGTGCATGTTCTTCTTCTTCTTCTTCTTCTTCTTCTTCTTCAAGGTGTTCACAATTTCTTAATCACTTGCAAAGCAGAAAAGAATATGAAAACTTGCGGAGACAATGTCGCAGAATTTTAACACAAAGTGATAAGAGCTCGAAGTTGAAGGAAACTTCTGGTAACAGTAGCACTGAGAGCAGCGGGGATTTCAGTCAAGTTTTAGATTCTTCTGACCAAGGGGATGTTACAAGTGCCAGGAGGTACATTTCAACTGAGGGAGGAGACCAATTACCCAAGGATTCAGATAACCCTGTAGGCAATCAAGCTGTTCAGACTTCTGAAACACTTGAAGGAGATGGTGAGAAATGTGGAGTCACCTGTGACGATCCTTATGCTGCTGATACGGAATCAACTGATTCTGATTCCTCTGAAGAAACTGATATCACTCGACCATTACTATCCACTGATGTTACTGAAGAAAACTATGTTGATGACAAGCCTAAGGATAGCTCCTCTCTCTCCAATATTGAAAACAAGCCCAAAGTCCACTCAGCAGAAGATTTTGCCACATGGCAGAGGATCATCCGCCTTGATGCCGTTCGCGCAAATGATGAATGGATTATTTACTCACCATCACAGGCTGATGTGTCAGAGATGAAGGCACAAAGACTAGCTGAAAGTGTCGGGTTAAAGGATTATGATCACTTGGAGCCATGCAGGATTTTTCATGCCTCTCGCCTGGTTGGAATCCTGGAAGCCTATGCTCTGTATGATCCTGAGATTGGGTACTGCCAGGGGATGAGTGATCTACTCTCTCCTATTATCTCAGTGCTGGAAGAGGACCATGAAGCCTTCTGGTGCTTTGTGGGTTTCATGAAAAAGGCACGGCATAATTTCCGACTGGATGAGGCAGGAATCCGGAGGCAACTTGGCCTTGTTTCGAAGATTATCAAGTGCAAAGATGTTCCTCTTTACAGACACCTGGAGAAGCTTCAAGCGGAGGATTGCTTTTTTGTGTACAGAATGGTGGTGGTTCTCTTCAGGAGAGAGTTGAGCTTTGAGGATACACTTTGCCTCTGGGAGGTAATGTGGGCAGATCAGGCTGCAATCAGGGCAGGTATTGCCAAGTCTGCTTGGGGAAGGATTAGGCAGAGAGCCCCTCCTACAGATGATCTCTTGCTCTATGCAATAGCGGCCTCTGTGCTACAAAGAAGGAAGACTATCATAGAGAAGTACAGCAGCATGGAAGAGATCATGAGGGAGTGCAACAGCATGACGGGCCGTCTGGATGTGTGGAAGCTTTTAGATGATGCCCATGACTTGGTGGTGACCCTTCATGACAAGGTTTAGAAACACCCAATGCTAATGCTAGGCTTTGATCTTTCGCTCTCTATCGCCAGCCCTCTGATTCGCTTTTTCGTTTTTATTTTATTTTATTTGTTGTTGCACCTGGTGGGGATCCCTTTGAAAGCAAGGGATCTTTGGGATGAGTTTCTCACTTGCTTGAATTGAAACAAGCATCTGGTAGGCAAATTCTGTATTGGAGTAAATTATGGGATTTATATATGTAAAATGTATTGCTCGCACTCTGTTGCCCTTTCAGAGTGACTGGCAACAATTCAGAATTAGTAAATTCAGATCAACAACCTTACTTTGATTTATGAACGAACTTTCTCCTTGAGTAAATTGTGTTTTTGGTGGCAGTGGTTGACAATCAGATGGTAGCGAGTAATGGAGTTACAATCTGACCCCGGTCGTATATTTCGTTGCATCTTTCTCGTCATGCAATGAGATACAGACACAAGAGAAACAATCGGTTGGAAGGCAGATTCTCTTTGAGTTAAGATGTGTCGTCAAATTCAAATCTTGCCATTGGCATCTGATTCATCCAAAGCTATGGGTGTTACCCTCTTATACCACTCATAATTCAGTCCAATTTTGCAATGCTATAGCCTTGCATTTGTCAGTAAAATCCATAGATACTTTAGATACTTCAAACTCAGAGTTTATAGTTTGTTGGGAGGAAATTTTTAGTAGGACATAACTTACTGGAGGACTTATCTGAAATGGAGACGCTATGTGCAGAAGTTGACATACATGGTTACACGTGATGGGTTTGACATGCCACCTTGACATTCTTGTTTCAACCAAGTCTTCTCCCATTCGTAGGGAAGCCCTCACAAACGGTGGTACTGTTCACACAATTTTATTTTTCTCACGCTTTCTAATTTCAGGTTGTTATATTGAATGAATTACAGATGATTAAAAAGCAAAAATTAATTTGAATGAATTGAAGATGATCTAAGAACAAAAATTAGGAGTGTGTGGAAGACAAAATAGGGTGTGTGAACAACATCTCTAATTTATAATCTATTCGATTTAAATAACATTTAGCCGTTCAGATGTATGGTTGAATTCTTTTTTTTTCTGATTTGAAAGAGTGATCCGAAGAAAACATTGCAACTTACCAAAATACAAATTTGGGTTTTTATCACAAATGGTCCCTGACATTGATCAAACACATCATTTTGGTCCCTGACATAGAAAATCAATAGAAATGGTCTCTGAGATTGATCAAACACATCACAAATGGTCCTTCCGTTAAAAACTCTTTGGGCAATATTTAAAGCTTTGTAACTCAATCGTTTCTTAACCAAATTCGACCCATAATATATCAAAATGAAGATAGGAAAGTGTAGAACAAGATTATACCATTTGGAAGCCCAATGGTTGCTGGAGATGGCCGGAAAATAGCCTCAAATGTGACTGGTCCTCGGAAAAACTGGAAAACTCGCCGGAAACTGGGTAAACTTTAAACGTTCATAACTTCTTTAATACTCAACAAAATTGAGTGATTCAAAAATGAAAATCATACTTCTCGACGAGATAAAGAGAATGGTACCTTTATTGACTGCCAATTCACCGTGGTTTAGCCGGAAAATAGCTTGAAATTGGATAATCTTTTTCGAGTTAGCCAATTTTGAGCCGTTTTCTGGCCAAACTACAACGAGTTAGCCATCAAGAAAGATACCATTCTCTTGTCTAGTCGAGAAGTATGATTTTTGTTTTTGAATCACTCGATTTCGTTGATTATTGAAAAAGTTATGAACGTTTAAAGTTTACCCAGTTTCTGGCGAGTTTTCCAATTTTTCTGCGAACCAGTCACATTTGAGGCTATTTTTCGAACATCTTCGGCAACCATTGGGCTTCCAAATGATGTAATCTTGTTCTACACTTTTCTATCTTCATTTTGATATATTATGAGTCAAATTTGGTTAAGAAACGATTGAGTTACGAAGTTTTGAAAATTGCCCAAAGAGTTTTTAACGGAAGGACTATTTGTGATGTGTTTGATCAATCTCAGGAACCATTTATATTAATTTTCAATGTCAGATCAAAATGATGTGTTTGATCAATCTCAGGAACCATTTATATTAATTTTCAATGTCAGATCAAAATGATGTGTTTGATCAATGTCAGGACCATTTGTATAAAAACCCTACAAATTTTTACTGTGTTATGAGTTGGTTATTTCAATTTAACTCCTCCGGGATCCGTACGGCCGCTTCATTTTTACTTTGCTCAAGGTCTAACTTTGAACGACGGATCTCTCTCTCTCTCTCTCTCTCTCTCTACAACCTCTCTGTAACTTCACAGTCGGATCACTCTTCCAAATCCGAGCCCTCCTCCGATCTCCCATAATGTTCACCACCACCGAACAACTGCACGTCCAGAACGGACTCGTACCAGATCCGACAACAAATCCCAAACCCGAATCCGAATCAGAGCCTGAACTCGAAGCTGAACCAGCACCAGCGCCGGAGCCCGAAATGAAACCGGAACCGGAAGCTAAACCCGAGCCAGTGCCGGAGGCCGAAGCTAGACCGGAACCTCTACCCGAACACGAACCGGTGGTGGCCGATGCCGTGGATCCGAAGGTGAACGAAGTGGTCGAAGCCTCGATCGAATCATACAGCCCAGGAGCTGCGCATCCGGAGCTGAAGAAAGACGAAGGAAGCCGTACATTCACGATGAGAGAGCTAATTAGTGGCTTGAAAAATGACCAATCAAACGACGTCGTTAATGGTTCCAGCTCCCCTTACAGTTACAGGTTTGCATTCCTTAATTTGAATTTTAAAATTTTATTTTTTTGGCGGTGTAATTGTGCAAAATTCTGTTTGTTGTGCTTAAATTTCGTTCAATGTGGAGAATTAGTTCAATTGATGATCTTTTTCTGCAATTCCCACTTTCGGGTTTTCGAATACTGGAATTCACATGAAGGAGGATAGAAATTTGAATTTTGGATTGGTTATGGTGGATTAGCATGTCTGCGACGAAATTGATCAGTTTTAGTTGTGGATCATATTATTAGTGAATGGAATTTGTGTTAGGGGCGGTAAAAATGTAAGTTTTGTGTAGTCATTGTAATGGGTTAATGATGAAAATTGGAACATTAAATTGGGTAGGTCGATTTGCATGTCTCTGCTTTCGACGAAAATGATCAGTATTTATACTTTGTAAATCGTTTATCTGCTAGTTGTTTGCCAATTTGTGGGTTTGAATTGTATCAGTGAGGAGAGCCCACAGGAGCAACACTCAGAGCAGAACAATGCTGCAATGGAGTTGATCAACAGTGTTACTGGTACCGATGATGACGGTCGGTCTCGCCAACGGGTTCTTACTTTTGCTGCTAAGAGGTATTGTATTCTTTGTCTTTCCTTTTACTTGTCAGCTCGTAGGTAATAGTATAATCCTATATTTTAGTACTGAAACAAAGTTTAAGTTGTTTGCAATGTGCATGGTCATACTTCTCTTTTCTTATATTTCTTTTCAGAACTTTGCGAAGTTTGCAACCGCATAATGTCTTATGGGTGTTGCTTTCCTGGAATTCTTATTTGTACTTAAATTTTGTAGGTATGCTAGTACAATAGAGAGAAATCCAGATGATTATGACGCACTTTACAATTGGGCGCTGGTTCTTCAGGTTTGAGATACTGTCCTGTTTGATATTTGGTTGCATTTAATTATGGTTTCTGCTTATCAAATTTCAACCAGATGGCTTTCTCTGATATTAACTATTTCTTAGCAATGCAACTGTGAGAAAGTTTTTAGTTTATATGGGTTTTGAGGCACCTGGTAGTAAGAATAATGCACTGAAACTTTGTCTACCCCTATGTGTTTTCTACGCTAAACAACCCATTCTACATTAGCCAACTTTTTCCAACTCCCTATAGTCTCTACATTAGTCAATATTTTCCACTTGGGTCAGATGCGTGGTATGAAAAAAGCTTTAAGTACCTCCATTATGTTAGCTCTTTCCTCCAGTTATGTACCTTTAGATGTTTCAGCTTCTTTATAAATGATTACATAACGTGAACTGTCACTTGAATAATTTTTTAAGGACATTTTGTCTTCCTCTTAATGCACCAGTGTCAATTCAATTTTCTATCTAAATGACCCTCATTTGGAATGCAGGAAAGTGCAGATAATGTTAGTCCAGATTCTACTAATCCTTCTAAGGATGCTTTGCTTGAGGAGGCTTGCAGAAAGTATGATGAGGCTACCCGTCTGTGCCCAACACTTCATGATGTATGTTTACATATCCTTTTCCAATATAATCTCATCAAATAGCTAGTGAAATTAGTAATCTTGAAAGTGCTATGATAGGCCACTTCAGAAGGTGTCTATATGTTTGTTGATGATCTTTCTATAATTTCTGATTAATTATCTCACTTGTGAGAGTGAAAATAATGCGTGATTATTACTTGCCAGGCTTTCTATAATTGGGCTATTGCTATCTCTGATCGGGCAAAAATGCGTGGTCGTACAAAGGAAGCTGAAGAACTATGGAAGCAGGTTATACATAATTTCAGGGCTTCAGCCTTGCAAGATAGAATTTACTTTCTTTTTTCTCTGTCTTAACTCTTAAGAAAAGTCGCTGCTCATGTTAATTTCTCCTTCAGCTGCTGTTGTGGCAGCCTTACACTTGGCAGCTGTATTCTGACACTTGGAAGCTGGACATGACTTTAATATTGAAAATATAATAGCATAGAAACATGAGCAATTGCTGCTTTTTAGTTTTATTCTTTTGTTAAAAAAAATAGGCCTTAGGACTAGGTGATCTTTTGGAGGTTTTAGGAAATTAGGAGTTTGCTTCGTAAATCAATTTTGCTTCTCCATAGATGTGGTGGTGGTGGCATCAAGTGGCGATAGCTGTCATTTATTTCTTGTCAAATCATAACCGATTTGATTTTTAATTCCTAAAGAAAAACATAGTTGAATAAATGAAGTGATTTTTACCACCCCTTGATTTGATTTGCAGGCTACAAAAAATTATGAAAAAGCGGTGTTGCTCAACTGGAACAGTCCCCAGGTATGACTCAAGAAATTGTTGTATTAGGCTTATTCCTGTTTCTTATGATATTTTACAAAAACCAACGTTATATACAGTTATTTAAAGAGAAACAGATTATGAAACCTTCTGACTTGATGAAAGGAAAAATGTACTTATTTGCGTTGTCTCCTTTGTTTCCTATCACTAAGTCCATGTCATATATTTCAGGCACTTAACAACTGGGGGCTTGCTCTGCAGGTATCTTAAATTGCATTAGTATTTGACTTTGATTTAACTTATTTTACAAGAAATAATATCTTTTTGAATTGTCTCCTTGCTCGGCATATTTATGTTACATGTCATCAACTCCAAATTGATTTTTTTAAAACAATTATGCAATTTAGGAACTCAGCGCAATTGTTTCTGCACGAGAAAAGCAAACAATTGTAAGATCTGCAATAAGTAAGGTACCATATAATAATTTTTTGGAGATATCAGAATGATTGGATGAATGTGGATGGGAAACCAGAAACTTATTTTCATCTTTGAAGTGTTTGTTTCTCATTTATACTGTCATGACTCGTGTCACTTTCTTCTGGTGCAGTTCCGTGCAGCTATTCAGCTGCAGTTTGATTTCCATAGAGCAATTTACAACCTTGGAACCGTATTGGTTAGTTTGTTACTTATCTTAATAATTTAGGATAATATGGTACTCCATTCATAATTTAAATGGATTCTCGGTTTCCTCTATAGTGGATCAAGAAACCACTGGTTCTCTTATTTACTAGTCCCCTGTAACTTGAATTACCAAAACTTGGTTTTTTCTTACTTGCAGTATGGATTAGCTGAGGACACACTAAGAACTGGGGGATCTGGACATCCCAAAGAAGTTTCACCTAATGAGTTGTATAGTCAATCGGCTATCTACATTGCAGCTGCACATGCTTTGAAACCAAATTACAATGTAAGGTTCCCATAGTTTTCTTTCTCTATCAATTTGATTTGATATTTATTTGGAGAAAAGGACAACACTTAACTTAAGTGAGAGAGACATAAAATTTACTTGGTTTTATTTTTCCTTTTAGGTTGAAGGATATTCATTTTGATTTGTGCATGCTAAGTTTTTGTGATTAATTATTTACAGGTTTACAGTAGTGCCTTGCGGCTGGTGCGATCCATGGTAAGAACTAATACCAATTTCAATAAACTCTTTAGGCTTCTGTATAAATACTTTTGGTCAGTTATGAGAATGGGTCTCTACCGGTTCTCCATTGCGAAGTGGTCCTTATGACAGAACCGTACATGATGTGCGTTCTTGATTATTCCCTGATCTTCAAGACTTAATTCTCCCAAATCTTTCAGTGGTCATACCTTGATGTCTGCTTAACCGAGTTGGTTGAGATATTTTTTTTTTTTTTTTGGTTTGCTTACATGACGATTTCTAATCTTTACAGCTTCCTTTACCATATCTTAAAGTTGGATATCTTACTGCACCGCCAGTGGGAAAACCAATTGCACCTCATAGTGATTGGAAACGATCGGAGTTCATTTTGAATAATGAAGGGCTTCAACAGGTAATCTTTATCATTTTCTAGTGTATATTAAGCGAAGAAAAATCATCTGCTTATTCGATAACTGAATTAGTTGTAGTAACTTTCCTTGCTTGTGCCACAAGTATCTTCTTTATCTATTTGTTACTTATTTGTGTTCTTTCTGTTCATCTACCTCCTTTCAGCAGGTTAGCAAAAGTGAGGCAAAGCATGTACCCCAAGGCATCTCAGGCAGATCAGTAGAAGCAGCTATAAAAATTGATGTTCCAGATATTGTTTCTGTTTCAGCATGTGGTGATCTGACTTTACCACCTGGTGCAGGCCTTTGCATTGATACAATTCATGGACCCGTCTATCTGGTAAGGAATGCCCTTCGTAACAGATAAAATTCTTTATATGAAGAGAAGATCTTTTGTTCTTTGTGGTGGCTACAAATCATAGAATTTTTTCGACCGTATATATATAAAGTGAACTAAAAACATTGCATATGTATATGAAAAACTGATTCTAATGCGAATGTCCAATCTCCAGGTTGCTGATTCATGGGAATTCCTTGATGGATGGCTTGATGCAATCCGTCTTGTTTACACCATCTATGCTCGGGGTAAGAGTGATGTTCTGGCAGGTATAGTAACAGGTTGATTTAACGTAGTTTTTTTATTTTTCTTTTAATGTATCATCAGTTCCTTGATTTTGTTTCGAGTGATGTATAATTTTCCGATTGAGAATGACTTGTTTGAATAAACTCTGTAAATTATGCATTTTTTGACACGACCAATACAATTTTCCTTTGCATAGTCAGATTTCACCCTGTTGAACCAGTTTTTGCATCTCTTCTTAAGTTTTACCTCGGATTCCATCGGTTTTCGGTGACAAGATGAAATTTTTGTTGTGTAAGATCGGATACAATTTGCTACCATTCTTCCCTATACTAAATATTGATTGCTATGATGTGCCCTTTAGTTTTTTTACCCATTTCTCACTAACTACACACACGCATATATATATATATATGTATGTATATGTATATATAAAGCCTTTTCACTCTAGGAGCCCAAAAATTTCATGCACATTGGGGGTTTTACTTTGGCCAGAGCAAGAACCGATGCGGGAAGAGTCCACATCCCTTCTCCGCAAATCAACCCGGAAGCAACCGCCGGAACCATCAGCACAGCCTTCTTGCTGTTAATCTTGTGCCATACAAACACAATCAGACTCCCTATGCACATGTCTATGGCAAAGTATGCCCCGACGAGAAATGGAACGCCCATGACCATCGGAAGTGGCATCCATTTTCCGATCTTCGGTGAAAAATCTCTGACTATGTTGACCAGCACCGCAAAAGCAAAAAAGCCGTAGCAGAGCTGCAGGCAATGCTGAGGCAGCGCCGAGAAGCCTTGCACGCCTAGGATCGCCATATTTCTGTAGATCAAGGCGTAAGGAGCCTTGAATTCTCCGTGCGGGTTTCCCACATCGAACGCCTTGTAGAATAGGAAGAAGCTGAGAGGAGCTGTCACACAGCCTAGTGCAGTGCCAAGGGCTTGGCTCACAAACATTGCCCTGGGAGAGGTGAAGGTTAGATGGACTGTCTTGAGATCTTGCATCAGAATACATGCCACGGAGACGACCGATTTGATGAGGCCGCAGCCGGCAAGCCCCGCCACCACACCGTGCTCTTTTCCCGTCATTGCTGCCAGCACAAAGAGGGCAACTTTTCCGTAGTTGTAGGACATGTTTAGATCGGTCAGACCAGCTCCATAAGCATTGCAGAATGCAAGAGATGGAGCAAGCAGGTAGGCTACTATAACATAATACCATTTGAGCTCCGGGAACATCATTGGGATCGCGATTACGGAAATGATGGAAAAGACAACATATCCGGCGACTGCAACCCACGTAGGGATGTTTTCGCTGAGGAAGATTTCGTTTTGTTTTTTTTCGATCGGCTTCATCTTGCCCTCGACATCTGCAGAAGAAGCTGATTAGCAAAATCTTTTAACTAAAACAACACAGCAGCATGAAACAAAAGGAAATTAAGAGGCTGATTTTATTACCCAATTGGAGATTCTTGTTTTTCAATCTAACATAAATATTAACAATGGTGCAAACCAGAATCTTGACGAAATTGTAAAGCCCGTCACCAAGGATTAGGGCAACTGCGAGAAAAACCTTGTAACCGTACAAACTCTTCATGTCGTTTTCGTCTAAACTCTCCGGGAACCAATGTCCTTTACGCCGGCCTATGAGCGGCCACAATACACCGAAAGAAAGCACAGACCCAAAAAGTAAGGACAGGTTTACTAGATGTGAACATATCATGCCTGCTCCGACGAAGGTCATGCTGAAATCGAAGTAGAACCTGCAACAGATAGCAGCAAATTATAAAGGATCACTAACAGCAAGCAGAAGCAGGGAGAAACAAATGAGTGATCGATTTTTCGTACGTGTTTTTCCAAGCTTGCAATCCGAACGTGGGGAATTGTGAGAATCCACATTCTGCTCTAGCACTGTAAAACCACTTGAAGAATCCCCACAGGAAGCTGACGGAAAAATACTTCATGAAGCCATGTACTTGCTTCCTGCAAATGATCATAACTTGTGTTGAGTTTTGCTTCTAATACGGCTTTTTAAGAGCAGGCGTGGCGTAACTACATTGGTTAGAGCGGATCTGCTCTCCCATATGCACTGAGTTTTAATATCGTTTCTATTAAAAAAAAACATATATGGCTTTCAAAGGAGAGATAAGGGGAAGTGTTGGCAGATGTTTACTTAGCCATTTTATCTCCCTGAGTATGGAAGCCATTGATGAGAACCGCAGTTGCCAAACCACTTGGATAAGTCAACTTCAAGTCAACTATCATAATCTGTGAATAAACAAAAAATCCATATAAAAATCTACTTAAAAGGAAAAAGAAACCATATTTTTCTCCTCGAAGTCTACAAGTAATTGAAGACGGTAAGGAGCTTACAACTCAAGTGATTAACATCATTTATCTTGAGCTGGAGATCTTGAGTTCAAATCCTCAAGTGATTAACATCATTTACCCTAACCTGAAGGCTCCTGAGTTTGAATCTTCCCAAATATCGCTCGTATAATAACGAGATTAAAAAAAAACAGAGACTATAAAATCAGTACCTTTCTTAGAGGAATCAAGACAAAAAGGCCAACAAAACAGACTAGAAAAAGGAAGCCAGTCATCCAACCAAGCCCAGGCTCCTTAACAGCAGTTGCAGGGTTTCCTTCTGTGTTCACACCTGACAGCAGATATGTCTTCTTGTTTAATCCCAACAAATAAGACGCAAATCCACCTGTTAACAAAACAAAGTATAAAGTTATATAATGTTTAAGAAACATTAATTTACAAATTAGTATAACATACAAAGAAACTTAAAAGTACCTCCCACAGCAATACTATAACAAGCAACTGCACAAGTCTGAATCATAGTATTCTCCTGCCGAGTGAAGGGTTTCGAATTAAATCCTGCCTTCTTGAGCAGGTTCGTCCACGTTCGGATGAACACGAACGCGAGGAGAGCAGCAGAGACATTGAGATGAGGAACAATCCCAGTTGTGAGGTTTAGCTTCATAGCTATCACACTGTACGCCGTTCCAATCACTATGCTCGCAACGACTCCTCGGAATGTTAGCTGCTGTGTCCATGGAAGGATTGTCCCAACCGGCCCCTCGGATTGAACTATTGTCTCTTCTTCCATGTCATCCCTCTCTATCTCCTTCTTCTCCCTTGCTTCCAGCTCCATGGTCATGGCTTCAAAGTCCTGTTGCTTGTTTGTCAGGCAATGGGAACAAAAAAAGAGTTTCAAAGGGAATCCATGCATGAAATTACCTTTTTTTTTTAACGAATAGAAAGAAGAGGATGCAACACGAGAACTTCTTAGGAGATCACTCATGCATGAACGTACCTTCTGAGTTGTTTTATTTTAGTCCTCTCTTTTTCCGATCCTTGAGCTCAGCTACAATGGATGAGACTAGACTGGACTAGCTTGGCTATGAAATTACATAATCTTGAAAAGTGGATGAAAGTATTTGGTGCTGCCTATTGCAGTGAACTAGACAGAGAGAAAAAGGATGCTTCCTTGATGAATATATATAGCCCACAAAGTGCAGAAATTAGTACTTGAACGGGTCTATCCTCTTCATTTTTCTCTGCTCACAAGCCTACAAATTCCAAAACCACATGAATATATCTTATCACTAGAAATTTCAGACTTGGTAGAAATATCTAGGGCTAGAAATTTTTCCCAAAAAGTCCCAAACCAAACCAAAAAAATCCCAATCACATACCGAAAAATTCCCCAACCGATAATTCTGAAATTTTTGGGATCAATTCGTTCTTATCACTAGAAATTTCAGACTTGGTAGAAATATCTAGGGCTAGAAATTTTTCCCAAAAAGTCCCAAACCAAACCAAAAAAATCCCAATCACATACCGAAAAATTCCCCAACCGATAATTCCGAAATTTTTGGGATCAATACCGAATTGATCCCGAATATTTTGGTACGGCAATTGGGATTACATATTCAATAGTTTGGGAATCCCGAACAGAATCGAAAAATATGTATATTTATTTTGGTTGCATGCATGTTGAATGTTGAATTTAAGTAGTTTGATAATAAACTAAATAGAAATAGAAATATGAAATTAAGTAGTTTGGAACATCAATTTGACTTGGTATGAATAAGTTGACATTTCAATTGGTGTGAAATTTCAAATTAATATGAGATAAAAAACCTAAATTTCAATTAATATGAAATTGGGGAACATTTCGGGATACCAAAAGCCCAAATTTTAGCCCAAATTTGGTTAATATGAGGTAAAAAACCAAAAATTTGAGATTTTTTTTTATGTGGGCTAAATTTTAATTAAAAAACTAAATTAATATGAGGTAAAAAACCCAAATTTTAGCCCACATAAAAAAAATCTCAAATTTCAACCGAAAAACTCAAAGGTCCAAAACCCAAAATCCAATCCCAATTCATCCCAAAATACCGAAAACATTTCGAGAATTGAAAATTAGGAATATTGAAATTTCGGTACGGGATTGGTCTTTAAATTCTTGTCCCAAAAATTTTTGATTTAAGATTCGGAATCTCATTTTCGGTTTGGGATCCCATACCAAACCACTCCTAATATTTCATGATATGGCCTTTGTTTTTATATAATTTCAACCACTTGCAAAAGTACCAACCTGTTATAAATATGTCAAAGTTAGAAATATAATCTTTTAGTGAATGGAGTGGAGTAGGTCTAAAATATCACACTGTAATTATAGCACAAGAGGATGACAACTAAAAGAGGGAGGGATGGATGATGTTATTGAGAATTCTTTCTTTCTGTTTGCTGTGTCTTTTGATTTCAGTCGAGTGCTCTATTTATAGAGCAACTCGTATTACTACATTTGAAATTTACAACACCCTTTTTGACAATATGATATCCTACATCCCTCAAAGTCAGTTTTCAATTTGTATGGGCATTGAAAACTTCTACCAATGCTGGAAAACTTCTACCAATGCACTGTGGGCATTCATTACCTACCAGCATTTTCAACACTCCCCCTTGGATGCCCATATATCAACATCAGTTGCCTCGTTAAAACCTTGCTTTGAAAAACCTAGTGGGAAAAAACCATAGCGAAGGAAAAAGAGTACAACTTTTCCTGGATAGTTGATATAGTGTTAAATATGCTTATGTTGCCTCGTTAAAACCTTGATAGGAAAAACCCAGTGGGAAAAATCCTAATCGAAGGAAAAAGAGTACAACATGCTTGTATCATGGATGCTCCCCCTGATATGTATCTCCCCCTGATTCCGCATTCTCCAAACTTAGCTGTTTGGTAAGTCGACGTAATCCGATACTTTGCACTAATTTCTGAAACGTGCACTTTGGTAGAGACTTGGTGAACAAGTCTGCCAGATTTTCATTAGAACGGATTTGTCTGACTTCAATAACTTTAGCCTTCTGAAGCTTATGTGCACTGAAAAACTTTGGAGATATGTGTTTAGTTTTATCGCCCTTGATGAATCATTCCTTCATTTGGGCAACACAAGCTGCATTATCTTCATGAATGACAGTTGGATTGTCTGTCTTCGAAGTTAGACCACATGAACTCCGGATATGATGGATCATTAATCGTAACCAAGAACATTCACGACTTGCTTCATGTAAAACAAGTATTTCTGAATGATTTAAAGATGTAGCAACTAATGTTTGCTTTGTTGAGCGCCATGAGATTGCTGTATCTCCATTCTTGAACACATATCAAGTTTGTGAGCGGGCTTTATACGGATCAGAGAGAAAACCAGCATCTGCATATCCAACAAGGACCTGGTCATTTGTGGAGTTCTTTGAGTAGAAGAGACCCATGTCTGTTGTTCCACGAAGGTATCGCAATACATCTTTGACAACCTTCCAATGACGAATTGTTGGAGCAGAGCTATACCTTGCTAACAAGCTAATTGAAAAAGCTATATCTGGTCTAGTACATTGTGCTAAATACAAAAAAAGCACCTATTGCACTCAGATATGGTACTTCTGGACCAAGGACCATTTCATCCTCTTCTTTTGGATGGAATGGATCTTTCTTAATGTCCAGAGAATGAACGACCATTGGCGTGCTGAGTGGATAAGCCTTGTCCATGCCAAATCGCTTCAGGATTTTTTCAATGTAAGTTGATTGGTGGACCAAAATTCCACTGCAGGCCAAGACAATGTTTTGTTTTTCCAAGGTCTTTCATTTCAAATTCGCTTTTCAGATATTCAGCAGCTTTATTGAGCTCTTTAGGAGTTCCAACTAGGTTCATATCATCAACATATACTGCCATTATAGCAAATCCAGAATTGGATTTCTTAATGAACACACAAGGGCAAATGACATTGTTGATGTATCATTCTTTGATCAAATATTTATTGAGACCATTATACCACATTCGTCCAGATTGTTTCAACCCATACAATGATCGCCTTAATTTGATCGAGAGTATACCTCGTGGTTTGTTAGTTGTTTCAGGCAACTTAAGTCCTTCTGGGACTTTCATATCTATGTCAGTATCTAATTCTCCATATAGATACGCAGTGATGACATCCATAAGTCGCATGTCAAGCTTTTCTGAAACCACTAAACTTATTAAGTAACGGAACGTAATTGCGTCCATTACAAGGGAATATGTCTCCTTATAATCAATTCTAGGCATTTGAGAAAAACCTTGTGCAACGAGTCGTGCTTTATATCTTGTAATCTCGTTTTTCTCATTGCGTTTCCTTGTGAATACCCATTTTGTAACCCACGGGATTTACATCAGGCGGGGTTTGAACTACTGGTCCAAAAACACTTCGCATTTCCAAGGAATTTAATTCTGCCTGGATTACATCTTTCCACTTAGGCCAATCTTGTCTCTATTTGCATTCATCAACAGAGCGGGGCTCAATATCATCACTTAAGATGATTTCAGTGGCTACTGTGAATGCGAACATATCGTCAATGATTATTTTATTCCAATCCCACAATTCATTAGTACATGCATAATTTATGGAGATTTCTTTGCTTTCATGTACTTTTGTCTCTTCAAGGACATATGTCTCATCAAGGACATTTTCTTTTTCTGGAAGTACAAAATCATGAATTGTGGATTTGTCATTCATTATCTCTTTATGAATGATTTCATTTGGATTCAGTTGTGCCCTCGTCTTTCTCTTTCGAGGGGCTGAATCTTTTGAACCTAGTAGTCTACCACTCTTCAGGCGTGCACCAGATGAATCATTCGCTGCCACTTTATTTTGTCCAACAGGGACATTAATTCTTGCAGGTGCATTTGCAGCTGGTATATGTGATTTTGTCAATTTCATAGTATCATTAAATGCATATGGCATTTGATTGGCAATACTTTGAAGATGAAAGATCCTTTTCACTTCATTTTCACATTGAGTGTTACGTGGATCAAAATGAGACAAGGTGGGTACAACCCATGTCAACTTTTGCCGTTATTCTGGAACGGTCTTTTCTCCCCCTAATGACGGGAAGACTGTTTCATCAAAGTGACAATCAGCAAAACAAGCTGTAAACATATCACCTGTCAAGGGTTCCAAATATCTAATGATAGATGGTGAATCAAAACCCACATAAATTCCCAGTCTACGTTGAGGTCTTATTTTAGTGCGTTGCGGCGGTGCAATAGGCACATAAACAACATAACCAAAAACTCGTAAATGTGAAATGTTTGGCTGATGTCCAAACACGAGTTGTATTGAGGAGTATTGGTGGTTGGCTATAGGCCTCAATCGAACTAATGATGCAGCATATAAGATGGCATGTCCCTATGTAGAGACTGGCAATTTTGTTTTCATAAGTAGAGTGTGAGCTATTAACTGAAGCTGCTTGATCAATGCTTCTGCTAAGCCATTTTGAGTATGGACATGAGGAACAGGGTGTTCAACATCAATGCCCAATGTCATGCAATAATCATTAAAGGTTTGGGAAGTAAATTCACCAGCATTATCAAGTCGGATTGACTTAATGAGATAATATGGGAACTGTGCTCATAATTTAGTTATCTAAGCAAGAAGTCTCGCAAAAGCTACATTTCGAGTAGACAAGAGACAAACATGTGACCATCGAGTAGATGCATCAACCAAAACCATAAAATATCGAAATGGTCCACATGATGGTTGAATAGGTCCACAAATATCCCCTTGAATTCTTTGCAAAAATGATGGGGATTTAGCATCAACCTTTAGTTGTGATGGTCTAATTATCAAATTCCATTGAGAACAAGCCTTGCAAGGGTTATCATTTGAGATAACAATATCTCTGCTCAATAATGGATGTCCATTAGAGTTGGTAATGATACTACGCATCATGGTGGATCCTGGATGACCTAGATGGTCATGCCAAAGCATGTAAACTTTTGAATCAATGAACTTCTGGTTCATGACAGTATGTGATTCAATTGTCCTTATGTATGTATAATACAATCCACTCGACACACCACGCAACTTCTCCAATATACGCTTCTGGGTATCATTGGAGGTAATGCATAGATACTCCACATTTTCTGCACTTTTCGTTTCAATGTGGTATTTATTTAAACGTATGTCTTTGAAACTCAACAAATTTCGAGTAGATCGAGTAGCATACAACGCATTCTGTATGGACAATATTGTTCCATTTGGTAACATAATCTGGGCTTTCCCTGAGCCTTCAATTACATCTGAAGGTCCTGATATTGTTGTTACCCCTACTCTTGTAAGCATTAAGCTTGAGAAATACTTTTGATCACGAAGTATTGTATGTGTGGTTGCGCTATCTGCAAGACAAATATCTCCGCCATTTCTCATGTTCTGAGAATAACCACAGTTTTTATCCATGCTTTCTGAGTAAATGGAATCACAGTTAACAAACAATTTATAATAAGAAATTTACATGCCACTTTTATTGAATCTGAAATACTAGTTTTAAACTACAAGTTCAGCATAATAAAAGTACATCAAACATAAACGATTCAATCGGACCGGCATACTTCATTTCCCCTTTCCACAATAAAATCTGAAACATCTAGGTGGGTTGTGTTCAACTGCCCTGATAAGTCAAACACTGGATCAGGTATATCCATTGGTTTAGCCTGGTCGAGAAAATTAGTCTCGACACCCTTCTTCTTGAGGGAGGCTTGATACATATCCACTAGATGTTTTGGGGTACGACAAGTGCGCGCCCAATGCCCATTGCCACCACACCTATGGCAGGCTCCTTCAGAGTTCCTGGGAGCATTGTTCATATGAGCCTTGCCTTTATGGCGATTCACATTTTTGAAGCTTGGGCTTGAATTATGCCTCAGAACCTGGTTGTGAAACTGACCATCATGGTTCTTTTCTTTCCTGTTCCACCAACCTCGCTTGTGGCCACGTCCTCGTTTATGAATATCGCCACAAGAGGATGTGGTATTCACTTCGAGGGAAGCAGCATTCACTTATGGGAATGGTGTAGATCTAGTAGGTTGGGAATGATGGTTTTTCATCAGGAGCTCATTGTTTTGTTTAGCTACCAAGAGCACAGATATCAGCTGGTTGTACTCAGTGTAGCCTCGCACTCTATACTGCTGCTGCATGAGCACGTTAGAGGCATGAAATGTGCTGAAAGTCTTTTCCAGCAACATTTCCTCAGTAATAGTATCCCCACATAGCTTCATCTGAGAGGTAATTCTGAACAACGCAGAATTGTACTCTGCCACTGATTTGAAATCCTGGATCCTTAGGTGAGTCCACTCATAGCGAGCTCTTGGAAGAATCACCGTTGTCTGGTGATTGTATCTGTTTCTCAAGGCATTCCAAAGAGCTAACGGATCTTCAACCGTTAAGTACTCGCTTTTTAGTGCCTCATCAAGATGGCGACGAATAAAGATCATGGCCTTTGCTTGATCTTGAGAGGATGAGTTACTCTCTTCCCTGATGGTATCTCAAAGATTCCCTGCTTCCAGATGGATCTTGGTATCCAGTACCCAGGTAAGGTAATTCTTCCTGGTAATATCCAGGGCAGCAAAATCAAGCTTCGCCAAGTTTGCCATTTCTTTTCTGAAAGAAAATGAGATGTGTAAGAACTTGCAATAATATGTATTCCTGGAGGAATATAATGTTAGAACTTTTGGTTCTTACAAATTTTTCATTTTGATCTTCAGGCTAAAATGATAAGCACTTGAAACTTCTGGCTCGAGATTTTCAAGGTGAATGAGGAGGGCGATTGTACCGCACCATTCTCATTGAAATAATGTAACACAGAATGGGCGATTATTTCGCACCACTCAAGTTACAGGAAAATTTAAATACGCAGAGCAGGATGGGCGATTATACCGCACCATTTAAAATTGCAATGAAATTAAACAGCAGGTAAATTTAAATTTGCAGAGCAAGATGGGCGATTATACTGCTCCACCTAAAATTTGCAGTAAAATTAGATCTGTAGTCCAAGATAGACGATGATACCGCACCATCTTGGATTGCAATAAGATTAAATTTGCATTTCAAGATGGGCGATTATACCGCACCATCTTGGATCGCAGTAAAATTAACATAAATAAATACTGGGTTAGTAATCAATATCCAAACCAAACAAGAAATCAAAGATGTATGTAACTGTTAGGTTGAGAACTAAGAGCAGGCATGGAGCAAACAGTTTGTCGCGAGGGTATACCGCGTAGTTGAGGCAGAGGAAGAAGATGAACAGTAAAAACCTTAGAGGAAACAATTTTTTTTTTTTTTTTTCGTTCGGCTGAGAGAAATGAGAGAATGATTTCTTTTGGCTTAGGTAAATGAGACATTGTTATATTTAGAGACTCGTGCTGATAACGTATTATAAATATGTCAAAGTTAGAAAGACAACCTTTTAGTGAATGGAGTGGAGCATGTGTAAAATATCACATTGTAATTATAGCACAAGAGGATGACAAATAAAAGAGGGAGGGATGGATGATGTTATTGAGAATTCTTTCTTTTTGTTTTCTGTGTCTTTTTATTTCAGTCGAGTGCTCTATTTATAGAGCAACTCGTATTACTACATTTTAAATTTACAACACCCTTTTTGACAATATGATATCCTACATCCCTCAAAGTCAGTTTTCAATTTGTATGGGCATTGAAAACTTCTACCAATGCTGAAAAACTTCTACCAATGCACTGTGGGCATTCATTACCTACCAGCATTTTCAACACAACCAAATAAATAAAGACTTTTCTGAAATGGTAGGAGGACAGAATCTGGAAGAAAGTGCTCGATATAGAGCAACGCAATTAGAATATTGATCACAATTATGGGACACATGATTTGGCTAGTTGACGGGAAAGACTTACATGCACAGACATTTTATATTATAACTTTCTCGCATATCTTGACCAATAATACAATATTTTATATACTAACTTTCTGCATGACATTATATTATTATCTAAAACTCGAGGATGAATTGTAAGTCTCTATCCTACTTCACAGACATTTGCCTTACTAGCTGACCTTATCATTGACCTTATTTCTGTTTCTTCTCTCTCACAAGGTGTGCCCTTATGAATTAGGATAAAAGTGTTGGGGTAGGACTAGTGATTTCCTCCCAATGAAATGAAGTGGTTAAATTGGACCAATGGGAATCTGTAAGTTGTAGATTTGTGGGTCAAATCACCTCTTCCACAAGATGTGCTTAGGGATGGGCAATGGTTATAGCGGGCGGGTAACCGCGGGTATTACTCATAACTGTTTAAATCTTTATCTGCATAACTGTTTACCCGTTGGGTAATTGCATAAACAATTATATTCATACCTATAACCATTTATAAACAGTTAACCGTATTCATAACCGCGTACCCATGTAACCATAACCGGATACTCGTTTACTCATTTACCTGTTTACTGTTTTTTACCCATTTACCATTTTTTCACCCTTCTACACGATTTTTACCCATTTATAGGTAAATAGAAACAAAATGTTCATTAGCTGCCATTGTGGACTAAGTTTATGTAGAAAAAGCAATGTTTGGAAAAGACTTGAACATTGTTTGTCAAAGCTTCTTGTAGTATTACGGGTCTGTTCAAATTTATCAATGCTCAACAATGTGAAAACCCTTTGGGCATCACCTATCCAAAACCCAAGTAGAGATAGAGATATGAGTAAGGATTAGGACATGTTCAATGGGGCTACTACCTACGATCATGATTGCTTCGGTTCAACGGATTTGAGCTTAAATGTTGTAAAGTATCAGAGTCTTTTCTAATCCATACAAGTATAACTAGCAAAAATTAATCAAAAAACAAAGATGTTGAAACTTTCCAAATTCCCATTACCACAAAGTTTATAGCACTAAACTTTCGAGTACTCTAATGCTTTAGTCCGTCTAATCACAAAGTCTCATCGACTCGTTATCACCAAAAAAGGTCTACAAAAAAATGTAAATTGGATTAGTATCCCAATTAATTTCAGGGTTTTTAGTTCTTTCTTTAAATTTTACACTTATTAAAATAAACGGTCAAATGGGTACCCATTTATAATCGCGAGTAATCCTCATAACCGTCAATTTAAATTTCACGGGTAAATGGTTATGCCCATAACCGTTTATTTGTTTAAACGGTTCCCCATAACCGTAACCATAAATTTTAAATGGTGGATAACCGCGGTTACCCATACCCGTGGATATTTGCCCATCCCTAGGTGTGCCCTTATGAATTATGACAAAAGTGTTGGGGGTAGGAGTGGTGAATGCCTTCCAATGAAATGAAGTGGTTAAATTGGGATGAGGATCCTCTCCGGAACCTCTTTGTGGGAATCTAGAGGATCAATTAATCATGTTCGTTCATCATACATCGTGCGGTCAGTTTTCGTTAGGTAATGTTTATATTTAATTTTTAATAAATAATTTAAAATAAATTTTGATAGTACGATGTACGATGTGAGAATCCTAATCTGTTAAATTGGAATGAGGATCCTCACCGGATCCTCTTTGTAAGGATCCTGGGGATCCTCAAATCATGTCCATTTATCGTACATCGTGCGGCTAGAAATTATTTTAAATACTTTTATTTAAAATTAAATATGAATAGTATCTGATGAAAACTGATCGCACGATGTATGATGAACAGACATAATTCAAGGATTCCCAAGATCCTCAAGAGAATTTGGAGAGGATCATCATTCGTTAAATTGGACCATTGGGAATCTGTTAGTTGTAGATTTGTTTAGTAGAAAATGATTGCTGCAGAAAAAAGAAAAATAAACAGTGATGTTTTTTGAGCATGATGGGTTAATAAAAGTCAAGAAGATTCTCCATTATATTTGAAAACCTTACTCCCTGTCGATCGTAGTGCTCCTGTTCCACATAATTTCAGTGGACTGCAGACATGTGGAGCCATTGCTTGTTAACCTTCAACTACCTAAAGGATATGTTTGGAAATGCTCAGAATTGTTTTGTTGGAAGCGCTTTTGCTAGAACAACAACAAAATTATTAGTGAAAATCCAAGTGCTTTCTAGCAAAGTATTTGAAAGTGTGCTTCTTGAGTACTTTTGTAATCCAAAAATACTTCTAAATTATTCTTCCAAAATTCACCAAAAGTGCTTCTTATTTGAAAACGATGCCAGCCATTCCAAAAGCATTGCCAAACCAAATGCAGGTTTCTTAGCAAAGTATATATACGTTTCGTTGATGCATAGAAACATATCAACAGTAAAATTGAAATGCCAGAGCCACAATCAAAACAAACACAAACGTATACGTGAATCACCCATGTTTTACTTCGTCCATGAGGTTGTAGAGTGTTCTCATGAATAAATTATAAGGAAAACTAATGAAAAAGGTTTGAAAATTTTGAGTTTTAACGATAAGGACAAAATAAAGGGTAAAGTGAATAGTACCAGGATTGACTTTTTAGTGTTAAAATGTGGTTTTTCGTTAAAGTGAACAGTACCGGGAACTTTTCGTTAAAGTTCCCTAAATTATAAGGTTTCGTAACAAAGTACATATACGTTTTCTTGATGTATAGAAACAAATCAACAGTCAAAATTGAAACGCCATAACCACAGTCAAGATAGAAACAATGAATCAACGATATATGTGAATCACCCAATTTGGTCTTCGTCCACAAGGTTATATAGTGTTCTCATGAATAACTCATAAGATTACATCACATTAAACATCAAAAGAATGTGAAATTACCTTACATTAAACATCAAAGGAAAGAGATCTGTATACATCTTTTCTTATTCAGCATACTTATATTTGTTTTAGGAAATTTACGTTTGCATAAGTCCAAACAAGAGTGTCTAAAAGAATAAAATAAGTTTGCGTTATTCATTTCCCTAGGTCAAATCCCGAAATTACTTGTCAACTCAATATGTAACCTTCTAGATGAAGACACTAAATTCAACAATTTAGGGTTTTGTCCTCTACGTAAAAGGCAATGGCCGTGAGCTGCTCACGTACACTGTCCACAGCTATGCTTTTGGAATATTGCTTGTGCCGGCAACAGGCGTTCACACCAGAAAATGAAAGAACGAAACAAAAATGATGACAGATGAAATTAACTGATTGAAACTTCAGACCCCATCAGTCATCTAATCTCAGTTACTCAATTAATTAAGCTTCAATTATGAGCTTATATATTCCTTCTTTTTTGACCAAAACAAGCTTGGATAAAATCGACTTGATATTGAATTATTCATTACGGAAAGGGATCCTCTTCGGATTCATTCCACAAAGTCCACCAAGGTCACAAATATGGACCTTTGAAATTTGATTCAACGGCTAAAATTATTATAACTTTTAAAGTAGACCCTTGTTTGTAACTGTTGGATTAAATTTCAAAGGCCTGGATTTGTGGCCTTGGTGTACTTAATGGAAGGGATCTGGAGAGGATCTCTTTCCATTCGTTACTGCTAATATACTTGTCGGCTAGATCACAATATTCTTATTTTAAGCTAGACTAAGAGGAGTGTGGATGATTCGAATTTAAAACACAGTGAGTTGATGAATAAGACTTTGGTCACTAGATCAAGTCATTATTTGTCCGTTGACTTGATTTTTAGGGTGTGTTTTTAAAATGATTGAAAAAGTTTTTTATGAGAGTGCTTTTAAAACCAATCCTTAACAAAAATGCAATTAAATTCTAAAAATGCACTTGAAGCACTTCAAGTGCTTTTGGAACCCAAAAACACTTTCAGTCATTTAAATGCACTTTCAAATGAACCCTAACTTCTAGCTTTTGCTGCCATTGTTACTGTTATATGTCTATCTAACATTTTTGACATCTCTTTTGGAGGTGTTCTAATCCTTTAGTTTTTTTTTTTTTTTCAAATAATCAAATTTGGGTGGGCAAATTTGAGGGATATTTGTAGCTAGGTTCAAGCTGAAGAGCATCTCTAAAGAAGATGTCAAAATGTTCAGATAAGTTATAAGGATAAAAAAAAGACAACACTAATGGTCATTATGTTCTCCAACCAAAATGACAATTTTTATATAGCGATGACATGAAATGGCAACAAAGGAGTTGCAGCTACAAATATTTTTAATTAATTATTAAATAATTTTTTTTATCAATTTTCTATTGGTTAAATCTTTTATTATAATCAAGGTATTAAATATCGATGATATCGGAAATATCGGTAGTCCAAAAACACGGAAATTTCGATGGAAATATCGGGATATTATCGATATCGATAAAAATTGAATAAAAACCACGGAAATTGTAAGAAAAACTTGGAAATTTTTATTGAAACTTTGTAGGATGTTTATTTAGTCAATTATCTATTAGTTTATCACAAAAAATTGGAAGGAAATGCATTGCATGATGGATTTAACTGATTTAAGTTGATTATATAGCGAGCTGGCAAATATTGTGAGTGTAGAAAATATGTAGTAATTAATGAAAGAATTTTAAACACACCGTAATCATTTATATATAATGAATTAGTACAATATTTTACACTTTATACATTGCGTGGTAAGATACATGAGTAACTTAGTACCTATGAGGTTCAAAATTTTCACTATCTTCATCATCTCCATGTGTAGAGTAAGTGTATTGTGAAGAGTAGTCATCAAATGATAAATCCCCAAAATAGTTTTGCATGTAATTGTTAACATGCCACCCATATGGATCCGAGATTGGTTGACGTTGTCCATAAGCAAAATCATTTGAAGATTGAGTCTCGGTTTCTTTCTATGAGTCGCTCGATTCCATCCCAACAGGAATGAGATATGAAGGGTTCGGGATTACCAAACAAATGGGATTTGGAAACCAATCCCATATCGAAAATTTCGGTATTTTTCGGGATGAGATTCCCGAACTTTGGGATGGTTTTGGTTTGGGATTTTTTGGTTTGGGTTTGGGACTTTTTCGGTTTGGTTTGGGATTTTCGGGAATTTTTTCTAGCCCTACATGTAAGTGACCAAATAAAAAATAGAAAAATTAAAAACCACATGTCATTGACTAAGTAATTAATTGACACAATTTAAAATATAATACCACAAAAAATTTGGAATATGTGCAAATTTGTTTCTTGCAAAAAGAATTCAAAACAAAACGATATATATAAATATTTTAGCATATTTTCACAAAAACATAAGTGATATGGTGGTTAAGGTCTTGAAGAAGTGAAATGGGAGGGGTTCGAATCCCCCTATGCCCAAAATTGAGACTTTTCAGAAATTTTCAAGTATTTTTGGGTTTATTATCGATAATATCGTGATATATTAACGATAATAAAAGGATAAGTTACCAAAATATCGTCGGACCAAAAAAACGATAATATCGACGATATTTCGCTGATATTTTTGATATTTTGGTCCATAATTATAATTAATGTTGATGTTGACCGGTGAAATTCGTACCTCTTTCTTTATTCAATCAACGATGAAATGTGCCAATTCAATAATTAGATATCATTTATTAATTTATTTTATAATGAAATAGAATAATAATTTAATTTGTCATTCAAATGAAGAACAAAATTTTAAAACATGTCAAATTGTCACATACATGTCAAATTTTAACTTTTATGTTTAAAATTTGACATGTTCTTTGAAGATGGTCTAACCAACCATGTGATCCTTTGGGACATGTATATATATGTTTGCTATATTTAAGAAAAAGAATTTGGGTATTGATCAATATATTTAACACATGATTTCTAGGGCAGCAATCCTATTCATGTCACTCTTGAATATGGACTGCAGGTTGATTGGAGAAATAAAAAAAAAAGTTTAAAATGATTGTCGTGAACTATTTATTTTTATCGATGTTTGTTGTTATCTAATCTTTTTTGCACGTGAAAAGATTCATATATTCTAGATGGAACAAAGATCCTAAATACATGGTCAAACAAAGCATGGAGTATAGGGGCATTTTGGTCCAAAAGTTGGTTAAAGGGTTGAAATTCTTTCTTAAAATCATGGAACTATGTGTTGTTTTCTTAAAAAAAAACTATTAAAATGCGTTGAAATTTGGGAGGGAAACAAGTAAATAGGCATGGCCCGATTTAAGAGCAAGTCCACTGCATGTGATAGACCGGTGGACCGGCTGCTTTTTCTATCCAATTGCCCTGGCTCCTTGCTCTAGCCCATGTGGGCAATTGGGTTGAGGGGGGGGCCCGAGTGAGAGGGTGGGCTCGAATCGCAGGCCCAAGCGCCTGAGGCCGAATGATGCAAGACTGACGTCAGCCACGTTATAAAAAAAATTGCATCAGGCGCGTGTCGCACACGTGCATGTGGGTGTGTGTCACCGACAACTTTTCAGTTGGTGGGGCCCGCGGTCCAGAGGTCTGAAATGTTATCGTTTCCTGGGGCATGTGTCACCTTCTCGTCTGTTGGATTTCAACGGATACTTTTTTTGGACCGTTCCAACAGTAAAAAAAATTTTCAAACCTCCCCTAAACGGCTAGATGACGTGGGACAATATCAGCCGTTAGATTTTAGATCAACGGTCCATGCTATTTGCCTTTAAAAATTAAAAAAAAAAAAAGAAAAAAAGGGAAAAAAAAATCAGATATGTTACCGTTGTGTCACGTGGTACAATCTGGAGGGTTGGATTTCAAATTTTTTTAATCCAACGGAAGAAATTAATTAAGTTAATAAAAAAATAAATAAAAAATCTGATTTTTTTTTTAAATTAAAAAAAAAATTGATTTTACTTTTCTATAAATACCTTCTCATTATCTTCTACTTTACACCACAATTTCATATTTTCTCAAATACTTTCAACCACAGTCCAATCTTTCTCTCAAAGTTTCAATCCAATTGGTTTCCAACAAAATGACTAATGATGCAGGTACGAATTGGACGCTTATTGAAGATGTTACGTTGTGTTCTAGCTGGGTTGAAGTTACTCATGATCCGATTACGGGTAATGATATGCAGTTGCGAGAAATGTGGAGTCTTATTCATACCCTTCTTGAGAAAATTGGTCGGAAAAGAATGAAAGAATTGATGTCCAGTCGTTGGAGAATACTCAGCCAATCGTTTACTCTTTGGAGAGACGCCTTGGCAGAAGCTAGAAGTAATATTCGAAGTGGGGAAAATTTCGCGGATCAGGTAACAATATATTATTTATATGTTTGTACTATACCCAAATTTACATTAACTACTTTGATTATAATTATTTCTTCTCCCGCATTGTGTAGACACTTCAAGCACAAGCTTGGTATAATGCCAAAAAACAAAAACAAAAACAAATCATTCACCCGGTGGGAATGTTGGAATATTGTCAAAGATTGTCCTAAATTCAGAGTTGTGCCTGTCGGTCCAAAAGTTGTCATGAACAACACCCCTCTACACTCTATGCCCGATCATGACTCGCATGTTCATGAAAACGACATAGAACAAGTGCCGGAAGCGACCCTTGAACAAGGGTCAGGGTCGACCCGTTATCCAATTAAGCCTCAAGGTAAGAAGGTTTCAAAGAGAAAAAGGAGTGCTTCCAAGAATGATTATGCAAAATATATGTAAGAACTTGCTCGCCAAGGTGAATTGACTTTGGCATGGGAAATGGCTAAATTTGAGGCTGATAAGGCTACAAATGAGGTAAAAGCTCCAACTACTGAGAGATTATTTCAAGCTAATGAGAGAGAAAGAGAGCTACTTAGGCAAGAAAGGGAAGAGCTTAAAGAAAAAAGAATGGCTCAACAAGATCGTGACATTATGAAGGAGCCTGTAGAGGCGATGTCTCCGAATTCTAAATATTTTTGGAATTCGGAGAAAGCGGACGTGGTGTGAAGGAGGCGTGCAAGAGAAGCGAGAGCAAGAAGAGATGGTCTTAGCACCACAAATTGGTTAGGTGATGATTTTCCATTCACGAAGGACTAGGGAATTTGTTTTTAATTGGAGCCCATAATTTTCCAATCACTTTGGGTTGTAATTTATTATTTATTGAATATAGTACTTTATGTTGTTTCCAATTTATTGAATTTGGTACTTTATTTAAACTAAGAGAATCTTTATTCAAAAGACATAAACACACCAAATAAAATTACATAAATATACCAAATAAAATTACAAACACACCAAACAAAAAAAAAAACTCACTAAATGAACTTAAAAAACACACCAAATAAAATTAAATAAACATACCAAATAAAAACAAACACACTAAATGAACTTAAGTTTCTTGAGCTTGTTTCACTTCCCACTGGTGCTCTATCAAGTCAATTTGCCGGGCATCGTGAATATTTGAGTCCTGAAGTGAAGTATATCGTTGAATAAGCCTTTCATTGTAACGTCCATCCCCTTGTAATGGCTCGTGTTGCATGGGTTCTTCGGTGGCGTCATGAGCGCAATATATTTCTAGAATTGTTCATCGTGTCTGGCTCATATTCATCAACGGCATCATAATCACACTCATCTTCCACAATCATGTTGTGAAGAATGATGCACGTCATCATGATGGATTGAAGCGACTCTAAATCAAACATTCTGGCAGCACGTCTGATAATCGCCCAACGAGCTTGGAAGATACCAAAACAACGCTCCACATCCTTCCTACACCCCTATTGACAACTTGCAAAGTGTTTTTCCTTTGCACTTCGTGGACGTGGCACTGTTTTGACAAACGATGTCCACCTTGGGTAAATGCCATCTGCTAGGTAGTATGGCCCGTGGTACTTATGTTTGTTGACCCAGTACGTGACTCTTGGTGATTTTCCTTGCAGGACATCATTGAACACTGGGATTGGGCAAGGATATTGAGGTCATTTTGAGCTCTCGGAATACCGAAAAAAGCGTGCTAAATCCATGTATCAAATGATGCCACCGCCTCCAAAATGATACTTTTTGCTCATTTTCTGTTCCCATAAGCTCATTGCTATGTACTTGGACGTTTTTCCAGGTCCAGTGCATACAGTCGATGCTTCCAATCATCCCGGGAAAACCTCGCATCTCACCCTTCTTTAGAAGCCTTTGCACGTCCATCTCAGTAGGTCTCTGGAGGTACTCTGTGGTGTATATAGATTCGATTGCGAAGCAAAACCTCATTAGGGACTAAAGAATGGTTGATTTTCCCATCCTCGCTATCTCATCCACTTGGTCTGCAGATGCTCCATATGTAAGCATACGTAAGGCAACAATAATTTTTTGCTCAGGAATGAGACCCATAACACCAAAAGCATCATTCCTTTGCACAAAGTAAGAATCATGGTTGCAAACAACAATCATGATTTTGTTGAACAAATGTCGTTCCATTCTAAAACGACATCTAAAGTATGTATCAGGGAATGCACTGTTACGGACAAAATAGTCGTCCAAGAGATCCGTACCTCGTCGTTGCCTGCTTCTATCAATGTTTGCAGAACTGCTGGGCCTGGAGATCTGAGCCACAGCTTGGATGACTCGATGAGAATATGAGGCTCTTTGGCTTCTTGCTTCGTCATCTCTCCTTCTACGCTCCTTATCCTCATCCTCTTCCATCTCATTTTCGCCCACCGTGAGCTTGAACATTTCTTCCCCTTACTTAAACAATTCTTTCTCTTGCTCATCGATATCCCACAACATCCTTGAAGAAGACATTATAAGAAGGAAGTAGAAACTATGAATAATGATAGAGATTTTGATTTTGGTGTGTGATTTCTTAGGATGGATGGTGGGTTATATGGAGGAAAAAGAAAGGATTAGGTTGTAGATAATGCCACGTGGCATGCCGTCATTCGTTAAAAGTCTGATCGAAATCTATCTTCAAAGATTGTAAACAGATTGTGACACGTGGCGCGACGTGATTGGTTAAAAATCTTATCGGAAATCTATCCTCAACGATTCTGAAAAGGTAACGACACATGACACGACGGCATTGGATAAAAATCTTAATGAAATCTACCAACAAAAATTGTCTTTTCGGATAATGACACGTGGCGCAACGAGAACGATTAAAAATCTTATTCGAAATTACAAATAAAATTATTTTGTATTATTTTATAAAATAAAAAATACTAATATTTTATTGCCTATTGCCACGGCTATTTAGTTATGGGTGGAGATGCAAAAGGCAATTATTGTTCATTAAAAGCAGTTACTGTTCACTGGAGGGGATTCAATAGGAAGTTGCCCTAGGGGGCCTTTCATACGCTGGAGCTGCTCTAAGGGTTTCAAACTTAGGTATGCATGCGTACATCATCCAAAAGTTCACAAAATAATAATATGCCAAAATTTGTTAAGATATCGAGAATCACTAGCCTTTTTCTTTAAATAATCAAATATGTAGGAGAAATTGAAAACATGAGTTTGACAGAGAGAAATGAAAAGGTGTAGTCTGGTTTGCATCTTTTGGAAAAAAAAATGGAGAAATTAGGTTCCCATTCCTTCTTTTGCTCTCCATTGATTAAAACCTTATTCATTTTCAATTTTTGATTAAGGTCCTTGGGTATTAATAACATCATTAATTATTTCAATAATAAAATATTTTTAACTAAAAATATTCATTTAGTGTTAAAAATGTTACAATTAGTTTATTTATATTTATGGCTAAATTTTTTATCATATATTTTTATTTTTAGTTTGTACCCATTTTTAATTTGCAAACCTTTATTAATTTGTACCAATTTTCTTTTCAATTTTAATTTGTACCCATATATTAATTTCTTTTTGTGCCCATATTTTTTAAAGTTTTATTTGTATTTGTGCCTATGTGTTTACCATCACGTGACATTGTATAATTAATCAATGATAGAAAAATTACATATGGTATATTTATGCTTTATGGCTAAACTTTGTATCATATATTTATATTTTTAGTTTGTACCCACTTTTAATTTGCAACCTTTTTTTTTTTTTTTTAAATTTGTAGTATTTTATTTTTAGTTTTAATTTGTACCCATGTATTAATTTCTTTTTGCGTCCATATTTTTAAAAATTTCATTTCTACTCATAATTTTTTAATCTTTTATTTGTACCCTAATTTATTTATAATGTACCCATTCTTCTTTATTAATGTACCACTTTGTTATATGTGAAATGTACCAATTTTTTTAACACTATGGATACATTCTTTTGCCATTTATTATTTCTTACTGTTACATAGTTTTTATCCATTTATTCAATTAAAATGTTTGAATTTTTTTATTGAAGCCGTTTCTAATAGTATTATAATGAGGGATTTTAAATTTATAGGATTATAAATCTCATAAAATATCAAACAATTAATGTCAAAACTAAAAAAATATAAATATTAATAGTAACATAATGAGATGTACAAAGTCAAGGGACTTTGATCAAACTTTGTATACCATTAAGGTTTTAGTCAAAGAGTGTTAGAGACTAGAGACCGCATCCAAAGTATCCCAAAAAAAATTCTACAAATTTTATATGGTTAAACGATTCGTGGCTTTTTGTCACACATTTCAAACGATATATAAGAATATTATTATGTGTTTTAAGATTTCATTTGTATACACCAACAGTTTATCTTCTTCCTATTTTCATTACTTTCAAATTTTTCTACGCGTTAACAACTATTAGGAACTAAATAGCACACATATTAGTTTGTTGAAATATTGAGTCATTTTGTTAGACTTACTCGAGTATTGAGCATAATTGTAACAATAAAGCGCATTTGCACAATCGCTTCATATACTTGCAAATAAAGTTTGAAAGATAACACTACTACAATACATAAACATTGCCAGAAAGCTAGAACTCACTAAATTTGTTCAAACAAAATATTTTTTACTTTCTTTCTTTTTGGGATTGAACAAGTTGTATATAGGTTAGGCTTGTGCTCCTAGGAGACATATGTGTTCGCTCAATTTAAAAGTTAGGATATCGATTGCCACTCAGTACTACGGTCTGGTGATATTCCTCTTTACTTGTAAGTGAGAGGTCTTAGGTTCGAATCTCGTGGATAACGAATTCAGATACCAAATTAGGTGGTCCATTGTGTGGCGTAGCTGAATTCCCCTTTCTCCTTAGTGTAAAATATAACGGTGTACTAAAAAATGGTTTGGATATTGATCAATATACTTTTTCCATGCATAAGTTAGCAACTACCCTAATCCAATTCCTATTTGTTGATGCAACCTCTTTATGAATGTATCATGGGAGGTTTTGTCCTTGCCTTCTTGGATGAGGACTTTAGGTGGTTTGTATAGTGATGGAAATGACCAAATGAAGAAGAAAATCTTCACCTAAGTGGCTTTTGCAATCATAGATATCATGACCTTAGTGGAGCATTGAGGTAATCTCTGTCACAAATATATACATATATATGGGATTTGAACACTTGGAAGTTGAAACTCAAACTTTCTTTTTGGCACTAAAGAGAATGACATAATTTGCCCTTTTACTTGATTTCAAATTGACTTTTTTTTTTAGGATGTTCAAGAAATGTGGACAGGTCACAAATATATACATATATATGGGATTTGCACACTTGGAAGTTGAAGCTCAAACTTTCTTTTTGCCCTTTTACTTGATTTGAGATTGACTCTTTTTTAGGATGTTCTAGAAATGTGGACAGGTAGAAGCCTTTGTGCACCACACTTGTTGTTAGGCTTTAGCATTTTTCTTGTTTAGCTAGCTTCTGAAAGATAAAAAGGAGAGAGTGGGGTTGCAATCCATTAAAACCACGACAAGAAGAACCACCACCATGTTCTTGGTGATAAACTCCAAACCCTAAAAACCACCACTTTGTAAAGAAGATTTGGCTTAACATTACCATATGAGGATGGGGCTCAATTTTTCATAGCGATCATCACATTTTGTGTACAGATTCGACGCGGAGCTTTCAGAAACCATTCATTTTATTCATGATTTTCAGTTCTAACATCATGAAAAAAGATGAAGTCATGGTGTGTACATTGTGAGAAAAAGAGGAAAAAGTTGGAGAGTACCATTTTGGGAGATACTCATTTCTATTAATAATCTCAGTTATGGTATAATTATACTTTAATTAACATTAAACATTGAATTGACTAACCACTTAGTACTACGGTCTAGTTATATTCCTCTTTACTTAGTAAGAGGTTTTAGGTTCGATTATCGCCAAAGACGAATTTGAACCACATTATTGCTAGCCCATTATAAGGCTAAGCCCACCCCTCCCCTTAGTATAGATAATATCGTTTGTTTAAAAAAAAAAACATTGAATTGACTTCCTAAACAAGTACACTACTTAAACCATACAATAGTAACAGTTTGCAAAACAAATTAAGTAGCAGCTGTCAATCAGTCCTTTTGCCATGTGTCAGGCCATTATTTTTTAAACAAACGATAGTAACTACATTAAGGGGGTGGGAGCGTGGGCTAAGCCTTATAATGGGTTTGCCATAATAATGTGGTTCAACTTCACATTTGGCAAAAATTGAACCTAAGACCTCTCACTTACAAATAAAGATGAATACCACTAGACCATAGTACTAAGTGGCGCCAAGCCACTATTATTGATTCTCTTTTATTCAAGGCTCCTGTTGTGTGTGCATGGCCTTGGACTATTTTGTATTGAGGCTGGATCAGAAATTTAGAACACATCAAGGTGTTAGATGATGAATCAAAATCATCATACAGTCCTATAATAGAGCAACTAGATTTCGATGAGTGCAAAATAAGAACTATAATTCAAGCGTTAAATCTTTGTGGAGTGTTAATAATAGCTCCCTCTATTTTCTAAACATATTATTCATATAGCAATGAGCTAATAATTTGACTAGAACATCGAATTTTACACAATGCACATACAATGACAAGCATAATACTATTAGGCATAATCGAATAAATGGTCCCTGTGGTGACAAGGTAATCGAAATATAGTCCTCCTGGTAAAAAAATTAGGATTTAAACCCTAGTGGCGTAGTCCATTAGCAAGTTTAGTCTAAAAATGAGATTTCAGTTAAATGCATGGGCAAAAATGTATTTTACCTTACTCTTTCGTCTATTCACATTCATCATATCTCAGTCTGTAAAATGCATATCTTTTTAGCTGCCTATTGTTGTGTAAAAGCAAGAAGTCAAGAAGTGTTTTCTGCACTACATTGAAGAAATGGAAGCTCCAATGAAGTACATTTGCCTTGTAGCATTTCTTTCAATTCTCGGCAATGTACTTCATTTAGCTGATTTATGCCGAGAATTGGAAGTTGGTACTGTTAGCATTCATAAGACTACTATCTTATATATGAAATCAATCAATGAGAATTGGAGATTATGAATTCTGGAATTTGAGAGGAAATTGTAGAGAGAAGAAAAATGGAGGAAAGGCTTCTGTATTCATCACATTCACACACACACACACACACACACACACACACACACACACACACACACACTATGCACCATAATACCGTTAGAGAGAAAAGAGAGAATGAAATATTCTCTTATTACATCATGTAAATCTAACCATCCATTTTATCTACCCTATGAAATAGTGACACATGGCATAAACCATCACTTACTCTAAGATTACATCTTAGCTGCACACTTGGACTGTGATCCAAGGGCTTACATTAAAACTGAGTTTTACACTTAATCTCTCTACAATTTTAGCAAGTACACTTACACACCAACACTCGCTTCTAAGTGTTGTGCGGAAATTACACCTAGAGCCTTCCTTAAATACTCAAATCGATCTTTTGCTAGAGCCTTGGTGAAGATATCTGCAACCTGTTCTTTAGTCTTGCAATATAGCAGATCAATCTCACAATCTTGAAGAACATCTCGAATGAAATGGAACCTCCTATTTATGTGTCTGGTTTTGTGATGATGAATTGGATTCTTAGTTATAGCATAGCCGAAGTGTTGTCACACAGCAGCTGAGTTGGTTCCACTTGTTCTTCACCAAAATAAGAAAGAACAAATCTTAGCTAGATGGCTTGAGCAGTTGCTTTAGCTGCACTAATATATTATGCCTCTGCAATTGAAAGAGCTACACTGCTTTGCTTGATTGCGGCCTAAGAAAACACACCAGAGCCAAGATTAAAGGCATAACCAGATGTACTCCTCATGTCATCTTCACTTCTAGCCCAATCACTATCACAATAACCAATTAACATTGCTCATTTTCCTTTCTCATAGGCAATCCCATAGTTCAATGTGCCTTGTATGTATCTCATGACCCTTTTAGCTATCCTCATATGCTTCTTGGTAAGATTGTGCATGAATCTAGCCAATAAGCTTGCATCAAACATAATGTTTTGCCTAGTTGCTGTTACATATAGCAAGCTTCCAACCATTTGTCTATACAGTGTTTCATCTGCCAACTCACTTCTATAAACCTTTGAGAGTTTCTCATTCACAACTAAGGGAGTTGCAACAGATTTGCAATCTCTGAGCCCAAACTTATCTAGCAATGTCTTTGTATATTTCTTCTGGTGCAAGAAAATGCAGGATTCTGTTTGCAATACTCCAAGACCTAGACAATGATGAAGTAATCCTAGATCAATCATCTCAGCTTTAAACTCAAACATCATCTCTTTTGAACTTCCTATGTAGATAATATCATCTACATATAGTGACACAATGAGAATGCCACTTTCAGATGTCTTGATATACAATGTTGCTTTACCAGGGCTTATGTGAAAACTAGCTTTAGTAAAGTAGGAATTTATTTCTTCATACCAAGTTCTTGGAGCTTGCTTTAGACCATATAGTTCTTTCTTGAGTCTATACACTTTGTCCTCTTTGTTATGTATCACAAAACCATGTGGTTGGTCTACATACACTTCCTCATTCAACATTCCATTAAGAAATGTTGACTTTACATCAAATTGGAGTAGTTTCCATCCTTTCTGTGTAGCAAGTGCCACCAATGTTCTAATGGTGTCAAGCCTTGCCACAGGGGCAAATGTTTCATTGAAGTTTACTCTAGGTTTCTGAGAGTAACCCTTTGCCATCAACCTTGCCTTGTTTTTCTGCACAGATCCATCCAAGTTTAACTTAGTCTTGTAGACCTATTTAACACCAATAACTAGTTTATCAAATGTCCTATCAACTAATTCCCAAGTGTTGTTCTTCTCAATCATTGAAATTTCACTTTCCATAGCCTTCTGCCATGATTCATCCTTGGCAGCTTCTTCAAAGTTTTCAATTTCAATAATACACAAGATGCAGTTCTCATACACTTTTGCAATGCTGTTGAACTTGAGAGAATTGTGATCAACATCCTATGGACCTGTTATTCCCCTTTGATCAATGATCTCAGTATTTGAACTTGGAAAATCACAATCTTCAGTTGCTACACACTGTGCTTCAGGATCACAAGAACTCCCTTCACAACTTTGATTTTCTTTTGTCATCTCAGAGATTGAGATACTAACACTCATTTCCTTCTGTGCATTCCAGTCCCAACATGCATCTTCATTGAATACAACTTCTTTGGAAACATTTACTTTCCCAGTCTCAATGTTATACAACTTGTACCCTTTCTCGCAGCTACCATACCCTAAGAAAATACACCTTGTACTAGCCAAATTCAGTTTCTGTCTCTGTTAACTTGGTATATAAGAGTAACACAATGAACCAAACACTTTTAGATGGTTAATCCCTGGTTTCCTCCCACTATATTCTTTAAATGGTGTTTTCTTATTCAAAGCCTTAGTTGGACATCTATTCATAATGTACACAAAGGTATTGACTGCCTCAGCCCAAAATTCAAGTGGAATCTTCTTCTCCAGCAGAAGACACTTAGCCATTTCCACTATGGTTCTGTTCTTTCTTTCTGCTACACCATTTTGCTATGGTGTATATGGAGTAGTGAGTTGTCTCTTCATGCCTAAGTCATCACAAAACTTGTTAAACTCCATTGAAGTGTAATCTCCCCCTCTGTCATTTCTAAGCTTATTCAGTTTGTAACCATTATGCAATTCCAAGTAGCTTTAAACTTTTTAAACACATTGAGTACTTCAGACTTATATCTTAAGAAGTAAACCTAGCACATTCTTGTGCATTCATCTATAAGGCTAAGAAAATATTTATTCACAGCCTTTGTAGTTGTCTGCATTGGACCACAGATGTCAGTGTGTACAAGCTCCAAATGAGTTAATGCTCTATTAGTTCTTCCCTTGGAAACGCTTCTCTGCATTGTTTACCAAGAACACAGCCTTCACACAATCTTTTAATAGTTTTGATTTCTAGTAATCCTACCACTATTTCTTGTTCCTACAATAGTTTCAAACTGCCCATATTCAAGTGTCCCAATCTTTTGTGCCATATAAGAGTAGATTGACATACACTTGCCTTAAAAGCAATATGAATTCCAAACTGCAGCTTCATTAGAAAACTTCTATTTCCCTTCATTGGCACCCTTGCAACCATGTTTGAGAAAGAACAGTCATCATACACTTCAACCTTGTTGTCTCCAAATATCAAGAAGTAGCCATGCTCCATCATTTGACCTACGTTGAGAAGATTTTCTTTCAATCCAGGCACATGCATTACTTCCTTGATGTATCACTTACCCATTTTGGTTTCAACTACTAATTTCCTTTGCCAGTTACATCAACAAGCTGTCTAATTCCCATCTCAACCTTTGCTGTCATATTTTTATCAATATCAACAAGCAAATCTTCTCTACCTGTCATATGATTACTACATCCACTATCCATATACCATACATTCTCAAGACTTTTTACACTAGCATTAACATTATCACTAGCATAAAACTTAATTGGTGTAGATTCAACCTTAGTGGCATAGTTGAGCTGTTGCATTGGTTTCTTGCTATTGCATTTTCTTGCAATGTGCCTAAACTTGTCACAGTTATAACACTTTGGCTTGCCTTTGAATCGACACTCACCAAAATGCAGCTTGTCACAATGCTTGCAAGGATTTCTAGCACCATCAATGGATCTGTTATCCCACTTTTTACCTTTTGCCTTCCAATTCTTCTGGTACTTTGTATTTTGATTCCCATAGAATTTAATTGGCTTAGACTTTACATTAAGACTAGCAAATGCCCTCTCAGTTTTGTTCCCAAAATGTTATACCTTAATTCTAAACCCTAAAATGCCTATCCAGCCTTAATTCAAAACTCTTCAAGGAAGCAACAACTTCTTGCACTTCAATCACATCTAAATCCTTTGAATGCTTAGTAACAGAACAAATAGAATCATATGTTGAAGGCAAACTAATCAGCAATTTTTGAACTATTCTCTCTCGAGATAAGTCCTCTCCATAGCTTCGCATTTGATTTATCAAATTAAACAGTTTTGTAAGATAGACAGAAAGTGATTCATCATCGTTCATTCTTGTATATTCAAATTCTCTATGAAGACCTTGCAATTTGACACTTGTAACCTATTTATCACCATGGTATTCTTGCTGCAGAATATCCCATGCACCTTTTGAGGTTTCTTCATGGGAGATTCTGAGGAATATCTCATCTGAGACTACTCCCTGAATCAGGCCCAGAGCTTTAGCATCCTTCATGAATCTCTTTATGAGAGTCATCTTCCCAGCAATGCTTGATTGTTCTTTTTCTTTCTTCTTCATATCAGATTCATCATCTTTCTTCAAATTTGAGCTCTCAAGCCCCTTTTCCACAAGATCCCATAACCTGTGAGACTTGAAAATGGTTTTCTTCCTTATACTCCAAAACTCATAGTTATCGCCGTTGAAGATCGGTGCTCTCAACTCGCTATTACCATATCCTGCCATGTTAGACTCAGATCACAGACAACTCAAGCTCAATTTCAAGTTTCTTGGTAGTTCCTTCATAGATCCAAACGCCCATTCTCAATTGATTGAACCTGGATCTGATACCATGTTAGCATTCATAAGACTATTATCTTATATATGAAATCCATCAATGAAAATTGGAGATTATGAATTCTGGAATTTGAGAGGAAGTTGCAGAGAGAAGAAAAATGAAGGAAAGGCTTATGTATTCATCACATTTACACGCACACATTGTGCACCATAATATCGTTAGAGAGAAGATAGAAAATGAAATATTCTTTCCTTACATCATGTAAATCTAACCATCCATTTCATCTACCCTATGAGATAGTGACACATGGCATAAACCATCACTTACTCTAAGATTACATCTTAGCTGCACACTTCGACTGTGATCCTAAGAGATATATAGATGTCAAGTTATGAAGAAATGAATAACAAATTGTTGATAGGAGGATTACAAAATTTTCTATATGAGCATTATAAAAACATGCATGAGAGATTTGTAGATTATACGTTCAAAATAAGAACTTGCAAATCCCTTGTAACTTGAAAGTTTCCCATACAAACATAAGAAAAATCATCAGTAGAGGAACTAGATTTCGATGAGTGCAAAAAAAGAACTATTATTCAAACGTTAAACCTTTTTGGAGTGTTATTAATAGCTCCCTCTATTTTCTAAACAAATTAATTATATAACCATGAGCTAATAATTTAACTAGAATATCCAATTATAAACAATGTACATACAATGACAAGCATAATACTCTTAGGCCTAATAAGATAAATGGTCTATGTGGTGACAAGGTAATCGGAAGATAGCCCTCGTGGTCAAAAAATTAAGATTTAAACCCTTTTTGTTTAGTCCATTAGCAAATTTAATCCAAAAATGAGATTTCAGTTAAATGCATGGGCATAAATGTAGTTTACCTCACTCTTTCTTCTATTCACAGTCTTCATCTCTCTGTCTGTAAAATACATTATCCCCTCCTATATGTAAAACACATATCTTTTAAGCTGCCTATTGTTGTATAAAAGCAGGAAGTCAAGAAGTGTTTTTTGCACTGCATTGAAGAAATGGAAGCTCCAATGAAGTACATTTTTTCCTTGTAGCGTTTCTTGCAATTCTCGGCAATACTTCATTTAACTAATTTATGCTGAGAATCGGAAGCTGGTTCCCTGTGCTTCAGCAGCACATGATCAAAATTGCTGCAGTTTCTGCTGATTGTTGCAGCCAAGTAAAAAGGATAGCCCATAAACCTAGCTATTTATATGTCGTACGTGATGCTTTCGAATACCGCTAAGGATAGCCCAGAACCCTAGCTGGTTCCAAAACGTTGTAACATTGTTGATCGTCCCGCTGGTTTCAAGAGTAGAGGTTTTTTTTTATTTTTTATTTATTTCATTTTTTAATAGAAAACTCAGTTGCTACCAAATGCCTCATCAATATACATCTGTAATTGAGTGGTGTTAGACCATCCCATTGTCCTATTTCCCCACCAACATTATAATTCCACCCACTATAAAAAATTAAAAATTTGACATCTGTTGTAGGCCTATTTGACTGAACTATTCTAAGGGAATAGAGAAGAGGAGGCTGGAGGCAATAAGAGAGAGAAGAAAGAGATTTAATTGTGAGGTGTGTGTTGTATCACCCTATTGTGCCTTTATTTATAGTAGTAGGATAGGTTAAATCCTTACCCTTTTAGGATTACAACTCTAATAGGATATTAACTACTAAAGGGATATTCAAAGATCTCCCTAAATACACTAGGATTTACAAATCACATTCTTATTCTAAATATGACTGCAACACTCCCCCTTGAGTGTGTAAATACTCAAAGAAAACATCGCATTAGATCTTTAGCAGATAAAGTAGAACAATTGATGAAGTCGGCGGCACAACGGGCGAATGCGAGTCTCAAATTTAAAGAAAGTATGCATTGGTAGTAAAACTCACAAAACCTCGCTATGGTAAAACCTAAGGCAGGTAAAAACCCATAGACTAAGGAGAAAAGTGAGAAGTATGCATAATGTTTAAAACAAACGTCAAACAGGACTAAAGTAGTGAACTCAACGGAGTATGATCATTTCAGGATGGGTGCCTCATTAAAACCTAGTTAGGTAGCAAAAACCCAATGGAAAAAATGCTCCTAATCGTAGGAAAAATAGTACATTAAGATCAAGTGAGTATGCTTCAGGATACTCCCCATGAGTTAGACATAACTTCCAAATAAGAGAACTACTAGCAATTCAACTCAGATAATTTACGCATACTGATTCCTTAGATGAGCTTCTGAAAAGTAGACTTGGGCAATGACTTGGTAAAGAGATCGACCAAGTTGTCATGGGAACGGATTTGCTTGACTTCAATGTTCTGATGTTGTTATTGCCGGTGAGAATAAAAGAACATTGGCTCTATGTGCTTGGTGTTGTCTCCCTTGATGTATCCCTTTTTTAACTCCTCGATACATGTTGCATTGTCTTGAAAGATCGTCGTAGGAAGGTCAACGACGAAAGTAAGACCACTAGTGCTTCAAATATGTTCCATACTGCTCTCAACCAAAAGCACTCACGCGATGCTTCATGCAGGGCAAGGATCTCAACATGGTTCGAAGAAGTCGCAACTAGCGTTTGCTTGGTAGACCTCCAAGATATAGCGGAATCTATAACGGTAAAGACATAGCCCGTTTGAGAACGTGCCCTATGTGGGTCAGACAAATATCTAGCATCTGCGTAACTAACAAGGCAGGAATCAACTCGAGAACCGAGAGGGACAGGGGCTCCTCTCAAGGATTCGTGGGTGTAGAACAAGCCCAAATCCGTCGTACCCTTGAGGTAGCGGAAAATGTCTTTAATACCATTCCAGTGTCTGCGTGTGGGCGCATTGCTGTATCTAGCCAAAAGATTAACAACGAAGTAGATGTTAGGTCTAGTGCATTGAGCCAAGTACAATAAAGCCCCAATTGCACTTAGGTATGGAACTTTTGGCTCCAAAATCTCTTCCTCATCCTCCTTTGGACAGAAGGGATCCCATTTAGCATCTAAAGTCTGAACGACCATAGGAGTACTCGAAGGCTTCGCTTTATCCTCATTAAAATGTTGCAACACCTTTTAGGTGTAGTTCAATTGATGTACTAGGATTCCATCCAAACAATACTCAATCTCTAGGCTGAGACAATATTGAGTTTTTCCAAGATTTTTCATCTCAAATTCCGATTTCAAGTGAACGATAATTTCCTCAAGCTTTGCGGGAGTTCCAGTGAGGTTCATGTCATTGACATAAACTGCAACGATCACAAATTTGGAATGTGACTTCTTTATGAACATGTATGGGCATAATTCGTTGTTCACATAACCCTGACCTATCAAATATTCACTCAGACGGTTTTACCACATCTGCCCAGATTGTTTCAATCCGTAGAGTGATATCCTCAATCTAATAGAGAGAGTGTTCCGTGGTCTATAACTATTTGAACTAGTCAATGGAAGTCATTCTGGAACTTTTATGTAGATTTTCGTATCTAGATCCTCATAGAGATACGCGGTTACCACGTCCATAAGTTGCATATTCAGTTTTTTCAGAAACTACCAAACTGATAAGGTAGCGGATCGTTATGACTTCCATTACTGGGGAATACATCTCCTCAATCAATCCCAGGGCGCTGAAAGAAGCCTTGCGCTACGAGACGTGTTTTGTATCACACTATTTCATTCTTCTCATTATGCTTCCTCACGAAAACCCACTTGTAGTCCATGGGCTTCACATGTGGTGGAGTAGGAGCTATAAGTCCAAACACCTTACGTTTCGCAAGCAAATCGAGTTCGACCTGGATTGCTTATTTCCAGTTTGAACAATCCATTCTACGTCGGCATTCTTCAACGAAACGTGGTTCAATGTCATCGCTAAGCATGATGTCAGTAGCTACTGTGTACGGAAATACATCGTCCACGATCATCTCATTCCTATTCCAAACCTCATCCAATATTGCGTAGTAGATTGAAATCTCGCGATTCTCAGGAAGTCGAGTTATCTCTTCTAAGACATCACCGTAATCTAGAATAACCTCATGCGTTGGAACAGATGAGTGAGCGATGGTCGGATTCAAACTAAGGTCACTAGTTTGTGCCATTTTCCTCTTCCGGGGTTGTGAATCCTTTGAACCAAGGGGTCTGCCATGCTTCAGGGTCAGAGCAGATGATTGGCTAGTCGCCAATGTACCAGGCCGCATGGAAGGTGTGGCGTCCCTATCTTCGGGGACGGTCTAGCCTTCCCAAGCAGTATCACGGCATACACGGGGTACGTCTATCCTTGCAGGTGCATTTGCAGCGGGTATATGTGATCTTGTCACCTTAGCTAGATCAGTAAAAACATCCGACATGCTTTGAGCAATGCTCTGAAGATCTATAATTCGTCACACCTCAGTTTCAGACTGGGCAGTGTTGCCAAAATTAGATAACCAAAATTAAACTCATTAAGTCTCGAATTTTAGAGCTCGCAAGTATACGAATTGGATGATATAGCATATAAGCACGAATATTGTACCACAGAGATCGAATTGATTCTAAAAGTCTTACTAATTAAATTGAAACAAATTATAGTTGAGAAACTTTAACAAAAAAAAAGATAGATATGATTTGAATTAAACTTAAATGAAATACAACTTAAAAATAAAATGCATAAAATAATAAGATTAAAAAAAAAAAAGGAAACCTAGGGCATCCGAATTCACCGTAACCAATCCTACTTAATTCCCATAATATGTTATGCCTAAGTAGTTCCCCAATATTGATGATCAATTTTCCTAAATTATTCGACAGCCATGGCATCTGATTACATCAAAAGTATCCTTACATGTTAATCCTCTATGGCATCTAGATGAATTTAAACAAATAAGAACCCATTAAGCTCTATGGAAATCGTTGGAAAATCACACAAACCCTAATTGTATGGCATCTACAAATACGTGTTTATGGTATCAATTGAAAGAAGCTAAACCCAAGTTAAGTATGACATCTACTCTAACTTACATCAAATCAGCCTAATTTAAACCTAGATGGTGATCAAGCATCCAAATAAAAATCAAATGCATTACGAATAACAAAAGATACATAATAAAGATGAAAAACTTGATAATAACAATGCCACAAGCCAATTAAGTATTCATGATCAGGCTACATCGTAGCCCTAGAAAAGAAAAGAAACTAGAAAGCTCTTCCATCTTCCCTTCCTTGCCGCAACTCCCTATCTAAAATATGATTTTTGGTTCAGTTTTTGGTGGCTATCTAACTTAATAAGGAGAAGTAACCTTCTTATGCAAAACCCACAGCAAAAAGGCGTTCAAGAAAGAAAAATAACAATTGAAACTCGACTAAAATCCTATCACTAATGGACTTTAAGTCCTTATTAAAGAAAAGGAAAAATAAATGGGAATAATAAAAACTAGAAATTAAGTTCTCTCCTAAGGTTCATTGAATAGCATTCTCATGTCTATTTGATTCCAAAACCATTCGGTTTCATCTTCTTGTTGTAATGCACATGTCTTCGCGCAACTAGTTAGCCTCGTGCTCCACTGGAATTACTTTACACACCCAAAAAACTCATTTTTCATTTCATTTATGCATAACTTCAGTATTGAATGACTATAAATTAAAACAAAATAAATTATTGCATTTAACCCATTCATATATACAAAATCCTAAGGAAGTGTATGATAAAAATATATGAAAATATGCACATATCAGGCAGTGCGGGGATCTAAATGAGACATAGTGGAAGCATATCACGATAATTTGCGGCGTTCTCCAGGAACGATAGCATGCTTATATCCCCCTAACGACGGGAAGACTGTCTCATCAAAGTGACAATCCACAAAAAGTGCGGTAAAGAGATCTCCTGTCAAGGGCTCTAAATAGCCAATAATTGATGGCAAATCATAACCGACATAGATTCCCTTTTTTCTTTGAGGACCCATTTTGGTACGTAGTGGCGGCTTTATTGGCACATAAACTACGCACCCAAACACACGTAAATGCAAGACGTCAGGCTCGTACCCAGTAACCAACTGTAACGGTGAATGAGGTTGGGTAACGGTGGGCCTCAGGCGGACCAACATAGCTGTGTGCAATATTGCATAGCCCCAGACAGATACCGGCAGTTTGGTTCGCATAACCAAAGTCTAAGTTATCAATTGAAGGCGCTTTATGAAACCTTCTGCAAGGCCATTTTGGGTGTGAACATGGGATACAGGATGTTCGACTTCAATCCCAATTGACATGCAAGAATCGTCAAAAGTTTGTGACGTAAACTCTCCAGCGTTATCCAGTTGAATCGACTTGATCGGATAGTCAGGGTGGTGAGCCCTTAGCTTAATAATTTGTGCTAGAAGTTTCGCAAATGCAGCGTTTGCGTATGGACAATAAGCAAACATATGCCCATCCTGTCAATACTTCAACCAACACCATAAAGTATCTAAATGGTCTGCATGTTGGTTGGATAGGTCCACAAATATCCCCTTGAATCCTCTGAATAAATTTAAAAGGGTTATGAATAATCTTTGTAATTGAGGGTTGAGTATTCAACTTCCCCAAAGAACACGCTTTGCATGGTGGGAATCCAATGTAGGGAGGTAAATGATGCCCATGTGATGATTTGAGGATATGGTGCCTCATGTCACGTCCAGGATGTCCCATATGGTCATGCCAAAGTAACAAAGTGCTCTGGAACTCAGGCACATGGCCGGCCACATGGTGGGCTTCTATGTCTCAAATGGTTGTTATGTACAACCCACTCGGGAGACGTTCCAACTTCTCATGAATATGCTTCTGGCAATACTTGTAAGAAGTGATACAATGAAATTCAAATCCATTATCTTCAGTGGTTTCAATATGATATTGATTATCTCGAATATCTCTAAAACTGAGCAACATTTTTCTGGAACGTGGAGAATATAGGGTATTTTTAATGGTTAAGACATTATCGTTGGACAACATGATACTGGCCTTTCCGTATCCTTCAATCAGGTTGGATAAGCCTGAGAGAGTTGTCAGAGGTTCTTTCTTAGGCACGAAGTTGGTAAAATAGTGTCGTTTACGCAATATGGTGTGCGTGGTAGCACTATCAGCCAGACAACTAACTTCCTCACTAAACATACCTAAAAATAAATTGATTGAATTGGTCACATGCATGAATATAATTCCATTCATTCAATTAATCAATTCCAGAAATAATATCCATAAAATAATTATCCATAATCCAAAACCAAACAAATTGTTCCAAACACTTAGAAAAATTGTCCAAAAATTAAACCATAAACCTAAAAATTAAAGGGGGGGGGTCCGGCCACTCCTAATGGGTTCGGCCACTAGGGGTAAAAACACCCTAAAAACATGTCTAGAAGAATACAAATTATTCGTTCATAGGAGCTGATGCCTCTTGAAAATCTGATATCTCCATGGATGTAGTAGCATATTCGGGATGTTTCAAATGGGAAAAGTTAGACTCACGACAGGAATGATACTTGGCAATGGCCTCGGGGGTAGCTCTAATACCCTTTGCAGTAAGATGGAGCTTCACGTCTTGAACCCACTTCAGGTAGTTTCTTCCAGATATTTCCAGAGCGGCGAAATTGAGCTTATTCAAGTTCGACATGTCCCTAAAACGGAGGGTACAACAAAACGTGGTTAGTCATATGGTAGTCCATAGACATACATCGTAGAACATTCGGGTTCTATAAACATGTATTGGTTTAATTTAAGCATGAAAGCTACATGTTTCATGTGGTAAGTTTTGAATGAAAACTTTGGGTTTCAAAGGCATTAAATATGAAACTACAGGTTCAATTTAGTTTTATGAACGATTAGTTCATAAAGGAGAGGTTCCTGCAAGAACACATAATGCAATATGTTATTTTAAGTGTAGTTGATTTGAGTTGCTTCGGGAACTCAAGTGTGAGAGCTTCAGGACTAGGAAGGGATGTCAATGATTTAAGGTATGTAAATAAATTATTGAATCGTTTATGTCCAAAAGTGATCTTTAGGTCAATAATTTTAGATTAATTATCAGATTAATGGACTGCAGGTCACTTTTAATTAATTCAATAGATCGGGACCAAATGGGGTCGATTGTGGAAGCAAAATAATGACAGACAAGTCATATTAGCTTCAGTCGGTGATAAACCAAGTAATTATTAAATTAGAATGAATTAGCGTAAACCAAAGTACCCAAAAAAAATATTTAGGTATGATTTATAACGCGAAGATGCCAAAAATTGGCGTTGGGTTGAAAAAATAATGTGGGAATGAGCCCTGCAATTCGGCCGCAAGCTTATTGGGCCACGGTGAGAGCTGCAAACCTCTGGACCGTGTGGTCTGGGGAGCCCAGCAGCAAAAGCTGCTGGCTTTGGGCCTAAAAACCATGCACGGGTGCATGCCCAATGTGTGATGGCCTACGAGTTGGTGCGGGGAAGCCCAACCGAAGCTAGGTTTCAGGTCTTTGGGTTGGGGCAAGTCAAGCCCAGCAGCATAAGGTTGCTGGCAAGTGAGCCGAAGGCTAGGGCGAAGCCCATCAAGCAATAGGCTGCTGCGGGCAGGCCTATCATGGGTCAAGGGAAGCCCAGGAGCTCTAGGCTGCTAGAGATGGGCCACGGACACGCGGGATAGGGCCAAGAAGGCTGCAGGCTTCTTGGTTTGGGCTGGGGGACTTCAGGCCCATGTAAGCCTACCAGGCCAAAGACTTGGCGCCTTTGTACGTGAGCAGCAAATCCCAAAAGGCTGCTGCCATGTGGTCCAAGGTGTCAAAACGACACCATTCCATGATTTGCTTCACGCGGCTGGGCTGTAGGCCAGCGCGGTGGTTTGGCAATGGTGTCAAGGCAGTGTGGCTGCCGTGCCGAATAATCCTAGATTTTTCTTCTTTGTTTTTCGACATCTCTAGGGTTTGAAAAACATAAATTACTTTTAATTTATTTATATGCTTTGACTCACAAATTCCACATAGCAATATAATTGTGTAATGCATGAAACATATATATATATATATATATATATATTGACAAATATATGAAACATATACAATATATATATCAGAAGGAAAATATAAATATAGGGGATTCATGCATCTTGGAGAATGTTTTCATGCTCTGTGGATGTTTCAAATATCTTACTTTATCGTACCTGATTGGTAGAAAACAAACAAAAGCCTTTGAATTTTGTAGAAGAGAGCCTCCTTCTACGATCCTTCAGTTCCTTAGCTTTTGGCAAGAGCGTGCTGATAACGTGTTGTAGGCCTATTTGACTGAACTATTCTAAGGGAATAGAGAGGGGGAGGCCGGCGGCAATAAGAGAGAGATGAGAGAGATTTAATTGTGAGGTGTGTGTTGTATCACCCCATTGTGCCTTTATTTATAGTAGTAGGATAAGTTAAATCATTACCCTTTTAGGATTACAACTCTAATAGGATATTAACTACTAAAGGAAATATTCAAAGATATCCTTAGATACACTAGGATTTACACAATCACATTCCTATTGTAAATATGACTACAAAAACATCTTAATTTTCCACCCACTATTATTCCTAAACTAACCGTTAACACCGCACCTCTATTGTCCTACTTCCTCCCTGAACTTTCTTTACACTAAAATCAAGATTGCAAATCTCTAACAGTCAAGATTGAACAAACCCAGAAATTAACTTCTACGGAAAAAAAAATAAAAAGGTTGAAAATTTACAACTTTGAAAGCCACATAGTCATTGGTTTGGTTGGAGAATTGCAGAGGGCAAGAGATCTGCTTCCTGAATTAGACTAATTTCGTTCGAATCAAAAGAATTAAATCCAAAAAGTGATAGTAAATAAATCAGAAGCAGTAAAAAAAAAAAAAACGGATTTACAAGTAAAGGAGAACCAGTTTAAGAGACAGTGTATAGGGGAATTGGAGTTCTTGGGGTTTGATGCTAAGCCCGTGCTCATATCAGAAGCGATTTAAGAAGAGAGAGGAGATGGTGGTTTTGCTTGCGGCAGAGATGAGCGGTTTCCGGTGGCGGTGAGTGGTCGAGAGAGGTGGAGAGATTCGAATGATTTAAGACTGGTTTCAAAGAGTTAAGATGGGAAGAAACAACGTGGCAGTCGGTGGAGAAGCCGAGAAGAGAGAGATGAAACGAAAGCGAGAGAAGCACAAGGAAGAGAGAAACAGGGTGGGTTTACCAGCACTCTTGCAGTTTTATTAACACTACCTGTCAATTCCCAACCTAGATGCAGCCAAACTTTTATATTTTTTTTTCATCCAAAAATAATGTTTGAAACTAACAGGGAACAATTAGATTCAAGGTGCACAAGTCAAAGTCTATTTTTATCCCTGTATTTAACAAACATTTAACAGAAAAATCATTTTGAACTAAATTTATTAACGGACTACATCACAAGAGTTAAAATCCTAATTTTTGTATTACAGGACTCTCTTTCGATAACCTTTTTACCACAAAGGCCGTTTATCAGATTAGGCGATACTATTATTAGAGATTCAAAAAGCCTTTTAAAGAAACATATTAGGCCTGAATTTAATCAGTTCCATGCAATGAAGTTCTGCGTTTTTGTGGGCTTCAGAGATTCCACTTTGAGGCTATCATCTATTTCATGTGCCTTTAATAGGATGATTTCCATTGGGTTTGTGGGGTTAGAGAAGCCCTGTTCAAAGATGCATTTATGTCTCCAAGTCCATAAGCTCCAGGTAGCTTGTTACAACTTATTCCTAGAAGTCGGCTAGTAATACAAAGTGTCCGGGAGCTCTTGAATTATTCTAAGACAACAACTTGTTCTTGTCTAAACGAAATCAAAAATAAGATTATATGCCCAATACATTACGAATCATTTTAATCCACTTTTATAGATCACTTCCTTGACAAAATTTGAGCATAGTTAAGTGATGAAATCTGGCTCGGATACGAAGTGTTAAGAATCTATTGATAAAACTCGCCCTAAAAAGCCACTCACAAGGCCTACGACCACTTTTTTTTTTTTCAATTTTCTCCTTGCTCAGCATATTTATGCTCCATGTCGTCAACTCCAGAAAAGCAAACAATTTAGGAACTTAGCGCAATTGTTCCTGCACAAGAAAAGCAAACAATTGTAAGATCTGCAATAAGTAAGGTACCGTATAATAATTTTTCGGAGATATCAGAATGATTGGATGAATGTGGATGGGAAACCAGAAAGATTATTTTCAACTTTGAAGTGTTTGTTTCTCATTTATACTGTCATGACTCATGTCAATTTCTTCTGGTGCAGTTCCGCGCAGCTATTCAGTTGCAGTTTGATTTCCATCGAGCAATTTACAACCTTGGAACCGTATTGGTTAGTTTGTTACTTATCTTAATCATTTAGGATAATTTGATACTCCATCCATAATTTAAATGGATTCTTGGTTTTCTTTCTCAACCAATTTGATTTGATATTTATTTGGTTTGCTTTCATGATAATTTCTAATCTTCACAGCTTCCTTTACCATATCTTAAAGTTGGATATGTTCTGCACCACCAGCGGGAAAACCAGTTGCACCTCGTAGTGATTGGAAACGGTCGGAGTTTGTTTTGAATAATGAAGGGCTTCAACAGGTAATTCTTTATCATTTTCTAGTGTATATTAAACGAAGAAATATCATCTGCACTTTCAATAACTGAATTAATTGTAGTAACTTGTCTTGCTTGTGCCACAAGTGTATTCTTTATCTATTTGTTACTTATTTGTGTTCTTTCTATTCATCTACTTCCTTTCAGCAGGATAGCAAAAGTGAGCAAAAGCATGTACCCCAAGGCATCTCAGGAAGATCAGTAGAAGTAGCTATAAAAGTTGACGTTCCAGATATCGTTTCTGTTTCAGCATGTGGTGATCTGACTTTGTTGTAGCATAAGCATGACATCTAAGTGTTGTTCTTAGCTAAGTTTATATATTTGTAATAAACGGTCAAGATTATATCATCTCAATGGTGTATAACTTAACACGTGTTCAGTTTGTTATATGTTAAGTGAAACCATGCACGATGCTTTGGTGTGTTGGCAACGACTATATAGCTGGTTTGTAGCCGAGTTTTATGCAATGAATCCAACGTAGATTCGAGGGAGCAACGTACTCCTTCTTCCCCAAAAGTTCATCTCTGATATTCAAGCTTTGAATCCATTTCAATTACTTGTTGAATTGATTACAAATACATAGAGAAATTTAGCTCAAATGTAGCTCAAACACTAACATGGCCTCAGAGCCAGGTTGGATTTGAATCTGGGAGTGAATATGTGAGTGTTCATCTGGGTTTTCAACGAAGAACTCAGAAGCATAAAAATGGCTGGATCTAGCTTCGTGCACCAGTATTCACGGGAGTCAATTGTGAATTCTAGTGTATCAGAATGAAAACAATATTCAAGTATCACAATCTGTGGAACTTTGTTGAAGATGGCTTCACATTATCGAATGAAGGGAATGAGACGGATGAGAAGCAAATCCTTACTGATCAGGATCTCATCTTCAGAGATGCAAAGGCGTTGTGATTGATACAAGGAGCTGTGAGTGATGAGATCTTTCCTAGAACCGCAAATCAAGTGATTGCAAAGGATGCTTGGGATGTTCTTAAGCAAGAATTCAAGGGTGATGCTCAAGTCATGGTTGTGAAATAACAAGGTATTCGCCGTGATTTTGAATATGCTAGGATGAGAAATAATGAATCTCTCTCTGATTATCTAGCTAGATTATCTGGTCTTATGAATAAGATGAAGATGTTTGGTGAAACTTCGCCAAACAAGAGACTAGTTGAGACAATGTTAATTAGTCCAATTTCTGCATATGATAACATTGTTTCTGTCATTGAGGGAACTAAGAAATTGGATGAGATTGATCCAAATGAGGTTGTTGCAACTCTAAAAGGATTTGAGCAGAGGTTGAAAAGGCATACTAAAGATGAGGAAGTGAGTGATAAGGCATTTAGCAGTCTTAGTATTCAAAACAAAAGTGGATCACAGACCACTAGGTACAAGGGGAAGAAACCTTTCAAATTTAGAGATAAGAATGGTGATTTTAAGGCTAATGATAGGCCTCAATATGCAGCCAAACCCTGGTTTAACAAGGAGAACACAAGATAGGCATGTAAAATATGTGGGAATATACACTATGGTGAATGTAGATTTAAGGGAAAACCAAAGTGTCACAACTATGGCAGATTTAATCACTTTGCCAGAGATTGTAGAAGTAAACCAGTTCAACAGGTTCAAGTGACACAACGAATGGATGAGAAAACCTCTATGTTCTTTACTTGTAATTATGCTGTAATAGTCAGAAGTGAGCATGTTTAGTATATTGACAGTGGATGCAGCAACCATAAGACTTCATATGACTCTGTGTTGATTAATTTGGACAAAAGTGTTTCAACAAGAATCAAAATAGGGAATAGACAGATTGTTCAAGCTAGTGCAAAAGAAACCTTGGTGATTGAAACCAAGAATGGTACCAGACATATTAAAGAAGTAATGCTAGTGCCAGGACTAGATGAAATTCTTCTAAATGTGGGGCAAATGAAGCAGCATGGTTATTTCTTATTATTTGGAGATGATCAGGTTGCAATCTTTAAAGATAGAAGTTTGGAGAGTCATGTTGTTACAGTACAGATGACTAGTAATAGGTGTTTTCCACTACTTATGGAAGATATGAATGGTTCTGCACTAAAGGCTAGTATTGAGGGTGATGCTTGGGAATGGCACAAAAGGCTAGGGCATTTGAATTTTAACAGCTTGAAATTATTGTCTAATAAAGAAATGGTGTTAGGTCTACCCAAACTTAAGAAATCAACTGGTGTCTGTGAAAGGTGTACCGTTGGAAAGCAGCATAGATATGCATTCAGTAAAGAGTTGACTTGGAGAGCAAGCAAGCAAGCCTCTGGAACTTGTTCACTGAAATGTGTGTGGACCAATGCAAGTCACAACATTTGGATGGAACATATATTTCTTGACATTTATTGATGCTGCCACCAGAATATGTTGGGCTTATCTCCTAAATCACAAATCATAAGTGTTCAAAGTGTTCAAGAAATTCAAAGCCATGGTTGAATTGCAAAGTGGCTACAAAATTCTAAAGTTAAGAAGTGACAGAGGTGGAGAGTACAACTCTCATGGGTTTATTCAATTCTGTGAAGACTTAGGGTTTAAGAAACAGTTAACTGTGGCCTATTCTCTAAAGCAAAATGGTGTTGCTGAGAGGAAAACAAAACCATTGTTGAAATGGCTAAAAGTATGCTTCATGACAAGCATATTTACCCTATGAGTTATGGGGAGAAGCTGTTAACATAGTTGTGTACTTAGTCAATAAGTGTCCAACCAAGGTTGTGGAACACAAAACTCCATTTTAAGCTTTTAGTGGCAAGAAGCCAGGTATTCAACATTTAAAGGTGTTTGGGTGCATCTATTATGGTCACATACTTGGACAATTAAGGCAGAAACTTGATGAATCCTCTATGAAAAGTATCTTTGTTGGATATGGAAAGATGGAAAAAGGATACAGAATCTACAATTTGAGTACCAAAAGGATATTTCTGTCTAGAAGTGTTGTATTTTATGAGAAGGGTATTTGGAGTTGGAATGCAGAAAATGGTGAGAAACTATCATTTCCTGTCATTCTGAATTTATCTGAGATAGATCCATTACCACTGAGAGATAACATTCAACTAGAAGGGAGAGACTGTGTTACTCAAAGGGTCATTGATTCTCAAACTGAGAGTGGTGAATCTAGTTTTGCCAATACCACACCAGTTAAAGAAAAGTCACTAAGTGAAATATATGCTAGATGCAATGTTAGCATGCTACATTGATGCATTCAATGATGTAGCTTGGAAGAAAGTAATGAATGCTTAAATAGAGATGATAGAGAAAAACAAGACCTAGGAATTTGGTTGATAGATCTTCAGGCAAACCTATTGTTGGAGTGAAGTGGATATATAAGACCAAATTGAATCTAGATGGGACAATTCAGAAGCACAAGGAAATACTTGTTGCCAAAGGTTATACACAGAAACATGGTGTTGATTTGAATGAAACATTTTCGATTGTTGCAAGATTGGATACCATTAGGACTCTCATTGCCTTAGCAGCTCAAAAGAAGTGGAAGCTATTTGAACTTGATGTGAAAACAGCTTTTCCTAATGGAGTGTTGCAAGAGGAAGTTTACATTGATCAACCTGAGGGATTTGTAGTGTAGGGTCCAGAAGACAAAGTCTATAAACTGAAGAAGGCCTAGTATGGATTAAAGTAAGCCCCAAGGGCATGGTATGAAGAAACTGATACTCATTTGCACAATTATGGATGAACATATATGAAATGACAGATTTGGGTATGTTATATCACTTTCTTGGCATGGAAATATTACAATCTGAATCTGGGATCTTCATTAATCAAAGGAAATATGTAGTTAGTTTGCTGCATAAATTTGGATTGAAGGACCACAAACTTGTTAACACTTCATTAAGAAAAATGATGAATGTGAGAAAACATATGAGAATGTATATAGGCAATTGGTTGGAAGTTTGTTGTACTTAACTACAACAAGACCAGACATTATGTTTCCAGCTAGTCTACTTCCTAGATTCATGCATGGACCATCAAAGAAACATTTTAGAGCAGCAAAAAGGGTTCTTAGATATATACAAGGCACATTAGACTATGTGATTGAGTATGAGAAAGGCAAAGAATCAATTCTCATAAGCTATTGTAATAGTGATTGGAGTGGGAATGAAATTGATATGAAAAGCACATTTGGATATGCTTTCTCTTTTGGAAGTGGGGTTTTCTCTTGGGCATCGGTTAAACAACATAGTGTGGCTCTGTCAACAGCTGAAGTTGAGTACATAAGTGTAACTTAAGCAACCACTCAAGCGGTGTGGTTGAGGTTTGTGCTTCAAGATTTTGGTGAAGAACAAACTGAAGCTACTCCTCTCTACTGTGACAATACATCTACCATTGCTATGACAAGAAATCATGTGTTCCATCAAAGAACAAAGCACATTGGAAGAAGATAACATTACATTCGAGAAGCATTGTAGTCAAACATCATCAAGCTAATCTATTGCAAGTCTGAAGATCAACTTGCTGATATTTTCACCAAGGCCCTACCAAAAGATTGATTTTGCACACTCAGTGAGAAGCTTGGAGTTAAACCAACTACTAGCTTAGAAAGGAATGTTGGAGCATAAGCATGGCAGCTGGATCAAGCATTCAAGGTTGCTGCAATATGAAAGAAGAAGAAGCTCGAAAATGACTAAGTGTTGTTCTTTGCTAAGTTTATATATTTGTAATAAACGGTCAAGATTATATCATCTCAATGGTGTAAAACTTAACAAGTGTCCAGTTTGCTATATATTAAGTGAAACCATATGAGTTGCATGTGATCATAGTCACGATGCTTTGGTGTGTTGGCAACGGCTATATAGCTAGTTTGTAGCCGAGTTTTACACAACGAATCTAACGTAGATTCGAGGGAGCAACGTACTCCTTCTTCCCCAAAAGTTCATCTCTGTTATTCAAGCTTTGAATCCATTTCAATTACTTGTTGAATTGATTACAAATGCATAGAGAGATTTAGCTCAAAAGTAGCTCAAACACTAACAGACTTTACCACTTGGTGCAGACCTCTGCATTGATACAATTCATGGACCCGTCTATCTGGTAAAGAATGCCCCTAGTAACAGATAAAATTCTTTATTTGAAGAGAAGTTCTTTTGTTCTTTGTGATGGAAACAAATAATAAAAAACTTTCGGCGGTCTGTCAAGTGCATAAAAACTGGACTTAAAACATTGATTTCTATATGAAAAACTGATTCTAATGCGAATGTTCAACGTCTAGGTTGCTGATTCATGGGAATTCCTTGATGAATGGCTTGATGCAATCCGTCTAGTCTACACTATCTATGAGCGGGGTAAGAGTGATGTTCTGGCAGGTATTGTAACAGGCTGATTTAACGTAGTTGCATCAGTTCCTTGATTTTGTTTCGAGTGATGTATAATTTTACGATTGAGAATGATTTATTCGAATAAACTCTGTATATTACGAATTTTTTGACATGATCAATACAATTTTTCTTTGCATAGTCAGATTTCACTCTGTTGAACCACTTTTTGTATCTCTTCTTAAGTTTTACCTCGGATTACTTCGGTTTTCGATGACAAGAATAAATTTTTATTGTGTAGGATCGAATACAACTTGCTACCATTCTTCCCTATACTAAATACTAATTGCTATGATGTGCCCTTTAGTTTTTTGTACCCATTTCTCACTAACCACACATATATATGTATATATAAAGCCTTTTCACTCTAGAACCCAAAAATTTCATACACATTGGGGGTTTTACTTTGGCCAGAGCAAGAACCGATGCGGGGAGAGTCCACAACCCTTCCCCGCAAATAAATCTAGAAGCAATCGCCGGAACCATTAACACAGCCTTCTTACTGTTAATCTTGTGCCATACAAACACAATCAGACTCCTAAGGCACATGTCTATGGCAAAGTATGCCCCGACTAGAAATGGAACGCCTATGACCATCGGAAGTAGCATTCATTTTTCGATCTTTGGTGAAAAATCTCTGACTATGTTAACTAGCACCGCGAAAGCAAAAAAGCCATAGCAGAGCTGCAGGCAATGCTGAGGCAGCGCCGAGAAGCCTTGAACGCCTAAGATCACCATGTTTCTGTAGATCAAGGCGTAAGGAGCCTTGAATTCTCCGTCCGAGTTTCCCACATCGAACGCCTCGTAGAATAGAAAGAAGCTGAGAGGAGCTGTCACACAGCCTAGTGCAGTGCCAAGGGCTTGGCTCACAAACATTGCCCTGGGAGAGGTGAAAGTTAGATGGGCTATCTTGAGATCTTGCATAAGAATACATGCCACGTTGACGACCGATTTGATGAGGCCGCAGCCCGCAAGCCCCGCCACCACACCGTGCTCTTTTCCCGTCATTGCTGACAGCACAAAGAGGGCAACTTTTCCATAGTTGTAGGATATGTTTAGATCGGTTAGACCAGCTCCATAAGCATTGCAGAATGCAAGAGATGGAGCAACCATGTAGGCTACTATAACATAATACCATTTGAGCTCCGGGAACATCATCGGGATTGCGAAGACAGAAATGATGGAAAAGACAACGTATCTGGCGACTGCAACCCACGTAGGGATGTTTTTGCTGAGGAAGATTTTGTTTTGTTTTTTTTCGATCAGCTTGACCTTGCCCTCGACATTTGCAGGGAGAAGAAGCTGATTAGCAAAAACTTTAACTAAAACAACACAGCACAGCAGCATGAAACAAAAGGAAATTAAGAGGCTGATTTTATTACCCAATTGAAGATTCTTGTTTTTCAATCTGACATAAATATTAACAATGGTGCAAACTAGAATGTTGACGAAATTGTAAAGCCCGTCACCAAGGATTAGGGCAACTGCGAGGAAAACCTTGTAACCATACGAACTCTTCATGTCGTTTTCGTCTAAACTCTTCGGGAACCAGTGTCCTTTACGCCGGCTTATGAGCGGCCACAGTACACCGAAAGAGAGCACATACTTGAAAAGTAAGGACAGGTTTACTAGATGTGAACATATCATGCCTGCTCCGACGAAGGTCATGTTGAAATCGAAGTAGAACCTGCAACAGATATCAGCAAATTATAAAGGATCACTAACAGCAAGCAGAAGCAGGGAGAAACAAATGAGTGATCGATTTTTTGTCCGTGTTTTTCCATGCTTGGCTATGAATGGATGAGACTAGACTGGATTGGCTTGGCTATGAAATTACATAATCTTGAAAAGTGGATGAAAATATTTGGTGCTGCCTTTTGCAGTGAACTAGACAGAGAAAAAGTGATGCTTCCTTGATGAATATATATAGCCCACAAAGTGCAGAAATTAGTACTTGGACGGGTCTATCCTCTTCATTTTTCTCTGCTCACAAGCCTACAAATTCCAAAATCACATGAATATATCTTATCACTAGAAATTTCATACTGGGTAGAAATATCTAGGGCTACAAATTTTTCCCGAAAAGTCCCAAAACCAAACCAAAAAAATCCCAATCCCATACCGAAAAATTCTCCAACTGATAATACTAAAATTTTCTGGATCAATATCGAATCGATCCAGAACCTTTTGGTACGGGAATTGGGATTACATATTTAATAGTTCGGGAATCCCGAACCGAACAAAAGAAAAAATTATTTTGGTTGCATGTATGTTGAATGTTGAATTTAAATAGTTTGATAATAGACTAATTAGAAATAGAAGTATGAAATTAAGTAGTTTGGAACATCAATATGACTTGGTATGAATGAGTTGGCATTTGAATTGGTGTGAAATTTCAAATTAATATGAGATAAAAAAACCTAAATTTCAATTAATATGAAATTGGGGAACATTTTGGGATACCAAAAGCCGAAAATGTAGCCCACATTTGGTTAATATGAGGTAGACCCGGCAGTTTCTGACACGACACGAAAACGACACGAAAATAACGGATTTCGGGTCAACACGATAACTAATCGGGTCATTATCGGGTGACCCGATAAGAACCCGTTAATAATGGGTTCTTAACGGGTATACACGCGGGGTAACACGTGAGTAACCCGTTTCGACCCGTTAAGAAAAAAATTATTTTGATAATTTTAAAGTTGAATTACTAAAATATTTATTATAAAAATACAATAATGGCCATATTAATATATACAATATATTCTATATTAAATATATAGTTTTGTATTATTATTCTATATAAGTTAAAAAAAAAGTTTTAGTCATTATTTATTTTTATTATGAGAGTTCCTTATTATCATTATTAGGATAAATTTTACTTAACACGTTGTTGTCCAAAATTAAAATAAACTAGTATAGCATTTGTATAGGCAAGAACTAAGAAGACATACATACAAGTATGAAAAATGTGAAAGAATATATAAACACTCGTGATTCATCATTATTCCTCTACGAGTAGATAATGGTTACACTTACATTATCATTTAGATTTTTAAAATCCTCCAAACCCTCATGAATAATGTTTTTTATTTGAGGGCAAAATTAATAAAATTAATAATAATTATTGTAGAAGTGTTAAAAATGTAAAAAAAATATACAATCACTCATAGTGACAAGCTTTACAACTTTCATGAAGGGGTCAGCTCAAAATCCAACACTATAATCCATAAACCTTAAATTTATATTTAACTGTCGATTGTCATTTACGCTTTATTCTTTTTACTGAATTTCATTTTTTAAATTTTCTTTTTTGAAAACATGATCATCTGGCGGATGTAAGAAGATGAACGGTTCAGATCTTTGATATCACATTTCGATATTTAGGTTAACTGAAATATGAGTCGATGTTATATAGTTTGTAGAAACTTTATAAACATCAAGCAATATTTTCACTAATCGTAAAACTCTGAATATAATATCAACGATCCAAACCGTTCATCTTCCTGCATCCTCTAATAAATCATGTTTTCAAAAAAGAAAATCTAAAAAAACAAAATTTGATGAGAAAAATGAAGCGTAAATGTAAACAACAATCAACGGTTAAATTTTGATCTATGATTTATATGATTATAGCGGCGAATTTTGAAGTTAAGATTTTCACGAAAGTTGTAAAGCTTGTCATTACGAGCGTTTATATATATTTTCTATATTTTTTACACTTCTACATTAATTAAAAAACTATGAAAGACTTTATTTTTGGATGTGACAATATGGTATGTATATAATTATTTAGTATTATATTTTTCATTTGATTATTTATTGGTTTAAAATATATTTTCCTTAACGTGTAACGGGTCGGGTCATATTATTTGTTAATATTATCGGGTCAAGTCATTTTACCCGTTTATTTTAACGGGTGTTACACGACACGACCCGTTAAGATATCGGGTATGACACAAAAACGACACGAACACGGAAAACACGACACGAATGCCAGGTCTAATGTGACAGCCCGTCCTTGATTTTAAGAGTTTTTAAAGTTTTAATAAAGGATTTTACAAAAATGCCCTTTGAGGCACGCGCATTGTTCGAGGTTAATCGTTGTGTCGTGCCATCTAAGATTTGTTTTCTTAACATATCCTCGTAGTATTCGTCGCTACGGACGCGTGGGCGCAAGCGGTTTGTGATTTGGAGTTATAACGAAAAAGATATTGATGTTTAAAGTTTGGGCATTTTGGGAATTATTATAATAAAATCTGGAATTTCTTTTTATAAAAATGGACGGCCCAGATTTAATAAAGGAATCAATGGATGGCTGAGATTTAAAGGAATAAAATTATGTGTGTGTGTGTGTGTGTGTGTATGTGTATGTGGCCGGCTAGAGAAGAAATGAGGAAGAAGAGATTGGGCAAAAACTGCCCAACCAGGAGGAAGAGATCAGAGCTCCGGGAGAGGAAAGGAGAGAGCTGACGAATGGGGAGAGGAGAGAGGAAGAAGCCCAGCCAATGGAACAGGGAAAGGAGGAAAGGAGAGAGGGCGAGAAGCGGAGGAGAGAAGGAAGAAACGGGTCTTCACCCGCGACCCGTTTCGACCCGCGGCACCCACACCCAAATTTCGACGTTTTTCACCCAATTTTCCTATGAATTGAGCCAAACAACCACTCCCAATCATCTTATATGCCTTCCCTCTATCATTTCCATATCAAATTTGAGGAGATTAGGTGTGAGGTTGGATGAAATTACCCACGGGTGCCGCGAGCTTCATGTTCAAAATTCTCCTATGTGTGAAGCAATTTCTTCCAATTACCACTACCCATGGCATCCTCTTGAGGCCTAGAACAAAGCCCAAGCATTTGTTAGGACGGCGGAGTTGATTTGAGGACGAATCAAGAACACCCAAAACCTAGGGTTTCCGACGGGTTTTGTTGAAATTGGAGGCTTTGCCGACCGAATTGGCCTTGGTCACAGGTATGAAAGTTGTTCTACTCTTTGAGATCTTCAATTCTGAAAATTTTGGTAATTTTTGGTGAAAGTTGAATTTTCCGGCGAGCCGGGGCGGCCGACCGCCACCCACGGCGGCGCGTGCGGCGGCGCGTGGCCAGTGAGCCGCCAATGCTATTTTTAGGCCATAATTTATGTTCTGAATTCAGTTTTGGTGAATGAATGACGTAGGATGATCATTCGAATCTAAGTTCGTTACGATGCATGGTTAGGCCAAAATATGAATTGACGATCCGACCGTTGGATCGTCACCAAACTTTGATACGTTGTAATACGTAATATTTGATGATTATAGGAACTTACGGATTGGGAATCCAATTTACGGATCTCCCAGAATTGGAGTTGTAAGTTCATAAAATATAATGTTAACCGTCACTTAGTTTGGCAATTGACGGAGATCCGACCGTTGGATGGTCATGAAATTTTAGGATGTTGTTCTAGAGATTTATTGTGGACCTCTGGAAGTTACGGATTGGAAATCTGAGTTGCAGATCTTCCGGATCGAACTACATAGTGACGTGTTTTATATAAGTGATATATTCTATCGATATGATTTCTGAGGCATGATTTGATGATTGTTCTAGGCGCTGATCGTCATGACGCCTTGATGTGTTGTGCTAGGGAGTTGCAGGGCGAACTCCAGGTGAGTGGGCAGTTTATTTCAGTATATATATATATACTTAACGTTTTCCCAGAAATCGATTTTTGAATGAAAGTATATTTTGAAATGCCATGCATAGAAATTATATGAGATATGTGAATTGATATTTATATGATGCATAGATGTGAATTGGTGCTGCGGACGCACATGTGAGTATCAGGTGAGTTATATTTGGTTCATTGAATTGTTTGATGAGATTTATGTTGATAGCTCATAACCTGCACCCCTGGTGTTAGTGCTTGTGTTATTCACCCGCATCACACGCTCACCTTGGATCCAAGTAGATGCTAGTCGTACAGACCACTGGAGGTGGTTCCGACATGCTAGTCGTACAGACCATTAGAGGAGGTTCCGACTAGTAGGTGACCCTAGATTATGTGCACAGATGATTGATGAGAGAAGCACTAGAGCGTATTATTACACCATCCTAGTCGTACAGACTACTTCAGGTAGTTCCAACTTATGTGCAGTGTAGTGCCGTACAGGTCACAGTTGGTGACTCCGGCTGGATTGGATATTGAGCTATAGAATCAGCCGTACAGGACCACTGCAGGGTCTCCGGTCGATTCATTATTTCACCTGATTTATATTGATACTTCCATATTATGTTTTTGGCACATGGCATGGCATATTTTCTGAAAAGTGTTAAAGAATGGTGTTTTGAGATTTTTGAAGCTATATATATTTATATATGCTATTTTCTGGGAAAGTATACAGGTTTTACAGCGAGGGGTTAGAACTTTGATAAAGGAAAGTTTTGAAAAGATTTGTTTTACTGACCCACTCAATTTTGTTTTGCGCCCCTCCAGGTTCGAGTTAGAGCAGAGCTTTGGTGGCCACGAGGAATCCAACGGTATTCTGACAGAATTCACAATGGTATTTTTAAGCTTCCGAACTATGTAAATGGTTACGTCACTCTCACGTGACGGCCAGCACGCCCTCCTTCGGGACGGGGTGTGTCATCTAATATGAGGTAAAAAACCTAAATTTTGAGATTTTTTTTTTTATTTTTTTTTATGTGGGCTAAATTTCAATTAAAAAACTCAAATTAATATGAGGTAAAAAACTCAAATTTTAGCCAACATAAAAAAAAAAATTCTCAAATTTCAACCCAAAAATCCAAAGGCCCAAAACCCAAAATCTAATCCCGATCTATCTCAAAATACCGAAAACATTTCGGGAATCTCGAAAATTAGGAATACCGAAATTTTGGTTCGGAATTGATCTTCAAATTCCTGTCCCGAAAATTTTCGATTTAAGATTTGAAATCTTATTTTTGGTTTGGGATCTCATACCGAACCACCCTTAATATCTCATGTTATGGTTTTTGATTTTATATAATTTCAACCACATGCAAAAGTACCAACCAAATAAATAAAGACTTTTCTGAAATGGTAGGAGGACAGAATCTGGAAGAAAGTGCTTGATATAGAGCAGGGCAAATGAAGTATAATATTGATCACAATTATGGGACACATGATTTGGCTAGTTGACGGGAAAGACTTGCATACGCATACATTTTATATTGATTTTTTTTAATTTCGTTTTGGATTTGTTAGTTTATCTTTTGTGCATCTGAGTATGTGATTCGATGTTTTAGATTGGGTTTTTGTGGTTTTGAGTTTGTGGGTTGTTTTGGGTGCTTGAGAAAATGTTATCCAATGGTTTAATTGAACATTTTTCCTCAATCGGTTGCAACTTTGTTGTCGTTGTGCCCCTTTGTGAGACTTTGTTTTGTGGTTTTTTTTTTTTTTCTCTGTGCAACTTTTGTAAAATTGAATTGGGAGTTTGACGGATCTTGATCAAGTCCGTAATTTATTGATGAAGAGAACAACGCCAACCCAAAATTTGAAAAAAAAAATTAAACGCAGAAAGTTTGGGTTCCTGGTGAGTTTTACGGTAGAATTGGGCGGGTAATGTTGTGATTAGCAATTGATTTTATGAATTGATTGATGGGTTTGGTTTCTGAATTCTCTTTTCTTTGTTGAATTTTCAAGATAGAGGTTGTATTTGTATGTTACATAGCAAAGACTCTGGGTCAATTCGTGGTTGTATTTCTATGTTTTAGACAAAAAAATTGAATGTATCAGTTTTAAATGTTTCAACCATGTTATTCAACTAATGCCATAAACTGCTGTATTTTTTAAACTATGTGGAAAGGAATTTACATGCAACCCAATGGTCCAAATTTTATATCTTTCATTATGACATTTAGCCGTAAGCATCCATATTCATTTTGAATTTTGATCCTTTAGGTCAAATTTTGAACCTTTAATTATTGACATTGCTTAATTTAGTTGTAATTTAAAGTTTTTATTTTTTTCAATTTTTGTTATTTTCTTTGCCGAACAGCTTTGATCTTCCACATGACTACTTTGCGTAGCTTCCGAAAGATCTCTGTCTCAATGTGAGTATGGTTTTTTCAACCTGTGTGGATTGCCCAGTTGTTGAATTTGATAAAGAATGTGACTTTCGAGATGACAGTTTTTTAAATGGTATTTTGGGCATGTGTGAAGCTACATGATGCAATTGATTTTTTTTTTTCAATTTTTTTTTATTTCCTGTACAGCATAGCTTTGATCTTCCATATGACTACTTTCTTCTACTTCCAAAAGATCTCCATCTCGATGTGAGTATGGTTTTTTCAATCTGTGTGGATTACCCAGTTGTTGAATTTGATAAAGAATGTGACTTTTGAGATGACGGAGTTTTTGAAATTGTGTTTTGGGCATGTGTGAACCTGAATGATGTGGCCTTTGATCTTTCAAATAGAAGGGTTGTCGAGGGGTTAGTTATTTTTGAGGCTCTGCTTCTGCAAATGAACTCTTTACATGGATACCGAATTTTATGTGAATTTTTATAGTTATATATCAAACTCCTCTACACCAAACTCTGTGTACTACAACAATTATAATTAGCTTAGTATACAATTTAACTTTGCAGTGGATTTATAATGACCAAAATATATACAAAGCATCTGGACCAATTTTTCTAAGCCTTATTAGTTCTTTACATTGTGATATTTCATGTTTAATAGTGTTAAATGCTTTATATGTTATATTTTATTGTGTGTTGCTTCGTTCTTTGTGTAATTTTTAATGCTTCTCCACAATATAACTAAAGAAAATACATTCTTATGTTATCCACCTTTGTTATTTCTCTTATGATTGCACTTTTGTTTTCAGTTTTTTTTTTGTTCTTGCCTAATTGTTATCTCATTTTGGTTTTTTGTTTTCCTATATAGACGTTATTTTGAAATAAAAAGAATTTTCAAGAGCATACTTTATTACAATTTTTCTTCAGTTGGGTTTACAAAATGTTACTTGCAGTTATTCAGGTGCAATGGGATTTCAGTTTCCTTACAGTTATTCAGGTGTTGTTATCATTCTTAGCCTTCTTTATTTCAAAATTACCTCAACCTCAAGCTCACCTGCAAGTTCCTGCTCACCAGGTATTACGAAGTGATAAAAGATTGGCTCGCCTTCTAACAACATTACTGTCATATTTGACACTAAAAGATCCAATCTTTGGATTCCTCCTTCAAAATGTTACTTTTCTCTAAGTTGTTCTTAGTTTAATTTTTTCATATTTCATAATCTTCTTTGGATAAAACAACTGGTTGATTCCTAATTTCATGCATATATATGTTTTGCCATGACAGGCAAATACTTCTTCAGTTCATATTTGCCGCTGAGTTGACAAAGAAGGTAACCAATTTAAACTCAATTTATTTCTGAAATTTCTTTTTTTTTAATTTTGGAGATTTTGTTTGTAGGGATTTTGAGAATTTCAACTCATCTCAGACACATTTGGTAATTAGCACTGTTAACCACTAGAGTCATTACAAGCCTCCAACGGCGTAATCTTATTTTAGGTATACCTGCTTATTTTAGATATGCCCCGTACTGTTTGTTTAAACCAAAGTTGAGCAGATGCCTACGCTTTTGTTAAGCAAGCACCTGAGAGTTTACAGTTTGATTCTCATTTGTTCTGTTTTGGTTTCGCTGTCATTGAATTCTGAGAGGTGCGTTTTTGTTATTTGTATATCAATAGATGCCAATCCAGTTTGGTAATTTCTCCATTTTATGTCAAGCAATCTTGCAGTTGAGTTTTCCTTGCATTTCCCATCCCCTTTTGTAAAATTTATATGAACAGTTACACTGGAAAGTCTAGAGTAATGTATTCAGTTTGCAAAATTTTATATGAGCACTCTCCATTATTAAGTTACCTTACATGATCGCTCGGTTGCAGATCAGTGTATTCAATATGTAGCTATACTTTCTCTCTAAAATTCTTACACGATCAATCCGTTGCAAATCTGTGTGGTTTTTTTCCTGCCATTTTTCGCCTTTATGAAGGTATGCTTATTTTGTTATACATGCTTTCTTGGTGATTTTCATGCTGCGGTATAATTTGAGTTTGAGCGCTTTCCATTAGTAAGTTTCTTACATGATTGATCGATTGCAGGTCAGTGTATTCAACATGTAGGCATACTTTCTCTCTAATACTCTTACACGATCAGTAGGTTGCAAATCTGTGTGGTTTTTGATCTGCCATTTTTCGCCTTTGTGAAGGTATGCTTATTTTGTTTATACATGCTTTAGTTCTTGATTATTTTCATGCTGCGGTATAATTTGAATGTATGGGTATTTCCAACCCTTTGAGTTTTTGAGTTCTAAATCTTCTTTGTTCTTTTTCCTCATTAACGTGGCCAATATATGTCTACTTCGAATTATTCTCAACACTCTGCACTCATTTCTGTCTCTTCCAAATTATTTTCAACATAAAAAAAATTCTATGAGTGTGCTTAATTCCTAGGGTGATATTTCACTCAATAGAATCTTCTTTTTATATATGTGGGTTTTACAATTTATGATAAAAAAAATATTCTGAATTGGTGCACAACTCCAAATAAAATTTGTGTTGTTTGGATCCAACCCTTTAGTTATTTTGTTATGAAATTGTTAATTCCCTACATATTGTTAATTACATACATTTATTTACTATTCAGTCCAATTTCAAGCTTTAAAAAATACTTGGTTCTAAGTTTTTGGTGCTTTCCACTATTCTATTTCCGTAAAAAATTTTTTTTTACAAGTTTGGGGAATTAATCTGAAATCATTTGATAGGTAATTGTAATAACACTTTTCAATTAGTTTTCTTTTAATCTCAGTTGGGACAGACTCTTTTTATTCTCAAGATTGTTAATTGAGAGACATTGTGAATATAATCTTCTATTCTGTTGGATTTTGCTTGGTTTAGGCTTTGGAAAATAAAGACTTTGGATGTAAAAAACTGGTTCATGGACACCAAAAGAGTGTTGATATCATTGGTGCTTTCACAAAGATCATCTTCTCTCTTACACTCGCATTGCTTTACTTTTGTTCCAATTTCTCCAGTTACATGAAGAGTAAATATTTGACACATCCCGACCCGGAATGTCCACTAGGACTCCGAATCGAGCTATGCTGGCCGACACCTGGAAGGTGACGAAGCCAAAAAGTGATGATATGGAAGAATGCGAATAGATTTAAACCTAAAGGTGCCTAACTATCAGAGTGCGCTGTCAGTGGGTATGGACCCATTTCACACGCGTTGTCAGAGCACAAGTAAAGTACAGTAGTGTGGGTAAAGATCATACCCTTAGAAGTAGCCACTTGAACTGGGATATGCCACGAGTCCTTGACGATAAAGAAACTATGCTACAAGAACCTGGAGGGGCGCAAAACAAAAGCGTGAGTGGGCAAAAACAAAGCTTTTCGAAAACATCTCATTTATCAACATTTATAACCCCTCACTGAAAAACATGTATACTTTCCCAGAAAATAGCATATAAACATATGTATATCATCATATTCTCAAATCATGGTTCAAAATCGATATTAGAAAAGTATGCCATGCTATATGCATCAATAACATAATGAAGATTCGCAAATATATATCAGGTGAAATAATAAATTAGCCGGAGACCCTGCAGTGGTCCTGTACGGCTAATCATATAGCTCAATACCTATGCCTGCACACGAGTCGGAACCATTAAAATGGTCTGTACGACAGGACTTGGTGTAATAATACGCTCATCAAAACGGCCATGCGAATAATCTCAAGTCACCTACGAGTCGGAACCACAGAAGTGGTATGTACGACAGGACTTACACCTACTTGGATCCAAGGGAGCGTGCGATGCGGGAGGTGAATATCATCATAAGCACTAACACCGGTGGTGCAGGTTATGAGCTCTCATCACAAATCACATCATCAACACAATATAACTCACCTGATACTTACCTGTGCGTCCACCACACCATTTCACACATATGCATCATATCTCCATTTCATATATTTCATATCAATTATATGCATGGCATTTTAAAACATACTTTCATTTAAATTCGATTTCTGGGAAAATCAGTAAGTATATATATATACTGAAAACAAAAGCCCACTCACCTGGAGTCCACGCTATACTCCCTAGAACGAGTATCGAAGCGTCCTGAACGATCGGCGCCTAGAACAATTATTAAGTCACATCTCAGAATACTTGTCGATAGAACACATAAGTCACATAAAACACATCCTCAAGGGCATTCAAAAGTGATTCAAGACTCATTGACCATAAGTCAACCGTCGATCAAAGATCGATGGTAGGGTCCACAACCCTACATAACTCAATCCAAAAGATCTGCATATCAGATTTCCCATCCATAACTTCTCATGATTCACATTATGCTTATAGAACAACATACTAAAGTTTCGTTATGATCCAACGGTTGGATCTCCACCAATTTCCAAAACCGAGTGGTGATTAACCTTTTATTTTATGAACTTACAAATCCAATTCGGGAAGATCCGTACGTCGGATTCCCTATCTGTAAGTTCCTACATTCTTCAAATATTAAGTGCTACAATGTATCAAAGTTTGATGACGATCCAATGGTTGGATTGTCAATTCATATTTTCACCTAACCACGCAACGTGATGAAATAAGGTTCAATTGATCAACCTACGTCAAACCACTATCAAAACTGACTTCAGAACATCTAACACAGGCTAAAATAACATCTACGGCCCACTTGCCACTCGCCGCCGCACGCGCCGCCGCTGGTGGCGGTCGGCCACCCCGGCTCGCCGGAAAATTCAACTTTCTCCAAAAATTCTCAAAATTTGCAGAATTGAAGATCTCAACGAAAGGAACAACTTTCATACATGTGACCAAGGCCAATTCGGTCAATAAGAGCTCCAATTTCAACAAAAACCGTAAGAACCCTAGAATTTGGGTGTGCTCCAATTCGACCTCCAAAGCAACTCCGACACCTCAACCACTGCCTGGGCTTTGTTCCTGACCTCCAGAGAAGTGTTTCGGTGGTGGTGATTGAAGGTTAGTGTTTCAGAAATGGTTGGATTGCCGCCTAGTCACCCACAAAGCCGTGCGTCGGCCTTCAAGAAATTAGAACCAAAACTCTCTGTGTTTGGGCTGAGATGGTGGATGGGAGGCCACATGAGTGATTTGCAGGTGATGGATGGTGGTGATCAATGAGAAAAATGGCAGAAATTTGCCGGATTTGGAACCGGGTCGAAACTGGGTTGTGCACGGGTTGAAAGGGGAGGGTTCCTGATCCCGTGCCTCTCACTCCTCTCTCCTTTCTTCCCTTCTCTACCTCCCATTGGTCCACTCACCTCCTCCTTCTCTGGTTCGTCCGCCTCCCATCAGATGGGAGCTTCCTCCCCCGTAGCACCTTCTTTTTTTTCTTTTTTTTTCCTTTTTTTTCTTTTTCCTCTGCCACTCCCGTGGCTTTCTCTCCTTCCCTCATCATTCTTAATTTCTGATTAAGCTATGCCCTAACCTCACAGCCACTGCCACACATGTAGCATCAGAATTCTCTAAAAAAATCCATAATATTTTCAAATGACAATTTCATCTCCCATTTTAAATTTTAATAACTTCTTCAATATAGCTCCAAATCACGAACCGCTTGCGCCCACACGTCTGTAGTGACGAGTACTACGAGAATATGCCAAGAAGCAAGTCTTACGCATCATGACAAGTGATCAACACAAATCAAGACATATGCTTCAAATGGCCTTTTCAAGATTCTATGTAATAAAATTATATAAAAATCATAATTTTTCGGAACGGACTGTCACAATATTTCTGTGCTATATGCAAAATATCTTTTGTATATATCAAATTTTGATAAGTTAAATTCAACAATTGAAATTTATTTTCTAATTGCATTAATCACTTTATTAAAAGAAAAAAAATGAAAACAAAAGCATCTCTTTTATCAATCAGATTTGACATGTCTGACTATACATACAGTTCCCCGTTTTCTATCTTCCTTTATGCTTTTTATTTATCTATGTGCAATTATTTATGTATAAATGCAATTCTCAAATCTAAGTTAGCCTGATAATCTTAACATGCAAGGAAATATCTCTTCGCAACCAACTCAATCCAACAAAACTTTTACTGCTCTTAAAGACATTATCTGAACTCTAAGCTCAAGTAAGTTCTCAGTTTCCATATACTTTTTATTTCTTGATATCCAGGTGATTTACATAGTTTTCAACCATTACATCACATAAATTACATTTATAATTGTATTGTTTCTGATTGTTTAAATAAATGTCTTTTTCTTCCCAGCCAGATGATGTCACGTGGTTTAGTGGTATTCAATACAATTGGATAAACTTTTTCTTTAATCTACTCATGTTGTGGGATTTCAAAATTGAAGACCACTTGCTTTCAATCTTTTGAAACAAATTAGCTTTGTAAAGTAACAAAACAAGAATATTCCTAGAGGAAATACAATTGTTTGCTTTGCTGAGGTAGTTGTATTTAGATCGATCAATGTTATAGTACACCATTTTTTTAAAGAGAAATGTTATAGTACACTTCGAAACCTATGTTCTAAATCTATTACGTTCAATATAGACATTCTATAAAGTTCGGAATATATTTATTAGTTCAAATTTAAATACTGCTGTAAAGTAAGACATCTGCTCATTATATATACTAGATTTCACATTGGTAGTTTTTCAAACATAATTATCCATACATTTTCTAATTCCGTAGCAACACGTAGGCAAAATTTCTAGTTACCATCTAAAACTCGAGGATGAAATGTAAGTCTCTATCCTACTTCACAGACATTTGCCTTACTGGCTGACCTTATCATTGACCTTATTTCTGTTTCTTCTCTTTCACAAGGTGTGCCCTTATGAATTAGGATAAAAGTGTTGGGGTAGGACTAGTGATCTCCTCCCAATGAAATGAAGTGGTTAAATTGGACCATTGGGAATCTGTAAGTTGTAGATTTGTGGGTCAAATCACCTCTTCCACAAGGTGTGCTTAGGGATGGGTAATGGTTATAGCGGGCGGGTAATCGCAGGTATTACTCATAACCGTTTAAGTTTTTATCCGCATAACTGTTTACCCGTTGGGTAATTGCATAAACAATTATATTCATACCCATAACCATTTATAAACAGTTAACCGTACTCATAACCGCGTACCCATGTAACCGTAACCAGATACTCGTTTATTCATTTACCTGTTTACTATTTTTTACCCATTTATCCTTTTTTTAACCTGTCTACACGATTTTTACCCATTTATAGGTAAATAGAAATAAAATGTTCATTAGCTGCCATTGTGGACTAAGTTTATGTAGAAAAAGCAATGTATGGAAAAGACTTGAACATTGTTTGTCAAAGCTTCTAGTAGTATTACGAGTCCGTTCAAATTCATCAATGCTCAACAATGTGAAAACCCTTTGGGCATCACCTATCCAAAACCCGAGTAGAGATAGAGAGGTATGAGTTAGGATTACCTACGATCATGATTGCTTCGGTTCAACAGGATTTGAGCTTAAATGTTGTAAAGTACCAGGGTCTTTTCTAATCCATACAAGTATAACTAGCAAAAATTAATCAAAAAACAAAGATATTGAAACTTTCTAAATTCCCATTACCACAAAGTTTACGGCACTAAACTTTCGAGTATTCTCATCCCTAGGTGTGCCCTTATGAATTATGACAAAAGTGTTGGGGGTAGGAGTGGTGAATGCCTCCCAATGAAATGAAGTGGTTAAATTGGGATGAGGATCCTCTCCGGAACTCTTTGTGGTGATCTAGATGATCAATTAATCGTGTCGTTCATCGTACATCGTGCGGTCAGTTTTCGTTAGGTACTTTTTATATTTAATTTTTAATAAATAATTTAAAATAAATTTTGACAGTACGATGTATGATGTGAGGATCCTAATCCGTTAAATCTTTGTGTGGATCCTGTCCGGATCCTCTTTGTGAGGATCCTAGGGATTCTTAAATTATATCTGTTCATCGTACATCGTGCAATCAGAAATTATTTCTTTTATTTAAAATTAAATATGAATAGTAGCTGATGAAAAATTACCGTACGATGTACGATGAACAGATACGATTTGATAATTCTTAAAATCTTAACAAAGAAAATTCGGAGACGATTCACATTCGTTAAATTGGACCATTGGGAATCTGTTAGTTGTAGATTTGTTTGTCAAATCACCCTTCTATTTAGTAGAAAATGATTGCTGTAGAAAAAAGAAAAATAAACAGTGATGGTTTTTGAGTATGATGGGTTAATAGAAGTCAAGAAGATTCTCCATTATATTTGAAAACCTTACTCCCTATCAATCATAGTGCTCCTGTTCCACATAATTTCAATGGACTGCAGACATGTGGAGCCATTGCTTGTTCAGCTTCAACCACCTAGAGGATTTGTTTGGAAATGCTCAGAATTGTTTTGTTGGAAGCGCTTTTGCTAGAAGAACAACAAAATTATTAGTGAAAATCCAAGTGCTTTCTAGCAAAGTATTTGAAAGTGTGCTTCTTGGGTACTTTTGTAATCCAAAAATACTTCCAAATTATTCTCCCAAAATTCACGAAAAGTGCTTCTTATTTGAAAACGATGTCAACCATTCCAAAAGCATTGCCAAATAAAATATAGGTTTCTTAGCAAAGTATATATACGTTTCGTTGATGCATAGAAACATATCAACAGTAAAAATTGAAATGCCAGAGCCACAATTAAAACAAACACAAACATATACGTGAATCACCCATTTTTGACTTCGTCAACGAGGTTGTAGAGTGTTTTCGTGAATAAATTATAAGGCTTCGTAACAAAGTACATACACGTTTTCTTGATGCATAGAAACAAATCAAGAGTCAAAATTGAAACTGCAGGGCCACAATCAAGACAGAAACAGTGAATCAATGATATAAGTGAATCACCCAATTTGGTCTTCGTCCACTAGGTTATAGAGTGTTCTCATGAATAACTCATAAGATTACATCACATTAAACATGAAAAGAAAGTGAAATTACATTACATTAAACATCAAAGGAAAGAGATCCGTATACATCTTTTCTTATCCAGCATACTTATTTTGTTTTAGAAATTTTGCGTTTGCATAAGTCCAAACAAGAGTGTCTAAAAGAATAAAATGAGTTTGCGTAAATCATTTCTCTAGGTCAAATCCCGAAACTACTTGTCAACTCAGTATGTAACCTTCTAGATGAAAACACTAAGCCCCAGTTTGGGGTTGAGGTGATTTTAAAAAAAGCTGCTGTGAAAAAAAGCTGGGACAGTTTTTGGTGTTTGGTAAACGTTCAGCTTCAGCTTTTTTTCACAGTTTTGGGTGAAAAAAGCCAAAAACAAGAAGCTGCAAAACCCAGCTTTGAAAAACCGGCTTTTTTTCACATCTGTTTTACATAAAAGTTTACCAAACACTATAATACTGCTTTTTTTTTTTCAAAAGCACTTTTACAAAAAAGTTTACCAAACACTCTACTGCTTTATTTCACAGCTGCTTATTCTCACAGCACAGCAGAAGCAGCTTTTTTTCAAAGCACAGCAATACCAAACCAGCCCTAAATTCAACAATTTAGGGCTTTGTCCTCTACGTAAAAAGCGATGGCCGTGAGCTGCTCACAGCTATGCTTTTATTTTATTTTTGTGGAAAACCTTTTCGACGAAAGAAGACAGTTTTATTACAAACATAGATTACAAAGAGAAGCCCACGTAGAAAAAGAACCAGACACACAAATGAACCTCCCAACAACAAGCCCAACAAAGCTTAACAACAGAGCCCAACACTAGATACAGAACAAAAGACGATTCACGACATCCACCGCCATCCAATTTTTCTCGATCAACCCAGAACGAAGCCGCCAGCCAACACCAGAAAATTGCTTGTGCCGTCAACTGGCGTTCACACCAGAAAATAAAAGAACGAAACAAAAATGATGACAGATGAAATTAACTGATTGAAACTTCAGACCCCATCAGTCATAAAATCTCAGTTACTCGATTAATTAAACTTCAGACCCCTTCTATCCTCTACACCCACCGTCCCTGCACACCAGCTTTCAAGTCCCTCTCCCAAACCCTCAAGTCCCATCTGCACCAACTCTCTCTCCTCTTCGCCGTCATCGCCCTTTCCATTTCCATCTCCATTCCCCCGCTTCAAACCCCAAAATTCCCCAACCCTAAACATAAACCTTCCCCCAAATTCGTCGCGTCCCCAGACCAACCGCCAAAACTACGTCGTTCGATTCGTGGAATACAGGAGGGCGGAGAAGCTCCGAGAGTACTTGAAATCGAGTGTGCGATCCGATGGGTGGGATTGGATCGAGAACAACAACCCGGGCGAAGAAGTACCCGACGAATTTCGGGTTGATTTGGATTGAAGAATTGTCCAGAGAGACGGTGGTTTCAGAAATGGGGATCTTGGGAATGGTGAAGGATGTGAATGCGAATGTAAGGTATGGGAGCGTTTTGCTTGCTAAGAGGGAGAGGGAATTGAGGGTTTGGGAGAGGAATTGAAGGTTGGTGTGCGGAAGGGTGGGTGCAGAGGAGAGAAGGGCGGGAGAAGGGAGAACAGACGGAGGGGGTGAGGTAGGAGAAATTTTTAATATACACGTGGCACGTATTGACACTTAGCACCTAATCATTGTCTACGTAAGCGTCATGTCACCAATTAAAGATTCATTTAACAGTAACATTAACATTAACAGATGTATGAAAATGTTTCAAAATTTTAACTTTAGGTATCACTCTGAGATGGAAAAAATTTCATACACTAAATGTTGAAAATCCAGAAACTCCTTAGTAGTAAACTGCAATTAACCATTTATTATAATTAATGTTGATGTTGACCGGCGCAATTCCTACCTCTTTCTTTATTCAATCAACGATGAAATTTGCCAATTCAATAATTAAATATCATTTATTAATTTTTTTATATTAATTTAATAATTTATTTCATAATGAAATAGAATAATAATTTAATTTATCATTCAAATGAAAAACAAAATTTTAAAAGATGTCAAATTGTCACATACATGTTAAATTTATTTTTTATATTTAAAATTTGACATATTCTTAGAAGATGGTCTAACCAACCATCTGATCCTTTGGGACATGTATATGTATATATGTTTGCTATATTTGACAAAATGAATTTGGGTATTGATCAATACATGTTGTGGATGCAAATTTTCAACCTCCAGGTTGCTGATTCATGGGAATTCCTTGATGGATTGCTTGATGCAATCTGTCTAGTTTACACTATCTATGCTCAGGGTAAGAGTGATGTTCTGGCAGGTATAGTAACAAGCTGATTTAACGTAGTTTTTATTTTTCTTTTAACGTATCATCAGTTCCTTGATTTTTTTTCAAATGATGTATAATTTTCCGATTGAGAATGACATGCTCGAATAAACTTTGTATATTACGCATTTTTTTACACGATCAATACAATTTTCCTTTGCATGGTCGGATTTCACTCTGTTGAACCAGTTTTTGCATCTCTTCTTAAGTTTTACCTCGGATTCCTTCGGTTTTAGGTGACAACATGAAATTTTTATTGTGTAGGATAGGATACAACTCGCTACCATTCCTATACTTGTTTAGGAAGCCCTTTCACTCTAGGAACCCAAAAATTTCATGCACATTGGGGGTTTTACTTTGGCCAGAGCAAGAACCGATGCGGGAAGAGTCCACAACCCTTCCCCGCAAATCAACCCAGAAGCAACCGCCGGAACCATCAGCATAGCCTTCTTGCTGTTAAGCTTGTGCCATACAAACACAAGCAGACTCCCTATGCACATGTCTATGGCAAAGTATGCCCCGACGAGAAATGGAACGCCCATGACCATTGGAAGTGGCATCCACTTTCCGATCTTCGGTGAAAAATCTCTGACTATGTTGACCAGCACCGCGAAAGCAAAAAAGCCGTAACAGAGCTGTATGCAATGCTGAGGCAGCGCCGAGAAGCCTTGCACTCCTAGGATCGCCATGTTTCTGTAGATCAAGGCATAAGGAGCCTTGAATTCTCCGTGCGGGTTTCCCACATCGAACGCCTCGTAGAATAGGAAGAAGCTGAGAGGAGCTGTCACACAGCCTAGTGCAGTGCCAAGGGCTTGGCTCACAAACATTGCCCTGGGAGAGGTGAAAGTTAGATGGGCTGTCTTGAGATCTTGCATCAGAATACATGCCACGTTGACGACCGATTTGATGAGGCCGCAGCCCGCAAGCCCCGCCACCACACCGTGCTCTTTTCCCGTCATTGCTGCCAGCACAAAGAGGGCAACTTTTCCATAGTTGTAGGACATGTTTAGATCGGTTAGACCAGCTCCATAAGCATTGCAGAATGCAAGAGATGGAGCGACCATGTAGGCTACTATAACATAATACCATTTGAGCTCCGGGAACATCATCGGGATCGCGATGACAGAAATGATGGAAAAGACAACGTATCCGACGACTGCAACCCACGTAGGTATGTTTTCGCTGAGGAAGATTTCGTTTTGTTTTTTTTCGATCGGCTTCACCTTGCCCTCGACATCTGCAGGGAGAAGAAGCTGATTAGTAAAAACTTTAACTCAGCACAGCAGCATGAAACAAAAGGAAATTAAGAGGCTGATTTTATTACCCAATTGGAGATTCTTGTTTTTCAATCTGACATAAATATTAACAATGGTGCAAACCAGAATCTTGACAAAATTGTAAAGCCCGTCACCAAGGATTAGGGCAACTGCGAGAAAAACTTTGTAACCGTACAAACTCTTCATGTCGTTTTCGTCTAAACTCTCCGGGAACCAATGTCCTTTACGTCGGCCTATAAGCGGCCACAGTACACCGAAAGAGAGCACAGACCCGAAAAGTAAGGACAAGTTTACTAGATGTGAACATATCATGCCTGCTCCGACGAAGGTCATGCTGAAATCGAAGTAGAACCTGCAACAGATAGCAGCAAATTATAAAGGATCACTAACAGCAAACAGAAGCAGGGAGAAACAAATGAGTGATCGATTTTTCGTACGTGTTTTTCCAAGCTTGCAATCCGAACGTGGGGAATTGTGAGAATCCACATTCTGCTCTAGCACTGTAAAACCACTTGAAGAATCCCCACAGGAAGCTAACTGAAAAATACTTCATGAAGCCATGTACTTGCTTCCTGCAAATGATCATAACTTGTGTTGAGTTTTGCTTCTAATACTGCTTTTTTAGAGCAGATGTGGCGTAACTACGTTGGTATGTGCTCCCCCGTATGCACCTAGTTTTAATATCGTTTCTATTAAGAAAAACATAGATGGCTTTCAAAGGAGAGATAAGGGGAAGTGTTGGTAGATGTTTACTTAGCCATTTTATCTCCCTGAGTATGGAAGCCATTGATGAGAACCGCAGTTGCCAAACCACTTGGATAAGTCAACTTCAAGTCAACTATCATAATCTGTGAATAAACAAAAAATCCATATAAAAATCTACTTAAAGGGAAAAATAAACCATATTTTATCTCCTTGAAATCTTCAGTTGAACAAGTAACTGAAGACGGCAAGGAGCTTGCAGCTCAAGTGATTAACATCATTTCCTGAATTAGAGATCTTGAGTTCGAATTCTCAAGGGATTAACATCATTTACCCTAACCCAAAGGTCCTGAGTTTGAATCTTCCCAATATCGCTCGATAGTAACGAGATAAGAAAAACAGAAACAAAGACTACAAAATCAGTACCTTTCTTAAAGGAATCAAGACAAAAAGGCCAACAAAACAGACTAGAAAAAGGAAGCCTATCATCCAACCAAGCCCAGGTTCCTTAACAGCAGTTGCAGGGTTTCCTTCTGTGTTCACACCGGACAGCAGATATGTCTTCTTGTTTAATCCCAACAAATAAGACGCAAATCCACCTGTTTAACAAAGAAAGTATAAAGTTATATAATGTTTAAGAAACCTTAATTTACAAATTAATATAACATATAAAGAAAAATAAAAGTACCTCCCACAGCAATACTATAACAAGCAACTGCACAAGTTTGAATCATAGTATTCTCCTGCCGAGTGAAGGGTTTCGAATTAAATCCCGCCTTCTTGAGCAGGTTCGTCCACGTTCGGATGAACACAAACGCGAGGAGAGCAGCAGAGACATTGAGATTAGGAACAATTCCAGTTGTGAGGTTTAGCTTCATGGCTATCACACTGTACACCATTCCAATCACTATGCTCGCAACGACTCCTCGGAATGTTAGCTGCTGTGTCCATGGAAGGATTGTCCCAACCGGCCCCTCGGATTGAACTATTGTCTCTTCTTCCATGTCATCCCTCTCTATCTCCTTCTTCTCCCTTGCTTCCAGCTCCATGTTCATGGCTTCAAAGTCCTGTTGCTTGTTTGTCTGGCAATAGGAACAAAAAAAGAGTTTGAAAGGAAATCCAAGCCTGAAATTACCTTTTTTTTTAACGAATAGAAAGAAGACAACACTAGAACTTCGTAGGAGATCACTCATGCATGAACGTACCTTCGAGGTGTTTTATTTTAGTCCTCTCTTTTTCCGCCTTGAGCTCAACTATAATGGATGAGACTAAACTGAACTGGCTTGGCTATGAAATTACATAATCTTGAAAAGTGGATGAAAAAATTTGGTGCTGCCTATTGCAGTGAACTAGAGAGAGAGAAAATGATGCTTCCTTGATGAATATATATAGTCCACAAAGTGCAGAAATTAGTACTTGGACGTGTCTATCCTCTTCATTTTTCTCTACTCACAAGCCTACAAATTCCAAAACGACATGAATATATCTTATCACTAGAAATTTCAGACTTGGTAGAAATATTTAGGGCTAGAAATTTTTCCCGAAAAGTCCCAAAACAAACCAAACAAATCCCAATCCCATACCAAAAAATTCTCCAACTAATAATAACGAAATTTTCGGGATCAATACCGAATCGATCCCGAACCTTTTGGTACGAGAATTGGGATTACATATTCAATGGTTCGGGAATCCCAAACCGAACCGAAAAATATATATATTTATTTTGGTTGCATGCATGTTGAATGTTGAAATTAAGTAGTTTGATAATAAACTAATTAGATATAGAAGTATGAAATTAAGTAGTTTGGAACATCAATTTAACTTGGTATGAATGAGTTGTCATTTCAATTGGTGTGAAATTTCAAATTAATATGAGGTCAGAAACCTAAATTTCAATTAATATGAAAGTAGGGAACATTTCGGGATACCAAAAGCCCAAATTTTAGCCCACATTTGGTTAATATGAGGTAAAAAACCTAAAATTTGAGATTTTTATTATGTGGGCTAAATTTCAATTAAAAAACTCAAATTAATATGAGGTTAAAAATGACACACCCCGACCCGAAAGAGGGGCGTGCTGGCCGTCACGTGAGAGTGACGTAACTATGTGCACAGTGCGGAAGAATTAAAGAATAGAATTTACGAATCAATTAAAACTGAAACACTAGCAATACTGGTGTAAAAGAAGTGTGAATTCCACTAATACAGAGCATAAAAGTCTACGTGCAGTCAAGCAGAAGTACTAAATGGAAATAACACCCGAAGGTGGTCCTACATAAGTGAATTCTGTCAGAACGTCCGATGAGCTCCTTGTATGCCACCAACGAACGCTACCTAATACCTGGAGGGGCAAAAAACATAAACTGAGTGGGTCAGAAACAATTCTTTTCAAAACCTTTCTTTCTTAAAGTTATAACCCCTCGCTGTAAAACCTATGTAATTTCCTAGAAATAAAGTATATACTCATATATATAATTCTCAAAACCCGCTGAAAAATATGTATGTATGAAAGTATGTATATGCCATGCCAAAGTATCATAACTGAATGCCAAAGCATATCTCTGTGAATGTGATTGAATACTAAATAATCATCTCAGCCCTCGGCTGTATATAGCTCATAACAATCACCATATCATATAGCTCATACTCATCTCAATCATATCATATATACCATGCACACACATCAATACCACCTCTAGTGGTCTGCACAACATCATTGATAAATAACTAATATGCTCTAGTGCTACGATCATGTGAAGACTGAGCGATAAATCGCGGGTCACCTACGAGTCGAACCCACCTATAGTGACCTATTCGACAGGACTGAGCACCTAACATGGATCCAAGGCGAGCATACGGTGCGGGAGGTGAACAACACGTGAAGGACTGAGCCCCTCTCTAGGCGGGAACACTAATATCAGTGTGCAGGTTTATGAGCTCTAATCATACCACATCACATCACATCATTCGTTCACATCAAACTAGTATATAAATTTACCTGGCACTTACCTGTGCGTCCTCAGCACCAACAGTAATATAAGCAATCAATAACGCATAATAAATAAATAGATACTTTGCATGGCATTTCATATCACATTTCATTTAAACTGATTTTCTGGGAAAAACTCATTTATATAGGTATATACGAAAAACAAATGCCCACTCACTGATAAGTAGACGGGTCGTAACCCCAGTGCCTAGCCTGGCTACGCTCATCCTCTGGATAGGTCTCGCCTATATGAGAAGTAATTGAAATAACGTTAATTAACGCACATAATCGAAACCTTAGAAATAACTTCTCATACATTGCTCAATTTGGGTATGTGAATATACCACTGTGATCTACACAATCTCAGGAACATCCCCATATTTTTAGAAAAATTTTCCGACCATCCACGAGCCGCCACGCGCCGGCCAAGTCACGGACCTACACGCCCCCACGCGCGGCCACGTGACAGGCATACTAACGGCGTCAGTTAACACCATCAGAATATTCTGGGGAATATTCCGTCAACTTCTAACTGTTACCGTTAAATCTAACCAACTGACGGAATATTCCGTCCAACTGACGGAATATTCCGTCCAACTAACGGAATATTCCGTCTTCGTCTACCTCTGGACTCCGGCGACCGTCGCCGTTGCCGGAAAACTGGGAAAATTTCTAACCGTCTAATCTCACTCATTTTTCAACCATTTTCTTTGAAATTTGTACCAAACGAAAGCTTAGAGTGAGGAGAATGACGTTATACCTATTTGAAGCTTCAAATCTCACGAAATCACGTCGGAGCAAGCTCGAAAATCCGGTGACCTCTGCAACTCCTCGTATCTGGGCTTTCCGACATCCAATTTTTACCAACTATGCACTCCGAGCATCGAGAGAAAGTCCTTATGCTTGCTATGGTCCTGAAAATTGAAGAAACTCACGGGTTTAAAAGTTGGTGAACAGTGCCACCCTCGGAGGTTCGATTTCCATGGTCTCCTTACATTCAAGCTTAACCAAAACTCAACCAAAACCCTTAGGAGGGAGAGAGAATACCTTTAGGAGCCTTGAAATGGTTTGAAACTTCGACGATCACCTCGGTGGTACTGTACCTCGACGGACCTCTCGGGTCCTAGGGTTTTTCTATGGTTTCACGGCAAAAAAACAGTATGGTTGTGCTCGTGGACCCTCAAGGATCCCAAATATGGCCTCTGCAAGTTCGATCTGAGAGAAATGGGGCTTGTTCATACACTTGCAGAGAGAGAGGGAGAAATCGAGATAGAGAGAGAAGGTCTGAGAGAGAGAGTGCATGGGAATGAGAGAGAGGTAGAGTGACTGTCTGTGTGTGGTCCAAATACAATCAAATACCCAAAGTAAAAACACACACATACCTTAATTAAATGCCTAGGGGCATTTTCGTCATTTCACGTCCGTTGTACGTAAACTTCGGGACGGGCTGTTACAAAAAACCCAAATTTAGCCTAAATCCCAAAAAAATCTCAAATTTCAACCAAAAAACCCAAAGACTCAAAACCCAAAATTCAATCTCGATCCATCCCAAAATATCGAAAACATTTCAGAAATCTCAAAAATTAGAATTATCGAAATTTCGGTTCGGAATTGGTCTTTAAATTCCTATCTCGAAAATTTTCGATTTAAGATTTAGGATTCCATTTTCGGTTTGGAATCCGAACCAGACCACCCCTAATATCTAGGGCTGGAAAAAAATCCCAAAAATCCCAAACCAAACTGAAAAAATCCTGATCCCAAACCAAAATTCCCGAAAATTTCGGTATATCATCCCGAACCAAACCGAAATTTTCGGTATGGGATTCGGTTTTGCATCTCTATAGTTTCGGTATTCTCATACCGAACCGAAACTAAATATTATATATATAATATTTCTTAATTATAAGAGATTTGGATGTAATATGTGCCATTCATTTGTTTTTAGGTCGGATCTCCCATTTCACTTCCGTTCCATTGATTCCATCGAACTTGAAGTTGAAGTGCAGCAGCCTCCCTCACCGAGCCCTCATCTATCATCTCGCTGTGTCGATCCAGCACCAGCAGTCCTTCCGTCCGTGTACCAATCATCTACCGAGTCTCTGTTTCAGCTATGTTCTCAAATTTTCTCTTCATTTCTGATGTTCTCAGAGATCTCTCTTCCATTGTTCTCTCGAACTTGCCGTTTCTCGCTCTCAATTTTTGGTGCCTCACGGATTCCGACTGGCTCCGCAACTGTTAAACCATAGAAATCATCATTCATCAGGCCTGTATTTTGACTGTATTTTCTCAGTTTTTGTTTATGTCTCAGTTTCCGCCGGCTCACTGATTCCGGCTGCGTCTGCACCCGTCAAACTGCAGAAAACACCTGAAGTCAGTTTTCTGAAGCTTGGGTTCAATTTTGTTAGCCTTGGTTCTGCTTCTCGGTTTGCTACTTAGAATATCAAATTGTCCAGGTTTGAAACGAAAAAGCTTATTTGCAAATGGATTTCCTCGCTTTTACAGATTATTTTTGTGTTTTATGCATGTTGGTTTTTTTATTTTTATTAATTTTGGTTGTCTGATTTGTAATCTCTGTTCTTGATTTTAGTTGGATTTTCAAGTTTTGTTTTTGTTGCTTTTAGGTTTGTTTGCTTTGCTGCAATTACATTTGGTTAAATTTTGTCAATTTCTTTTTTTCTGACTCGGAAATTCTTGCGTTGTTTTTGTGGCTGTTATATGATGGGTGACAAACTGTTGTTTTCCAATTTTTTGGTTTTGCAGCATTTAACTAATAGGCAATTACCTTTGTGGTGCAACTTGGAGAAGAAAGTAAGGTTTATGAATCATCTAGAAACAAAGGTGTGATCTTTTGAGACCCAGAAACAAAAACAGTTGTGTTCCCGTCACTTTGGAGATTATGGGTGACATCTGTGTAGCCATCAAAGGGTTTACAAATGAGCAGAAGGCTATTGAAAATGGGATTCCGTCTAACACCGAGTCCGAGTCTCACTCTCATCCCAAATTAGGTAATTAATTTAGTGTTTTGAAATCTAATTAGGGTTGAGCTTCTCCTCTATACGTTTTTAATAGGAGAAGGTAATCTTGGCTAATTCAAATCCTATTCCGATTCTAGGCATTCTTGTCTTTCCAATTCAATGGTTGACAAACCCCGGTCTTTTCTTTTCCTTTATTTTGTTTTTCTCCTTTTTACTTTGTTTTTTTTCAGTTTTGTGTTTTCGAATTGGAATTTGAAATATCTGTCTTGAATTTCCGTCTTGTTTGATTAATATCGCATATAATTCTACTCATCATCGATATCTTTGGGTTATGATTTGTTGTTGTTCATGGAGATTGGTCGTTATCTACTTTTATAAAAGGTGCATGAGAATCTGAATACATGATTGTGAAGGGATTTTCCCCTTTTTTTTTGAAAGCAGATTGGCAGATTTGTGCACACTGCACAGATTGGCAGCTTGGCTATACACTTATATGTTCAACAGATTGGCAGCCCAAAAGCATAATATCAATATGTCAAATTTTCAATATAAAAGGTTGAATTTTAGCCTAAAAGCATAATATGTCAAATTTTAGTCCAAAAGCCCAAAATCATTTCGGGATTTCCGATTTGTCCCGAAATCCCGAAACTATTTCGGGATTCCCGAAAATTTGGTTTGGAATCGGTATTGAAATTGGAATTCCTGAAAATTTCGGTTAGGGAATCGGGACAAGGGTTTCGGTATGGGATCCTATACCGAACCACCTCTACTAATATCTCATGTTATGGTCTTTGTTTTTATATAATTTCAACCACTTGCAAAAGTACCAACCAAATAAATAAAGAATTTTCTGAAATGGTAGGAGGACGGAATCTGGACGAAAGTGCCTGATATAGAGCAAGGCAAATGAATTACAATAGTGATCACAATTACGGGACACATGATTTGGCTAGTTGACGGCAAAGACTTGCATACACTGACATTTTATATATTAACTTTCTCGCATATCCTGACCAATAATACAATATTTTATATATTAATTTTCTCTCGTGACATTATATTATTATTTGAAACTCAAGGATGAAATGTAAGTCTCTATCCTACTTCACAGACATTTGCCTTACTAGCTGACCTTATCATTGACCTTATTTCTGTTTCTTCTCTTACACAAGGTGTGCCCTTATGAATTATGATTAAAGTGGTGGGGTAGGACTAGTGATTTCCTCCCAATGAAATGAAGTGGTTAAATTGGACCATTGGGAATCTGTAAGTTGTAGATTCGTGGGTCAAATCACCTATTCCACAAGGTGTGCTTAAGGATGGGCAATGATTATAGCGGATGGGTAATCACGGGTATTACTTATAACCGTTTAAACTTTTACTCACATAACCTTTTATCGTTGGGTAATTGCATAAACAATTATATTCATACCCATAACCATTTATAAACAGTTAATCGTACTCATAACCGCGTACCCATATAACCGTAACCAGATACTCGTTTACTCATTTACCCGTTTACTATTTTTTACTTATTTATCCTTTTTTCCACCTGTTTACACGTTTTTTACCCATTTATAGGTAAATAGAAATAAAATGTTCATTAGCTGCCATTGTGGACTAAGTTTATGTAGAAAAAGCGATGTATGGAAAAGACTGGAACATTGTTTGTCAAGGCTTCTAGTAGTATTACGAGTCTGTTCAAATTCATTAATGCTCAACAATGTGAAAACCCTTTGGGCATCACCTATCCAAAACCCGAGTAGAGACAGAGAGGTATGAGTTAGGATTACCTACGATCATGATTGCTTCGGTTCAACAGGATTTGAGCTTAAATGTTGTAAAGTATCAGAGTCTTTTCTAATCCATACAAGTATAACTAGCAAAAATTAATCAAAAAACAAAGATGTTGAACTTTCCAAATTCCCATGACCATAAAGTTTACGGCACAAAACTTTTGAGTACTCTAATGCTTTAGTCTGTCTAATCACAAAGTCGCATCGATTCGTTGTCAACAAAAAAGGACAACAAAAAAATGTAAATTGAATTAGTATCCCAATTAATTTCAGGGTTTTTAGTTTTTTCTTTAAATTTTACACTTATTAAAATAAATGGTCAAATGGATACCTATTTATAATCAAGAGTAATCCTCATAACCGCCAATTTAAATTTTACAGGTAAATGGTTATGCTCATGACCGTTTATTTGTTTAAACGGTTACCCATAATTGTAACCGTGAATTTTAAATGACAGATAACTGCAGTTACCCATACTCGTGAATATTTGCCCATCCCTACGTGTGCCCATATGAATTATGACAAAAGTGTTTGGGGGTAGGAATGGTGAATGCCTCCCAATGAAATGAAGTGGTTAAATTGGGATGAGGATGCTCCTCGGAACCTCTTTGTAGGGATCTGGAGAATCAATCAATCATGTTTGTTCATCGTACATCGTGCAATCAATTTTTGTTAGGTACTGTTTATATTTAATTTTGAATAAATAATTTAAAATAATTTTTTACAGTACGATGTACGATAAATAGACATAATTAATTAATTCTCCAAATTCCCCCAAAAAGGATCCGATTAAGATCCTAATCCGTTAAATTGGACCATTTTGAATCTGTAAGTTGTAGATTTGTGTGTCAAATCACCCTTTATTTAGTAGAAAATGATTGCTGCAGAAAAAAGAAAAATAAACAGTGATGTTTTTTTAGCATGATGGGTTAATAAAAGTCAAAAAGATTCTCCATTATATTTGATTCATAGTGCTACTGTTCCACATCATTTCAATGGACTGCAGACATGTGGAGCCATTGCTTGTTAACCTTCAACTACCTAGAGGATTTGTTTGGAAATGCTCAGAATTGTTTTGTTGGAAGTGCTTTTGCTACAAGAACAACAAAATTATTAGTGAAAATCCAAGTGGTCTCTAGCAAAGTATTTGAAAGTGTGCTTCTTGAGTATTTTTGTAATCCAAAAATACTTCCAAATTATTCTCCCAAAATTCACCAAAAATGCTTCTTATTTGAAAACGATGCCAGTCATTCCACAAGCATTACCAAATAAAATACAGGTGTCTTAGCAAAGTACATATACGTTTTATTGATGCATAGAAACATATCAACAATAAAAATTAAAATGCCAGAGCCACAATCAAAACAAACACAAACACATACGTGAATCACCCATTTTTTACTTCGTCCACGAGGTTGTAGAGTGTTCTCATGAATAAATTATAAGGTTTTGTAACAAAGTACATATACGGTTTCTTGATGCATAGAAATAGATCAACAGTCAAAATTGAAACGCCAGAGCCACAATCAAGACAGACACAATGAATCAGTGATATATGTGAATCACCCAATTTGGTCTTCATCCACAAGGTTATATGTTCTAATGAATAACTCATAAGATTACATTACATTAAACATCAAAGGAAAGAAATCCGTATACATCTTTTCTTATTCAGCATACTTATATTTGTTTTAGGAAATTTGCATTTGCATAAGTCCAAAAAGAGTGTCCAAAAGAACAAAATGAGTTTGCGTAAATCATTTTCCTAGGTCAAATCCCGAAACTATTTATCAACTCAATATGTAACCTTCTAGATGATAACACTAAATTCAACAATTTAGGCAACAATTTAGGGTTTTGTCCTCCATGTAAAAAGCAATGGCCGTGAGGTGCTCACGTACACTGTCCACAGCTAAGCTTTTGGAGTATTGCTTGTGCCGGCAACTGGCGTTCACACCAGAAAATAAAAGAACGAAACAAAAATGATGACAGATGAAATTAACTGATTGAAACATCAGACCCCATCAGTCATATAATCTCAGATTACTCAATTAATTAAGCTTCATTTATGAGCTTATATATTCTTTCTTTCTTTGACCAAAACGAGCTTGGATAAAATCGACTTGATATTGGCTTATTCATTACTACTAATATACTTACCGGCTGGATCACAATATTCCTATTTTAAGCTAGACTAAGGGGAGTGTGGATGATTCGAATTTGAAACGTATTTAGCTGATAAATAAGACTCTGATGATCAAGCCATTATTTGTCCGCCGATTTAATTTTTAGGATGTGTTTTTAAAATGATTGAATTTTTTTTTTTTATAAACATGATTTTGAAACCAATCCTTAGTAAAAATGCAAGCGAATCCTAAAAATGCACTTGAAACACTTTAAGTGCTTTTAAAACCCAAAAGCACTTGCAGTTATTTAAATGCACTTTCAAATGAACCCTTAACTTCTAGCTTTTGCTACCATTTTTACTGTTATATGTCTATGTAACAGTTTTGACATCTCTTTTGGAGATGTTCTAATCCTTTTTTTTTTCTTTTTTTTTTTCAAATAATCAAATTTGGGTGGGCAAATTTGAGGGATATTTGTAGCTAGGTTCAAGCTTAAGAGCATCTCTAAAGAAGATGTCAAAATGTCGAGAGCAGTTATAAAGATAAATAAAAAAAATAAAAAAAATAAAAAAAAAGACAACACTAATGGTCATTATGTTCTCCAACCAAAATGACAATTCTTATGCAGCGATGACATGAAAGGACAGCAAAGAAGTTGCAGCTACAAATATTTTTTAATTAATTATTAAATGATTTTTTTATTAAATTTCAATTGGTTTAATCATTTATTATAACTAATGTTGATGTTGACCGGTGCAATTCCTACATCTTTCTTTATTCAATCAACGATGAAATGTGCCAATTCAATAATTAAATATCATTTATTAATTTTTTTATTAATTTAATAATTTATTTTATAATGAAATAGAATATTAATTTAATTTGTCATTCAAATGAAAAACAAAATTTGCCTAACCAGCCATGTGATCCTTTGAGAAATGTGTATATATATATATATATATATATATATATATATATATATATATATATGTTTGCCATATTTAAGAAAAAGAATTTGGGTATTGATCAATACATGTAACACATGATTTCTAGGGCAACAATCCTATTCATGTCACTCTTGAATATGGACTGCAGGTTGATTAGAAAAATAATAAAAAAATGTTTGAAATGATTGTCGTAAACGATTTTTTTATCGATGTTTGTTATAATCTAATCTTTTTTGCGCGTTTAAATGTTTCATATTTTTTAGATGGAACAAAGATCTTTTATATTTAATGATTAAATACATGGTCAAACAAAGCACGGAGTATAGGGGCATTTTGGTCCAAAAGCTGGTTAAAGAATTGAAATTCTTTCTTAAAATCATGGACATATGTGTTGTTTTCTTCAAAAATAACTATTAAAATGTGCCCACGTTGAAATTTAGGAGGGAAATAGGTAAATAGGCACGGCCCGATTTAAAGGTTTTTTTTTTTGGAAAACCCCGATTTAAAGGTTTCAAGCTTTGGTATGCATGCGTACATCATCCAAAAGTTCACAAAAGAATTACTAGCCTTTTTCTTCAAATAATCAAATGTGTAGGAGAAATTGAAAACATGAGTTTGACAGAGAGAAATGAAAAGGTGTTGTTTGGTCTGCATCTTTTGGAAAAAAGAAAATTCTACAAATTTTATATGGTTAAACGATTCTTGACTTTTTGTCACACATTTAAACAACATATAAGAATACTAATATGTGTTTTAAGATTTGATTTGTATACACCAAAAGTTTATCTTCTTCCTATTTTCATTACTTCCAATTTTTTATACGTGTTAACAACTACAAGGAACTAAATAGCACACATGTTAATTTCTTGAAATATTGAGTCATTTTGTTAGACTTACTCGAAGATTGAGCTTAATTGTAACAACAAAGTGCATTTGCACAATCTCTTCATATACTCGCAAATAAAATTTGAAAGATAACACGACTACAATATATAAACATTTCCAGAAAGCTCGAACTCACTATATTTGTTCAAACAAAATATTTTTTACTTTCTTTCTTTTTGGGATTGAACAAGTTGCAAATCCCATATATATATGTATATATTTGTTACCTCAAAGCTCCACTAAGGTCATGATATCTATAATTGCAAAAGCCACTTAGGTGAATATTTTCTTCTTCATTTGGTCATTTCCATCACTATACAAACCACCTAAAATCCTCATCCAAGAAGGCAAGGACAAAACCTCCCATGATACATTCATAAAGAGGTTGCATCAACAGATAGGAATTGGATTAGGGTAGTTGCTAACTTATATGGCAAAAGTATATTGATCAATATCCTAACTTTTTTTAGCGCACTGATATATTTTACACTAATGAGAGAGGGGAATTCAACTAAGTCACACAATGAGCCACCTAATTTGGTATCCAAATTCGTCATCCACGAGATCGAACCTAAGACCTCTTATTTAAAAGTAAAGATGAATATCACCAGACCGTAGTACTGAGTGGCAATCGATATCCTAACTTTTAAATTGAGCAAACACATATGTCTCCTAGGAGCACAAGCTCAAACTTTCTTTTTGGCACAAAAGAGAATGACATAATTTTCCCTTTCACTTGATTTCAGATTGACTTTTTTTTATGATGTTCTAGAAATGTGGACAGGTCACAAATATATACATAATATGGGATTTGCACACTTGGAAGTTGAAGCTCAAACTTTCTTTTTGGCACTGAAGAGAATGACATAATTTGTATATTATCCCTTTTACTTGATTTGAGATTGACTTTTTTTAGGATGTTATAGAAATGTGGACAAGCAGAAGCCTTTGTGCACCACACTTGTTGATAGGCTTTAGCATTTTTCTTGTTTAGCTAGCTTCAGAAAGATAAAAAAAGGACAGAGTGGGTTGCAATCCATTAAAACCACAACAACAAGAACCACCACCATGTTCTTGGTGATAAACTCTCAAACCCTAAAAACCACCACTTTGTAAAGAAGATTTGACTTGACATTACCATATGAGGTATTTATGGGGCTCAATTTTTCATAGCGATCATCACATTTTGTGTACAGATCTGACGCGAAGCTCTCAGAAACCATTCAGTTTATTCATGATTTTCAGTTCTAAATTCAGTTTATTCATGATTTTCAGTTCTAACACCGTGAAAAAAGATGAAGTCGTGGTGTGTACATTGTGAGAAAAAGAGGAAAAAGTTGGAGAGTACCATTTTGGGAGATACTCATTTCTATTAATAATCCCATACTGAACCACATTATTGCTAATCCATTGTGAGACTAAGCCCATCCCCTCCCCTTAGTGTAGATAATATCGTTTGTTAAAAATAAAAAAACATTGAATTGACTTTCGAAACAAGTACACTACTTAAACCATACAACAGTAACAGTTTGCAAAACAAATTAAGTAGCAGCTGTCAATTAGTCATTTTGCCATGTGTTAAGCCACTATTTTTTTTAACAAACGATAGTAACTACACTAAGGGGAAGAGAGAGTGGGCTAAGCATTATCTTGGGCTTGCCATAATAATGTGGCTCACCTTCACATTTGGCAAAAATTGAACTTAAGACCTTTCACTTACAAATAAAGATGAATATCACTAGACCGTAGTAATAAGTGGTGCCAAGCCACTATTATTGATTCTCCTTTATTCAAGGCTCCTTTATGTGTGTGCGCTGCTTGGCCTTGGCCTGTTTTGTATTTGGGCTGGATCAGAAATTTAGAACACATCAAGATGATAGAGCAATAGATTTCGAAGAGTGCAAATAAGAGCTATAATTCAAACGTTAAATTTTTTAGAGTGTTAATAATAGCTTCCTTTATTTTCTAAACATATTATTCATATAGCAATGAGCTAATAATTTAACTAGAATATCGGATTATACACAATGCACATACAATGACAAGCATGACACTATTAGGCATAATCGAATAAATGGTCCCTGTGGTGACAAGGTAATCGGAAGATAATCATCGTGGTCAAAAAATTAGGATTTAAACCCTAGTGGCATAGTCCGTTAGCAAATTCAGTCCAAAAATGAGATCTCAGTTAAATGCATGGGCAAAAATGTATTTTACCTCACTCTTTCGTCTATTCACATTCTTCATCTCTTTGTCTGTAAAATACATATCTTTCCTATTGTTGTGTAAAAGCCAGAAGTCAAGAAGTGTTTTCTGCACATCATTGAAGAAATGGAAGCTCAAATAAGTACATTTTCCATGCAGCGTTTCTTGCAATTCTCGGCAATGTACTTCATTTAGCTGATTTATGCCGAGAATTGGAAGCTGGTACCCTGTGCATCGGCAACACAGGATGAAAATGCTGCAGTTTCCGCTAACTGTTGCAGCCAAGTAAAACAGATAGCCCATAACCCCAGCTGCCTTTGCGCCGTACGTGATGCTTTTGAATATTGCTAAGATGTTTCCGAATACTGCTAAGGATATCCCATAACCCTGGCTGGTTTTAAAACGTTGTAACACTGTTGATCGTCCCGGGTTTCTAGTGTGGAGGTTTGTTTTTATCAACTCAGTTGTTATTAAATGCCTCCTCAATATACATTTGCAGTTTCATTAACATCACCTGTCAATTATCAACTTTGATGCAGCCAACCTTTTTTAATTTGTTTTAATCCAAAAATAATATTTGGGCTGGGTCAGAATTTAGAACACGTAAAGGTGAGATGATGAATCAAACTCATATTTGTGCTGCCCTAATTAGGGAAGCCAGGGATTTTGAAATCCCAAGAGATATATAGATGTCAAGTTATGAAGAAATGAATAACAAATTGTTGATAGGAGGATTACAAAATTTTCTGTATGAGCATTATAAAAACATGCATGAGAGATTTGTAGATGATACGTTCAAAATAAGAACTTGCAAATCCATTGTAACTTGAAAGTTTCCCATACAAACATAAGAAAAATCATCAGTATAGCAACTAGATTTCGTTGAGTGCAAAATAAGAACTATTATTCAAACGTTAAACCTTTTTGGAGTGTTAATAATAACTCTCTCTATTTTCTAAATAGATTATTCATATAGCCATGAGCTAATACTTTAACTAGAATATCCAATTATAAACAATGTACATACAATGACAAGCATAATACTTTTAGGCCTAATCGGATAAATGGTCCATGTGATGACAAGATAACCGGAAGATAGCCCTCGTGGTAAAAAAAAAAAAAAAAAGATTTAAACCCTTTTTGTTTAGTCCGTTGGCAAATTTGGTCCAAAAATGAGATTTCAGTTAAATGCATGGGCATAAATGTAGTTTACCTCACTCTTTCTTCTATTCACATTCTTCATCTCTGTGTCTGTAAAATGCATTATCTCCTCCTTTATGTAAAACACATGTGCTTCAGCAACACGGGATGAAATTGTTGCAGTTTCCGCTAATTGTTGTAGCCAAGTAAAAAGGATAGCCCATAACCCTAGCTGCCTTTGTGTCGTACTGTTGGAACCTAAATTGCTTATGGTTCCAAGGATCAAAGGCAGCAAGTGAAGCTCCAAGGAATGAGTTGCTGCATAATCGGAGAAGAAAAAAAGAACAAGGGTTTAGACTCTAACGGCTAGTTTTTTATTTAAAGCTTTTGTTTGTGTAAGTGGGTGACCCGTGTACACTCTAGATGAGATCACTTAAAACCCCAATGAAGGGCTAGGATTGAATCTGGAGAAGGGTAGGTGTAATTCGTAGTACATGTTTGTCACATAGCACAATTTAGAGATAAGTTTGTGAGTTGGCAATGTACCAAAACCCTACAAACATTCTCTATATAAATCAAAATATGGCTGATGCATTTACACAACCTTGTAGCCGTCACAACTTGCAACATTCTTCATCCCTCTTTGTCATTTCAAACCCCTAGAAAACTAATTAAACATTGAATCAAAACATACAAAAGATACAAACTTTATCATGGCCTCAGAGCCTAGTTGCTGATCATTCTATTTTTTTGGTCGTTTCTGTTCATTTTGATATCTTTTGGAACACTCAGATATTGTTTGAAACCCTAATAATCAAATATCAAGCCTACAAATAAAGGGATCCAATAGCAGTGAGCTAAAAGCTCATGTCTTTGATGGGGAAAACTATGATTTTTGGAGGATAAGAATGACTACTATCTTCAAGTCTTATGACCTTTGGAATATGGTTCAGTATGGGTATGAGCTACCTGAGGTGGAAGTTGATGCTCTATATGAGGACTTCATAGAAAAACAGACTACAACTTTGAAGCAGAATCGAATGAATGATGTTAGAGCTATTGGAATCATCCAAGGAGCTGTCTCAGATGTCATCTTTCGAAGAATAGCAAATGAAGAAACTATAAAGGATGCTTTTGAGGTCTTACAACAAGAATACAGAGGAGACAACAAAGTTAGAAAGGTAAAACTTCAATCCCTTAGAAGAGATTTCAAATATACAAGAATAAGGGAAAATGAACAGTTGAAAGACTATTTCTTTAGGCTATTTGATGTTGTAAACCAAATGAAAGCCTATGGTGAAGAACTACCAAATGAAAGAGTTGTCCAAAAGCTGTTGATTAGTTTGACTAAACCCTATGATTCAATAATGGGTGTTATTGAAGAAACAAAAGACACAGATACTCTTAGTGTGGAAGATGTAACAACATCATTGAGAGTCTTTGACCAAAGACTTGAAAAGCATGTTGACACTGCCACTGAGAGAGCCTTTCACTCTCTCAATATTGGTTCTAGTAGTTAAACCGGTGCAAGCAAACAGAGACCACAGTGGAAGGGCAAGTTTAAGAAATGGGAAGGAAAAGGGTATCAAAACTCTAGACCTAACTATGGTAGCAACACCAGCGAGGGTCCCAAAACCAAACAGTTGTGTAAACACTAGGATAAATTCCATTTTGGGAAGTGCTGGTTCAAGGGCAAGCCTAAATGCCACAAATGCAACAAGTTTGGGCATCTTATGAAGGATTGCAGATCAAACAATGTGCAATAAGTAAACTGTGCAAATCAAGTGGAAGAATAAGCAAATGTGTTATGTGCATTCAGTGCCAAAGTTGAGAAAAACACTGAAGTATGGTACATTGATAGTGGCTGCAGCAATTGCACAAGAGTCACTACTTATTGATATTGACACTAGCTTCACAGGTGAGATGATGAATCAAACTCATATTTGTGCTGCCCTAATTAGGGAAGCCAGGGATTTTGAAATCCCAAGAGATATATAGATGTCAAGTTATGAAGAAATGAATAACAAATTGTTGATAGGAGGATTACAAAATTTTCTGTATGAGCATTATAAAAACATGCATGAGAGATTTGTAGATGATACGTTCAAAATAAGAACTTGCAAATCCATTGTAACTTGAAAGTTTCCCATACAAACATAAGAAAAATCATCAGTATAGCAACTAGATTTCGTTGAGTGCAAAATAAGAACTATTATTCAAACGTTAAACCTTTTTGGAGTGTTAATAATAACTCTCTCTATTTTCTAAATAGATTATTCATATAGCCATGAGCTAATACTTTAACTAGAATATCCAATTATACACAATGTACATACAATGACAAGCATAATACTCTTAGGCCTAATCGGATAAATGGTCCTTGTGGTGACAAGATAATCGGAAGATAGCCCTCGTGGTAAAAAAAAAAAAAAGATTTAAACCCTTTTTGTTTAGTCCGTTAGCAAATTTGGTCCAAAAATGAGATTTCAGTTAAATGCATGGGCATAAATGTAGTTTACCTCACTCTTTCTTCTATTCACATTCTTCATCTCTCTGTCTGTAAAATGCATTATCTCCTCCTTTATGTAAAACACATGTGCTTCAGCAGCACGGGATGAAATTGTTGCAGTTTCCGCTAATTGTTGTAGCCAAGTAAAAAGGATAGCCCATAACCCTAGCTGCCTTTGTGTCGTACTGTTGGAACCTAAATTGCTTATGGTTCCAAGGATTGAAGGCAGCCAGTGAAGCTCCAAGGAATGAGTTGCTGCATAATCGAAGAGGAAAAAAAGAAGAACAAGGGTTTAGACTCTAACGGCTAGTTTTTTATTTAAAGCTTTTGTTTGTGTAAGTGGGTGACCCGTGTACACTCCAGATTAGATCACTTAAAACCCCAACGAAGGGCTAGGATTGAATCTGGAGAAGGGTAGGTGTAATTCGTAGTACATGTTTGTCACATAGCACAATTTAGAGATAAGTTTGTGAGTTGGCAATGTACCAAAACCCTACAAACATTCTCTATATAAATCAAAATATGGCTGATGCATTTACACAACCTTGCAGCTGTCACAACTTGCAACATTCTTCATTCCTCTTTGTCATTTCAAATCCCTAGAAAACTAATTAAACATTGAATCAAAACATACAAAAGACACAAACTTTATCATGGCCTCAGAGCCTAGTTGCTGATCATTCTATTTTTTGGTCGTTTCTGTTCATTTTGATATCTTTTGGAACACTCGGATATTGTTTGAAACCCTAGTAATCAAATATCAAGCCTACAAATGAAGGGATCCAATAGCAATGAGCTAAAAGGGGGAAAACTATGATTTTTGGAGGATAAGAATGACTACTATCTTCAAGTCTTATGACCTTTGGAATATGGTTCAGTATGGGTATGAGCTACCTGAGGTGGAAGTTGATGCTCTATATGAGGACTTCACAGAAAAACAGACTACAACTTTGAAGCAGAATCGAATGAATGATGTTAGAGCTATTGGAATCATCCAAGGAGCTGTCTTAGATGTCATCTTTCGAAGAATAGCAAATGAAGAAACTACATAGGATGCTTATGAGGTCTTCCAACAAGAATACAGAGGAGACACCAAAGTTAGAAAGGTAAAACTTCAATCCCTTAGAAGAGATTTCAAATATACAAGAATAAGGGAAAATGAACAGTTGAAAGACTATTTCTTTAGGCTATTTGATGTTGTAAACCAAATGAAAACCTATGGTGAAGAACTGCCAAATGAAAGAGTTGTCCAAAAGCTGTTGATTAGTTTGACTAAACCCTATGATTCAATAATGGGTGTTATTGAAGAAACAAAAGACACAGATACTCTTAGTGTGGAAGATGTAACAACATCATTGAGAGTCTTTGACCAAAGACTTGAAAAGCATGTTGACACTACCATTGAGAGAGCCTTTCACTCTCTCAATATTGGTTCTAGTAGTTAAACCGGTGCAAGCAAACAGAGACCACAGTGGAAGGGCAAGTTTAAGAAATGGGAAGGAAAAGGGTATCAAAACTCTAGACCTAACTATGGTAGCAACACCAGTGAGGGTCCCAAAACCAAACAGTTGTGCAAACACTAGGATAAATTCCATTTTGGGAAGTGCTGGTTCAAGGGCAAGCCTAAATGCCACAAATGCAACAAGTTTGGGCATCTTATGAAGGATTGCAGATCAAACAATGTGCAATAAGTAAACTGTGCAAATCAAGTGGAAGAATAAGCAAATGTGTTTTGTGCATTCAGTGCCAAAGTTAAGAAAAACACTGAAGTATGGTACATTGATAATGGCTGCAGCAATTGCACAAGAGTCACTACTTATTGATATTGACACTAGCTTCACAGGGAAAGTAAAAATGAGAGATGTGAACATTGTTAAAGCTACTAGGAGAGGAACTCTAATCATTGAAACCAAGAAGATAGAAGATACATAAGGGAAGGTATGCTAGTGCCTGGATTGGATGAAAATCTAGTCAGTGTTGGTCAAAGGATGAAGCATGGATATTTCCTACTTTTTGGAGGAACTGTGGTTGTGATATTTGATGATAGGTCCATCTCAAACCTGGTAACTAGAGTGGAAGTGAAAAACATAAGCTTCCCACTTATTCTAAGATATTTTGAAGAAGTGGCAAGGAAAACAATTGTGACAGGTTCAATGAAACTATGGCAAGGAAAACAAGTGTGACAAGTCTTCAAAATCTGCAAAAACATAAAATGGTGCAGGGTATACCATAATTGGATGACTGCAGTGAAACCTGTGAAGGGTGTGTGTTTGGAAAACACCACAAGGATCCATTTGAAGCTGGCAAAGCTTGGAGAGCAACTATGCCACTTGAATTGATTCACACTGATGTGTGTGGTCCTATGCAAACTACAACTATCAGTGGAAACATATTTTTTCTAACCTTCATTGATGACTACTCAAGGATGTGTTGGGTGTATTTCATGAGGTTTAAATCAGAAGTGTTCATAATCTTCAAGAAGTTTAAAGCAATAGTGGAGTTGCAGAGTGGACACCAAATGAAAAAGATAAGAAGTGATAGAGGAAGAGATTATACCTCTCTAGAGTTCAATTCATTCTGTGAAGATGTGGGATTGGAGAAACAACTCACTGCAGCATACTCACCACAACATAATGACATTGCAGAAAGGAAAAACAAGACTATGGTTGAAATGGCTAAGTCAATGATGGATGAGAAGAACATGCCCTATTCTTTTTAGGGTGAGCAGTGAATACTACAATGTACTTGTTAAACAAGTGCCCCACCAAAGCACTAGACAAGAAGGCACCATTTGAAGTTTTCACTGGAAGAAAACCATATGTGAAGCATCTGAGGGTATTTGGCTCAGTGTGCTATGCTCATATACCTCTACAGCTAAGGCAAAAGTTGGAGAAATCAAGCAACAAATGTGTTTTTGTGGGCTATGGTACCAATGAAAAAGGGTATAGGGTCTTCAACCTATCAACTCATAAACTTATCTAGGGACAATATCTTTGATGAAGACTCCACATGGAATTGGGAAACAAGTGTAGAAGAGAAAGACAATGTCTTTCTACAACTTGACCTCAACAATAGGGAAACAAGACAGCCTATTGAGACCTCAATTCAAGAAAAAGTTATAGAGAATAGTGAGATACACATGACTCCACAACAAGCAAGCATGAGTCCACAATCAAATCATTCATATACCACAACACCAAGCTCAACTCCAGTGAGATTGAGGAGTCTGGAAGAAATATACGCCACTTGCAACTACTGTGTAGTGGAACCAGAGACTTATGAGGAAGCTAAGAATGATAAGTCCTCGAAAAAAGCAATGAAAGAAAAATTGCAAATGATAGAAAAGAATGACACTTGGGAACTGGTGCATAGACCAAGTGACAAGCCTGTGATTGGAGTGAAATGCGTATACAAAACCAAGTTGAATCTAGATGGTTTTGTGCAAAAGAACAAGGCCAAATTAGTAGCTAGAGGCTACTCACAGAAACTAGGTGTAGACTTCAATGAAACTTTTGCTCCAGTAGCAAGGTTAGACACTATAAGAACTTTGATTGCCATAACAGCTAAAAGGGGTTGAAAGCTACATCAACTGGATGTGAAATTTGCATTTCAAAATGGAGTGCTAGAAGAGGAAGTGTTTGTGGAACAACCTCAAGGGTTCACAAGTGGAGTTCCCAGAGAATGTGTACAAGCTAAGGAAGGCACTCTATGGTCTAAAGCAAGCTCCAAAGGCTTGGTACAGTGAAATTGACTCTTATTTCATTGAGAAAGGATTCCAAAAGAGTCCTAGCGAAGCTACCCTCTACACTAAAACAGAAAACAATAACAAGACACTCATTGTATCAATCTATGTGGATGATGTTGTTTACACTGGAGATGATGAAGCTATAATTGTATAATTCAGAGAAGAAATGATGAAGAGGTATGAGATGACTGACCTAGGCCTCTTACATCATTTCCTTGGCATTGGGATAATTCAAAAAGCAAGCAACATCATCATTTATCAGAAGAAGTATGCTCCAACATTGCTTAAGAAATTTGGTTTGAAAGGCTACAAACCCGTCTTTACACCCCTAATTGCAAATGAGAAGCTCAAGAAGGATGATGGAATTGAATCAGTGGATTCAAATCTTTACAGAAGCATTGTTGGCAGTCTATTGTACCTAACTACAACAAGGCCTGATTTAATGTTCTCAACAAGCCTGCTTTCAAGGTTTATGCAAAATCCTACAAAGATACGCATGAGAACTGCTAAGAGAGTGCTGAGATATTTGTAAGGGACACTTAACTATGAAATCAAGTATGAAATGGGGAAGTCAACTATCCTTATTAGATTATGTGACAGTGATTGGGGTGGCAGTGAGGATGATTGCAGAAGCACATCAGGTTATGCATTCACTTTTGGTTCAGGGGTTTTCTCTTTGGCATCAGTGAAACAACAAAGTGTTGCACTGTCCACAACTAAGGTAGAGTGTGTTAGTGCCTTAAAGGCAACATCTCAAGCCATATGGTTGAGATTTATACTCAAATATTTTGGGGAATTGCATGTTGATGCCACACCACTTCTGTGTGACAACACCTCAGCAATTGCCATGACTAAAAACCTAGGTTTTAATTAGAGAACAAAACACATGAAGAGGAGATATCATTTCATCATAAAAGCATTGCAAAAGAATACAATCAAGCTACACTACTACAAGACAGAAGATCAAATCGCAGACATTTTCACAAAAACTCTTCCAAAGGAAAGATTCAAGTACCTGAGGTGATTGCTTGGCATGACAACCGGAACCAATTTAGAGGGGAGTGTTGGAACCTAAATTGCTTCTAGTTCCAAGGATTGAAGGTAGCAAGTGAAGCTCCAAGGAATGAGTTGCTGCATAATCGAAGAAGAAAAAAGAAGAACAAGGGTTTAGACTCTAACAGCTAGTTTTTTATTTAAAAATTTTATTTGTGTAAGTGGGTACACGTGTACACTCTAGATTAGATCACTTAAAACCCCAATGAAGGGTTAGGATTGAATCTGGAGAAGGGTAGGTGTAATTCATAGTACATGTTTGTCTCCTAGCACAATTTAGAGATAATTTTGTGAGTTGGAAATGTACCAAAACCCATTCTCTATATAAATCAAAATATGGCCGATGCATTTACACAACCTTGTAGCCATCACAACCTGCAACATTCTTCATTCCTCTTTGTCATTTCAAATCCCTAGAAAACTAATCAAACATTGAATCAAAACATACAAAAGATACAAACTTTATCATGGCAAGATGTACTTCATTTAACTGATTTATGCCCTAGCTGCCTCTGTGTCGTATGTGATGCTTTCGAATACTGCTAAGGATAACCCATAACCCTAGCTGGTTCCAAAACGTTGTAACACTGTTGATCCCGCTGGTTTCAAGTGTAGAGGTTTGTTTTTATCAACTTAGTTGCTACTAAATGCCTCATCAATATACATCTGCAATTGAATGGTGTTAAACTCACCTCATTGTCTTATTTCCCTACCAACATTATAATTCCACCCACTCCAAAAAGTTAAAAAATTTGACATCCTAATTTTCCACCCACTATTATTCCTAAACTAACCATTAACACTGCACTTCCTTTGTCCTGTTTCCTTCATGACTACCTCCCTGAACTTTCTTTACACTAAAATCAAGATTGCAAATCTCTAACAGTCAAGATTGAACAAACCCAGAAATTAACTTTTACCGGAAAAAAATTAAAAGGGGCGAAAATTTACAACCTTGAAAGCCATATAGTCATTGGTTTGGTTGGAGAATTGCAGAGAGCAAGATATCTGCTTCCTGAATTAGACTAATTTTGTTCGAATCAAAATAATTAAATCCAAAAAGTGATAGTAAATAGGGTAAATCTCAGCATAATTAAAAGAATTAACAAAAATAAGCTGAAAAAAAGGTATGGATTCAGTTGTGGCGGCTACCCACCAAAACGCGGTGACGGAGGGGAAGTCAGAGGTGGTGGCCATGACGACGAGTGGGACGGCGGAGAAGTAAAACTAGGGGAGGCGCAAGACGAGGCTGCTCGGAAGATCCTTCATTCGGACCTGAAGCGAGTTCGGGCCGGCCCCCTCTGTGGTGGGTACATCTTCAACTAGGTGAACTGACCCATGGCTCACGTTCATCTCCTCCTAGTTCTTCAATTGGTACGAACCATGGTCATTTATAAGTCAACGATGGTGGATCGGAGTTGAGAGTTGAATCGAACGAGTCCGGCGGTTGCGGGATCTGGGTTCTGTGGGGGGTTTGGTGGGTTGGTGCATATATCCACACCTTGCGGGAGTTGAATCGGAGTTGAGAGGGTTGGTGCATATCTGGGTTCTCAGCTCTGGACTCGTTGCGGGATTTGGGACTTGTTTTGAGGAGAGAATTGAGGGATAATGGAGGAAGGGAATGTGGGGAGGTGGAAGACGACAAAAAAAAAATTTATTTTTTATTTTTTAATTTCCACCCTAGTCATTGTCCACATAGACGCCACGTCATCATTAAGGGAAGACTTAACAGCCAGACTAATGGATGTATGAGACTGTCCCAAAATTAACACTTTAGGTATGACTCTGAGATGAAAAAAACTTCATGTACCAAATGTTGAAAACTACAAAAGGTAGTAAACTGAGATTTAACCTAATAAATAAATCAGAAACAGTAAAAAATAAAAAATAAAACACAGATTTACAAGTAAAGGAGAAGCAGTTTAAGAGACAACGTATAGGGGAATTGGAGCTCTTGTGGTTTGATGCTAAGCCTGTGTTCATATCATAAGCGATTGAAGAAAAGAGAGAAGATGGTGGTTTTGCTTGCGGCTGAGATGAGCGGTTTCCGGTGGCGATGAGTGGTCGAGAGAGGTGGAGATTCGAATGATTTGCGACTGGTTTCAAAGAGAGAAAGATGGGAAGAAACAACATGGTAGTCAGTGGAGAAGCTGAGAAGAGAGTGATGAAACAGAATTGAGAGAAGCACAGGGAAGAGAGAAACAAGGTGGGTTTACTAGCACTCTTGGGGTGCGTTTGTTGCACCGGACTGTCTCGGACTGGACTAGCTTCAGGGACTAAGCTGGACTGACTTAGACTAGATTAAGCAGGACTAACTTAGTGAAGCGTTTGGTGCAGTGTCGGACTAAAAAGAAGGATAATAACAAAATACAATATTTTATATTTTTTAATTCATATCTAATAATATTATATTAATTAATTCTATTTTTTTTTCTAATAATACTCTCCCTCTCTCTGGAAGCCTCCATCCTTTTCTTCCTCGTTCTCTCCGTCCCACACTCTCCGTCCCTTTCCTCTTTTTTCTGATTAATTGCCAAAAAAAATTCTGCAAAACGAAGAATCGAGCTTCGTTTTTCTGGTTGTTGTTCATGGGGTCATCGGGCTTGTCCACCGGGTCTTCCTTGCTCCTCCTCTGATGCTCTCAACACTCCCAGTTTCCTCTTTTTCCTCTTTCTCCCTCTTAGAGCAAAAAGTACCGGTGCTCATCCCAGTCGCCGTCGACGAAAGCTCATCCTCTCACAGCCAAGCAAAAAGAACAAATCTAACAAAATCAACAGAGCCCATGGTGCGATTTGGATTTTGGAGGTGCTGGAATGACTGATGTGTGGCTGATGGAGCGACTGGGTTTCAGAGGAACAACGATTTTGTAAATTTTTTTTCTGTTTTTTGTTTTGAATTCTGGGGTTGGATGTTTTGGATTTTTTTATGTGCGAGGCAGTGAGGAAGAAGGAAATGAGAGCGGCGAAGCAGGGAGACGACGACGCGCGGAGCAACTAAGAAAAGAAAGTTACAGAGGAAGCCATGATTTACGAGGACGCGGCGGTGGTCCTGGTATGGTCCGGTGAGGTTGTCGAGCAGGGTGAGCAGTCGAGCAAAGCGGTGAGGAGTCGAGCAGAGCAACGATCTTAGCAATCCGGTGGTATTTGGGGGGTCTCGCTAAGACTACCTAGCGAGCCCCGTAGTCCACACGAGTCCCCTTTAGTCCTACTTAACTTAGTCCCAACACCTATCAAACATGGGACTGTAGTCCAGTCCAGTCCAGTCCCTCCTAAAGAGGTGAAACAAACGCCCCCTTGCAGTTTTATTACCACTACCTGTCAATTCCCAACCTTGATGTAGCCAACCTTTTCTATTTATTTTTTTCATCCAAAAATAATGTTTGAAACCAATAGGGAACAATTAGATTAAAGGTGCACAAGTCTAAGTATATTTTACCCCTGTATTTAATGAACATTTAACAGAAAAATTCCTTTTGGACTAAATTTGCTAACAGACACATCACAGGAGTTAAAATCCTATATTTTTTTTTTTTTACAACGGGACTCTCTTTTGATAACCTTATTACCACGAAGACCGTTTATCAGATTAGGCAATACTATTATTAGAGATTCCAGAAGCCTTTTAAAGAAACATGTTAGGCCTGAATTTAATCAGTTACATGAAATGAAGTTCTGCGTTTCTGTGGGCTTCATGGATTCCACTTTGAGGCTATCCTCTATTTCCTGTGCCCTTAATAGGATGATTTCCATTGGTTTTGTGGGGTTAGAGAAGCCGTGTTCAAAGATGCATTTCTTTCTCCAAGTCCATAAGCTCCAGGTAGCTTGTTACAACTTATTCCTAGAAGTCGTCTAGTAATACAAAGTGTCCGGGAGCTCTTGAATTATTCTAAGACAACAACTTGTTCTTGTCTAAAAGAAATAAGAAATAAGATAATATCCCCAATACATAATACCAATCATTTTAATCCACTTTTATAGATCACTTTTTTTGACAAAATTTGAGCATAGATGAGTGACGAAATCTGGCTCAGATACAAGAGTAAATTGTACAAATGGTCCCTCAACTTTAATCAAATTAGAGCAATGGTCCCTCAACTAAAAATCTATTACCATTGGTCTCTCAACTTATCAAAAAGTGTAGCTATAGTCCTTCTCATCAATTTTGTCAAAATTTTGTCAAAATAAGTTATGTTGGAATGACCATTTATACAATTAGGATCCCTCAACTCATCAAAGTGTATAATTATGGTTCTTTTCGTCAACTATGTCAAATTTTTTGTCAAAACGAGTTATATTGGAAGGACCATTGCTACAATTGGGTTAAAGTTAATGGACCATTTCTTCAGTTGAATTAAAGTTGAGGGACCAATGGTAATGGATTTTTAGTTGAGGGACCATAACTGCACGTTTTGATAAGTTGAGGGACCAATGGTAATGGATTTTTAGTTGAGGGACAATTGCTCCAATTAAGTTAAAGTTAAGGGACCATAGCTACAATTTACTCCAGATACAAAGTGTTAAAGAGTCTATTGGTAAAACTCACCCTAAAAAGCGGTTCACAAGGCCTACGACCTCTTCTTTTTTTTCAATTTTCTCCCGAGTGATTTTTTTTAAAACAATTATGCAATTTAGGAACTCAGCTCAATTGTTCCTGCACGAGAAAAGCAAACAATTGTAAGATCCGCAATAAGTAAGGTACCGTATAATAATTTTTCGGAGATATCAGAATGATTGGATGAACGTGGAAGGGAAACCAGAAAATTATTTTCATCTTTGAAGTGTTTGTTTCTCATTTATACGGTCATGACTCATGTCAATTTCTTCTGGTGCAGTTCCGCGCAGCTATTCAGTTGCAGTTTGATTTCCATCGAGCAATTTACAACCTTGGAACCGTATCGGTTAGCTAGTAACTTATCTTAATAATTTAGGATAATGTGATACTCCATTCATAATTTAAATGGATTCTTGGTTTTCTTTCTCAACCAATTTGATTTGATATTTATTTGGTTTGCTTTCATGATAATTTCTAATCTTTACAGCTTCCTTTACCATATCTTAAAGTTGGATATCTTACCGCACCACCAGCGGGAAAACCAATTGAACCTTATAGTGATTGGAAACGGTCGGAGTTTGTTTTGAATAACGAAGGGCTTCAACAGGTAATTCTTTATCATTTTCTAGTGTGTATTAAGCGAAGAAAAATCATCTGCACATTCAATAACTGAATTAATTGCAGTAACTTTCCTTGCTTGTGCCACAAGTATGTACTTTATCTATTTGTTACTTATTTGTGTTCTTTTTGTTCATCTACTTCCTTTCAGCAGGTTAGCAAAAGTGAGCAAAAGCATGTACCCCAAGGCATCTCAGGCAGATCAGTAGAAGTAGCTATAAAAGTTGACGTTCCAGAAATCGTTTCTGTTTCAGCATGTGGTGATCTGACTTTACCACCTGGTGCAGGCCTCTGCATTGATACAATTCACGGACCCGTCTATCTGGTAAGGAATGCCCTTTGTAACAGATAAAATTCTTAATATGAAGAGAGGTTCTTTCGTTCTTTGTGATGGCAACAAATCATAAAAAAAATTCGGCGGTCTGTTAAGTGCATAAAACTGGACTCAAAACATTGCATTTCTATATGAAAAACTGATTCTAATGCGAATGTCCAACCTCCAGGTTGCTGATTCATGGGAATTCCTTTGATGAATGGCTTGATGCAATCCGTCTAGTCTACACTATCTAAGTGCTGGGTGAGAGTGATGTTCTGGCAGGTATTGTAACAGGCTGATTTAATGTAGTTTTTATTTTTCTTTTAATGTATCATCAGTTCCTTGATTTTGTTTCGAGTGATGTACAATTTACAATTGAGAATGACTCATTCGAATAAACTCTGTATATCACATATTTTTTGACACGATCAATACAATTTTTCTTTGCACAGTTAGATTTCACTCTGTTGAACCACTTTTTGTATCTCTTCTTATTATGTGTTTTACCTCGAATTTCTTCGGTTTTCGGTGACAAGATGAAATTTTATTTAGGATCGGATACAACTTGCTACCATTCTTCCCTATACTAAATACTAATTGCTATGATGTGCCCTTTAGCTTTTTTTACCCAATTCTCACTAACCACACATATATATGTATATATAAAGCCTTTTCACTCTAGGAACCCAAAAATTTCATGCAAATTAGGGGTTTTACTTTGGCCAGAGATAGAACCGATGCGGGGAGAGTCCACAACCCTTGCCCCAAATCAACCCGGAAGCAACCACCGGAACCATCAGCACAGCCTTCTTGCTGTTGATCCTGTGCCATACAAACACAATCAGATTCCCAAGGCACATGTCTATGGCAAAGTATGCCCCGACTAGAAATGGAACGCCCATGACCATCGGAAGTGGCATCCATTTTCCGATCTTCGGTGAAAAATCTCTGACTAGGTTAACTAACACTGCGAAAGCAAAAAAGCCGTAGAAGAGCTGCAGGCAATGCTGAAGCAGTGCCGGGAAGCCTTGAACGCCTAGGATCGCCTTGTTTCTAAAGATCAAGGCGTAAGGAGCCTTGAATTCTCCGTGCGGGTTTCCCACATCGAACGCCTCGTAGAATAGGAAGAAGCTGAGAGGAGCTGTCACACAGCCTATTGCAGTGCCAAGGCACAAACATTGCCCTGGGAGAGGTGAAAGTTAGATGAGCTGTCTTGAGATCTTGCATCAGATTACATGCCACGAAAACGACCGATTTGACGAGGCCGCAGCCCACAAGCCCCGCCACCAGACCGTGCTCTTTTCCCGTCATTCCTGCCAGCACAAAGAGGGCAACTTTTCCATAGTTATTGGACATGTTTAGATCGGTTAAACCAGCTCCATAAGCATTACAGAATGCAAGAGATGGAGCAAGCATGTAGGCTACTATAACATAATACCATTTAAGCTCCGGGAACATCATCGGGATTGTGATTATGGAAATGATGGAAAAGACAACATATTTGGCAACTGCAACCCACGTAGGGATGTTTTCGCTGAGGAAGATTTCGTTTTTTTTTTTTTCGATCGGCTTCACCTTGCCCTCGACATCTGCAGGGAGAAGAAGCTGATTAGCAAAAATTTTAATTAAACAACACAGCAGCATGAAACAAAAGGAAATTCAGAGGATGATTTTATTACCCAATTGGAGATTCTTGTTTTTCAATCTGACATAAATATTAACAATGCAAACTAGAATCTTGACAAAATTGTAAAGCCCATCACCAAGGAGTAGGGCAACTGCGAGAAAAACCTTGTAACCGTATAAACTCTTCATGTTGTTTTCCTCTAAACTCTCCGGGAACCAGTGTCCTTTACGCCGGCCTATGAGCGGCCACATTACACCGAAAGAGAGCACAGACCCCAAAAGCAAGGACAGGTTCACTAAATGTGAACATATCATGCCTGCTCCGACGAAGGTCATGCTGAAATCGAAGTAGAATCTGCGACAGATAGCAGCAAATTATAAAGGATCAGTAACAGCAAGCAGAAGCTGGGGAAAAGAATGGGTGATCGATTTTTCGTACGTGTTTTTCCAAGCTTGCAATCCGAACGTGGGGAATTATGAGAATCCACATTCTGCTCTAGCACTGTAAAACCACTTGAAGAATCCCCACAGGAAGCTGACTGAAAAATACTTCATGAAGCCATGTACTTGCTTCCTGCAAATTATCATAACTTGTGTTGAGTTTTGCTTCTAATATGGCTTATTAAGAGCAGACGTGGGCGTAACTATACTGGTTAGAGCGGGTCTACTCCCCCATATGCACCGAAATGTAATATCGTTTCTATTAAAAAAGCATATATGGCTTTCAAAGGAGAGATAAACGGAAGTGTTGGAAGATGTTTACTTAGCCATCTTATCTCCCTGAGTGTGGAAACCATTGATGAGAACCGCACTTGCCAGACCACTTGGATAAGTCAACTTCAAGTCAACTATCATAATCTGTGAATACACAAAAATTCCGTATAAAAATCTACTTGAAGGAAAAAGAAACCATATTTATCTCTTCGAAGTCTTCACTCGAACAAGTAACTGAAGACGGCAAGGAGCTTGCAGCTAGACCTGACAATTTCTTACACGACACGTAAACGATACGAAATTAATAGGTTTTGGGTCAACACGATAACTAATCGGGTCATTATTGGGTCACACGATAAGAACCCATTAATAACAGGTCCTTAACAGTTTACACGAGAATGACACGCGGGTAACCTGTTTCGACAAGATAAAAAAAAGTTATTTTGATGATTTTAATTTTTTAAACTACTAAAAAAACTTACTATAAATACAATAGATATAATGGATATGTATATATTGTTTATTAATTATTAGTGTATTATTATTCTATATAAATTTTAGAAATTTAAGTTTTATTTATTTATTTATTTTTATAGTATAATATAGACAAAGAGTGAGATTAAAAAAATTATAAAACACACTAAAAATAAAAATATCAAGTAATTTAAAAATACCAAACATATTTGAAAATTTATAATAATTAATTTACATGTGCGAATAATGTGAAAAAAATATGCAAATACTTGTAATCGCATCCTATATCCTTTGAGGATGGGTCCATTATCATTTGAATTTTTAAAACCATACAAACCCTCATGAATAGTATTTTTAAGGGAAATCATATATAAACGCTTGTAATTGCATCCTCTATGCTTAGATGATAGTTACATGATCATTTAGATTTTTAAAACCCTCCAAATCTCATGAATAGTGTTTTTTTTTATTGTAGTGCAAAATTAATAATAATTATTGTAGAAGTGTGAAAAATGTGAAAAAAAAAAATACAATTGTTCGTAATGACAAGCTTTACAACTTTCGTGTAGAGGTCAACTCCGAAATTTAGTATGTATATACTAATTTAGTATTATGTTTTACATTTTTTGGGGTCAAATTATGTTTTTCATTTTCATTATTTATTGATTTAAAATATATTTTTATTAACGGATTCGGGTCGGATCATATTACCTGATAATATTAACGAGTCGATTTCGAGTTAGGTCATATTACCCCTTTATTTTAACGGGTGTTACACGACACGACCCGTTAAGCTATTGAGTATGACACGAAAACGACAAAACACGAGAAACACGATACGAATGCTAGTTCTACTTGAAGCTCAAGTGAATAACATCATTTATCCTGAGCCGAAGATCTTGAATTCAAATGTTCAAGTGATTAACATCATTTACCTTGAGCTAAAGGTTCTGAGTTTGAATCTTCCTGATATCGCTCGTAAAATAACGAGATAAAAAAAAACAAAAAACAAAAAGTATAAAATCAGTACCTTTCTTAGAGGAATCAAGACAAAATTGCCAACAAAACAGACTAGAAAAAGGAAACCAGCCATCCAACCAAGCCCAGGTTCCTTAACATCAGTTGCAGGGTTTCCCTCTGTGTTCACACCTGACAGCAGATATGTCTTCTTGTTTAATCCCAACAAATAAGACGCAAATCCACCTGTTTAACAAAACAAAGTATAAAGTTACAATGTTTAAGGAACATTAATTTACAAATTGATATAACATATAAAGAAAAATAAATGTACCTCCCACAGCAATACTATAACAAGCAACTGCACAAGTCTGAATCATAGTATTCTCCTGCCGAGTGAAGGGTTTTGAATTAAATCCCGCCTTCTTGAGTAGGTTCGTCCACGTTTGGATGAACACGAAAGTGAGGAGGGCAGCAGAGACGTTGAGATTAGGAACAATCCCAGTTGTGAGGTTTAGCTTCATGGCTATCACACTGTACACCATTCCAATCACTATGCTCGCGACGACTCCTCGGAATGTTAGCTGCTGTGTCCATGGAAGGATTGTCCCAACCGACCCCTCGGATTGAACTATTATCTCTTCTTCCATGTCATCCCTCTCTATCTCCTTCTTCTCCCTTGCTTCCAGCTCCATCTTCATGGCTTCAAAGTCCTGTTGCTTGAGTTTCAATGGGAATCCATGCATGAAATTACCTTTTTTTTTAACGAATAGAAAGAAGACGATGCAACACGAGAACTTCGTAGGAGATCATGCATGAACTTACCTTCGAGTTGTTTTGTTTAGTCCTCTCTTTTTCTGCCTCGAGCTTAGCTACAATGTATGGGACTAGATTGGACTAGCTTGGCTATGAAATTAAATAATCTCGAAAAGTTGATGAAAATATTTGGTGCTGCCTATAGCAACTAGACAGAGAGAAAAGGATGCTTCCTTGATGAACATATAGCCCACAATGTGCAGAAATTAGTACTTGGACAGGTCTTTCCTCTTCATTTTTCTCTGCTCACAAGCCTACAAATTCGAAAACCACATGAGCTCTGCACACATACACTCTCCACAGCTATGCGTTTAGAATATTGGTTGTGCCGGCAAGTGGCGTTCACACTAGAAAATAGAAGAACGAAACAAAAATGATGACGGATGAAATTAACTGATCGAAACTTCAGACCCCGTTAATCAAGCTTTAATTATGAGCTTATATATTCTTTCTTTCTTTGACCAAAACAGCTTTGGATAAACTCGACTTGATATTGGCTCATTCATTACTACGAATATAATTGCCGGCTGGATCACAATATTCCTAATTTAAGCTAGACTAAGGGGTGTGAATGATTCGAATTTGAAACATAGTGAGTTGATGAATAAGACTATGGTCACTAGATCAAGCCATTATTTGTCCGCCGACTTTATTTTTAGGTTGTGTTTTTAAAATGACTGAAATCGTTTTTATGAGAGTGCTTTTGAAATCAATCCTTAGCAAAATGCAAGTGAATCTTGAAAATGAACTTAAAGCACTTCAAGTGCTTTTGGAACCCAAAAACACTTTCAGTCATTTTAAACACACTTCCAAATGAACCTTAACTTCTAGCTTTTGCTGCCATTTTTACCGTTATATATATGTCTATGTGACAGTTTTGACATCTCTTTTGATGATGCTCTAACACTACTACAATACAAGCTATCACCGGCGGAGCTAAAACATACCAGAAACCCAATTTCTATCAGAAATTTGGCAAAAATCCGACATTAAACAATGTAATGTCGGATTGGAATAGCGACACTAATGCTAGCATCACGAAAGGGCTTCAGTGTCGGTTTGTGCACTTAATTCGACACTACTCAGCGTCGGTTTAAAGCGACACTGACTATGACGTCGCTTTAAACTGACGTATACTTAAACCTAGTGTCGGTTTAATGCGACGTGAATTAATAAAATAAACTATACAATATCCAACCTAGTGTCGATTATAACCGACGTAGTGATAAAATAAACTAAAAACATATCTTCAACCGACGTCAGATAACAGTTAAATAAATAAAATATTCAAACTAGTGACGCTTTTAACCGACACAACCTTTATTAATAATATTAATATTACACGTAAAAAAATTATACAACCAAAATAATAAATTTAAGTATAGGCCAAAAGAAACATTAATAAACATTATTAACAAGAAAAATAGTGCCAAAATATACAAATACTTTACATCTAACATTCCACATAATATACAAAAACTCATCCGCCATAACAAACACCAAATCCAACATCACAATCATAACATACAAAAACAAAAATATAGTACGATCAAAGTGTCATATTTTTCCGACAAGAAAGCGAACCAAATACACTACACAACATCATTTGAGCCTGAATATGGCCCAAATCATTCTCTTCCTTGACATCCTCCATCTGATCCAAAAACCCTTGCAAAGTCCCCCACATCAAATCCAACACCCGCATCAAATCCAGCACCTGCAAGCATTCGTGAAAACTCCCTAGGTGGAACTTCAGGACTAAATCCACCAGGAGCAGCCATCTCGGGTCGATATACTGGCACTTGATAAGGAGGATGCTGCATATATGGCATGGGAGGCTGCTGCATATATGGCATAGGAGGTTGCTGCATATATGGCATAGGCTGCATAGGCATCGAATACATAGGATATGGAACTTGCTGATTATGGCCAACATACGGATATGCAGGGATATGCAGACTTTGGCCCGCCTGTTGAGGAGAAGGCTGACTCTGGCCTGACTCTTGGGTTCCCGGGCTATTCGGTGATTGCGGCTGAAATCTTTGCAGAAACATCGCAAACAACTGATTCTGCTGCTGCTCTATGACCGCCATCCGTTTATTACTATTTTCTTCCCTCATTCTCAACTCATTATTTTCAATCATCAGCACTGCCATTGCACTCTTAGATGACCTCCTAGAGGTATTTGATGTAGAAGATGAAGAAGATGCATAGGACACCATATCAAGAGTCACCCCATGACCATATCCTCTAACTCTATTATGAGTCTCAGGACCCATTGTATCAACATAAACTCGGGTCCTAAGTTCTTCATTATCCTATTGGCCCGACTCAATCAAAGTTTGCAGATTGCTCTCCATTGTTGCCTTACATTACAGTTTTTAAAAATAAAAATTCAAACAATCGTAAAACAGATAAATAAGTTATAGATAACAAAAATTAATAACAACAACATTCTAACAAGTAAAAATCAAATACCCCTGTATGCTCCGATGTTTCATCAATCCAACTTTTATCTTTTCATGTATGACATTCACGAAAAAAGGTTACAGGATCTACCTCTTTCCCATGCTTCTTCCGCTTTATCAAAAATTAAACTTCATACTATCAATTTTAAGCAAACCTCATATTAAAAATAAAATTTCAAACAACTATAGATTATTTATAACTAATAACATTTTTTCAAAATGTAAAATCCATACAAATTTTTGCCGCACTCGTGCAAAAGATCTGGTTCCAGTAGTATGGTTCATTGTTTTCATTTGCCTATTAATTTTATTTTTTTCAGCAACCTCTTGAAAATAATCAGAAATTTTTTAGACAAATTTAAAGTGATAATGAAATAAATCATAACAATTACCCTTGTTTTTTCGCTATCCCAGTAAGCCACCAATGCAACCCACTATGCAGGTTTCATTTCACAGGGAGGTAGGTTGCGCACCTCCGCTGCTCTGTTAGTATAAAACTCTTTTTTTTAACTTATTTCTAAACTCCTTATGTGCATGCTCCGCCACCTTAAGTGTCATATGGCGGATCATAGGCATCTTTACTATATCTGCATCTTCAAAAAAAATATTTCCCTACATCCATAAAAAAACAGCACAAGCTAATCAATTATTATTTCTATCATTGACTTGTTCTATTTTCAAGTAAAAATAAAAATATCTATACCTTTATTCTATTCCAGAAAATTTCTTTATCTTTTTCCTTAATCTTACACCAATCACTCACCAACGGGAGATTTCTGTGGTCTCTAACCTCCCCTGCTACATATTTTGCAAAAGCACTAGAATTCTCGCTTATGCATTTTCCGGAAGAATCAAACAAACAAAGTTGTTTCGTCCATTTAGGAATTGAGGATCCGCGCCTCCTTTGAGATGTTCCTTATTAATACAAAAAAAACCAATAACAAACCAGGAAAACAATGTAAATTTTCAGTTTAAGAAAAATACACGTTTAAGCACGAAACAAAAACTGAATTTAATAATAATTCAAAAACAAACCGGCTTCGAACTCCTCCACTTCAAAATGAAGTTCGTTAGAACGTTGATCTTCACCAGAATTATCCATAGCACAAGTTAGTGGAAGGAACATGAGATGGCGAATGAGAGGGAGTAAACGAGATAGAAATGGGGGAAAGAGTAAGGGTGAAATGGGAGAATGAGAGGGAGTAAACGAGAGAGAAATGAGAGACAGAAATGGAAGCATGGAAGTAATGGGAACGAAGGGGGTTCAAAATATGTACATGTTACGTCGGTCAAAACCGACACTAGGTCTGACAAACTGACATAAGTGTCAGTAGTGTCGGAATAAGGTACATTTTGCATCGGAATAATGTCACTTTGCGTCGGTTAAAACCAACACTATTTCCGACGTTGGGCTGACATGTTAGAGGTTGCGTCGGAATAATACAACTTCGCGTCGGAATATTTGAATTTTGCGTCGGTTCAAACCGACACTATTCCTGACACGACCTAGGCACTTGCAGCCTGACATACTTTTGACTGTCAGGTCGTGGCCTCGAAATTGGACAGGTTTGTGTCGGAAAAAACCGACGTTGGGCTGACATGTCAGATGTGGCGTCAAAATAATCAGTGGTGGCGTCGAAATATTCAGAGGTTGTGTCGGTTTAAACCGACGCCAACTACGACACAACTGAAAAAGCTCTATTCTAGTGCAAAAAAAGCGTGAAAATTCCCGCCCAAAATATTGAAATTAAACCGACGCAGATGAGGTATGCCATCGGCTAAAAGCGACAGGAAACAAGCAAAATATATATATATATATATATATATATATATTTAACCTAAAGTTAAAAAATAAATAGTTTTTAATAAATAAAATTTAACTTATATATAATACTTAATAAGAAACAGAAATATAATTTTGTGATAAGATATCATCAAACACGAATTGAAACATGGTTTAATTAATACATAAAATAACTAATATACTTATTCCCTATTATCATCTGTTAGCTCGTTGTTGGCATTGGCATGATTAACGAACTCGGTAGGCAACGGTAATGATTCAAGAAAAGGAGTCTCTTCCACACGAACCCTTGTATGGAAATTTTCATTATTAAGAATTCGATCATCCAAGTTAGGTATGGCATAATCATCAATTGCATCATTATCCTCTAATACGTCAAACAAATCTCTCGGCTGGGTTTGAACAACTACATGCCAATCTTTTTCAATTGTGTCATCCACGTAAAATGCTTGTAATGCTTGTGATGCTAATATGAAAGGATCCTCTTTAAATCCCAATTGATTGAAATTCACCATAGTAAATCCATATTGATCGGTCTTCATTCCTCGTGGACTTTCACTATTAACCCAGTCGCACTTAAATAACAACACAGCTTGATCCCTATCTCCTGCCTCAGTAGGACCACAATATTTAACCTCGAACATATCTACAACTCTGCCATAACAATTCACTTGCCCAATTGCTCCAGGAACATTTGCAGGTACAAAGACACCACAATTTTGATTCTTAGGCTTATCATCCACATATTTTATACGAAATCTAAACCCATGAACAATGTGACTTTTATATCTACTCATAACCCTACTAGGATAATTAGCTAGCCAATGCAAGTCTTGAGATATCAACGTGTCATTAGCATGACATCTTGAATTCATCTGTAATAAGTATGAAGATAAAAATTGACAGAATAACTATAAACAGGTTATAATTAAAATGCAAAACAATAAATAAATAATGTGATCGTTATATCAACTCACATGTTGCTTGAACCATTCTGAAAATTCTTTCTTGCTTAGCACCTTAATTTGTCGCATAGTTAACCTTTCTCGATGATGTTTAGTTTTCAAGAATTCCTCATGTTGCCTAGACAATTATGTTCAAATTTAGATAATTAATTTTTCAAAGTTAAGAAAACCAATAAAACATTAAGATGTATGATTAAACATTCTTACCCTCTAAATGGGCTAACTTCATCACAATTATTTAGAATGTATTTATGGCACTGATCAAGAACATTTAGATCGAGCTCCACATTTTCTCCTGAACCCATATAACATCATTTCGAGTCAAAAATTGATAACCCACTACATACTCCACGTCCAATACCATCTTCATTTCGGCCTCTACGGGTACGACGAGATTCAATGTCTCTAAGATATATGGAGCAGAATGACAAGCACTCATCCACCAAATATGCTTCAGCAATAGAACCTTCAGGACGACCCTTATTACGAACATATTGCTTCAGTGTTTGCAAATACCTACAATTATAAAACGAAATACAAATTATTATAATTATTAATTAAAGTTATGACTACAATTGAAAAAATTATAAAAATTTATTCATTACCGTTCAATTAGATACATCCATCTATATGGAGCAAGCCCTGCAAGAGCTGCTTCATTTGCCAAGTGAACTGGGAAGTGCACCATTATATCAAAAAATGCAGGAGGGAATATTTTTTCAAGTTGACATGATGTCAGGGCAATTCTAGAATTCAGTTGCTTAAATCCTTCCTCAGACTCCTTCTTACTACATAATTGTCTGAAAATTGCACTTAACTATAATAATACCACGAATAACAGCTTTAGGCAAAACCGGGCGTATTGCAAGCGGGAGTAACTGCTGCATTAAAACATGGCAATCGTGACTTTTCAACCCATGTATTTTTCATTCATTTACATGCACATATCGCGACAAATTTGATGAATATCCATCGGGGACCCGAATAGCAGACAACCCTTTGCAAAAAGTAGTTTTTTCTTCTCTTTTCAACGTGAACAATGTTGGAGGTCAAAATGTTCTATTTCCTTCTCTACATGGGTGTTGGCTACGTCTTATGTTCAAGAATTCAAGATCTGCATGTGCAACCAATCCATCTTTAGACTTTTCTATATCTAGCAATCACTACTAGAATTATGCCTAAAAGCCACTCTTTTCATTGGTGGCTATTGTTAAGTGTTGCCACTCACATTGGTGGCAAACCTCTATGGCCACCAAGCACCCACTAAACTACTTATGTGGCCTATGTAGAGGACTCTATTGTAACAATGGCTACTAATATTGCATTGGTGGGTATGCAATCAAAGCCACCCTAACCCTAATTCACATTGGTAGCAAAGTTGCAAAATAATATTAAAAAAAAAGATGCCACCCTAATTCACATTGGTGGCAACATTGCAAAATAATATTAAAAAAAAAGATGCCTCAGGGGACATCCAGATTATTACAAGCAATTGAGCCCGCACGATGCCGCGGGTTTTTAAATTGTGTTAAACTTGTAAAATATATTAAAATCTATTTACATCCATATCAAAATTTATTTACGTATTTATGTTCAATAAGAAACAAAAGATGAGAGATTAGATGCTTATCAAATACCCTACACTAAAGATTCTTAGTAGTAAAGAACCATATGAGAAAGTGATATTAATGTCCCAAATCTTTGTGAAAAACCATAAAATGGTCACTTCCAAGTACAGGTTTTCCAAATACCCCACATGATATGAAAAAGTGAATATGTCCCAAAGCTTTGTAAAAGCTATAATAAAATCTCTTCCAAGGACATGAATTATGTCACTCACAATTGCTACAATTTTATTCAAATACAAACATGTATAATGCTTCTAGATTCAATTATCCAATACCACCTACTAGGAACTTTCGAATTATAAGCTCATTGGACATAATATCCCAACTATAGGCATAGGGAGATTCGAAATCACACGGGTATGAAAAGAGAAGCAAAAGAAAAAGCATAAGCAGGAGAGTCCACTCACCCTAGGTGAATATGCTCGTCTACGTTTCCAAAAATTAGTCCATCACAGCTGCTAAATCCTTTTCAACTTTGTGCAAAAAAAAATCTCTTTCTTATGTTTACTTGAAGTGCTGATTTCAAATCGGTGATCCCTTTCTCACCCTGGTAACATTTAACAATTGCAATCAGTAAAATTTTATTGATAAGGGAAAAGAGAAGGGTAAGTCATAAGCAAAGTAGACAGACGTAACAGACCAACGCAGAGAGAGAGAGATAGAGAGACTTAATGGTTTTATATGAAACTTGAATTCCTTTAATTCTTAGCCTTCTAATAGTTGCAAGCAAAATTGAGGTTCACATGCTATGAACGTGCTATTGAGGTTTCATATAGAAAAGGTCAGTTGTTTCTTATTTTCTATACTATTATTGAATTTTGAAAGTCTGAAAAGTTGGGTTTTCTGGTTGCTTCATTAGATTTTGAAAAAAAAAAGTACAAACATATAAAGTGCAGGGAAGATAAACCACAAATCTTAATTAGCAAGGACTAAAATACGCATAAAAGCATTTGGAGTCAGGAAACGTCCATAGAAGAGAATGCGTTTGTGTTCTGTCACTCTCTGTTCACGTTTACCTCAACCACATCCAAAATTTGATTTTTCACACCCAATTTGATCAACTAAATGGCTTTGCTTATTGGTATCCTCGAAAGATGTCATCGAAACCATCCCCATTATCAGAGAAGTTAAAGAGGTAAAATCCACTGACTAATGATTAAAGCATGGAATGTATGAAAACAACTAAAATTATTGACAAAATATACAACAAAGATAAAAGAACTCCTGTAATTGGAAAACAAAACCCAATACACAGTGAATGACGATAATCACGTTACATAGTAAAAGAAAACTACCTCAACAGACCATCGATCCATCCACCACAAATACATCTAAAGAGTAGCCATCGGTTGTCGAGAAGATATGTGCTTCATGGATGTTAAGTCTTAAATCCGAAAGCAAGTCGAAAGCTACAGAAAATGACATAAGTTAGAAAGATGCGACCATAGTATGGTTCCACGTACTTCTGCAGTTATCTTGGATCCTACAACTAAACAATGCATATAATATATGTATCAAATGCACTGAATAGTCTACTGCTACCTTTAAATTCTTTTTCCACTTATCTTAGAATTTGAAGGCTATAGATTTATAACTTTATATTAAACGAAGGAAATTATAATGACAAAGAACTCTTCCAATACGTCTTCTGACAATTATATTTAATACCCAAGCTTACTGTATTGAGGTGCCATCGTGTTTAGAGTCTAGACTCTAGACACAAAAACATCTGATGGAGAACCATAAAACATGAATGACAGTCAACCACGGGAAATACAATTATAGAAGAACCAACACACTAATAGCATAAAATTAACACATTATTCATTACAAGAAATCCTTTTTCGTAGACATGTAACTATAATATTAACAACGATCAAGAATACGAATGAAATGTTTACATTGTTTGAATTAATCCAAAAGACACGATTTTATCATGTCAGACATGCTGATGAAAACCCCATTAAAGCAGTCAAAATGAAATGCAATCAACTATAAATCCGCGATCAATGTGAATTGAAAAATGAATAAGCTTGGTAACATGCAGGACAGAGACCTAATACTGTTAAAAAGACTGTAACAAGTCCGAAAAAAAAAATCTTGTTGCAGCCACAAATCAGTTAAAGAGTTCAAAGAGCTTGCTTAGAAGAGAATTATCTTTGCACCTAGAGAACAGCATATGCAGCGAGCTAGTACTGATGAAATACTCAAAAAGGCAAAACTCATTTTCATTTCTTCCCAAAATTAAATATAAAAATGTAAAAATTGATCTGCTTCGAACTCAAAAATTTGGAAGAATGGAACTATGGTAACAGAATTAATCCAACTATAGACTATACCCTGCAACAAAATACACTAATCTCAACCGAACTTCCTTATTTCTATAGATAATCTACCACTGTGTTTATCCTCCCTCTCTCTATTGCTAAATTGAAAAGGTCATGTTTCTGTTTTTGAAAGATGCAATTACATTGCAGAAAACGACATGTTACAAAAATTGAAAAAAAAAAAAGAAATCCCAGATTAATACATGCAAACAAAAGGAAATGAGTAACAAAATTAAAATGTTTGGAAGTAAATCACGAAATCTCCTCAATTTTTTTCTAGAGTTAAATTACGTAAAAGATAAAGCACATAAATTCAAATTCAAAGTGGAGGACATTTAAACAAATACCTGGAATGCAACATGGTTAAGGCAGTTGCGACCACAACCCCCGACGCGGCAGGCACCTTCCAAGGCTGCCATTCTTCTCGGCCCAGGTTGGAAACAACCTTGATTCACCTTCCTCGTCCCCAATCATCGACATGCATATAGAAAATGGAATTAAAAATCGAAATCTAGAATCGATCCAAAAACTGAAAGTTTTTATTTTGAGAAATCACTTACACTAGGGAACAACCACGAGGAGAGGATCATTTTTACCTCTTGGTCGAGGTCCAACTCCGGCAGACTTCGCCGGAAATTGGCCGGAATACCCACGGTCACCGTTTCTTAGATCTAAAATTGAGAAAATTCGGCTACAAATTTGGAGAAACTAAGTTGAGGGTTGGAAAGAGGAAGGGAAGAGGATTCTGGAGGTATAATTTGACGCTCGTTGGTGACCGGAAGACGGAGCCCCTGCTACTTGAAAAAGAAGATGGAGAGAGAGGATACGGGAGGGAGGAGAGAGAGAATAAAGGGGGAAGCGAGCGGATTAAATGAAGGGGAGGAGTTGGACTTTTGTGAAGGGGAGAGAGGTTAATTGTTTTTTTATTTGTTTTATTGGTGCCCAATAAACCTCTATTGGTGACCCATTTAATCACAAATGCACAAGAAATTATTTTTTAACAAATAAAGCTATTTAACAGCCACCAATCATTGGTGGCTCAATGTTGAAGGCCACCCATATCAGTGGCATTCCACTGTCAAGCCACCAAAAAATAGTAAAAGTATCATCTTTATATCTATGGCCACCAATTGTAAAGGGTGTGTAAAAAATGGTGGCCTATGAGCCAAATTCTAGTAGTGAATGCTCCCACCACACTATCACATATATTCTTCTCGGTATGCATAACATCAAGATTGTGTCTAATCAACAGATGCCTCCAATAAGGTAGTTCATAAAAAATAGATTTCTTCTTCCACTGACTGTTACTACTTGTACTGCTCGAAGTTCTTCTTTTGCGTTGCCCAACTGAAGCATCTTTGTTTGGTTTTTCAAAAGTAAATCTCAATGTAGAAAGTTCTTAGAGACATTGTAAACCAGTCTACTGCCTTGGTGCACTACGATGCTCTCGGCGACCATTAAAAGTCATGGTTTACCTTCGAAACCTATGATTATCTTCAAGAAAGCGTCGATGCCCCATATAACAAATCTTACGACTCGCTGGCAAGTAAATAGATTCTTTATCATGCATGCAATGTGGACAGGCTTTATAGCCATGTGTCCTCCATCCTGACAACATTCCATAAGCCGAAAAATTACTTATAGTCCATAAGACAGCAGCCTTCATCGTAAAACTTTGGTTGGAATACGCATCATAAGTGGGAGTGCCCATCTCCCTTAACTCATTCAGCTCGTCAATCAATGGACGCATGTATACATCAATCTCTTTACCAGGACTGCGCGGTCCTGGTATTAACAGAGACAACAACAAATTTGGTTGCTTCATGCATATCCAAGGTGATAAATTGTAAATAGAAAGCACCACAGGCCATGTGCTATGGTCATTCTTCCTTTTCCCAAAAGGATTAAATCCATCACTGGCCAACCCTAATCGGACATTTCGAATTTCTGACGCAAAATTTAGATATAAATGATCCAAATGCTTCCATGCTGGAGAATCTAAAGGATGTCTCATAAACTCATCCTTAGGACATTCAGTTGCGTGCCACCTCATATGTTCAGCTATATGCTTCGACATAAAAAATCATTGCAATCGGGGTTTTAAAGAAAAATACCACATAACCTTAGCTGCGATATTTTTTCTCGAGCTATCCTCTGTGTTGGTAATTTTATATCTTGATTTACCACAAACCGAGCACATGGTCAAATCTGAAATATCTTTCCAATAGATCATGCAATCATTGGCCATGCATCAATTTTCACATACGTCAGACCCAAGTCATTTATAAGTTTTTTTGCCTTATAACAGGATTCATGCAAACAATCCCCTTCAGGCAACATTCTTTTAATTAACTCCAATAAAGTGGTGAAGATCTCGTCTGACATTCCCACTAAACACTTGATCTAATACAGTCTGACAACTGCTTCCAATTTCTTAAACTCCTTACAACCTGGCCACAAATCTTTATTTGCCTCTTCAAGCAACCTAAAAAAAGTCTCCACCTCTTTTGGACGCCCTTCCCCAATAGGGGGTTCAGTAGACGGCCCAACACTTTCTTCTTTTAATGGTTGGACAAATACATCATTAAGAAAATCATGCATGCCAATCACCACATCTCCTGTTTCTTCTTCTCCAATTGCCACATTTTGCTCTCCAATGTTTTGCTCGCCATGATGTCGCCAGCAAGTGTTTTTATAATCTTTATCCATATCATACAATATAAGATGTTCAACAATAGTGTTCCTAACAAAAGTATATCGATTACAACATCTTTTGCAAGGACATCTAAACTTATCAGGACCAACATCATTTGCAACTGCTTGATCCAAAAACAAATTAATTCCAGCTATATACGCCCCAAAATTTCTGGGTATCGTCAACCAACTCTTGTCCATGTTTTAACACTTTGCGAGGGCAAAATATTATGTTGACACTAAAATGCCTACAATCTTTCAATCCCTATCATGTAGGCATAACTATTAGAATTTTCAATTTCTAGCTTTCAACCCTCGAACTATATCACGATTGCAATCTTTTAATTTTCAACACCTATTATAGTAAAAACAAATTAAAATAACAACAAAAAGTTATCAAAATTATGCTCATCTAATCCATTCTAGTAAATAACAACCACAAGTTATCAAAATAACAACAAAAACAAATTAAAATAACAATTAGAGTGCAAAACAAATTAATTTAACACAATATATTCTTATATTACTAAATATTAAAAGTGTATATTATATTTAATATTGTTAATTTCACATAAATGCTTATAACTATTATTCATTTCCATTTTCTCATAACAATTCAAGTGACAAAATTGATTAATTTGACTAAATATTTATTAATTTAACAAATATGGTAGAAATTTATCTAAGTACTTAAAATAGAACTTTCAAATAAATAAACTTGTGCATTATACAATTTAAAAATTAAAGAATTTAGTGATAGAAACCTGGATTATGGAATAATTCCATCGTCGATCAATTCTTTATGTACTCAACCAGCTAAAATAAATTCCCTACATAAATAAATTGTAAATAAAAATGAAACATAAAAGGAGAAAATAAAAATATTAGAAGTAAGAAAAACTTTCTGTTGTGAAGAAGGAACAAATGAAGTAGGAAGAACAAATGAAGTAGGTGCAAGAGAGAACTGACACACCCCGACCCGGAATGTCCACTAGGACTCCGAATCGAGCTGTGCTGGCCGACACCTGGAAGGTGACGAAGCCAAAAAGTGATGATATGGAAGAATGTGAATAGATTTAAACCTAAAGGTGCCTAACTATTAAAGTGCGCTGTCAGTGGGTATGGACCCATTTCACACGCATTGTCAGAGCATAAGTAAAGTACAGTAGTGTGGGTAAAGATCATACCCTAAGAAGTAGCCACTTGAACTGAGATATGCCACGAGTCCTTGTCGATAAAGAAACTATGTTATAAGAACCTGGAGGGGCGCAAAACAAAAAGTGTGAGTGGGCAAAAACAAAGTTTTACAAAATCACTTCGATATAAAAGTTATAACCCTTCTCTGTAAAAATATATATAATTCCCAGAAAAATATATACGTACTCATACTGAAAACCGACATTCAAATATTGCCATGTCCGAATAAACCATATCCAATATTAAAGCATGCAACAAATATCATCAAAGTCCATAAGGTGATATCTCAATACATAATATGCCGGCAATGCATATAAGTCAGCCAGAGTCACCTCTAGTGACCTGTATGGCTGAATCTATGGTTCCTCAACCAATCCTCAATTCAACTATCAATCAATAACCTGCACCCATGTCGGAACCACCTGTAGTGGTCTGTACGACAAGCTGGGTATATGAAAACGCTATGTGCTATGGTCACGTGAAGGCTGGCGACGAATCGCAGGTCACCTACAAGTCGGCACCACCTATAGTGGTCTGTACGATAGGCTGGCACCTGCCTTGGATCCAAGGTGAGCGTACGGTGCGAGAGGTGAACGATCACGTGAAAGCTAAGCCCTACTCTAGCGGAGCACAAACCCCGATGTGCAGGTAAATGAGCCATATGCTAATCTCATCAATATCACCATAATCATCATAACGAAAGTACATACTTACCTGACTTACCTGGCGTCCACAGTGCCTCAACATATAATCACAAAACATAGCAATGAATATATATGGCATTCGACATGGCATTCAATTTCATAAAATCATTTAAAACATATTTCTGGGAATCAACCAAGTGTATATATATATATATATATATATTGAAAACAAAAGCCCACTCACCTGGAGTCCACGCTATAACTCCCTAGAACGAGTACCGAAGCGTCCCGAACAATCGGCGCCTAGAATAATTATTAAATCACATCTCAGAATACTTGTCGATAGAACACATAACTCACATAAAACACATCCTCAAGGGCATTCAAGAGTGATTCAAGACTCATTGACCATAAGTCAACCGTCGATCAAAGATCGACGGTAGGGTCCACAACCCTACATAACTCAATCCGAAAGATCCGCACATCAGATTTCCCATCCGTAACTTCTCATGATTCAAATTATGCTTATAGAACAACATACTAAAGTTTTGTTATGATCCAACGGTTGGATCTCCGCCAATTTCCAAAACCGAATGGTGATTAACCTTTTATTTTATGAACTTACAAATCCAATTCGGGAAGATCCATATGTCGGATTACCGATCCATAAGTTTCTACATTCTTCAAATATTAAGTACTACAACGTATCAAAGTTTGGTGACAATCCAACGGTTAGATCGCCGATTCACATTTTTACCTAACCACGAATCGTAAAGAATCTGGCTCAATGATCCACCTACGTCAAACCACTATCAAAACTGAATTCAAGATATCAAACATAGCCTAAACATAACATTGACGGCCCATTGGTCACGCGCCGCCGCCGTGGGTGGCGATTGGCCGCCCCAACTCGCCGGAAAATTCAACTTTCTCCAAAAATTCTAAAATTTTGCAGAAATGAAGATCTCAATGAAAGTAACAACTTTCATACCTATGAATAAGGCCAATTTGGTCGATAAGAGCTCCAATTTCTCTAAAATCTGTAAGAACCCTAGAATTGGGTGTGATTCGATTTGACCTCCAAACTTGCTCCAATGCCTCCACCACTTCCTGGGCTTTCTTCTAGGCCTTAAGGGGATGCCATGGGTGGTGGTAATTGGAAGAAATTGCTTCACATTTGAGGGATTTCCGCCATGAACCCCGTCGCACTCCCTTGTGGTTTCTTCTATTTTCAAGACCAAATCTCTCCAAATTTGAGATGGAATGGATAGAGGGAAGGTTGTGGAGGATTTCCCAAGTAGTTTCTTGCAACAATTCGCTGGAAAAATGGGTGAAAATCGTCAAAAAGTGAGGTGTTTGCCGACCGAGTCGAGAAAGGGTTGCGGGTCAAGGGGATCCGGCTGATCCCTTTCCTCTTTTCCTCTCATTTCCCTCCTTTCCTCTTCCTCCTATTGGCCGGTCTCTTTCTCTCTCTTCTCCTCATTCAGCCACACTCCCTCATGTGCTCTCTTCCTCCCCTCTCCTTCGCTGCCATCAGGCAGCCTTCTCCGTCTTCTCTCATTTCCTTATTTTCTTTTCTTTCCTTTCCTTTCATCTCCACCATCCATCCTTTTTTATATTTAAATCTGGGCCATCCACATCTCACGCCTGATTTCATCCAAAAAATATGAAGCTTTCTTAAATTAATTAAATTACCAGGAAGTCCCCAACTTTAAACGTTAATATCTTCTGCGATATAGCTGCAAATCATGAACCGCTTGCGCCCACGCATCTGTAGCGACGAGTACTACGAGAATATGCCAAGAAGCAAGTCTTACACGTCATGACAAGCGATCAACACAAATCAAGGCATATGCTTCAAAGGGCCTTTTCGAAATTCCACGTAATAAATCATAATTTTTCGGGACGGGCTGTCACAGAATACACGGGAAGGGTTTGTGAGTTGGAAGAAAGAATAAGAAAAATGCAAGAGGAAGAAGAAAACACGGGGGAAAGTATATAAAGACCATCAATCTGTCGCTTACAACCGACACTGGGTTTCAAAATATTTTAAAAAAAATAAAATCTATGTCGCTCAGAACCGACGCAAGGTTAAAAAAATTTTAAAAAATAATTAGTGTCGCTTAAAAGCGACACTGTTTTATTTAAAGCGACACTAGTATTTAAAAATTATTTAAATCTGTGTCGCTTATAAGCAACATTAAATGTCTACGACGGTTTAAAAGCGACATAGAAATTTTATGACGCTTATAAGCGACAGTAAATCCGACGTCATGTTAAGTAAGTGTCGGAACTGTCTTATCCGCCACTATATTATATTAAACCAACGCAAGCCACTGACACTATAAGGCCTTTTTGTAGTAGTGTAATCCTTTATTTTTATTTTTCTTCAAATAATCAAATTTGGGTGGGCAAATTTGAGGGATATTTGTAGCTAGGTTCAAGCCTAAGAGCATCTCTAAAAGAGATGTCAAAATGTCCACATTAGCTATAATGGTAAAAAAAAGACAACACTAATGTTCTCCAATCGAAATGCCAATTTTTATGTGGCTGTTGTAACATCCCACATCGCCCAGGGGAGTGATCCTTAAATGTATATTCCCATCCCTACCTAGCGCGAGGCCTTTTGGGAGCTCACTGGCTTCGGGTTCCATCAGAACTCCGAAGTTAAGCAATTAGCGCGTGAGAGCACTCCCATGATGGGTGACCCACTGGGAAGTTCTCGTGTGAGTTCCCAGAAACAAAACCGTGAGGGCGTGGTCGGGGCCCAAAGCGGACAATATCGTGCTACGGTGGTGGAGCGTGCCCGGGATGTGGTGGACCCCGGGCCGGGATGTGACAGCCGTGATATGGAATGGCAACAAAGGAGTTGTCAAATTTGAGGTAGTAAAATAATAGTTTAATTTGTCATATTCAGGTGGAAAACAATAAAGATGTCAAATTACCACATAAACTATCAAATTTAAATTTTATGTTCAAAATTTGACATGTCATTTGGAGATGGTCTAACCAGCCATGTAATCCTTTGGAAACATATATATACATACATACATATATATATACATACATATATGTATGTATGTATGTATGTATGTATGTATGTATGTATGTATGTATGCATGCTCTATTTAAGAAAAAGAATTTGGGTATTGATCAATACATGTAACAGATGATTTCTAAGGCAACAATCCTATTCATGTCACTCTTGAATATGGACTTTAGGTTGATTGAAAAAAGAAAAAATGTTTGAAATGATCGTCGTAAACTATTTTTGTTATAGATGTATGTTAAATTCTATTATTCTAACTTTAGCATGTGAAAAAGACTAATGGATTCTAGATGGAACGAAGATCTTTTATATGTTTAAAGACATGGTCAAACAAAGAATGGAGTATAGGGGCATTTTGGTCAAAATGTTGGTTAAGGAGTTGAAATTCTTTCTTAAAATCATGGACATATGTGTTTTTTTTTATTTTAAAAATAACTATTAAAATGCACCCACGTTGAAATTTGGGAGGGAAATAGGTAATAGGCATGACCCGATTTAAAGGTTTCAAGCTTAGGTATGTAGGGGTGAAAATTTTTACCAAATTACTGTACCAACCGTCCTACCAACCATACTATACCAAATTATTACAAAAAATTTGTACTAATTGGTAATGGTACGGTATTTGTACCGTACCATACTGTTTCGGTACGGTACTAGTATCCAAAACCAGTACCGGTGGTATACCGTACCTACCAATATTATTAATATTATATTATGTATTTATTCATATAATTATTTGAGGGCAAAATTAATAAAATTAATAATAATTATTGTAGAAGTGTAAAAAATGTAAAAAAAAAAGTATACGATCACTCATAATGACAAGCTTTACAACTTTCATGAAGGGGTTAGCTTCAAAATCCAACATTATAATCCATAAACCTTAAATTTATATTTAACCGTCGATTGTCATTTACGCTTTATTCTTCTTACTGAATTTCATTTTTAAAATTTTCTTTTTTGAAACATGATCATCTGGCGGATGTAAGAAGATTAATGGTTCAGATCTTTGATATCAAGTTTCGATATTTACGATTAACTGAACTAGGAGTCGATGTCATATAGTTTGTAGAAACTTTATAAACATCAAGCAATATTTTCACTAATCGTAAAACTCTGAACATAATATCAATGATCCAAACCGTTCATCTTCCTGCATCCTCTAATAGATCATGTTTTCAAAAAAGAAAATCCGAAAAAAAAACAAAATTTGATGAGAAAAATGAAACGTAAATGTAAACAACAATCAATGGTTAAATTTTGATCTATGATTTATATTATTATAATGGCGAATTTCAAAGTTAAGCTCTTCACGAAAGTTGTAAAGCTTGTCATTACGAGCATTTATATATTTTTTCTATATTTTTTACACTTCTACATTAATTAAAAAATATTAGATTTTGGGCAAACTAGGTGGCGTAAAACAAAGAGGCAATTACCATTGGCATACCATACCAACCAAACTATTTTGTATACCGATATTCGGTATACCGAAAGTTTGGTACGGTAATGGTAATAAATTTTGCCGTACCAAATATTTGGTATGGTAATTGGTACAGAGGTTTTGGTACTGTAATGTACCAAAACCACCCCTATAGGTATGCATGTGTACATCATCCGAAAGTTCACAAAATAATAATTTGTTAAGATATCGAGAATTACTAGCCTTCTTTAAATAATCAAGGGTTCTTTAGATTTAAGCCCTTGCAACTCTTAAACTCTAGAGAAAAACTGACACACCCCGACCCGGAATGTCCAGTAGGACTCCGAATCGAGCTGTGTTGGCCGACACCAGGAAGGTGACGAAGCCAAAAAGTGATGATATGGAAGAATGCGAATAGATTTAAGCCTAAAGGTGCCTAATTATCAAAGTGCGCTGTCAGTGGGTATGGACCCATTTCACACGCGTTGTCAGAGCATAAGTAAAGTACAGTAGTGTGGGTAAAGATCATACCCTCAGAAGTAGCCACCTGAACTGAGATATGCCACGAATCCTTGTCGATAAAGAAACTATGCTACTAGAACCTGGAGGGGCGCAAAACAAAAAGCGTGAGTGGGCAAAAACAAAGTTTTACAAAATCACTTCGATATAAAAGTTATAACCCCTTGCTGTAAAAACATATATATACTTCCCAGAAAAATAATATATACGTATTCATACTGAAAACCAACATTCAAATATTGCCATGTCCGAATAAATCATATCTAATATCACAGCATGCAACAAATATCATCAAAGTCAATCAGGTGATATCTCAATGCATAACATGCCAGCAATGCATATAAATCAGCCGAAGTCACATCTCGTGACCTGTACGACTGAATCTATGGCTTCTCAACCAAATCCTCAATTCAACTCTCAATCAATAACCTACACCCAAGTTGGAACCACCTGTAGTGGTCTGTACGACAAGCTGGGTATATAAAAACGCTCTGTGCTACGGTCACGTGAAGGCTGGCGACGAATCGCGGGTCGCCTACAAGTCGGAACCACCTATAGTGGTCTGTACGACAGGCTAGCACCTGCCTTGGATCCAAGGTGAGCGTACGGTGCGGGAGGTGAACAATCACGTGAAAGCTAAGCCCTACTCTGGCGGAGCACAAACCCCGATGTGCAGGTAAATAAGCCATAATATAATCTCATCGATATCACCACAATCATCACATCAAAAGTATATACTTACCTGACTTACCTGGCGCCCGCAGTGCCTCAACATATAATCACATAACATAACAATGAATATATATATATATATATATATATATATATATATATATATATATGGCATTCGACATGGCATTCAATTTCACAAAATCATTTTAAAACGTATTTCTGGGAATCAACCAAGTATATATATATATATATATATATATATATATATATATATATATATATATATATACTGAAAACAAAAGCCCACTCACCTGGAGCCCGCGCTACAACTCCTTAAAACGAGTACCGAAGCGTCCCGAACGATTGACACCTAGAACAATTATTAAATCACATCTCAGAATACTTGTCGATAGAACACATAACTCACATAAAACACATCCTCAAGGGCATTCAAGAGTGATTCAAGACTCATTGACCATAAGTCAACCGTCGATCAAAGATCGACGGTAGGGTCCACAACCCTACATAACTCAATCCGGAAGATCCCCATATCAGATTTCCCATCCGTAACTTCTCGTGATTCACATTATGCTTATAGAACAACATACTAAAGTTTCGTTATGATCCAACAGTAGGATCTCCGCCAATTTCCAAAACCGTGTGGCGATTAACCTTTTATTTTATGAACTTACAAATCCAATTCGGGAAGATCCATACTTCAGATTCCCAATCCATAAGTTTCTACATTCTTCAAATATTAAGTACTCCAACGTATCAAAGTTTGGTGACGATCCAACGGTCGGATCTTCAATTCACATTTTTACCTAACCTCGAATCGTAAAGAATCTGGCTCAATAATCCACTTACGTCAAACCACTATCAAAACTGAATTATGGATATCAAACATAGCCTAAAAATAACATTGACGGCCCACTGGCCAAGCGCCGCCGTGGGTGGCGGTCGGCCGCCCCGGCTAGCCGGAAAATTCAACTTTCTCCAAAAATTCTCAAAATTTGCAGAATTGAAGATCTCTACAAGGCCAATTTGGTCAATAAGAGCTCCAATTTCATCAAAAATTGTAAGAACCCTAGAATTTGGGTGTGCCCCAATTCGACCTCCAAAGCAACTCCGACGCCTCAACCACTGCTTGGGCTTTGTTCCAAACCTCAAGATGATGCTATGGGTGGTGGTAATTCGAAGAAATTGCTTCGGGATTGGGTGATTTGAAGCCAAAGCCGCCGCCTCTCCTCCCTGCAGTTTCACCTATTTTCAAGGCCAAATATCTCCAAATTTGAGATGGAATGGATAGAGGGAACGGCTAGATGATGTTTGGGAGTAGTAGCTGGGTCCATTTCGTGGGAAATCCGGTGGAAAACCACCGGAAAGTATGATGAAAACGGGTCAAAGGGTGGGTCAAGGAGAAGACCCGTTTCCCCCTCCTTTACACCTTCCCTCATTTCTCTCCCTTCTCTTTTCCTGATTTGTCATCCCCTTTCTCTCTCCTTTCCTTATTCCTCCACTTCTCTCCCTTTTCTCTTCTTATCTTTCCATCACAGCCATCCATTTTATTTTCCTTTAATCTGGGCCGCCCACGTGGCACTCCATATTTTCTAAAATTCTCCAAATAACAATTAAATTATCATTTTAACACCCAACTTCAAACGTTAATATCTTCTTCGATATAGCTCCAAATCACGAACCGCTTGCGCCCACGCATCCGTAGTGACGAGTACTACGAGAATATGCCAAGAAAACAAAACTTAGGTAACACAACACTGTAATAAACCTCAATCAACACATGTGCTTCAAAGGGCAATTTCGTAAAATCACTTATTAAAAATTTTATACAATTGTGAAATTAGGAACAGGCTGTCACAAAAACCCACATATATTATAACTTCTAAATAAAAACCAAATTTTAAATATGATGTCATGTTGGATAAAAGATGTCCATGAATTTGTGTTTATTTACAAAATCATGCCACCAAATCTCTTATACGTTTCTTTTAGACATTTAATTTGTTTAATATATTTTTAATTTTGTGTGAACTCCTTCAAACCAAAACCTAATTAGATCAAATATATACGGACATGTATTCTACATTTATGTATACTAATACCATAAAAAGAAGTAGGTAAATTACTTTTGTTACAAATTTAAAAAGTAGGCACATTAATTTTCATGTAATTATATAGTAGGCAAATTATTTTCATAAAATTAAACAATAGATATTGTTTTCAAAAAATTAATTTCCATAGTAGGTAAATTTTTTCATGTAATTATACAGTAGGTAAATTATTTTCATAAAATTAAACAATAGATATTGTTTTCAAAAAATTAATTTTCATAGTAGGTAAAATATTTTCTTGTAATTATATTGTAGGTATAAAATTAAACAATAGATATTGTTTTCATGAAATTAATTTTCATAGTAGGTAAATTATTTTCATAAAATTAAACAATAGATATTGTTGAAAATAAACACTAAATTAGGTATATTCAAATTGAAATTTATTGTCGAAATTAAAAAAAAATTCCAAATTAGATGGGGTATATTAGGGATCCAAAAAATATAAAAACAGACACACAAACTTAATTTGGTAAGTTGTTTAGTTGGATCATAATCATTGGGTTTTATTCGGATAAATATTATATGATGTGCTAGAGGCTAGAAAAAATGAGTTTGGAGGGGGAAAGTTAAATTTTCAGAAATAATCAAACATGTAGGAGAAATTAAAAACATAAGAGTTTGACAGAGAGAAATGAAAAGGTGTAGTTTGGTTTGCATCTTTTGAAAAAAAATATTTTCTGCAAATTTTATAGGAAAATACACTAAAATGAGACAATTTCTTAATCTTAGAACACAAATAGGACAAACTGGTCATGCACATCATGCATAAAACTCAAATTACTATAATACCCATATATAAATACTAAAAACCCTCAGCTCATTTCATCATTTTTGTCATTTGGAAGATAGACATGCCGATAGAGCTCTGGGTTTCTAGGTTGAGCTCTGATCTCTGAGCTCCGATTTCGAAGAGAGGGAAGTCGAGAGTAAATCTTCGAGTTTGCATCAGTGTTCCATCCTTAAAGATAAGATTTTGTACCAGATTTTGCATTTTGGCCGGAAAGTTCTGTTTTTTCCGGCCAGTGAAGCTTTGGCAGCTATATCTCCACAGCCATCTAGTTCGTCTCTCTCTCTCTCTCTCTCTCTCTCTCATCTCTTTCTCTCTCTAACTTGGTCATTGTCTCCATTTCTGCAACTAATTAATTGTTTGTTCAAGTAGATTTTTTGGATTTGCAGAGATGGGAGTCGAACAAAAGAGGAATGGGGAAGAGAGGACTCGAAATGTGTTCTAGAAATCTTTATTTGTTAATGGGTTTTGTTATTTTAGATTACGGGTTTCAATATTAGAGTTTTGGGTTTTAATTTTTGTTTTGGGTTATTGAAGATTCATGGAGTTGTGTTGGTGGATTTGGCCTTGTGGGTTTGTTACACTTTGTGGGTTTGTTACATAATTGCAATAACTTTTGAAGATTACAACTTTTGAAGGTCACATGCATACATCATCACTACATAAACACCTTCAACACATTCCTTTCTTACCCAACTGATTGCATCATCATCCTGGTAAACTTGTGTATAAATATGCTTCCCACACATAGTTGCAATAACCATTAACCCCCTCAAAAAATAGACTTCTTTGATAGCCACAATTGACAACACAAACATGTCCAAGTTCTTAATGAAACTAAGAGATTTAACACGGAGTTCCACGGGTGGTACAACATGGAACCTCCTCCACTTTTGGGGTCACCGAAGGAAAATCCTACGTCATTGTTTAGCTCTGTGGACTCGGAGATGCCGCTAAAAAGTATAGATTAGGTACGCGGGAGACTCGACTATGAGACGAATGTCGCCGAGTATTGGAACCACAAGCTAATGAAGGCAGAAAAAAGCTTGTGGACCTCAACGGTGAAGCCAACGAAGCATTGTATTGTGCAAGCAAGCAGAAAACGAAGGCTAACACGTCCGGAGAAAGGATCACATTCCTAAGTTTTGAATTGTTTTAGAATTGTCGGGACCAGATTGAGTCATACGAGCTTCTCGGGAGGGAAAGACCGAAATGGATGAGGGATGGAACAAGGGCTTTGATGATTCTCGTCGACTAGCGAAGGGAAAGGAACCGCATCAGCCATAATGGGATTATACGATTTTTATTGTTGTGCAATGTATTAGCTAAGTATTTTATGATAATTAACATGCATACTATGTATCCTTGTTATATGCACATAATATGCATAACATATGCACATAATATGCCATGCGTAAGAAATGCACACCTTATGCAAACATCATGCACTACATATGCACGTTGTATGCACACATCGGGAGAATTTTTGAAATTTCAGCAATTGTGCTGAAACACAAATTGGAATATACCCAATATTGTACCACGTCAAAAATCAAATTTTTCCACGCATTACTGTAAACATAGTTGGTATTAGCATGTGGGCCTTGGTATTCTGTTCAAGACTAGGTGCCAAAAGGGATGAGATTTACCCCATTATTTTAGGGTTCATATCTTCAAAAATGCATCATCCTCATATTAGTGAATTCCCAAACAAAAAAGTGCAAATTAGATACCAAATTTTGCTTCCATGCTTTATTTCAAAATGGATTGGTTGGCAAACTAGTTAGCAAATTGACAAGACAAGATACATGTGGTGTAGATGTAGTGTACATGACCCTCATGTCTTGTCTTAGCCTACTTGAGGTGTGCATTGCATTCAATGTGTAAGATGTGCTTTTTTCCCCATGTCAACTCATAAATTTCCCAATGTTTAATAATAATATATTACAAAAGTAGTAGGTTTTAATTAATGTTTTGTTTGGATATATAGTGTGCGTATGTGCATAGTGTGTGTGTGTGTGTGTATAATGCGCATGCATTGTATATGGAGAGCGGTTATCATTAATTTACTTCTATAACGGTATTGGGTGGTTTTATTTTTGAATCATTACATATTTTTGTCACAAGAAGTTACACCGTTTGAATGACCCTTTTTGTGATGGGAAGTTACACTGCTTGAATGACCCTTATTCTCCATCTATTTAAGTTGTCTTGTGGGTTTGTATTTCATTACAAAACCACAAGTTCAATTTACATCCTCCCAAAAAAAAAAAAAAAAACCCAGAAGTTGAAAATGATGAAGAAAGACCGCACCACCTCTTCCTCTATGCAATTTGTTTTTGACGATGTTCTTCTTAAAATTCTCATCATCGTTGCTTCCTGCTCATTAAGGGACATTTTTTCGACGAAGATGGTCTTGAAGAAGTACAAGGAAATAGTCGAAGACCCTTGCATCTACCAACACATCAATATTACAAACTTTGAGACCGTCAACCTGCTTAGATCATGAGGCGCATCTAACAAAGTCTCAAACTTCATAAATCACTGCATCCAATGCCGCAACGCCAAGGCCCTCTACATGGTGGGGATGCGATACTTCTTCCGAGACAACAAGGAAGAAGCCGGAATTAAGCGGCTTAAGGGTGCAACCTCCGAGGGCCATCAAGTAGCAACGTAGTTGTACGGTGCAATCTTAGTGTGTCATGGGTGGGATTCCAAGCACGAAGGGCTTAAACTTCTTTATTCTCTCAACCGTCACAACCCGGGACGGTTAAGTGTAATGGAATGCCAAGAGAAGTTTCGGTAATGTAAAGGCCCAAATCCTAAAACTTCACCACAACAACACTGCCATCCAACCTTGCAGAGACGGTGGAAGTCCATAAGGTCTGGTCACATTCCAAACGCATTGGGATTACTGGTGCCATGACAAATTCAGTAGCTACAGTTCGTGTCGATTACATCAGGAAATGAACATTTTTTGTGATATAGTATATGGTAGATAGGTACTATGTTTTTTTTTTTTTTGTTTAATTTGTTTGTAATCGCAGGGTTTAAATTCCAACGCACCCTGTTGTTTTTCTTTATGACTCTCATGTACTATTGAATTCGTAAATCTATAGAATTTGTACTTTTAATTTTTTTTCTTCGTATAGATACAGAATCAACAAGCTTTAAAAACTAGGCATAATTACAAAAAACTAGCCCAAGGTGTGATCATTACCATGTCATCGATCTACCTTGCTGCCACTTTTTCCCACTCATCAATGTTTGCCTGTCTTTTTATTATTTTCTTTAGATATTGTGCATGAATGACTGACATGCAAAGAAAATGCACATGCCATGCGCAGAACATGCACATGTAATGCATAATATATGCACACGACATCTTCATGTCCCTAAACGAATCCAAAAATTACAAATAATAGTCAATGACGGGTCCCATAGCTTTGGTGTGTGGCTCAGTTCATGAAGGTTGTGTTAAATGAAAAATACACAGCACAAAGCATGAACAAGCATGAACAAAGCATGCTTAAGTCTCTAAAACTCGATGTCATAGGTTCGAATCATATAGGGTGTGATTCTGTGTCGTTGTTAATCTCATTACATCAAAATTAGACTACAATAATTGAGCACAAACCTAAATTTGTCCTCCTTTATGCATATCGTGTGCATACACTAGTTTTCTGGAAAAATTGAAGCCACAGCCAAAAAATATTTGACCCCAGCCATAGAACCCATGAACTCACAAATACAGGCAAAGCTAAGAAACCTAGTAGCCATAAAACATATGAATCGAGAAATTAATACTCATAAATATTGCACTTTGAGATCAAAACCCATAATCAAACCTTTAAAAATTACAAAAAAATATTCCCCAAATATCGTAAAGAAACCCGCATCACTTGTGCTGGGCTTTGGCTCATGTGGATTCATCCAATCTCACCTACGACCTTCATGAAAGCTTTGGTGGATGAAGAATTATCTATTACACACTAGTGGTGGGCAATGGGCAGGTCGGTCTGGGTTAGGCCCAAATCAGCTGGCTAACCCAAGGGGCTCAGGTAGTGATTTTTAGAATGCATTTCCAGCTGCTCAAACATGTAACCCAACCCACCCAACCCATTGTTATGCGGGTTGCGTTGGGCAGGTTTCTTTGTTTCGGATTCATACTGTTTTTTAATAACAATTTTATTATTCTTCACAAATAAACATTAAAATCATTCAACCGAGTAATTCCAAACTCCTGAATCCAAATTTCCTAAACAAAAATGAATTTGAAATCTCAAATACTTCATTATTAAACTAAAAATTCACGTTCCAAACTTCAACCGTAAAAGAAAATCAACTTAACAATTCTATAATCTTATTACAATCCAAAGCTAAACATAAATTGACATATCAATCCCAAAATCATAATAAAATTCAAAACTTAAACATAATGAAAAGTTTTAAGATAGTAGTAGTATCCATGAGTTTTGAGCAGCAAAGGTTGACGACCATCAGCAATATGAGACAACAACTACTAATTTATTCCCAAAGTCAAAGGTCCAAAGCATTCAAAAGGGGTTGTAATCCTGCAATGGATACCAAATATTCATTAAATCATCAGTAAGCCATGAATAACAACACAAAGCATTAGAATTTGGATAGAAATTTACATTGTTTAGTTCATAGAAATTGCAAAGTACCTTAAATCAACCATGTATCAATCCCGGTATCCATTTCAGATGTGGAGGCAATTGAAAGCTCTACACAACATATATAAATTACAATAAAACAAGTCATAAAGTATTTAATTGAAAAATGATAACCAAATACAAGTTTAAATAGTTTGTTACCTGATATTATCTACTCATGGATTTCCATCTCCTCAATGGATGATGATTCAACTTCTGAAGAGAGAGGAGATGACTTTAACCAGTTTTGAGTGCAAATCAGTGCCTCTACCATCTTAGGAGTCAGGGAACACCTATAATCATCAAGAATATGCCCTCCAGTGCTAATGGCAGATTCATATGCCACTGTGGAAACCGTATTGTAAACACATCCCTTGCAATCTTAGCTAAAATTGGATATTTTTCCTAGTGACCATTTCAAGCAATAAAATTGCTTATCCATTGGATTCTCAGGAGGTTCCAGTAAAAACATATCCACCTCACTTATTAACTCACCTATATTTCTCTGTTTTATTATCTTCAGAAACTGAGACAACCTTGCATCTTTAGTAGAACTACCATCATCAACTTCCATTGGTGCACTGCTACTAATGGCCATTTTTTGAAACAAATGACCGCCACTACTACTAATGACTGTTGATTCTTGTTATATTGAGCACATTTATAAAATGCAGTATTGGAAGTCACAGTTAAAGATCCACTGAAATTGAGTGTCACATCATAAAAGGTTTTCAAAAACCTAATAAAAACTGATGCATTATCCCAATCATCACTTGTAGGAGAAATATACCTTTTTTTTTTTTTTTTGCAGCACCATCTATAAAGTACGTAACAAAATGTCCATCATCTTCCTCCATCCTTTCAAATCCTTTTTGGAACTTAAAGGCAACAACCAACATTAAATATGTGGAATTCCACCTTGTTGGTATATCTAAAACCACAAGACCTTTAGACATTATTTTCACACGACCCACACATTCCTTAAATTTCTTTAGCCCTGAAGGCGAAGACCTCACATATCTAACAGCGGATCGAATTCTCAATATAGACTTATGCAATTCCTTTAACCCCTCAGACACAATCAGATTCACAATATAAGCACTACATCGTAAATGCATGTACACACCATCAAGAACAGGAACATTAGTTTTCCAATTATTCAGTTTCCTTTTCACATAATATAATTAACAACCTGATCATTTGCTAAGCATTATCAATAGTTATAGTGAACACATTTTCTATTCCCCATTCAATCAAACACGATTCAATCAGTTTCCTAATTGATTCCCCTTTGTGAATAGGTACAAGGCAAAAATTCAATATGCGCTAATGCAAATTCCAATCACAATCAACAAAGTGAGCAGTTAAAACCATATAACTAATGTTTTGTGCAGATGTCCAACAATCAGTGGTAAGGCAAACTCTTTGTGCATTTGTGGTCAACACATTTTTCAAAAATTTTCTATCATCCAAATACAATTGAAACACATCTCTTACAATAGTTCTGCATGAGAAAGGGGTAAATTTTAGGGAACTAAGACCACATCAAAGCTTAAACCCTTCACTCTCAACAAAGCTAAAAGGTAGTTTGTCAAGAACTATCACCTTGGTTAACCCAACCCTACAAGCTTCCTTACTAAAGCCAACTGCCGTAAGATTACCATCTTTCTTCCAAAGCTAATGGTTTTTTGTTTTTTGTCCTCAACCCTATGAGGACACCTTTTACATTGGTTATAAAAATGATTCCACAAACTAGAGGTCCCACACTTCTTAGTATCATAAGCATAACTCTTCTTGTAGTAGTTGCAAGTAGCTTTAAGGTCATTGGGATCAAAAGATTCAGCACCATCAACTTTGGTGAAGTGATCCCACACTGTGGACATTTTCTGACTTGGTTTTTTCTTCTTACCACTATCCACAAGTGGAGGAGGTGGCACTGATGAAGCATCAACATTGGTCAAAGTTTGAGAACTTACTATTTCAGTAGCTTCAACAGACATATCTTTCTCAACCATTGTATTCCAAAAAGCTCACTCAATTTGATATAAGAAAATACAATATGAATGTCAAATAATACATAGAAAACAAGTGGAAAAAACAAAGAAAAAAAAACATTTAACATGCATAATATAATCTGAATGAGCAGTATTGATTCAATACACCAGTTTTAGTTTATTAGATATCAAAATATTCTGGAAATTAACAAACTCGATATATAATACATGAATTTACAACTTATATATAATACATCAATCTACATTAATATAAAAGATGCTTGTATGTTCTGGAAATTAACAAACCCAATGTACAATATATCGATAACCAATATAGTCAATTTAAATCTACCAATATATAATACATGAATTTACAACTTATACTCATAAACATTCTGCAGATTTTCACAATTGAAATTTCATTCACCTAAATTTAACCAAAGCATCATCATAATTAGATCATGATATTATCAATACTCAAATTAAGACTCACTAAAAGAATAAAGGTTAAGTCCTTATCAACCAGGAATACAAAGCCTCAGAAAACTGCACCAAAAAGAGACAATCGAGTTAGAATTTCAATCTAGTTGAACATGAAAATAAATTGAAGAAAAATTTGAGTGAAATACTAAAATCATCACCTAAAAGCAATAGCCAACTAATCAAGAATGACAAGAACTGAGATATTAGGGTTTTGGGATGAACAATAAAATTATAGGGGTTTTTATTGCCACGCCCCGATCCCGGATATTCCCCGAATACCAGGATAAACACGTGCTGGCCGACACCCGAGGGTGACGAAAGCCATTAATTGATACAAAAGCTAAGAATAAGAAATAAATAAGGGTTATGAATTTGAATACAATGAATTAACAATTTAGGAACGTGTTCAGAGCATACAACTAAACCTAATCACTAAAAAAAATAAAGATAAAATTGAATGAATAAAGGAGTGGGTCCTACATCGAGAGGATTCGAAGATGCTGCTGCGGAAGTGTCTTGACGCCGGGATTATGTGCCTTGATCTTAAGTCCTGAATGGGGGCGCAAAACAAGGGTGAGTGGACCAAGTTCATATATACAATAATAATAAAACAGTTACCAACATACTAACCCCCACAATTTATATAATGAAAACTACTAGCATAATAAGTGATAGCTTTACTGAAAACCTTAGCATGCCATAAACATCTCAAAAGATATATCGCGGAAAGACATCGCGTAAAACCAAAGCATGAATCATCTCACAGATCGTCTCATAAGCGAAGTGTGTTGCTAGTAAGATCACTGAATAATAATACTCCCGGCCCAATGCCTGCACCTAAGTCTCTGTGCCCGTAGCCAGAGATAACTCCCTCCTGGCCCAATGCCTGTCTCCATGTCCCTCAACCTTTCGCTAGGGATTATTTCTCCCGGCCTAAATGCCAACACCAGATCCTCGCCCCAGGTGGCATAGTGTCCACTAGGTACGCACAAATAGTTACATATCTCACAGAATACCACTTCGTGGGATAGAGTCATCCATCATCTATACCATGAAGCGGGGTTTTTCGAAAACATGTTCTAGCATCCTATCGTCATCCATCAGATAGTCTACTAGATCATGCTTTTAATAGAAAATATGATATATCAAAATATTGCTCAAAATAGGCTAACAATTATTCCCTCACGAAAATGAGACGATAAATCAACATTTTCAATAAACATGCTCACCATAAAAATCAATTCATAAACTCGTAGGCATGCTATTCAATTATGCAATTTAATTATAAAATCATGCAATTTTAGAAGGGGTCCACTCACAGTACTTAGCCGCCGAAAGCTGCACCACTAGCGAAGATAGAAATGCCCTAACAATTGCACCTAAGCACATAAAGCGGTACATTTAGTCAAACTCTAATCAAACGACTTAATTTGGGAAAACAGATGTAGGAAACGGGTTCAGGACGTCGAAATTAGCCTAGGAGGGTCTCGGTCGAAAACCCTAAAAGTCAACAGTCAACGTTGACTAGTCAAAGTCAACGGTCAACAGTCAACATTGACCGGGTCAACAATCAGACCAGGTCAATGGGTCAAATAGTCAAACGGGCCGGACCTAGGTTTTGGCTTTGGGCTTAGGTTGGACCGGGTTTAGGGCTTGGGTCCTAAGGGTTTTAAGGGGAAAGGACTTTGGGCCCTGGTTTGAAAGGCCCAAAGGCTTTTAGCCTAAGGGTTTCTGGGTTCAAAAAGGGAACGGGCCGAAGGCCCTTATTTAAAAGGCTTAGGTTACAAACGATACGAGCCTAAGGCCCGCGCTTTAAACATGGCCCAAAGGCCTTTAATTAAACAATATATAAAATAAATAAATAAAACTGAAATGGGTTTTGGGTTGGGCTCGGCAGGAAAGGCCCAAAAGCCTTGGGTTTGGTGGGTCGCTGGACCCAATGGGAGAGAAAGCAGGAATTCGGCTGGAAAACTACACAAAATTTAAACGGCCATAACTTTGTCAATACTCGACGAAATCAAGTGATTCAAAAGCAAAAGTTGTAGTTCTCGAAGAGGCGAAGAGAATGGTACCTTGCACGACATCTAACTCGTAGTGTTTTGGTCGAAAAATGCCTCGAAAGCCGTGGAGATCGCCGAAAACTGGGTAAGATTCAAATGGATATAACTTCTTCAATACTCAACAAAATTGGGTGAACCAAAAAGGAAAGTTGTAGTAATCAGTGAGACGAAGAGATTGATACCTTGCATGCCGGCTAACTCGCCATGTTTTGGCCGGAAATTGGCTCAAAAGCCATCAGATTTTTATGCTGGGCTTCTGGAAAAATTAAAATTATGCATGCTGGGTTTAGAATACCATTTCACACTAAAAACTTAATCTGAGAACAACCACAACCAACATCAACTCGAGGATACAATCTAGATATACCTGAGATGGGAATTTCGAAAGAGTTCAAGCTTTAGGGAAAATGGCAGATTACACAGAGGCGCTCCACTGCCACATGTAACTCTGCTGGTAGTTCCTCTAGTGTCTGGGATTACAGAAATAAAGGATTTGTGGGTCAATTTGTAGCAGACGTATGTGAAGGTGAGGGAGGAGCTCAAAGGAGTTTTGGAGAGAACTAAGTTTGCAGAAAAAAAAATAAGGGAGGAAGAAGACTGAGTCAAGGGTTTGAGTAACAAATATAGTCTTTGGGCCTATTTTGGACTAAAGAAAATTAGTAAAACACACTCGGGCCTTAAATTAGCACCCAAAAGGCTAGGCCCAATGAAAGTTGAGTTATTTTGGGGTTAGGGATGTTACATTTATAGATTGAGAGAAGATAAGGGATCGATCTCGAAGAGGCCATAGAGAATAATTAGGAATGAAATTGATTCTTGCTTGATTTTCCAACTGCTTGATTTCTGAAATTATGTTTAAGGGTTGGACGAAAAAATGAGATTGTGTAATTGAGAGAGGAAATCGCATAAATGTGGTAACATATATTTATATTCGGGTGGCCGGGTTTCGATGAGTTTGTAATATTGCAACCTATGGAAGATTAGCCATGACTTCAGGTGGTCAGGTTTAAACATGGGAATGATTTTTTGGGCTTTCTAACCAACCCAACCCAATTAATGTCGGGTGGGTTGGTCAGTTGACCCGCACAAATGCCCACCCTATTACACGCTAAGCTTTTGGGATTGTGAGTTGGGAATTGTACTGCCACCCAAAAGTTAGATGCGATCTGAATCTTGGGTCACCAGTTCAAAAATAGAGGAGATGGGACTAGTGAAAGGATAGCCGCCGGTGAGGTGGGTTGTTAAAGGATGAGTGCATCGTTAGGGTTCTTTAGCAAAGAGAGAGAAAGTAGAGAGAGGAGAAAAAAAATCAAAAAATGGGAGGAAATAACCCATTTATATACGAGGGCAATTAGGTCATTTCAAGGTGTAGGAAAATCATAATTCTGTCCAGGGACTGTGCATGGCATGTGCATGCTTTGTGCATATACAAAAAATCCTATTTACGTCCCAAATAAAGATAACACTACTACAATAAATAAGCATTTCCAGAAAGCTAGAACTCACTAAATTTGTTCACACAAAATATTTTTATTTTTTTTCTTTTTTAGGTTGAACAAGTTGTATATAGGTTAAGCTTGTGCTCCTAGGAGACATATGTGTTTGCTCAATTAAAAGTTAGGATATTGATTGCCACTCAGTACTACAGTCTGGTGGTATTCTTCTTTATTTGTAAGTGATAGGTCTTAGGTTCAAATCTCGTGGATAACGAATTTGATACCAAATTCAATTGTCTATTGTGGCTTAGCCGAACTCCCCACTTTCCTTAGTGCAAAATATATATGTGTACTGAAAAAAGTTAGGATATTGATCAATATATTTTTACCATAAGTTAGCAACTATCATAATCAAATTCCTATCTATTGATGCAACCTCTTTATGAATGTATCATGGGATGTTTTGTCCTTCCCTTCTTGGATGGGGACTTTAGGTGGTTTGCATAGTGATGGAAATGACCAAATGAAGAAGAAAATCTTCACCCAAGTGGCTTTTGCAATCATAGATATCATGACCTTAGTGGAGCATTGAGGCAATCTTTGTTACAAAAATATACATATATATGGGATTTGCACACTTGGAAGTTAAAGCTCAAACTTTCTTTTTGGCACTAAGGAGAATGACATAATTTGCATATTATCCCTTTTACTTGATTTGAGATTAACTTTTTTTTTTTAAGGATTTTCTAGCAATGTGGGCATGCAGAAGCCTTTGTGCACCACACTTGTATAGGCTTTAGCATTTTTCTTATTTAGCTAGCTTCTGAAAGATAAAGAGGAGAGAGTGGGGTTGCAATCCATTAAAACCACAACAACAAGAACCACCACCATGTTCTTGGTAATAAACTCCAAACTCTGAAAACCACCACTTTGTAAAGAAGATTTGACTTGACATTACCATATGAGGTATATATGGGACCCAATTTTTCATAGCCATCATCACATTTTGTGTACAAATTCGACGTGGAGCTCTCAAAAATCATTTAGTTTATTCATGATTTTCAGTTCTAACATCATGAAAAAAAAGATGAAGTCATGGTGTGTACCTTGTGAGAAAAAGAGGAAAAAGTTAGAGATTACCATTTTGGGAGATACTCATTTCTATTAATAATCTCAGTTATGGTATAATTATACTTTAATTAACATTAAACATTGACATAACTTCCTTAACAAGTACACTACTTAAACCATACAATAGTAACAGTTTGCAAAACAAATTAAGTAACAGCTATCAAGTTGTTCTTTTGCCATGTGTCAAGCTACTATTTTTTGAACAAACGATAGTAACTACACTAAAGAGGTTGAGAAAGTAGGCTAAGCCTTACAACAAGCTTGCCATAATAATGTGGTTCAACTCCATCTTTGGTGAAAATCGAACATAAAACCTCTCACTTCTAAGTGAAGATGAATACCACTAGACTGTAGTACTAAGTGGTGTCAAGCTACTATTATTGACTCTCCTCTATTATTGTCAAGCCACTAAACCGTAGTACTAAGTGGTGTCAAGCCACTATGATGAGATATTATAGGCATCCATTTTTAAATATGATGCTTATAATATCTCATCATTAATCTGGCTGCTGGATTCGATACTTATCTCGTTGTTCAAACCACCCAACAATTTCATGTGGATCTCCCAGACATTTCAAGCTGCATTATCATCATCACCATCCAAAAGTCCATGAGTAGGCATGCATGGAAGGTAGTTTTCCACCAAATATCTTGTCAAACTCCATCCATCAGACTTTTTAATTAGATAGGGGAGCATGTGGCTCATACACAATCTAACTAGAACTCATTTTCTTTTCAACCAATGCATGCATGCACCACATTAACCAAAAAACATGGCTAATCCTTCACGTTGGACTCCCCCTTATCTTCATGCAATAAAGATTGCAGTGTGGTTTGAATGAATAATCACAAATCAATAAAAATCGTTTACCATCATGTCACTACTACAAAATGGCCTTATAGTGTCAGTAGGTGGTGTCGGTTTAATCTAATATAGTGGCGGATTAAACAGTTCTGACACTAATTGAAAATGACGTCGGATTTACAGTCGCTTATAAGCGCCATAAAATACTGGTGTCGCTTCTAAACCGACGTAAACATGCATTTTAATATTTTTAAATAGTGGTGTCGCTTTTAAACCAACGTAAACATGCATTTTAATATTTTTAAATACTGGTGTCGCTTTGAAACCGACGTAAACATACATTTTAATATGTTTAAATCGTGGTGTCGCTTTTAAACCGACGTAAACATACATTTTAATATTTTTAAATACTGGTGTCACTTTTAAACAAACGTAAACATACATTGTAATATTTTTAAAATACTGGTGTCGTTTTTAAGCGACATAAAGTATGAGTGGCAAACGACTGGAAGAGCTTTTTCAGTCAGTCTTGGCGTTGGTTTGAACCGACTCAAGTTTGCTATTTCGAGGCCGCCTGTTAGGACTATCAAGTCTGTCAGGAATACGTCGGTTTTAACTAACGCAAATGTGTCCTTATTTCGACGCCACACAAACTTGTTCGTATCTTTTAAAATATTTTAAAGCCTGCGTCGGTTCTGAGCGACAGGAGATTTTAGTTTTTTAAATATTTTAAAATTCGATGTCGGTTGTAAGCGACAGAATAATGATCTTTATACCCCCCCTCCGTGTTTTCTTGTTCCTTTCTTTCATTTCTTATTCGTTCTTCCAATTTCAAACCCTCCATGTGCTTTCTCTCTTCCACCTTTCTTATTTGTTCTTCCTACTTCATTTGTTCCTTCTTCACAACCATAAGTTTTTCTTGCTTCTAATATTTTTATTTTCTCCACTTATGTTTAATTTTTGTTTATAATTTATTTTTGTAGGGAATTTATTTGAGCTGGTTGGGTACATAAAGATTTGATCGACAACGGAATTCTTCCATAATTCAGGTTTCTATCACTAAATTCTTTAATTTTTAAATTGCATAATACACAAGTTTATTTATTTAAAAGTTCTAATTTAAGTACTTAGATAAATTTCTACTATTTTTTGTTAAATTAATAAATATTTAGTTCAAATTAATTAGTTTTGTCACTTGAATTGTTATGAGAAAATGGAAATGAATAATATTTATAAGCATTTATGTGAAATTGACATATTAAATATAACATAAACTTATAATATTTAGTAATATAAGAATATATTATGTTAAATTAATTTGTTTTGCACTCTAATTGTTATTTTAATTTGTTTTTGTTGTTATTTTGATAACTTTGATAACTTTTGGTTGTTATTTACTAGAATGAATTGGATGAGCATAATTTTGATAACTTGTTGTTGTTATTTTAATTTGTTTTTACTATAATAGGTGTTGAAAATTAAAAGATTGCAATTGTGATAGAGTTCGAGGGTTGAAAGATAGAAATTGAAAATTCTAATAGTTATGCCTACATGATAGGGATTGAAAGATTGTAGGCATATTAGTGTCAACGTAATATTTTGCCCTCGTAAAGTGGTAAAACATGGACAGGAGTTGGTTGACGATAGCTCGAAATTTGTAAGCTTATACAGCTGGAATTAATTTGTTTTTGGACCAAGCAGTTGCAAATGGTGTTGGCCCTGATAAGTTTAGATGTCCTTGCAAAAGATGTTGTAATCGATATACTTTTGTTAGGAACACTGTTGTTGAACATCTCATATTGTATGATATGGATAAAGATTATAAAAAAAGCTTGGTGGCGACATCATGGTGAGAAAAACATTGGAGAGCAAAATGTGGCAATCGGAGAAGAAGAAATAGGAGATGAGGTGGCTGGTATGCATGATTTTCTTAATGATGTATTTGTCCAACCAATAACAGAAGAAGGTGTTGGGCCGTCTACTGAACCACCTATTGGGGAAGGGCGTCCAGAAGAAGTGGAGACACTTTTTAGGTTGCTTGAAGAGGCAGATCAAGATTTGTGGCCAGGATGTAAAGAGTTAAAGAAATTGGAAGCAGTTGTAAAACTGTATCAGATCAAGTGTTTAGCGGGAATGCCAAATGAGATCTTCACCACTTTACTGGAGTTAATTAAAAGAATGTTGCCTGAAGGAGATTGTTTGCCTGAATCCTGTTATAAGGCAAAAAAACTTATAAATGACTTGGGTCTGACGTATGTGAAAATTGATGCATGTCCCAATGATTGTGGTGAATCAAGATATAAAATTACCAATGCAGAGGATAGCTCGAGAAAAAAGATTGCAGCTAAGGTTATGCGGTATTTTCCTTTAAAAACACGATTGCAACGATTTTTTATGTCGAAGCATATGGCTGAATATATGAGGTGGCATGCAACTGAATGTCCTAAGGATAAGTTTATGAGGCATCATTCAGATTCTCCAGCATGGAAGTATTTAGATAATTTATATCCGGATTTTGCGTCAGAAATTCGAAATGTCAGATTAGGGTTGGCTAATGATGGATTTAATCTTTTTGGGAAAATGAGGCATGACCATAGCACATGGCATGTGGTGCTTTCTATTTACAATTTGCCCCCTGGATGTGTTTGAAGCAACCAAATTTGTTGTTGTCTCTATTAATACCAGGACCGCGCAGTCCTGGTAAAGAGATTGATGTATACATGTGTCCACTAATTGACGAGTTGAATGAGTTGTGGGCACTCCCACTTATGATGCATATTCCAACCAAAGTTTTACGATAAAGGCTGCCGTCTTATGGACTATAAGTGATTTTCCGGCTTATGGAATGTTGTCAGGATGGAGTACACATGGCTATAAAGCCTGTCCACATTGCATGCATGATAAAGAATCTATTTACTTGCCGGCGAGTCGTAAGATTTATTATATGGGGCATCGACGCTTTCTTGAAGATAATCATAGGTTTCGAAGGCAAACCATAACTTTTAATGGTCGTCGAGAGCATTGTAGTGCACCAAGGCAGTGGACTGGTTTACAGTGTCTCGAAGAACTTTCTACATTGAGATTTACTTTTGGAAAACCAAAGAAAGATGCTTCAGTTGGGCAACGCAGAAAAAGAACTTCGGGCAGTACAAGTAGTAACAGTCAGTGGAAGAAGAAATCTATTTTTTATGAACTACCTTATTGGAGGCATTTGTTGATTAGACACAATCTTGATGTTATACATATCGAGAAGAATATATGTGACAGTGTGGTGGGAACATTGCTAGATATAGAAAAGTCTAAAGATGGATTGGCTGTACGTGCAGATCTTGAAGTCTTGAACGTGGGACGTAGTCAACACCCACGTAGAGAACGAAATAGAACATTTCTACCTCCAGCATTGTTCACGTTGAAAAGAGAAGAAAAACTGCATTTTGCAAAGTGTTGTCTACCATTCGTGTCCTCGATGGATATTCTTCAAATTTATCGCAATGTGTGCACGTGAATGAACAAAAAATACATGGGTTGAAAAGTCACAATCGCCATGTTTTAATGCAGCAGTTACTCCCGCTTGCAATACGCCCGGTTTTGCCTAAAGCTGTTACTATGGTATTATTAGAGTTGAGTGCAATTTTCAGACAGTTGTGTAGTAAGAAAGAGTCTGAGAAAGGATTCAAGCAACTGAATTCAAGAATTGCCTTGACATTATGTCAACTTGAAAAAATATTCCCTCCTGCATTTTTTGATATAATGGTGCACCTTCCAGTTCACTTGGCAGATGAAGCAGCTCTTGCAGGGTCTGTTCCATATAGATGGATGTATCCAATTGAACGGTAATTAATAAATTTTTTTAAATTTTTTACTATTGTAGTCATAGATTTAATTTATAATTATAATAATTTGTGTTTCGTTTATAGTTGTAGGTATTTACAAACGTTGAAATGTTATGTTCGTAATAAGGATCATTCTGAAGGTTCTATTGCTGAAGCATATTTGGTGGATGAGTGCTTGTCCTTCTGTTCCATGTATCTTAGAGATGTCGAGTCTTGTCGCACCTGTAGAGGCCGAAATGAAGATGGTATTAGACGTGGAGTGTCTGGTGGGTTATCAATTTTTTACTCCAAAGGATGTTATATAGGTTCAGAAGAAAATGTGGAGCTCGATCTAAATGTTCTTGATCAATGCCATAGATACATTCTAAATAATTGTGATGAAGTTAACCCATTTAGAAGGTAAGAACGTTTAATCTTACGTCTTAATGTTTTATTGGTTTTCTTAACTTTGAAAATTTAATTATCTAAATTTAGACATAAATGCCCAGGCAACATGAGGAATTCTTGAAAATGAAAAATCGTCGAGAAAGGTTAACTATGCGACAAATTCAGGAGCTAAGCAAGAAAGAATTTCCAGAATGGTTCAAACAACATGTGAGTTGATACAACAATCACATTATTTGTTTATATTTTTACATTTTAATTATAACATGATTATAGTTATCATGTCAACTTTTATCATCATTCTTATTTGCATTGGCTAGCTAATTATCCTAGCAGGGTTGTGCGTAGATATAAAAGTCACATTGTTCATGGGTTCAGATTTCGTATAAAATCTGTGGATGACAAGCATAAGAATCAAAATTGTGATGTCTTTGTACCTGCAAAATGTTCCTGGTGCAATTGGGCAAGTGAATTGTTATGGCAGAGTTGTAAAAATGTTTGAGGTTAAATATTGTGGTCATGCTGAGCCAGGAGATAAGGGTCGAGCTGTGATGTTATTTAAGTGCGAATGGGTTAATAGTGAAAGTCCACGAGGAATGAAGACTGATCAATATGGATTTACTATGGTGAACTTCAATCGATTAGGATTTAAAGAGGATCCTTTCATATTAGCATCACAAGCATTACAAGCATTTTACGTCGAGGACACAATTGAAAAAATTGGCACGTAGTTGTTCGAACGCAGCCAAGAGATTTGTTTGACGTATTAGAGGATAATGATGCAATTGAAGATTATGCGGTACCAAATTTGGATGATCAGATACTTGATCATGAAAATTTCCATACAAGGGTTGGCGTGGAAGAGACACATTTTCATAAATCATTACCGTTGCCTACCCAGTTCGCTAGTAATGCTAATGCCGACGACGACACAACAGATGATGACATAGAATAAATATAGTAACTGTTTTATGTGTTTTAAGTATTAATTAGACAATATTTTTAATTTTTATTACGTATTTGATTAAAATCTTAAAATGTTATATGAGATAACCAAAAAAAAAAAAAAAAAACTCAATATTTATTTTTTATGGGTTAAACTTTTTTTTCTTTTTTTTAAACTACTTTAGTGTCGCTTTTGGGCGGCGGCATGGTGAGAGAGTGTCGGCTAAAACCGACGTGATGTGGATCTGGGAAGAGCAACTTCAATTAGTCACTTCGTTAAGGCAGTAAAGTGTGTGGGAAAGTGGTTCTTTGATATCATGTAGTAAAGTGTGTCAGTTGTAGTGTCGGTTTAAACCGACACCAAAATTAACTAAAGCGACGCCATGTACATTTCAAAAAACTATGTCAGAAAGTGGTTGTTTGATTTAATGTAGCAGTAAATGTGTGTCAGTATTAGTGTCGGTTTTAAACGACACCAATTTTAACTAAAGCGACGCCATATAAATTTCAAATTACTATGTCAGAAAGTTGTTGTTTGGTTTGATGCAGCAATAAATGTGTGAGTTGTGGTGTCGGTTTAAACCGACACCAAGTTATTCTAAAGCGACGCTAGCGCATTAAATTTTGTCAAGAAGTAGGTGGATATAATTTTATCAGTAAATGTGTCAGTGGTGGTGTCGGTTTAAACCGACACCAAGTTTATCTGAAGCGACACTAGTTCATTAAATTTTGTCATAAAGTAGTTGGATTTAATTTTATCAGTAAATGTGTTAGTGGTGGTGTCGGTTTAAACCGACACTAAGACTAACTTATTTCGACGCCAGCGTGTCTTAATGCGACGTCAGTGATTTAATATCGGTTTCAACCGACGCCAAGTTAGCATCCATATTTAATCCCTTCTTCCCCCATTTTGCCCGTGCATTCTTTTCTTCCCAAATTTCAGTATCTCCATCTCTCTCCCTTTTCGTCCGTTTTTCCACTTCTGCTACCTTTTCGTCTGTTTTTCCACTTATTCTCCTCATTGTACTTCTTGCAAATTGTTTTGCTATGGATCATTTTGAAGGGGAACATGTTGACGAACCCCAATTCGAAGAGGAAGAAGTCGAAGGTGGTTCATTTTTAATTTATTATGGTTTTTAGTTTCAGTTTTTTGTTTTGTAGTCTAACTATTATGATGCTCAAATTGAAAATTGTTTTTTGGTCCTTGGTTTTTAATTGTTTTTTCATTGTTTATAAGGAACAACTCAACGAGGACGGGGTCCCTCGATTCCCAACTGGAATGAACAACTTTGTTGTTTTGATGCGTCGGGAAAATGCATTAGTGAAAATTCTAGTGCATTTTCAAAATATGTAGTGGCAGAGGTAAGAGATTATAGACATATGTCGTTGGTGAGTGATTGGCATAAAATCAAGGAAGATCGCAGGGAAGCTTTCTGGAAAAGAATAAAGGTAGAAATATTTTTTGCTACTAGAAGAGTATAATAATCCGACATTAAATCGTGCAATGTCGGATTGAGTAACCGACACCAATACTAGGATTTAACAAGGCAAAACCCACTACTAGGAAAATCCTCGGGCTCCCAAGGCAGGACAAACACTAAGAGAAATGAGTACACAAAGACTTACAAAACTCATCAACTAGACACTCATACTAGTAGGTAGTTTTGTCTCCGCGCTTTGCTACTCGATCTCTCTTCAGCCTTCAAGTGGAAGTGACACGACAATAACGTGACCGTCAATCACTGTCTCCTCGAACTTTGCAGGATACTAACGTGATCATGTAGAATGTATGTAATGAAATGATTTTTGGAAATCAACCAATTATGAAAATCACAAGGCACATTTTCATAATTGATTTCTAATTAAAGCGCATAAAAAATCAGTGAAGAAAAACTAATTTTTTCTTTGAAAAACACTTGGCAATAAAACTGAGTTTTCCGAAACGAAGATAACTCTCTGTGCACTTGGGACTGCTAACAAACGTTTGCTCTCAAATAATATTTCGTGCAGTAAAAGCAAACTAAAACCATACTTTGATTCATGCGGCAACAAGATGAAGAACATAAACTGACTTAACCCTAGGGCATGCGGCACATGAACTTTCTCTCTGTTTAATACATTGCTGCTAGTGTTTAAATCATACGGAAACAACCTAAATGCATATGCAGCAACAGCTTTTGATTTTTATTTAAAACAAAAGGGGCAGCAGCAGTTTTTGTTTTCAAAATCAGATGGCAGCAGCCGCAACCTATTTTCTTTTAAAGGCACAAAACAGCAGCAGCACCTTCTGCCCTTTTAAAACATAATCACAACGCAGCAAAAAAAACCCAACTGACCTAATGCATGCGGCAGCCAAAACATAAATACATATTCTGATGCACTCGGTGCTAATGCTCTGTTAATCTAGTCTATGTTATGCGGCAGTCACTTCAACCAGGTAACTAGGACTTCTATTTATATGTGTATATATGCTAGGGTTTTAAGCTGACTTAAAATGATAGGCTTAAGCATACTTAATTATACAAAGCCAATACTCTTTTATTAATGTACAATACAACTCAACATTTTAGCCGAAATTAAATAGCCCACTGAACATAAACCTAGACTATGAATGCATATATATGCCAAACTTACTTGAGTGATATCTCTGAAACTCTTGCCATTTTTGTGACCGAGAGCACGTGAGACAAACTTAGATGAAAATAATTACAACAGAAAATATGTACTAGTGTATGACATTACAGACTTAGGCATTTTGTTTAGGAATAGCCAATTTTACCCTAATAGAAATTCATCATACAGAGCATCTAGATTTCGATGAGTGCAGAATAAGAACTATTATACAACTCCTATAATATAGCCATAAGCTAACAATTTAACTAAAATATCCAATTATACACAATGTACACGCAATGACAAGCATAATACTATTAGGTCTAATTGGATAAATGGTCCTTGTGGATGTTGTGACAAGATAATCGAAAAACAGCCATCGTGGTAAAAAAAAATTTATGATTTAAACCCTTAAGGTGTAGTTTGTTAGCAAATTTAGTCCAAAAATGAGATTTCAGTTAATTGCATGGGCAAAATATATTTCACCTCACTCTTTCTTCTATTCACGTTCTTCATATACATTATCTCCTCCTATATGTAAAATACACATCTTTAGAGTTGCCTAATATTGTTTGTATGAAAGCAGGAAGTCAAGAAGTGTTTTATGCACTGCATTAAAGAAATGGAAGCTCTAACGAAGTACATTTTCCTTGTAGCGTTTCTTGCAATTCCCAGTAGATGTACTTCATTTCATTGATTTAAGCCAACAATTAGAAGCTGGTTCCCTGTGCATCAGCAGCACAGAATGAACACGCTGCTGTTTCCGCTAACTGCTGCAGCCAAGTAAAAAGGATAGCCAATAACCCTAGCTGCCTCTGTGTCGTACGCGATGCTTTCGAATACTGCTAAGATGCTTAGGAATATTGCTAAGGTAACCCATAACCCTAGCTGGTTCCAAAACGTTGTAACATTGTTGATGGTTCTGTTGGTTCCAAGTGTGGAGGTTTGTTTTTATCAACTCAGTTGTTACTAAATGCCTCCTCAGTATACATTTGCAGTTTTATTAACATTACTTGTCAATTCCCAACCTTGATGCGGCCAACCTTTTCTATTATTTTTCATCCAAAAATAATATTTAAAACTAATAGGGAACAATTAGATTCAAGGTGGACAAGCCAAAGTACATTTTTACTTCTGTATTTAACGGACATTTAACAGAAAACTTACTTTTGAACTAAATTTGCTAAAGAACTACATCACGAAGATTTAAATCTGATTTTTTTTTTTTTACCACGAGACTATCTTTTGATTACCTTATCACCACAAAGATCATTTATCAGATTAGGCTAGAGATTCAAAAATGGGAAATATAAACTTAAAAACACCAAACTAAAAAGGTTACCTGGTACAACTTATTCCTAGAAGTCTGCTAGTAATACAAGTGTCCGGGAGCTCTTGAATTATTCAAGGACTACTTGTTCTTGTCCAAAAGAGTTAAGATTAACTATTTTGGGATACGATATAATATTGCCATTGATTCGGTGCGGGCGATAACTCTTATCTTTCTTTTGAGGTCGCTTCACCTGTCAACTATTATTCATTGACTTCATTATATGCCCAATACATACTACCAATCATTTTAATCCACTTTTATAGATCACTTCTTTAATAAAATTTAAGCATAGTTGCGTGACGGAATTTAGCTCGGATATGGAAGTGTTAAGAGTGTATTGGTAAAACTCGTCCTAAAAAACGGCTCACAAGGAAATTGTGCCTACGACCTCTTAAATTACACTAATTTTCTTATGTGGGACAATCGAGTCCTAATATATGTTGTAGTCCAAATTGTGAGTTAATGCTTAATTAACAAGTTCATCCGTTATCATATTTAGCATTCTTCATACCTCAGTTATGTTGTTAACAATAATAATTATAAGAAAATCGAAGCACATCGATAAAATTACAATCTTATGAACGATAATTTACTTTATAGGGTAAATTACACAAAACTACATCAACTATTGGGTCAACCACAGTTTCATACCCCATCTTTAAAACATTTCAATGTCATACCTTATGTTACGAATTTGTTGCAATGTCATACCTCAGTCAGTTTGTCTGTCAATTCCACCGTTAAATGCTGACGTGGCTTGAGGCTGGACCCACTCTCTGGCTAGATTAAAAATTAATTAAATATTAGAAAATAAATCATTTAAATATTTTTGTTAAAAAAGTGGGACCCACCCCCTACAAACCCATCATCCTCACCCTTCTTCCCCAACCCACTTGCAGACATCAACCTTGCCCTCTCCTCCCCTCATCTGGACTTCATCCAAATCCCTATATGCCACAATCACAACCGTTTTACACAAATCTTACCAAATTAATCACTTTTTAGTTGAAAATTCTAAAGCTGGTCTCATTGTGTAAACCTCCTCCACCACTCATTCTCTTCCCCCTTCCTCTGTTGCTATCTTCCTCTTCCTTACACTCTTCTCGCCGTCGAGTCCCAGATCATCAACCAAAAATATTCTCCAACTCGCCCAGTACACTCAGAACCTCAAATCGTCGTGACTCAATATCACTGCGTTTTTCTTGAACAGGAAGATGAGCTCTGCCAATGAGTTGTTCTTCGACGGGAAGATCCGACCAATAAAGCTCATGACGTACCCGAAAAAGTCCCAAATTAAAGACCCCCAAAATTCTCTCTCAAGCTGATCCAACACCTCCGCCACCCACCAATGCCAATGGTCCAACACCTTCGCTCACGACCCATAAATTTCCCAGACTTTGGCTCCGTTTGGATCTCGAGCCGAAAACTGGGGAAGACAAGGGGGATCGGGTCGGGTTCGAGCCCATGAGAGGCAGAGATCTGGTGGAATTTTGCCACAGACTAGGTTGGAATAGGGGTCCAGCACGGCGAGATTGGAGAGGGAGAAAAGGGAAGGAATGAGGGAGTTGATAGATTCAAACTCTCACCTTCGTTTCTCTAACCTGCAAGTAATCTAGGAACAGTAATGGAGGTGGGAAGGAGGAGGGCGATAGAGAGAGAGCTGGAAGTTTATGTAAATTTATATTTTCATGTTCAAATGACCGTTGTGGATAGTTTGGCAAGGGGAGGAGAGGAACGGAGGGAGGGGGAGTCGGAGAGGTGGCAGAGGAAAGGTTGGGGTGACCGAAGATGGGTGAGGTCGATGTCTAGGGTGAATTGGGAATAAGGGTGAGGGTGATGGGTTTGTAGGGGATGTGTCCCACCTTTTTTTTGTTATAAAAATATTTAAATGATTTTATTTTTTATTTTTTTTAATATTTAATTAATTTTTTAATCCAGTAGGGCCAAGGAGTGGGTCCCGTCTCAAGCTAGATCAGCATTTAACGGAAGAATTGACAGACAAACTGACAAATGTATGACATTGCAACAAATTCGTAAGATAATGTATGGCATTAAAATGTTTTAAAAATGAGGTATGCAATTGTGGTTGGTCCAATAGTTAAGGTAGTTTTGTGTAATTTATCTTAAATTATAGAAAAATAGTTGAATAGAACCAATCAACCAAAGTCACAACTTGCCAAATTGGAATCTGAAATCTCACCTTATTTTCTTGTGAGGATCCTAAAAATCCGTGAATCATATCTGTTCATCGTACATCGTGTAGTCAGAAATCATTTTAAATATTTTTTATTTAAAATTAAATACAAATATTACCTAATAAAATTTGACTGTATAATATATAATAAACGAATACAACTTACAAATTTCTAAAATCTTCACCAAAATAATCCAAAATAATCCGGAGGGAATCTATTGGGCCAAATTGTTCCCAAAATATCAAATCAGTCGGACGGTTTCCAAGATCTTGTCTGAATACTCCCAAAAACCACTCCAAGACAAAAAAAAACCATACCGTGGTCCCCCATTCATGCACCTCCCAATCCTACACCTCTCCTCAAAAAGCACAAAACCCGCATCCCCAGCGTCCATTCCCCATCATACTCCTCCTCCTCCTAAATCAACGGCCAAAAGCCCAACAACAAATTTCCGCGTCACACATGAATACTTGCGGCATGCAAATTCCACGAGGTTTTCTCCCAGCCCGGCACGCAGAAAAACCCCAGAGACCCTGTTGGCGGCCTTCTTGTCGTTTTCTCTGCGTCAGCACCATAAACCGTGGGCTCCCTACCCCCGGAAATCCGAGCTGACCCGCATCTATCCCCACTATATCATTCCCAACGCCTTCCATTTCTCTCTGCAACTATCCAAATCAAGTACTTGAATTCCACTCGGGTCAAAGTTTGTGTCACCACCGAAAACTCAAAATGTGTAGATCGACGGACTACCACGGATTTCAGTCGCGGAGAGACCGATTGAAGATTCGGGAATTTTTTCTTCGGTTTTCGGGTTTGATTACCCCGGAACCGTTACCCGAATCGCTCACGCTTATGTATCTTCCACGGATCAACGAGAACGAGCTAGAGATAGACGGGTCGAAGATCCGACCCGACACGCCGGCATTTGTGACGCTTTACCGGGTTGTGAGCGCGAATGTGAGGGAGGGGGAGGTGGTGTTCGGGTCCCGGGAACGGGTCGGAGCCGGCGACGGAATCCGGTTCGAGGTGTATCTGAGGGAGGAGAAGGTGCTGAAGGGAATTTTTAGGAAGGACGAGGGGCAAGAGTGGAAATTGGAGTGCAAGTGCGTGCTGGAGGGCGAGAGTGTCGCGGCCGAGGTCACGGAGGCTGAGGTCTGCGTGGCGGTGGAGGGACACGTGGCGATGAACGAGAGAGTGAGCATGGTGGGGACGAAAAAGCACCGGAAATGCGGGTTTAAGCGGCTGGAGGAGATTCCGGAGGAAGGAGAGGTGGATGATGAATATGATGAATCGGACGGCTGTTGTTGTAACTGTACATCTGACGGTGGAGATTCGGAGATGGGGAGTGACGTGGAAGGTGAGGATGAGGGGGAGATGGAGATGGATGTGGAAGGAGTGGGATGGGCCGTGGATGTGGGGATCTGGGTCATGTGTTTGGGTGTGGGCTACTTTGTTTCTAAAGCCTCTTCCAAAAGCTTAAGACGCAGAAGATTAATCTAAGGCCCATTTAGTTTTTTTTGTTTTTTGTTGTTGTTGTTGTTTTCTACTCTAATTTTGGATACTTTGTTGAGGTACATAATAAAGTTACGAGGCCCAGTTTTGAATGTAATTCTTGTACGGATTAATTACATTTTTACTCCTCAGCTTTCCACACATTCATTTTCTCATTTTGCAAACTTTAATTTATTTTTGTCTATTGATTTTTTTTTATTCACTAAATTTAAAAGCTAAAAGCGTATACAAATAACCACTTAGTATTACGGTCTAGTGGTATTCCTCTTCATTTATAAGTGAGAGAGGTTTTAGATTCGATTTTTACTAAAGACGAAGTTGAACCATTTTACTATGGCAATTGGCAAGTCCATTGTACGACTTAGCTTACTCCCTCACTCCCTTTACTGTAAGGATACTATCCTTCGTTAAAAAAAAAAGGTGCCAAATTCATTCACTCATGCATTCACAAGGCTTGGTTGGATTATCCTTTTCACCAAACATCGCTTCTAAAAAAAATAGTTTGGATGACCACTTAGTACTACAGTCTAATAGTATTTTTCTTCACTGGTAAGTGAGAGGTTTGATGTTCAATTCTCACCAAATGTGAATTAGAACCATATTATTGTTAGCCCATTGAGAGGCTAAACTCACCCCATCCCCTTAATATAAATAATATCAATTGTTAAAAAAAAAAAATTAGGATGGTTTTCAATTTTCAATGAATTAATTAATTTCGTTTTAAGATAATGACGGATTTAATTTGTTTTGTAGGAAAGTTAGTTGCATAACACCAATTAGTGTTTCATCGACATTTAGAATATTCCAATACCAATTATTTGTGCTTTTTGCATCCCTTGGGCTCCAATCATGTACGTCCATACACTTACCTTTCACCCAAAAAGTCATATAGCCTTTTTCCCAAAACTTTTTTTCGGTTTGGCAAAAGTGCCTTAAAAGCTTAAGTTGATGACCTTATCTTTGGACATGACTAAAACTTAACCTTATGCTTTCTATCCTCTTTACTTATGTTCCACCACATGCATGATATGTTATAGTTTTGATACGAGTAATGCTAGAGAGATAATGCAAATGAAATGATTTGAAAGTTATTTCATGGTATTTTATCTCAAACTAGTGTTATAAGGGAAGGTCAGCCTACCTTTCTTTGGGGCCTTTTTTTATTATCTTTCATGTCCGACAGAGTTTTGTGCCTTCTTTATCTTCTTCTATCTTCTTTTATGTGCGATAGAGTTATATGTGTAGACATTGAAATTTCGGTGAAATAAATGTTGACCATTGCATTAAAACTACAATCCACCCAAACTCACCTACAACAATTCACCCAAATTCACCTACAACAATCCACCCAAACTCACCTACAACAATTCACCAAAACTCACCTACAACAATCCACCCAATTCACCTACAACATCCACCAAAATAAATGGATGGTGGTGATTCATTCTCAAAGCCTATAAATAGGCTTCTCCATCAAGAAGAAACGGAAGAGAATTCACATCACACCAAAACCTTGAAGCTTTGAAACTCTAAAAGCTCTCAAGCAAATCTCGAAGGATCAAGAAAACTTTCTTTGTTCTTCGTTCATCGTTCTTCCAAGATCAAGCCCGGACGGCCCTTGGATCAACAATCATCCACCTTCGAGATCAAGCCCCTACGGCCCTTGAAGAAACTTCGTTCAACCTTCCAGGATCAAACCCCGACGACCCTTGGATCAACACACCTGTTCCTCCAAGATCAAGCCCCAACGGCCCTTGGATCAACAACATCCGTTCTTCAAGAATCAAGCCCAAAAGCCCTTGAAGATCGTCATCGTTCGTCGTTCATCCGTTCTTCAAGAACAAGCCCAAAAGCCCTTGAAGATCATTCATCGTTCGTCGTCCATCCAACCTTCAAGATCAACCCCAACGGCCCTTGAAGAAACGTTCATCTACTTTCAAGATCAAGCCACCAACGGCCCTTGAAGAAACTTCCCGTTCATCCAAGATCAAGCCTTGGCGGCCCTTGGATCAACAACATCCACAAACCAACATCTTACGGAGATCGAATTAGAGGAACAAATTGTAAAAGAGATTGTAACCCTAAAAATCAATACAAAATATTATTTTGTACACGTGTTCTTGTCTCTTTCATTGCAGGAATTTTCATGTTCACAAATTTGGAACGCCCAGTGGGACTATCTCTACCTCTCATCTCTTTCTCCATTCAAGAAAACCAAAGCACATCCTCAAAATCAATGGCGTCAAAGAAGGTTCAAGTTGTTCTCGCAACTAATGCAAAGAATAAGAGCGTCATCGCCGCAGGCGGTGTCACTTCGGGCATCACAACTCGAAGCAAGGCAAGAGCTCTTTCTGCCGCCTCTTCCACCCATGCATCAACTCTGCCAAAGGAACAAGAGCACATGAGGCACGAGCCCATGATCACCCTGGCCTCGCTAAGGGCGTCAAGAGAAGAAAGCCCGAGGAAGTACTCATAGTCCATACTTTCCAATGCTGACTTAGGCGACAACACAGCCATGCAAGTCATGACTACCGGAGCAACTTCAATTGAGGAGCAGCTGGCTCAAATGAACGAAGCAATCGCAAAACTCACACGGACTGTGGAGGAAAAAGATTTGCAAATCGTCGCACTTGTCAACCAACTAGATGCAAAGCCCGACATGAAAGTCGACCCAATGGTTAATCCATTAAAGAAAGAAGCCGGTGAAGAAGACGAGCCTCCAGTGGAGAAAGCCGAAGAGAAGCTGAAGCCGGACCAAGCAGCGGCACTCATGGGATCCCTCTCTATCCAGCAGCTGCAGGAGATGATCGCCAGCACCATTAAGGCGCAGTACGAATGAAGCTCGCATGACTCTGTACTATACTCAAAGCCGTACTCTAAGAAGATTGACGCTTTGAAGATGCCAAGGGGTTATCAACCGCCAAAATTCATGCAGTTCGATGGAAAGGGAAACCCAAAGCAACATGTCACCCATTTGATTGAAACCTGCAACAATGCTAGAACAGATGGAGACTACCTCGTCAAGCAGTTCTTGCGCTCGCTGAAAAGCAACGCCTTTGACTGGTACACCGACCTCAAGCCCGAGTTTATCAACAGTTGGAATTAACTAGAAAGGGAATTCCTCAATCGTTTCTACAGCACTCGCCGCACCGTAAGCATGCTGGAGCTAATCAGTACAAAACAGTGGAAGGATGAACCTGTCGTCGACTACATTAATAGATGGCGTTCCTTAAGTCTGGATTGCAAAGATCGACTTTCTGAAACCTCCGCCATTGAGATGTGCGTTCAAGGCATGCACTGGGGGTTACATTATATCCTCCAAGGCATAAAACCGAGAACATTTGAGGAGCTGGCAACTCGATCCCACAACATGGAACTGAGTATCGCCAATCATGGGAAGAAGGAGCCGATCACCGACTCCAAGAAGGATAAAGTATTCTCCCCAAATGTAGACAGGACTGGAAAAAAGCCCTCCAATGAAGCTTTTACTGTCAACACTGCACCCATCAAGACCCCCTCCGCACCTATTAAGATCGCCCCCAAGACCAAAGCAAAGGAGATAAAGAGAGGTGAGCCTCATCGCACCCAAGACAAGTATAAAAACACCTTGAGGGAGCTAGAGCAAAAAACGTACCCTTTTCCTGACTCAGACATAGATGCAATGTTAGACGACTTGCTGGAAAAGAATGTGATTGAGTTACCAGAATGCAAGCGCCCTGAGGAATTGAATCGCGTGAACGATCCTAGGTACTGCAAGTACCATCATATCACGAGCCATACTGTTGGCAAGTGCTTTGTCCTCAAAGAACTCATTATGAAGCTAGCGCAACAGGGGAAAATCGAGCTCGACCTTGAAAACACAGCTGCAACACATACTACCACAATTGCGTTTGGATCCTTCAATCCCGTGCCTCTCCAATCGCCACCCGATCATTCCTATCAATGCTCAAGTTGCATAGCACCTTCTGCACAACCATCGCCGGGGGCAAACGACCAGGATACACCTACCGATGATGAAGAATGGTGGACATTGGTGACCTATAAGAAGACGAGGAAGCCAAGACCGCAAGCTGTAAGGCCAAAGGGGGAGCAAGGGAGAAAGCACCGCCGTCGCAACAATAGGAAGCCTAAAAGAAATATAAGAGCTGCTAAGCCAACGTATACTAGGGAACCTATGGAGCAAAAGCCACGCATTCCCGTCTCTTTGCACGAGTACTTCCCGAAGGACTTCTTCCAACAGTGCACTATCGCTGCATGTTATATGGTCGAGGTAGAAATGGAAGAACCTTCAAAAGGCAAAGCCACCGCTATCGAGGAAGAAAAGACCCTCACGTCAAAAGACGGTCTGCCAACACACTTTAGCATCGAGGAAGCGCTGCCATTGCCAAAGAAGATGCAAAGAGCACTAGCAGCGGCCTTGGCAAGTCCTGATGACCACGAGGTACAAGAAAGCAAGAACGAAGGCTTGAAGCTTTGGCCACATGAATGTGCCACATGCTGTGTTGCCCAGGACGCGATCGGTTTCACGGATGAAGACTTACTGCTGGGATCAAAGCCTTATAACCGTCATCTCTTTGTCTCGGGATACGTAAAGGAGCTCAAAGTCAACCGCATGCTTGTGGATGGTGGATCGGCCATAAACATCATGCCAAAGTCAATAATGACCACAATCGGCATCAAGGTGGATGAACTATCCCTAAGCCGTCTATTAATCCAAGGTTTTAACCAAGGAGGACAAAGAGCGATGGGCATGATCCACGTGGAGATGACCATTGGCGAACTCAAGTCAAGCACGATATTCCACGTGATTGATGCAAGAACTTCCTACAGCTTGCTCTTAGGAAGACCTTGGATTCACGCAAATGGAGTAGTACCGTCCACCCTTCACCAATGCTTAAAATTTTACCGTGAAGGAGTGAAGGTGATCTATGGCGACACCAAGCTATTCACCGAAGCCGAATCACATTTCGCAGACGCCAAATTCTACATGGATGAAGACATGGTACCTGAAGCTCTTCCAGAAGAGATCAAATCCACGGGCAAAGCAACACCTAAAAAGCAAGAGTGGCAAGCCATACCCAAAAAGCAAGAAGGTCAAGTCGTGTCATCTTCAAGCAAAAATGATGACGAGTATGTTAAACCCGCAACAACCAAAGGGAGCAGGACGCCTTCAAAAGGACCAAATACACCCGTCTTCCGATACATCCCGATGTCGAGAAGAAAGAATGGTCAATCTCCGTTCGAAACTGGAGTAAGCAAAGCCGATACAGAGCGGCACAAGGATAATGCAAAGTTGCTCAGGACGAATGCAGTTTTACCTCTGACACAGCTAGGCAACGCTAAGGTTGCAAAACTACCACAAGGCTTCATAAAAGCTATACCAAAAGGGGTGGAACCAAGCTTCATTCCAACCAAGAGGACCGAAGAAGGTTTTAATCCAAACGCCTACAAACTCATGTCGAAAGCTAGATACGACTTCGCTTCTTCTTCGGATCCTGGAAAGAAGGTTTCAAACACCGTCAATAATAAAGAACGTGACCTCACTTAGACTCAAAAGAAGTTGAAGAAGCATGGTTACGAAGTTGACAACAACAAAGCTGGACTTGGCTTCACACCAAATGCACCAGTGAAGATTTCAAGAAAAGCGAAAAATGCTAGCACTCAACACATCAGCGTGAGCATTGAACAAGATCAAGAGGAGCATAAACCCGCCCTCAGGCCGTCAGTCTTCGATTGGATGAATCATTCAAGACCCAGAATGTCAGCACTCAATCGCATTGGTTGTCAAAACCGAACCTCCGTCTTCAAGAGGCTTACCATGCCAACATCCCAAAGCTCTGTTTTTGGAAGGTTGTCAAAACCTAAAAGGCAAAACAACATGAAGCTTTCTAGAAATAGGGAGACAACGTCAAAGGAAGAAAAGCTCGACGGGCTAGCAGAAAAAAGAGATATTCGAAGCTCAATTCCTTCAAGGATGAAGCGCCAAGCAGTCTTGAAGGTTGACACAAATGGACCACTGAAAGTAAGAAGGTGCACCATCATTCATACTGGACAATCTTCATGCCAACAAGCCCAAGAAGACGGCACTAAAGGGGAGGTCCAAGACATCTTCCCCATCACAATCCAAGAAGGCAAAGAAGGTCAAATCCCTAGGGAAGACATCACTTCTGGCTCTTTTGACTCAAAGTCTTCACCTCGATCTTTGGGGGCATGTTCCAAGTCAAGCGAAGATGAAGGACGAGCTCATGTTGCTCCAAAGAAATTACACATGAAGCCTACATTGCATCCACAAATTCACCAGTCGGAAAGGGGGCAAGAAACCATTGTTAATACACTTTTAAGCCTGGATGAAGCTGAGATTGACAACATGATCGAAGCTGATTTAATTCAAGAGGTTATAGACGCGGGACGGAACTTAAATGTTGCCTTAAATCAGGGCAACTTCGTGCTTGCATAGAGTTTCGTAACTCAAACAAATACAACACTCGAAAGGACGACACTGAAGAGGAAGTCCAAGATGTTTTCCACATCACGATCCAAGAAGGCAAAGAAGACGAAGTCCCAGAAGGAGATGTCACTGCTGCATCACCACAACTTGAGGATGGGGGGCAAGCCACGGTTGATGATCTCAAGGAGCTTAACTTAGGCACAAAAGAAGAGCCGAAGCCTATCTTCGTAAGTGCGCTGCTAAGTGCGGACGAGATAGAGGAGTATTACCAGCTGCTACTAAAGTACAAAGATGTCTTTGCTTGGACCTACAAAGAAATGCCTGGCCTTGACCCCACCATCGATGTGCACCATCTTGCAGTCAAGCCCGGAACGCGACCGATAAAGCAAACTCAAATACGCTATCGATCCGAGCTCATCCCACAAATAGAGGCCAAGATTGACAAGCTAATCGAAGCAGTTTTCATTCGAGAGGTGTAATACCCCAAGTGGATTTCCAACATCGTCATTGTCCTTAAAAAATCTGGACAAATACGTGTTTGCGTAGACTTCCGGGACCTCAACGATGCTTGTCCAAAAGACGACTTCCCCTTACCAATCATCGAAATCATGGTAGACGCAACCACTGGCCATGAGGCACTGTCATTCATGGACGGCTCTTCTAGATACAATCAAATTCGTATGGCTCTCGAAGATGAAGAACTAACAGCATTCCGCACTCCAAAAGGTATCTACTGCTACAAGGTGATGCCCTATGGTCTAAAGAACGCTGGAGCTACATATCAACGCGCAATGCAGAAAATCTTCAATGACATGCTACACAAAAATGTAGAATGTTATGTGTATGACGTGGTGGTCAAAACAAAGAAAATGTCAGATCACCTGAAGGATTTGCGAGTAGTGTTCGAAAGGCTGCGAAAGAACAACCTCAAGATGAACCCGTTAAAATGTGCATTCGGCGTCACCTCTGGAAAGTTCCTCGGCTTCATTGTCAAACACCGTGGCATTGAAGTGGACCAATCAAAGGTGAAGGCCATTCAAAGCATGCCTGAGCCAAGGAACCTACACGAGCTGAAAAGTCTACAAAGACGGCTAGCCTTCATCAGACGCTTCATCTCCAACCTTGCAGGGCGTTGTCAACCGTTCAGCCGACTCATGAAGAAAGATGTTTCGTTCATATGGGACGAAGCGTGCCACAATGCTTTTGAAAGCATAAAAAAATATTTATCAAGTCCACCTGTCCTGGGGGCACCGGTGCCCGGGAAACCACTCATATTATACATCGCTGCTCAGGAAAGTTCAGTTGGAGCACTCTTGGCACAAGAAAATGAATCCCAGAAAGAATGAGCGCTTTACTACCTCAGTCGAACTCTCACCGGCACTGAGTTGAACTACTCCCCAATAGAAAAGATGTGCCTCGCCTTGGTATTTGCCATCTAGAAGCTCAGGCATTACATACAGGCTTACACTATCCACCTGGTTGCTAAAGCTGACCCGGTCAAATATGTCATGTCTAAACCAGTCTTAACAGGGCGATTCGCTAAATGGGCGTTGCTTCTTAATCAGTATGAGATCATCTACGTCACAGCTAAAGCCGTCAAGGGACAAGCGCTAGCAGACTTCCTTGCTGATCACCCAATCCCAGCCAATTGGAAAATCTCAGATGACTTGCCTGACGATAAGGTGTTCTACATCGACACCTTCCCGACATGGATGATGTTCTTCGACGGATCCGCACAAGCAGACGGAACAGGGGCAGGAGTAGTATTCATGTCGCCACAAAGGCAAATACTACTGTACTCCTTCCAACTAAGTGAATTATGCTCCAACAACGTCGCTGAGTACCAAGCACTGATCATTGGGCTCCAAATGACGATCAACATGGAAATCACAACGCTCGAGGTATATAGCGACTCCAAGCTCATAATCAATCAACTCTTAACTGAATATGAAGTGAGGAAAGATGATCTCGTCCCATACTTCCGGCAGGCAACTCAACTGCTACAAAAGTTCGAGGCCGTGACACTAGAACATTTGCCAAGAAAAGAAAATCAAATGGCAGACGCTCTCGCCAACCTAGCCTTGAGCATGACATTAGGAGAAGACGAAGCTGCAGACGTGCCTGTTTGCCAAAGATGGGTGATCCCGCTCGTCACTGAAATGCCGCTGGATGATACAAATGCCATCTCAGTACTTCCAGTCGACGCTGAAGAGTGGAGACAGCCGCTGATTGACTACTTGGAGCATAGAAAGCTTCCGAATGATCCTAGACACCGCTCTGAAATACGCCGACGAGCACCTCGCTTCCTTTACTACAAAGGAACACTCTACCGATGCTCTTTTGAAGGAGTACTTCTGAGATGCCTAGGTGAGGAAGAAGCCAATCAAGCCATGGAAGAAGCACACTCAGGTGTATGCGGGGCGCATCAGTCTGGACCGAAGGTATATTTCCAGCTCAAAAGGATGAGTTACTACTGGCCAAGCATGGTGAAGGAATGTCTGGAACACGCCAAAAGGTGCCAAGCCTGCCAATTCCATGCCAACTTCATACATTAACCACCTGAACCATTACACCTTACCGTTGCTTCATGGCCATTCAATGCATAGGGATTGGATGTTGTATGGCCAATTACACCAAAGTCATCTGCAGGGGAAACTTACATCCTAGCTGCAACAGATTACTTCTCCAAGTGGGCGGAAGCCATACCCCTAAGGGAAGTCAAGAAGGAAACTGTTGTCCGTTTCATCAATGAACATATCATCCACCGATATGGTGTGCCTCACTACATCATCACTGACAATGGAAAACAGTTCTCCAACCGACTCGTGGACGAGCTCTGCGAGAAATACAAGTTCAAACAGCACAAGTCTTCCATGTATCATGCTCCGGCCAACGGTCTTGCAGAAGCATTCAACAAGACATTGTGTAACCTCCTAAAGAAGGTGATCAGCCGAACAAAGAAAGACTGGCATGAAAGAATAAGCGAAGCACTTTGGGCATATAGGACTACATATATGACTCCTACCCAAGCTACGCCCTATTCTCTTGTATATGGTGTAGAAGCTGTTCTACCACTTGAAAGTCAAATCCCCTTACTAAGAATGGCTATACAAAAAGGCTTGACTGATGAAGAGAATGCAAAGTTACGCCTTCAAGAGTTGGAAGCCCTTGACGAAAGAAGGCTCGCAGCTCAACAACACTTGGAATGCTACCAAGCACGGCTATCCAAGACATTCAACAAGAAGGTCCGCCCAAGGTCTTTCCAAACTGGAGATCTCATCCTCGCATTGCGTAGGCCTATCATCACAACTCACAAGACGAAAAACAAGTTCACATTGAAGTGGGATGGACCATACGTAATACAAGAGGTCTACACCAACGGCGCCTACTTAATCATGGCAGAAGACGGTTTGAAGATCGGCCCTATCAATGACAGATTTTTGAAGCGCTACTACCCCTAAAGGGTGACAACCAAGGCTCCTCGCCTGCATGAGCCTAAACTGCACAAGGTACAATGCTCCTGGCCCACAAGAGCATAAACTGTGTAAGGCGAAACAAAAAAAAAAAAACAATCACCCATTTGAACTACATCATGACTTGATCCCTCCTCAACCGAGGGTACGTAGGCAACTTGAAACTTCAAAAAAAAAAAAAAACTTCAAGTACAGTCACACCATCAACAAAAACACAAACACTTTGAAGAATAAAGAACAAATTCAAAATATAGATACTTTATTTCTTTAAAGGAAGGATTTGGTTACTAAGCCTTATTACAAAAAAAAATGAGCAGCACTCCAACGTCACCACAGAGGAAAAACTGTGACCAAAAAGGCACTACACAACAAAACCCCGCTGCAGTCTTTCGCACAGCACCACATGGCAAAAAGTGACTCACTGCAACAAGCTTTAAGCAGCAAGATGGTGGACAGTGCAACAAGGACAGCAGACGGTGAAGTGACGGTAGAGCAACAAGCAGTGCAGTGGCTGTACAATGGTTACGCAGTGACGATTCGATCCCATATATATACATATATATATATGCAGAAGAAGTCAGAGAAGCAAAGGAAGTGCGGTGACTGTGCAAATAATAGTGACTATGTAAACAACGACCCGTGCCTGAAAAAGAAAACCAAAATGAGAGGTGATGGGATGGCGCACTTGGAAAACACGATTATGCACGCCACGATGAGAGATGGTGGAATGGTGCACTTGGAAAATATGATTATGCACGGCACTATCCTCTAAAATGTGATTAAAAAAAATAAAAAAGAAAAAAAAAAGAAAAAAAAGGTTTTATTGGTATTTAGCACAATATGCTGAATAAAATAGAGCATGTCCATTGATATCTCTAAAAAAATTACAAGTGAAAACAACAACAAAAAAAAATGAAAAAGAAAAAAAAAAACGGAAAGGAAAAGATGGAGCCTTCACAAAGTTCGCTCACTTGAAGCCTCAACATCCGGTAGAACCCCAGAAGAATGAGGCATTGGAAGTTGATCATGTGACGCCTTGATACTTGGTCGAACTCTAGATGTCGAAGGCAAAAAGTGCCTCTGGAATACATCAATAAACCTCTGATGGTCACTTTGAATCCAACCTTCGGAATCCAGCAGCTGATCAAGTGTCATCTTCATGCCCGTCGAATAACTATTTGCGAGCACATACAACTCTCTATTCTCGTACCTGAGCTGTCCGATCTCTTGACTAAGAGATGCCACCTCAGCCGTCAATGATTCAACTTGGCGATGTCGAGCAAGTAAGCGTTGGCCTATATTGGACACGGAGCCCGCACACTGGACACTGAGAGGCAGGGAGTCTTGGACAGCCAACTCGTCGGGCCGTCTTGAAAGCAGCATATTATCTCCAGGAGTAAGGAGGTTTCTAGCTACTACTGTAGCTGTCATTGCATCATTCATCACGGAGTCTTCAACTGTATGAGGACCATTAGAAGATAAGAAGGATGGACGCCATATATCACCTTGACGAGGCACGCCTGTATCATTCCCAAGACTTAAATCTAAGCAAATGTTAGAAGGGAAAGCCATTTTCAGAAACGATAAAAGAAAGGGGTCAGATGAAGTAAGATTTCAGAAATACAGCAGAGATAATTTTCACAAACGGGCAATCTTCAGAGTGTGCATTTTGAATACAATCGACACCTCTATAAAAAGAGAGGCAACACAGCCACCCGTTCAAAAAAAAATCGAAGGGACATCACTATTCGAATTTTAAAAAGCCGGATTTTCCTGCACAAAATCCGTCAACACTTTTCAGATGCGACCACAGCTTGTCAAATAGCACGTGCAACTTTGTCAAAAATCTCTGACAAAGTTGAAAACGCGTGAAGATCATTATCCCAACCATCACACGTTTGCCGACAAGCATGGGTGACAAGGCCACATTCGCGCCACTACCTGCTATTGTGTCTTTCCCTATATAGGTCGACCTTCACCCTCCATGGCAAAGCACACATCCAAAATGCTTGGCTCTTCTTCCTTGCCAAAAAAATGCATCTTCAACCAAGCCTCTCAGCATACTCAGTTCTCTTCCTCTCCGAGAACACCTCTTCGATCAAGTCACTCAAAATGATCGGCTCATTTTCCTCAACCAGAAACCCCTCTCGATCGAAAAGTTTACACCCGCATCAAAATCTTATACTCTTTCCTCCAAGAGCAAAAGTACCTCATATCATCAGGGTTGAGAGCAAGAGTATCTCATATCATGCAATCACCCTGTTCTCTCATTTTCCCTTGCTATTGCTGGCGGGACGAGGACAAAGAAAACAGTCAGTCGGAACCTGCAATCAAACTTCCGATCTAGAGTTGACTGTTCGGAGCCTTTGCCTGGTTGCTTACCCGGCGATGCTCTTCCCTCTAAAACTGCATAATCTAGACGGTTGAGTTCAAGTCAAATCTGAGCCTGGCGTCGTTGCTCTAAACGAAGAGCTCGAAAAGCTTCAACAAACCTTTTGCTGGCACCGACGCCGAATAGCAAAGTCTCGCCGTGCAATGTTGTCAAATCGCCATTACTTCTTCAAAAGCAAAAGTATCTCATATCATCAAGGTTGAGAGCAAGAGTATCTCATAGCATGCTTTCTCCCTATCCTTTTCTTTGTCATCCCTCTTCACTGCAGGACAAGGAGAAAGAGAGCAATCAGCTGGCGCTTGAAATCAACCTTCCGAATTGGAACGGATTGCTTGGAAACCCCTTCCTTGATTGCTTACTTGGCAGTGCTCTCAAATACTCATTTTCAACATCTTGTGCTTCCAGAGAAGATACCACACCTGCATGAAAAACAGATGAAGCAAGTGAAATTGATACATCGAAGCATGTGGAGACAAGCGCAACCAGTATATGTGCTGGTTCATCCACTACTCCTCTAAAAGCAAACGCATCTCATATCATCGGGGTCGAAAACAAAGGTATCTCATATCATGTTTTTCCCCTCTCATTTCCTTTGTCCTTGCTCTTACCTGTAAGATGAAGATAAAGAAAGGCAATATGTCGGAACTTCCACTCAAACTTCCGCATGATGAGCCGCTGAGAAGTGATGTTCTGAATGACCATTCAAATGCAAGGTTTGCATTCAACTCCTGCATCAGAGGCAAAATACTGCAAGAAAAGATGTCAAACCTGCATGAAAAAAAACTAGGGAGTATACCACTTCTGCAAGGAAAATAGATAAGGCAAGTGAAATTGGTGCATCGAAGCACGTGGAGACAAGCGCAACCAATATATGTGCCAATCCATCCGCTGCTTCTCCAAAAGCAAATGTATCTTATATCATCAGGGTCGAAAGCAAAGGTACCTTATATCATGCTTTTCCCTTTTCTTTTCTTTACCCTTGCTCTTACCTGCAAGATAAGGGAGAAAGAGAGTAATCAGTCAGAACCCGAAATCAAATGTCCAATCTAGAGCTGATTGCTCAGAACCTTTGCCTGGTTGCTTACCTTGCATTGCTCTTGAGTGGTCATCTTCAATTGCTGTTGGAGCTGGGTCTCAAGTCACCAACATCGAAGAACATTTGGTATGTTGTTGGCTCTTTTGCACTGAAGTTGCCAAGCATGGATGAGTCGCTGAGAAGTGATGCTCTGAAGGACCATTCAAACGCGAAAAGTTGCCCACCACTTTCGATACGCAAAAGAAACAAGCAGAGAAGAATGTAGCGTGATGAGTTGTAACAAATCACTGTAGCACGACACCCTTCCCTGCAGAACTCCATAATCCAGACGAATGAGTCTAAGCCAAATCCAAGCTCAACATCGTTGCTCTAATCAAAGAGCTTGAGAAGCCTCAATAACCTTTCGCTAACACCGTTGCCGAAGAGCAAAGCCTCGCCATGCAACACCATTAAATCACCGCTACTTCTTCAAAAGCAAAAGAATCTCATATCATGCTTTCTCCATGTCCTTTCCTTTGTCCTTGTTCTTACCTGCAGGACAATAAGAAGAAGAGCAATCGGGCGACACTTGGGATCAAGCTTCCGGTCAGGAATCGACTACCTGGAACCCCTTCTCTGATTGCTTACCTAGCATTGCTCTCGAGTACTCATCTGCATCTGCCTAGAGAACAGATAAGATGAGTGACAATGAAGCATCAATCTTGTGGGTCATCAGTAAACGCGACAACTGCACGTGTTGATTCATCCCCTAACCCTCTTCGATACGAATTGGAAAGATTGAACAAAGAAACAGGTCATCACCTCCACTTCATGTCTGCCTGCCAGGTGTTCAAACCCTGAAACTGCTCGTGGTCCTATCTAAATTCAAGATCAAGCCCTAACAGCCCTTGAAGAAATCACAAGTCCAGTTCAAAATCAAGTGTCCACCACCCTTGAATCAAATTCAGCTCCAGATGAAAGAAGTAAGTTCAGACCTTTGGAGGAAACCAGAAAAAAACCTCCACCCCAGTTCAAGATTAAGCCTGTGGAAAATTAACCTTTGGAGGAAACCAGAAAACCCTCCAGCACAGTTCAAGATTAAGCCTGTGGAAAATCAACAATCGGAGGAAACCAGAAAATCTTCCTGCCAAATTCAAGACCAAGCCCCGACGGCCCTTGAAGAAATTTCCAGCCCAATTCAGGATCAAGGCTCGACGGCCCTTGGATCGACATCTACATTAAGGAACTTCAAAACGCATCTTCTACACGTGACAAGCACATGTATACGACGCACCTTGAAGTGGGGGCATTTATAGACATTGAAATTTCAGTGAAATACATGTTAACCATTGCATTAAAATTACAACTGTAGACATTGAAATTTCGGTGAAATAAATGTTGACCATTACATTAAAACTATAATCCACCCAAAATCACCTACAACAATTCACCCAAATTCACCTACAACAATCCACCCAAACTCACCTACAACAATTCACCAAAACTCACCTACAACAATCCACCCAATTCACCTACAACATCCACCAAAATAAATGGATGGTGGTGATTCATTCTCAAAGCCTATAAATAGGCTTCTCCATCAAGAAGAAACGGAAGAGAATTCACATCACACCAAAACCTTGAAGCTTTGAAACTCTAAAAGCTCTCAAGCAAATCTCGAAGGATCAAGAAAACTCTCTTCGTTCTTCGTTCATCGTTCTTCCAAGATCAAGCCCGGACGACCCTTGGATCAACAATCATCCACCTTCGAGATCAAGCCCCGACGGCCCTTGAAGAAACTTCGTTCAACCTTCCAGGATTAAACCTCGACGGCCCTTGGATCAACACACCTGTTCCTCCAAGATCAAGCCCCAACGACCCTTGGATCAACAACATCCGTTCTTCAAAAATCAAGCCCAAAAGCCCTTGAAGATCGTCATCGTTCGTCGTTCATCCGTTCTTCAAGAACAAGCCCAAAAGCCCTTGAAGATCATTCATCATTCGTCGTCCATCCAACCTTCAAGATCAAGCCCAACGGCCCTTGAAGAAACGTTCATCTACTTTCAAGATCAAGCCATCAACGGCCCTTGAAGAAACTTCCCGTTCATCCAAGATCAAGCCTTGGTGGCCCTTGGATCAACAACATCCACAAACCAACATCTTACGGAGATCGAATCAGAGGAACAAATTGTAAAAGAGATTGTAACCCCAAAAATCAATACAAAATATTATTTTGTACACGTGTTCTTGTCTCTTTCATCGCATGAATTTTCATGTTCACAATATGATGATCGATCTCATTCCTCTTTTAGCTCATTTTTCAAGAATCATTTCATGCACAAAATATTTTCAAATTAAATATCAGTTAGTCGTTCGATTTAAGTAAGATTACTTAAGCTCGTCTTTCAACAGGTACATCACTTATATACAACAGGTACATCACTTAATCTCCATTTGATTTTCTTTGTCCTTGTGCCTAAAATATAACATGTATAAATATACCTATATTAATATGAAGTGTGAATGTTCACCAAGAAATTACGCAAAATCGGTATTTTGAGCATAAAGATTCCTCCAACTATAAAAATGGGCCTAATCTTCGCTTCACATCGAACTAAACCACATGCTCCAGCTTGTCTAGATGTATGTCAATTGAGTTTTTCCATTTTACTATTGTGATTGTATACTAGCTAAGCTATGTAAGTATTTGCTTTGTAAAATTAAATTGTCATTTTAGCAATTGTTCGAAACATTATAGGGTTGATGCAATTTAAGAATATTCAAATTTGTACTTTCAATCTCGAGTTTGTGTTTTTTAGTCTCTCAATATCGTTTGTGTAAAAAAAAAAACAATAATAAACGCACATTCTTATTTAATCTTAACCAGACGATCTTTTTAAAAGAAATCTGGCAATAAGCATATACTCTCATTTTTTTTTTTTGACAAAAAAAAAAGGGATCCCCTCGTTAAGAGCCTCAATGAAAAGCAGCATATCATTAAGAAAGATAGAATAATTAACAAATATATCGAACAAGGCAAGAAATCTGGCCAAGAAACTCAAATCGTAGTTCCCACAAATCATGATTTATCTGAAATTACATATAATTAGCAACAAAATTATTGACAACTCATCCAATTAAAAAATATTAAAAAATAAAATTACCAAAAGGCCAAAAGGGCCGAGCACGGGTCCCCGCCGTCCATTTAATGACGGGTCCACGTGTCAGCATCCCCTTCAACTTTCACCACCACCGCCACGTCATCATCCCCCTCTCATCACCAAGCCAAGTTCCCTGCTCCGAGTTATATTGCTTCTCATGGCGGTCAACGTGTCCATATAAAACCATCGAAACGCAGAGGCCTGTCCTCAAAACGACATACCCGAAGCACAAGTCCTCGAGCAGCATGGGGAGGATGGGAAGCAATTCGAGAGCTCACTCGGCGAATCCGAGCGACTACAAGCTTCTGGAAGAGGTCGGATATGGCGCCAGCGCTACTGTTTACAGAGCGATCTATCTCCCTTTCAATGAAGTCGTCGCCGTCAAGTGCTTGGATCTCGATCGCTGCAATAGTAATTTCGTCAGTTTCTTATTACTCTCCATTTTTTTTATTTTAAAAACCCAAATTTTGTAGTTTATCAATGATTTTTGTGAATAATTTGAAGTTGTTTGGTTGCTAATTGGAGCTAGATTTGAGTTGGAATCAAGATCTTTGCTTTTTTATGAGATTGGAATTCGATTTCGGAGATTTGTTAGATATGGGAATGTGAAGTTAGTGAGCAATCGAAAGATTTTTGCTTTTTTTTTTTTATTGGTGTAGGTTTTAATTTGGATGAGTTTATGGTTAAGATCCTCAACCGTCGTTATCGATGAGCACGAATCACGAACTGTAAATTTTGCAATGCTATTGTTTTACTTGCTGAAGAAAACCCAAGTTTTACTCTTTTCAATACTGTGGCTGATTCCTAACCCAGTAATTGATGTATTATGTTTGTATTATTTTGTAGGAGGATATACGAAGGGAGGCGCAGACGATGAAATTGATAGATCATCCAAATGTCGTAAAGGCGTTTTGTTCATTTGTTGTTGAAAGAAACCTTTGGGTGATCATGCCATTCATGGCAGAGGGTTCTTGTTTGCACCTCATGAAAATCGCATATCCGGATGGGTTTGAGGAGTCTGCGATTGGTTCTATCCTTAAGGAAACCCTTAAGGCTTTGTATTACCTTCATAAGCAAGGTCATATTCACAGAGATGTTAAGGTCTGTTTCGTTTTGCTGGTAACCGTTCACTGCGCTTCATTTTCATATCTTTGTTTGGGGGATCTCACTTTTCGATTGTGTTAATGTCTTGGCTGCAGGCTGGAAATATATTACTTGACACGAATGGGGCAGTGAAGCTTGCCGATTTTGGCGTTTCAGCTTGCATGTTTGAGGCAGCTGATAGACAACGCTCAAGAAACACTTTCGTAGGAACGCCGTGCTGGTAAGTTTTATTGCCTCATAAGTTATTACTTAATTCCTGGTTTGGTACCACATGTTAAACTGCTTGCTTTATCATCCATGTAGTTGAAATTTGGATTTATTTTTTGCTTTCCAGGATGGCACCAGAGGTATTGCAGCCAGGAAGTGGATACAATTCCAAGTGAGTTTTATTTGATATGGTAACTTGAATATTTTTAAACTTCTAAGAATTTCTGGCTGCTTCTTCTAAAAAAAAAAAAGAATTTGTGGCTCCAGGGAACACATAAAAGCTCTTATCCTCATCCGGAGACAGACGTAGTTTCTGAATTAATAAGCATGACTTCACAAATTGCATTGCTACATTTGTTTCCTTCCCTGAGCATCAGAGCTGTTTATTACGGATTTTTTCCCTTCGTAATTGCCACTGTGCGATATATATTGAGCTGATAACTAGATAACAAGAAATAGAAGCTGTGCCTTTTAAAATGTTAGATCTATAGAATGTGTTTATGAACATATCAATTATAGATTAGATATGTGACTTGTACAAACGGGAATTTTAATTTTAATTTTTTTTTTTTTGTGTGGAGGGAAAAAGGTGGGGGGGGGGGGGGGGAGGTGTGCTCACAATTTTTGTGCAGTATTCAGTGTGATATCTGATTTGTAAGCCACCTTCGTAACTCGATCTTTGGAGCAACAAGTTCTGCTTTGTAGTTTATAGTTTGAAAAATAATAAAAAGCGTGTCCTATGTGGCATATATGATATATCTTAGTTTTCTGTTGGATGATCACTGTTCAGGGCTGACATTTGGTCATTTGGTATAACGGCACTGGAGTTGGCCCATGGCCATGCACCATTTTCAAAATACCCTCCAATGAAGGTACTTATGTTACCTGAGTATAGCTAGACTGCATACCTATGTGGTGGTTCATCGTCGAAACCTCTGACATGTCACTCTTTTGTTTGTTTTCGTAGGTTCTTCTCATGACCATACAAAATGCCCCTCCAGGACTTGATTATGACCGTGATAGAAAGTTCTCTAAGGTATTGCTTTTCTTTCTAGATAGAGTAGCATTAGTGCAAACATTTGTTTTTTGTATGTAAAAACATTTGTTGCTGCATTGTGTATCATTAATTGGTATATAAGTGTCAAAGACTTCAATTCTAGTAGTAGCCTTGTATTGTATTTTGCTTACAGAATAATATTCTAATTGGAGGATTTCCAGTTGTCATCAGTCTTTTAAAGAAATGGTTGCAATGTGCTTGGTAAAAGACCAAACAAAGAGACCAACAGCAGAGAAATTATTAAAACACTCCTTTTTCAAGAATGCAAAAGCTCCAGAGCATTCTATAAAGAAATTGTTTACAGACTTACCACCTCTTTGGAATCGTGTAAAAGCCCTCCAGGTTAGCTGTCACACTGTTTTTATATTGCTTCCTTGCTTTCAGTCTTTCACATGTGTTAGTATGCTTGTTTCATGAATTGCTAAAGTATTGGACTATCACAGCTTAAAGATGCAGCACAACTGGCTTTAAAGAAAATGCCGTCTGCAGAGCAAGAGGCAATGTCACAGGTCTGATACGTATCTTCAAGCTGTTACTTTTTCACCTAAAATTGACTTAAACAGGGTCACAAATGTTCACATTCAGAGTTCAGTTATATAAAAAAATTTCTTTGGTGTATTCCTTAGTGGTTTACTTTTTTTTTTTTTTTTTTGAACAGAGTGAGTACCAGCGAGGAGTTAGTGCCTGGAACTTTGACATTGAGGATTTAAAAGCTCAAGCATCCCTGGTATGCCACATTTTATTATTTAGCAAGTATCAGCATGTTCCGTATAAAGATGGTATCTCTGGGGATTTCTTTGTTTTTGTGTATCGCTGACTGCTGAGTGAATCTCAATTAATTCTTTCATTTTTTATGCTAGGTGCGAGATGATGATGAAATGATGGATGAAGATGAAAAATTTAAACCTGTAGTTGGTAGTGATAAGGTCATCAATTTGCTTTATTCTTTAGAAAATTGTTACACTATTTTAACTGCAGTTCAAGATTTTAGTTTTATATTGTGCGTTGCTGGCCTTTTGCTTTTAGAAGTGTGATTATTATGCAGAAAGGTGATTTCCTTTTTGTTTATGCTAGCAGATTGAAACTAGTTGGCAATCCAGTTTGGGGAAGTTGAATGAAAATAATGAATCATATTGGACTGATTACAAAGGAGAAATAAATGGTGATGATTCACAACAGGTTGAATGCTTAAACAAAAAGGGCAAGGATATTGAAAGTAATTTATCGGAATCCGCTGGTCAGCAGAAAACAGGCTGGAAGAAAAATGAATCAAGCTCTGAGGCAACAGCATCTACCTCAGAAAAAGACACAGTGCAGGCCAAGCCTAAAACTCTTATTGTGAAAAATCGTCAAGCGCTTAGTGGTCCACTCACACCTGGTTCTGTATTTAGTCATTCATTATCAGAAAAGGGCCGCATCTTTGAAAGGTTTGTCATGGTTGAGTAATGCTCCAGAATTTAAGCTTTTGGTTTCATCTCTCGCTCTCTCTTGTGGGATATGTTCCTGATGCTTTGATAACTTCAGGAGTGAGAATGAAAATCAACCGATAATTGATAAAGGTAAATGCGAAGTACGACGAACACCAAGCTTTAGTGGTCCACTGATGCTTCCCAATCGAGCTTCAGCAAACAGTTTATCAGCCCCTATAAAATCCTCTGGAGGTAATGAGTATTTTCATAATGTTTTTAAAGATGAAAATTAACTGTGCAACTTTTTCAACTGTTATGTGCTCAATTGCTTGGAATTCTTATAGCACTAATTGCTTTACCTTTAATAGGATTTAGAGATTCTATGGATGACAAGTCAAAATCTAATTTGGTGCAAATTAAGGGGCGATTTTCAGTGACATCAGAAAATTTAGATCTTGTAAAGGTGAGGCTTTATTATTATGCTATGCTTATTCTATTTTTCACAATCTCTAACTTTAAAAAAAATTGCCATAGGATATTCCATCGAGTACAGTACCTCATCATTCTTCACAGGTAGGTAGCTGGTTTTGCTTAACCCTTCTCAAGTAAATGTTTTTAGTTCTAATTCATGTTCTGTTTTGTTATTTTAGGGATCACCTCTGAAAAAGTCTGCTAGCGTTGGTGATTGGGTATTTGAATCCAGGCAAATGGTTTGTTTGTGATCTCTCTCTCTTTCTCTCTCTCTAATGGTTTTTATCAGAAATGGTCCTTGATGTTTCGTGAACTCTTAATTCTTGTCCATCTATTGATATGCTTGTCAATGTTGTCCCTCCATCAGACTGTTAAAAATCGGCTAGTTTGCTGACATGGCGTGCATGTGGGGACCCTTTATCCAATACCATGTATCAAAAAATGCTGAATAAAACCCACAAAAAGTTAATAAAAAAATGAGTATAATAAATAAGATGTTAAAAAACTAAAACAAATCCCCCTTCCATCTCCGCCATCGCTACAGCACCCAACTAAACCGTCCTCCCCCTCACTACCCCATTCCCTGACCCTCAAAAACCCATATTTCTGGCTGCAACCCACCCCCAACCGTACACGCACACATACATCAACCAAAACCCGATTCTCCATCCCACGTCATCCGTGTCCAATAAGTCTACCATCATATGTGAGCTCGATGGGGACGGTCATGGCAGTCAAGACGTCGACGGCTTTAATGAATATTGAATGCCATGGCAGTCCAATAGGACTCTTGGGATGGGCCAGGTCATCGGAGGGTAGGGTGGTTCGGCCAGCAGGTCGTGTATTATTTTGGTTTTTTGTACTTTTTAAAAATTAGATTTTTCATAATTTATAATTTTTTTAACCATTTATTGTACCCACATGGCACTATCTCCTTGGATAAATGGTCCCCACATGCACGCCATGTGAGCAGACTAACAAAATTTTTAACGGAATCTGACGGAGGGACAACATTGATGAGCATGTCTATAAATGAACGACCAAATTGAGGTTTTTGAAACCTAAAAGACTAGAATTAGGAGTTGGCGAAACATCAAGGACCATTTGTGATAACAATCCTTAAATAAAAGAAGATTACTTTATGAGATCTGGATCCCAGCCGTTAGATACTGAGTCAACTTTAGCGAGCATGAACTTCATTCTCATCAATAACTGGGAGATCTAAGTTATATGTGTGCATATATTAATATTCTGAGTTCATGGGTGTATTTGATGAACAATACTAGATTGTGTCTATGGTTTTTTCCCCATTTTCTATATTCACTTAGTTCTTACATAGTTGTTACTTTATACTATGACGAGCATGTAGAAGGTTCAGTTACTGACTTTGCCTCTGCGGTAGTTTGAAATCTTATTTGTCCTTCATTTATGTGATTTCATTCTTTATGTTTCAGCCTGCCACTGTGTCACCAAAGGAGTTCAACAACAGCAACGTACCTGCATCACTTCTCCTGCCTCACCTTCAGAATCTTTTTCAACAGACGTCGGTTCAACAGGTAAAAGAGCAAATCTGGTTCAACACAGATAGTGGATGGACTTGAAGAATTGATTCAAAACTTCAGCTTTCAAATTTAGTGCAAATTTGTTTATTCTTTTAATTGCAGGATATTATTATGAATTTGTTAAGCAGCTTGCAACCAGCTGAGGCAGTAGAAGGTGAGTGAAATATCTGTGGGAGTATAATACTAGATATAAGTTGAATATCAGTAAAGATTTATTGAACCAGTTAGTAAGGTACTCCTTTTCTTATTTCAGCTACTCAAAATGGAAAGTTACCTCCATTGCCTCGGGGTTCTGAGAACAATGGAAATGTACGTATATTTTATTTTGTCCCAGTTCTGATATAGAGATAACTTATCATATTAGCTTCTCAGCAGTTTCCCTTTGGTATTTTTTTTTTCTTTTCCAAATGGTAGATTTCTTGATTGTTTTCTTTCTATCAACTTTGACTGATTGATAAAACTTTCCTCAACCTTGACTGAAATGTGTTGTTAAATCAGTTAAGTGGTCTTTTGCTTACTAGGATGAATTAATTTGATACAGGCCTTTTCGGAAATATTATGGTGGTCGCTTTACTCTATTGCATCGCATGTTAACAACTCTGTTGGACTTGTATATCAAGGGTTAGTCAGTGATTAGCTTTGTACATTTTATAACATTCTCTAATTTGTCTAACCAACAGGTTGAAACCGCAGTTTCTGAGAGGGAGCGTTTATTGCTTGTCAGAGTATCGGAGCTTCAAGCCAGGTTAGTTATCCCAAGTCTAAATTGAGTACTTCGGAAGTGTTTTTTTTTTTCATTCTTTTTTCCTGCTTTTATACAAGTTAGGCTGATGTTTCTCTCTTTCCAGAATGAACAACTTGAGTGATGAACTGACTGCCGAAAAGACGAGACACGTTCAAGTGAGTTGCTAAAGACTTCTTAGTAACAGTATTATGAGGGGGAAGTGTTGATGGTGATGGGTTTCTGTGTGTATCCCGATATTTGCTTGCATTTATGATAGCATTAACAAGTTGGTTACCGCTTGACAGTTGCAACAACAGCTAAATGCTGTATCTGGGCAAGAGAACGGAGAAAGAAGTTGAGGCTGCGTGACCCAAAGTTGTGATTAGTGTAAAGGAATCCATGATGTACATCCGGCCAAGAGCTGTAGACGTGCTGAATGCGTTCTCCAACGAATTTTCCTCTGTGCTGAACTGGAGTCATTTATGGCTGCCGATAGAAGTAAATGCATCGAGAGAAATTGATGTTCCCGGATCTCCTTCCACTGTACGTAGTAAGTTTCCTTCCTCACCACTTGGGAATTCAGACGAGCAATACACAGTTTACGGATTCATCAGGATGCGATTTGTCCGGTTCGAAAACGGAAACTTATGTCCTTCACTGTAGTGAAGATCGAACTCCCGGGCTGGCGGTCAAATTGGTTTTATAGTTATAGGCTTGCAGCCATGAAATATAAGGAAAAGAGGGGTTGTAGATATGTTTTATTTTATATTTATATTGTTTTTGGTCAACACAGATTTTATGAGCTTGTATATGATGGCTGTAGAATACAACGTTGTTTATTTATTATTTCATTGTTTTTACTAAATCTGCTTCCACAAATCTTTAGCAATTAGCAATTGGTAATTTGGGATTTAATATACTTTTTTTCTTTTTGTTCATAGTTATTGGGATTTCCTAAACCTTATTGTATTAGAAATTTTATAAAGAATTAATGAGGTAATTTTATAGCTTTTTTTTGTTTTTTTTTTCTTTCTAAAATTTAACTTGAAAATATAGAGATTCGTCATGGCAAGCTAACTTTTTGAATAGGAGCTGCTTATGAGCTCTACTAATCGAACATATCAAATGTTCAAGTTTGAGTATCGAGGGTATATCGTATAGGTATAAATTATTGTAATTTTGTTTATATTTAAAATTGAAAATAAACCGTACCTGATGAAAATTGATCGCACGATGTACGATAAACGAACATGATTGGAGGATTCCAGGAATCCTCAGAAAGAGAATTAAGAGAGGATCCTCATTCAAGTTTGAGCTCTATTAGTTGAACATATCAAATGTTCAAGTTTGGTTGAGATATTTGTTGATTTGTCCCCTAAACTGATATGGAGCTGCTAATTTTTTTCCTAACCTTTTATTTTAGCCGATTACCCAATTGAACTTTTATTATTCTTGACTTTAGATTTTAAAAAAATTTCATCCAATTCATCCATCTTGATCACATAAACAACACATGACAATTGTATGAGGGCAAAAATGATAGAAAATTGGAAGGATGAAAGATTGAACGTAGGCTTGACAGTTTAACTCCATACAAGTTTAGAGAGCAAGTCGATAAATATGCCAATTTGATTTTTATTTTATCGAGATGAACTGTAAACTTTACAGTTAAACGTCGATTTTCATGACAACTTTATAAAATAATGTAAAAAAAAAAATATGAGACGGCAAACAGTGAGAGAGGGTTCCGGACTCTGTTTAGCATCTCTCTTTCCCAAAATGCGCGAGAGTCGAGGTGGCTGCCACTCAGGCTGAGCTGTGCAGTAATCTCCGATTACATTGGCAGGAATCCAGTGCAGTGCGCCTCACATGTTACGCTAACCTCTCCCGAACCCAAGCAAAACCCATGGCCGCCGCAACCCACTGCTCCTCCGCTCTCCACTCCCTAAAACCGCCGCCGCTTCCTCCTCAGCTCTCTAGCCTCAGACCCTCTCTCCTCTCCGCCAACAAACACCCATACCGGAGGAAGAACAATAACCTCTCCGGATACAGACTCTGCAGAGCGGAGTTCTCAAACGACGCGCCGTTCGCCGCCGCCATCGGCGCCTGCATGCTCTCGTCCCTGGTGCTTCCTGTCAGCACTCCCGACGACGATGACAGTGGGAGTTCGCCGATGGATTCCACCGATGCCAGGTTTGCCGTCATGGGCATCGTCAGCTTCATTCCCTACTTCAATTGGCTGGTAAAATAAAAAACAATCCATTTCTCTCTCAAATTATTGATCTTTTTGATCATTTATGTATTTTTCTTTCAAAATTTTGAACTTTTTGTTTATTTTTATTGGGTTTGTTTTAATTTTTGTTTGGTTGCAATGAATAATTGTAGAGTTGGATTTTTGCTTGGCTGGATACCGGAAAACGGCGGTATGCGGTGTATGCGCTTGTGTACTTGGTTCCCTACCTGAGGTAGGGGATGAAGATTGTTGCTTAATTGAATGCTTTTGATTTTGATTATCTGAGCAATTGCATACTTGTTGAGTTTATGCTTGTAGTTTTCGATTTTCGAAGAATGGGGTAAATGTGTCATGTGAGTGATCAAGAAAATCCGTAATTCTGGGCGCTAATGTATTGCTTGATTTTCCGATGATTTGTTAGGACGAATTTGTCGCTGTCGCCTGAGGAGAGCTGGCTGCCTGTTGCTAGCATCGTTTTCTGCATTATTCATGTCCAGGTATGAGTCCTCAATTATGCTCTCCACCCATTTCATCATTTATCGCTTATATTGGGGTCGAATAGAGTTCGTGTTTTTAATCTCTTAACGGAACTTTTTCAAATGAGCGGTGAATGTTACTAGAATGGAAGTGAAATATGTTGCTAGGCAAGGTCTAGAGTCTCTAGACTAATGGTTTTGAGGCATTTCGATTGTGAGTTCATTCAATCGTTTGTAAATCATCTAACCGTAATCTTGTGATTCCACATTTTCGCCCTTGTAGCTGGAAGCAAGTATTAAAAATGGAGATCTTCAGGGCTTTCAATTCTTTAATGATGCTGCAAAGCATCTCTCGTCAACGGCTAGAAGGAAAGATCATCAGAGTGGATATCAAGGAACCTCTGAGGAGGTATTACTATTAACTACTTTGGGTCCATAACAATTTTTAAGAATTCTGGATAGATTTTATGTCCTTGTTTTACATAGGCTTTAACCGCTTTTATGTCCTATGAAGGGGAAGAAGAAGGAAAATAAGAACCTTCCATCCAGTGAAGAACAATCGAGAAACGGGATTGATGATTGAGGAGTTCCCAAGAGGCCCTTACAAGATCGTGAGCATGCCAATGAAGATTGGGAAGAAAATGAAAGGAGGCAACACTAGAAGTTCAGAGTTGGATGCAAGCAATTTCTATTTTAAAACGCAGCCGTAGCACCCAGACAAAGTACCATGAAGACAACCGTGACTGCAGACTCAACGCATGAGGAAGAGTCGAGAGAGATACCATACACAGAATGTAGTCCGATATCACTAGCTGCACACTGATATGAATTAGAACATGATGGTAACAATGAATTCACATGTAGAGTGTAGAATTCATTTCAACACCATTGATACGAGTTTGTTTATCGATTAAGTTATTTTGTTTTACGAAATGAGAGATGAAGATGAAATACAAGATCGCGAAATAATCATTTTATTTGTTATTGACACCGGATATAAAGCTCAAAGTATCGTTGTTTCTTGAAAGTATGAACATCTTTTGGTTAATTGGGTCCTGATAGAGAGTTCTTGATAGGAAAAGGACTCAATAGCCGTCTTAAAACAATAATCCAGAGCAACAGCAGCAGAAAGAAAGAAAAATAAAGACTCTGAGACACGTAAATTGCGCCATCAAAAGCATGTGAAAAGAAGCTACCGGCATTCAGTTCCAAAGGCTGTCCGCCATCCAGTGTAGCAAGCCCTTTGACAACTCCGAATGCTGCAGGCGCTCCGGTCTTGAGATGAGCATCGTCCAAGTCTCTTCGTATTGTGTATCGGAAGGTGACTCCGAATAGAGCGCAGCTAGTGAAGGTGACTCCCAGAGGGAGGATCAGCTCAGAAATGCTTGCCACCTGAGTGAAGGAGAAGGGTAATGCAGCAACAGTGCTGACTAGGGCAGAAACTGAAGCTGCTTCTACGGATTGCCATCTCTCTTTATCCTTGTCAATTTCCTTATTTTCGGTCGCTGCAAAAGAATATCCACCTCCGAGTTTATCTCCGTCTTGTGAGAGGGCACGTTCAGCTTCTTCAACCATGGATTTTGCTTCTGATATCTCCTTTTGACATTCTGCAATCTTCAATGCAAACAGAGTCAATAATCTTAGCAGGAGAAGATGCCCGACAACATATAATATGTCAACTATCGTTGTATTTGAACAAAAATTATGGTTAGAAACAAAAAAAATCTGAACACAACAGAAGCAATGACAAATCAATGTTTTCAACAAATGAACTGACCATTCACTTTCAAATTACACAAAAAACCAAGTGGGAGCTGGTATCGACACTCCAAAATAGTCCATCCCAATAAGAAGGTAAGGCGGATAGAGTGTATAATGACTATTTTAAAGTGCTAATAACAATTCTTAATCAAAAACTTTAAGTAAATAGGATAGAGTGTATGATGGCTCGATCTGCTGTGTGAAGGGTGCCTAGAGACCTCTGAAATTGAACATCCAGGTGCCCAAGGTCTCTCATCAGCATTTTCTGGGATTGGTGCGTTTACTCCGGGAAATTCTACTGTCATTTTCCTCTCCGGTTCAGCATTGTCTGTTTCGATAATCTCCCCGTCCTCATGTTCTTCCTTAATTTCCCCACCATCATATATTGTAATCCCTGATGGCTGATCCTCATCATCTTCACATAGATATCCCGGCGGGTAACCAATTTCTCGCATTCTGTTAAGCCAAGGTGGTGGATCAAGCTCCCCGAGACCCAAAAGCTTCTGCGTCTCAGCATCGAGAACTCCAGGCCTTAAACCATCATACCTTCCAGCTGCTGAAGACTTCTGATACTATCGCGTTGGATTGCAAGAACCAGCATTCTGATTGCGTTTGGACTTGAGCTGTTTACGGGCACTATTGACAGCAGCGTTGTTACGAGGCTTCGGGCATTTTTTCAACGAGTGATTGTAAGAGCCACAATTGAAACAACGACTTGCATCATCTATAATCTCCAAGCCTCCCTCCAAGTTACTTGAGCCATTACCAGCTAAAGTCAAACCTATGGCGTAACCACGATCATATAGGGGCACATCGGGTTCGTTGTGATCTGCTTTCCTTGTTTGGTTGTCCATCCAAAAGGACACCGCATGCGCAGACGCCTTCTCTATGCCGACACGAAGAACTGGAAAGAACGTCTCTTCACCGGATTCCACTGCTTCAATAGGATCTTGAGATGAAGAAACATGTTTTGCATGCCACGGTGACCACTGCCGTAATACTTCTTCAAGCTTATGTTTACTAGCTCTTGTCAACGAATCATATGTGACTCGAACTGAAAATTGTTGTTCATCAACTGCCATTCTAGCTCTCTTAGCAGGGCGACCGATAAAATTCTCGGATTCCATATTTATGAAGAAGCAACTTCTTTTGTAAGAGACCACCCAGAACGTACTATTGAGTTGAGTGAGATTAGGGTTTTGGTATAAAAGCACCGCAGCTTCTTTGATTCTCTGTGTATTACTCGCTATCTCCTCTTGAATCTGTGTTGAAAACTCAAGTTTCCAGTGGCAGCAGCGGAGGAGGCAACCTCAGAAGGGATCGAAGAAGGAGGCCCAGAGGTAGGAGTGCAGGTAGCAGCAGCAGTTTCATTCTTCTTCTTCTTCAGCCGAGGGATGGGAATCCCAGCGACCCCAGAATCCAAGGAAGGCCTAGGAGGGGCTACTTTGTGCACCAAGGGAGGAGATTGGCCCGAGCCCTCACTAGAACCCTGTAGCAAACCAAGGAAAAATGAGTTAAGAAGATGGTCCGCAAATGAAGTTAAAGAAAACAAGAAAATAAAAGTTGGTATACCTGAATTGTGCCTAAAACCTTAGAAAGAGGGGGAGGAGGTGTTGTTTCCTTTGATGGCTGAGGAAGTTCAACCCTGCTTATTGGAGGACGAAGAAAGTCGCTCGAGCCCTCACCAAAAACCTGAAACACCAAGTAAAAGACAAGTGTTAACAAACTAACTTCAACAGTGAGGAAAATAAAAGTAAAAATACTTGTCTACCTGAGCAGGATCCTGAACAGAAGGAGAAGGCACCTCTGTGGTTGCCGCTGCCTTAGAAGAAGCAGGCGGGCTGGCCCGAGCAGCAGCCTGAAATGCCTGCGGGCTAGTTACCTTTGAGACCACATGGATCTCAGGGACTATTGGCTGCCCAAATGTAGTTGGTGGTGGTTGATTAAACTCCTGTGCTGGGGAAGACTGGGAAAAGCAAAGTAAAATATAAGTATAAATAAAGAGATAGCTTTAAGCATAAAAAGGTTCAAGCTAGGGGTACTTACCGAGTTACTGTCGTCCTCCACAAAGTGCAACATCTCCCCAGTCCTTGGATCAAACTGGGAAGTTGGGGTCACCACCAGTGCAGGAGGGGGAGTCGAAGGAGTAGGAGTAGAGCCTTGCCCGATTGGAGATGCCTATGAAGGAATAAAAATTAGTCATCAACTTCAAGATTTGTAAAGTCACGAATTTAGATCAAGAGTGGGAGAAAGATATACCTTTGAAGGCTTAGCCCGAGAAGGGGAAACATGCGTCACTCGGGCCGGAGGAGAAGAAGCAACAGGCTGAGAGATCCCTTCTTCTCGAGTGGCCTATTTTGAATAACCAGGCAAAGGATTAAAACAAGGGTTAAAGGAAGTTGTAATGACCCAAATTCTTATTTGGAAGCTAAATCCGGTGATAGGCCAAAATAAAGTCATGGTCAATCTCTACGCTATTGACCACAATAAATTTCTTTCCTTAAAGAAATCAAGTACAATATTAAATTTGGGTTATTTTATGGCTGCATCTAATCGTCTCGTTAGACTGCCTACGTACCCTACGAAGGGATCAAGCCATTCTAATTCGGGAAGATCCATACGTCAGATTTCTGATCCATAAGTTCTCAAAGGTCCAACAACTAATAACTAGGGTGCTCACAAAATTGCACAACGATTTAATGGTTGGATGGTCGTCAATTACGAAAAATCATACGGCAGTACAATTATCTGAAAAATTTGAATATTCGAACCATCGTATCAAATTTCAACGAATAGACTTTGGATATGGGCTCAGAACATCAAGAACGTCTCACTGTCCAAAATCCATGAAAACAGATTGCGCCACCGCGCGTGGTGGTTTCCGGCAACCAGAAATCCACTTTTTTTACTAACTCCAAATTCTACCAAAATTTACAAGAAGATAGAGCTCAACAAGAGGAACACGTTTTATACCTGTCACGAAGTCCAAAATTGAACGGAAGAGGGTCAATTCCGCCGATAAAGCCAGCGGGTGCCTAAAGCTTCCAGGTGTCGATTCGTCGCCTACGGTGTCCAACGAGGTCAAGGCTGGTTGTGATTTACTCCTCGGATGATGGGTTACAAGTTCCAAGTGGTGGCATCAGCCATCGCTTTGCCGATTCACCGAAAAAATGAAAAGGGTGGTCGAAGCACCATTGGTTTTCATCGGTTTTTATGGCCTCGCACCACCACATACGGTGGTTAATCAAGGTGGTTCTTGGTTGGATTTTGTAGAGGGAAGTGAGAGCTTCAAGATGGTGGTGGTGGTGTTGAAAAATACCGTTGGAGTTGGTTGGAATCGGCATCGAAAAATAGGAGGTCGCGGGGATCTAATGGGATGGGTTTTCTGGGTTATTTGGGTCTCCGAACCAGGTTTCCCGAAATGGAAACCTGCTAATTTAGGCAAATAGACTTAGGAAACTTACTACTAATAGTAAGTCCACATGTCTAAAAGGTCTCACTACTTTCGAGGCTCGTAACTTCTCCGTTCTAACTCGAAATTAAGAACGGTTTTTGCCTACACACTCGTAAGGTTGTCCTCTATTCAAATATGCCACGAAATATGATAAATTATTCGACATAAATAATGATAAAATGAATATCCACATCATTTCTAAAATATTCATGGTATTACATTCGATCCCCATTAAAATAAATCTCGTCCTCGAGATTCCAACCATCGAATAACGAAAAGGGATTTAGAACTAATCCCACCATTCCATTTATAGTGAATAAAATCATAACCTTCGTCTACGATTTTATTCAAGCTCAAAATAAATAATTCAATGAATTAATTATCATGGTTCTCACCCATATACTTAGATTCCCAACCACATTTATTGGCAGAAAAATATTATAAATTCTAACCATACACATTGGCAAAATAAATATCAAACATCAAGCCCCACTCCTCATTGGCTAAATAAATACTAGATTATCAACCACATCTACCATTGGCTAGATAAATGCTAGCATAATAATCACAATCATTGATAAAACCACTTACCATCATTAGCTATACACAGCCATCACCACGATTCACTCACAGAACTCATTTGCCAACATAATCTAACCTGATGACCGGTCCCGCGACCGATTACCCTCACTTCAATCTGACCACAATAGCACGAAGTAGGGTAACGAGAGTGTCCATTTAATCCTACACCACAGATTCAAGTACCCTCCCCACGGGATATGGTACAAGTCTGTCCGTGTAGGCATCTAGAGGTTTAAGGGATCGAAACCCAAGGCAGCGCACGGTGCCCCTCACTCCTAGTGCCTCTCAATCTAGGAGTATCCATTTCCAACAGCTATACCACATAGACTATCCTGCAAGAGTAGCCCGTCTGTATAACACCCTCTGAAGGTTTAGGGGATCGAAACCCAGGGGAACCTCATAGTTCCTTTCACTCTCAGGTCATCAAAATCATCCATAGAACCTGCATTCACAATCCAGAGGAAACCACACGCACAACCACACGCGTGAGTGATTCACAATACATATGCATTTCACATAAATGTCCCATGATTCATAAAACTTAGGAAATATTGCAATATCATTGCAATCATATTTCACATCATCAAACACACAAGAATATATATATATATATATATATATATATATATATATATATATATATATATATATACATTCACTCTCCTGCCAGTGCGAGATTCATAATACATGTGTATTTCACATTAATGCCACATTAATTATAGGAATTATGAAATAATGCAATATCAATGCAAATCATAATTCACATCCACAAAACTCCATAATGTTCCATATTGTAGAGCAGGATCATTTGCTCTGATACCACTTTGTAACGACCCAAATTCTTATTTGGAAGCTAAATCCGGTGATAGGCCAAAATAAAGTCATGGTTAATCTCTACGCTATTAACCACAATAAATTTATTTCCTTAAAGAAACCAAGTACAATATTAAATTTGGGTTATTTTATGGCTACATCTAACCGTCTCATTAGTGCATCCCCAATGAGGGGCTCTATATGAGGCTAGAAAAGTGGTGGATATAGCCCAATTTAGAGCTCCTAGGAATCTTAGGGGCTTTAAAAAAGAATCTCTCCCAATAAGGGGCTATATATCTTTCGGGCTCTATATGGGGCTATAAATTTTATTATGCAGTAATTTGATTACGCAGTAAATTTATTATTATCTTAACTTCTCTAAACTTGGTTTTTTGACGTGTTATTTTAAATTTTAATTTATGAACTTTTTAACGTAAAAATATTCAAATTTTGACAAAGTTAGATTTCATTACTTATGCATCGTTGTAGGTTTTCTTATCTCAATCTTATCCGTTGGTTTGTTTCTATGAAATCAGACAAGATAAGATTTTGCTTCATAACAATCATTGGTTTTGATTATCTTATCTCAATATCATCTGTTGGTTTGTTTCTATGAAATCAGACAAGATAAGATTTCATTTCATAACAACCATTGGTTTATTTCTCTGATTGACACATTCTCCGAAATCAAACAAGATTTTCATTTCATAATAATCATTGGATTGGATTATCTTATTTCAATTTAGTTATGTTATTTGTTTATATTTTCGGTTTAGGTCTCTAAACTACCAATGTTAAATTTCATCAATTTTTTTTTATGAATTTTTCATTCTAGAAAATTAAACACGAAGCACAACATTTTTTTCTAATCAATAACACAAAAAATAGTCATTGTTTGTATATGTTTTCTTAATCAAACAAACAGTTGAAAATAAACTCTTAAAATCCTAAACGGTTGAAAAATAAACCCTTAAAATCATTTTTTGGAATTAAAATGGGGCTCACCCATTTCTAAACTAAAAAAACAAAAACAAAAACCAAGACTGGGCCCTTAATTTGGTGTTGTCCCCCTACTTTTTGGGGCTAGATGTAGCCTAACTTCTTGCTACCCAAGGATTGAAGTTGCTAACCCTTGTGGTGGATATAGCCCTATTTTCCGGCCCATTAGGGATGAAATTTTTCATTAAAGCTACAAATGTGGTAGCCTCAAGGAGGATGAAGCCCCCATTGAGGATGCTCTTAGACTGCCACCGTACCATACGAAGGGATTAAACCATTCGTAGTTCACATTATGCTTCTAGATCAACATTCTAAAATCTCACCATGATCCAACGGTTGGATCTCCTCCAATCGCAAATTCCAGTGGTGGTCAACGTTCGAGTTTACAAACTTAGAATTCCAATTCGGGAAGATCTGTACATCAGATTCACGATTCGTAAGTTCTAAAAGTTCCAAAAACTAATAACTAGGGTGCTCACAAAATTGCACGACAATCCAACGGTTGGATGGTTGTCAATTACGAAAAATCGTACTGCGGTACAATTATCCGAAAAATTTGAATATTCGAACCATCGTATCAAATTTCAACGAACAGACTTTGGATATGGGCTTAGGACATTAAGAATTTCTCGCTGTCCAAAATCCATGAAAACAGATTCTCCCCCACGCGCAGCCGCGCGTGGTGGTTTTTGGCTACCGGAAACCCACTTTCGACTAACTCCAAATTCTACCAAAATTTACAAGAAGATAGAGCTCAACAAGAGGAACAACTTGTATACCTACCACAAAGTCCAAAATTGGACGGAAGAGGGTCAATTCCACCGATAAAGCTGGTGGGTGCCTAAAGCTTCCAGGTGTCGATTCGTCGCCTACGGTGTCCAACGAGGTCAAGGCTGGTTGGGATTTACTCCTGGGATGATGGGCTACAAGTTCCAAGTGGTGGCATCAGCCATTGCTTTGCCGATTCACCGAAAAAATGAAAAGGGTGGTCGAAGCACCATTGGTTTTCATCGATTTTTTATGGCCTTGCACCGCCACATATAGTGGTTAATCAAGGTGGTTCTTGGTTGGATTTTGTAGAGGGAAGTGAGAGCTTCAAGATGGTGGTGGTGGCGTTGAAAAATGAGAGGTCACAGGGGTCTAATGGGATGGGTTTTCTGGGTTATTTGGGCCTCCGAACCAGGTTTCCCAAAATGGAAACCTGCTAATTTAGGCAGATAGACTCTGGAAACTTACTACTAATAGTAAGTCCACATGTCTAAAAGGTCTCACTACTTTCGAGGCTCGTAACTTCTCCGTTCTAACTCGGAATTAAGAACGGTTTTCACCTACACGCTCATAGGGTCATCCTCTATTCAAATATGCCAAGAAATACGATAAAATGTATGAGGATAAAATACATCCTCGTATAATTAAGTTACCCAAATAGGGGTATTTTCATCATTTCCTACTTAATGAAAAATTATTCGACATAAATAATAATAAAATGAATATCCACATCATTTCTAAAATATTCAAGGTATTACAGAAGTGAACTTCAAGAAGTGACTTGTCACTCAAAAGGATAAAGTCCATACCTTCAAGTCTTCAAAGATAGCATCAAGAAGCTCCTTGTCCCTCTGGTGCATCTCGGTGCCCAATGGTTCATCTCTTGAAGCAAAAATGGGTCTCTTGGTTGCTTGGGGCCCTAGTTACAAGGAAGAAGGAGTTATTAGCTCATGGAGTGAAATTGCAGTTAAGAAAATAAGATTAAGATGAAGTTCACTTACTAGAAAACTTTTGCTTTTTCCTGCCCGCCTCAGCTGGAGGAGTAATGGATGACTTAGAAGATTTGGAGGCTTTAGAGGTTTGGGCCCTAGTTCTCTTCTTCGTGCGGGTTGCCTGCGGACCTGGTATAGAGAGTAGAGGCTGAGGTTGCAATTCGGGCTCGGATTCAGAGGACTGTACCACTGTTGCTCTTGTCCAAATAACTTAGAGATGTCTCTAGCTTCTCCAGCAGCATGACTGGACCCAACCTCTTGTCTGGTAGCCTCGGCCGTAGCCTCCTGAATGACCAAGGCATTTATAGCTTCTTCATCCAACCCGACATCCACTTCTTCAGTGTTGCCTTGGGCTGCAAAGTGCAAGTTAACCAAAGAAGTGTTAAGAGAATGCACATTATGGAAACATCATAAAATACAAGTTAAAGCAGTGAAAGATACCTATCAGAAGAAGCTGGTTTTTTCAGTGGGAAGCCTCTTCGATGGGTAAACCATTTGGATGAGGAGATGCCAACTTCAACGGAAAATGGATTGGGTGTGAATCAGTTTGCTTTAGGCATGTTGTTCTCTACAGTAATTGGGACCCTAGTGGTCTAGGCAGGGCCCAAAGAATGTACTCATCATTCTTCAAAGAAAATAGAAGTATTTAGGCCTGCCTGAGGGGCGATAAACGCGATTAAGGAAGCGGCGCATGTTGGCAATGCCCTCACCAGACTCACAAGAAAATCGAACAACTTTGGGTGCCATTGGATGATTTTAGAAAGAAGACATAATGAATTTGAAGGCAGAAAGCGAGAAAAAGCAGACCGCAAGAAAATTCTAGAAAATTCGAAGGTTTAGAATTGCTAAGGTAATTGGCTAAGAAGTTAAAGTGAATGTTATATAGTAAAGCAGTTAGTTAACGTTGGGGATCGTGGGTTAGTGCAAAGCTTTAGTTAAAACGGTTGTTTAAAATGGTGCAAGTCCCGAGTAAAAGCATACAGTTTGTTTTTATCATCATTAACGCCTCAGATTACAGACTTAACAATGATTAAAGGGGGCATTGTTTGGGTTAATATTTGAATATTGGGCTTAGTAGAAAAGAAGCCCAAAGGTGCTAAAACAGGTCACATTTGCCCGAAGCCCAACCTTGAAGCCTGAATGCGGATTAGAAGCCTCCTCAGCCAAGACAGAAGCCACTTGTCTATAACTGAAGTGACAAGTGATGGAGGCTAACCTATTATCAGCCAAAAGCACTTTCTAGTAGCATTACAAGTAAAAAGTTGATGACTCACTACCCTCCAAAAGCTTTCGGGCAAGAGCAGAACTAAAAGCAGTCGGGCCAAATTGCCTATAAAAGGGGAAGCAAGCATCTGAGACAAGGACACTCAACCAATCAAACAAACAAGCATGCAAACTCTGCTCTCAAGCCAAACTTGCATCCAGAAAGCTGAAATCAACCTAGATTCAATCAGAATTGGAATATATAGTTAATAAGGAAACATAAAAAAATATCGTAACCAATTACAGAAAAGAAAACGACATCCATATGTGATAAGGAAACAAAAATGCCCCTTATATATAAGGGAACTTTAACAAAAGCTTCTGGTACTGTTCACTTTAATGAAAAACCACATTTTTACACTAAAAAGTCAATCATGGTACTATTCACTTTACCCTTTATTTTGTCATTATCGTTAAAACTCAAAGTTTTCAAGCCATTTTCATTAGTTTTCCTTATATATAAATAGTACAACAACAAAAATCTTAATTATACAACTTAACATAATTTTGAAAATGCAATTTTGACAAGTATCTTTTAGCAATTTTTCTATCACATTTTATTTACAATTTTTCTTTATACATGTATGACCGTAAGGTAGTATTTTAAAACAAATATAAAAGAAGAGTTGCTTTGAAGGGCATGTATGAAGGCTAAGTCCAACTTGGGTGTTGCCCCATTGAAGGTCGGAGTTAGAAGCAACTCTTCTTTGAGTCATTTTTCAGTTTGGATAATGCTAAAGAAACCAAATTTGCAAACCAAATGATGTGGTTGTTGATAATTGAATTATTACTTAAGTGTTGACTAACATGCTTATTTCCTATTGATGACACATCATTTGGTTTGCAAATTTGGTTTAAATTTTTAGTCCCCCTAGCATTACCCTTCAAGTTTTTATGAATCTCTACATTTGAACACACAAGCTCTTTCCATTCCCAAGTACCAACCCCAGTCTAAGAATTAAAATAATAAATTAATATCAAATTAGTCATTCATTAAATTTAAACCTAATACCTCTTCATAGTTAATAAAAATATCATTATATCGTCACCAGATTTAAACTTAAGAAATATCACTACACTATAATATTAATTGACACATGTTATATTCTTTTATTTTTATTACTTTTTTTAGGTATGGAGTCTGGGAAAATGCATTTTGTTGTAAACTTTCCTAGTTTAAGTGTAATTGTGTAAATCCTAGATTAGATTTTATTTTAGTTATCATTTCCTATTACAACTTGTATTACTTGGGGATGAAGGAATATCTTCTCTCTTTTTACTACTATAAATAAAGGCACAATGTAGGTGGGATAACACACATTTCTCTACAATTCTACAAACACATCTCTCTCAATTTCTCTACCCTTGCCACCGGCCCTATTCCCTTTGTCAGATAAAATAGGCTACAACACGTTATCAGCACGCTCCTATAGTTGTGCTTAGGAATCTAACGTTGAAGAATTTTTTTGCATCAAATCAGTTCATCCATATCATCACGCAATCAGGTTCTTTCAAAACAACGGTTTTTATCTCGATATTTTTGCAGCCTTGATAGGATGAACATTCACCATAATGAATGACCCAACTTTACGTTTTTCGAATTTTAGATTCTATGTAAATTATGTATGCATTATATTCATAATTGTTGAATTATGTGAATTTGATATTTGCCATGAATTGCATCAAATATGTGTACATGCATTAAAATTATTGAATTGCATATGCATCAAATTGAATTATATATGAATTGAATTAAAAAATATATATATATAATTAAAAAAGAAAAAAAAAAGAAATCAGGAATCACGGTCTGGGTCTGGGTTCTTCGAACCCATGACCTCGCGCCTTGAATCAAGCCAAGCACCGAGTCACGAAGCCGGAGCCGCGGACTCTAGGTTGAAACCCAGCAACCCTGATGCCCTCCACGGCGTCTCCACCGTCGCATGATGGCCTGCAGTTCCCATGTTTGATGGCCTGAAGCCCATCCACGACCTTGATTGACCGAGATTCAATTGAATTTGATCAGATTTTTCGAATGTCGAGATTTTTTCAAATCTCTGTTCACCTTCGAGGTCTCCTCACGACCTATAGACTTGCCCTAGTACCACTATCCCAAAGCACGGCTGCTTGAAGCGGTGGCGCCGACTTTCTTTCCCAGCGAACACACCTAGCTACGGCTGAGGTGCATTTTGGACCTAACCCGAGCCCTATTGAGCTCCCTTTCTCAGCCTGTTTTCCTTTTCTATGGGCTTACCTGCAGTAACCCAAAACACTTTGGCTTGGCCCACGCGAGACACCAACCCAAGGGATATGGTGTCCCCAAACGCTGCGACGCACTGGATCGCATGCTCCCCTAGGCCTGGCTCCAGTTTCTTTCAAGGTAGCCCCTTCACCCTCTTGGGCTTGAGGGCCCAGTTGTTTCCCCCGGCCTGCAAAGAAGAAAAAAAAAAACAATTTTTTGTTATTTTTGTTTTTCGGGCTTGCCTACAACAACCCATCTTCCTGCCAATTCTCACCGTGGGCCTGCAGTCCCACCCGAGACTAAACCCAGCCCACTCTGGGGCCTAGAATGCAAGACACCCATTTTCTTAAGCCACTCGTGGGCTTAGTTTTTTCTTTTGGGCCCCGAGTTTTATTTGCCTAATTATTTTAGGCCCAATGGGTTTTATATTTTTTCACCCACACTTTAATTTGGCCCAAAGTCCAAATAATTAATTAATTCAATTATAGACCTAAAAGTTCTATTTGCATATCCTTGTTGCATATTTTTTGTGTATATATTTGTGTTTGTCTGCAGGAATATATGAACCTAAAGTTCATAATTATTTCGAAACCTGAAGTTTCTTATAAACATGCCTTGTTTGAAAACCTGAAGTTTTCTTTAAAAACATTACCCATGAAAACCCGAAGTTTTTTCATGCAAAATTAAACCAATACATGTTTATTAGAACCTGTATGTTCTACTCCTATGTGAATGGATTGATTTTTTTCTCCATTACACTAACCACATCAAGGTTCTCAAAAACGCTAGGCGCTAGTCGGGAGGCGAGCTGGGGCCTAGTGCCTAGGCGGCTAGGCGGATTTAAGTAAAATTATTATATATGTTATAAAATATGAGTATATTTGTAATATTTTAGGGTTTTTTATGTTGATTTTGTAACATTTATTCAGCCTGCATATTTAATTCATTATTGGACTTTACTTTTTTTTTTATTCAAATATTGGGCTTTGCCTTTCAATTAATAACAGCCTTGTTTTCTTATAAAAAAATAAATTTATTCTCTGATGCTACAGACGTGGCAAAGAAAAGCATTGTTTCCTTGTTTCTACACATCTCTTCCCATTTTAATATCTTATCAGCCGGTGACCCATTACACACAAACCCAGAAAATCTCTCTCTCTCTCTCTCTCTTTGGTTTTTTCAGAAACCTCTAGCAAGGCTAGACTCAGATGCAGACGCAAGTTATGATGCGGGTACAGCTGCGAGTTTGGTGCAGATGTTGCTGCGAGAGTTGGACTTGCAGATCCGATGAGAGTTCGAGATGAGAGTTGCATATTCGATGAGAGTTCAAAACGGGCCCTTAGCTATGGTGAGAATTTAAAACCGTCTAAAGTGCCGCCTAGCGTGGCCTAGAGCGCCTAACGAGCGCCTAGTGACCGCCTAGATACCCACCAATTTTTGTAACGATTTTCCCTTAATCGCATAGGGCAACCACTGCCGAACGCCTAGGCGCCGCCTAGGGCATTTTTTGGAACAATGAACCACATATTGTCCATCTATTTTGTGATAGGAACATGTCGAATTTGAAAAAACTCGACTTCATCGCTTTGGAGGTCTTTGGAAGGAACTACCTCAAGTGGGTCCAAGATGTGAAGCTCCACCTCAATGCAAAGAACTTGCATCCTGCTATTGAAGAAGAGACGAACAACCCTGTTGGCCAAGCTGAAAAAGCCACTGCTATGATCTTCACTAGAAGACATATCCATGACACTCTGCAAACTGAGTACTTTGTTGAGGAGGATCCACGTGCACTATGGGTTGCTTTGGCTGATCGTTTTGATCACCAAAATGACATATTCTTGCCTTAAGCAAGACATGACTGGCAGCATTTGCGCTTCCAAGACTTTAAGTCTGTGAATGAATATAATTATGAAGTTTGTCGAATCCGATCACTTCTCAAGTTTTGTAACGAAACTTTGACCGAAGAGGATCTCCTGGAGAAGACCTATTCGACCTTCTCTGCTTCTAATATTGTCCTGCAGCAACAATATAGAGCTTAGAAGTTCACTAAGTTCTCGGATTTGATCTCTATTATACTTTTTGCTGAAAAGTAAAACCAGCTGTTGATGAAGAATCATCAAGCTCGACCTATTGGGGCGACTGTTGTGCCTGAAGCACATTATAACACAAATCAACGCCCAAAACACCAAAACAAGCGTGGTAGGGGCGGCCAGAAGCCATCATACCAAGGTCAATAAAGTCAAGGCCCATCCAAGGGAGGAAACAAAGCCCATAATCGCTCAAACCTCGCTCTCAATGCCCCAAACTTCAAGAATAAAGGCAAACTACTTGAAACCATGGATGCAGATATGTGCTATCGTTGTGGTTTAAAGGACCATTGGTTATGTGTTTACCGAGCTCCCAAGAAGGTTGTAGATGAATATCATTCTCGTCATAAGAAGTTTGAATCAAACTTCGTGCAAGTGGACGAACCAGAGGCTACAAAGATGGAGGTTTCTTACTTTCAAGAGGATATCACCCCTATGGAAGATTAGAATCTTTTTTTAGTTGAAATAAGACAATGGGGCTGAATTCCACCTAGTGGTCGAGCCTTTCATTTGTTTTTTGGTTGATTTTTGAACAATTTTCCTTTATGTTTGGATTATTTGTTGGTGATTTGTTTTTTTGGATATTAAGTTTTAATTAATTATCATCCTTGAATAAATAAAATTATTTTGAATTCATATTTGATTTTAGAACTTTTATTCATGTGACTGATTCAAATTAATTTTTCACTAGTGGGGAAGTTAGTTGTCTGGCAGATAGTGCAACCACGCACACCGTTTTATGTGAACACATCTATTTCACTAACTTCATACCGAAGAATGCACCTCTGACAACCCTCTTAGGCCCATCCAACCTAATTGAATGATACGGTAAGGCACGTATAGTGTTGTTCAATGGTACAATCTTAACCATTGCTGAGGCACTTTATTCTCCATGTTCTGGAATAATGTTGTTAAGTTTCAAGGACATTAGAGATAACAATTACCACGCTGAAACCCACGTAGAAAACATAGTTGAATTTGTGTGCATAACTTCCTTCGAAGATGGAGCGTATCCTGAGTGGTCTGTATACTACGACCATACGCCCCATAGAATGCCACTATGTGGCTGGCTTTACTACTGGAACCGCGCACAAAATTATTCTTTGGCATGATCGTTTGGGACATCATGAACGAATAGCGATGCGCTATATCCTCAAATCATCACATAGGCATCCACTAACCTGAAGTTTAGGTTTGATCCAAGGAATCGCATGTCAAACATGTTCAATGGGAAAGCTTAGTACTAAGCCTTCTTATGACAAGATTCGTTCGAATCCTCCCATTTTTCTCTGACGGATTCAGGGGACATTTGTGGACCGATTCACCCTCCCTATGGACCATTTAGATACTTTATGGTTTTGGTTGATGTTTCCACACGTTGGTCACACATGTGCTTATTGTCTACAAGGAATGCTGCATTCTCCAAACTGTTGGCTCAGGTTATCAAGCTCAGGGCTCACCACCCTGATTATTAGATCAAATCTATTCGTTTGAGGCCTGTTGCGACACAACCATTTAGTGCCATTCAATTGGTTACCGGATACAAACCCGACATATCGCATCTGCGCGTTTTTTATTGTGTGGTATATGTGCCGATCTCGCCACCCTTACATACAAAAATGGGGCATCGGCGAAGGATGGGGATCTATGTCGCATATGATTTTCCTTCAATTATTCGTTACTTAAAACCTTTAACAGGCGATCTGTTTACTGCTCGTTTTGCGGAATGTCAATTCTATGAGATAATCTTCCCGTCGTTAGGGGGAGATAAGAACATCAATGTTCCTGAAGAACGACATGAATTATCGTGGACGACCCCCACTTTGTCTCATTTAGATCCCCGCATCGCTTAGTCTGAAACTGAAGTGCAACGCATACTAAATCTCTAGAGCATAGCTCAGAGCATGCCATATGCTTTCACTGATCTAGCGCGCGTGACAAGATCACATATTCCAGCTGCGAATACACCTGCAAAGATGGATGTACCAAATGTACGACGGACTTCCCTCTTGGAGGCCCGGGACATCAATATTGGTGATCCATGTACATTAGCGGCTAGCCAATCATCTGCCCCTATGCAAAAGAGTGATAGACCTCTTGGTTCAAAGGATTCACACATTCGGAAGAGGAAACCCACGACACAAGGTCTCAAAGAACCTACCATGAATCTGACTATCGCTTACTCATTCTATCAAACTCATGAGGAAATTCTAGATTATGGAAGTGTCCTTGAAGAGATGAATCCTCCTCCCGAGAATCGTGGGATTTCGGTCTATTATGCTAGCTTAGATGATGTGTGGCGTAGAAATGAGATGATTGTTGACGATGCATTAACATTTGCAGTAGCTATTGAGATCATGTTGAGCGATAACATTGAACCGTTTTTCGTTGATGAATGTCGACGTAGAACTGATTAGTCAAACTAGAAACAAGCAATCCAAGTCGAACTCGTTTTGTTTGCGAAACGTAAGGTGTTTGCACCTATAACTCCTACTCCTCCACATATGAAGCTCGTTGGCTACAAGTGGGTTTTCGTTCAGAAGCGTAATGAGAATAACGAAATTGTGCGTTACAAATCTCTTCTTGTTGCTCAAGGCTTCTTACAACGCCCCGGGATTGACTATGACGAAACTTACTCACCCGTTATGGATGTGATTTTTCGCTACCTTATCAGTTTGGTAGTCGAAAAACTAGATATGCAGCTGATAAACATAGTAACCGCGTATCTCTATAGGGATCTTAATACGGATATCTATATGAAAGTTCCCGAATGATGTAAATTGACTGGTTCAAATATTTCCAAACTCTGGAACACGCTCTTAATTCGGCTGAGGCGTTCACTCTACGATTTGAAACAATCCGAAAGAATGTGGTATAACCGTCTGAGTGAGTATTTGACTAGTCAAGGATATGTGAACAACAAACTATGCCCTTATGTGTTCATTAAGAAGTCACATTCTGAATTTGCGATTGTTGCAATATATATCGATACCCTTGTGTCGTTCGATCGCTAGATGCAAAACGAGGTCCCTTCCGTCCAAAGGAGGATAATGAAGAGATTTTGGAGCCTGAAGTTCCTTATCTAAGTGCGATAGGCGCTTTATTATACTTAGCTCAATGCACTAGACCCGACATCTCCTTCACTGTTAATCTTTTGGCAAGATATAGTAATGCACCTACACGCAGACACTGGACTGGCGTGAAAGACATCTTCCATTACCTTAAGGGTACTACGGATTTGGGCTTGTTCAATCCCTACGGATCCTCGAGTGATACCGCACCCATTGCTTCTCGAGTCGATTTTCGCCTTTGGTTATGCCAACACATGATACTTATTTGATCCGCACAAGGCGCGTTCTCAAATGGGTTATGTCTTTACCGTTTGAGGCACCGCAATCTCTTAGAGGTCAACTAAACAGACCTTAGTTGCTACTTCGTCTAACCATGCCAAAATTCTCGCCTTACATGAAGCAACTCGGAATGCTTTTGGTTGAGAGCAGTTGTGGGCCATATTCGAAGCTCCTGTGATCTTTATCTCGCCGTTGATGTCTCGATGACAATCTTTGAAGACAACGTAGCATGCATCAAACAACTCAAGAAGGGTTACATTAAAGGAGACAACACCAAACACATTGCATCGAAGTTTTTCTTTTCACATCAACAACAAGAGCATAAGAAGATTGATGTCACATCCCGGCTCGGGGCGGACCACTTCCCGGGCCAGTTCCACCACCGTAGCACGATATTGTCCGCTTTGGGCATTGACCACACCCTCATGGTTTTGTTTCTGGGATCTCATGAGCAACTTCCTAGTGGGTCACCCATCATAGGAGTGCTCTAGCCCCCTTCTCGCTTAACTTCGGAGTTCCTACGGAACTCGAAGCCAGTGAGCTCCCAAAAGGCCTCGTGCTAGGTAGGGATGGGAATATACATTTAAGGATCACTCCCTTGGGCGATGTGGGATGTCACAATTGAAGTCACGTAAATCCGTTCACAAGACAATCTGGCAGACCTCTTCACCAAATCGCTGCTGAAGACGACGTTTCAGAAGCTTGTTCATGAAATTGGTATACGTAAACTTTTTGAGTTATAACATTGCTATTTCTCTTTGGAATTGTGTCAAACTCAAGGAGAGTGTCCTGAATATACTTGCTTGATCTTAATGTACTCTTTTTCCCTACTATTAGGAGCATTTTTCCCATTGGGTTTTTGCTACCTAACTAGGTTTTAATGAGGCACCCACATTGGGCTGGTCATATCCCTGATGACGTCCCATAAACGTTTCTTTTGACTTTGCATTTCTCATGCATTTTTCCTTAGACTATGGATTTTGTCCCTCCTCGGGTTTTTGCCATAGCCTTAGGGTTTTTTAGTGAGACTTACTACTTATGCAAGTTCCTACCTTATTGAGAATAAGCGTTGTTCCTTAGAATCAGTGTCGACGAGTCGACTTTCTCAACTTCTACATGATGCTAAATCTACCTTGAGCATTTACACACTCAAGGGGAAGTGTTGCAAACTTTCCTAGTTTAAGTGTGATTGTGTAAATTCTAGATTAGATTTGATTCTAGTTATCATTTCCTATTACAAGTTGTATTACTTGGGGATGAAGGACTATCTTCTCTCTTTTTACTACTATAAATAAATGCACAATGTAGGAGGGATAACACACATTCCCCTACAATTCTACAAACACATCTCTCTCAATTTCTCTACCCTTGCCGCCGGCTCTGTTCCCTTTATCATATAAAATAGGCTACAACACATTCGACTGTTTGATTTATAAGGTGGGAAATTAACGGTAAAATAATAATAATAAATTAAAATAGGAGAAATACCTCCCCGACTGCTGAAATCCCTGCTAAGGCATATGCTTCCGCTAGTAGGTAGAGGGTTTAAGCACACATTCCCATTCGTCTTCCCCGCCTACCACCACCGCCTACACTCCCACCTTTCCCGCTCTCTCATGGCCGCCACTACTTCACCTAAGCGAGTCGGGACCCACAACGGCAGCTTCCACTGCGACGAAGCCCTCGGCTGCTTCATGATTCGCCTCACAGACAAGTTCTCCAACGCTAAAATCGTCCGCACTCGCGACCCCCAGGTTTTCAATCCCTTGCCCACTTTCTGTTTGGTTTCCGAGAAAATTGATGATAAATTAAGTTGCTTGGTTGAAATTCGAATCATTTGCAGCAATTTGTGATTTCTTATTGTCGTTGTTATTGTTTGTTTGAGGGTTTTAGGTTTTGGAGGGTCTGGATGCTGTGCTTGACGTTGGGGGTGTGTATGATTCTAGTCGGGACCGATACGATCATCACCAGAAGGGTTTCGAGGAGGTTTTCTGGCACGGGTTTAAGACCAAGCTGAGCAGTGCTGGTCTGGTTTACAAGGTATTTGCTTCAAATGGTCATATCTGTTTTTAGGGATTTAAGTAATGGGAATTTCATATGTGTAACTTTACTCGGGTTAAATCTGTTTGTAGCATTTCGGGAAGGAAATAATAGCGAAGGAGCTTCAGGTCGATGAAGGTCACAACGATGTGCAACGGTTGTTCTTGGCTGTGTACAAAAGCTTTATGGAGGTACTACTAAATTCTGCATCTTTTCTTCGTATTCTATGCGAATGTAGAATGGGGGCCGTGCTACCTTTAATTTTTAACTACATTTGAACTCGAATGGAATCGTTGATGCTGAGAGCCTGTTATGTTATAAATTAGAACAAAAACCATTATGAGGCCATTTTGCCCTGATTCTATAAGTTTTTATTGAAATGTCATTTGTCATTACTCATTACTGGTTTGGTACTGAGGTGCTTTTTAAAAAAGTGAGTATCAAAAAAAGCTGGGAGCTTTTTTGTGTTTGGTAAACATTCAACTTCAGCTTTTTTTCATAGTTTTGGGTGAAAAAAAGCTGAAAGTTCAAAGCAGCAAAAGCTAGCTTTGAAAAACCGGCTTTTTTTGCTTCCGCAGCTTTTGTGCAAACCTAATTTGCAAGAGGCGCTGAGCCTTTAATGAAACTTTCAAACACCCAAAATGACGTTAAACAATTAAATAATTACACATAATACCAACTGGAAAACGTCGCCGACTTCAATTGGGAGGTCGTCCTCGTCGATCTCGCCACAACGCCGTTCACACCTAACTTCAACAATCACCGTTATTGACCTTGGATTCCCTAGGACATTGTTTTTGCCTTTGTCCTTCCTCCCATCTCTTGTCCGTCCTCTCTCACTCCCATGCCAACAAAATCGCGCTGAGAAATACCACCATCTTTTCCGACGAGGACCAGATTCGGTTTTGGCATCGTAGATTTACCCAGATTTCCTAGATTGCACCGCTTACAGGCGACTTATCTTTGTATTTCTGCAAATTAGGAGAGCCCAGATTGCCCAGACGGACACCAAAACTCAATTATTCCTAATACCCAAAATTAAATACAGGAAACTACTTCGTATGATCAAATTCACACTACAGTTTCAAAAAGAAAAAATGATTAGTCCCGGAAGAAGAAAGAAACCAACATCCTGGAGCGTTGGCCCTGCCCGATGTATATAATGAACTCCTCGAGCAGCTAGACCAGGTATGTACTGCAAATCAGATGACAAGTGAGAGAGATTGAGGAATGGAGCAGAAAATAAAAAAGAAGAAGACGGAGCAAAATAAAATAAAAACTGAGAAAATTGGGGTTGTGGGGGAGACTTCTAGAGACATGTTTTTGGTTTTTGGAAAGTCTGGTTCAGTAGTGGGGTAGTGGGAGAGACTTCTCGATGCAGTTGGAGAAAATAAAGGGGGAAGACTTAAGAAAATTAAATTAATGGCACATCTAGTGTTATACCTTTTTTGGTCATTTCACATAGTCACAACTGTTTTACATAAAAGTTTACCAAACACTATAATACTGCTTTTTTTCTTTCCAAAAGCACTTTTACAAAAAAGTTTACCAAACACTCTGCTGCTTTATTTCACAGCTGCTTATTCTCACAGCACAGCAGAAGCTGTTTTTTTTTCAAAGCACAACAATACCAAACCAGCCCTCAGTTTGGTTTCTTAAATGTTCAGCAGTTTCATGTTGACATGAATTCTTGTTATTCCAACTGTGTTTTTGAAACTTTCGATTACTTGTAACAGGCAATTGATGCTGTTGACAACGGGATAAATCGGTATGATACGGACCAGCCTCCAAGATATGTGAATAATACACACTTGTCTTCAAGGGTGGGCAGGTTGAATTTGGACTGGATAGATCCTGATCAATCATCTGAAAAGGAGAATGAAGCCTTTCAAAGAGCAATGGAACTTACGGGCAGCGAATTTTTAAGTGTACGTCTTCCTATCATTAAGACTGGGCGGATATGTAGAATTTGCTCATGTTTAATATGTTTCTTTCAAGTCCGAGGACAACCAAATTAAAGAAGGGTTGAACGCTTTAATGGGGATGTGATTTAGTTGGAATTTTTATTTTGCATCCCTTTTCAATGACTTTGTTTTTCAAGATTTCAGAGTGTCCGTTTTCATGCAAAATCATGGCTACCAGCTCGATCTATCGTGATGGAGTGTCTCTTAGCAAGATGGAGTGTTGATCCAAGTGGTGAAATCATGGTTCTGAATCGATTTTGCCCTGTAAGTATGCAATGCTGTATTATTATTTTTTTGGTCAGTTAAATACTCTTAGGTTTAAGCTTTCTCATATCGTTGTCTAATGCTAATGCTATTAATTTTACAATTTCTTCATTACGTTCAACTGTTTTTAGCGGTTTATATGATTTTATTCCCCACAGTGGAAGCTTCATTTATTTGAACTTGAAGAGGAAATGAAGATTGAGCCGCCCATCAAATATGTTCTCTATCAGGTACCTTTATTTATCTGGTGTCCTTGCTCTTTTTTTTTTTTTTTTTTTATATTTTTTATCTTAATAATTTTTCCTTCCATTGATCTGTATAAAGTATAAATGCATTAGGTGGTAGAAAGGAGATTAGGGAAATTCCTGCTTGTGACTTTGTTATGTGCAAAGAAAATATTAGGAAACCGGAGTCACAATAATGGATATAATACATGTTAAGAAAGTATTGGCATTACAAAACTTGTTTACCTGTAAATATGCAAGTTCTTTTGACGCAATTCGAAATATTTTTAGCTTCTTTACAGAGCTGTCGGAAATGTGAGTAGATTTAAAGAACATTTGTTGGGATCATTTGGAAGTGTAGTGTGTACTTGCATGACTTTCTGGCCTCATTTCTAGTTTACGATATGTCTCCTTTCTTAGGAAAAAAAAAAAAAAGAATGTTTTCTGTCACCTTTACGTTTCATTTAATTATGAAGCTAATAATATGTCTGGAATTTTTACATGGAGAAGAGTCCCTAATTTTAATATTAGAATAAAAAAAAAAAAAAACGATATGCAGGACGATAGAAGCAAACACTGGAGAGTTCAAGCGGTGGCAGTCGCTCTTGATAGATTTGAGAGCCGAAAGGCTCTTGCATCACCATGGCGGGGGCTTAGGGATGAGGAGCTCTCAAAGGAGACTGGGATTCCCGGATGTGTTTTCGTTCACATGAGTGGATTTATTGGAGGAAATCAAAGTTATGAAGGAGCTGTTGCCATGGCAAAAGCGAGTTTGAAGTCTGATTGAGCAGATTGACTTGCATTGGCTTGTTACCAATTCAGATTACTAAATCTTGGGCATTTCAGTTACTTCTTGGCTAATTTCTCTTACTTTAGCCCGTTTCTTTATTCTCAGGGCCAATTTTGTCTCTCTGTTCGTTTTTTGATATTGTATTCGAAATTTTCCCTATTAAGGTTAACTAAGTAAACATTTTATGCTGCGATTTGAACGGGTATATGGATTGTGGAACGTCAATTTTATTGATGTTTGACCTGGAACATGTAATTTTATTTCAGTTGAGCATATATCTATCTGTTTAGCCCTTTTACATCATTATTCAGGTGTTTTCATAATACTAGTTGTCTTAAATGTGTGCTAACAAAATCTAGTTTCTCAATTCCCGTCATGCCACGAGATGGGAATAAGCCTGAGACGAGAAAGACTTCCATGAGACGGAGCGGACCGCAGCCATTAGAGTGCGGTAGAATACAGGTTGCACCGCGACACCTCCAAGGGGTCCACCACGCACGTACATACATGACAAGTGTCTCTCCTCTCGCACCAACAGTAAACCGCGTCGTGACACACAGCTCACAAGTCAGTGAAGTGAAAAGTGAGAGCCTTCTCCCATAAACCAAAATACCAACCAGCAGCTATGGCCACACTCACTTATCCCGCCGCGGCCGCCATCAGAACCACCAAACCCACCGCCTCATCATCTCTCAGAAAACCCAATTCCATCATCCCCATCAAACCCAATTCCATCTCCCCACTCAAAACCCTAAACCTCACCTCTAAACCCGCCACCTTCTCAATCAAATCCACCGCCTCCTCCGACCACTCCTGCACCGCCACAACCACCATTACCACCACCACCTCCTCCTCCCTAACGCTCAAATCCCGCCTCCAAAATGGCGAGACCCTCTACGGCCTCTTCCTCCTCTCCTTCTCCCCCACCCTCGCCGAGATCGCCGGCCTCTCCGGCTACGACTTCGTCGTCGTCGACATGGAGCATGGCCCCGGCGGCATCCCTGAAGCCCTGTCCTGCCTCCACGCCCTAGCCGCCACCCAAACCCCCGCCATTCTTCGCTTACCCGAGACCTCCGCAACTTGGGCCAAAAAAGCCCTAGATCTCGGCCCACAAGGCATCATGTTCGCCATGATCGAATCCTCCAAGGCCGCCAAGAAGGCCGTCTCCTACTGCCGCTTCCCTCCCGCCGGCGTCCGCGGGTCCGCCCACACGGTCGTTCGCGCCTCCAACTACGGCATCGACGAGGGGTATTTGAGTAATTACGAGGACCAGCTGCTGATCATGTGCCAGGTGGAGAGCGAGGAGGGCGTGAAGCACGCGGAGGACATCGCAGCCGTCGATGGAGTCGACTGTGTTCAGATGGGGCCGTTGGATCTGAGCGCCAGCATGGGGTACTTGTGGGACCCCGCGAACAAGAAGGTGAGGAAAATAATGGAAACGGCCGAGAAGGCCGTGCTGGGGTCCGACCCGAAAGGGGGTGGGGCCTACTTGGCTGGCTTCGCTATGCCCCATGACGGGGCTCGCGATTTGGGGACACGTGGATACCACATGGTGTCGGGAGCCGTCGATGTAGTCCTGTTTAGGAGCGCGGCGTTGGAGGACGTGAAGGGGTTCAAGATGAGCTTGATGGACGGTGCAGATGATGAGCAGGAGGACGAGAAGGATGCTGATGAGAAGTACTGGAGCGAATGAAGGGGGAGATTATTGAAAGCTTTCTTTTTAGGCGGGGAGAAATATTGACGAAAATAATTAGAATTTTGGACTCGCTTATTTGTAAATTTTGAAGTTTCTTTCTTTTGTGGTGTACGGGTCATGGGTGTTTTCATAATGAAGGTCAAATTGCCGGCCAAATTACATAATTAGAGGGATTGGATTGGAGGCAAAGATACACGGTGATTTTCGTACTCTTATTTTCTTCTTATGCACTCTTAGCTTGGCAAATGTTGAAAAAAGAATATGATCAGAAATTCAAAATCCCATACGTTCCAATTCCTGTCTAGTTTCTTTAAAATACACAGATTTCAAAATTTACATTTTGAAAAAGAATTTTATGGGTTGGAATATAAACTTTCAATCCAACTTGCAAAGTAAAATTGTCCTTCAATTTATCTTATTAATTCAATCCTAAGATTAGGAAACGGAAAAAAAAAATGCATCAGCAAAAGTCGCTTATTTTTTTTAATTGTTAAAAGTTACTAGTTTTTTTTTGTTTTTTTTTGATAAAATGACAATGGAAGTGAGTTAGATGGTTAAATTTTAAAAAGAAAGTGAATTGGTTGGGATCGAACCTGCCAAGTTGCGTAAACATTGGTACCACGAATAAGAAAAGGCATTGCAAGTGTTTTTCTTTATAGCTGGCTTATATGCACTCTGCTTCTAGATTATATAGGTCGTGCAGCGTTAAGAAATTTAATTTGGCAAATAAAGGGGATTATTCATATATATTTTTATAAATGATTATACTCGTGGGTTAATATTAACTTGGGGATGGGGCAGTTAATGACTAACTAACGAGTCTGTTTACCATGTGCAGTTAATGTATTCTCCAATTACTGTAGACTGATGCCTGCATCAGGTATATTTTTTTCGTACTGTTGATGTTAGAAAATACCAGGATGCTTCATTAAAGTTTCTGTTTTTCCTTCTTTGATTCGACTTGAGACTGAGTTTGTTTTTTTTCTGATCCAACAATTGCCATCTTTGAAATTTGAACTCAGACCAATGTTAACATTCACAAAAGGCTTGTACGTCAATTGATTAAGTGTATTCGCTCATGCACTCGAGGTCCTGATTCAAATCCTCCCTCCCGTCGTATCGCTTATATATAAAACAAAGAGAATGTTAACATTGTAGTATTCCTTACATTTCTAATTTCAAAATGTTTGACATTGCACTCTTGAATTTATGTGAATATGAATTCCATAAAACCAACAGAGAGAATGTTGACATTGTCTTCTTAGTTGAAGAGGAATAATATAAAGAGAAATGCTAAGACGACTCTTTCAAAGTGAGACTTTCCATAGATTCTATGTCACAAGAAATTTGTCATTGTGCCAGGAATACGAGTGATACACCATGTTTCATTATATAAGTGGAGGGAAGTTTTATTTTTTAAGTTGTTAATTTTTTAACACAAGTATCTCACCATTTGTATAATGGCACGTGGTGTACCATCCCTTGTTCCGGGCGCACTAAAAAATTTCTTCTGTGTCACCTCACAGTTTAACGTTAATTTCCGTGTCAACATTATAAAATATTTTACAAAAAATATGAAGTGACAGATAATTCATAGAAATTTCACTTTTAAGAGAGTATGCTTAACATTTTTCATAAATAAAACATCTACATAGAGAATGTAATTAATCATCAATTGTTATTGGGCAATAAAAAAGGTTTGATATGCATGTTCTATTTATTTATTTATCTATCATAGATTTGACTATAATTTAATAAAACCTTAAACAGCCACCAAAGTAGCTGTTACCCATGAGTGCCCTCCTCCTCTGACTGAATCCAGAAGACAAAGCATGTGGAAAGGTGACAGGTTCTCATGTTCTTTCATTTCTTCCCTAGGTGATGATGATCCAATTCAAATGAAAATTTCCAATCCCATTTGGAGTTGAATTCATGCATCACCATCCCAACTTGCCCATTTGACATCATTGGCCATATGTTTTTTGGTTTTCCAATTTCACCCTATCAACAAACTCTTAAGGTAACAACGCACCGTTATATATAAAATTTAAAATGTTTGATAATGCGTGATCAATTTGAGACATTACCAAATATTCTGTATAAGTTTCTCTCGTAACTGATAGTGCCTTGTTTATGTTACCACTTACCAAGAACAAACCTACTCTCCATTAATCTACAAGTATGAGAACGACTTTTTGAAACAAATTCAAGGGATCGGTTATCGCAACTCTTTCTTTGCAAAATTATTAGCAATTATTATTGGTATAGAGTTTGCATATCAATTGGGTTGACATTGTCTTTGGTTGGAAAGTGACTCTTCTAATGTTATTTCTGCTCTCCAATCGACTAATTTCGATCCTCCTTGGCCCCTTCACACAATGGTCTATTTGTTTAGATCGCATTCTGAAATTCCATTCTACGCCTCTCACATATATCGCTAGGGAAACGTTATCGCATACAATTTTGCTAACATGGGCTTCTCTTCTCCAACTTTGGTATAGCATGATTCCCATATGGTGGCGGCTCATGTGCTTTGTTATTAGACTATGCTAGCTTTCTTAGCTTCCGCTTCTCAAATTAGTGTGCATCTCGACATACATGTTTGTCAAACTATCTTATTTTCTTTTCTTAACCTGTGATGTTGCTTGATCTATTTTGCAGATTTACATTTTTAGGTTTGGCTTTAGAGGGGTTAGGTTTCATATCCCCTTTTGTCCCTGTATCTTTATTGTTTTTGTTTATAGAAATGTAAGGTTTATGTTCCCTAGTTTTTTAATCATTTTTTTCTTGTATTATGATGTGTTAGGTTTATGTCCTTCCTGAACAGATGTAATATTTTTGTTTCATTATCAATAAAATTTCTCTCATACCGTCGAAGTTTTTCAAAAAAAAAAAAGAATTCATCTGTAAAAACTTTCCAAATAATTTCATATTAATGACTCGAGATGCAACGGTGGCAATGGTTCTCACCTAAATCCTTCTCTTACATGTCTCCCATCATTTTTTTGTCTAATTTGATACTCAGAAATAAACAAATTAATAAATGTGTAAATATACCCTTTTTTTAATATTCTTTTGATGCTTTACTCTTTTTGAGACAGCTGGCTGGTTTGACATCGAGTCTTTTGACAATCTTAAAAATGTAAACCATTATCTTAATTTGCCCAATCTCACGCAAACCAAGGGGCATTTGGTAATTCTGTCTTCGGCCTGTCTGTCTGCAGCGGAGACACCCTCATAGCCAATAAGACTTGCCCTCCATCCTGTGACTAATTCTTCAAACCCTCTTAAATTCAAGACTCTCAAGTTAGAGAGAGAAGTTAGAGAGAGAGAGAGAGATGACCAATCTCAGAACTCCAAGATTCCAGTTCCTATTGGTTCTGCAGTTCCTCATGTTAATTCAGTCCCAGGTGCTCTGCTACCAGTACAAAGTAGGAGATCTAGACGCTTGGGGAATACCAACTTCTGCAAATCCACAAGTCTACACCAAATGGTCAAAATACCACCAATTCAAGCTTGGAGATTCTCTTTGTAAGTTTCTTCTTCTTTTTTTCTCCAATTCGCATATCTCGGTTAGGTCAGTTGACTTGAGCAGTATGGCTGTTTTATTGCACCCCACTTCAAATCGCCTTTCGCAGTAATGTATAGCGGTTTAGAATATCAAATTGTCGAACAAATCACTAAAACAACAAAAGGAAGACCAAATGGTTTCATTTCTCTCGTGTGACGGCCAGAACAATGTCCCGGCCCCATTGCAACAAGTTCGAATACAATAGTTTAGAATATCGCCTTTCTCATTTTGGTTCTCAATATGCAGTGTTCTTGTACCCACCAAGTCAAGACTCGGTGATTCAAGTGACAGCACAATCCTACAGCAGCTGCAACCTCAAAGATCCAATCTTGTCCATGAACGACGGCAACTCTCTCTTCAATTTCACCACATTGGGGGATTTCTACTTCACCAGCGGCGAACCGGGCCATTGCCAACAGAACCAGAAGCTCCACATTTCTTTTCTGTCGGGCAATGGCTCTGCTTACTCTCCCTCCTCCGGTCCCAGTGCATTGGATGCTTCCGCTCCTTCTTACCCCACCGTCTTCGGCAGCATCCCGGCTCCGCCTACTTCTGCACCGCATTCTTCTGCACCGTCGCCAAGGTTTCCGGTTTTCGCTGCAGCCGTTGTTGGATTTGGGGTGTTTGCATTACACAGTGGTAATCTTTGAAGAGCTTCAACATTGATGAGTTGAATTTTCTCTCCACGTTTGGACGGTGATTCTTTTTTCTTTTTACCATTAATATTGGTTCAATATTATGGAAGTTGTGGTTTCGTAATTCTTTTTGTTAATTCAATAGAATAAAGCAAATTACCAGAATTACTGTTTATTGGTTTCTTTTGGAGTCCTGAGTTTTCGGAGAATCGTCGGCCGCGAGAAATAGAAACATAATTGTATTAATTATCTGATATTTCAAATTTTCTGGATTGAAAGGGGTGTAAAAGGATATCTTTTACCTCAAAGAGAAAGTTACAAAGTGGGTTACTTTTTTTGTAATCGAGAAAGAACAAGGTGAGGCCGACAGAACCCCGCCCGCTAATTATGGTGGTGACCAGTTATAGTTGTTTATACAATTATTAAGTTTCCAGCTGGATGAGCATGTTGCCCGCCTGCGACGACAGATTTTTTTGACGTGTTTGAAATATGAGAGATACACAATATGTTATTATACAAGTAAAAAGTGGACAAACATTAAAAAAAAAAAAAAGAAACTTTCCTCTACTCACATAATAACGTATAGAGTACCGCTCCATGTTCAGAACATGTTGAAAAATCTCTCACCCATTATGGTGTGACAATGTCTATCTCCATCTTACATTCTTATGTGGGTCCAATCAAAATTATGCAGCACATCATTGATAAAAAATAAATAAAGTGCAAGAAATGAGAAAATTTTATGTCACTCGCACAAATTTTAAGACTCGTATTGCATGAGTGCATTGTCATGGTAACATTTTTTGTTAATAATATAAATATATTTATTAATTTCTCTTTATATGTTCTTGTTTATATGTTCTTGTCTTGTGTCATACAAGTTGTTTTTAAATGCATCGGATCAAAATCAAAGAGTTCAAATTCCGATCCAAAATCTTTCAAAATTATAATTGCCTTTGGTTGCACCGGATGCACACACGCGACTACCAGGAAACAGCAGCAGTAAATAACGATCAAACATCATACGCTCAGAACTATAGTAACTGTAAAACATTGCATGCTCGATTATGTATGGCACAGAAGTACACTATCTAAGCCTCGTTATACTACCGTTTTTTTCTTCTTATCTTAATACTAAAAAGAGGTAAACACATCTGACAAAATCGACGACGATCACGGAGTCCCTCTCAACCTCATTACATTACTATCATAATCCGAGCAAGGGCCGGGCGGGACTTCCTTTCGACATCTCAGTACAAACAACGGAATGCTGTTTTGGTTGAGTAATTGTGATGGATCTAATGGATACTCAACCGGCCATTTCAACATCCATTGGTGATGGCCTCACTTCAGAAGCAGCATAGGGTGCCTCCGGAACTGCAGGTTCTGAGAATGGACTCCGCATTTCGGCAGCATTAGAGTCGACTTCCATAGCAGAGGGCCTGGGTGGGGAAGCGGGCTGCACCTCCACATCCAGATAAGCGGCTTTGAATCGTGCACGCAGGCCTTCATACACCAATCTTACACCACTCAGTTGATTACCTAGTGATATCCACCTGAAACAAGATAGTTCGGAACAAAATTAAAGAAAAATATAAAACCATAATCCAAAAAATGGACGTCACTTTGGGACAGATGTGAATAGCCACCCCGCGTGGCTAAAAGTACGAAAGTATCTTGCCTCTCTGTAATTCTTATCCGTCCCCAGACAAGATGGGAAGCAAAAAATGCTCATAAATGGGATGTCTGTCTGCAAACGAGTGGAGGATTAGAAAGCTTGATCTTCAACTAAAGGCCCCATAGACAACAAGAGGGAATAAACAATGGTAAACACATTATAATTACCCGAAAGAGTTATAATGGTTATCTACCCTCATTAGCATGATACCAGACTTTGCCTATACGAGTTGTAAATCAAATCTCTTTTAACCTACGAAACCTAAAGACAATGCTAGATTCAGATTGTCACTGGTTGTCATAGGATCCTCTACTACCCTCATTATCAATTCATGCAAAAAGTCACTACTTACTACGTTGGTGATCAACAACAATGAAGGAACTTCATTTAACAATTACAACCGGTAGTCAAGAAATCATACCCTGCATGAGTATTGTGCATGCGAGCAAACAGTTCTAGCTTTCTTGTCCTTGGACTTACCCTCTCCAGCAAAGGATACATCTGCAGGAGTGTACATAAAGACAATAATTAAACAGATAATGATAATATAAAGACGATAATCATGATAAAACTATCTAGAAGAAGGCAACAACTTCTAGATTACCACCTCTTAAATTGTGAGGGAAAAAGTACAAATTATATTATTGTTCACCCTGTAAGCGCATTAGGAAGAACTATATTTGAATAGGAATTTCACTGCAGAATTAGACGAAGTATATTCCCCTAACCTCATCTGGCTTACGGCTTGTCTCTCTGACCTCGGCAACAATGACATCAGTATCGATATTTCTATTTACTAAGGGTTCCCCCTTTATTCCAACAAGACAATGCTCCTTGCTATGATTAAGCCAGTGGCCAGTCCGCCCTGTTCTAATTATTCGTTGGAGTTGATTAGTCTTTACCCAAATTATCTCCTCAATTCGCTTGTATCCCCAAATTTCTAAACTGCAAGAAGGAGGGTGGTATTTCAGTGAGCCAAAGCCAAAGAATAAGCAGATCCAATTCAGCATCTTTGATTATATGTATCAGGAAACATATAGTTGACAGATGGCCAAAGTATACACCTACCATTCATGCCATCAGACCATCTGTCTGCAACGCTGGAACATTAAGATTGCGCATTTCATCGTCAGCCATTGTCCCATAGGGCAATTCCATATGAATGTCCCATGGTGGATCTGCCATTATCACTCCAAATTGCCCTAGAATGTCCATTCTAAAGTTGCGTATATCACAGTTAATCCACTGTGGTTGACCAAGTTCAACCTCAGAACAGTATTCAGCACGCTGAGGCTTTAATTGTCTAGGGGGACCGAGATCTCGAGGCCCCATCATCATGTGTGAGACATCAGGTGTTGGATCAAGCTCATAGTGGACATACTTGCACGTCTAACAATGAAGAGAAAAGTGTAATACTTCATGAAAAATAGTCATTAGAATAAATTTAGTTTATCACTCAAGTAATGGGATGGGGGTAACGTTTACCTTCATGTGACGACAAGTATCTAGAAAAGAACAGTCTCCTAAATTGACATCAGTATGTAGAGCGATTATTCGCCTAAAATGAACCTGATAAAAGAGAGAATAAAATGACAAGTGAAAACCTAAATAGTTTTTAAGTACTAAGATCGAAGTTATTTGCAGTAATTTCAGGATAAAAATTCGAAATACAATCACCAAAAAAAACTTCGAATAAGTTCACATAAAAATAACTAAGTGAATAGGAAAATAGCGAATACAGATATATTTCCATTTCTGAAACAGGAAAAACCAATTATACAATCCTCCAAAAGGGGATGCTGCAAGTCAAAATTAAAACAGAGTTCATTCATTTAGTACCATTACACTTGCCAGCAGGAATTTTTGGGGTATTTCAGCACATTATTAGCTAGTTAAAAACCCTAGGTGCAAACATAAACATTTAGAGTAGATGCATGCTCAAATTGAAATGGTGCAGTGCAGAAAAAACAATGATAAGCAAGAGGCAGCATTCTGATTTCAGGAATTAAGAAATCATGACCAAATGCCTGTTTAGTGCTCATAAGAACAGCTAACTCATTATATCTTACCGACCTTCTCACAAGCAAGGAATTAGACTGACGACGGCAGTCCTCCTTTGTTAAGGATGAGCAATATTCCTTCAATTGTGAACCACCTTTAGTTTTGAACTGAAACAAAAAATACAACTGACTTCAGACTTTCCTGCTGGTGCAACCAGTCCCGTAAAATTAAGAAGTTGAAAGCTTGAGCATTTCTAATGTGCAAGCAATGAGTCCACGAAATAATTGAGTCCCAGATGTAACATGCAGAACAAACTGTACGCAAAATAATATGTTCTGGACAAATCACCAAAAGTCGCCGCCTCATTAATTACAGAACCCAAAAGCATTATTTTGGTTCTCTTGATCAACAAGTTGAAAAGGAATATGAAAAAAATCACATTAATACTTATTAGGCTTAAACTCACATATGGTCCACTGTTTATGGGTAACTTTTGGTGTGAATGTAACACCACCAAATGTTAACAATCAACCCGTATCATAACACATATATTTACTGATACCATACCCTATAGTATAAACCCGTCACCACCATGTGTTACAGTGCTAGATTGGTAAGACCACATGGTGGTGGGCATGGTGGCATTACCGCCCAAGAAAAAAATTTCTCGTGGTTTATCCTATATGAAAAGGCAAGTCTCAATTCTTCTAAAATCATCAACACTAACTCCAGTGGTCTACACCTCTTACCAATTTTAGTTGAATCTCCTATTTCGATGAATTTGTAATAAAGCATCCACGAGCATCATGTGCAGGAACATTATGGTCATTTCACACCCACATCACTATTCACAAATGGTCCAAGTGGATGGTAATATATGTCGCGAATCAAATGAAGTGGAAGGTAAGTCACGTGCTTCAATTTGTTTAACAATATACTCGTGGTCTATGCCAATCACCAGTTTTAGTCAAATCTCCAATCTTTTTAACAATACACATTGACGAAAATTAGAGATTTTACTAAATTGTGAAATGACATAGCTCACAAGGGCGATATTACCAAAAACAGGACTTCCCATAAACCTTTGACACATAAGGTAAACCACATGACCGTCTGTACAGCCTACTTATTGTTTCGTTAACAGACAGGAAATAGTTTTGACATATAGCAGATTTCCAGGTTAATCGGGTAGTCTTTCACAGAAAGAACCATGAATTTGTTAAGATGACAATACAAATAAAAACAATGGCATTGACAAACCTTGGCAGCTACAGCAGTCTCCTTCGCAGTTGGCCGGTGAATGAGGTCCAAAATCTCCTCACCAGTTTTTGATTTCTGCAACTCCCTAAAAGTCTTCTTATTCAGCAATGCCTCAACATCCTTCAGTTCCTCCTCTTCACTCTGCGGCTTATACGACACCGAATTGGGGCTATCCATTGTTGCATTTGGCCCCATACTATTAGCTCTATGCATTGGAGGAACACCACCCATCCCTCCAGGCATTCCCATCATGCCCATAACTCTAGGACTAGGAGCACCCCTTGGACCCATAAATGAACCCGGTTGTCCACTCCCAGGGAACATAGGCGGCAAACCGGACATGTGAGTATCATTAGGGTTCATCCACATGTCTTGCATTGGCCTTGAACTAGGCCCTCCCATCCCAAACACCCCTCCACCACTATCATCACCTCCGCGGCCGCTAGTCACCACTTGCTGCTGACTCTGACTCAAATTCCCATCTCCCGAATTTGAATCTCGAATCTGAAATTGCTTGCTTTCAGGCAATTCCTTCATCAGCCGAGTCCGGTCAATCCCCAAAACCATAATCCTCGACTTACCACCCACCACAAACTCCTCCAACTCAACCCCACCATTCTCCTCCAACATTGACCTCAGCGCCATCTCCACCGCCAATATCGCCCCGGACTCTCCTCCCATCTCGCGCAGCGCCGCCTTCTCCTCCGCAGTCGCTTTCTGGTCGCTCTCGAGCTTTCTCAACACCGCCGACGAGTCCATTCGACAAAAGGGCACAATTTCAAGCAAGCAAACCGCCACCATAGCCCGAACCAGAGACAATGGATTCCCCATCTCATCAATGGGGCTGAATTTCTCCGGTGCGGGTTGGTGGGTTGGCTTCGAATTCGCCTGTTTCGGAGAAAGCTTCGGGCTTTGCTCAATTGGGTTTGTGAGTTTTGGCTCAGGGGACGGTAGGCGGCTGCGCTGGGCTTCTGGGGTCGAAGGGAGAGCGGGTTCGACCGGGTTTCTGGGGTTTGGTTTGGAATCTGGGAGAGGAGGCGTTGGAGTAAAAGGTCGGTCGTTGAAGGCGGAGAGGACCTTGAGAGAGAGATCAATTGTGGGGACGATGGTGGGGACGATTTGGGATTGGAGGTAAGACAGGAGTTCGAGCTGGGTGGTGCGCTGAGACTCCATTCGAGCTTCGAGCTGTTGAGCCATGGTTCTGATGCCAGCTATGGTGGCTTCGTCTCCGCCTTTCGATTGGGTCTCCATTACTGCTGCTGCTGTAGTTTTCTCTGTGTAAGTGACTGAGACTTGGGTGAGGTTTTAGAAGGTGAAGCCGCTGAAGCTAAACCTCAAAACACAACTCCCCAGTCCCAGGGAAAAGCGGAGGATGTTGTATTGGTGGGGACGGGCCTAATTGGGCTCATTTGTCTGGGCCGAGGGTGGGGCCTTGATTTCAAATTTTGCCCATCGGGCCGGTCAGCCCAGTTAGGCAACCTCCAACCGAAGGTCTAGAGGGCCGAAAATAATCCAAAAACAGTCTCCAACCAAGAGCAAGGCCAAATGGCTCGTGGGCCCCACTGGACAAAAAAGGGCCAAAGGGCCAACCGGTTACCCCAATTGAGCCAGTCAGCCAGCCCCGGGCAGGGCTCTATTTTTGAATCCTCAACGACTAGCTAACGTCAGTTATCGTTGGTTTTTTTTTTTTTTTTGGGCCAAATTTTTTTTAAAAAATTCTAATTTTTTCCTATAAATACCTAAATCATTCCTTCACCATTCCTACACCATTTCAATTCTCATATTTTCTTACATCTTCCAAAAATATTTCCTTCAATTTTTTCAATAATTTTCAAATGGCCTCGTTTGCAATGAAAGGTAGGGCTTGGACCTGAAAAGAAGATGAAGCTCTTTGCAGGGCTTATAGATGGGTGTTAGAAGATAGTGTGAGGGGGAGTTCTCAAACAAGTGAAGGTGTTTGGACTCGTGCGTCCAAAAAATACTTAGAGTTCTACGAAGACACCACCCCACCGAATATCCGAAACCATGATAGTTGTTCTTCAAGATGGAAGAAACATCTTCAGCCAAGTTTGAACAAATGGCATCAAGCACTGTTAGTAGCCGTAAGTAGACATGAAAGCGGCGCTAATTACTACGACGAAGTAAGTGTTTTCACAATTTATTTTAAATATTTAATTATATTACATTTAATTTCATAAATTAATTTCCTTTAATTTTTGTAATTATATTTTCTAGGTACACCAAGCGGAGGAATTGTGTATCGAGGGCAGCTCGAAACCCTTTCAGTTTCACGGTTGTTGGGAAATTTGTAAAGGGTGGGTATTATTTGAAGATCCACCTCAACATATAGTAGGTCCTACGCCGGTGTTTGGAACTACATCCTCAGCTGTAGATATGGATGAAGATGGATCTCCTACCATTCAACAAACAAGGGTAGAAAATCTGTCTTCGGGGGAAGGTTCCATACCTAAGGCTATGGGACGAAACAAGGCCCGAAGGTCGAAGAAAACAGGAAGTGGCGGCCTCATTACGATTAATGGCGGAGCAAAATGCCGTTGTCGCGGAAGAAAGGAACCGTAGGCATGAAGAACGTGCCAAACAAATACAAGAAGAGATGGATGATAAGAATATGGAAAGGAACACTTCGAATTACACTCTAATGAGTAAGGCCTATTTTGATAGGAAAAAAAAAGATATTATGACCCGCGACAGTTGTTGACCTCTGACTATACTCCTACAATGGCAGATGATGAAGATGATGTTGATTATGGATATTAAATTTAAGTTGTTGTAGTTTTTAAATTTAAGTTGTAGTTTTTAAATATAAGTTGTAGTTTTTAAATTTAAGTTGTTATAGTTTTTAAATTTAAATAATAAAGGGGCTTTTAGATCCAGGTCCAAATATATAGAGTGTTTTAGGAGTGAGTCCAATTATCCAATTAGATGTTTTTATTTCTTTTATATTTATTTTATATTTTCTAAAAATATTAAAAATCAATTAAAATATTTTAATATTATGCATTTTCCAACTTCAAAATATCTAATTAATATCTTATAACAAAAAAAACTAATATACTAACATAAATCTATCTGCAAAACATTCTACCCTAACTCAAGTAGCAAATATATGAATGTATATTATACCTATAAGTGAGATATGAAACCTAACTAAAAGGTAGAAAAAAACAGAATATACCTACAAGCAAGGCACATTAATCTGTGACAGGTTGATTATGAAAAAGAATCTGTCATATAGGTAGATAAATACAATTAACCTGTGATATAGGTTGATTATAAAAATTAAAATAAAATCTATAAATGGGTTAAATGTGACAGCCCGTCCCGAAAAATTTATTCATGAGGATGTGAATTGACGAAATTGCCCTTGAGCGTTGCATGGGAATTTCATATTTGGAGTTTTATTTGGTAACCCTAGTTGAAGATTTGGATTTTTGGAGTAACCATGGTTATGTTGAGGCTTAGGTGGAAGTGTGAGGACCACACGTACACAACAAACCCTTCCTATCTCTCTCTTCCGTGGACTCTCTCTTTCCTCTCTCTCTCGGACTTGCACTCTCTCTCTCTTCCCTCTACGTACGAACAAGCAGATAAAGGGACCCAAACCTTGTAGATCGAAGGATCCAAGGTCACCATTGTGTTCCTGAAGTCCATATGAGCACATCCATACCATTTTCAGGTAAGGAAACCTTTGATATCATGTCGAAACTGTAACCCCGATTTGAGGTACTATTCATGCTTACGTAAAATGTTGATTTTTAGGGAATTTCAAGCTCATAGGGAGCTTGAAGAGGTCATAAGGAAGCTCGGAGTGCTTTGTTGGAAGAAATTAGACGTCGGGATCGTGAGTTTCGAAGTTGGCCGGTTTTCTTGAATTTCTCCGGCGAGATCCCGTGAATTTTGGAGGTATGAATGTGTTCTTCTTAGTGAGAGGTTTCATTTGGTACAAATTTCATGCATTTTGGTGGAAAAATGAGTGAGATATTAGGTTTAGAAGATTTTCCAGAAATCGGCGAACAGTCGCCAAACAAAACAGAGAATATTCCGTCAGTTTTGACGGAATATGCTAACGGCGTTAGCTGACGCCGTTAAGAATCTAACGGAATATGCTAGGATTTAACGGAATATTCTCTAACTGCCATTACCGACGCCGTCAGTGTGCCTGACACGTGGCTGCGTGTGGGGGCGCGTCTGGTCGTGCCTTGGCCGGCCCGTGATGGCTCGTGGGTGGTCAGAAAATTTTTCTAAAAATTTGGGGATGTTCGTGAGGTTATGTAGATCTCGGTGGTATATTCATATACCCAAATTGAGCATTGTATGAGAGGTTATTATCTAGTTTTGTTTATGTGCTTTTAAATGATGCCTATATAGTTGTTTCTCATATAGGCAAAACTTATTCGGAGGACGAGCGTAACAAGGCTAGGCGCGGGGGTTACGACCCGACTACATATCAGTGAGTGGGCTTTTATTTTCAGTATGTGTGTGTGTGTGTGTGTGTGTATATATATACACTTGACGTTTTTCCCAGAAAACGTGTTTTAAAGGAAATGTGATTTGAAATGCCATGTCATGCTCGTATTATTTATTAGCATATGCATTATCATAATTATGCATATTGTTGCATGGTGCTGCGGAGGCCAGGTAAGCCACATGTGAGTATATCATGCTGGTAATGGTTATGAGATGAATGGTGATGTTATGATGCATATTGAGCTCATTAATCTACACCCCGGTATTAGTGCTCCCGCCCAGAGTTAGGCGCATAGTCCTTCACGTGATGTTTACCTCCCGCACCACACGCTCATCTTGGATCCAAGTTAGGTGCACAGTTCTGTCGTATAGACAACTTTCAATGGGTTCGACTCGTAGGTGACCCGCGATTTTTCACACAGTCTTCATGTGATCGTAGCACTAAAGCGTATTATTATTTTTATACCCAGTCCTGTCGGTCAGACCACGTGAGGTGGTTTCGACTTGTGTGCAGATATGTATATACATGATGAGATATGTGACATATATACATGATGAATTATGTGATGAGATATGAGATTGAGATATGATTAAAATGAGCTCTAGATTTCGCCGTATAGATCACGTCAGGTGACTTCGGCTAGTATACGAGTTATATTGAATTGCATCACCTGGCTTACATTTGTGATATTATGAGGCATTGAGCATGGCATACATATATTTATGTGGTTTTGGATACAGTGAGCATGGTTTTGAATTATATTTATATACATATATATGTATCCTATTTTTCTGGGAAATTATACTGGTTTTCCAGCGAGGGGATAACGTTTTTGATATCGTATGATTTTAGAAAACCTTTGTTTTTGCCCACTCACGTTTTTGTTTTGCGCCCCTCCAGGTATTAGGTAGCGTTTGTTGGTGGCTTACGATGATTCAACGGAGGTTCTGATAGACATCCTTCATGTAGGACCACTTTCGGGTGTTATTTAATTAGTACTTTGATGCTTGACTGCACTTAGGCTAGTTAAGCTCTGGTTGTGTAATTCACACTTATTCTCGCACTAGCATGCTATCTTAACTAGGATTGCTAGTTGCTCGGTTTCAATTTGTTCGTATTTCCCTTATTAATCTTGCTTCCGCACTATGCTTATGGTTACATCATGCTCACATGACGGCCAGCACGCCTCGATCTCGGTCGGGGTGTGTCAGTTTGGTATCAGAGCTCTAGGTTGCAGTCATGCATATTTTGTGAATTCCCTAATTATTCTTGATGTCTTCTGTCAGAACTATGCCGCCTCGTAGAGAGCCACGTCGTTCAACTAAACCTAGTTTCCCTGATATTTCTCAGTTAAGGGAAGCTATAGCCAATGCTATACAGTCTGCGTTACGTCCTGCAAGATTCCTCTTGAGGTTGTATACAATTTGAAGTTGAATCATTTTATGGGAAATGAAAGGCCTGAAGGTGCAGAGAAATGGTTTAATCATGTGGAGAAGACCTTCCAGGTAATGCAAAGTCAGGGGAATCTTCTTCCTGATAGATGGGTTGAGACGACTACTTGGTTCTTAGCTAAGGAACCTGCATCTTGGTGGGAACTGGAGGCTCGAGCGTTAACTTGAGAGGAAGCAGCTGATTGGGAAGTTTTCAAGAGTTTATTTATGAAAAGATTTATTCCTTCAGCCTACATTGACAGTAAGAAGTAAGAGTTTACCAGTCTGAAACAAGGGAAGATGTCAGCAAATGATTATTACAGGAAGTTCACTGACTTGTCTCGTTATCATCCAGAGGTTGCTGATACTCCGATTGAGATGTTATGTCGTTTTATTTTGGGTACTAAAAAGAAATGGCGTACTATAGCGACTACTACTTACTGTAATACTTACCAGGAGTTCTATGAGATTTTGTTAAGGGTTGAGGACTCAGAGAAGTTGCCCAGTGATAATGAGGAGAGGAAGAAAAGGATAAGAGTCAGAGAATAGATGATAAAGGTAAAGGACATTCATTTTAGGGCCTCGCCAGACTCGGAGTTTTAAGAAAAGTGGCACAAGCTCGAGTTCTTCCAGTGGAGGTTTTAGTGCCACGGGCCAAAAGGGAGGAAGTAGATTTACTGGAGGCCCGAGATTTCAAAGGTAGAGAGATTCAGGTGGTGCTAGTGCTCATTTGTGCCGTAGATGCAATAATCGACATTTTGGAGAGTGTCGTCGAGGTAGCAACGTATGCTATACTTGTGGACAAATGGGACATTTTTCTAGGTATTGCCCTCAGAATCAGCAGCAGCCACAGCAGCCTCTTATGCCACTGCCAGCTTGGACCCAGTAGTTTTCAGGACCTAGTGGTTATGTGCAGGCAGGTCGTGGTAGCACTTATCATTTTCAAGGGGATCCAATTCCTTATCCTTCAGGACATTATTAGTACCATCAGGATCCTTATCAGCAAGGTGGTTATGGCCAGTTTTCAGGGGGTTATGCGCTGTATCAGCAGAGTGGCTATGGTCAGCAGTTTTCAGCTGGTGGATAGCAGTGGTAGTCTGGAGTACAACCTCAGTAGGTGGATGTTGCTGCTAGTAGTGCTGGATCGTCAAGGCAGCACAATCAGTCTGGTCAGGGACGTAGTTCGCATGGCAGAGGTGTTCATGCCAACAGAGGTCAATGAGGAAGGCAACAGACCCAAGGACGTATCCATAACATTTCTCTTCAAGATGCTCAGAACAATCCTGACTTAATCATGGGTACGTTAAATATTCTTGGTTATCATGCTAAATTGTTGATTGATTGTGGTGCTACGCATTTTGTGATTTCTCATACATTTGCTCAGTTGACTCAACCTCAATCTACACCCCTTGGGTATGAGTTAGAGTTTGCAATGCCTAGAGGGGAGAAGTGTTATGTAGATTATTTTTACCCAGGTTGTCCCGTATTAATGGAGGATGTGGTTATGCCAGCTAACCTTGCTCCTTTAGACATTGTGGATTTTGATATGATTTTAGGCACAGATTGGTTGCATTACAATCGTGCCAAGATTGACTGTTATGGGAAATCAGTGACCTTCCATCATCCTGGATTACCTGAGGTTACATTCTTTGGTGAGCCTAGTGGATTGAGGCATGGTATTATTTCAGCTGTGAGAGTCAAAAAATTGTTAATGAAAGGTTGTCAGAGGTACTTGGCTCACGTAGTATTGAATGATGTTGCTCTTATTAGTGTGGAGAATGTAAAGGTGGTTAGACATTTTCCGTACGTCTTTCGTGAAGATTTACCTGGATTACCGCCAGACAAAGATGTGGAGTTCACCATTGATTTACTTCCACGTATGGATCTTATTTCCTTAACTCCATATAGAATGGCTCCTGCGGAGTTAAGAGAATTGAAGATTCAGTTACAAGAGTTGGTTGATAAAGGTTTCATTCAGCCTAGTTTGTCACCTTGGGGAGCCCCAGTGTTATTTGTTTGGAAGAAAGATGGTACCTTAAGGTTGTGTATTGATTATAGGCAATTGAATCGGGTAACGATTAAAAACTGTTATCCATTGCCGCGTATAGACGATCTATTTGATCAACTCAAAGGTGCCTGTATGTTCTCAAAGATTGACTTAAGGTCGGGATACTATCAACTGAAGATTAAGAGTGAAGATGTACCTAAGACGACATTCAGAACTCGTTATGGTCACTATGAGTTTTGTGTGATGCCATTTGGATTAACTAATGCACCAGCAGCTTTCATAGGTTTGATGAATAAGGTATTTCAGCAATACTTGGATAGATTTGTCATTGTCTTTATTGATGACATTCTGGTGTATTCTAAGATGAAATCAGATCATGTTCGACATCTCACTCTAGTGCTGAAGAAATGGAGGGAACATCAACTGTATGCTAAGTTTAGCAAGTGCCAGTTTTGGCTAAATGAAGTGGCATTCTTGGGACATGTAATTTCAGCTCAAGGTATTTTGGTAGACCCTCAGAAGGTAGCAGCTGTAGAGAATTGGGAGCAGCCAAGAACCATCACCGAGGTACGGAGTTTCCTTGGCTTAGTAGGTTACTATCGACGGTCTGTTAAGGATTTTTCAGCTATTGCCTTACCACTTACAAGGTTGACTAGGAAGGAAGTTAAATTTGAGTAGGATGAGAATTGTGAACAGAGTTTTCAGCAGCTTAAGCATTGTCTTACTCATGCTCTGGTTTTGGCACTTCCTGATGAAAGTGGTAACTTTGAGATTTATAGCGATACTTCTTTGAATGGTCTGGGTTGTGTTCTGATGCAACATGGTAGAGTAATTGCCTATGTTTCGAGGCAGTTGAAGTCTCATGAGATGAACTACCCTACTCATGATTTGGAGTTAGCAGCTATCATCTTTGCTTTGAAGATCTGGAGACATTATCTTTATGGTGAAAAGTGTAGGATCTTCACAGATCACAAGAGTCTTCAGTATTTTTTCACCTAGAAAGAGCTTAATCTTAGGCAACGAAGGTGGTTAGAGTTGCTTAGTGATTATGATTACACGATTGAGTATTACCCTGGACATGTTAATGTAGTGGCTGATGCTTTGAGTAGGAAATCCCAAGGTCGGATCAGTGCTTTGTATGCTTCTCGTGTTCCTCTTCTTGTGAATTTGAGGTCTATTATAGTGAAATTGGAATTGGAAGAATAAGAAGAAGTTGTGGCAGAACGAGAAGAAGCCTTACTTGCTAGTTTCCAAGTTAGGCCTATTCTGATTGATCGTATACTCGAGACTCAGATGAATAATGAAGAGATTCAAGAGCTAATTCATTTGAGGAATCAAGGGAAAAAGAAAGATCTCAGAGTTAGGGAGACGGATGGCATGCTTATGCAGGAGAATAGGATGTACGTGCCAAATAATGAGGAGTTAAAGAAGGCAATTCTTGATGAGGCACACATTTCAGCATATGTTATGCATCCAGGAGGAACTAAAATGTATTATACCATTAGGCCATTTTATTATTGGCTAGATATGAAAAGGGAAATTGTAGAGTATGTCCGTAGGTGTGTAGTCTGTCAGCAGGTCAAAGCTGAAAGGAAGAAGCCGTTTGGATTGATGCAGCCACTTCCCGTTCCACAGTGGAAATGGGAAAATGTTACTATGGATTTTGTGTACAAGCTTCCTCGTACATGGAACGGTTATGATGTCATTTGGGTGGTTGTAGATCGGTTTACTAAGTCAGCGCACTTCATTCCAATAAGGGAAAAGTATTCTTTGAACAAATTAGCTGAATTGTTCATCACGAAGATTGTGAAGTACCATGGAGTTTCTATGAGTATTATTTTATATCAAGAACCGAGATTTACTTCTAAGTTTTGGATAGCTTTTCAGGAGGCTCTTGGCATGAGATTACTGTATAGTACAACATATCATCCTCAAACAGATGGTCAATCAGAAATGACGATTCAAACTTTGGAGGATATGCTAAGATCTTCGGTTTTGCAGTTTGGTTATGATTGGCATGCAAAGTTGGATTTAATGGAATTCGCCTACAACAACTGTTATCATTCTAGCATCGGGATGGCACCATTTGAGGCGCTTTATGGCAGAGCTTGTCGTACACCCTTGTGTTGGTCAGAGGTTGGTGAAAGGGTACTAGTGGGCCCTGAGATTGTGGATGAGACTACTCAAAACGTTCAGCTTAGCAGACAAACATGCCACTGACAAAGTGTACCAAGTTGATGATTGGGTATTTCTGAAGCTATCACCATGGAAAAGAGTAGTAAGGTTCGGGAAGAAAGGTAAGCTGAGCCCTAGGTACATCAGACCTTACAAGATCATCGAACGAGTTGGTGAAGTTGCTTATAGGCTTAAGTTGCCTTTTGAACTGTCTAAGGTACATAATGTGTGTTCATGTTTCGATGCTTCGTCATTATGTTGTAGATCCTTCACATGTGATACTTCCTCAACCATTAGAAATTAGCCCGGATTTGACTTATGATGAGGAGCCAATGACTATTCTGGATTGGAAAGAAAAGTATCTGAGAAATAAGACAGTGCACTTGGTGAAAGTTTTGTGGAGGAACCATTCAGTGGAAGAAGCTACTTGGGAAACAGAGAAACGGATGAGAGAGATGTACCCAAGGTTGTTTTATGAGTACTAGTGGGTGTTTTTGGTTGTGTAAATTTTGAGGACGAAATTTTTATAAGGTAGGTAGATTGTGACAGCCCGTCCCGAAAAATTTATTCACAAGGATATGAATTGATGAAATTGCCCTTGAGCGTTGCATGGGAGTATGAGGACCACACTTACACACCAAACCCTTCATCTCTCTCTCTCTCTCTCTCTCCCATGGACTTTCTATTTCATTTCTCTCTCTCGGTCTCGCACTCTCTCGCTTTTCCTTCTACGTACAGACAAGCAGATAAAGGGACCCAAACCTTGTAGATTGAAGGATCCAAGGTCACCATTGTGTTCCTGAAGTCCATACGAGCACATCCATACCATTTTTAGGTAAGGAAACCTTTGATATCACGTCGAAACCGTAACCCCGATTTGAGGTACTATTCATGCTTACGTAAAATGTTGATTTTTAGCGAATTTCAAGCTCATAGGGAGCTTGATAAGGTCCTAAGGAAGCTCGGAGTGCTTCGTTGGAAGAAATTAGACGTCAGGATCATGAGTTTCGAAGTTGGCCGGTTTTCTTGAATTTCTCCTGCGAGATCCTGTGAAGTTTGGAGCTTTAAAGAGGTATGAATGTGTTCTTCTCAGTGAGAGGTTTCATTTGGTACAAATTTCATGCATTTTGGTGGAAAAATGAGTAAGATATTAGGTTTAGAAGATTTTCCAGAAATCGACGAACAGTCGCCGGAGAAGACAGAGAATATTCCGTCAGTTTTGACGGAATATGCTAACGGCGTTAGCTGACGTCGTTAAGAATCTAACGGAATATGCTAGGATTTAACGAAATATTCTCTAACTGCCGTTACCGACGTCGTCAGTGTGCCTGGCACGTGGCCGCGCATGGGGGCGCGTCTGGCCTTGCCTTGGCCGGTGCATGAGGGCATGTGGGTGGTCGAAAAATTTTTCTAAAAATTTGGGGATGTTCGTGAGGTTGTGTAGATCTTGGTGGTATATTCATACATCCAAATTGAGCATTGTATGAGAAGTTATTACCTAGTTTTGTGTATGTGCTTTTAAATGACACTTATACAGTTGTTTCTCATATAGGCGGGACTTATCCGGAGGATGAGCGTAACCAGGCTAGGCGTGGGGGTTACGACCCGACTACATATATATATATATATATATATATATAGATACACACACACTTGACGTTTTTCCTAGAAAACGTGTAACTAGGCTAGGCGCGGGGGTTACGACCCGACTACATATATATACACACACACACACACACACACACTTGACGTTTTTCCCAGAAAACGTGTTTTAAAGGAAATGTGATTTGAAATGCCATGTCATGCTCGTATTATGTATTAGCATATGCATTATCATAATTATGCATATTGTTGCATGGTGCTGCGGAGGCCAGGTAAGCCACATGTGAGTATATCATGCTGGTAATGGTTATGAGATGAATGGTGATGTTGTGATGCATATTGAGCTCATTAATCTGCACCCCGGTATTAGTGCTCCTGCCCAGAGTTAGGGGCATAGTCCTTCACGTGATGTTCACCTCCCCCACCGCACGCTCATCTTGGATCCAAGTTAGGTGCACAGTCATATTGTATAGACCACTTTCAGTAGGTTCGACTCGCAGGTGACCCGCGATTTATCGCACAGTCTTCACGTGATCGTAGCACTAAAGCGTATTATTATTTTTATACCCAGTCCTGTCGGTCAGACCACATGAGGTGGTTCCGACTCGTGTGCAAGTATGTATATACATGATGAGATATGATGAGATATGTGACGTATATACATGATGAATTATGTGATGAGATATGAGATTGAGATATGATTGAAATGAGCTCTAGATTTCGTCGTATAGATCACGTCAGGTGACTTTGGCTAGTATATGAGTTATATTGAATTGCATCACCTGGCTTGCATTTGTGATATTATGAGGCATTGAGCATGGAATACATATATTTACGTGGTTTTGGATACAGTGAGCATGGTTTTGAATTATATTTATATACATATATATATATATGTATCCTATTTTTCTGGGAAAGTATACAGGTTTTCCAGCGAGAGGATAGCGCTTTTGATATCATATGATTTTAGAAAACCTTTGTTTTTGCCCACTCACGTTTTTGTTTTGTGCCCCTCCAAGTATTAGGTAGCATTTGTTGGTGGCTTACGAGGATTCAACAGAGGTTCTAACAGACATCCTTCATGTAGGACCACCTTCGGGTGTTGTTTAATTAGTACTTTTATGCTTGACTGCACTTAGGCTAGTTAAGCTCTAGTTGTGTAATTCACACTTATTCTTGCACTAGCATGCTATCTTAACTAGGATTGCTAGTTGATCGGTTTCAATTTGTTCGTATTTCCCTTATTAATCTTGCTTCCGCACTGTGTTTATGGTTACGTCACGCTCACGTGACGGCCAGCACGCCTCGATCTTGGTTGGGGTGTGTCATTAAAGTAGGAGGAAGAACAAGCAATAACAAAAAAAGAAAAAAAAAATACAAAGAAATAATCAAAGAGATAATTAGGAAGAGATTTGACTTTTACAATAAATTTTTTCATTGAAGAGATAATTATTGATAATAAAATAATTAAATTTAAGGAATTGGACTTATTTTAATAAACTGGACTATTCTTACTATTGGCTCAAAAAATTGGACTTATATCAAGTTTCCCCAATAATAAATTATGTTTAGTCTTATGATCCTTTGACCCTCGGTTGGAGACGATTTTTTGTGACAGGGATAAAATGAGCCCTATGGCCCTCGGTTGGAGATGGTAAGAAATATGACCCTGCACTGTTCATTAAAATATTAATTTCTTGGAGGGCCAGAGGGCTAAACCGAGCCATCTGGCCATCTTTCGGTTGGAGATGACCTTAGTCCCACAGGCAAATGAGTCTTCTGTAGGTAAGACTCCGAGTGCACCGTTTTTTCCGTTATACAAGAGATAGGTTTATTTGCGTAAAAAAATATGAATTCAAATTTATTCAAGGCTTAAATTCTTGAGTGAACTGCTATTTGACTCTTTGAATCACGACCCTACTTAAAATTGACTCCCTCATTTATTTTTTGGTAAATTAATTTTCTAAACTTTCTTAAATTAGTCAATTAACCCTTATTGTCTGGTTACATCCATATTCAGTCTTTTCATATCTATTCTAATATATTAGCTAGTTTGTATTTAGAAAAGAAAACTAAAAAAATTTAGAAAACCAAAAAACCAAATAAAACTAAACAAAAGAAAGCCCACCCCCCACCAGTCACGATCTCCATAACCCAACAGGATTCTATTCGGATTTTTTTGGTGAGAATCTTAAAGATCTGTAAATCGTATCCGTTCGTTGTACATTATATGGTCAGTTTTTGTGAGGTATTATTTGCATTTAATTTTAAATAAAAATATTTAAAATAATTTCTAATCGCGCGATGTACGATGAACGGATATAATTCACGGATCTTCAAGATCTGGCGAGGATCCGGATTCCTCCATAACCACCACCCCCTCTTCTTTTTCTTCATCTCTCTCCCACACGCCCAAGATCGAGGAGTTCATTTGAATCATCCATGCAAGAACGGAGATTTGTGACTGTGAGGGAGGTTTCGAACAATCGAAAAGTTGGGTCGGGTCGGGGCTTGTGCGGGTTGTTTGTGGCTGCTGCTGTGGAGGGGGAGAATGGGTATTGTGTCAAAATGGAGCATGGGCTTTCCGGATGGAGGTTTGAGGATACGGGTTGTCGATGAAGGTGTGTGGAGGAGTGAGGTTGCTGGATGGTGGTTTTTTTTTTATTTTCATAAAAAATTATAATTTTATATTTGTTTTTTCATTTTACAAGTTTATTTTATTTTATTACCACATGGCGTGATTTTATTGGTGCATGTTATTGACATGCTGACACGTTAATGACAAATTAGACGAAATCTAACGGCATGGGGTCTGATGACTAATTTAAAAAAAAATTAGGGCTTCAATTTACCAAAAAAATAATTAAGGGGGTTAATTTCAACTAGGATGGTAGTTCAAGGGGTCAAATGGTAATTTACCCTACATTCTTATTATTACAACCACAACAAGTGGCCCAGTGATAAGGACGCAGATTCCGACTTCCAAAATACATAAAATAGGGAGGTTCCGGAGTTGGTGAGTCTGCTTGATTGTGACCAGAAGAAGACTAAAAATGCCTCTATGAGTCTTCCCGACCTCTAAAAGGAGTAGATAACCATGACTTGCCAGTTATCCCCCTTTTAAAGGAAAAAAAAATTCTTATTGTTAGAACCTAATAACGACTTATTATGGATTAAAGATGCTTTTCATATGCTTGAACTTGAACGATAATATTGTTTTGACAATATCAACAAAAAAAAAATTTTGATCGACAAAAAAAGAAGAAGAAGATATTGGCACTCAAAATAACCGATTTTAAGGAGGGGTGTGCTATTCACACACCTCTTTTACTTCTCACACATCTATTGTTAATTTCTATCATTTGACCTTCTTCAATTCATCTGATTCGATAACCGAAAATTTAAAAGGTGTGTGAGAAGTAAAAAGAGTTGTGTGGATATCACACCTCTTTAAAAATACTTCGAGGTATTTAACCATTACCTCTTTGTTTAAAAATAAGAAAAAAATAATATTTAACAGTTAAAGTTAAACCACCTAGAGTATGAGATACTCTGGAATATCGTAAAATTTTTGCTCCAAAAAGGATAATCTGCACTCCTCTTTAGGAAATTATTGTTTTAGAGTACATATATAATAGGTAAGAAAGAAAGGTTTAGTCGTCCTAACACAGCACCGTTGATTTGGGTGGCAAGTTTGGTTTAGCTACGTACAAAATATGCTTCCTGATTCAACCTTTTTCTTATAACAAAGAATATCTTTTGCGATCGAAAATTTTCACAAAGGGCAAAATTTTTGTTAATATGAACGTATAAATACATGACAAGAACCCCAGCTAAGTTTAAAACATTCTTATATATAGGTATCTCTTTCTCCCTTGTCTTTGCCTAAGCCTTAGATTTCACTTTCACATATACTATGGATCGAAAACTCAGCCAAGCAATCTATACTCTTAAGTTGGTCGTACTACTGTTGGTGAATTTTCTAGGTACCTCTCAATCCTTGCCTACTGACGAAATATATACATCACGACCACCGCCCTCGCCACCAATATCAGAAATTTGCGTGCAGCAGCCGGACTCGTGTACCATGAACTACTCGGGACCTGCCCAAGTCTACTCGCCGCCCGAGAGTGATTGGCTTATTCCTCCGCCGACATCGGGCGATTATAATCCTCTTTCTCCTGACCCGATGATACCTTACTCTACATGGATGTACAGGCCTCATCATCCAATGGTTTATTCCTCAGCCTCCAGTATCAAGCAATCGTGGTCGAGGGTCATGATTCCATGCGTGACTTTGTTAGTATCACTATATTTGTCGATTAATTATTATAGATAATTTGTTCTAGCTTATCTAAAGATGACAGTCTAATTTCATAGTTATGTATATGTAATAAGAGAAATTAATTATGAATATTATGCAACAGCATCGATAATTTTGCCTCTTATATGTTATGTAGTGGGAAAAATTAGAAGATTTTATGTTACGTACCATTATCACAATACTTTATGATATGTATTGTTTTTCTTTTATCAAACTATATGAATTTATTAAATTCGAATAAAAACGTCTATGATGCTAAAATATTGAATAACCAAACAGCTCAATATAGGCCACAACTCTATTGCTCCTATTTTATCGAATTTAGTCCCAAAAATATTGCTGAACAAAGAGAAGGACCGGTTCAGAAGGCCAACTTGCCCTTGGGTCGAATTGCACTTATGGTTGTCATACTTGTACTAAGTAAGATGGGTAATGCTAGGTTGAACAAATTTGTAAACCAAATGTTGTGGTTGTTAATGATTAGAGTATTACTTAAATGTTGATTAATGTGTTTAATTCTTATCGGCAAGGTTCTAAAAGACGCTAGGCACTAGTCAGGCGGCTGACTGGGGCCTAGCGCCTAGGCGGCTAGGTGGGGTCTTGGCGGGCGCCTAGGTGGATTTAATTAAATCTATTATATTTCGTGTAAATAAGTGTCTATTTATACTTAAAATATATATAATTTCATCATAAACTACAAAATAGAATGACATATATGTTATGAGCTATTGGAACATAATGAAAACATGGGAAACAAGCATATAATGTGTGTTCATTTAAGTATTCAACAAGTCTCTTACAAGTTATTGAAAAAAATAAAATACAAAAAGAAAGTTATATATTTTCTGTCTAAATGAGTCGCAACCTAGTGGGTGCCTGGGTGGGCTAGGCGGGTGCCTGGGCGGGCTAGGCAGGTGCCTAGGCGGTCTAGGTGGGTGCCTTAGTAGGTCTAGGCACCCTTTCTTAATTTTCAAACGCTTATGCATTAATCAGGGCAGTGGCCAGCCGCCTAGCACCTAGGTGGGGCCTCGGCGGTGCTAGGCGGGGATTTTTAGAATAGTGCTTATCGGTGACACATTATTTGGTTTGCAAATTTGATTTAAAATTTTGGTCTATCTAACATTACGCTATCAAAATTATCTAGTTACTCCCTAATATTTGACAATTCTTTTAGGCTTAAATGTCAAAATGTTCCCTGTGTTTTAGTCATTGGGTCAATTTAGTCCATGTGTTTTCAATTTGGCCATTTTGGTCCTTATGTTTATCTTTGTTATCCAAGTAAGGACATTTCCATCTAATTTATGTAAAAAAAATTATTAAGTTATTATAAACTTATTTATAAAATTATAATTTATTTGATTTAAAAATGAAATAAAATTAACAATTGAAAGTAAAATTATTCTCCTCCCAACTCCCCGACCTCCTCCCTAACATTACCCCCTCTATTTTCTATGTCACAACATTAATCATTTTTTTCAGATTGAAAGTTTTATCTCTTATATGTGTTATTTCTCATTGATTTGCATTTTTCTATAAAGAGAGAGGGTAATTATATCTCATATGATTTTTTTTATGAATTTTTTAAAAGAGATTGAATGAAATGTTTTTAATTGGCTAACATAGACAAACACGATGACTAAATTAGCCAAATCGAAAACATGAGGACTAAATTGACCATATGGCTATACCACAAGGACCATTTTGACATTTAAGCCATTCTTTTATGAATACGCAAAAAACCTATTCCTTCATCAATAAGCTCTCATTAATGTTCAAAAGAAAGATTCTCGCGTGTCAGTCGCGTACATCTTTTTTACGATCATCAAATGATCGTTGTAAATGCTGATCAACTACATTAGAGATTCAAAAAAGGTTAGACCAAGACTCTCGGAATTCTATTCATATAAGATAAATTCCAATAGGATTCCAAAGAATGTTTCAATTAACATAGTATTCTTTGTTAGGTTACATTAGACTTGTAATTGGGTAACATTTTTCTATCTTGTAGTATTAACTTTATAACATTTTGTTGAACCCTAGTGAGGTTGCCAAATAACAATTAATTCAAGCATCAACGATACATGGGCAAATTACAATGAATCCCATTTGTTTCCCGATTACAAATCAAGAATACAAACAATCAATTGGAATTTTATCATCAATTTCGTATCTAGTGCAATTCTTCAACAATAAAATACAAAGGGATTATATACAACTTACAATTTCTTTCTTCTATGTGTAAGTAGGGCAACCCTCAACAACCACTCCCTTGGCTGTAGGGCAAGTAGCCAAAGGACAACCATCAAGGTCATTCCCCCACCAGCTAAGACTAATGTCCTCCAACCCCAAGCTAAAATACAAAAGTACCCCCATGAAGGCAAGTCCTGCATCAAGTGCGCCAGAGAGTACATAATTATGGCGTCTCCACCAGTCTGGTCTATATCTATACACCACAAAACCAGATAGAAATCCTAAAATAATCCAAGAAGTGTAATTCACCGCTGTAGCTGGCGGCATCGATCCCGTCGCACCGATCAGGACTGGCATGTTGATGAGCCTAATCCACTCTTGTTGTGGGAAGGCCTTGGCAGCCAGCCATACAAAAATGGGGGCAATTGCCCCAACTAGGAAGAACCAGTTGATTGCCTCATATATGCCTAAGTCACCAAATATTCTTCTAGGACCAATCAGGCCCCATATGACCGAGGCATCATAAAATACTGTGTCACTAGGGCAAGTCCATACTGATGACGTGTCCTCACATATGTCTGGGATTGTTTCCATTAGCCACCAAGCTGTGCTCAAGTATACAATGGCAGCTATTAGGGTTCCCACAACCTAAGAGGTGATCAACATTGATATTAGTAAAAAAGGCAATAAGAGTAAATTATGGGAGACTTTTGGGTCAACTGAGGTATAGATACCCACATGTTATCTCTCGTCACAAGAATGTGTCCTAATCACATTATAAAAGATGTAGAAAGATGAAAATATATGTCTAGTTTATCTCTCGTAAATTAGGAATAGGAAGTGTACCTGGGCCATAAACATAGTTCTGGGAGGGATTTTCATGTAGTGACCAAGCTTGAAGTCTTGCAAAAATGTGATGGCTTGTGTCATACTTATGTAGCCATACACCTTGAAGCACATATTGGCTACTGGGTATCCTGGGTAGATGTACCCAATTATATACTCAGTGATGATGTTTAAGCCTGGTGTCTGTCATTAAAAATGGAGATATACATTGAAAGGTGAATGAAGAAACCAAAATAGCTAAAATTTGAATATGAAAATATTAGCAAGGTTAATTGGAGCACTACTTGAGGGGGTTCGAGTACCATTGGAAGGGAGTTGGAGTGTTATCATAAGGACATTGTAGCGGTTATATATTTCTCGATTTTGAAGGAGGTTTGAGTGAAAATATTAGCTAGAATAAGTTGAGGTGTCCAAAAAAGTACCTGATTTGTGATGGCAGTGATGATACCAATAGGGAGGGTGAAGACAATGGCAATAGCACAAGCTAGTAAAACACCCCACCAAGGCAACTGGAGCTGCTCAATATAATATTGGCAGGAAAATATAGTGACTGCAATGTTGACCAAAAGTATGATCACAAACCACCACTCAGGCACTTGGTTGTACCTCTGCATCAACCTTGTGTGTATGTCCATTTTCTTCTCCTTGAAACTTGCTTTGCTTTGCTCCCATATTTCCCTACATACCATATAGCCAAAGAATGAGCTTCAAAACCTACATACCTATCATTGATTGTATATTATGTGTTTATCTGTCACATCACGTGACTAATTATGTGCTCAAAGAGATAAACACAAAATTATAAAAACCGGTGCCTAGTTAAAACACATTGTGATATGAAATGTGACTAGTTACCTTCCATGAAATAAAGCAACATGTACAACTGTGGCGGTAAGTGCAGCAAAGCCAACACCATATGTTATGGCGAAAAACGTGCTGAGATAAAGCGGACCTTCCCGATCGTATGCTTCAGAATCAAGGTGAAAATTTGAGTCAATGATGGCTGTTATGTTGTATTCTTGACCATCTGATGTGAACAATGTGTCTGAGAAAATGGGGAAGGTTTTGGCTTTGTAGATATTAAACCAGTAGCAAATGGGAGTCAATATGTACATGACAAAGAAGAAACCAGCTGCCACGTTGGCTGTGGCAAACCATGGGCTTGCAAGTGGGCTTCCAAGGTAGGAGGAGATGGTCGACCAGTCAAGCCCAACAGCGCCAATTCCAAGCCCATAAAGACCTGAGCCAAGCTGTTGGGCCAGGACATTGTTGGGGAAAATCCAACATATCCATGAGAGGGAAGTTAGCATTTGAAATAGGTAGCCTGGGAAAACATAGTAGGCAAAGCTGCACATGAAGGAAATTAGGAAGAACTGGGTACGTGTCAACCCACCCTTGGGCCTTGCTTCTTTCTCATGGAGGGCCCTGTGACATGAGTTCTCTCAAATGTTAGGCATCCAATAATATGTGGAATGGGACGTGACATGTTATTATTTTGCTTTAGTAATGAGATTTAAAGTGAGATGATGCATGAACACATGAAAGTATTGTACCTTGCTAACTCAAAATGGTGTGGTTTTAATACTTGGTAGCACTCAGTAGTATGAATGTTATAGTTTTAGGTTTGATCCCACAACTATTAAATCTTCTATTTTCAAACTCAATCATACATTTTTTATACCACTTAATGCTACATAATATAACTTATCATATTTTACGTTTTTTTATTATTAAAATAGTTGAAATTTGTTAATTTTTTTTAGTGAAATGATATATTTACTAATGTATGGAATATTTGGACTAAAACACACAGGATGATCTAGTTATAATAATTTAATATAGAACTCGTCCTATACAAAGTCGAACCCAAGACCTGTTCTAGCGCTATGATTCGCCTTAGCTCGATTAATGAAGAATCTTTTAAGTGATTTTGACTTGTATACAAAAATATGAGAAAGACTTCTTTTGGTTTTGTATGTAAACAAACAAAATGCAATTGTGTATTTCTTGTGTGTGTTGGACAGCCCAACCCGTCATTCTGAATTTGTGATTAGAAATCATCTCTGATGTACAACGTGAGGTTCATCAATAATATTTTAGTTTTTTTAATATTTATGCGCGTACAGTGACCACTGATGAATATAAATTTTACAAAACATTAGAATATGGGTGTTTTTTCAATTATTTTTAAAATAATTGAAAGTATTTTTGAAGAAAGTGCTTGTAAAATCAATTTTTAATAAAAATGCAAGTGAATATTAAAAAAGTATTTGAAATAATTTCTGCAAGAAACATACACGATTAAAACGCAAAAACACTTTCAAACGAAGCTTATATCAATAGCTAGCTAACAATGACAAGCGATTGCCCTTCACATTTCTAAAATATTTATATATAGAAATGATACAGATGTTAAAAAATGTGCCAAAACAATGCAAACATTTAATATCTCTGTCGCTTCCTTATAGCATTATAAACTTTTGTGTCATGCATGGGCGGCTATACTGAAAACGACACTGCTTGAATGCAAACACCTACCCTTCTTCTAAACCCTCCAAACCGATCGATGTACCAACCGATCAAAAGTAATAAGCTCGATAGCCACCCAAAAAACACCGGAATCCATGGATTATTCGTAACCCAAAAATATAGAGAAAAAAAAAACCCAAAGATATAGAGGGAAAAAAATGAGATGACAAATTTAACCACACCTTAATGCAGTAAAATTATATAGTAATGGTAAAAAAAGTGTACGTACCTGAACAGTGAAACTTGAACCAGATTTGCTGGCCACCACATAGCAGCTGGTTCAACCAAGTATCTTCTAAAAATCCCAGCCCAACCAAACCCTAATACCTACCAACCATTCAATAATTCAAAGCCCATCAAACCCTAATCAACAAAATATCAAAACAAATCTTCTTCAACAAATAAATCAATTAATTAACTAAAACCGATTAAACAAAAAGTTTCAGAATTTAACCGCTGGTTGATAAAATAAGTTTTGACCTTGCTACCTGAGTTGTTAGGATAACAAGCAAGGACACGAAGAAGGTGATGTGCTTCTTGTAAAAAACTTTAACCACGGTAACAATATGGATCGCGTAGACGGTGCCAGCGCCGGAGTTGGCGAAGATGGTAATTAGAACATGTTCCTTGACGTTGAAAGGGCCAGGGTTTAGGGTAAATTCCCAGCGGGACCCTTTGAAGAAGACACGGTTGGTGATTTTGGAAGCCATAAGCTGCCCCAGAGGCACCACCGCAATCTGGGCGGAGATTGCGGTAATGGAGAGGGGCTCGGTTCTGTACCAGAAGAATTGGTTGAGGAAGGAGAGGAGGACGCAGGAGAGAGTGCCTAGTACCCACATTCGGAACGTCAGGACGGGGAGGGAGGGATCGTCTGTGGTCGGCACAGTTAGGGCTACTTGTTCCACTGGTGAGTTTTCTTCTTCTGTTGATCCGGAAGATGATGATTGGCCATGGAAGCCTTCATGTTTTTTCTCTTCCTTAGGAACTGCAAATATTCCATTAAAAAAAAAAATTAGGAAAAGAAACAAAGAGAAAAATGGAAAATAAAAGAAGGGGCCTTACTGAGAAGGGAGGTGATTTCATGAGAGGATGCTTCTTTCATGGATTCTCTGCTACTTTCTGTCATTCTGTGTTTTTTTTCCTAAAATTTATCACATGGACTTTTGGATATAAATAGGTGGGATTGTTTTGTAAGGTGGTGAGGAATTGAATGATATGACATATCAGAGGACTGAGACTATTAAGAGAGGATAGGAGGTAATTAGCTAAATTGGCTAAATTAACTAGTAGGTAAATATGTGAGTTGTTGCAGCTGCTCCCCCACGTGGTGTGCTTTTTTATGTCTCTATATATGTTTTTGTTTTAGGGTTCATGATCAGCGTTGGAACATACATATCAGTAAATTCAACCAAATTTGAATTCTATAATTTACAAATTGTTCGAATTCAATATCATATCAGTAAATTTTTACTAAATTTTTTGTTTAATACTTTGTGAAACTGTACTGAACTATGTAAAAAATTCACTAGATAATAAACGCTATAATCGGAACAACTTATTTATTTCACCATTAAAATTTATTTTTGAATAAAAATTCATTGTACAATAAACGCTATAATCGGAACAGCTCATTTTTTCCAACATCTAAAATTTATTTCTAAATAATTTATTCAAATTTATATATCACGTTAGAAAGGAATAAAAGACTTTTTTCCTTGCTGGGAATGATATGGAAGTGTTATTCAATATTATTGACACAAGTTTGTCATCCTAAATGAAACATTGGTAAGAAGAACTAATATGTGTTTTTCCATAAGGAGTGTGCTATCTACACATCATTTTTTACTTCTCACATACCCCTTATTAATTTATGTTCGTTGATCTTCAATTCATCTAATTCGACGATCGAAAACTAAAAAGATGTGAAAAAAATAAAAAAAAAATGTGTAAATATCACATTCTTTTCCATGAGCCTAACATTGGGAATTGTGAAAGCTATTGGCCCATATTGTGGTGGTGATCATGTACCGCAGGACAAAAGAAGATGGCAAACGAGAAGAGTTTTGAGGGGTCCATTATTGCTTACCAAAACAGTAGGATGCAGTGTGGCACCTACCCTTCCAATCCAACCCAAGGCCAACTGATTTTTCCGTTGAGTGTCGAAGTACACTTTCTGGTCTCGATTCAAATATTATTCTTAAATCTCTGTAGATTTGCATATGGAATTCACGATACACATTCGTCCACGTAAAGTCACTGCGTGGTTGTGCTAGCCCGAATAAAATACCTTACTTGTATATCATAATCTCTTCCTCGACTCTTTTTTCTTGAAAACGAGATTTTGGATGAGTTTATAACTAGTTAATCAACTCTTCATGTTATCAACTTTTTTATTATATTAGAGTAGGTTATTTTATGTGTGAAATCAATGACTACACATGTTTTATCTTACTTAATTTATGTTGTTCACATATTTGATTTAAAATAACGACACTATTATGAGTCGATATATGATAATCTTATTTGTATTTTTTCAATTGTACATAAAAATCAAATGTTTGACATTTTATATCGTCAAAATGGTAAGAACTTGTTTGGTATTCTATTAAAAAATTGATTTGATTGTTCTTAGATCCCTTTTTTAAGGACATCTCTAAAGAATAATACTTTTTTAATTCTCAAAAATTCAAAAACTTGTTAGTTAAACTTTTGAAAATAACTATTTTGGTTGAATTCAAGTTTAGATTCAACCAAGGTCTAGTGCATTTATTTGAAACTGGAAAGGTCAAAGCTATTTCTTACTCTCGAGCATCTCCTCTCATATTTTTTTTGAGAATGATATCATGATTTTCTGTAAAGTGAACAAGGCTAGTTTGGTACAAACTTACAACTTTTCTTTAATGAGTACGGCTTGAATTCTGGATATTGGTGAATAAAGCAATGTCTCATGTTTATCTGGGTAAGTAGGATGTTCATCGTCGGTCTCTAATTGGTTGAGAATTCCTAATGGAAGGCTTCCCTTTATTTATCTTGGGGTTCCAGTTTTTGTTGGACGACCTAAAAAAACTTATTTCCAAGTTTTGGCAGACGAGATTCATAATTGTATATCTGAGTGGCGTGGTCATTCTCTTTCTATGTATTAATTCGTCTGTTGTTAGCACGTTATCTCACAATTTTTCTATTTATGCTTGGCCTAAGACTGTTTTATTACAAGTTTGCAACTAGACTCGCAATTTTATTTGGATAGGGAGTATAAATTCTCAGGCCTATTTTCCTGTTTCTCGGAAGAAATGTTGTGCCCCTCTAAGACCTACTCCAACTCTTGGAGTAAAACTCAAATTTTAGGTTCAAAACTTATCCTAACTTGCTCAAACCATTGGAGCAAATATGAGTTAAAACTCAAAACTCATTTCTGGATCAAATTTAGCTTAGGATTCCTCTAGGGTTAGTGGGCTAGCCCACCATATATGTATAATTTTTTTTAGTTTTATATTTATAAATTCATTGAATCCAACGGTTAAGATCTAATTTGATGAAATCCGATGGTACAAAAAAAATCTAGTGGTCTAAATTTAAATCCAATGGGTAAAGTAATTAAAAAGAAATTCTTTTATATGTTTCATATTTTTTCATAGTGCTTCACGAGTTTCATGGTGTCGGTTAGTGATTTTTGAACATTTGTCCGAATCTAAATATTTTTAGGTTAAAATGTTCATAAAATTAAATTAGGATAGTCTACATAATTTTTTCTTTTAAAAAATTACTTTAAGAAAAAAAAAACCTAAATTCATTCTTTAATAATCCCGGGCTAAAATTTTAACCTAGAAGGGTTGGAGCAAAAATGTTGTTTCTGGGTTAAAACCTAAATTTTCTAGGCTAAAAATTTTAGGTTTTAACCCAAGAGTCGGAGATGATCTAAAGGAAGGGGGTCTTGGAGTGAGGAATTTTCAAGCTCTTAATCAGGCCTTTCTTTTGAAGAAATTTTGGAATTTTTAGGGTAAATTACATAAAACTACCTTAATTATTGGATTAGTCACAGTTTCATACCTCATCTTTAAAAAATTTCAATGTTATACCTTATCTACGAATTTTTTACAATTTCATACTTTCCGTCAGTTTGTCTATCAATTCTTCTGTTAAATAGTGATGTGGCTTGAGACGGGACCCATTCTCTATTAAAAAATTAATTAAATATTAAAAACTAAAAGAATAAATATTTTAATATTTTTTTTACATGTGGGACCCACCCCTTATCCCCCTCACCCTTCTTCCCCGCTCCCGTCTTCCCCCAACCCAAAACCAGAACCACCCCAAACCCAGATCCCACCCGGCCCAACTTCTCCCCCCCACCCTCTCTGGCCACCCATCAACGACGAAGCCGCTTCTCGTTTTCATCATCCTCCTCTCATTCACACTCTCTCTCTCTCTCTCTCTCTCTCTCTCTCTCTCTCTCTCTCTCTTTCTCTCTCTTTCTCTTCCCCTCTCTCTTTCTCTAAACACTCCAATCCCACTTCTCCGTTTGATTAACAGAAAACCAAATCCCCCTCCAAGAACATTCCAATTCCAATTCCAATTCCCATTCCTCCGTTTGATTCCGAACCCTCCTCGCTAATTAAAGAGAGAATCAAACCCCATGACATCGACTCTGATTTCGAATCCCATAGCCATCTCCGATCGAGCTCAAGATTCTTCTAGAAGGAAAAAGAAGAAAGGACCACCTCCACCACCAAGAACCCGCCCACAGCCACGCCAAGTGGAAGTCCGAGGCCTAGCTGACACGCCCCAACCCCGATATCCCCACATACTAGGGTAGGCAAGTGTTGGTTGACACCCGAGGGTGACGAAGCCATTTTAAACATGCATGCAAATAAAGAATAAGTAATTAGAATGATTATGCCAAAGCAGGAACGTGTTCAGAGCATATAACTTAACCAGAACAATATGAAGGAATTACTAGGAAAAGATACGAATAAAGGAATGATACCTACGTTGAGAAGATTTGAGGAAACCTAAGCTGAAGTGCCCTGACGCCGGAATCGAATGCCTCGATTCTAACTCTTGAGGGGGCGTAAAACAGAAAGGGTGAGTAGACCAAAGTTTATAATAATAGTACAAATAGTAAGAAAACCATTTTATTTTTGAACATAATAACCCCCTATTTTGAAAACACATATATAATACTACATAGTAGGTTTTATAAAAACCCTAGCATGCTATGTAAAACATCTGTACTGTACTCAACTAGGGGTATCATAGTCACCTGAAGGCAGTACCTGTCCATCATCGGAAGGTGAAGCTGTATAAAATAGCATACATCCATACCGACACTAGTCGTGGCTAATGAAGTTGTCCGACACTGCTTTCAGCAGTGAAGCTAGGGGTATATAATATATCATATCTCACTCCTCCATCATCTGTGTCCTATGGCCATAGACATCAACATACACATGTTGTGTGGATGTGCCGTATGATAACCCACTAAGTAAGTACCAAAAACATATCTCAAAATCTCGTAAAAAACATCGGAGCTCACTAGCTCAAAGTCTCATCTCATAAATCCAAGATAAATCGTATTCATGAAATCCATAAAATAATTCATGTTCATAAAACTGTAATATAAATCGTATTCGAAAACCATAGAAATCCATATATGCAAATCCGATAGTTCAATACCTTTAATAAAACGTAATTTCGATATATCAAACTATTTCGTAAACCATAATTATAAAAGTCCATAAAGCATATTATAAATCATATTCAAATAATGAAATATGGAATGCATGCTAGGCTAATATTTATAAAAACAAGTTAAGAAGGGGTCCATTCATTGATATTTTATTGTCCGAGAGCCGCTCAAACTAGCATGAATGGGATCACCTCCACCGATGCACCTAAACGCACATATATAGGCCATTTAGTAAAACTCTATTAAAATGATCGAATTTGAGAAAACAGAGTGTTGATTTGGAATCGGGACGTCGAAATTAGTCTAGGATGAGTCTCAGACGAAACCTGAAAAGTCAACCCGAAGTCAACGGTCAACGTTGACCAGAAAGTCAAGGGTCACCGGGTCAACGTCGGGTCGGGTCGGGTCAACGGTTAGTGGATTGGCTCGGTTCATTTGGGTTAAATGGGTTAGCCTAATATTGATTTGGGGTGGGTTGGGCCTAAGATAATGGGTTATGGACATAGGCCCGGTTATAGGGTTAAAGGGGTTAGGGCCGGGTATTGGGTTTAGGGCTTGGGCTTAGTTTTGGATTGGGGTCTGATTATAAGGCCCAAAGGTTTGGGCCAGTTTAGTTAGGGCTGGGCTGCCTCGGGCCGGGTTTGGCCCGTTACACTTGTGGGTCACCAGACCCTAAAGAAGAAGAAGGTCGAATTTCGGCCGGAATTTCCCAAGCTCCGATGGAGCTCAAATCTCAACTAAAAGTCACCACATAATGTACCAAAATGAAGCTCGTGAAGCAAGGAATCGAACCATACCTATCTCGTGGCCTATCGTCGTCGAAGTTGGCTTGAAAACTGTCAGCAAGTTTCGGTTTCCCTCGCTGGAATCTGGGGAATTCTCCCGTGCCATTTCTACATTCAAACTTAGCCCATTCATGCATGTAGGCTTAGTAATGCATTAGAAATTCAAAAGTAAGAGAATGATAGTGTCCCTGAGGCTTACCATAGCCGGGATCGTGGTGCACTCGTCGGAAAACCATCGGAAACAATGGTGGTACCACTGTGCAGGGAAGGAGAAGGAATGAGGGGTCTCAGTTAGGTGTGGATTCATGATGGAGAGGTCTCGAGGGTGGTGAGGTCACCGGAAAATGACCCACAGTGGTGGTGATCCAGTAGCCCCGTGGTGTTTGTGTATGTGTGTGTGTCTGTTCACAGAGAAAGAAAGAGATAGCTAAGAGATGAGAGATGTGAGCTGAGGGAAGAAAAGATGAGAGCTAGGGAGCGAGAAAGAGTGTATCCCGGGAAAAAAAAGGGAGAGAGTTCTAGAGAGAGAATTTTTTAGAGAGATAGAGAGAGAAAACTCGGAGAGGAAGGTTACCCTAGAAATGGGGAGGGGATCTGCCACGTGGTAGCCCAGGGGAGGTCCTAATGAAGAAATCTCTTCAATTATAAAATTACTAAAATGCCTTTATGTTTCGAATTCCGTAAAATCTTCGTTTTAACTCAAAATTTGAATCCGCTTGCGCCTACGCGTTTGTAGCGACGAGTACTACGAGTATACGCCAAAAAAGGGATCTTACATGACACGACAAGGTGATCAACAAAAATCAACATTTTCGCCTTGAAGGGCATTTTCGTAAATTCATATTTTAAAATTATAAAAACCGTAATATTTGGGGACGGGTCGTTACAATCTACCCCCTTAAGAAAATTTCGTCCCCAAAATTTAAAATAACTTGTTATTTGTATGATACTCGAAAATAGGAAGAAAATATGTATATATCTACAAGGCAGAAATCAGGTTAGAGCTGCTGCATAAAAGAGAATGCCATTCCGTCGCGATTGGATTGTAATGATTCCCCTTTCATGCCTCCAAGCTCATACCTTATTCCTTCCTCAATAATATAGTAGTACAACACTCATGTAAAACATAAAGTTGAAAATACAAATAATTATGTAATAACATAATATCAAAAATATATGCGTATAATAAGACAACTACAAAAATAGATATATACTGTTCAAATACTTGTACTTAGTTTAAAATCAAGAGTGGAAATAACTCACCCAAATTTTGAAATAATAAAATTACACATATGTAAATAAAATAATGTAGTTTGAAAATATTTGCTCAGAAAAACAAAACCAAGAATGAAAATGAGCCTTGCCCAAACATTAGTCATGTCACGTACTCCGAGAATGGGTGTGTCTTGAGTCGAGTCCTAATCATAGCTAACTAATAGCTCCTATTGTCGACTGTCCGACTTGCCTACAATTAAGCTATCGATATTACAGTCTGCAGTATGTAATGCCGATAACTCATCATTGTGTCGGTAAGCAAATGAGAAGTTCCCGAGTCTTGAGAATGCCATAATACCATTTTGCTTCCCAATGTAAGAATGTTCCTAGATCATCCGATGAAAACGAGAAGCGGGGTGTGATCTGGGTTTGGGGAAGACAGGAAGGGGAAGAAAATGTGAGGGGATAAGGGGTGGGTCCCCCATGCAAAATTTTTTTTTTTTTTTTAATTTTTAATATTTAATTAATTTTTTAATAGAGAGTGGGCCCCGTCTCAAACCACGTCACTATTTAACAGAAGAATTTACAGAAAAACTAACGGAAGGTATGAAATTGTAAAAAATTCGTAGATGAGGTATGACATTGAAATTTTTTAAAGATGGGGTATGAAACTGTGGCCGACCTAATAATTGAGGTAGTTTTATGTAATTTACCCAATTTTTTAATACTACTTCACTGGCTGCTAGTTTTTTTTTGTGCACAATTTTTTACTAGTACCGGTCATGTGTGCTCCTGTTATAAACGGTCTTCTATTTGGCCTGGTTTGCGACATTTATTTGTAGATATTAGTCTGAACTCTAAATGGCTGGTGGGCAATGGTGCTTCTATATATTAATTTTTGACTTGCAAATTGGATTAGTGATTCAATTGTTAAACGGTTGGGTATTCCTCAATCTCTTGGTAAACTTTTGTTCGTGCCTGTTTCATACTTCAGTCATAATAGGAATTGGTTTTGCCCTATTGATACAACTAGTGTCACCCTTTTTGCTATATTGTCTGAAATTTCGACAATTAAGCTTCCCTTGTCGAGATTCGATGATAAACTAATTTGGTTGACTGCTTCCAATGGTGTATTATCTTTATCTTTGGCTTATGAGTTTAAGCGTAGTAAGCAAGCAGTTGTTTCTTGGAATAGATGGGTTTGGCGTAGATGTTTTCGACCACGTAATTCTATTTTACTATGGCGTTTTCTTCACGGTAAGCTTTTAACCGATGATTTATTTCTTCACCTGGGATTCTCTTTTTGCATATATTTTCTGTTTGTGTTGTAAGGCTATTGAGTCAGCTCAACATTTATTTTTCGAGTGCTTATTTTCTTTGGAAATTTGGCGTAGGGTTTTAGCCTTATTTCAGGTTTCTACATTATTCTCCGACATCATTTTTTTCTTATCCTTTGCGGCGTCGTTTTGGTACTCAACTTCAATTATTATGGTGGGTATGATTGGGGCACGTTTTTACGTACTTTGGCAAGCTCGAAATTTAATCCATTTTGAAGAAAAAATATTTACAGTTGATCAGTTGGTTAGTGGCATTTGCTTGCAAGTTTGTGAGGTGAATTCTTAGGGTATGGGTTTTATGTTAAACTCAGTTGATGAGCTTTGCATTCTTAGAGCGCTTGGAGTGCATAGAAGGCCTTCAAGGGCACCTAGAATTCATGAAGTTATTTGGATTTCTCCTTGTTCTTTTCGAGTTAAAATTAACACTGACAATGTGGCTCATGGTTCTCCTGGTATGACTGGTTTTGGTGGTATTTTCAGTGACCACTTGGGTCATTGTCTTGGATACTTTGCAAGATCTTTTGGATTGCTATGCCTCGGAGGTGGCTTAAAGCTATTATTCATGTTGTTTATATGGCTTTGGAGAGGGGTTGGCATTCTCTTTAGATTGAGTGTGATTCTTGTTTAGCAATGCATTTTCTTTCTAATGGATCTTAGGTGCTTTGTTGGGCAAATTGTTGTACCATCCTCTCTTCCATGCAAGTTTGGTTTTCTCATATTTATCGCGAAGGAAATTAGGTGGTAGATTGTTTAGCAAATTATGGTGTTGGTCATGTTGGGGTTCATTGGTGGGATTCTTGTTTGCCGTGTGCAGTTGCGGCTTTTGGGAATTTTCGTGAAGTTCTCTTAATTGATTTTTGTTTCTAATAATTTTCTACTTCTTGTTAGGGTTTGGCTTCATGTTTTCTCTAACTTATTGTATCTTTATCTTTTGTTTTAATATATTCACAATAATGTCTTTTTTCATGAAAGCACTGTTGAAGTTGATGTAACATTATTGTTTTGATTAGAAAAAAAAACCTTAAACCTTGAGCAGGAATTACGTGGCATCAGAGATGAAATTGAATTGCACATGACGGCGTCGGTGCAGCTCGAGGCGGCGGTTGGCGTGTAGTAGAAGCCCTCAGAGCACTTTCAGACAATTTTTTTGCTAAAAATCAGAACGGCATGGCCACGTGAGCGGCTGCTGAAGCGTCCTTCTTGTTTCCCCAGAGAAGCTCCAATTTGAAAAATGAACAGCGGCAAAGACTTATTAGTCAACTAAACGAACTCAGGAATCCAATCTTGTTGGGTATGTCCTCCCTAACACCACATAACAGGCATTTAACGCTGTTGGCTTCAATTACAAGTTTGACTTTTTGAATTTGTCTGAAAATAAGCTAAATTCTCTGTCAAAACTCAACAGACATGGTTTTAAAATGTAACGGTTGTAAAATATAGTGTGAATATCACACATATGAATGTTTGAAGAAGTAAACCAACTTGCCATCAAAGTGAACTTTGGTGATAACAATTAAAAACTTTAGGTGAAAAAGTCTTAGGGAGGTGAAAAGTTTTCTTCATGCATGTAAAGTGGTATCGGATCAAAACCTCGATATATAAGGGTATGTTTGTATCCTCATAAAAACATACAAGATCAAAAGTGAAAATGATAATATCAATCTCCCTCGACTCTATTTCCCTACATTCATTATTTGATATAGTTATAAAATTAAACAATGTGAATATGGCTCACATTTCACTTTGATTTCAAGTAATTTTCTGTCTCACTTTTGCTTATTTATAACAACTATAATTAATATAGTGTTAATGCCCGTATTAATGTGATGATGAGCAAAAATGCACCCAATTAAAAAGCATCAAACCAACTAGATTGGATTGGATTCTTACAAGTAAATCCGTCATATGTTTCATTCATATATTTTTTTTTTTGTAATTCATTTCAATTCGTCACATCATTAAAACATAGCACGATTGGACTGGATTGTCTGTTTGCGCAGACTGCGCATTGGATCTTGAACAATTTAAAATCCAAGATTAATTGAAACAAGTTACACTTTGCACGTTGAAGAAATCAGGAAAATAAATCAGGCATTAGTATCTTTACTTCATACATACAGCTTGAGCTGTAATAATCTTTTTATTTTTTCATACGTAAATGTACGATATTCATTGTTGAAAGATGAATAAGTACATGAAAGAGAATATGATGCATTTATAATTTAGGTATCGATAAAACCTTGACGGAGATTTCAACTTGGTCAAAAAAAAAAACAAAAAATTTCTCGCACCAACAATACATGGTTGACCATCCTCAAATAATACATCAAGTATCAAGTCTGGGGGGTTCAAACCAAATTAAATCATTTGCAGCAGTCAGGCCAAGCCTTGCCAGTCTATGAGCAACACCGTTAACTTCTCTTTACACCGTTAGATTGGGCAGCAATAGCTTGAATCTAAATTGAAATACGAGTCTGCTTGGGATACTACTGAAAAACTCTTAACTCAAAGCTTGATAAGCCCTACTTTGCACATTCAGTCCTCCATTGGAGGTTCAAAAACTTAACCGCGAGTCTTTAAATTCCGTTCACTTACAATCCCTTCAACAACCCTTCATCTTCTTCTCAATCTTAATTATCAAATCCCAGCCCTCCCTGGTTTCTCTTGCATACTGTTTTCTAGGTTCATATAACAGCCTTTGAAAATACACATCCAATCTAGAAAGTTTGTCGGCATATTCATACCTTTTGTTTTGAGAATGAACTGCGGAGCAGCTGCGAACGAGCTCTATGCCCTTTTCCATTTCAATTTGCAGATTCATTAGTTGCTCATTTGGAAGCCTGGTCCAAAATCGTTTTATGTTTGCTAGCGTGTATTCGAGGTATATGAGGATGCGCTTAAACATCTCCGTCTTGTCCTGCGCTTGTATAACAGAGCGTTGTGCTTGCATAACAGTGAGTCGGAGCACTTCTTCTAACGCTTCCGCAAGAGCAGCCTGTTGTACACCATCCCCTTCAATTCGCTCGTGCTTATCCGCCACTGTATTACTTGGCGGAAACTCTACTCCCACGTCCCTTTCTAACTGCTGTTTTTTCAGTTCATCGAGCTTGACAGCGGTCTTCTTAGCCAAAAGCGAGTCTTCATTATCAGCCCTATTTTCTTGACATTTCAGTCTGTTCAACAATTCTCTAAGAGAATGATCCAACTCAACAATTTGATTGGGGTAACAAGGCTTTGTGCATCAGATGTACCGGTTCTACGTACGAGCTTTCGGTAGCTTGCTAACGCGCTCTCTAACCTCCTCCATTTGTCTTTGTAAACTTTGTAATTCATCGTTTTCGAGATCCAATTCCACGTTATGATCTTCTATCTGTTGGATAAGTCGTGGTTTTAAACATTGTATCGTCACCTTGAGATCTACAAGGAAGGGTTTATAGTGCATAATAGTCGTGTCCATGGATTTTGAAACGACATCATACACTTCTCTAGAAAGTGCTTCTATCGCAGCCACTCCAACTAAATCCAGTGCCATTATCTACGACGGTCTAGCACCAAAAAGTCTCTGTCTCTCTCTAAAGTTTTAGTGGATATCATGCAAAGTAAGAAACACAGCAACCCTAAGGTATACGGCTTTTTGTTTTTTTGAACAATCGATATTATCTACACTAAGGGGAGGGGGTGGGCTTTATATAGGCAACAAAACCAAATTCTACTAGCCTTCCTTCTGGGAACTGAAGTTCCGAAATCCTATTAAGCCTTAGTCCAAACCCTAAGGTATAAAGCTTTATATAGGCAACAAAACCAAATTCTACTAGCCTTCCTTCTAACTGAAGTTCCGAAATCCTATTAAGCCTTCGTCCAAATCCTATTAGGAATTGGGAATTAGTAAATTGAATTTATGGGATAAGGAAATAGGAAACATAAAATTATCCAAAATCCGAAGCTTTACTAAAAATGAACACAATTCTATGTATGCTGCGTATTTTTATATTTACCAAAATTTCTGTGTAGAGTACTCCATCCACCTAATTGTAACGGATCGACAGCTGATATAATATATACTAGATGAAGCCCACACACCATTTATGTGTAAATATAAAAAATTGAAAAAGAAAAAAAATATACGGAAAAGAGAAGTTGGAGAGAAATGTGAGAGAAAGAGAATAATGTGTTTTTTTTTTTTTTTTAATTAGTGATGCCATGATGACATGTAAGTAAGGTTTGAAAAAAAAAAATTGATTTGTGCAAAATTATATTATTATCCATGTTTTGATTTTGTGATATAAGTCCAAATTGACTTTCTACCCCTTTTTGGTTGACAAAAGAGAATTTAATTGATATATAGTTTAAATATTTCAACTGTTAAAGTTAAAATAGAAAATAGAGGACAATATTAGCTCTTCGGAGTGGAACGATGTAGGACATAGCTAGAAACGTCCAGACTCAGACCCAAAAACGACAAGTCCTACATACGTTGGGATCCCACTGCCCATCCCCCAATTTCATATTAACTATGACAACCCTCTCACAATGTCAACGTTTGAGTTCCACGATATATCAAGACTCGGAGGTTTAAGAAAAGACTGTAAAGTTTTCAACCTCTCTGAAAATACTATAGGAGCAAGAAAAGAAGATTAAGAAAACAAAAAAATAAAAAAATAAAAAAAATAAAATTACATATTGTCCAAGCAAATTAATTATAACATATTAGCATTTCAACTTTTAACATCAATTAGTACTATGGTTTAATTGTATTCTTCTTCACTTGTAAGAGAAGGTTTTAGGTTCGATTCTCGCCAAAGGTGAATTTGAATCACATTGTTGCTAACTCATTGGGAACATTATTGCTAACTCATTGTGAGGCTAAGGTCAACCCCTCCCTCTTAGTGTAGATAATGTTTTTTGTTCAAAAAAACATTTCAACCTTTAACATGACTTTCCAGTGTTGAAACATATCTCAAGTTCGAATCTTCTTCAACCAAATAAAAGAAAAAAACATGCCACTATATTTCTTACATTATTCAACCCTAATCTGCACGAGGCCAGAAGTTGTGTCCTTGGTCAGGGTAATCTCCTTCTTCTGGCCAGTCAGCATGTCCTCAACAGATACATTAAGAATACCATTGGCGTCGGTATCATGAGACCGAATATTGAATATAGGAACGCCCCTGGGAGATGGAGGAATGTCATGGAGCCTAAAATCACCCATTATTATTTGCTTTTGCGCTCTCACCTTCATAAATGGCAAATCTAGCATCAACTTGGTTGTCATGGCTAGTAGTTATTATAAAAACTAGGATTGCAGGGAAGGACAAACACGCAGGAAAGCTATAAGACTACACAAGGTTTTTTCACTGTGATTGCATCCCCTCAACATTGTAGGGAGCAACTTTTTTATAATCACTTTTCAGATTACATCAGGGTTTCAAAAACCCTATTTACAACCTTAAATTTCGAAATTCAAATACTATAACTAATTCTGATAAAACAAATATTCAAAATTCAAATGATTTTAACAGAAGCTCCACTTGACAAGTGTTGTTGACTGAGTCAACCAACTAAAGAGTTTGTGTTTGAAGAGGAAACTTGACTCCGTCTAACATCCCCTCGCAAGCTAACAGAATGAGAAACGACTGGAAGCTTGGACACTAGCATTTTGAAACGTGTAGAAGACAAACCTTTTGTAAATAGGTCTGCAACTTGATCTTGGGAACATATGAAATTCCCTAGCAGCTCTCTACAAACCACCTTCTCCCTTACATAATGATAATCAACTTCCAAGTGCTTGGTGCGTGAGTGAAAAATTGGATTAGACGCCAGGGAAATTGAGGAAATATTATCACACCAAATCGTAGGACGAGCAAGATTGAGTTGCAAGTCCCGGAATAACGAATGCAGCCAAGATAATTCAGCGGCAGTGTACGCAAGCTGTCTGTATTTAGCCTCAGTGCTAGAACGAGACACTGTCTTCTGCTTCTTTGAACTCCATGAAACTAAGTTCAAACCCAAGTAAATACAAAAACCATCAGTAGAATGTCTCATGTCCGGATCACCAGCATAATCCGTGTCTGAGAAAGCATTGAATTGCATTCCTCTTGGTTTATACACCAGTCCATGATTATACGTTGCTTTCACATAACGTAAAATCCTTTTAACAGCCATCCAGTGAGTATTTTTTGGGGAATGCATAAATTGACAAACCTGGTTAACAGCATAAGGCAAATCTGGCCTTGTTATCATCAAATATTGCAAGGCACCAACAATACTTCTGTAAGTTTGAGGATCACTATACGTCTCACCATCCCAAGCACTCAACTTTTGTCCACAGGGAACTAGGGAAAACAATGTACCAAGCTTCTTGATTAAATGATTCATTTGAAGTGGACTATTCCCTGTTAGCAAAATATTATCTACGTAGATCAAAAGAATCAAATAAACCCCACGGTGATTGAACACAAATAATGAATAGTCGCACTTTGACTCTTGAAAACCCAACTGAAGTAAAAATTCAGAAAACTTCTGAAACCAAGCACGAGGTGCTTATTTTAAACCATACAAACTTCTCTGCAGTTTACAAACATGAGTTGGGCATTGCTTATTGACAAACCCTGCTGGTTGTCTCATGTACACCTCTTCTGCCAGATAGCCATGTAAAAAGGCGTTCTGGACGTCCAGTTGACGAACATGCCATTTATTCGACACTGCAAGATTGAGAACCATCCGAATAGTACTATTTTTGACAACTGGGCTAAAAGTCTCAGTGTAGTCAATCTTTTATTTTTTATGGAAGCCATTAGCTACTAATCTTGCCTTATGATATTCTATGGAACCATCTGCACACCGCTTTATTTTATAAACCCATTTGTTTAGAAGCAAGTTCATATGGGAATGATAGGGCACCAAACTCCACGTCCCACAACGCTACAGTGCATTGAACTCTTTTACCATTGCACCTCTCCACTCCTAATGTTTTATAGCCTGACTAAAGCAAGTGGGTTCAACAACGTTGTCATTAGTAACAATATGCAATGGATATTTAGGGTTTGGTTTCTGAACACCAGTTTGGGAGGGAGTAGTCATTGGATGAGCTTGTCGTGGTTCTTGAACTGAATCACTCACTCGTTCATTATTTTGGAAACACGAAGCTATTTCTTGGTTATTGGAGGTTCCTATGGCTGAACTAGGTTGTCTAGGATTTTGGAGAAACACGTTGAGATGATTTGGAGATGGTGGAATTATTGTAGGTTGGCTAATGGTAGCGGCAATGGAGATTGGTTAGGGTTAGTCTGTGGGTTTAATATAAAAGCTAACTCATGTGGTGGTAGAGTAGTGGTGGGAGACACAGCTTGAGGGAAAACATTTGGATAATGAAAAATAAATCTTGGCAAGATACAGTACCTTTATCAACGCATTCCACTAAAGGTGTAAGTTCCTGGAAAGGAAAATAGTCCTCATCGAATAGGACATGGCGAGACAAATAAACTCGTCTCGTGGTTAAATCCAAACTTTTATATCCTTGATGATCCAGCGAATACCCTAAAAATACACAAGACTTTGATTTGGACTCAAGTTTGTTCTTAGTATACGGTCTCAACCAAGGAAAACAACGACTCCCAAACACTTTGAACGACTCATATTTAGGCTTTTTGTGAAATAATTTTTCATATGGTGATGTATTAGACAATACACGAGTAGGGAGTCTATTAATTATATATGTTGACGTTGAAAAAGCATCAAATCGAAATTTGGAAGGAACATGAGCATGAGATAACATTACGAAACCAGTTTTGACAATGTGACGAAGTTTTCTCTCAACTAGACCGTTTTGTTCAGGATGTTTGGGACATGAAAACCTTTGAGAAATTCCATGTAAAGCAAGAAATTGACTAAATGCATGACTCTTGTATTCTCCACCTTCATCACATTGTAGAGTTTTAATTGAACAATTAAACATATTTTCAACTTTTGTTTTGAATTTAACAAAAATCTCGAACACTTCTGACTTATTTTTCATGGGAAAAATCCAAGAGTATCGTGAAAAATCATCCACAAATAATAAATAATAACAACAACCTTCATTTGAAATTACTGGAGAACACCAAACATCTGAATGTAAAAGTTCTAAGGGAAACATGGAAACAGACTCGGATGAACTGAAAGGCAACTTGAAACTTTTGCCTAACGGACAAGACTGACAAAACTTTACATCACTTGTGCCATGAATTGGCATTTGATATTCAAAATTAAAAGCTTTATTATTGGAGAAGCACAAGAATGCCACTTCTGTGCAGAGACCCGGACTCCTACAAACGCTGAAAAATGATGATTGGATAATCCACCGCCCTTTGGAAATGGGTACAACCCATTCTCACACCTCTCTTGGAAAAGCATCCTCCCGGTCTTGAGGTCCTTAATAACAAAATAATATGGAAAAATTAGAATGTAGCAATGGTTATCTAGGGTAAATCTATGGGTAGAGATAATATTGGTAGAGGCTGACGAACAATGTAAAACAGTCTTAAGGTTAAATGAGCGAGAATTAGCATTAATTTGATTTGAACCAGAGTGAGAAATAGAGAGTCCAGTATCATTACCTACACCACCAATGTTTTCATTACCGTTGTACTCTTTAGGGTTCACCAAATTCTGGAGGTCAGGTGTGATATGTGCATTTGCTCTTGTATTAATTAACCGTGAAGCATTTTTCTGGCGGTTCAAGGTGATGGGTGAGGAGGCCATTGCACTGAGACGCTGGGCTGGAATACGTCATTCGTATATAGCATTCATGTGCTGGTAACAGTCAAGGGCATGATGCCTTTCTTTTCCACAAATCTGGCAGGTTATTCATTATCCTCCAGTCACAAAACGTTCCCTATTATTTGTTGCGAGGACCAAAGCCACGCTGGTTGATACCATCATGGTTGGACGGAAAGCCAGCTCGTCTACCACCACGAGAACATCCACCATGTCCTCTTGCAGCTACAAAAGCGTTCATAAGGGCTGATTCAACTAGTGGGACAATTTGTTCCACCATTATCCTCTCTGTAGTTAAGAAAAGAGCTTCAAGAGTAGGGTACGTGATCAGAGTATCACATGTCTATGCTGCATTAACCGTCATTTCGAACGCGGAACCAAGATTATTCAAAATGATTTGGACAAGTTCATCGTCCACAGGCTTACCAGCTAAAGCCAAATTATCAGCAATGGCATTTATCTTATCAAGAAAGTAAGCGACAGATAAATCACCTTTCTTACTTTGGAGTAGTTCATTTCGTAGGAAAAGAATTCGATTTTGCGAAGAGGAAGCATACCCTTGCTCCAGTGCTTCCCATGTTGCCCGAGTTGATCGTTTGCTTGCCACAGTGGCAAGGACAAAGGCTGTAAGGGAGCCATTGATCCAACTGAGGATCATTTGGTCTTGCTGCATCCAAGTGATGTAGGCGGGATTGATAGTGGTGCTTCCAGTAAGATGCTTGGATGGATAGACAATAGAACCATCAACATAACCCATAAGATCACGGCTCTTAAGGATTGGAAGATTCTAGGCTAACCATAATGGTAGTCATGGACGAAGACATGTTGACTAAAGCAGTTGCAAGTGTTGGGGGGGGGTTTGATGGGAATTAGGGATGTTGTTGTTGTTGTTGGAAGACATGATGGGCAGTGAAAAAAAAAATGGATCGTTTGTCGTTGGATTTAAAAGGCTCTGATACCATATAAAAACCAGGATTCCAGGGAAGGAAAAACCTGCATGAAAGCAATAAGACTACACAAGGTTTTTCATTGTGATTGCATCCCCTCAATATTGTAGGGAGCAACCTTTTTATAATAACTTTTCAGATTACATCAGGGTTTCAAAAACCTTATTTACAAGCTTACATTTCGAAATTCAAATACTATAACTAATTATGATAAAACAAATGTTCAAAATTCAAATGATTTTAATAGAAGCTCCACTTGATAAGTGTTGTTGACTGAGTAAACCAACTGAAGAGTTTCTGTTTGAAGAGGAAACTTGACTCCGTCTAACAGTTATGGTACAGTTTTTCTTGTAGGGAATTTTGGTGTTCCTTGGAACCACAAATTCCATGCACCATCGTCCGGCTTCAGTCCCCACTCCAAGCGATAAGGGGGGTGACATCTAAGAGAGTGAAGTTCTGAAGCTTCTCATTTCCTTTCCCACTCAAGACTACAACTTGTGTGGGCGGCACCATAAGCCGCAGCCTCATCCAGATGAACGTTTGCAGTAGTTGCTTGACTTCAAAAACACCATCACCTATGATTAGTAGAAACACATCTATAACACTGGCACGCTAGTCAAATATCATTACACTGCTTTTGTCGTATCAACCGATCTTGTTAAGGCTATATGCGTTGTACTTACTAAGAAGAATTTGTGCAAGACTATTGTTCTCGAGGTATTCGTAGACCAAAATTCTTAGGTTTCCTTAAGAACAAAAGCCATACAGCCTCACTATGCATAATTTTTTTAGATTGCATAAGCTTATTCCAAAACTCCTTCAACCCTACTATCGATTCATCTAAGAGAACTTTTACAGCAGCCATTCTACCATCCTTAAGACGTCCTTGATTATTCACCGTATCAATTCATTAACAATGTCCAGGGAGAGAGAATGTTACAATTAAATACCAAATTCAGGAGCACTCGTATACAAACACACACATAAAAAAAGTAAACCTGAACTTACCTTATAGACAGGCCCAAGACTTCCTACCCTAAATTTATTGTCTAAATGAAAATCTTCAGTTGCGATCTTCAACTCTTTGTAGGTGTATAGTTTTACACCATGAATGCCAGAGATTTCTGTTGCCATTAAAATCTTAATCAGAAATTTATGATGCCATGTCAATAGAAGAGTATCTTATTTTGGGTACATGACGTTGTCAACTAACAATAACTTTCACGTCACTTGCCACATCATTTGGTTTATTAAATTTTAGGAAAAGTTTTGGTTCCTTTGTATCAACTTCAAAAAATGAATATGTGCACTTGTAGTAGCTACATGAATTTTCACTACCTTTTCGCATGTTTCTGTCTGTCAGGATGCCAGATGGCATTATCTTGTGGGGACAGTTAGAGTGGAGTGTTAGTATAAATAGTACATTGTAAGAGAAGAAAAAGAGTTAATGAAATTGTATTGTTTGTATTGTTCTTCTATTACTCTCTCTTTGTGCAATTGTGGAAGATGTAGAGTAGGTCTTAACATTGGTATCACGAGCCAGTCGTTTCGATCCCTCAATCCTTCTCCGTTGTATATCGCAGCAAACGTTTTGCAAAACCATGGAATCGAGAGTTTCCAATCGGGAAACCAAGTTCGATGGTTTCAAGACTTCTCAGTCCTCACGTTCCCTTCTCGGTGTACTCGACTCGCATGAGAGAGCGATGGAATCTCGTGTGAAGAATGCAGAAACCACGCTTGCAGATTTGCAGAAAGAAATAAAGTCCAACAATGAATTGATTCTATAGATGCTACAATCTCTCGTTGTGAGGGCGGGTGTGGGTTCTTCAAGCGGCGACAATTCGTCAAAAGGGACGCATATAGATCCCAACACTCGTGAAGGGTTGAACCCTAATCTTGGCCCTAATTTCGGGTGTTCTGATTCCTGTCATAATTCGCATCCACTGTTCATCAACTCGACATCTCCTCTCTCTCTTGAGAAATCGAATGGAATTGTTCTCAAGCTTCAATCATTCCACAAGGAAAAGGTTCGAGCCCGAAAAAGAGAGAAGAATTCTGGTCTCAATTTCATCCAAGACACAAGCCCAAGACTCCTTCTTGTGTATGACCAACATTGAAGAAATTCAAGAGAGTTTGGGACTACGCCAAATACCACGAAGATGGTTTTGCAATGTTTCGTTCCAGTTCCAAATTTCAAGAAAGTTTTGGGTTTTTTCGAAGTGATGTGGCTGGGAAGAATGAAAAAGTTTTCAATTTACTCGACAAGAAAGTTGAAGATTCTGTGATAATTTCACCAGTTCTTGATTCTGATTACATGAAATCCAAGATTCAAGCTTGCGTTCTGGGTTCTTCAGTTCCTAACGGATTGGTTGCTGCGTTTAGAGATAAATTCGATCAATTCAGGACGTCGCCTTTGTCGAATCGTGAATCTAACTGCAAGAACGACTTGGCCCAAGAATTCATTTTCATAATTTCAGTATATGATGATGGGTTCGTGAAACTTGATTCACTTGCACTCCAAGTGTTTGATGAAAGGTCACACTCAACAGATTGTGATTTTTAGTTGGGCTATCAATGCCGATTTCTGACATCGGAGGTACACTTCGTAGGTTCTAAATTTCTTGTTTGTAATGGTGAAGTCATGAAAACTGGTACTATTGTGCATTTGAAGCTTGGTTTCCATGAGTTAATTCTTGACAAAGGTGGAACAACTATTCAAATGCTCCTTAATTCGAAATCTACTTGAAGAGTTGAAGCCATTTTGGTGCAAGAAAATGCTGTTGCTCAACTGTTTGATGTGCTGCAGCCTTTTGGTGGGTTTTATAATGATGCAATTATCTCTGTTAGTTTTCAGTTCACCTTCCATAAAGGAATTGATAGGAGCATATTTAAGCGACTTAGTTGGCTTGTTCTTGTGCCTTACGTTGTTATTTCTTAGTTATTTTAGTCTTTTAAGCCATTTTCGTGTGCTTTCAGGTTCTAAGGAGAAAGTATGCAAGAAAGTGCATTTTGGAGCTTTTTGGAGCAAAATTGGGCTTGGAATGGTTATCACATGCTTGGAGCAAAACGAATGGATGAAATTGAAGATTTGAAGGTGTTAGGATTCCTAATTGACGAAGGATTCCTAATTGAAGAAGGATTCCTAATTGAAGATGGCTTCCTACTCAAACAAGGAGTCCTACTTGAAGTAGGAAAGTTAAGCCTAGGTTTCCTATTTTGGTTTGACCTTTCCTAAACCTAAATATTCCTAAGTTCCAGCAACATTGAAGGCCTCCTATGCATTTTAGGACACAAAGTGAACTTTCCTTGCACCAAATCAGTCATTGCCGCACCATCCCTTTATTACCCATCATTGCCGTGCAAGGAATCCTTTTCTTGCCTAAAATCTGGACCTCAATCAGCAAGGAATCCTTTTTCCTTGCCTTGCAAAGCATTCCCTTTGTGTTCTATGCCTTGCCGCACAAGGAGGAGCCTTTTTTACTTATTTTGTGCCTCAAAACACATTCCTAAATCTGTCCTACACAATTCTGCCGAATTTCCTTTCCTATTCTCTTTAATTCCTACACCTTACTTGCCTATTTTCCATTGATTTCTGACTTTTAATTATAGGACTAAGTAGCTAAGTTATTTCCTTCCCAAAAACACATCAAAACCAACCCTAGCCTTTTAAATAAAGCTTGTTGCACCATTTAAATCTCTCTACACAATTTCTGCCGAAAAATCCACCATCCACCCTTCACCATAACTCACCTATATCCATCCACTACCACCATTCACTCACCCATTCATCCATTCACGCCATAAATCATCCCTACACCTTTGCCCCAACTTCCTTTCATCCAAAACACATTCCTGACCCCAAAACACATCCCATACACTTCACCCACCTTTGTGCCGCAGCAAGGAGGAAGAAGGAAGGACTCTTGGATGTTCAAGCTTGATTGTTGGAGCATTCTAGGTGTAATTCGTTCTATGTTTACAATGTTTAATTTCTTTTCCTTTCATTTTGCTGTGAACATGAGGAACTAAGCCCTTTTGGCTAGGGGGCTATTCAAAGCCATGAATATGCTTGCAATATGAATTGATTACCTTCAGTTGTGATTTCATAAATTGTGAATTCAATTTGCTTAACTGTTTGATTGATAACTTATTCTTGTATGTTGATTGATAGTGCACGCTTAGTTTTCATGATGAATTTGATGCTAGAATATAAGGGAGTTTCACCTAATCGTTATGAACTTATATTCATGTGTAGTGGAGGTTGCTGGTCACGATCGTGTTAAGTGAATTCTTGGCAGGAGTATCATGCTTTTCATAGTCACGAATGCCTCGTCAATGCCTGTAGTTCTCACAAAGCTTAATGATCTCTGATTGTATCTTTATTGTGCTGTTCACGTATGGGATTTTTAGAGAATGTATTGAGTTGTTGTATGCGTTATCCCGTCCAATTCAATAACTTAAGGAGAACTTGAAGGTTAATTTAAGCGTACCTAATTAATCTGGGGTGTTGAGTTTCATGGTTTATCAAAAGAACAACTGAAAATTGGTTTGTATGCAAGTGTGTCATGTGTGGAGAAGAACCCTCTAGCTAGCCCATCATCCATAGTTTTACCCAATTTCGTGCAGAATTCATCAGTTCTTTACATTACTTGTTTTGTTTTCAAAATCGTCAAAACCCAATCCCCCTTTACTTTGTTAAGTCATATTAGTTAGAAACTGATTTAGTTTGTGTTTTTAAGTGTTTAGAGTCAAGTAAAAACCTATTTTCGTCCAAATTCACTCTCAGTGGCAGATTTGAGTCTTTTAGCTTGTTTTGTGCTGTTTTGAGTCTTTTGAGTTGTTTTAGTGTTTTAGAGTTTAGTTTTGCATTCTTTGTGTCTAGTTTAGTGTTTTAAACTTTGTTTTTACGTTTTTGAGTCAGTTTCAATTATTTAGCAATCCCTCATAATCCCCGGTCTAGAACGATCCCTACTTATACATATACTACAATTGTCAAAAGAGGGTTTAATTTGTGTGTTGTTTTACAACGCATCAAATTTTTGGCGCCGTTGCCGGGGATTAGCAACTTTGCTAATCCCTTAGATTTTTCTTTCTGTTTATTTTTAATTTGTTTAAGTTTCTAACTTTGTTTTGTTTTCTTGTTTGTAGGTACTAGTTTATGACTCGAAGCTCTCAAGCTGTGCATAAGAATATTTTGGACTTTGACGACGATTTTGAGAGGACTTTGAGAAAGAATAAGAATCAACAAGAGCCCCAACCATCTCAACCTGCACCAAATCTTGAAGAAGATGAAGTACAAGTGGAAGAGGAGGCCATTACTCAGATTTTAGAGGAGATACAAGTCATGGCAGTAGACAATCGAACAATCAAGGAGCTTTCTGCTTCAGGATTGGACAATGCCACACCCTTATGCATCCAACACCCCACGACTGCTCAAGGCAAGACCGAGGAGTTTGAGTTGAAGTCAAGCTTGCTGCACCACATTCCAAAGTTCCATGGGCTATCCATGGAGGATCCAAACAAGCACGTGAAGGAATTTGAAGTGGTTTGTTCAAGCATGACCCCAATCAATGTCGATGGTAGCATATTAATGATGAAAGCCTTTCCATTCTCACTTATGGACAAGGCTAAGGATTGATTGTATGAATCGGCACCCGGAACAGTTACTTTATGGGAGAGCATGAAACGCGCATTCTTGGAGAAATTTTTCCCAACTTCAAGAGTCATTCTCTTGAGGAAACAGATTAGTGGCATCTAACAAAATCAAGTTGAATCGTTTCTAGCTTATTATGAACGTTTTAAAACTCTTGTTGCTTCATGTCCACAACATCAAATGAAGGAGGAACTGCTCATTCAATATTTCTACGAAGGACTCTTCCCCATTGAATGCCAAATGCTAGATGCCTCGGCGGGTGGTGCGTTGGTTGACAAGACTCCGGTGGCTGCAAAAACTCTAATTGCAAACCGAGTCCATAATGCACAACAATATGAAGGTGTTGGGCAAAGAGACCTCCCACGGCAGCAAGTAAATGAGGTAAGTGCCGTTTCTGATTTGCAATCTCAAATAACTAACCTTACTTCTATGTTTTCGCAGTTTATGGAAGGATGCAAAACGCAAGGAGTGTGCTCTAGTGTGTGTGGTGTATGCTCCATTCAAGGCCACCAATCTGAGAAGTGTCCTCAATTGATTGAGAATGGTAGATGGGAAAGCGCAAACGCCATTGGCTATCAAGGCCCAAATCAGCCCCGATATGATCCATATGCCAACACTTACAATCTGGGATGGCGTGATCACCCAAATTTCAAATGGAAGGAGTCTCAACAACCTCAAGCAATTCGGCCAACACCCCCTGGGATATACCCAAAGCCCTACACGCCAACACAACCTCAACCACAACCTGCTCAAACTAATTCAGGTACATCCATGGATAATGATCAAGTTATTCAATTACTGACCTCTTTGATGCATGGGCAGCAAAATCAAACCAAAACAATGCTCAATCAAGCTAAGGAGGTGGATGAGTTGAAGAAACAAATGGGCCAAATGGCGGAGTTCATGGGGCAATTCCGAGAACAAGGCAAACTTCCTAGCTCAACCATTGTGAATCCAAATGGAGGATTTGAATCCGCCAAGGCCATTTTGTTGAGAAGTGGAAAAGAAGTTGGAACGGACCCCCAAGCATCAAAATCTGCCCAAATGGAGGATGAGAAGCTGCAACAAGAAGAGGATGCCTAGCACACACCCACGGCAAGGAAGAAGACAACCTTGCCGTGCACTCCTTGCAGCCCTAAATCGGCCACCACAGGTAAGTTGGGTTCAAATTATGTTAATTCTAACCTCATTCCATCCAATGCACCCTTTCCTCGTAGATTCATGCAAACAAAGAAGGAGGAAAGCGAAAAGGACATTTTGGACACATTTAGGAAAGTGCAAGTCAACATTCCACTTCTAGATGCAATTAAACAAGTTCCCAAGTATGCTAAGTTTCTGAAGGAGTTGTGCACTACAAGGAAAAAGGGTTCAAACAAAGAGGTGGTAAGAGTAAGTGAGAATGTCTTAGCCATTTTGCAACGCAAATTACCTCCTAAATGCAAAGATCTCGGTAGTTTTACAATTCCTTGTGTTATAGGCAATACTCGTTTTGAATCTGCTATGTTAGACTTAGGTGTATCCATAAATGTCATGCCATATTCAATTTATGCATCTATGAACTTGGGAGAATTGAAAAATGATGGGGTAATTATTCAATTGGCCGATAGATCTAATGTGTATCCAAAAGGTGTTTTGGAGGATGTTTTAGTGCAGGTGAATCACCTAGTCTTTCCGGCGGGCTTCTATGTGCTTGAAATGGAAGATTCAGACCGTTCCCCTCCATTACCACTCTTACTTGGCCGACCATTCATGAAGATTGCCCGAACAAAGATAGACGTATTCAAATGAACATTAACCATGGAATTTGATGGGGAAGTGATTGATTTCAATATTTATGATGCTATGAGATATCCTCATGATAATCACTCTTGTTTCTCTATTGATATACTTGACTCTTGTGCGCAGGAATTCTTTGACAATTTGAGTGAGGATACACTTGAAAAGACCCTCACACAAGGCACTGGACTAAAAAACGAAGGGTTAGCACTTAGGCATACCCACGGCCACAACAAGGACATCCTTGCCGTGCCTATCCAAGAAGAATTGGTGGAAATGGTTGCTGCCCTCGAGTCAAATCCAGAACATATTGGTAATTCTCCTAACCAAATTTCACTTCCCCTTTCGACTAACAAGTTGCTTCCGTCCATAATCCAGCCACCTTCCCTAGAGCTTAAACCATTGCCTAGCCATTTGAAGTATGTGTTTCTGGGAGAACAAGAGACGCTGCCCATCATCATCTCTTCTTCACTCACGGCACAAGAGGAGGATAAGTTGGTGAGAGTGCTTCGGGAATACAAAACTGCCATTGGGTGGACATTGGCCGATATCAAGGGAATTAGCCCAACCACTTATATGCATCGTATACTTTTGGAGGAGGGGTTTAAACCATCTCGAGAGGCCCAACGCCGACTCAACCCTACAATGATGGAAGTTGTGAAGAAAGAGATAATCAAGCTACTTGATTGTGGGGTGATCTATCCAATCTCGGATAGTCGTTGGGTTTCGCCCGTTCAATGCGTTCCAAAGAAATATGGCGTGACAGTGGTGAAGAATGACGAAAATTAGCATGTGCCTACTTGAATCCAAATAGGTTGGAGGTTTTGTATCGATTATAGGAAGCTTAACGCCATCACAAGGAAGGATTACTTCCCTTTGCCGTTCATGGATCAAATGCTTGAAAGGTTAGCGGGTTATGCATTTTATTGTTTTCTTGATGGTTATTCTGGTTATAATCAAATTGTCATAGCACCCAAGGACCAAGAAAAAACCACTTTCACATGTCCCTTTGGTACATTTGCTTATCGTCGCATGCCATTTGGTTTATGCAATGCACCTGCCACATTTCAAAGATGCATGATGAGCATATTTTCAGATTATGTTGAGAAAATTATTGAAGTTTTCATGGATGATTTCAGCGTTTTTGGTGATTCATTTGATGGTTGTTTGCATAATCTCAGTTTGATCTTAAAACGATGCGTTGACACTAACCTTGTTCTCAATTGGGAAAAGTGTCATTTTATGGTTAAACAAGGCATAGTTCTAGGTCATATCATCTCTGAAAATGGTATTGAGGTTGATAAGTCAAAGATAGATCTTGTACGTCACTTACCCTCTCCTAATTCGATTAGAGAGGTTCGTTCTTTTCTTGGACATGCAGGTTTCTATCGACGATTCATCAAAGATTTCTCAAAGGTTTCCCAACCTCTTTACCGACTCCTTCAAAAAAATGTGGCGTTTGACTTCAATGAGGAGTGCACGACATCCTTCACACAACTCAAGAAGTTGCTGACCACGGTCCCAATTATTGTTCCACCTAATTGGAACCTTCCTTTCAAGCTCATGTGTGGCGCATCCGATTATGCTTTAGGGGCTGTTTTAGGACAAAGGAAGGACAATAGGCCGCATGTCATCTACTATGCTTCCCGGACGTTGAATGATGCCCAATTGAACTATTCTACAACGGAAAAAGAACTTCTTACTGTTGTCTTTGCTTTAGATAAATTTCGATCATATTTAATTGGTACTAAAGTAATTGTTTTCACTGATCATGCTTTGAAATATTTGCTCACAAAGAAGGAAGCCAAGCCAAGGTTAATTTGATGGATGTTGCTTCTTCAAGAGTTTGACATTGAGATTCGAGACAAAAAGGGAAGTGAAAACGTAGTGGCTGACCACCTAAGCCGTATGGTGCATGAAGATGACTCTTTCCCTATTTCAGAGACGTTTCCGGATGAGCAATTGTTATCCATCGAGGTAAGTGAACCATGGTACGCAGATTTGGTGAATTACTTGGTAACTAAACGTTTTCCCACCACTTTCACTAAACCCCAACATCACAAACTCAAGAATGATGCACGATTTTATGTGTGGGATGATCCATATTTGTGGAAGTATTGTCCGGATCAGATTGTTCGACGATGTGTGCACAATTCTGAGTTTAATTCCATTCTGACCTTTTGTCACTCTTATGCATGTAGGGGACATTTTGGCACCCAAAGAACAGCCCTCAAGGTGTTAGCATGTGGTTTTTATTGGCCTACATTGTTCAAAGATGCTCAAATGTTTTGTTTAACATGTGATAGATGTCAAAGAACAGGTAGCATAGGTGCCAAGGATCAAATGCCGCAAACCCCTATCTTCAATGTTGAAATTTTTGATGTTTGGGGTATTGATTTCATGGGTCCCTTTCCTTCTTCATATGGTTTCACTTATATCTTGCTTGCAGTTGATTATGTTTCCAAATGGGTAGAAGCAAAGGCTACCCGGACTAACGATTCTAGAGTGGTTGCAGATTTCATCACAACTAACATTTTCTCTAGATTTGGGATGCCACGGGTCTTCATCAGTGATGGAGGGTCATATTTTTGCAATCGAACCTTTGAGGCGCTATTTAAGAAATACAATGTCAAGCATAAGGTTTCGACACGTTATCATCCTCAAACAAGTGGCCAAGCCGAAGTTTCGAATAGAGAAATCAAGCAAATCTTAAAGAAGATTGTTGGGTCAACCCGGAAGGATTGTAGCTTGTGTTTAGACGATGCATTGTGGGCATATCGAACTGCCTACAAAACACCCCTAGGGATGTCTTCATTTCGGCTAATCTATGGCAAGCCGTGTCATCTACCTATGGAACTAGAGCACAAGGCGCATTGGGCTGTGAAAACATTCAATTTGGACTTAGATGCTGCTGGAATGCATAGGAAGCTCCAATTGAATGAACTTGAGGAGCTAAGGAACGAAGCATATGAGAATGCCCGGATTTACAAGGAGAAAACAAAGGCGTTTCATGACAAGATGATTCGGGGCAAAACATTCTCCATTGGGCATAAAGTGTTGCTTTTCAATTCCCGTTTACGTTTATTCCCTGGTAAGTTATGTTCTAAGTGGATTGGACCTTTTGTTGTTACTAATGTTTTTCCATATGGTGCAGTCCACATCCGAATCTTGAAAACTGGGCAAGAAATCAAGGTGAATGGGCATCGTTTGAAGCCCTATTATGAGAACTTTGTTGAGTAGGTTGTGGAGGAAATCCCCTTCCAAGCCGTGGGCTTCAATGGGGAATGAATGAGTTCTTCGTTCGGCTGCATGATGTTAAAGCAAGCGCTTCTTGGGAGGCAACCCATGCATTCAACAAAGGAAGACCTAGGAATCACTCCACTTCCAGATTTACGTTCCTAAACTCTTCTCTTTCTTGTTGTTTCAATTCTGCCATGTTTAGTGTGTTTATTCATCGTTTATGCTTGAAACATTGAGGACAATGTTTGATTTAAGTGTGGGGGGGGGGTAACAAAGTGTTTTTGATGCAAATTCGTGGGATTCTACCACCCATTACTTCAAAAGTTGTTCCTTGCTGTTTTTAAGCTATTTTGGAGTGTTTTAGTATGTCTTGACATAAAAATCCGAAAATCTCATAAAAATTTGAAAAATTGTTTTGAAAAACCCAAAAAGAGTTGTTTTTGTGTTGTTTTGGTGTGTTTGTGTCTTAGGTACCTTCCAACACAATGATGAGGATTTGGTTTTTAATTACATGACTGTTAAAGAGAGTTATAAACATGGATGAAAGTTTGATTTACTCTTTGGTTTATTCTTGGTTGTGGTTATAATTTATGAATTCACATGCAATCATAAAGGAAAAATCAGTTTTTGTAACATGCTTGAAGGAAGAAACTCAAATTAACGCTACATCCTTGTTAGACTTGAGCCTAAACGTTCTTTTGGAGAGTTATTAATCTGTGATTCTTTGTTTTCTAAAGTCGTTGCATGATCTCATTATTCTTTGCTTGGTTGCTACTTAGAAGGCGTTTCATCATTTAGTTCCAAATACTAGAACTCATGCCCGTTCCATTCAAAACATGACATTGATTTGCATAACACACAATCAAGATGAAGTTAATTAGTGAACCACCACAGCCAAATAGCCGAACCCCCTATTTCATATGTTTTGTAAGTTTAACCTCGTTTGAGCCTTGTTTAGCCTATGTTCGTTGTTAACCACATTATCCTTACCTAGCCTAGTTTAGGACCATCCATACCCTTGTTTTTAAAGGATAGTAAAGCATGACTTAGAATGAATTCCTTTTGATCTACAATATGCAGAAAAACAAGTGTGGGGGAAGGGATTTGTGTCTGTGTGTGTGCCGTGTGTGTGCCAAGAAAAAGAAATAAGGCACGGGCAGAAAAAAAAATTCGTGGAAAAAGAAAAAGAAAAAGAAAAAGTTGTGAAAAGAATGAAAAAGAGTTCGAAAATAAGAAAGAATGAGTTTAAGAGTGTTGATTGTTGAAGAAAGGGTCCAAAACATCAAATCTGGCCCTAAAATGTGTAAATCTCCCCTTTTTGTTCAAAGTTAAATTTTTGCATTCCAAAGTGAATTCTAAGTGTTGATTTCATTGCTTTGCTTGCTATTCTTTAAGAACCTTTGTTTTCCATATCCTTTCTTTCTTACCCAACACCCTTAGCCCCGTTTCAACCCTTTAACTTTGATCTTGGGTGTTGTGTGTTTCAATATGTGGAGTTTGGAATTGGTATGAGCATATGGCATCACTGGTTCTCGCATCTAAGTAGTAGCATTCCGTTCATGAGATCATATTCATATATGCATTAATAACTCTAGAAAAGTGCTTTCTTGGCTATAACATATGTGAGTATTAGTTTTCATGTTTACATCAATCTTCTCACATATACCTAGTATAGGGTGTGTAGTCAAAAAATCTGAGTGAAAATTGAGTGATTATCTAGTAAGGAATTGAGGGATTCTCTAAGGCATGTTACTACATTCAAAACATCGTTTTAATTGGTTAAATGTGAACTAGTAAGTGGTGACTGTGATTAAGTATGTGCTCAAGTGTGAAGATAACTAAAATCTATGGGAATGATGATTTTTGACATGTCATGTGCATTGGAAATCCCTGAGGCAAATGTTCGAAGGTTTAGGTTGTGTTTTGTTTTCTTTGTTTGTTTTGTTTTGCTCGAGGACTAGCAAAAGCTAAGTGTGGGGGAATTTGATAGGAGCATATTTAGGCGACTTAGTTGGCTAGTTCTTGGGCATTTACGTTGTTATTTCTTAGTTATTTTAGTCTTTTAAGCCATTTTCGTGTGTTTTTAGGTTCTAAGGAGAAAGTATGCAAGAAAGTGCATTTTGGAGCATTTTGGAGCAAAATTGGGCTTGGAATGGTTATCACATGCTTGGAGCAAAAGGAATGGACGAAATTGAAGATTTGAACATGTTAGGATTCCTAATTGACGAAGGATTCCTAATTGAAGAAGGATTCCTAATTGAAGAATGATTCCTAATTGGAGATTGATTCCTACTCAAACAAGGAGTCCTACATGAAGTAGGAAAGTTAAGCCTAGGTTTCCTATTTTGGTTTGACCTTTCCCAAACCTAAATATTCCTAAGTTCCAGCAACATTGAAGGCCTCCTATGCATTTTAGGACACAAAGTGAACTTTCCTTGCACCAAATCAGTCCTTGCCACACCATCCCTTTATTTCCCATCCTTGCCGTGGAAGGAATCCTTTTCTTGCCTAAAATCTGGACCTAAATCAGCAAGGAAATCCTTTTTCCTTGCCTTGCAAGGCATTCCCTTTGTGTTATATGCCTTGCCGCACAAGGAGGAGCATTTTTTACTTATTTTGTGCCTCAAAACACATTCCTAAATCCGTCCTACACAATTCTGCCGTATTTCCTTTCCTATTCTCTTTAATTCCTACACCTTACTTTCCTATTTTCCATTGATTTCTGACTTTTAATTATAGGACTAAGTAGCTAAGTTATTTCCTTCCCAAAAACACATCAAAACCAACCCTAGCCCTTTAAATAAAGCTTATTGCACCATTTAAATCTCTCTACACAATTTCTGCCGAAAAATCCACCATCCACCCTTCACCATAACTCACCTATATCCATCCACCACCACCATTCACTCACCCATTCATCCATTCACGCTAGAAATCATCCCTACACCTTTGCCGCAACTTCCTTTCATCCAAAACACATTCCTGACCCCAAAACACATCCCATACACTTCACCCACCTTTGTGCCACAGCAAGGAGGAAGAAGGAAGGACTATTGGATGTTGAAGCTTGATTGTTGGGGCTTTCTAGGTGTAATTCATTCTATGTTTACAATGTTTAATTTCTTTTCCTTTCGTTTTGCTGTGAACATGAGGAACTAAGCTCTTTTTGCTAGGGGGCTATTCAAAGCCATGAATATGCTTGCAATATGAATTGATTACCTTCAGTTGTGATTTCATAAATTGTGAATTCAATTTGCTTAACTGTTTGATTGATAACTTATTCTTGTATGTTAATTGAGAGTGCACGCTTAGTTTTCATGCATGAATTTGATGCTAGAATATAAGGGAGTTTCACCTAATCGTTATGAACTTATATTCATGTGTAGTGGAGGTTGTTGGTCATGATCGTGTTAAGTGAATTCTTGGCAGGAGTATCATGCTTTTCATAGTTACGAATGCCTCGTCAATGCTTATAATTCTCACAAAGCTTAATGATCTCTGATTGTATCTTTATTGTGCTGTTCACGTAGGGGACTTTTAGAGAATGCCTTGATTTTACCTGTTGAGACGACTTTTCTTGCTTTCAATCTGTTTGCTAAAATGTGGCTTTGTAGTTGCTGTATGTGTTACTGGAAGGGCATTCATGATAAAGATAGAGGCTCAAAATTCAAGGATGAAAGCTTGTGCTGCAAACAGATGGGGATTAGTCAGAGGAAGTTTCCAACTTGATTACCACCTATGACTGATGGAATACCTGTAATGTCCAATGTTGCTGGAAAATCAGAGGTGGCTGATCTTGCTCGGTTTCTTACTGATTATGTTGCTGGAATTATTTGGTTGATACTTATCTCAATAGGTAAAACGAATGAAATTGTCAGGAATACTGTGTTGAGCAAAACATAGGGGTTACTAAATGATAGGGCAGATTCTTGTCAATCGATATGCCTGTTGGAATTGACACATCAATTTTCGAATAATACTACGAGCATGTTTGACAATTTTGTGTTTACTGTTGTGATTGGGGTTTTGTTTGCTGCGAAATAAGGGAATCAATTTTATAAGGTTGGTGTACAGGTGGATTCTCCATGTAGGTGTTCAGTTCATTTGATTAGTGTCATTATGAATCAGTACTATAGGTGTGGCAATACGCAGAATGCCTTGCAGTTTCTCTTGGACCCAGATTTGTGCAGACTTACTAAACCATATACTGTTTCTTGGACTTCTTGTTAGGAGCGTGTGTTATGACATTGGGTTCTTAATGGTCAAGTATTTTTGGGTCACTTTTTTGGAGTAACTTAGGCCATAAAAAGGGAAATGTTGAATTGCAGTGCTGCTGCTTTGCATTCCTTTCCATCTTGTTGAACACACAACCTGTTTCTAATATGCATTTCGAGGGACTGATCAATCAGAGATCTTTTGGGTTCGTCTCAAGCTCAACTTACAGAGGATTGGTAAAGAGAATTAATGTAGCTGCTATTGTGCTAATCAAGTGGCAGCACTACTCTTCGATCAGATTTTGTGGAGTTGTCAATCTTTGAAGTTGTCTAGCTTTGCAGATCAAATTCTTCAGGTTTTCAGTTTCAAGCTTTGTTGGTTTTCAATTGTACTTGGTTCGAAATTGTAAATCTTACTTGTAAGATTGGTTTTAAGATGGGGGTATTGTTAGGATGCCAGATGGCATTATCTTCTGGGGACAATTAGAGTTGAGTGTTAGTATAAATAGTACATTGTAAGAGAAGAAAAAGAGTTAATGAAATTGTATTGTTTGTATTGTTCTTCTGTTACTCTCTCTCTCTGTGCAATTGTGAAAGATGTAGAGTAGGTCTTAACACTGTCCATATTATCTCCAACTTTTTCCTCCCTTTTTGGCTATCCTACTGAACAATGAGAAAACTTTAGTGAAGTATCAGGTCCGCTACCCTGCGTATTTGCGTGTCATGTACCAAATTCTGAGGAGAAGCCTTGTTGTGGCTCAAATTCGACTTCAGACTCTTCCTGTTCATGAACAATGTGGCATCAGAATAGTGTCCAAAACGAGGCTTCCAAATGCACAGTTAACTTAAAAGAATAAAGAATGAAGAGAATTTAGACATACCATTGAAACCATGTTTGAAGCTTGAATTTCAATTTGATTTTGTACAACACCACTCCCTTCAACTTTCTTGGCCCCCTCCTCTAATTTCCTTGATTTTGTCATCTTCCCTGCTCCCTGCACACTCAACACATCTAAACGAATTGTAGCCAATGGAAGTTCAAGTACTAAACACCAACTTTCGGTTTGATCATATTGTATATACCACACTCTCCAGTTGAGTATTAGAGTGTGCATTGAATATAAAACCGAAGATGCTACATCTTGACTGAGTTATTCTAGACTGATAATGAGTATGCTATTTATAAAAAACCCCAAACAATCAACTATGTACTATTATTTTCCGATGTCCCCGTCAAACTCATGGTGGTAAAAACATGAGTTTGCAAACAAGCAGATGTGGGTGCAAGCTCAAGCATACATGTAGGCAGATAGACTCTGCTATGCAGACATGCAGGTGAACTGGCAAACTAGACTTGACTTGACTGGCTGGCAAACTGATTCCTTTTCAAACATGTTGATGTTGAGAATATGGAAAGAAAGCATATGAGTGCTCCCTATTACTAATTGAATGAGATTTCCACAAATAAATTGCAGCAATGAATGGACAAAAACACACATTATCACGTGAATAGTCACAAGTCCAAGCACTGATCGTTACAAACAATCCCAAACAGGCCATGAACTTGTGTAGGCATCCAAGCCTCCCTCCTGGCTCGACCCTAACTCCGCATCCGCCTTTCTCACCGATCTCATCGACGACAACCCTACCTCTGTCGTTGACTCCAGCGACGACCACCACGACCCCCAATCGCCCCCAAACCCCAACCTCAACCTCTACAATAACCACCCATTCTCCTCCTCCCCCTGGAGCCTGCCCTGCTGGCGTCGCGCTCGCTTCCGTCTCTGTTCCACGTCTGCTTCAACCAAGACCACGCCTGCTTCGCCGTGGGGACAGACCATGGGTTCCGAATCTACAACTGCGATTCGTTCCGCAAGCTCTTTCGTCGCGACTTCGACAACTGCGACGGAATCGGTGTCGTTGAGATGCTATTCCGCTGCAACATCTTGGCCATTGTTGGCGATAGGCCCGACCCTCAGTACCCGACCAATAAAGTCATGATCTAGGACGACCACCAAGGGAGGTGCATCGGTGAGCTGTCATTCTGCTCTGTCGTCCGGTCCACGAGACTCCGAATGGACCGTATCATCGTCATTTTAGAGTAGAAGATATTTGTGTACAATTTCGCCGACCTGAGACCGTGAGTGTCGAGGAACTTTCCGAACACCTCTGACCGTTTCACGTCAAACGGAAGTTATAAAAACATTCATCTCGCCTTCTATTTCATTTTGATACCTAGATCGGAGTCTAGGGTGCTCTTTTACAGTCGGCCGGAGCTGTAGAAGCTCCGGCGTTCTTCTCCGATTCGCACCAGCCTAAAATATCGCGATATTATCGGTAATATCGCAATATTATCGATAATATCGCGATATTTTGACGATAATTCAGTGGGTAAGTGTGAAAATATCGCTCTCTCACAAAACTGATATTATCGGCAAAATATCGTCGATAATATCGGCATTTCAGACCATGCATAATAAAAACACCAATCTGTCGGCTACAACCGACAGGAAGTTTTAAAATATTTAAAAATAATTATTAGTGTCGGGTAGAAGCGACACGATTCTCTTTTTAACCGACACTAACTTTATGTCGGTTGAAAGCGACACGATTTTCTTTTTAAAAAGATTAAAAGCTGTGTCGGTTATAAGCGACACTAACAGTTTATGTCGGTTATAAGCGACATAGACAGTTTATGTCGCTTTTACCTGACAATAATTCCGACACTAAGTAAAGAAGGTGTCAGAAATGTCTTATCCGCCAGTATTTTATATAAAACCGACACCAACCAGCGACACAATAAGCCACTTTTGTAGTAGTGTGAACTTCCTTATTACAAGTTCGCAACTGGGCTCGCAATTTTATTTGCACAAGGAGTATAAAATCTCAGGCCTATTTTCCTATTTCTTGGTAGAAATGTTGTGCCTCTCTAAGACCTACTCCAACCCTTGAAGTAAAACTCAAATTGTAGGTTCAAAACTTACCCCAACTTGCTCCAACCCTTGGGGCAAATATGAGTTAAAACTCAAAACTCATTTCTGGACCAAATTTAGCATAGGATTCCCTCCAGGGTTAGTGGGGTTGGCGCACCATATATGTATATTTTTTTTAGTTTTGTAGTTATAAATTTATTGAATCCAACGATTAAGATCTAATTTGATAAAATCCAATGGTAAAAAAAAAATCTAATGGTCTAAATTTAAATCCAATGGCTAAAATAATTAACAAGAAATTCTTTTATGTGTTTCATATCTTTTCATAGTGTTTCACGAGTTTTATGGTGTCGGTTAGTGATTTTTGAATATTTGTCCGAATCTACATATTTTTAGGTTAAAATGTTCATAAAATTAAATTAGGATAGTCTACGTAATTTTTTCTTTTAAAAAAGTTACTTTAAGGAAACAAATTAGCCTAAATTCATTCTTTAATAATCTGGGGTTAAAATTTTAACCCAAAATGGTTGGAGCAAAAATGTTGTTTCTGGGTTAAAACCTAAATTTTCTAGGCTAAAAATTTTAGGTTTTAATCCAAGGTTTGGAGATGGTCTAAAGGAAGGGGGTCTTGGAGTGACGAATTTTCAAGCTCTTAATCAGGCCCTTCTTTTAAAGAAATTTTGGAATTTTTTTAATACTACTTCACTGGCTGCTAGTTTTTTTTGTGCATGACTTTTTACTAGTACCGATCAGGTTGCGGCCTTTATTTGTAGATATTAGTCAGAACTCCAAATGGCTGGTCGGCAATGGTGCTTCTGTATATTAACATTCGGCATGCAAATTGGATTAGTGATTCAATTGTTAAATGGTTGGGTATTCCTCAATCTCTTGGTAAACTTTTGCTCGCGCCTGTTTCAGACTTCATTCATAATAGGAATTGGTTTTGCCCAACTAGTGTCGCCCTTTTTGCTATATTGTCTGAAATTTCGACAATTAAGCTTCCCTTGTCGAGATTCGATGATAAACTAATTTGGTTGAATGCTTCCGATGACGTATTATCTTTATCTTTGGTTTATGAGTTTAAGCGTAGTAAGCAAGCAGTTGTTCCTAGGAATAGATGGGTTTGGCGTAGATATTTTCGACCACGTAATTCTATTTTATTATGGCGTTTTCTTCACGGTAAGCTTTTAAATGATGATTTATTGCTTCACCGGGGATTCTCTTTTGCATATATTTCTCTTTGTGTTGTAAGGCTATTGAGTCAGCTCAACATTTATTTTTTGAGTGCTCATTTTCTTTGGAAATTTGGCGTATGGTTTTAGCCTTATTTCAGGTTTCTACATTATTCTCTGATATCACGTCATTTTTTTCTTATCCTTTGCGGCATCATTTCGATACTCAGCTTCAATTATTGTGGTGGGTATGATTGGGGTAGGTTTTTACGTACTTTGGCAAGGTCGAAATTTAATCCGTTTTGAAGAAAAAATATTTACAGTTGATCAGTTGGTTAGTGGCATTCGCTTGCAAGTTTGTGAGGTGAATTCTTGGGGTGTGGGTTTTATGTTAAACTCAGTTAATGAGCTTTGCATTCTTAGAGCCCTTGGAGTGCATGTAAGGCCTTCAAGGGCACCTAGAATTCATGAGGTTATTTGGATTTCTCCTTGTTCTTTTTGAGTTAAAGTTAACACTGACGGTGCGGCTCGTGGTTCTCCTGGTACAGCTGGTTTTGGTGGTATTTTTAGTGACCACTTGGGTCATTGTCTTGGATGCTTTGCAAGATCTTTTTGGATTGCTATGCCTTGGAGGTGGCTTAAAGCTATTATCCATGTTGTTTATATGGCTTTGGAGAGGGGTTGGCATTCTCTTTGGATTGAGTGTGATTCTTGTTTAGCAATGCATTTTCTTTCGAATGGCTCTTCTTAGGTGCTTTGTTGGGCAAAGTGTTGTAACATCCTCTCTTCCATGCAAGTTCGGTTTTCTCACATTTATCACGAAGGAAATTAGGTTGCAAATTGTTTAGCAAATTATGGTGTTGGTCATGTTGGGGTTCATTGGTGGGATTCTCGTCCGCCGTGTGCAATTACGGCTTTTGCTCATAATTTTTGAGGGAATTTTCGTTTATCTTAGAAGTTCTCTTCATTGATATTTGTTTCTAATAATTTTCAACTTCTTGTTAGGGTTTGGCTTCATGTCCCCTCTAACTTATTGTATCTTTATTTTTTCTTTAATATATTCACAATAACATCTTTTTCATGATAGCAATGTTGAAGTTGATGTAACATTATTGTTTCGATTAAAAAAAAAAACTTAAACCTTGAGCAAGAATTACGTGGCATCAGAGATGAAATTGAACTGCACAAGACGGCGTCGGTGCAGCTCGAGGCGTCGGTTGGCGTGTAGTAGAAGCGCTCAGAGCACTTTCAGACCATTTTTTTGCTAAAAATCCGAATGGTATGACCACGTGAGCGGCTGCTGAATCATCCTTCTTGTTTCACCGGAGAAGCTCCGATAGAAAAATGAACAGCGGCAAAGACTTATTGGTCAACTAAACGAACTCAGGAATCCAATCTTGTTGGGTATGTCGTCCCTAACACCACATAACAGGCATTTAACGCTGTTAGCTTCAATTATAAGTTTGACTTTTTGGGTTTGTCTGAAAATAAGCTAAATTCTTATTCAATACTCAACAGACATGGTTTTAAAATGTAACGGTTGTTGTAAAATATAGTGTGAATATCACGCATATGAATGTATGAAGAGGTAAACCAACTTGCCATCAAAGTGAACTTTGGGGACAACATTTAAAAACTTTAGGTGAAAAAGTCTTAGGGAGGTGAAAAGTTTTCTTCATGCATGTAAAGTGGTATTGGATCAAAACCTCTATATATAAAGGTATATTTGTATCCTCATAAAAACATATACAAGATCAAAAGTGAAAATGATAATATCAATCTCCCTCGACTCTATTTACCTACATTCATTATCTGATATAGTTACAAAATTAAACAGTGTGAATATTGCTCACGTTCCACTTTCATTTCAAGCAATTTTCTGTCTCACTTTTGCTTATTTATAACAACTATAATTAATACAGTGTTAATGCTCAGATTAATGTGGTGAAGAGCAAAAATGCACCCAATTAAAAAGCATCAAACCAACTAGAATGGATTGGATTCTCACAAGTAAATCCGTCATATGTTCCTTCATATTTGTTTTTTTAGTAATTCAATTCAATTCGTCACATCATTAAAACCGAGCAAGATTGGATTGGATTGTCCGTTTGCGAGGACTGCGCATTGGATCTTGAACAATTTAAAATACAAGATTAATTGAAACAAGTTACACTTTCCATGTTGAAGAAATCAGGAAAATAAATCAGGCATTAGTATCTTTACTTCATACATACAGCTTGAGCTGTAATAGTCTTTTTATTTTTTCATACGTAAATGTACGATATTCATTGTTGAAAGATGAATAAGTACATGAAAGAGAATATGATGCATTTATAATTTAGGTCTCGATAAAACCTTGATAGAGATTTCAACTTGGTCAAAACAAAAAAACAAAAAAAAAAAACAAAAAATTTATCGCACCAACAATACATGGTTGACCATCCTCAAATAATACATCAAGTATCAAGTCTGGGGGGTTCAAACCAAATTAAATCATTTGCAGCAGTCAGGCCAAGCCTTGCCAGTCTATGAGCAACACCGTTAGCTTCTCTTTACACCGTTAGATTGGGCAGCAATAGTTTGAATCTAAATTGAAATATAAGAGTCTGCTTGGGATACTACTGAAAAACTCTTAACTCAAAGCTTGATAAGCCCTACTTTGCACGTTCAGTCCTCCATTTGAGGTTCAAGAACTTAACCGCGAGTCTTTGAATTCCGTTCACTTACAATCCCTTCAACAACCCTTCATCTTCTTCTCAATCTTAATTATCAAATCCCAGCCCTCCCTGGTTTCTCTTGCATACTGTTTTCTAGGTTCATATAACAGCCTTTGAAAATACACATCCAATCTAGAAAGTTTGGCGACATATTCATAACTTTTGTTTTGAGAATGAACCGCGGAGCAGCTGCGAATGAGCTCTATGCCCTTTTCCATTTCAATTTGCAGATTCTTTAGTTGCTCATTTGGAAGCCTGGTCCAAAATCGTTTTAAGTTTGCTAGCGTGTATTCGCGGTATATGACGATGCGCTTAAACATCTCTGTCTTGTCCTGCGCTTGTATAACATGATAGAAATGTTATCTTTCATTTCACACCAAATAAGATTACATCCTAGGTGTATATATACTAGTGAAGCACCACTTGTGCTGCTAACTAATTACAGCATCAGTTTACTAATCACAACAGTAACTATCTAAACATTAGCTAATAATAAGGGCTGTTTTAACCACCTTATAACAAACTCATTCCTTTACAAGTTTACCCTTATTATCCCCCCTCAAACTGAGCGAAGGTAGCCGTAGAGAAAGTTTGCTTCTGAGGAACATAAATCGTTGCTTGGATAATGCCTTAGTACATATATCTGCAACTTGATCCTTTGTGCAAACAAATAGGATATTGACTTGGTTGGCAAGCACTTGTTCGCGGATGTAATGATAATCAATAGCCACATGCTTAGTCCGTGCATGAAAAACTGGATTTCTAGCTAATGATATAGCTGAAATATTGTCACACCAAAGCTGTGGACTAAAAGGAAGAACAGGTCCAACATCAACTAAGAGTTTATAGATCCATGTCAACTCAGCTGTAGTATTGGCAAGGGATCGGTATTCAGCTTCTATGGATGAGCGAGCAACAATTGGTTGCTTCTTGGCACTCCAGTTGATGAAAGAGTCACCTAGGTAGATACAAAAACCACCAGCAGATCGGCGATCAAGACTACAGCCGGCCCAATCAGCATCTGAGAAAGCAGTGAGAGTGAGAGGTTTAGAACACTTTGGAAACCATAAACCAAGAGACACTGTTCCCTTGAGATATCGAAGAATACACTTGACAGCCTGAAAGTGAGAATGTCGTGGATGCTGCATGAATTGATATACGAGATTCACAGCAAATGACAAATCTGGCCTGGTCCAAGTTAAATATTGAAGGGCACCAACAAAGGACCTATATTCTGTAGAATTGGCATGCAGTGGAGACTCATGATCCAATTTCGTGGTGCTGAGAGGTGTAACACAAGGCTTGGAACCTTCCATGAAAGCTTTGGTGAGAAGATCCAAGATATATTTTTGCTGGGATAGAAATATACCAGATGAGGATCGATGAACTTCAATACCAAGAAAGTAAATAAGTGGACCAAGATCCTTAACAGGAAATAAGCCACTGAGCTGAGAAATGATGGCTTGACAAAGTGAAGCATTAGGACCAGTGACAATATGTCATCAACATACACCAATATGAAAACCAATGCAGAATCATTCTTAATAAATAGAGAGTGATCATTCTGTGAACCTGTGAAACCAAGAGACTTTAAGGTCGTTGTCAACTTCTCATACCAGGGCCTAGGGGCTTGCTTCAACCCATATAAAGATTTGTGTAGATGACAAACATGATAAGGGTGAGTAGGATCTTCAAACCCAGGTGGTTGTATCATAAACACAGATTCAGTTAAATTGCCATGCAAAAATGCATTGCTAACATCAAGTTGGTTGAGAAACCAATCAAATTTTGCAGCCATAGTGAGAAGAAGCCTTATAGTGACAGGTTTAGCAATTGGACTAAAGGTTTCAGTGTAGTCAAGGCCTTGTTGCTGATGAAATCCTTTGGCAACAAGCCTGGCTTTGTACCTGTCAATGGTACCATCAAGTTTGTGCTTGATCCGAAATACCCATTTTGCACCAACCAAGTTTTGAGAGGGCTGAGCAGGAACTAGAGACCAGGTTCCTGTTTGAATAAGAGCATTAAATTCCTCATGCATAGCTTTCCTCCAATGAGAATATTTAAGTGCCTGAAGATAAGTTTGTGATGTGTAGTCAGGGGATAGATTAGAAGGAAGAGAATGTTTGGTTGCCAAAAGAGCTTTAGGCTTGAAGATACCAGATTTTGATCTGGTTTGCATGGAATGAGTATTAACCGGCACAGGAGGTTGATGAAGGATAGGAGAAACAGAACCAATAGGAGGAACTTGAGTTGTATTTGGTGAGGAGGAAATTATAGAGATAGATGGGGATGAGGATGAAGATGGAGATAGAGGTGTAGGATTGAGAAGATGAGGAATAGAAGAAAAGGTTAAAGTAGGAGAAATAGTGTTATAAGGTTGTAATTGAGATTAACAGGTATTTGACTGAGAGTGTTGAAGAAATTCCTTCTGAGCAAAAGGAAAAGTGTCCTCATCAAAAATCACATGTCTCGAGATGTATAAACGACTAGTGAGAGGATCAAGGCACTTATAACCTTTATGATTCAAGCTATAGCCCAAGAAGATGCAGGCCTTGCTTTTGGGATCAAGCTTGGAACTAGTATAAGGTTTCAACCATGGAAAACACCTACAACCAAATATTTTCAGAGATGTGTAATCTGGTACTCTACCAAATAACAATTCCCAAGGAGATGATTTTGTTGTTATTGGTATTCAGTTGATAAGATAGATAGATGTAGCAAATGCATTATCCCAATAAGACTGAGGGACCTTGGATGCTGTTAGAAGAGTACGAGCAGTTTCAACAATATGCATGTGCTTGCGCTTGGCACAACCATTTTGTTCTGGTGTGTGAGGGCAGCTAAACTGATGTGAGATGCCATGCTGTTGAAGATAACTAATCAATTTGGAGCTCAGAAATTCCCCACCAGAATCAGATCGAAGAGTTACAAACTTAGAACTAAGCAGATTCTCAACCAAAGGTTTGAAGATGACAAAGGTATCAAAGACATCAGACTTGGATTTAAGAGGAAAGAACCAAGTATATTTCGTATAGTCATCAACAAATATGATGTAATATCGATATCCATTAACAGATAAAAGAGGTGCAAGACCCCATATATCAGTGTGCAGAATCTCAAGAGGCTTGCTTGAAGTACGAGATACAGTAGGAAATGACAACTTGGAACATTTTCCTAGAGCACAACTAGAACACACAGATTTACGTAAAGAGTTTGAAACTGAAATACACAACTTAGATGCTAGCTTATTTAGTATGTTGAAAGCAGGATGGCCCAATCTTTGATGCCAAGTATCCTGTGAAGCTTTAGTATATGCTGCAAATGCCTGTTGACTGCCAGTAAATGGAGAAGCATGAAATGGATAAAATCCAGCTCTCACATGACCTTTAAAGAGCATTTTCTCTGAACAAAGATCCTTCACAATGAAGTGAAAAGGATACAAGTGAATGGAGCACCAATTATCAAGTATGAACTGATTTGCAGAAATCAAATCTTGCTTAAGATGAAGAACATGCAGAACATTCTTGAGAGCAAAACAATGAGAGGCAGTGTTAATTTTAGAAGAACCAGAGTTAAGGATAGGCAAACTTTTGCCATCACCAACATAAACTTATTCAGGTCCATTGTAGGGCTCAGGATTTTGCAGATTGGTGTAAGAGTTGGTCATGTGCGAGCTAGCACCAGAATCAAGCAATCATGTAGGAGAGGTAGTTGCATTGTATGCATTTTGAGAATTCTTGCTGCCAAAGTGTAGATTCATGCGTTGCGGACACTCTACAGCTTCATGATCCATTTGATGGCAGATTTGGCAAGAGATCTTTCTGTTAGAGTTGTTGTAGTGAGAACGAGAACCACAATTGTATCGATAATTGTTTTGATTTCCACGATTGAACTTTTGATTGCCCTGAGACCCTTGGTAATTCCTCTGAGTGCCACGATTGTTGGAATTTCAAGAATTGGAGAAATGTCCACGATGCTGAGAACCATTATGAGTAAAGAATGCTTGAGAGGCAAAATCACTAGTAGGTGTGGGAAGAAGACCAATAAAAGAATTGAAGGCTTGAATCGGGGGTGGTATATATACTTTCTTGCGAGCAGTCAACTGCAATTCCTTACTCAAGAGAAGGCCATGAAGTTCATCAATGGTAGTGGAACTAAGTCTAAATTGAATAGCATCAATGAATGATTTATATTCAGATGGCAGACCATGTAGAATGACAGAAATCAACTTAGAGTCCTCAATCAAAGCACCTGCATTCGCTAGGGCATCAGCAATTTCTTCAATTTGTTGAAGATAGATTACAGCCGTAGAATCGCCTTTCGTGTTGGTGCGAAGACGAGAGCGAAGCTCATGAATGTGCGATTGCGATGCAGTAGCCAATCGCAATTCCAGTTTCAACCATAGCTCACGGGCCGAAGTAACACCAACAGTGTAAGGAATGAGAGCATCCGAGAGTGTAGAATTGATTTAGATCAAGATGTTCTGGTCATTCTCATACCACGCAACATACTGTGGATTTAGAGTGGTGGTGTGATTTCCAAACGAGTCAAGAAGAAATTTCGACGGAACAGCCACCGTGCTGTCAAGGAATCCAGTGAGATTGTACTAACGAAAAATCGAAGCGAACAAGGCACTCCAGGTCAGAAAATTCATCGTTGTGAGCTTGATCGGAACCATAGATCCAATGTTCTGGATCGTAATGGAAGCATAAATCACAGAATTAGGGTTAGAAGTTGCATCAGGAATTGGATGAATAAGAGAATCTGATCCTGAAGACTAAGATATAGAGGTCGCCATAGTTGGAAGAAGAAGCAGATCTCATAATTAAGAGCTTTAAAGCGATCGATTGGTGGGAGAAGATGAAGAAGCGAGGATGATGATCGGCGAAGAGGAGGCGGTGCAGAAAAGAGGCAGGAAAAATTAGGATCGAAAATGTGTCGTGAGACTTTAGGCGGGTGATACCATGATAGAAATGTTATCTTTCATTTCACACCAAATAAGATTACATCCTAGGTGTATATATACTAGTGAAGCACCACTTGTGCTGCTAACTAATTACATCATCAGTTTACTAATCACAACAGTAACTATCTAAACATTAGCTAATAATAAGGGCTGTTTTAACCACCTTATAACAAACTCATTCCTTTACAAGTTTACCCTTATTAAACAGAGCATTGAGCTTGCATAACAACGAGTCGGAGCACTTCTAATGCTTCCGGAAGAGCAGCCTGTTGTGCACCATTCCTTTCAATTCGATCGTGCTTATCCGTCATTGTATTACCTGGCGGAAACTCTACTCCCACGTCCCTTTCTAACTACTGTATTTTCAGTTCATAGAGCTTGACAGTGGTCTTCTTAGCCACAAACGAGTCTTCATTATCAGCCCTATTTTCTTGACATTTCAGTCCGTTTAACAATTCTCTAGAAAAATGATCCAACTCAACAATTTGATTTAGATAACAAAGCTGTGGATGCAAATTTCCGCCTCCTTCTTCTTGGACATAATTGCACCTACAAAACAATTAACACCTTAGGTCAAGGCCAAGAACCTCACGCGCCCATGATGAATAGGGGGCTTTGGCCGAAGAACCTCCAATGCTAAAGTTAGAATTTAGAGAGAAAAGTGTTTAGAGAATTTTTGGGAGTTTTTCAAGAGTGTGGACTTAGCTTTTTAGAGAAAATGGGGTTCAATATATAGAGCATGGCCGGTCCTCTTTGGAGAAAAGGTGGCCGGCCCTTTGGGGTATTTTTGGTGTGTAATGGGTGATAATTTGTGTAATGGGTGATTAATTGGTATAATGGGTGATTAATTGGTGATTAATGGATTGATTAGGAAATAAATCCATTAATTAACCAATTAACCTAATTTTTATGGAATGTTTTGAAGGTTATGGAATAACTACCTTGTATGGAATATAAGATGAGGATGGATGAAATAACTTTGAATTTGTTACCTTCTTTGGGCACTTTTGACTTGGTTGAGGGGTGATTGTCTGCTGCTTACACATAGGAATCCCAATATGCCTCAAGGGTATTTTTGTCCTCTTTTATCCAAAAATCCACGTGTTGCCTGGTGATTATTTTTGGCTCCACAAAAGCCCCCACACCTGTTGGGCTGCTTACAGGAAAGGGCAGCAGGTGTAGAGATCTTCTTGCTTTAGGAAACTTAAGACTGCTTCCTATTTTGATGTAGATTCCTTCTTTAATAGGAAATTAGATCCTTCTAGGAAATTTATTCTACCCTACAAGAGAGAGAGAGCTTAGAGGATATTTGTTCCCCCTTCTCTAGCAATCTTCTACATCTTGCCCGTGCAAAGGACCGTCTTTCGTTGCCTTCTTCATCTTCTTCGTGCCGCACCGATGTAAGAAAATTTTAATTTTTCTTGTCTTGTTCTTGGATAGTGCTGTCGTGGGGCAGCCGTCGGGGTGGTGCGGCACGTCGGCTGGCAGGGGCTAGGAGTCGGCTCGGTATGGGCCAAGGAGATATTGTGGCAGGGACCACTACTCTAGGCTGCTCAGCTTGGCTAGAGCCAAGGGCAGTTTGTGAGGCTGGGGTCGCAGATTATGGCGCTAAGGCACAGTGCTAGGTGAGTTGCACGACTCATGTCCTTTGGGCTCTTGGACCTGACACGGGCCAGGCCGACGATTGGGAGAAATGAGAAGGTCGCGAGCCTCATGGGCTGCTGGAATACTAGACATACATGTCTTCTGCCTGCTAGTCCGAGAGAAAAGATAAGAGTAAAGCCAGTATGGGTTGAGCTCCCCTGCTGAGGACCAATGGCGTTGGCTGCTTAATCCTCTTCGCCGAGAAAAATGTAGTCTGCTTCCAAGAGAGAAGATGAATATGATCAAGGCGGATACATTAGCTCGTCCAATCGCTGTTGTGGATCCTGCTGCAAGTGAATGTGGGAAAAGAAATCTTCCCCACCTGCTCAAGAGATGCCAGCTAAGAAAAAAACCAAAGGCTTCTTTCGCTGCTCGCGAAGGTTCGCTGGCTACCCCCAGGCTTGTGATTGACTTGACTTTTTTCATGGGGACAAAAGATGGGGTTGCTAGATCTGAGCCAGTGACGACTTCCATGCCAAAGATGGCTAGTTCGATTGCTGATAGGGTTGCTCAGCGTAGAAGTCATGTCATGCCCCTAGTGCCGAAGTCTGTACAAAGATGGCTGGTTCACCTTTGGAAATGCTTGCTATTATGAAGAGCAATAAGGTGAACTCTGCTGCTGAAGTGGCGTCAAGACCTACTCCTCCTGCCGCTGAGACTGAATTGCCTGTTGGGAAGGAGGAGATTGTTCGCATGGACAGCTGTGAGAAATCCACTAAGCCTGGTTCTAGAAAGCTACTAAGACCTGTGCGTTTTTTAAACCAGATCTGCTTGAAGACATAGACGTTTATGCCAAGTTTTTCTATGATGTCAAAGGGATTGTTGGCCTAAGTTCCTTTGCGAAGCATACGACCGAGTATAGAAGGACTGCTCTGCTGGCCATGATGTAGAAAATGACGATTCTGGCAGCCGAGTCTATGTTCCTTGATCAAGAGGATACCGAGGCCGCCAAGGAGATGGCAAAGCCTGTGGCAGCTGAAGCTTATTCTTCTGCTGAGAAGATCAAGAGGTTGGAATCTGAGTTTGTCGCTTTGAAGGGGTCTAATATCTCTGCCCCCACTTCTCTGCAACTTGAGACCGCTCACCACGAGGTCGTTGACTTGAAGACTAGGCTTGACGCAATCCAACTTTAAATATGAAAATGTAGAGAAGAAGATCGAATGTCACATACCTCAGATTCAAGATCTTGAGCATGCCATTTTTGAGCTTTGTTCCGCTGCTTATGCAAAGGATGAAAAGTTGATTGCTGCTTATAACCAAGTGATCCGTTTCAAGAGGGTCATTGATAGGCTTGAACTCTAAGTGTTGGAACTCCATGGTGCACTGAAGATCAATGAAAGTTTGAAGGAAGAAATGGATGAGCTGCAGTGCATCCATGTTGGTCTGCTCGAGGAAATCGGGCAGCTGAAAGGTGAGAAGTCTGGGCTCGAGGCTTCGCTTGTTCAGAGTGAGGCCGATTTTTACAAGCTGGGTTATGTAGATCATTTCTTTGGTAGGCCGTCTGACTTCGAGTTTGCTATGAGAGACTTTGAAACCTTCTCTATTTCTTCAAAAAATTTACTTGCCTTTACTTTTGAGGCCTCCATTGGTGAAGTAGCTGTAGATGCTAGTGCCCAGGCTGGTGCAGCCGGGGGTGAAGCGCCGGATGGTGCCGCTGCTGAGAATGTCGCAGCTGATGAAGGTGTGGCGACCAAGTAGTCATGGAGTGTCCAAGCTGCTGAAGAATAGTCTTCTACGTAGTCTTTAGGATTTTCTTTGTTTCCCTCGTTGCTTTTTGTTTTGCTTGTACTCCTTCGGTCTTCCCTAGTTGTTTATCAATTTTGCTAGAAATTTTTAATAAACTTGATTCCTTCGTTTTTCTCCATCTTCGCTTCTTTTATTCATGCCCTAACCTTCAGACTTTATAGACTAGTGGCAAGCGTGCTATTTTTCTATAAGCAGACATGCCTGCGTAGTCGATGCAGCCGTAAGCGTTGGTGTAGAACTTTGCAAAGTTGTTAGCCATAGGGTCAGCAGCCGAATGCCTTACTTACAGAAGCAGACAAGTTCGCGTGACCACTAGGCTGTTAACCTTGGCTTTCTCCAATTTCGTAGGTTGCGTAGCAAGTATCACAACACTTTAGGAATTGGTGTAGATCGTTCCGCACTTGGCAAAGGTGAAACTTATCGACTACGTAGCATGTCGGCAGTGGATAAAGCTTTATATATACGCACTAGCTTGTTTAACCTTTCACAAGAACGTGCGGTTGTATAAGTCTAGCACGGCTTTACTGCTTGAAAGGCAAGCTGTAGGCAGTCTTTTGGAAATCGTAGGCTACCTTAATGCACTCGGTAGCAGCTTTAGGGTTCCAGGGCAGCCGTCCATCGGGCGTACTGCGTAATGTGCCCCCTCCGTCTCTAGGGCCCGATTCCCTACGGATTAGGCCAAGAGACCCAAAATCCTTCAGTTAGCTAAGCCTTCAAAAAGACCATTGTGGCTACTTCTAGGAATCTTGGCGTAAGCCATCATGCATCTAGTTATACTAGGGCAGCCAGGCTCATCCACGTCTGGATATTCGGAGTGTAGAGTTTATCTTTCCGTCTTGGAGAGTTGACCCATGTGGGTGTCGGGGAATTAGTTTACCCTCTCGCACTGGAGAGCATGGTTGGTCTCTCAGGGGGCCCAATTCCTGCGATGAGTCCCTAAGAATGGCACTGTGTTATTTTGAAATGCAAGGATGATCAGTTGTTGTAGGCATGTAGTCGAGCCAAGTTGCAAATTACTTCTGAATTCCTCATTGAAAAACGATGTTCCTTTATATGAAGTGCTCTATGTCTATCTGAATCGTGGTCGTCATGGGCTCTACTTCTACCTATTTGGTGAAGTAATTGGTTGCCACGATCATCATGCATCTGCCGTTAGTAGCAGGCGGCATAGGTCCTACCAGGTCGATTGCCCAATGTATGAATGACCAATGACTCGTCTGCGATTGTAGCTCGCTAGCAGGCAGTGCTGGTACCGGCTTGTAACGTTGGCAGCGGTCACACTTTTGTACTAACTTCTTAGCATCTTGGTGCATGGTAAGCCAGTAGTAGCCTGCGTTAAGAGCCTTCTATGCTAAGAATCGGCCTCCGGAGTGGTTTCCACAAATGCCTTCGTGGATTGAGCTTAGAACCTTCAAGTCATCGGGAGACGCTAGGCAAGCGGAGATATAGTTCGGTATAGGATATTCAGATGAGAATGTCGTCCCACATGTAGTAGCGTGCTACCTTGATTTTGAGCTTCCCAAACTCCAATCTTTCCGTGCAGAATGTGCCATTAACCAGGTAGTCTGCAATGGAATCTTGCCAGTTTGGAGTTGTACTAACCTGTGACACCTCAGCTGCTAGCTTCGCCTCTATGCTTAGCTCGTTTAGATACTTCACCGGAATAGAGTGTTTAAGTTGGTGGTCGAGGGGAACCTAGGCCGACTAGTGTGTCCACATAAGCGTTGTCTGCCTGTGGAACTTGAGTGAGGGTGTAAGTCTGAAATACCTCAAGCTGCTTGCGTACTTTCTCTAAGTATTGCGCCATCCCCAGATGTTTTGCCGTGTACTCCCTAGTAGCCTAGCTGGGAATCAGAATGACTTGCAAGCTTCTTCACCGTCAAGTCTTTTGCCATTCGGAGGCTTGCCAGTAGAGCCTTGTACTTTGCTTCGTTGTTGGATGCTTTGAAGCCTAGAGTGATCCCTTGCTCTGGCATCGAACCGTTTGTGGTGACAAGGACTAAACTTGCTTCCGAGTATGTCCTTCTAGTGTTCATCTGCCCTTGGCGTGTCTTTTGGACCGAGTTGTTGTGTTCGTCATAAAATTTTGCATTCGCCAAGGTCTACGCCTTTGTAGTCGCGCGTTTGGATTGGGCGGAAAAGTACGTCATGAGGATGACTGCGTGCGTTTGAAGGTAAGACTTGAGCTTCCGGGTTGCAACAACTATCACCAAAGTTAGCTTTTGAATTTCTGGTAGCATCGATGAGAGCTTTTGAACCGTGGAATACAAGTAGTCGGGCCCCCAGCTCATCTCGTATGATGGTAGATCTTATTGCCGCTTCAGATACCGTCAAACATGCCAACAAGTCTTCCGCTGCTTCCGGTTTGGATAGTAAGGAGGTGATGTCGGGTACTTCTTCAAGTCCTTGAATGTGTATTGGCGAGCCTTGTCCCAAAGTGCATGGTTCTCTACCAGAGCGAAAGAGTCTGCCAGAGTTAGATTTTCTTTCATAATCAATTTTCTGAATAGCGAGCGGTTTACTGGAAGTCTTTTTTGGAAGGCTGCTCTAGCTATCGAGTCGTTGCATCCGACTATCTTTGCCTTGTCTGCTTTGAACCTCTTCACCTAGTCGCGAAGCGACTCATTTGGGTTCTTCTTGACGTTGAACAAGTGGTCGGACTTCTTCTTGATCGAGCGATATAATGAATATTCTTTGGCGAAAACCAAAGATAGTTCGTCGAAACTCCGGATGGATTGTGGCTGGAGGGTGTAGAACTAATCTTGCGCCTCGCCTTGTAGAGTGGTGGTGAATATCTTGCACATGAGATCGTCGTTGTTTCGATAGAGGATCATTACGCTTCGATAGTGTTTCAAGTGTCTCTTCGGGTCTCCATCCCCTTTGAAGGATGTGAAATGTGGCATGCTGAACTTGCATAAAGGCTCTGCCTACTCGATCTCGTCCGTGAAGGGTAACCTGCTTATGTTGGTCATGTCTCGTCGTAGCGCCTCATTGATGACCTCGTTGCGTTGGAAATCGCGCAATCGCTCGGTCAAGAGTCTTTCTACTTCTTCCTGAATTTGCCTTTGTTGGGGTAACGGAGCTCTCGGCTGCCCCCAGCTGTGACTTGCTGGTCTAGGCTGTTTTTCCATGTGTTTAGCTCGTCTATGCCGCGGATGCAGTGCATGTGGTGCGTTCTTAGCAAGCGAGCGAGTTCTTCGCAGGCTACTGGTTGAACTTGAGCCAGATTGAGTGACTGCTTTTCTTCGTCCGTCGTGCTGCTTACTTCGATGTAAGGTGGATGATGCTCCTTGCGGGCCTAGCCACGAATGAACACTTTGCCTGGAAGGTTGTCCATGTTGTTCATTGGAGTGTGGTCCCAACCGTGAGTGTATGCTCGTCTGTGGGCCTAACCGAGAGTGCACGCTTATCCGTGTGCTAAGACGGGAGCACACGCTACCTCGGGGGCTTAGCCGGGAATGTACTTTGTCGAAACGCTCGATTTCTGGCTGGTCCAGTGGCTGCTTGCCGGGACGTTGCTGGATAGGTTCTTCTTCTGCCCTTGTCTTACTTTGGGACACCTTGTCTGGGGCATGTTGCATCTAGGGCGCTTGCCAACTCTATGACTTGTCGAGACAAGTGTTGTTCGCCATTTAGATTGGAAGAGCTTAGAAGGAATGGGCCTCCTTGAGTAGTGGAATGGTGGTAGACTCCGGGCGCGGGATTTGAGTTGGGAAATTTAAAGTCGGGACGGTTAAACTAATCTTGGACAGATTTGGGCTGCTTGGAAGACTACGGGAGCAGGATAGGCTGCGAGAGTAAGTTGGACTGCGGGAGCAGGCTGGGCCACAAGAGCAGGCTGCTTGGTAGGAGTAGGCTGGGCCGCAAGAGTGGGCTGCTCGGCAAGAGCAAGCTGGGCCACGGGAGTGGGCTGCTCAGGGCGTGATGCTTGCGAATGCGAGGCTTGGGCTCAGCTTGGCAATGCATTGGGCATGTAATGACATGGCTCAGCCCATAGCTTTGGTGGTGTGGGCCTTGGATAACACGTCATGGGCCGTGGTAGTGGAGCCATGGACCTTGCCACAGGTGGTTACCGCGGTGGTTGCCATGGTGAAGCCTTGTAGTGGTGGTGCCGCTCCCCCTAAGTTCACATTTAGTCTCGTGGATTGCCGCGGTCTCATTTCTTGAATATTGGAATTTTCACTTGTGGAATTTTCTAAATTTCTAGCAATTGTATTTCTCTTTTACGTTTTATCAAAGAATCTTTGCAAATAAAAATTCTAATAATAAGAACGTACGAAAAAATGCAAGTGGACTAGAAAATAGAGAAAAAACCTTCTTATGCGAGAGTCTTCTACGAGTGTGGATCTCTTCTCTCAATGAAAGCACCAATTTGTGGATGCAAATTTCCGCCTCCTTCTTCTTGGACAAAATTGCACCTACAAAACAATTAACATCTTAGGTCAAGGCCAAGAACCTCACGCGCCCATGATGAATTGGGGGGGGGGGGGGGGGCGCTTTGGCCGAAGAACCTCTGATGCCGAAGTTAGAATTTAGAGAGAAAAGTGTTTGGAGAGTTTTTGGGAGTTTTGCAAGAGTGGACTTAGCTTTTTAGAGAAAATGGGGTTCGATATATAGAGCATGGCCGGTCCCCTTTGGAGAAAATGTGGTGGGCCCTTTGGGGTATTTTTGGTGTGTGATGGGTGATAATTTGTGTAATGGGTGATTAATTGGTATAATGGGTGATTAATGGATTAATTAGGAAATAAATCCATTAATTAACCAATTAACCAAATTTTTATGGAATGTTTTGAAGGTTATGGAATAACTACCTTGTATGGAATATAAGATGAGGATGGATGAAATAACTTTGAATTTGTTATTTTCTTTGGGTACTTTTGACTTGGTTGAGGGATGATTGCCTGCTGCTTGCGCGTAGGAATCCCAGTATGCCTCAAGGGTATTTTTGTCCTCTTTTATCCAAAAATCCACGTGTCGCCTTGTAATTATTTTTGGCTCCACAAAAGCTTTGTGCACCAGATGTACCGGTTCCACGTACGAGCTTTCGGTAGCTTCCTAACGAGCTCTTTAACCTCCTCAATTTGTCTTTGTAAACTTTGTAATTCATCGTCTTCGAGTTCCAATTCCACGTTATGATCTTCTGTCTGTTGGATAAGTCCTGGTTGTAAACATTGTATCGTCACCTTGAGATCTACAAGGAAGGAATTATAGTGCATAGCAGTCGTGTCCATGGATTTTGAAACGACATCATACACTTCTCCAGAAAGTGCTTCTGTCGCAGCCGCTCCAACAAAATCCAGTGCCATTACGACGGTCTAGCACCGAAAACTCTCTCTCTAAAGTTTTAATGGATATCAAGCAAAGTATGAAAAACAGCAACTCTAAGGTTTAAGCCTTTATATAGGCAACAAAACCAAATTCTACTAGCCTGCCTACTAGGAACTGAAATTCCGAAATCCTATTAAGCCTTGGTCCAAATCCTATTAGGAAATGGAAATTAGTAAATTGATCTTATGGGATAAGGAAACAGGATACATAAAATTATCCAAAATCCTAAGCTTTACTAATGAAAACACAATTCTATATATGTAAATATAAAAAAGTTTAAAAACAAAAAATATATATGGAAAAGTGAAGTTGGAGAGAAATGTGAGAGAGAGAAATATTGTGGTTTTTTTTTAAATTAGTGATGCCATGATGACATGTAAGTGAGGTTTGAAAAAAAAAAATAGTTTGTGCAAAATTATATTATTATCTATGATTTAATTTTGTGATAGGCGTCCAAATTGACTTTTCATCCCTTTTTAGTTGACAAAAAAAAAATTAAATTAACAGAGTTTAAATATTTCAACCGTTAAAGTTAAAACACAAAATGAAGAACGATATTAGCTCTTCAGAGTGAAATGATGTAGGACATAGCCAGAAACGTCCAGCCTCAGACCCAAAAATGACATGTCCTACATGCTTTGGGACCGCACTGCCCATCCCCCCATTTCATATTAACTATGACAACCGTCTCACATTGTCAAAGATCGACTTCCACGATATATCAAGACTCGGAGGTTTAAGAAAACACTGTTTAAGAAAACACTGTTTAAATTTTCAACATCTCTGAAAATACCATAGGAGCGAGAAAAGAAAATTAAAAAAAAAAACAAAAAAATTACATATTGTCTCAGCAAATTAATTAAAACATATTAACATTTCAACTTTTAACGTTGCATAGTATTACGGTGTAGTAATATTCTTCTTCACTTGTAAGTGAAAGGTCTTAAGTTTGATTCTCGTTAAAAGTGAATTTGAACCACACATTATTGCTAGTCAAACATTTCAACCTTTAACATGACTTTCTAGCATTGAAACATGTCTCTAACTTCGAATCTTCTTCAACCCGGTAAAAGAAAAAACATGCCAATATATTTCTTACATTATTCAACCCTAATGTGCACGAGGCCAGTAGTTGTGTCCATGTTAGGGTAATCTCCCTTACATTCTTCAACCAGGTTAGGGTAATCTCCCTCTTCTGGCCAGTCAGATCCTCAACAGAGATCCTCAACAGACACACTAAGAATACCATTGGCGTCGATATCATCAGACCGAGACCGAATATTGAATATAGGAACGCCCCTGGGAGATGGAGGAATGTCATGGAGCCTAAAATCACCCATTATTCTTTGCTTTTGCGCTCTCACCTTCAAAAATGGCAAATCTAACATCAACTTGGTTGTCATGGCTAGTAGTTATGGTACAGTTTTTCTTGCAGGGAATTTTGGTGTTCCTTGGAATTCCACAAATTCCATGCACCATCGTTCGGCTTCAGTCCCCACTCCAAGCGATAGGGGGGTGACATCCAAGAGAGTGAAGTTCTAAAGCTTCTCATTTCCATTCCCAGTAAACACTGCAGCTTGTATGGCGGCACCATAAGCCGTGGCCTCATCCAGATGAATGCCGTCATACAACTTCTTCCTCTCGAAGGCATCTCGTCAAGCAATATTTTACAGGGTCCATACACTTGAAAGAACTCTCTGTTAACTTCTTCAAACTTGTCACTAGTAATAGTTATATACAAAATTATACCCTCGTTACAGAGAGTCAATTTTGAAGTCACATTCCAGAAAAGCCTCCCCTTTGCATTTCCACAATCTCTTTTTAACCTCAAAAGACCTCTCGAGTTTCCATCAATGTCCATCTTGTGCTTCCTTTTAAACTCAACGCAGTAGCTTACTATCTGTTATCAAAATCTTCTCCTCAAGGTTGAATGTTTGCAGTAGTTGCTTGACTTCAAAAACACCATCACCTATGGTAAGTAGCGACACATCTACAGCACTGGCACCCCAATCAAATATCATTACACTGCTCTTGCCATATCAACCGATCTTGTCAAGGCCATAGGCGATGTACTTACAAAGAAGAATTTGTGCAAGACTGTTGTTCTCGAGGTATTCGTAAACCAAAATTCTTAGGTTTCCTTCGGAACAAAAGCCATACAGCCTCACTAGATTATATGAATAATTTTTTAGATCGCATAATCTTTATTCAAGAAACTCCTTCAACCCTATGTCGATTCAGCTACGAGAACTTTTACAGCAGCCATTCTTCCATCTTCAAGACGTCCGTGATTATTCACAGTGGCAATTCATTAACAAGGTCAGGGAGAGAGAATGTTACAATTAAATACCAAATTCAGCGGCACTGGTATACAAACACACACATTGAAAAAGTAAATCCGAACTTACCTTACAGACAGGACCAAGACTTCCTTCCCCAATTTTATTGTCTAAATGAAAATCTTCAGTTGCGATCCTCAACTCTTTGAAGGTGTATAGTTTTACACCATGAATGCCAGAGATTTCTGTTGCCATAAAAAAACTTAATCAGAAATTTTTGATGCCATGTCAATAGAAGAGTATCTTATTTAGGCACATGACCTTGTCAACGAACAATTACTTTTACGTCACTTGCCACATCATTTGGTACAAAATTTCAGGAAAAGTTTTGGTTCCTCTAGTATCAACTTCAAAAAACGAATATGTGCACTTGTAGTAGCTACATGAATTTTCACTACCTTTCGCATATTTCTGTCCATAATCTCTTCAACTTTTTCCTCCCATTTTGGTTATCCAACTGAACAATGAGAAAACTTTGGTGAAGTATCAGGTCCGCTACCCTGCGTATTCACGTGTCATGTACCAAATTCCGAGGAGAAGCCTTGTGGCTCAAATTCAATTTCAGACTCTTCCTGTTCATGAACAATGTGGCATCAAAAGAGTGTCCAAAACGAGGCTTACAAATGCACAGTTAACTTAAGAATAAAGAATGAAGAGAATTTAGACATATCATTGAAACCATGTTTGAAGCTTGAATTTCAATTTGATTTTGTACAACACCACTCCCTTCAACTTTCTTGGCCCCCTCCTCTAATTTCCTTGATTTCATCATCTTCCCTGCTCCCTGCACACTCAACACATCCAAACGAACTGCAGCCGATGGAAGTTCAAGTACTGGACGCCGACTTTCTCGGTTTGATCATATTGTATCATACCACTCTCTAGTTGAATATTAGAGTGTGCACTGAATATAAAACTTCTATTAAGTAAAGAAATATTGAATTGCCAACGAGGCCTATTTATAAGAAAACCCAAACAGTAAACTATGTACTATTATTTTTCAACACTTCCGTCAAACTCACGGTGGTAAAAACATGAGTTTGCAATCAAGTAGATGTGGATGTAAGCTCCGCTAGGCGGACATGTAGGCAGATAGACTCCACTACGCGGATAGGCAGGTGAACGGGCAAACTAGACTTGACTTGACTAGCTGACAAACTGATTCCTATTCAAACATGCTGATGTGGAAAGTATGAAAAGAAAGCATTTGAGCGCTCCCCGTTACTAAACGAATGAGATTTCCATAAATAAATTGCAGCAACAAATGGACAAAAACAAACATTATCACTTGAGTGGTCACTAGACCAAGCACTAATTGTTGCAAACAATCCCAAACAGGCCATCGACTTGTGTGGGCATCAAAGACTTCAAACAGAAAAGGGAAACAAGCCATTTTTTTCCTTGCCCGTGCGGACCTCAAAGCCTCCAAACAATTTTTTTTTCCTTTTCTTTCCGTACTTTCTTCCGTTTCTTTTTCTTTCTTTTTTTCCTATTTCCTTTTTTCCTCTGTACTTGTACGAAATAATGGGCGTGGATTTGGGTTGGGCTGCAGGCGGCGTGACGGCGCGGGAGGTTCAGGCAGGGTTGTGGGCAGGATCTGGTGCGCGTACTCGACGGGTCTGGCTGCAGCGGAGTTTAAATTCAATTCAGAAATTTTTGTTTTTGTTTTTACACAATACGAAAAGCTGTTTTTCCTAGGAAACGACAAAACCTAGCAAACAAATTAAATCCTACTCTCATAAGTATGAAAGGAACTAACTGAATATAAAACTTTATTAAAAAAACGAAATACTGAATTGCCAAGAGGTTATATAATTCGAAAAAACTACATATTAACTGACATGTTATTTATAATAAACTAATCCTAAATTTATAAGGAAAACCAAACAATAGCCTATGTACCGTCTCCATATTTGTTACCGAAACCAAGCATTCTCTCGCATCCCTTGCTGGTTGCACTTTCAGTTTATTTATCAATCTTTGAAGAGGGTCATTCAATCCAAAGAGTTTGTTGGTATATTCATACTTTTTGTTGCTTGCCCAAAGACTAATCTTGGAGCACTTGTGAACGAGCTCTACACCCTTCTCCATCTCTACTCTAAAAGTTTCTAGTTCTTCCTCTGTAAGATGCAATACCCGGTTACATTCTGCTATCTCTTCTATCAATGGTTTTATGTTATATACCGTGGATTCGAGATGTCCCAGGATGCGTTTAAACACCCTCGTCTTCTCCTTAGTTTGTATAACGGCACTAAATAGTACCTCAAACACTGCTCCTAGAGTAGCCCCTCCTCTGTTTATTGGCGCCGCTTGCTTCAAACCACTGCCTCCAATGTGCTCCTGTACCACTGTTTGTGTATTGCTTCCTGAAAGCTCTTGCACACCCTTTGCTTCCTGCAGCGCTCTCAGTATGTCCCCTTCTCTTTTCAGTATTTTCAACTGCCTTGTTGCCAATTTCAGTTGTCTTTTGTGTATCTTCCTATTCAAAAGCAAGATCGTCTTCATCTCCCAGGCTTCCTGCAACTTGAGTAATTCAAACAGTTCCCTAAGAGACCTATTCAATTCAATAAGTCGATCAGTGTAGCTAGGCTTCGAGCGTTTGCAGAAACTGCACAAGATGTTGCAGTTCCACATGCTAAGCTTGGATAACTTGTCGACCAGCTTTGAACCCTCCTCTATTTGTTGTTGGAGACGTTCTATTTCATCTTTTGGGAGACCCAATTCCACGTTGAGTTCTCCTATCTCTCGGATGTCCCGCAGCCGTAAACAATCGAGTATGAACTTTAGATCTTCAACGAGGGGTTTGTACTGCATAACAATCATTCCCATTGTTTCCTTCACGACAGTTCTCACTTAGAAAGTTTCAAGTCATAGATTTGGAGTACAAGTAACATTCCCTATTGATACAAGAATAATAAATACAAAATCAGGAAATATAATCTCCAAAACAATTTGTAAAGGAAAGGAGAATCAGATTTGGATTCTCCTTTCCTACCAAAACAACATCCTACACGCAAAAATTCACCTTTTATGTTTGAGGTACTAAATATTACCTTTTTATTGTAGGAAAAATAATTAAAATAATTTTAAATTTTAAATCTTAACCAATAAACATTTTAAGAACTTTATTTAATAGTGACGACAAAATCCAAATCAAATTAGCCTAATAAAACTGGCACAAACAAAGTAACCTATTTAGTTTCTAATTTTGCCCCTAATGGCAAACCTTGGCCCGTTTAATCTCTCTCTTTCCCTTTCTCAATTCCGCTTAATCTCTGTTTTTTGTTTTTTTGTTTTCAATTCAATTCCAATTCCACCATTTTTGTTATTGAATCTACGGAATCTGATGACCACGAGCTAGCTTCTTAGCATCGAGCCTCTGGCGCTCAAGTTCCCCTGTCAGTATAACACACTCCCTTTCTCTCTCTTTCTAGTTTTCGTTTTAAAAAATTTGCATGCTGGGGTTTCATTTCTGTTTTCAATTTGCATTTTAGAATTTCTCCAGTCAAATTGAAGAAGCAGATCTTTTGTTCGCTTCAACTCTCACTTAAGATCGATGGCTATGTTGCTTTCGAGGTCAGCCTCTTTTGTTTTTGTTCTTGTATGTGCACGTGTTTAATTTATTTGATTTTTGGAATTTGGTATGGAATTAGACCTAAAACAAAATCAAAATCCACTCCAATGCTAATACACAATCATTTGCATTTGTGGTTTTGATATAAAGATTTTAGAAGTATTCGGCATGTGTGTGTATATATATATGTATGTATATATATGTATAGGAATTGCTTAAGGGGAGGGATCCCTATTTTTTCAAAAAAATGCGGACACGCTCCCCACCGTTGGATTTAACTTTAATGAAATTGTGTGGTTGAGATTGTGTGGCCTGTGTTTTAATCTCAACCACACAATTTCATTAAAGTCAATCTAACGGTGGGGAGCGTGTCTCCATTTTTTGTGAAAAAATGGGGATCCCTCTCCTTAAGCTCCCTGTATATATATCTTATGAAATAGTTATGTGTACTTGTTGAATTTATTTGATTTTTTAAAGGGTTTTTATCACAAATGATCCCTGATATTGATCAAACACATCATTTTGGTCCCTGACATTGAAAATCAATAGAAATGGTCTCTGAGATTGATCAAGCACATCACAAATGGTCCTTCCGTTAAAAACTCTTTGGGCAATTTTCAAAGCTTCGTAACTCAATCGTTTCTTAACCAAATTCAACCCATAATATATCAAAATGAAGATAGGAAAGTATAGAACGAGATTATACCTATTTGGAAGCCCAATGGTTACTGGAGATGGCCGGAAAATAGCCTCAAATGTGACTGGTTAGTGGAAAAACTGAAAAATTCGCCGGAAACTGGGTAAACTTTAAACGTTCATAACTTTTTCAATACTCAACGAAATTGAGTGATTCAAAAATGAAAATCATACAGCTCAACGAGACAAAGAGAATGATACCTTTATTGACTACTAATTCACCATGGTTTGGCCGAAAAACGGCTCGAAATTGGATAACCATTTTCCAGTTAGCGAATTTCGAGCCGTTTTCCGGCCAAACTACCGCTAGTTATCCATCAAGAAAGATACCATTCTCTTCATCTCGTCAAGAAGTATGATTTTTAGTTTTGAATCACTCGATTTCGTTGATTATTGAGGAAGTTATGAACGTTTAAAGTTTACCCAGTTTCCGGCAAGTTTTCCAGTTTTTCCGCGGACCAGTCACATTTTAAGGCTATTTTCCGGCCATACCATTGGGCTTCCAAATGGTCTAATCTTGTTCTATACTTTCCTTCTTCATTTTGATATATAATGGGTCGAATTTGGTTAAGAAACGATTGAGTTACGAAGCTTTGAAAATTGCCTAAAGAGTTTTTAACGGAATGACCATTTGTGATGTGTTTAATCAATCTCAGGGACCATTTCTATTGATTTTCAATGTCAGGGACCAAAATGATGTGTTTGATCAATGTCAGGGACCATTTGTGATAAAAACCCTTTTTTGAATTAGGTAAGATTCTCGGCTTCTCTGTTTATAGAAAGAGTTCTCTTCTTCTTTTTTCCTTCTTTGCCCTCCTTTTCTCTAGTAACTGAGTTGTAAGAAAATGACTTGTAGACTTGTCATTTGGGAAGTTTTTTGAAAAGGGTCAGGTGAAGAATGAGAGAAAACGAAGAGCCTGTTTGGTACTCTACTTGAATTCAATTTTTTTAACTCAAAAACAATTTTCAAGTTTTAGGCCTTAAACACTTGTTTGGTAGGACTATTTTCAAAAACTGAACTCAAGACTAACTCAAAAATATAGTCTATTATCTAATAACACAAAAAGTGAGTTTTTAGAGTTTTTAAACTTAAACTCACTCATTTCTTTTCTCTCCCTCCTCCTCTCTCACTCCAAATCTATCTCTCTTTTCTTCTTTCTCTCCCCCTTCTCTTTTTTTATTTTATTTTACCTTTTTCATCTCTCCTCCAATCCTCTCTCTTCATTCTCTCGATTCTTTCTCTCACTCCTCGTACTCTCTATCTCCTCTGATCCTCTCACTTCTTTCTCTTTCCTCCAATCATCTCTTACTTTCTTTCCTCTTCTCTCCTCTTTCTCTCTCGACCCTCTTTTTGGATCTTTTTGTCCAGTTTAAGTTGTAAGATTTAAAATGTTTAAATCGCATACCAAATAAGTTTTTGAGTCTTAAAGAAAATTGTTTTCAAGAAAAATTCTTAAGAAATGTTTTGAGAAATTATAAAAAATTTCAAATAGGAAACCAAACAAGCCCGAAGATTTTCGAGCTGTTTTTTGAAGCTTTTTGATAAACTGTAACTTACTCTTTTTATTTACATTTTTTTTCGTGTCTCTAATGTTTTACGTATGACACTCGCAAAGGTGCCCGCACATTGTTGCGGGGCATATAAAACATGCAAAGAATTCTAAATATATGTACTTACAATCCAATTTACAATGAACAAAATGGGTGACCGGGGTTGGCTTTACAACCCTATTTGTACACACATATACATATATACTAATCAATAGTTCTGAACTTCCTTATTTACAACCTTTATATATATATATATATATATATATATATATATATATATATATATAGTATATAAGCTGATCAGCACTTCCGAACTTCCTTAATCGACACTTCTGAGCTTTTTTCTTCTTTCTTCTAGTATGTATGCTTCTTTGTTACAAATTGAGAAGATAGAAAGTTACTAATATAAATAAATGACGGTTTTAGCGAAGATGAGAGAATGAAACTATAGTTATGGAGGGAAGAGCGATTTTTCTAATTGTCAAAATAATTCAAACTTTTTTCAATCAGTATCATATCCCAAATTACCTGTCATTCATTGAGGTTGCTAAGCTCCACCCTCACCAAATCATCGCCAAATCATCAAATCATCTTTTTCAGTTATCCACGTACGCAATAGAACCATGTAAAATAGAAGAGAAACAGATCATTTTCCTGAGAATCCTAGAGATCCCGTAATCGTAACCGTTCATCGTACATTGTGCGGTTAGAAATCATTTCGAAATTTAAAATTTAAAATCAAATATAAATAGTACCTAATGAAAACTGATTGCACGATATACAATGAACGTTCACGATCATGGGATCCCTAGGACCCCCAGGAAAAGGATCAAGCGAGGATCCTTTTCTGAGAAAGAAAACATTAGTAGACATATGTTCAAAATGATAACAATTATTTGTTACATCATTTTATTCTATGATGTACACTAGTAGAAAAACATGTTTGCCCAATGGCAACTTGCGTGAGAGAGCAAATTTCGTCGCGCAAAGTATGTTTACGCGACGCAAAAAACAAAACGTCGCACAAATGGCATTTGCGCGACGTAGGTACACCTGCGTCGCGCAAAACATCTTTGCGCGACGCCAGCCTTCGCCGCTCAAAGTGCCGTTGCGCAAAGGCCGCCTACGTCCCGCAAATCTGTTTTGCGCGACGCAATTGTCACCACGTCGCGCAAAATTATTATTATTTTTTTTCCGTTTTGCTTTTCTTTTGGGATTCTTGCATTGCCTTTTTCTTTTGTGGTATCCACTCGTTACTTGATCTCTGAATGTTTGTTTTTTGCGATTTTTGGCGTATGCGATATCGAAGTATATACAAACAAGTTTGACGGTTGGATCGTTGAAACTAATTTCGTACAATGCGTTTCCCATCAAGTTCAATGGTATATATATTTATTAAGTAGATTTTAATTTATTTATTCTATACTCATAAGCAAAAGAGCAAAAAAAAAAAAAAAAAAAAAAAAAAAAACTTTGCGCGACGTAGGTAAAACTGCGTCGCGCAAAACTGTTTTGCGCGAAGCAGTTGTACCTACGTCACGCAAAACAGCTTTGCGCGACATAGTTGTACCTACGTCACTCAAAGTTTTTTTTTTTTTTTCCTTTTGCTTTGCTTTTGGGGTTCTTGCATTCCCTTTTTCTTTTGTGGTATCCACTTGTGTAAATGTTTTAAATTGACGATCGAATTAGTTCATTGTATTCATATAGGTTTAAAGAGTGGAGCTGTAAAAAATCATCAAAATCAGAGTTAAAACAACCGTTAAATAGTGATTTTTCATTTATAGCCGTCGAAAAGGTTTGTCCCATTACTTAATATCTGAATGTTTGTTTTTTGCGAGTTTTTGCGTATGCGATCTCGAAGTATATAGAAACAAGTTTGATAGTTGGATCGTTGAAATTAGTTTCGTACAATACGTATCCCACCAAAATGATAGATTTCCTAACATTTGGAGTTTATTTATATTTTCATTAAGTATACCATAAAATTTTGTGGTGTCCACTAGTGTAAATATATTAAATTGAAGATCGAATTAGTTCATTGTATTCATATAGGGTCAAGGAGTGTAGTTGTGAAAAATCATCAAAATCGGAGTTAAAATAACTGCTAAGTCATGATTTTTCATTTATAACCGATGAAAAGTTTTGTCCTGTTATTTGATCTCTGAATGTTTGTTTTTTGCGATTTTTGGCGTATGCAATCTCGAAGTATATACAAATAAGTTTGACGGTTGGATCATTGAAACTAATTTCGTACAATGCGTTTCCCATCAAGTTCAACGGTATATATATTTACTAAGTATATTTTAATTTATTTATTTTGTACTCATAAGCAAATGGCAAAAAAACAAAAAACAAAAAACAAAAAAAAAACAAAAAAAAAAAAAAAAAAAAAAAAAAAACTTTGCACGACATAGGTAAAATTGCGTCAATACGTCGCGCAAAACAGTTTTGCGAGACGCAATTGTACCTACGTCGCGCAAAACAACTTTGCACGACGCAGTTGTACATACGTTGCGCAAAGTTTTTTTTTTTTTTTTCCCCTTTTGCTTTTCTTTTAGGGTTCTTGCATTTCCTTTTTCTTTTGTGGTATCCACTAGTGTAAATATATTAAATTGAAGATCGAATTAGTTCATTGTATTCATATAAGGTCAAGGAGTGTAGTTTTAAAAAATCATCAAAATCAAAGTTAAAATAACCGTTAAATCGTGATTTTTCGTTTATAGCCATCGAAAAGGTTTGTCCCGTTAATATCTAAATGTTTGTTTTTTGCGATTTTTGGCATATGCGATCTCGAAGTATATACAAACAAGTTTGACAATTGGATCGTTGAAATTAATTTCGTACAATGCGTATCCCATCAAAACGATAGATTCCCTAACATTTTGAGTTTATTTATACTTTCATTAAGTATAACATAAAATTTTATGGTATCCACCATTGTAAATATATTAAATTAAAGATCGAATTAGTTCATTATATTTATATAGGGTCAAGGAGTGTAGTTGTGAAAAATTATCAAAATCGGAGTTAAAGCAACCATTAAGTCGTGATTTTTCATTTATAACCGTCGAAAAGTTTTGTCCCGTTACTTGATCTATGAATGTGTGTTTTTTGCGATTTTTGGCGTATGCAATCTCGAAGTATATACAAACAAGTTTGACGATTGGATCGTTGAAATTAGTTTCGTAGAATGCATATCCCATCAAAACGATAGATTCCCTAACACTTAGAGTTTATTTATACTTTGATTAAGTATAACATAAGATTTTGTGGTATCCACTTGTGTAAATATTTTAAATTGATGATCAAATCAGTTCGTTGTATTCATATAAGGTCAAGGAGTGTAGCTGTAAAACATCATCAAAATCAGAGTTAAAATAACTGTTAAATCGTGATTTTTTTGTTTATAACCGTGGAAAAGTTTTGTCTGTTACTTGATCTCTGCATGTTTGTTTTTTGCAATTTTTGGCGTATGTGATCTCAAAGTATATACAAATAAGTTTGACGGTTGGATCGGTTAAACTAGTTTCGTAAAATGTGTTTCACATCAAAACGATAGATTCACTAACACTTAAGAGTTTATTTATACTTTCATTAAGTGTAACTTAAGATTTTGTGGTATCCACTTGTGTAAATATTTTAAATTGACGATCGAATTAGTTCATTGTATTCATATAGGATGAAGGAGTGTAGCTGTAAAAAAATCATCAAAATCGGAGTTAAAACTATCGTTAAATCGGGATTTTTCGTTTATAACCGTCGAAAAGCTTTGTCCCGTTACTTTATCTCTGAATGTTTGTTTTGTGCGATTTTTGGCGTATGCGATCTCGAAACATATACAAACAAATTGAATACCTGTACAATGCGTATCCCATCAAGTTCAATGGTATATATATTTATTAAGTAGATTTAAATTTATTTATTTTGCACGTATAATACTTAAGAAATTGAATGGTATGTATATTTACTAAGTAGCTTTAAATTGAATTATTATTGTATTTTGGGTAGGGTTTTTGTTAGAAAAATATATTATTTTGGGTTTTATGTTAAAATAAAATTGAACTTGAAGGGAGTAAAATCACATTTTTAGTAAATGTTGTAATATTTTTAAAAAAAAAAAAAATACTTTGCGCGACGTTGAAATGTATACCTGCGTCGCGCCAGTTGCGATAATTTTGGCGGTGCAATTGTAAAAATTAAGCGCTTTTTTTTTAATTTTCCTGGACAAATATTTCCGAGACCCGAACTGTCCCTCTCTCATCTCATCCTCTCTCTCACTCAGTCTTTCTCTTCCCGTAGCCTTCATCCTCTCTCTCTTCCCAACCCAAACCCTAATCCTCCTCCACTCCAGCCGACTCTCCTCCTCAGCTCAGCTCGCACAAGGCTTTCCCGCCCAATCGCCCATCAGTTTCCCCGACCAGGGCTCGATTTTGTTCATGTAAGTATACGGTCTAATTAGATTGATGGTAATTGCTGATTAGATATTTTTTGTTTTTGGATATGGTTGTTGTCATTTTGATTTGATATCAGTCGTTTCGTAATGGTTTCGCTGTTATGGTTATGAAATTAGGGTTTTTTGGGACTCGGATTGTTGTGGGTTAAATGAGATAATTACCGTTAGATTTGATTTTTTTCATGTGGGTCGGTTTGGTTTTTTTTTTTTTGATAGCTCAATCTATGAGTTTCTTACCTGTGGGTTTTGGTAGCGTGTTACCCTTTATAATCATTGTTCTTACAAAATCGAAACCTAAATCACAGCGTTGATCAATTTAATTCATATGCATCACTTGAAATCTCAAAGAGAGGGAATTATCTATCGCTTGATTTCTGAAACAAAAAAAAGAAAAAAAAACTTTAGGCTTGTATTGGACCTCTCTATATAGCAGTGTTGCTGTTCAGTCATCGTAATACTTAGTGTTATGTTAATTACCCCAAAAAAAATTGACCCAGCACCTGATCTTACTAGGGTTTCTGTTGGGACTTTGGAATGGATTCAAAGGTAATTACAGGGTATAATGGAATATAATAGTTTGTATCATTGCATATTTGAATGTGAATTTGCTTCTTGTAAAGGTGTAATGCTGATAGGCATTGGCCCTGGACCATTGTTAAGGGAATTTAGAATCCTATTATTGAAAATTTAGATTCATATAGGACAATATAGAGTGCTGTCCATGATCATGATCAACTATTTAGGATATAAATAACAATGTACATGGAGAAGTAATGCTTGACAGATTCGACTTAGAGAAGCACTAAAATGAAGTTCTATAAGTAGCACAATTTGTAGAAAACAGAAGCAGCTTAGAGAGACTAAGAAGATATAGGGGTACTTCAACAGATGCTTATTTCTTTCACTCCAATTTGACTTTGGCTTACAAAATAAAAAATACAAAAATAAAAAATTTGACTTTGGCTTACAAAAGTGAGCCTTATTTTCTAAAGGTTTTTGGCATCAAAATGACTTTAAAAGAAAATCCTAGAGATTCATTAAAGATATGTAGAATCTTAGAAAACTTTTAGGGCTCATTTGGTGTTAGGGAATTGAAGGTATATTGAAGGCAACCAAGGGCGCATGTTTTGTTAAATTTAGGGATCTCAATTAACAGATTTTTGGTTCATGGACCAATTCTAAATTTTACTCTTGATTGTTTGCCGAACTCTAAAATGACCCCAGAAGATGGATTGACTATTTTGCTTGCCATGGAAATTAATTTTGGGAACCCAAGGCTTAGTTGTTTTCATCTTCCAAATAAGATATCTTTTGTTTCTTTTTCCTTCTTAATATGAAAAATAATTTAATCTTGGATCATGTATTGAGGTCCCATTGAAAAACTAAATATATGCAAGCATGGAGTTACTAAGAATCCATTTGAAGAAGTAGAAGCCCATACGAGTCAATCTATTGTATATGTTGGCATTGATAGTACTCTTGCCGGTCTCATTTATTTTGACGATCAGATAAGGGAAGATGCTGGACAAGTTGTTAAATCTTTATCTAAGCAAGGGATCGATGTATACATGCTATCTGGGGACAAAAGCAATAACGCGGAGTACGTCGCGTCTGTTGTTGGTATTCCGAAAGAGAAGGTAAGGAGTTCTTAATTACTTCTTTCTTTGATGGGAAACAAAAAATTTATCAATTTGGAAAAATGTAAAAAATAGTGAAACAACTTCAAGCAGAACACCAAAAGCTTGTCCTCTATCTTTTATTTTAATTTATTTTTTGAAATGAAACAGATTTTTAAAAATATCATAAACAATACAACTTTTGGATAAGGTATCTACAATCTGTATACCTAGCCTATAATACAAAAACCTCAAGACTTGAAACCTAAACTTAATCACAGCTGCTAACACATCTGTCATTATAGAAGAGTGAGAATACTCAATCCCTAAACTCATTTGAAACTGATGCCCAAATAGTTTCCCTGTATCTAACTCGATCCTAGATTTTTTTTCTCTATCGAAATTAATTGTATAGCCTATGTTGTGGGTTGCAGGTGATATCTGGTGTTAAACTGACGGAAAAGAAGTTCATAATGGAACTTCAGAATGATCAGAACGTCATAGCAATGGTTGGTGATGGAATTAATGATGCTGCAGCAATGGCTTCATCGCATGTTGGAATTGCCAAGGGTGGTGGTGTTGGAGCTGCTAGTGTGATGTCTTCTATTGTGCTATTAGGCAACAAACTTCCACAGGTAATTTTCTTAAAAATATAACATTGTAGTAGGATTATTTGCACGAACACCTCCTGGGTTGTTTTTTAAAGCAGAAATAGGTATCAGATTTTGCGGTATTGTTTTGGAAACCAAACTATAGAGGATTAAATGTTGTCGTAGCAAAATTTTCTTTTAGGCGTTTACCATCCACAACTATGAATGAATAATTGAAGAGTGCATCGGAATTCTTTTCACCATCTATAAAAGATTATTTGAAAATTTTGCATAATGTTGATTGGTGGAGCACTGATGGAAAAAGTAGTTATCTTTCTTTTCATAGAATAAGCACTGTTGTGTAGGATATTTGATCTTCACAATTTCCTGCAGTTACTTGATGCCTTGGAGCTGAGCAGGCTAACTATGAAGACTGAAGCAAAATCCCGATGTCCGGTCTTCAAATCTCGATGCCAGCACCTGATCTTGCTCCATCCTTGACCTCCCAGCCACTTCGCCTAGCCGATACCCAGTAGCTTGATGTATCAAACCTATAAGACAGTTATTGTAGTTTTTTCTATTTTTGTTCGGACATCTTGTATGTACATTTTCATATATTTTATAATTAAATACTTTTTCTTGTTTTATTAATTATTGTTTAGAATTTACTTACAATATTTATTAAAAAGTAAATAAAAAATATTTTTGCCAAAAATAGAAGGGTTTGCGCGACGAAGAAATATGTTACGTCGCGCAAAGTCGCTTTGCGCGACGTATAGCCTACGTCACTCAAAGTCACTTTGCGCGACGCAACATAATTCTTCGTCGCGCAAACCCTACCGTCACTGCCTTGGCGTGACGGTTGTGCGCGACGAAGGTTTCGTTGTGCTAATTTTTGCAGGACGCTTTTTTTACTTTGCGCGACGAAGGGCATGCATCGCGCAAAGTGTTTTTTTTTACTAGTGGTAGGAAATCCTCAACTTTTTTTTACAAAATAGTAAAATTACCATTTTTCAGGACACTGATTTTTTCCAACAAATATGACCAGGTAAATTGCCGTTTGACGTCTTAAACTATTAGTGCAGTTGAAATTGACCTCCTAAACTATTCTTTTGGTAAATTAATCTCCTGAACTATTTGAAATAAGCTAATTAACCCCTTGTTGTTGGATTTCGTCCACTATTCTGTCAAATTCAAGGGCAAATTAGTCTTTTTATCATCAATTCTTACATGTCACTTATAACCAGCAATAAATTATGACATGTGGACACATAATAATGTGTGATGACAATGTGAAATGGCCTGTTATGCAAACATTTGGTTTCTTTATATTTCTTATTATGCTATAAGTTTTTTATGACGAGATCAAGAATGCTCTTTTTCAAATGCACCCCACTAAGGCGCCTGGACCAGATAGGATGACTTCGGGATTCTACCAAAAACATTGGACTATCGTTGGTCATGACATCTGTGAGGGGGTTCGTTCTCTCCTTTCTTCAGGGAGTATGATGAGCAAAATTAATTTTACGCACATTACTCTTATTCCTAAGAAAACGGACCCTACTTCCATGTCTCAGTTTCGCCCGATCAGTTTATGTAATGTCATATATAAAATCTGCTCAAAAGTTCTCACGAACAGGTTGAAGTTGGTGCTACCTGATATTATTTCGCCTTCCCAAAGTGCATTCATCTCGGGTCGGTTAATTTCCAATAATTGTTTGGTGGCTTCTAAAATTGCTCATGCTATGAAAACGAAGAACAGTGGCTCGAATGGTGTGATGGCTTTAAAGCTAGATATAAGTAAAGCATATGATTGTATTGAATGGTCTTTCCTTAAGCAAATGATGAGACGTTTGGGGTTTGCTGAGGAATGGATTAATTGGATTATGATGTGTGTTACTTCTGTGTCTTATTCTTTCAAGCTTAATGGGGATCATGTGGGCCTCGTACACTCTAAACGAGGAATTCGTCAAAGGGATCCATTGTCTCCGTTCTTGTTTGTAATATGTGCAGAAGGTCTCTCGGCTTTGTTGGATGATTGGGAAGCTCAAGGCTGGATTTAGGGTATTAAGGTGTAATGGTGCTCCAAGTGTTCATCATCTCCTCTTTGCCGATGATAGCTTTATTTTTGCCAGAAGCTCTTTGCAAGAATGTTGTGAATTGAAGGAGTTATTAAAATGTTATGAATTGGCCTCCAGACAAGCAGTAAATCTTACCAAAAGTTGTGTATCGTTTAATGTGAATGTGAATGAAATTGATGCCCAAGTTCTTGCTAATTGTCTTGGTATGTCTCGAGTGGAAGTCCATGACCGTTATCTTGGTTTGCCGGTAGTCAATCTAAGAAAAAGACGTTTGCATATATTAAGGATAGGCTTTGGAAGAAGCTTAACGATTGGCGTGGTAGTCTTCTCAGTAGTACGGGTAAAGAGATTCTCATTAAGTCTGTGGCTTAGGCAGTTCCCCTTTATACTATGCAGACTTATTTGCTTCCGAAAACGTTTTGCGATGAGTTAAATCAGATGGTAGCACGTTTCTGGTAGGGAAAAGAAGCTGGGAAAATGAGTATACATTGGGTAAGTTGGCAGAAGATGTGTAAGCCTAAAAGTGACGGTGGGTTGGGGTTTAAAGACTTGTATGCTTTTAATCTTACTTTACTAGCCAAGCAGGGATGGCGTATTATTCACCACCCCTAATCTTTTGTTGCCCAAATTTTTAAAGCCCGTTATTTTCCTGCTACGGATTTTCTCCATGCTAAAGTCCAATTCGTCTTACTGCTGGAAGAGTGTGGCGACTGCTAGAATATTGCTTCAACGTGGAGCATGTTGAAGGGTGGGAGATGGTTTGAATATTAAAATATGGGGGGGGATAATTGGCTTCCGAGAGAAAATTATGCCAAGTTTTTTAGCCTTATACCAGACGGTTTTCACCCAAACCTTACTGTGCCCTCCCTCATTGTGAATTCGAACCGTGTGCAGTGGAATGAACATTCGATTTGCAAAATGTTTTTCGAAGAGGAGGCCAATCTTATTTTGAGCATTCCTTTGAGTCTATTTGATCCCCCTAACGAGTTGATTTGGGTGAAAGAACCAAGAGGAATATTTACAACTAAAAGCGCATACTTCGTTGCTCGGTTGTGCAGTGAAGTTTGCGGTGATATACTGACTAGGTTTGCTATGATGGAGGAGACTCAATTCCTTTGAGGCTGTGTGGCATGCTAAGGTACCAGGTAAAGTAAAAATTTGTATTTGGCGGTCCTGTTTGAATGCATTATCAACCAGGGTTAACTTAATGACAAGGAAGATTCTTGTTGATGATTGTTGTCCTTTTTGTAACAATGCTCTTGAAACAATTGAACATGGCTTTCTATATTGTTCTCAAGTTGCAGCAATATGGTTTTCTAGTCCATTGGGGTTACAAACGTTGCGACACAGAGAGGTTTGTTTCCAGGAGTGGTTATCTAGTTTGGCTCGATCTATTTCTCGGGACAGCTTTGATTTGGCGTTGGTCTTGCTCTGGAAGATTTGGAATACCCGTAATGAATTAATTTGGCAAGGATCAGCCTCACAACCTCAGAACATTCAATTACAAGCGCAGACTTGGCTGATTGAGTTCAAAAAGTGGAATGTGGTTCAAAAGCATGACAAGCCCATCATTCCGCAGCCATGGAAGACTCCAGAGGAAAGATGGCTCAAGTGTAATTTTGATGGGGCATGGGATGAGAATGCAACTATGGGTGGTGTTGGTGTTATCATTAGGAATGCAGCGGGAGAATTTGTAACAGCATTGGCTATAAGGTTGGCAGGCATTGGGTCTTCGATGCAAGCGGAAGTTGCTGCAGCACGGGAAGCTGCTGTTTTTGCACTTCAGTGGCGTGGTGACCAGGTTATATTGGAAGGTGATGCGTTGTTAGTAGTTGCTGCAATCCAAAACAATGCAGTGGCTAACCACGGACCATTTGGGTTGTTATTGGTGGACACCAGGAGGATTTAGCAGTCCTTTAAATCGTGGAAAGTATGCTTTGTACGTCGAGATGCAAACTCGGTGGCTCATCGTCTGGCTAGATTCAGTTTAACTTTGGATCATCCGGTTTCATGGTTTGAGGAACCTCCAATTTAATTTCTGATCTCTTGTTGGGGGATGGTTTTCACAGTTAACATTTGGTTGTTTGGGATTTTAGTACTCATTATTTATTGGTGTGGGACACTCTTTTTCCCTTTATTCGGGTTACTTCCCGGGAAGATTTTTATCGAGGCCCTCTGTTAGCACCCTTTTAATGTTTGTATGTTGTTCCAGTTATTAATGAATATCGTACTCCTTTCAACAACAACAAAAAAAAAGAAAAAGCCCACGTGTAATTATTTTAGGGAACTTTCATTAAAAGGGCTTGGACTAAGTTTATTTTCATAAAAAAACCATGCTATAACTTTATTTAATTAAAAAGACTTAAATTTTCCTTAAATTTTAATAAAAAGGACAAAAGAACTTAAATTTTTATGAAAAAGACATAATTTTAATATTAAAAAAAAAATTTAAAAATCTGACGCGCGGACCCATGCGTCCTCACACTGTTTATAAAACTTCCACACTGTTTATGAAACTCATGACATTGTTTATGAAACTTACTGCACTGTTTATGAAAACTTACAATACTATTTATGAAACTTACTACACTGTTTATGAAACTTAACGGTACTACACTGTTTATAAAATTTAACGGTAATACATTCTTCTCTCTCCTCTTCTTGAATATTCTTAGCCGAAACACATGAGACGGATGAAGATTACAGATAGCTAATTGCTTGCTAAAATCAGATTAACAGTTAAAAATACACCCAATTACTAAGTATTGATTACAAAAGGCGAGAAACAATTTGCAAATTTTTTCTGAAAAAAAGAGGGTATTTTAGAGCAATTAAAAATTGAGATTATAAGGAATTATGATTGAAAGCTTATGAATTTGCAAATTGAGAAGATGAGGAAAAGAAGGGGCACACCAACAGCGTAGAAGCTCAACATCCGGTTCGCATGGTACCTAACCAACACACGAAATTTCCATGAGATTTGTTTGGTCAACGAGAAAATCAAATGAGAAAGAAAAGAAAATTACCAGGGAATGGAGGTGGAGGAGGGACTGTCAACCGCCGTCTGGATGATGTTATCAGGGATTCGCTTGTTGAGGTGGCAAACCAGGTAGAGAATAGTGGGCCGCCGGTTGAGTTGGTTGTTACTCGACGCCGCTTTGTGACTACTCATTGCTCTACTACTACTCCTCGAACGAACAATAACAGCATCAAGTCTGTTTTAGTAGCTCGAGATTCGGGGCTCAGCTTGTGATTCAGTGAAGGATACAAGCCATGCCAATTTGCCAAGGAAACCAGTTGAATTACCAGACAAGCAACGCAAGGATTTCAGTGAGAGGGCGAGTGATGAGTAGGGATGGCAACGGTTCGGTTTGGGGACGAAAATGCTATATCCATCCCCATAACCACGAAAATTAACCATATCCATAACCGCAAATTAACCATCGGGTATTATCCATAACCATACCCACCGGGTAACGGATTTCCCATCGGTTATCGGGTATATCCATCTTCGTCAATACAAAAAATATATTTGTTCAATTGAGAAATTATAAGTTAGTAGATATCAATTTCTTCATTAAACATTTGATGTATAAAATGATCCAATGAATGGATCTTCTTGAGTATAAAAATTAAAACACTGATGATGTTGGCTTGTTTTTGTTATGTCCTAAAAGCACCATTGAGTTCGCATTGATTTTGATTTAAAACTTTACTTTCCTACAAAATGCAACTTTTGTATTCTTAAGGTAATGGTTTGGTGAATAATAGATATACAAATACATACATATATATATATATATATTATACTATTATATTATATATAAATTATATTATTTACTAATCGGATCGGATTCGGTTATGGATACGGTTTGAGGACTTCTATAACCATATCCAAAACCATAACCGAATAATATAAACGGTTTTTCCCCATATTCAAACCATACCCAAATTTTCATATCCAAATACAATCCATTTGGGCGGTTATCCACAGTTATCGGGTTTAACGATTAGAATTGCCATCCCTAGTGATGAGGGACGAGTTGGAAGGGAATGGGGGTACCCCAGCGCGAGTTGGGGTTTTTTTATTTTTATTTTTAATTATTTTTTTGTTCTTATCATTAAATAAAGTTAGTATGTGGTTTTTTTATTAAAATGTAAAGATTTAAAGCCCTTTTCATTAGTTTTCCTATCATTTTATTGGTGGTTATAACTGACAAGTAAGAATTGATGATAAAAATATTAATTTGCCATTGAATTTGACGGAATAGTGAACGAAATCTAACGACAAGGGGTTAATTGGCTTATTTTAAATAGTTTAGGAGATGAATTTACCAAAAAAATAATTTATGAGGTCAATTTCAATTAGGATAATAGTTTAGGTGGTCAAATCGCAGTTTACTCTTCCCAACCATTCATCTACTAAAATAAAACTAAAGTGTAACCAAGCATCTAAATTTACTCTTTTTCCAAACCCCAAAAAAATGAAAAACAGAAAAGAAAGCAAGTGTAAGCACAAATCTTGTGATAGTATACAAAAAATTTCACCAATTCTTTGGTTTTACATACAAATCAAAGCAAAGAAAACAAACTCATTTGAAGAAATGATCAACAACAAAAATCCCAGATTTTAAAAAATTATAAAAATAATAAAATGTTCAAAATCCAAGAGGTAGAATTAATCAAAGATAATAAAATGGTAGATTATCTATTACATAGGATTTCTGGGGATTGACGTACCGGAGGTACGATGTTGAACTTGCGGTTGGTTTGCCGCCATGAATCTCATGTAAAGGTCTTCAAATGCGTTTATTGTATTTTCTACGTAAATAAAAAAATCATACATTATCAACAAATAATAAGATGTTTAAAGAAAGGAAAAAAAAAAACAAATAATAAGAGGGCTAAACCTTATCGAAATTCGCAACCTAAAGTTAAGGATTCACAGTAACTTTTAAAACTTGAAGACAAATAGTGCTAAACCAATGCAGATAATAATCCAGAAATATAATATAAAAACGATATTGCAAGGACCTGAAAGATCAACATACAGCTCGGACTTCAGATGAGGCAGAATGAACCAGAGGCGGGATAACGATCTAAATAGTCAGTCAACTGAGATCTAGTTAGACTTCAAGAAAAAAACAAACTTGACGCAAAAACTAGACGTTTTACGATTCATACAAACAGCCTCACTTAATGGGATTAGACTTTGTTGTTTATATGTTTGGGTACACAATAATTGTAAATTCTCAACATCTCTAACTGTAAACACGAAAATTCCTGCGATGAAAGAGACAAGAATACGTATACAAAATAATATTTTGTATTAATTTTTGGGGTTACAATCTCTTTTACAATTTGTTCATCTGATTCGATCTCCGTAAGATGTTGGCTTGTGGATGTTGTTGATCCAAGGGCCGTCAATGCTTGATCTTGGATGAACGGGAAGTTTCTTCAAGGGTCGTTGGTGGCTTGATCTTGAAGGTGGATGAACGTTTCTTCAAGGGGCCGTTGGGCTTGATCCTGAAGGTTGGATAGACGATGAACGATGAATGATCTTCAAGGGCTTTTCGACTTGTTCTTGAAGAACGGATGAACGAGGAACGATGAACGAACTTCAAGGGCTTTTGGGCTTGATTCTTGAAGAACAGATGTTGTTGATCCAAAGGCCGTCGGGGCTTGATCTTGGAAGGTTGAACGAAGTTTCTTCAAGGGTCGTCGGGGCTTGATCTCGAAGGTGGATGATTGTTGATCCAAGGGTCGTCGGGGCTTGATCTTGGAAGAACGATGAACGAAGAACGAAGAGAGTTTTCTTGATCCTTCGGGATTTGCTTGAGAGCTTTTAGAGTTTCAAAGCTTCAAGGTTTTGGTGTGATGTCCCTTGGTTTTCTTTGTCTTGTGATGGAGAAGCCTATTTATAGGCTTTGAGAATGAATTACCACCACAAATTTTCTTGGTGAAGTAAGTGGAGGTTGTAAGTGAAATGGGTGGAGGTTGTAGGTGAAGTGAGTGTATGTTATTGGTGAAATGAGTGTAAGTTGTATGTGAAGTGAGTGTATGTTATTGGTGAAATGAGTGTAGGTTGTAGGTGAAGTGAGTGTATGATGTAGGTGAAATAAATGGAGGTTGTAATTTTAATGCATTGGTCAATATTTATTTCACAGAAATTTCGATGTCTACAAATGCCCCCACTTCAAGGCGTGTCATATACATGTGCTTGTCAAGTGTAAAAGATGCATTTTGAAGTTCCTTAATGTAGATGTCGATCCAAGGGCCATCAAGGCTTGATCTTGAATTTGGCTGGAAATTTCTTCAAGGGCCGTCGGGGCTTGATCTTGAATTCGGCTGGAAATTTCTTCAAGGGCCTTCGGGGCTTGATCTTGAATTCGGCTGGAAGATTTTCTGGTTTCCTCCAATTGTTGATTTTCCACAAGCTTAATCTTGAACTGGGCTGGAGGGTTTCCTGGTTTCCTCCAAAGGTCTGAACTTACTTTCCACAGACTTGATCTTGATGGTGGGTTTGATTCAAGGGTAGTGGACACTTGATCTAGAATCGGTTTTGTGATTTCTTCAAGGGCCGTTGGAGCTTGATCTTGAACTTAGACAAGACCACGAGCGGTTTCAGGATTTGAACACCTGGCAGGCAGGCACGAGGTGGAGGTGACGGCCTGTTTCTTTGTTCATTCTTTCCAATTCATATTGAAGAAGGTTAGGGGATGAATCAGCACGTACATTTGTTGTGTTTGCTGATGATCCACAAGATTGATGTTTCATTGTCAGTCGTCTTATCTGCTCTCCATGCAGATGTGGTATCTGCTCTGGAAATACATCAATAGCTGAAGATGAGTACTCGAGAGTAATGCTAGGTAAGCAATTAGGGAAGGGGTTCCAGGCAGTCGGTTCCAGACCGAAAGGTTGATTCTAAGTGCCGACTAATTACTCTCTTTCTCCTTGCCCTGCAGGTAAGAACGAGGACACAGAAAAGGAAAGGGAGAAAGCGTGATATGAGATACTCTTGCTTTCAATCCTGATGATATGAGATACGTTTGCTTTCAAATAAGTAGTGGTGATTTGACAGCGTTGCACGGCGAGGCTTTGCTCTTCGATGATGGTGCCACTGAAAGGTTGTTGAAGCTTCTTGAGTCCTTTAGATAAGGCAGCGATGCCGAGCTTGGATCTGACTTAGACTCTTCCATCTGGATTATGCGGTTCTGCAGGAAAGGCGTTGTGTTATAGTGGCCTGTTCCAGCTCATCATTGAATCTTCTGCTTCAATTTGTGGCATAGCAGAAGTGGTGCGCAACCTTTGCATTTGAATGGTCCTTCATAGCACTACTTCTTAGCGACTCATCCCTGCTTGGCAGCTTAAGTGTAAAGGGCCAATATCTGATCCACTGTCATGAGGTATTTACCGGAGGAATTCATGACCTTGACAACAGTTGAGGATGAGTTCTCGAGAGCAATGCTAGGAAAGCAATCAGGCAAGGTTTACAGGCAGTCAGTTCCAGATCGGAAGTTTGATTGCAGGTTCCGACTAACGGCTTTCTTTGTCCTCATCTTGCAAGAAAGAGCAAGGGCAAAGGAAAAGACAGGGAAAAAGCATGATATGAGATACCTTTGCTTTTGACCCTGATGATATGAGATACGTTTGCTTTTGAAGAAGAAGCAGATAGATCAGCGCATGTATTGGTTACGTTTGTCTCCACATGCTTCGATGTATTAATTTCCCTTGCCCGTTCTCTAGGCGGATGTGGTATCTTCTCTAGAAGCACAAGATGTTGAAGATGAGTACTTGAGAGCAAGGCTAGGTAAGCAATCAGGGAAGGGGTTTCAGGCAGTCGGTTCCAACACGGAAGGTTGATTCCAAGTGTTGGCTGATTGCTCTCTTTCTCCTTATCCTGCAGTGAAGAGAGATGACAAAGAAAAGGATAGGGAGAAAGCATGCTATGAGATATTTGGGTGTAAACTTTTTGGTCGATAGGGGTTTCTAGTTGAGGAAATGAGCTGATCATTTTGAGTGACTTGGTCGAAGAGGTGTTCTCGAAGAGGAAGACAACTGAGTATGCTGAGAGGCTTGGTTGCAGATACCTTCTTGGCGAGGAAGAAGAGTCAGGCATCTTGGATGTGTACCTTGCCATGAAGGATGAAGGTCGACCTATATAGGGAAGGGCGCAATAGCAGGTAGTGGTGCAGATGAGGCCTTGTCTCCCATGCTTGTCGGCAAAGAGTGGTAGTTAGAATAGTGGACTTCACGTGTTTTCAACTTTGTCAGAGATCTTTGATAAAGTTGCACGTGCTATCCGAAAAGCTGAGATTGCGTCTAAAAAGTGTTGACGGACTTTATGTAGGAAAATCCGGCTTTTGAAATTCAGAGAGTGGTGTCTCTTCAATTTTTGAATTAGTGGTTGTGTTACCTCTCCTTTTATAGGGGTGTCGATCAAATCCAACATGCACACTTTGAAGATTACTCGCTTGTGAGAATTATCTGTGGTGTATTTCTGAGATTTTACTCCATTCAACCCTTTTCTTTTACCATTTCTAAAAATGGCTTACCTATCTAACATTTGCCTAGATTTGAGTCTCATCAGTGATACAGGTGCGCCGCGTCAGGGTAATATATGGCGCTCATCCTTCTTATCTTCTAATGGCCCTCTTACAGTTGAAGACTCTGTGATGGAGGATGCAACAACGGCTACAGTAGTAGCTAAGAACATCCTCACTCCTAGAGACAATAGGCTGCTTTCAAAACGGTCCGATGAGTTGGCTGTTCAAGAGTCCCGGGCTCTCAGTGTTCAGTGTGCGGGCTCTGTGTCCAATATGAGCCAACGCCTACTTACTTGAACTCGCTAAGTTGAATCATTGACGGCTGAGGTGGCAAGTCTTAAACAAAAGATCTGGCGGCTCAAGCGTGAGAATAGAGGGTTGCTCAAGCTTGCAAATAATTATTCAACGAGTATGAAGAGAAAGCTTGATCAGCTGCAGGAATCCGAAGGTCGGATTCAAAGTGACCATCAGAGGTTTGTGGCTTTCTTCCAAAGGCACCTTTTGCCTTCAACATCTGGAGTTCGACCAAGTATTGAGGCTCCGAATAATCTATCTTCAATGCCTCCTGCTTCTAGGGTTTCGCCGAATACTGAGGCTTCACATAAGTGACATTTGTGAAGGCTCCCGCTTTTTTTTTTTTTTCTTTTTCTTTTTTTGTAATAATGCTTTGTGACCAAATCCTTCCTTTAAAGAAATAAAGTATCCATATTTTGAATTTGCTCTTTATTCTTCAAAGTGTTTGTGTTTTTGTTGATGATGTGACTGTACTTGAAGTTTTTTTTTTTGAAGTTTCAAGTTGCCTACGTACCCTCGGTTAAGGAGGGATCAAGTCATGACATAGTTCAAATGAACGATGGATTTTTTTTAGATGGTTTTAATGGTGATTTTGATGATAATTTTGCTGTACACAGTTTATGCTCTTGCAGGCCAGGAGCGTGGAGCATTTGTTTTAGGGGTAGTAGCGCTTCAAGAATCTTCCATTGATGGGGCCGATCTTCAAGCCGTCTTCTGCCATGATTAAGTACTCGTCGTTGGTGTAGGCCTCTTGTATTACGTATGGTCCATCCCACTTTGATGTGAACTTGCTTTTTGTCTTGTGAGTTGTGATGATAGGCCTACGCAACACGAGGACGAGATCTCTAGTTTGGAAAAACCTTGGGCGGACCTTCCTGTTAAATGCTTTGGATAGCTGTGCTTGGTAGCATTCCAAGTGCTGCTGAGCTTCGAGCCTTCTCCCATCCAGCGTTTCCAGCTCTTGAAGACGCAACTTTGCATTCTCTTTATCAGTCAAGCCTTCTTGTATAGCCATCCTTAGTGAGGGGATTTGACTTTCGAACGGTAGAACAGCTTCCACGCCATATACGAGAAAATAAGGCGTAGCTTAGGTAGGAGTCCTATGTGTCGTCCTATATGCCCAAAGTGCTTCGCTTATTCTTTCGTGCCAGTCTCTCTTTGTTCGGCCGATTACCTTTTTCAGGAGGTTGCACAATGTTTTCTGAAATGCTTCTGCAAGACCGTTGGCCGGAGCATGATACATGGAAGACTTGTGCTGTTTGAACTTGTATTTCTTGCAGACCTCGTCCACGAGTCGGTTGGAGAACTGTTTTCCATTATTAGTGATGATGTAGCAAGGCACACCATATCAGTGGATGATATGTTCCTTGATGAAATGGACGACAGTTTCCTTCTTAACTTCCCTTAGGGGTATAGCTTTAGCCTACTTGGAGAAGTAATCTGTTGTAGCTAGGATGTAAGCTTCTCCTGCAGATGACTTTGGTGCAATCGGCCCTACGATGTCTAATCCCCATGCATTGAACGGCCATGAAGCAACAATAGGGTGTAATGGCTCAGGTGGTTAATGTATGAAGTTGGCATGGAATTGGCAGGCTTGGCACCTTTTAGCGTGTTCCAGGCAATCTTTCACCATGCTTGGCCAGTAATAACCCATTCTTTTGAGCTGGAAATTTAGCTTTGGTCCAGACTGATGAGCCCTGCATACGCCTGAGTGTGCCTCTTCCATGGCTTGATTGGCTTCTTCCTTACCTAGGCATCTCAGAAGTATTCCTTCAAAAGAGCGTCGATAGAGCGTCCCTTTGTAGTATAGAAAGCGAGGTGCTCGTCGACGTATTTCAGAGCGGTGTCTAGGATCATCTGGAAGTTTTCCATGCTCCAAGTAGTCGATCAGCAGATGTCTCCACTCTTCAGCATCGACTGGAAGTACTGAAATGACATTTGTATCGTCCAGTAGCATTTCAGTGATAAGCGGGATCACCTATCTTTGGCAAACTAGCACGCCTGCAGCTTTGTCTTCTTCTAACGTCATGCTCGAGGCTAGGTTGGCGAGAGCGTCTGCCATTTGATTTTCTTTTCTTGGCACATGTTCTAGTGTCACGGCCTCAAACTTTTGTAGCAGTTGAGTTGCTAGCCAGAAGTATGGGACCAGATCATCTTTCCTCACCTCATATTCAGTTAAGAGTTGATTGATTATGAGCTTGGAGTCGCCATACACCTCAAGGGCTATGATTTCCCTGTTGATCGCCATTTGGAGCCCGATGATCAGTGCTTGGTACTCAGCGACGTTGTTGAAGCATAATTCGCTTAGTTGGAAGGAATAAGATAGTATTTGCCTTTGTGGCGACATGAATACTACTCATGCCCCCGCTCCGTCTGCTCGTGCGGATCCGTCGAAGAACATCGTCCATGTCAGGAAGATGTCGATGTAGAACACTTCCTCGTCAGGCAAGTCACCAGCGGTTGTCCTTTGACGGCTTTAGCTGGGATGTAGATGATCTCATACTGATTAAGAAGCAACGCCCATTTAGCAAGTCACCCCGTCAAGACTGGTTTGGACATGACGTATTTGACCGGGTCAGCTTTAGCAACCACGTGGATAATGTAAGCCTGCATGTAATACCTGAGCTTTTGGATGGTGAACACCAAGGCAAGGCACATCTTTTCTATTGGGGAGTAGTTCAACTCAGCGCCGATGAGGGTTCGACTGAGGTAGTAGAGCGCTCCTTCTTTCTGGGATTCATTTTCTTGTGCCAAGAGTCTCCAACTGAACCTTCCTAAGCGGCGATGTATAATATGAGCGGCTTTCCAGGTACAGGTGCCCCCAGGACAGGTGGACTTGATAAATACTTTTTTATGCTTTCAAAAGCATTATGGCATGCTTCGTCCCATACGAACGGAACATCCTTCTTCATGAGTCGACTGAATGGTTGACAACGCCCTACAAGGTTGGAGATGAAGCGTCTAATGAAGGTTAGTCGTCCTTGTAGACTTTTCAGCTCGTGCCGGTTTCTTGGCTCAGGCATGCTTTGAATGGCCTTGATCTTTGATTGGTCCACTTCAATGCCACAGTGCTTGACAATGAAGCCGAGGAACTTTCCAGAGGTGACGCCAAATGCACATTTCAATGGGTTCATCTTGAGGTTGTATTTTGCAGCCTTTCGAACACTATTCGTAAATCTTTTAAGTGATCTGATCTTTTCTTTGTCTTGACCACCACATCGTCTACATAACATTCTACGTTTTTGTGTAGCATGTCATTGAAGATTTTCTGCATAGTGCGTTGATATGTAGCTCCAACGTTTTTTAGACCAAAGAGCATCACCTTGTAGCAATAGATACCTTTTGGAGTGCGGATAGCTGTTAGTTCATCGTCTTCGAGAGCCATGCGAATTTGATTGTACCCAGAAAAGCCGTCCATGAATGACAGTGCTTCGTGGCCAGTGGTTGCGTCCACCATGATTTCAATGATTGGCAAGGGGAAGTCGTCCTTCGGGCAAACATCATTGAGGTCTCGGAAGTCTACGTAAACACGTATTTGTCCAGATTTCTTAAGGACAATGACGATGTTGGAGATCCACTTGGGGTATTGCACCTCTCGAATGAAGCCTGCCTCGATTAGCTTGTCAATCTTAGTCTCAATTTGTGGGATGAGCTCGGATAGATAGGGTCTTTGAGTTTGCTTTATCGGTCGCGTTCCAGGCTTGACTGCAAGATGATACACAGCGATGATAGGGTCAAGGCCGGGCATTTCTTTGTAGGTCCAAGCAAATATGTCTTTGTACTCTAATAACAGCTGGTAATATTCCTCTATCTCGTCCGCACTTAGTAGTGCACTTACGAAGATAGGCTTTGGTTCTTCGCTTGTGCCTAAGTTGAGTTCCTTGAGATCATCAACTGTGGCTTGCCCCCCATCTTCAAGCTGTGGTGGCGCATCAGTGACATCTTCCTCGAGGATTTCGTCTTCTTTGCCTTCATGGATTGTGATGTGGAAGACATCTTGGACCTCTTCTTCAGCGTTGTTCTCTCTAGCTTTGTATTGTTTTAAGTCACGAAACTCTATGCAAGCACGGAGTTGCCCTGATTTTTTTAGGGCAACATTTAAGTTCTGTCCCGAGTCCATGACCTCTTGAATTAAATCATCTTCGATCATGTTGACAATCTCAGCTTTATCTAGGCTTAAAAGTGTATTAACAATGGTTTCTTGCCCCCTTTTCGACTGGTGAATTTGTGGATGCAAAGTAGGCTTCATGTGTAATTTCTTTGAAGCGACATGAGTCCATCATTCATCTTCACTTGACTTGGAACATGCCCCCAACGATCGAGGTGAAGACTTTGAGTCGAAAGAGCCAGAAGTGACGTCTTCCCTAAGGATTTCATCTTCTTTGTCTTCTTGGATCGTGACGGGGAAGATGTCTTGGACCTCTCCTTCAGTTCCGTCCTCTTGGGCTTGTTGGCATGAAGATTGTCCAGTATGGATGATGGTGCGCCTTCTTACTTTCAGCGGTCCATTTGTGTCAACCTCCAAGATTGCTTGGCTCTTCATCCTTGAAGGAATTGAGCTTCAAATATCGCCTTTTTCTGCTAACCCGTCGAGCTTTTCTTCCTATGACGTTGTCTCCCTATTTCTAGAAAGCTTCTTGTTGTCTTCAAGTCTTTCCAAAGCTGACCGACGAGGAGGAGAGCTAGCTGTGTTGCTTCGCTTCTTAGGTTTTGACAATCTTTCAAAAACAAAGCTTTGGGATGTTGGCATGGTAAGCCTCTTGAAGACGGAGGTTCGGTTTTGACCACCAATGCGGTTAAGTGCTGACATTCTGGGTCTTGAATGATTCATCCTATCGAAGACTGATGGCCGAGGAGCGGGTTTAAGCTTCTCTTGATCTTGCTCAATGCTCACGCTGATGTGTTGAGTGCTAGCGTTTTTCGCTTTGCTTGAAATCTTCACGGGTGCATTGGGTGTGAAGCCAAGTCCAGGTTTTTTGTTGTCAACTCCGTAACCATGCTTCTTCAACTTCTTTTGAGTCTCGGTGAGGTCACGTCCTTTGTCGTTGATTGTGTTTGAAGCCTTCTTTCCAAGATTCGAAGAAGAAGCAAAGTCGTACCCAGCCTTCGACATGAGTTTGTAGGCATTTGGATCAAAACCTTCTTCAGTCATCTTAGTTGGAAGAAAGCTTGATTCCACCCCCTTTGGCAGAGCTTTTATGAAGCCTTGTGGTGGTTTTGCAACCTTAGCGTTGCCTAGCTGTGTTAGAGGCAAAACTACATTCGTCTTACGCAACTTTACATTATCCTTGCGCTGCTGTGCATCGGCTTTGCTTGCTCCAGTTTCAAATAAGGATTGACCATTCTTTCTTCTCGACATCGGGATGTATCGGAAGACGGGTGTGTTTGGTCTATTTGAGGGCGTCCTACTCCATTTGGTTGTTGCAGGTTTAGCAAGCTCATCATCATTTTTGCTTGAATACGGCATAGCTTCTCCTTCTTGCTTTTTGGGCATGGCTTGCCACTCTTGCTTTTTAGGTGTTGCTTTGCTCATGGATTTGATCTTTTTTGGAAAAGCTTCGGGTACCATGTCTTCATCCATGTAGAACTTGGTGTCTGTGAAATGTGATTCGGCTTCGATGAATGGCTTGGTGTCACCATAGATCACCTTCATTCCTTCTCTGTAAAACTTTAAGCATTGGTGAAGGGTGGACGGTACTACTCCATTCGCGTGGATCCAAAGTCTTCCTAAGAGCAAGCTGTAGGAAGTTCTTGCATCAATCACATGGAATATCGTGCTTGACTTGAGTTTGCCAATGGTCATCTCCACTCGGATCATGCCCATCACTCTTTGTCCTCCTTGGTTAAAACCTTGGATTAGTAGACGGTTTAGGGATAGTTCATTCACCTTGATGCCGATTGTGGTCATTGTTGACTTTGGCATGATGTTTATGGCTAATCCACCATCCACAAGCATGCGGTTGACTTTGTGCTCCCTTACGTATCAAGAGACAAAGAGAGGACAATTATGAGGCTCTGATCCCAGCAGTAAGTCTTTATCCGTGAAGCTGATCGCGTCCTGGGCAGCACAGCATGTGGCACATTCGTGTGGCCGAAGCTTCAAGCCTTCGTTCTTGCTTTCTTGTACCTCATTGTCGTCAGGACTTGCCAAGGCCGCTGCTAGTGCTCTTCGCATCTTTTTTGGCAATTGTAGCGCTTCCTCGATGCTAAAGTGCGTTGGCAGACCTTCTTTAGGCGTGAGGGTCGTTTCTTCCTCAATAGCGATGGCTTTGCCTTTTGAAGGTTCTTCCATTTCCACCTCGACCATGTGACATGTAGTGGTAGTGCACTGTTGGAAGAAGTTATCCGGGAAGTACTCGTGCAAGGAGACGGGAATGCGTGGCTCTTACTCCATGAGTTCCTCAGCATATGTTGGCTTAGCAGCTCTTATATTTCTTTTAGGCTTCCTATTGTTGCGGCGGTGGTGCTTTCTCCCTTGCTCCCCCTTTAGCCTTGTGGCTTGCGGTCTTGGCTTCTTCGTCTTTTTATAGGTCACCAATGTCCACCCTTCTTCATCGTCGGTAGGTGTGTCTTGGTTGCTTGCCCATAGTGATGGTGGTGCAGAAGGTGCCGTGTAGCTTGAGCATTGGCGGGAAAGGTCAGGTGTCACTTGGAGAGGCACGGGATCGAATAATCCAAATGCAATCGTGGTAGTATGTGTTGCGGCCGTGTCTTCAAGGTCGAGCTCGATTTTCCCTTGTTGAGCTAGCTTCATGATGAGCTCTTTAAGGACGAAGCACTTACCAACAGGATGACTCATGATACGATGGCACTTGCAGTACCTAGGATCATTTATGCGATTCATCTCTTCAGGACGCTTGCATTCGGGTAGCTCAATCACCTTCTTTTCCAGTAAGTCATCTAACATTGCAGCCATGTTAGAATCAGGAAAAGGGTACGTCTTCTGCTCTAGTTCCCTCAAGGTGTTTTTATACCTGTCTTGGGTGCGAGAAGGCTCACATCTCTTTATCTCCTTTGCTTTGTTTTTGGAGGAGATCTTGATGGGCGTGGAGGAACTTTTGATGGGGGTAGTGTTGACGGTAAAAGCTTCCTTGGCGGGCTTCTTCCCAGTCTTGTCTACATTTGGGGATAACACATTATCCTTCTTGAAGTCGGTGATCAGCTTCTTCTTTCCGTGATTGGCGATACTCAGCTCCATGTCGTGGGAATGAGTCGTCAGCTCCTCAAATGTTCTTGGTTTTATGCCTTGAAGGATGTAATGTAAACCCCAGTGCATGCCTTGAACGCACATCTCACTGGCGGAGGTTTCAGAAAGTCGATCTTTGTAATCCAGACTTAATGAACGCCATCTATTGATGTAGTCGACGACAGGTTCATCCTTCCACTGTTTCGTACTAGTCGGCTCCACCATGCTTACGGTGCGGCGAGTGCTATAGAAGAGGTTGAGGAATTCCCTTTCTAGCTGATCCCAACTGTTGATAGACTCGGGCTCGAGGTCAATGTACCAGTCAAAGGCGTTGCCTTTCAGTGAGTGCACGAACTGCTTGATGAGGTAGTCTCCCTCTGTTCCAGCATTGTTGCATGTTTCAATGAAATGGGCAATATGTTGCTTTGGGTTTCCCTTTCCATCGAACTGCATGAACTTTGGCGGCTGATAACCCATCGGCATCTTCAAAGCGTTAATCTTCTTGGAGTACGGCTTTGCGTATAGTACGGAGTCATGCGAGCTTCCTTCGTACTGCGCCTTGATGGTTCTGGCGATCATCACCTGCAGCTGCTGGATAGAGAGAGATCTCATGAGTGCTGCTGCTTGGTCTGGCTTCAACTTCTCTTGAACTTTCTCTGCTGGAGGCTCCTCTTCTTCACCGGCTTCTTTCTTTAATGGATTAACCATTGGGTTAACTTTTATGTCGGGCTTTGCATCTAGCTGGTTAACAAATGCAGCGATTTGCAAGTCTTTTTCCTCCACAGTCCGCGTGAGTTTTGCGATCGCTTCATTCATTTGAGCCAGTTGATCCTCAATTGAAGTTGCTCCAGTAGTCATGACTTGCATGGCTGTGCTGTCACTCGAGTCGGCATCGGAAAGCAAGGACTCGGAGTACTTCCTCGGGCTTTCCTCCCTTGGCACCCTTAGCGAGGCCAAGGTGATCACGAGCTCGTGCCTCGGGTGCTCTTGTTCCTTCGGCATAGTTGATGTAGGGGTGGAAGATATGGCAGAAATAGCTCTTGCCTTGCTTCGAGTTATGATGCCTAAAGTGCTACCACTTGTGAGGACGTTCTTGTTCTTTGCGTTGGTTGTGGGAATAGCTTGAGCCTTCCTTGATGCCATTGATTTTGAGGTGTGTTTGGATTTCTTGAACGGAGAAAGAGATGAGAGGTAGAGATTGTCCCACCGGACGTGCCAAATTTGTAAACACGGAAATTCCTGCGATGAAAGAGACAAGAACACATGTACAAAATAATATTTTGTATTAATTTTTGGGGTTACAATCTCTTTTACAATTTTTTTCCTCTGATTCGATCTCCGTAAGATGTTGGCTTGTGGATGTTGTTGATCCAAGGGCCGTCAAGGCTTGATCTTGGATGAACGGGAAGTTTCTTCAAGGGTCGTTTGTGGCTTGATCTTGAAGGTGGATGAACGTTTTTTCAAAGGGGCCGTTGGGCTTGATCCTGAAGGTTGGATGGGCGACGAACGATGAATGATCTTCAAGGGCTTTTGGGAACGGATGAACGACGAACGATGAACGAACTTCAACGGCTTTTAGGCTTAATTCTTGAAGAACAGATGTTGTTGATCCAAGGGTCGTCGGGGCTTGATCTTGGAAGGTTGAACGAAGTTTCTTCAAGGGTCGTCGGGGCTTGATCTCGAAGGTGGATGATTATTGATCCAAAGGCCGTCGGGGCTTGATCTTGGAAGAACGGGAAGTTTCTTCAAGGGTCGTTGGTGGCTTGATCTTGAAGGTGGATGAACGTTTCTTCAAGGGGCCGTTGAGCTTGATCCTTAAGGTTGGATGGACGACGAACGATGAATGATCTTCAAGGACTTTTGGGCTTGTTCTTGAAGAACGGATGAACGACGAACGACGAACGATGAACGAACTTCAAGGGCTTTTGGGCTTGATTCTTGAAGAACGGATGTTGTTGATCCAAAGGCCGTCGGGGCTTGATCTTGAAAGGTTGAACGAAGTTTCTTCAAGGGTCATCGAGGCTTGATCTCGAAGGTGGATGATTGTTGATTCAAGGGCCGTCAGGGCTTGATCTTGGAAGAACGATGAATGAAGAACGAAGAGAGTTTTCTTGATCCTTCGGGATTTGCTTGAGAGCTTTTAGAGTTTCAAAGCTTCAAGGTTTTGGTGTGATGTCCCTTGGTTTTCTTTGTCTTGTGATGAAGAAGCCTATTTATAGGCTTTGAGAATGAATTACCACCACAAATTTTCTTGGTGAAGTAAGTGGAGGTTGTAGGTGAAATGGGTGGAGGTGAAGTGGGTGTATGTTATTGGTGAAATGAGTGTATGTTGTAGGTGAAGTGAGTATGTTATTGGTGAAATGAGTATAGGTTGTAGGTGAAATGAGTGTATGATATAGATGAAATGAATGGAAGTTGTAACTTTAATGCATTGATCAATATTTATTTCACAGAAATTTCGATGTCTACACTAACAACATTAATGGAACAAACAAATTAAAAAATATTCATGAGTAACAATAAAACCAAATGTATGTACCAAAATCCACACGTAAAAACTCGGGAATTATTCGCTTCCCCGAGTTTCTTAACCAAAAAAATAATAATTACAATTATAAAACGAATGTTACAGGTAGAAAAAGACAAATGAGAACACTATTTATAGGACATCAATTAACAGCTATTTTCTTTTTCTCTATCCACCTCTTCTTTGCACTCTGAAATTCTTCTTCCCTCAACCTCAAGAGTTCGACAAGGCATCGACGATACTGCATGTCAATAGCATCAAGCTCCCCCTTTAGCTCACTGTACCCATCTTTGTTGGCTAGAGACAGCTCAGATAAGGAACAAATGCTTGACATGTCAGTGCATGCCTCGTTCATCACAAATGAATCACCAGAATCAGCTTCGTAACTCTTCTCCTTGACCGCACCCTTAACCATACAATCTGGACTGGAACCGTAACCATCTGAAACTTTACAGCCCTCATCAGAACTGTATTTAGCCGACTCCATAACTTTGACATTACTGGCCCCTGAGGCAGTAGGAACACCATACTCAGCTGAGGTACCCGAAGTATCTGAAATCATTGATGATTGGTTATCTCGGTCCTCCGCGTGTGCAACATGTGAGAGAACATTTTGCAGTGCAGCATGATCAACACATGAACTATTTGTTCCACATGATGAACCTTCTGATGAAGGTTTCCAGCCGGGTACAAGCTTCGTGATCAAATTATCAATTAACTCAGCTATGACAGAGATGTCTTCATGTGGAAGATCAAGTTGCTCAACCATCTCCCCAGCGATTAAAATTGCAGTATCGGAATCAAGATAGAACTCAAAATGGATATTCCTCACACGACCTGTTTAAGAAAATAATATTCAGGTGCAGTTCAGGAAAATAAGGAGGAAAGAGAAAACCTTTTTGCAGGAAAATGTATTTACCACATGTATCAGCAATGCGCAAAGTTAAAGAGACGGTGCTATCAGAATTTTTCTCCGCTCTTAACCTGAACTCGTTATTCTCAGTGAAACTCTGTAACTCCAGAACTGAAGGGTTCGATATTTCATTGGTACTTCTCCTACAAAATCCAAAGGAGGACTTCTGGTAGTTAGAGTCTACGTCCATAGGGCATGCTTCAGGCTGTGGCAAGTTCACCAACTTTTCTAATTGTGAAGGAACACAATTGGGCTCCTTCAAATTGTCAGTTGCAAGGAATGGATCTTTCAAGAGTTCAACTGCACTCAATCTCATAGATGCTGGAACTAGACACTTCTCTATGAACTCCTTGATTTGAGGATGGTCCACTCTACTGAGTGAAGGGGGCTTTACACCCTACAACAAAGGAAGTCAGGATAAATATTAGGCAACCATTTAGTAGATAAACAAAAACTGGAAGGAAATTCATAAAGCAGTCGATCAGAAACTTACAGAGGTAACCTTCTTATAAATTTGTGCTGGATTTTTACATTCACTATAAGGGTATTCACAAGTCACCATTTCTAACATGCACATGCCAAAAGAATAAATGTCGACTAATTCATTGTATTCCTCGTCATAAAGCTCTGGAGCCATGAATTCAGGGGTGCCAATAACACTATGAGCAGTAGGCTGCTGCATGACAATAGCCAATCCGAGATCTCCGATTTTAATTTCTCCAGTATTTCCATTGACAAATATGTTGTCGCATTTCAAATCTCTATGCATAATTGGAGGATTGTGAGAATGCAGATAAAGCAAGCCTCTAAGAATCTGCCTTGCCCAGTTCTTAATGGCCTTCATATCAACATTCTTATGCTTCTTTCGGTACCTAGATCCCAGAACAGAAACAGTTAGTATTTGATGAATGTAAGCCAACTAAAGACATGAAACATGAAAAAACAGTCGGTGAAACTCACTGCCTCAAACTCCCGGAAGTGAACAACTCTGTTATTATGTTGATGGTCTTGTTCTTATCATCCACCCAAGAGTTATGGAACTTGACAATGTTTTGATGCTTTAATGACTTCAGCAGATGAACCTCGGAATACAATCTCTCCAAGTGTTCCGGAGACTGCAACACCTCCTCGATATTCACTTGGCACCAGGCTACTTCTATTCCTTCCTCCTCATCGAATGCCTTGTATCTACATTTTATACAACATCCAAATAAGTAAAAAAATAAATTTACAACGACAAATTGTTAGAACCCTCGAAACCCACTACAAAGAAACGAATTCAAGGTAGGTTAGAGCAGCATACGCAGTCTTGAATGCTCCCCTCCCCAAAAATTCGTCATACTGGATGAACAAACACAAATCTACATAAGAATTCTATCACCAAATCCAACAACAAGAACGCAAACATGACGAAAACAAATTCGGTAAACACGGATAAAATTAACATTAAAACACAATTCATATACCAAAATTAAAGAGCAAACAGTATTCGAAATCGTACCCGCAAGTATTGCCCAGTCGGATCTTCCTCCACAACGCCACCATCGTCGCAAGCAGAATTTCCACCAACAAAACCACTACAGGAATCCATAACCCCAAAATCACAACAAAAATCTCCCGAAAGAAGCAAACTTTTTTTTTTGTAAGACGGAAAACGATTCTTCGCAACCCCTATCAAATCTTCTTGCTTAGAACACCCCCAACCGGAATCAGATTACCACAGTGTTCAGAAAACGCCTCGCAAGCGACGGAGTACGGGTCGAACGCCAATCGAAGACGAAAACGGCAGCCGAAAAACCACATGTCCCCGAATTCCGTACCTGAATTCCGGTTCGCGACGGAGCTCCACATTGTCAAACCTATCCGAGACTCAGCCATGGCGCTATCTGCATCTTTCGGATCGCCAAAGTCAGGGATTTCACTCTCATCTAAAAAATTTCGAGCTGGGGAGGCGAAATTGGGGACTCTGAGAACCCTAAGAGAACCCTTGAGTGCAGAAATCGAGCTAAGGAGAGAGCGAGAGCGATTGGAGATGGAACCCTAGGGATTGCAATTGGGAGGAGAGGGGTAAATGTAGGGTTGGGGGGACATTGTTATGGGGTTGGATTGGGATTTCTAGGGATTTTGATTTTTGGATTGGAAGAGGAGTTCTGGCTGAGTCGTTATTTCTCTCTCTGATTAGATGGTACACGCTGTCCTTCTGGACTTCTACTTGGAAACTAATTTAATTATTTATTTTTAATTTTTAATTTATTTATTTTAATGTAATTAAGGAATTGGGAGGTTGATTAGGGGAAGACAACTCAGCTTGGAGCGTATTAGTAAACGTTAATCTACTGATCAGAGAAAATATTAGTAAATTAATCATTGATTTAATTAATCACGTTGTCCTGCAAGGCTGGAAGAGTGGAAATTGGAGCTCCACTTGTAAAATAGTTTAATTTATATTCCTTTTTCTAGATTTTCTTTTTTGTTTTGTTTTTTGACTTATTCTAGATTTTCGGTCAAATATATTTATTTTTATATTTGTTCTATTTTTTGACTTATTCTAGAAAGTACGTACTCTGTATTCTTCTAAAACTGACCCAAAAAAAAAAAACTAGTATTCTTTCATATTTATGTTTACTACGTAAGTCGTGTTAACGGTATACATAGTGTAATATTTCACGTGTTATAAAAGTGGCGATATAGTTGAATGTATATATTTATGAAAGCAAACAAATTCGTATTATAGTATTTCAGATACATCGGTAACTTATTCATATTTCAGATAACTATTTTAAAAACTAAGTGTATAGGTTGAAATTTGGAACAAACTTAAGAAAAAAAAGATAAGAAAAGGGAAATGGCGGGGAAAGGCGTGACATGAAGAGGTGTCAATACCTGTGGTGTTTTGGTTTTAGAATGCATCGGCCATACTAACAAGTTAGAATCAACCATAAGAGGTTAGGATTTTCAACAAAGAAACAAGTTGGACATGGCGTGGCTTGTATGGCATTTCCAACTGTATTCTCCACAGCCACAAACCTTTCCAACTATATGGCAACTTTTGGTTATCTGGAAGCATAATTTAAGTTTTTTTACCACGTATCACTTTATGGAATATTTACATCTGACCGTCTAGATTATGCTGCAAAAGCACAATGTACGCATTTCATTTGTGTAATTAAGTAGGGTGTTAATTTTCCTAGAGTTTGGTACACACAAAAACCACATCCTTAACCACGTAAGATATGGATAAAGTTAAGCTGATCATGAGTTCAGTTATCACATCAGTCGAAGATATCTGATTGAAATTACGTCAATTAAAATCTCCGTTTCAAGTCCAGGCAATATTGACGATGGTTGCCGGTGTGTGAGTTGTGCTCGATGAACCGTTAGATCAACAAAGTTCTGATGATTGTGAATTTAAATTACGAACAATGAACCGTTAGCACAACACGAAACAAAGTTCTGCTGACATATAATGTTTAGACTTGGTTCTTGCAAATTGGACTGAGTAAGCTAGAGGCAATTTGCCAGGCACTCATCTTTGAATTTCAAAATTCAACAACTCTATCAGGAATGAGAAGGACGGGAGGAGGCAACATCACAAAGTAATCATCAATCACATCACATGGAGAAAAGATAGGAAGAGCTCATTTAGATTTTCAAGTCTATATAGTCAGTATCATTATTTCAATTCCAGCTTCAATTTTGGGGGACGCTCGTTTGAAAGAATTTGCAACGAAATCAAACTACACATCCACATCGTCAGTATCATCTATCTTAACTCATCATATCGTTCTAATGAATCGACATAGTTGCTGTGTATAGAGATGCAAAAATAAATTAAACCCTAGTTGCAGTTTTTGCAGGAATCATCTCTACCAAATTTTGATAACAAACCATCATATTCTCAAGAATTCAGCTCCAGAAAAAGGCTGGCCTGTGGATGCAATCCTGCTTCTTTCAAGGATAAAGACAACTTCTCTGGTCCATATACAACTCGAGGGAAGTTCGACACCAAACTGTAGTTCTCAGCATCAACACAACCCAAAGAATCAACAAAATCATAGGCACTTTGGATTAATGCAGTGCTGTGGAATCTCCTTTCCTTGCGTTGTCCAGTTGGGAACCGAACCACAACCTGGTTTATCAAATAAAAACATAACCATGCATACGTTAGGTTAAAGAACTATTATCTCGGACAAAACAAGGAATAATGAGAACTGCAACCCAGCATAAAAGATGCATACGACTAGAATTTCCATGAATGATGTCTAAACATACTGAACTCTACATGCGGACATAATAGAAGTTATCTGAAACATCTATACATTCAAAACGTACAAGAAAATAAAAGAGAAAATTTAAGTAATAATGCAAGAGGGATTACCTGGGTAACATCAGGTCCTTTTTCAGGTTCGGCACCAAGTGACAAGGCTTTCTCCTGCCGCATCCTAGCTAGTGCAGCCTCTTTCTCCACAGCTTCCTGTGCTGCTCTTTCACGAGCCTCTTCTTCTTCCTGGTGCTTCCGTTCAGCTTCAGCAGCTTCTCTTTCTAGACGTTCTTGCTCTTCCCTCCTCTGGTTTTCCCTTGCCTGAAGCACACGAACATAACAATAAGGGAATAGAACAACCTAAGAGCTTCCTAAAACCTAAAGCATTTGCCCGTCACGTGAAAAGGTAAAGGGAGCATGAAATTCGGTTAAATTATTAACATACCTGATCAGCTTCAAGTGCTGCTCTATAAGCAGCATCTTGCTCCTCCCTTAAACGAATGTTGATTCTCCTTTGTTCTGCCTCATGCCTTGCGGCACCAAGAACAGAAGCACTTTCTTCAACTACTCTGTTTAGTATTGAGAGCATTTCTTCAGGAGACTTTGGCCCTTGAACCTGCCAAACATAAAAAGATAGTCGTTACGGATAAAATGAACAACAAAAAATTGACATCATTCATATTTAGTCACCATACAGTTGAAACGGAAAATCGGGAAATGTGAAAAAGAAAAAGAACATCAAAATCAAACTATTATCTAATACTCTAGAAAGAAAATCTTCAAGTTCAAGATGCATCACTTAAAGAGGAAAACATGTTAAAAGTAGGGCTCATACCAAGCTATAGAACAGCTTAAATTAAACTCAATAGCTCAATAACAAATTTACCATCCACCTAATCTGAAACAGAAACAATAATACTTCGTCACCGTCCAAGATAAATTGCGACACAATTTCTATATATGATTCACCTTCCTCAAGGAACATGATCAGTCAAAATAAAAGTTAAAGCTCCAACATCATTGAATTAGAACATAGACAATTTTCAAGACAAGCGCGAGTCAAGCACACAAAATCTTATGCACAAATCATATTGATCAATCAACAGCTTCAACTTAATAGCATTTTCAGAAAGACAATAGCACAAATTTTCTAATAGTTATCCATTCAACATTCTTGTTGAGACTCTTATCCCTCCAATAGAATCTTTCCTGCATTCAAATCTAAAAAAGAAGTGCCAGCTTGCTCACCAAAATAAACATGCTTTCAATGTTAATGGGGTAAAAGCAACAAAGGAAAATACCCAAAGTTTTAAGTTCAGTCACTGCGGTAGGAACTCTATGGAAGGAAAACAGAACAGACGGAGAATCAGAAAGCTAAACCACACAAGTACGTAAATGTCTACCTTGTTTCTTCCGGTGACCATGAACACCAATACACCCACCATAAAATCTTTTTTAATGTTAACACCAATCACACCGTTCTGCAAGCTTCCCAGTTAAACCCCATGAATCACTACTACTGGCTGGTCAACTCATTTACAAGAAAAGAAACAGAAAGGAGTTGCATATAATGAGTCAAATGTGTTATTCGATAAACCATGCTGGTAGGTAATAACCACTTAGATTTGAACTTTATGCCAAGAAACCTCTAGTTTCAGTATGTCTCCCTAAGAAGATACAACGACATACATGACATAACTTCCATTCCTCCATCTTCATCCCCCAATATGAAACAAAGACTGTAACTGATAATTCTGACTTCCGCCCTATAACCTTCCAATCCATTACCAACAACAAATGATATAAATATTTAAACTTACAATATTTCTCAATCAATTCAATCTTTAGGGCTATCAATTCCGTATACTCTTATGGGCCGATTATTCTTATATGGAATTAAGGCAAGCAAAGAATCATATACCTGCTGAAGCAGTACGATCCTCCGGTTCGTGGCAGCCATAACGATGGCACAGAAGGGATATCTGATAGGAGCATATTTATGCGACTTGGTTAACTTGTTTCCTTGCATTTAGGTTGATAGTTCTTAGTTATTTTAGTATTTTAAGCTATTTTCGTGTGTTTGTAGGTCCAAAGGGCTAAGGTGACAAGAAAATGCATTTTTGTGCATTTTGGAGCAGTTTTGGGCTTTGGATGGATAACTTATGAATGGAGAAAGGTGGATGGACGAAATTGAAGTTGAAGAAGGATTAGGAATGTGCTTGAAGACTTAAGTCAAAGATTTTGAAGAAATGAATCAGTTTAGAAGAAGGAAACATTAAATTCAAACTTTCCTTATTTTCATAATACCTTTCCTTTTCCTAAAACACTTAACCTTTTTAAAAGTCCAAAAGTCAATCCCCTTTCCTCTAGGATCTGCCGCACCACCCTAAATCCTTTATGTTCCTTGCCGTGCAAGGGGATCCCTTTCCTTACCTATTTTGTGCCTTAAAACACACTTCCTTTTCTTCCTACATTCCTGCCGCACCTATCCTTTCTTTTTCTCTTTAATTTCTGACTTTTACTCCTTGTAGGACAAATTAGCTAAGTTATAAACCTTTCCTATTATTTTCTGAGTACCCTAGCCCTATAAATAAAGTTTGCCGCATCATTTAATCTCTCTACACTTTCTGCCGCAGCCTATCCCCATCCATTCCATCCACCTATCTACCTATCCATCCTCTACCACCCATCACCACCCATTCTACACACCCTAACCCTTGTGCCGCAGCCTATCCCCATCCATTCCATCCACCTATATACCTATCCATCCTCTACCACCCATCACCACCCATTCTACACACCCTAACCCTTGTGCCGCAGCTTTACAAAGGAAGAAGGAGAGGATTACCTTGGAGCCATGCCTAGCCATTCAAGACGTTGGATTGTTGGAGCGTTTCTGGGTGTATTCTATCTTTTGTTCTCAATGTTTAAATTAATTTGTCTTTGTTTTGCTGTGAACATGAGGAGTTAAACTCGTTTTAGCTAGGGGGAAATTCAAAGCCATGAACATATTTGCAATATGAATTGATTAATTCTAGTTGTGATTTCATAAAGTGGGAATGCAATTTGCTTAACTGTTTTATCTAAAACTTATTCTTGTATGTTGATTAAGGAGGCCTACTTAGTTTGCATGCTTGAATCTGATGCTAGAATATAAGGGAGTTTCACATAATCGTTACAAACTTATATTCACTAGTAGTAAAGGTTGCTAGTCACAATCATGTTAAGTAGATTCCTGGCATGAGTATCATGCGCTTTTATAGTTACGAATACCTTGTCAATGCTTATGATTTTCATAGAGCTTAATGATCTTTGATTGTATCTCTATTATGCGCTTTCATGTAGAGAACTTTTGAAGAATAATTTGATTGCGATGCGCTATTTCCGTCCAATACAATGATATAAGGAAAATCTGAGAGTTAATGCGTGCGCATTCACGGTTAACTTGGGGAGTTGAGATTCATAGTTTATTGAAAGAAACAACTGGAGATTGATTTGTATGCAAGTGTGTCATGTGTGGAGAATGACCCTCTAGCTAGCCCATCATCCATCCAACTCACCAATTTCGTGCCCAAATCTGTCTAAGTCTTTAGTTTACTTGTTTTACTTTAAATTCGTCCAAAACCCAATCCCCTTTTATTTTCTTGTATCAACTTAGTTAGAATATGTTCAAACTTGTGATTTTAAGTGTTTTGGGTCAAGTTAAAATCAATTTTCATCCAAAGTTGTTCTTAGTGTCTAGTTTGAGTCTATTTGCTTGTTTTGTGCTGTTTTGAGTCATTCTAGTCAATTTTGAGTTATTTGAGTCTAGTTAAGAGTCTTTAGACTAGTTTTGTGTTTTTGAGTCTTGTTTAGTGTTTTTAAGTCAATTTAGAGTAGATTAGCAATCTCTCCTAATCCTCGGCTTAGAACGATTCCTACTTGCATTTTTACTACAACTGTTAGCATGAGGGTTTAATTTGTATGCTGTTTTACATCGCATCAATATCTCGAGGCCTTCAGACTATTACTCATCTTGAAGCCTTCACTTGCCCGAATGCTCCCTCCCCACGACACGAAATTCTCATTAATACAAGCCACCAACATCTGAGAGCACAGAGTCCTCTCACAAAACGACGGCGTATCGGGATGATCTGGCGAGTGCAAGTAGACGAACAACAGCTTGAACGAGTTTCTCGACCTCTGCAGGGCGGCCATAAACCCTTCGCTGACAAAATTCGGCCTCCTCGTCCCAAAATCCTGCTCAAACCTCGCTACAAACTGCACTGCTTCATTCCCCACGGCCGGCACCGACAGTAATTGGGCAGAGGCCTCGCCGTCCCGACCAGCCCCGAGCCCAATCATTCCGAGCAAGTACGATAGCACTCCACCGGCGGCCCACAACCCGAGCCCAACCGCCCCAGAAATCAACCCTAGACTACCAGAAATAACCGAAATAGGCAGAGTGATGATCCTCCAAGCAAAACCGGGTGCTGCGACCGCGTTTGACGACTGTCCAGACTGGTGCTAACTTGTCGTTCACATCGACCATCTCTGTACGCAGATTAGGGTTTCTCTGGTCCGAGAAGAAAGAGGAGAGAGCCGAGACCGATACGACTCGATTCTTTCTCTGAGAAATTACCGAGGAGGTTTATGACAGCATCCGCGGGAGCGAAAGCAGAAGGTCAATAGTTATAAGGTTTTCTGGAACACCAGAAATGCCGCAGACTATTTGGGAAATAACTGAATTGCCATTGTCACGATTGGCTAAAATATCGTCATACATCCTGGCGGGTTGAAAAGGGAAAATTCCGGCGGGTATTTAGAAGGTTTTGCTTGTATGCAGATGAGAAAGCAAACATTCTTGTGTTAATAGGCTTGTTACATCATCTACGAGACCGAGTCCAGGACTTGGCCCAGTACATTGGAGACGGAAAGCACCAGCATGGATGATCCTAAGGCATCCGATTGTAAAGACGGAGTGTAAAACAGTAGCTGTATATAATGCCGACCACATGAACGGCTAAGGACGCTGATGGAGGCAGTGGGGAATCTGGGCCAAGTGGAATCGATGAATGAAAACATCTGTTTCTTTGAAAATGTAAAATTGGAATGAATGAATGAAAGATGCAAAAGAACCTGAGGCTACGATACTAGTTATCAATTTCATTTTAAGGCAGCCTTACGCTTATTGCTTTCATCAATCAGGCACGATTCAGCGTCGCACCAGACCTATTTCATTTATGCTAAAAAAAGGCGACCCTCACCCCCATTTTGTGAGAGTCGAGGGACGCAGCCTTACCTTTATTTTGCAAAGAGGTTATTTTCACAACTCGATCCGGTGACCTTTGGTCACAAAGGCGCAATTGCCCAACAATCGGTATTCAGCATAGCATCAATGGATTGAATCAGCCATTCATTTGTTCACTCCATCCTTAAACCCACCCGAACCACCAAACATTCATAGAAAAATAACTAGAGTCTAGTCCCAATTCACAGTCCAAAGCTCTAAGAATCCCTAAAAAAAAAAAATTAAAAAAAAACTTCTCAAATATCTTACAATGCACATACATACCCAACTACCAAAAACTCACCAAAAGCATCATTAAACTCGAAATCCATAAACTTCATCAAAAAACACGGGAGCACTGATTTAAAACATTAAAATAAAAACATACCGGCATCATCATCATCATCAGTTTCTTCTTCTTCAGAATGAAATCGTTTCAGTATGTTTAGTATTTTCTGTTTTGTTTCGTCATTGGGTCCCAATTGCTCCAGCTCCCCCACCAAATTCTCCCGCATAAACAATTTGGTACACGGGAGATTATGTGACTGCTTAATTAAATCAAATAAAAAACAATCAAACACAAAAATCACAACAAAACTAAATAAAATGAAATAAAATAAATCTGTACAAATTAGCAGACGCACCTTGTAGCAGTGCAGCGAACAGTAGCTGAGTTGCATCGAGGGAATGTGTACTGCGAAAATTGCTTCTGGCAGCTGCAATTAAAGCAAAACAAAAACAAAAAATTGTATAAATTAAAATCAGAAAATTTTCCCAAAAAAATAAATAAATTAAATTAAAGAGCTTTGGGGATGAACATCACACATTTCCTTGCACAAGACAAACACGACTGACATTAGCATTCTTTTTCTTAATTCCTGTGTCCAAATATCTTTCAAGTGAACATCACACATTTCTTTGCACAAGAATATCATTTTCCACGTAAATAGTGTAGTCAGTTGACTCATTTTGGTAAGGGTTAAATATGAATTCTGATTTTGACATATTTCGACTCAATAGTTTTCAATTTTGGAACTCTCAAATTAAATTGGACATTCAAAATTTTAAATTTTGAAATTCCAAATTTTTTTTTCTGACAAAATTAAAATTTATTTTAAGATTTAGAAAGCTCTGAAATTATAATACATACAAATTGAGTTTTCAAGCTTAAAATGCCTAAAGTAATTGGCTTTATGTTGAAATAATTATTTCAAAGTGACACTTTGCTTGTTCTTCTCTTATAAAGCGGATGTATTCCCACTATAGTTTCTTCATGTTTTCAATATGAACTTTTAATTTTGACCCTTCAAATTGTTGGATATTCAATGTTTCAAGTTATTATTTAAAGAATTTTGAAATACAACCGAAAATTTTCCAAAATTATGATTTTTCCAAATTGGAATGGATGTTGAAATTAAAATTCTTTGGAATGGAATTGAAAAACAATTCTCATTCTGAAGATATTTTGGATTAAAATTGGAACCCTTGAATCCAATTCGATTCATCCGAAAATCAAACCTAAGTTATCTTAAGAATTAGTCAGATAAAAACATATAGATGTTACAGTCCTATTAGATTAGGAATGTGATTGTGTAAATCCTAATATATCTAGGAGTATCTTGTATATTCGCTTTAGTAGTGTAATTCCTATTAGAGTTGTAATCCTAATAGGGTAATGATTTAACCCTCCCTACTACTATAAATAAAGGCACAATGGGGTAATACAACACACACCTCAGAATTACATCTCTCTCTTCTCTCTTTGTTGCCGTCGGCCCCTCTCCCTCTCTGTCCTAAATACAGTTCAGTCAAATAGGCCTACAACACGTATCAGATTCTTCTAAAATAAATTAAGATATTTGAAAAAACCTTGAAGCATGAAAACATTCCCCATGATGCATGAACCCCCTATATATATATATATATATATATATATATATATATATATATATATATATTCCTTTCAATTATATATAGTGTATATATTTTGTCAATATATATACTTGTTTATGCAATACGCAATTATGCTATATGGAATTTGTGAGTCAAAGCATCAAAATTAATTTAGAAGCAATTTGGGTTCTTAAACCCTAGATTCGAAAGAAAAAAAAAAGGGATTTTTTTTGCGGCCGAGCCGCAGCCTCACGCTGCACTATCCCTGGCATCGCCGAGTTGGCTGGCCTACAGCCACGCCACCACTGTAGGACGGGGTCGTCTCTAAACCATGGACCACCGTGCAGCAGCCTCGTGGACTTGCTGCCCTTGCACAGACAACCAGACTTTGGCCTGGGTTAGGTTTCCACGGGCCTACAGCCCCGAGCCCACCAGCAAGCATGTAGCCTTGCTGGGCCGTCCCCTGCAGCCTGGCCCAACCTGTTAGCAAGTTTTAGTGCTGGCTGGGATTGTCCATTTGCCCCAGCCCGCCTGCAGCAGCTTTCTTGGCTGCTGGGTTTGCATTGTCATAACCCAACCACAAATCCAACTTCAGCTGGGCTTTGCAGTGCCTCAACCCAAAGCCAGCTTCGGCTAAGCTTGCTAGCGCTTTGACTCGAGACCAAATCAAGCCAGCCTTTGCGGCTGGGCTTACCCGGAAGACGGCCCGTGGCCTGCAGCCATGATTCGGGTTGCCGCGTTGCAACCCGTGGTCCCTCTAAGCCCTTTTAGGGCCTTGCCTTGCTCACGGCACCGAAACCCACCATGATTGGGCTATAGTTTTCCTAATCCAATGTTATTTTTGGCATTCGCTATAATTTTAACCCGAATTTTATAATTATTTTTGCTTCTACAATCAACCCTGTATGGTCCGATCTATTAAATTAATTGAAGTGACCAGCAGTCCATTAGTCTAACAATTAATCCAAAATTATCAACCTGAAGTTCACTTTTTGGCAATTAACGATTCAATAAATTATTTCGTTGACTATCTTTCATAGTCCCTAAGCACTCACACTTGGGTTCCTGAAGCAATCCACAAACCCACTACACTTTACTGTGTATTGTATTCTGTGTTCTTGCAGATACCCTTATATATGAATTGAATGTTCATAACTAAATCGAACCTATAGTTTCGAATTTAGTGCCTTTGAAACCTGAAGTTTTCATTCAAAGCTTACCACATGAAACCCGTAGCTTTCATGCTTAATTAAACCAATACATGTCTATAGAACCCGAATGTTCTACGATATATGTTTATGGTTCCATATGACTAACCACGTTGTGTTGTACCCTCTGTTTAGGGACATGTCGAACTTGAACAAGCTCGATTTCACCGCTCTAGAAGTCTCTGGAAGAAACTACCTGAAGTAGGTTCAATACGTGAAGCTCAATCTTACTGCAAAGAGTCTTAGAGCTACTATCAACGAACCAATTGACGATGAACCCGTCGACAAAGCTCAGAAAGCTACTGTTATGATCTTCATCCGCAGACACATCCATGATGCACTGCAGACCGAGTACCTCGCACAGGAGGATCCACGTACCATCTAGCTCGTTCTGGCTGATCGCTTCGACCACTAGAAAAACATTTACTTGCCTGAAGCAAGACACGACTGGCAACATTTACACTTCCAAGACTTTAAGTCTGTGAATGAATACAACTTTGAATTTTATAGAATCAGATCACTGCTTAAGTTCCGTAAAGAGGACTTAACCGAATAGGATCTCTTGGCGAATACCTATTCGACCTTCAATACCACTAATATTTTCCTGCAGCAACAATATATGGCACAGAAGTTGACCAAATTTTCAAATTTGATATTTGTTTTACTTCTCATTGAAAAATAGAACCACCTTCTAATGAAGAATCATCAAGCTCGACCCACTGGCTCGAACGCCACACCTGTAGCACATGCGACCAATTCTAGCAGCCACAACCGACGAAAACCCCGTCGTGGCCGTGGAAATAGGCGGTAAGCCCCGCCACGGGCCCATGGTCAACAAAATAGAGGCCCACCTAAGGGAGGAAATTTGACCCAGAAGTGCCAAACCATTGCCCCTAAAGCCCTAAACTTCAAGAACAAGGGAAAAGCTATCGTTCAATCAGCTTCCACTGAAATGGACATATGATATCGCTGTGGATCAAATGATCATTGGTCACGCGTATGCCAAGCTACCCCCGAGGCTATTGCCAAGTATCATTCCCGTCGTGAGTCTAACTTTGCGCTTGTAGAACTTCTCGAATATACCACTACAACTCTGGAGGTTTCAGATTTTCTCGAGGCATCTGCTCATATGGAAGAATAAAGTTTTATTTTTCTAAGACATGTTAGGGTGTTTTACACCCTTAGTGGCTGAACCCACTAGGAGTGGCCAAACCCCCCCTCCCCCTAAATTTTAGGACTATGGTTTAATTTTCGGACAATTTTTCTAAGTCTTTGGAATTATTTGTTTGGTTTTTGGTTTGTTTTGAATTATGGATAGTTATTTTATGGACATTATTTCTCGAATTGATTAATTGAATGAATTGAATTATATTTATGCATGTGACCGGTTCAATTAATTTATTTCTAGGTATAACTAGTGGAGAAGTTAGTTGTCTGGCTAATAATGCCACCACGCACACCATATTGCGTGAGAAACACTATTTTACTAACTTCGTAACAACCCTCTCAGGCCCATCCAACCTGATAGAAGGATACAGAAAGGTCTGTATTATGTTGTCCAATGGTACTAAATTAACCATAAAAGAGGCACTCTATTCTCCACGTTCTGGAAGAACATTAGGGAGTTTTAGAGATATTCGAGATAATCAATATCATGTTGAAACCGTTGAAGAGAATGGTTTTGAATTTCTTTGTATCACTTCTTACGAATATGGCCAGAAGCGTATTCACAAGAAGCTTGAACGTCCCCCGAATGGGTTGTACATAACAACCATTCGCACCATTGAAACCCATCACGTAGCCGTCCCTATGGTTCTAGATCACTCTGCTCCTTTGGCATGATCGAATGGAATACCCTGGACGAGATATGATGCACCATATCCTCAAAGTATCACATGGGCATCACTTGAAATCTTATCCTAGCCATCCGCTTTACAAAGCATGCTTCCTGAGGAAGTTGAACATTCAACCCTCAATTACAAAGATTATTCACGACCCCCCTAAGTTTCTTCAGAGGATTCAAGGGGATATTTTTGGACTTATCCAACCAACATAAGGACCATTTAGATACTTCATGGTGTTGGTTGATGCATCGACGCGATGGTCACATGTCTGCTTATTATCCACACATAATGCTGCATTTGCGAAGCTTCTAGAACAAACTATTAAGCTTAAGGCTCACCACCCTGATTATCCGATCAAGTCAATTCCCTGATTATCCAATCAAGTCAATTAGACTGGATAATGCTTGAGAGTTTACGTCACAGACTTTTAACGATTATTGCATGTCTGCTGGGATTGATGTTGAACATCATATACACTATGTTCATACCCAAAACGGCCTGGCAGAAGCTTTCATAAAGCGCCTTCAAACGATAACTCAGAATTTGGTTATACAAACCAAGTTGCCGGTATCTGCTTGGGGTCATGTAATATTGCACGTAACTATGTTGATCTGCTTGAGGCCCACCGCCACCCAACCTCATTCACCCTTATAGTTGGTTATTGGATACGAGCTTGACGTCTCGCATAGCACCGCCACTACGTACCAAAATGGGTCCTCAGAGAAAAATAGGAATCTATGTCGGCTATGATTCATCATCCATTATTTGCTACTTAGAGCCCTTGACAAGAGATCTCTTTACCACACGTTTTGCGAATTGTCACTTCGATGAGACAGTCTTCCAGTCATTAAGGGGAGATAAGATCACTAACGTTCTTGTAGAACGCCACGAATTGTCGTGGATTACTCCCACTATGTCTCATTTAGATCCATGTACCCCTCAGTCTGAAACTGAAGTGTGACGTATTCTAGATCTTTATAACATCGTTCAAAGCATGCCAGATGCTTTTACTGATCTAGCAAAGGTGACGAGATCACATATACCCATTGCAAACGTACCTGCAAGGGTGGACGTACTTAATGTATACCGTAACACAGCCTTGGAAGGCGGGATCGTCCCCGAGGGTGAGGCGGATGCACCTCCTATGCGGCATGGCACACTAGCAGCTAGCCAATCACCGTCTCTTACCCTAAAGTGTGGCAGACCCCTTGGTTCAAAGGATTCATAACCCTGGAAGAGGAAGACCACACAAACTAGTGAATCTAGTTTGAATCCGACCGTTGCTTACTCATATGTTCCAACACATGAGATTATTCTAGATTACTGTGATGTTTTAGATGAGACATACCGACCTCCCGAGAATCGTGAGATTTCGGTCCATTACACAGTATTAGATGAGGTTTGGAATCGGAATAACGTGATTGTTGATGATGCATTTACGTATATAGTTGCTTCCGACATCATGCTTAGCGATGACATTGAACCACGTTCTATTGATGAATGTCGATGTAGAATAGATTAGTTAAACTGGAAACAAGCAATCCAGGTTGAACTCGATTCACTCGCAAAACGTAAGGTGTTTGGGCCTGTAGCTCATACTCCACCACATGTGAAGCCCGTACGCTACAAGTGGGTTTTCGTGAGGAAGCGTAATGAGAAGAATGAAATAATGCGATACAAAGCATGCCTCGTAGCGCAAGGCTTCTCTTAACGCCCTGGGATTGATTACGAGGAGATGCATTCCCCCGTAATGGACGTCATAACGTTCCGCTACCTTATCAGTTTGGTAGTTTCTGAAAAACTAAATATGCAGCTTATGGACGTGGTAACCACGTATCTTTATGGGGATCTAGATACAAAAATCTACATGAAAGTTCCATAAGGACTTCCATTGACTAGTTCAAATAGTTCTAGACCACGGAACACTCTCTCTCGATTAGATTGAGGAGATCACTCTACGGATTGAAACAATTCGGGTGGATATGGTATAATTGTGTTAACCCTAAAAACTACCAAGCTTACGTGGCGCGTAGGCCGAGTAATTAATAAGCTAACTATGTCATTCGATTATGTGTGGGGCGTGCCAACTCGACGGCCGAGCTCGGTCGGGGAGTAAAATTTGTTGATGTTGCGTTGAGTGCGCTGCTGACTTCTGTGTCTTGCGATTGTAGTCGAAGAAGGACCACGTCTCGACCTTTGGGTTCTAGAGCCTGAAGACAAGGCTGCTAGTCTTGCGAAGTTCACGAATCGTCGGTACCGGGTTCGGTCACAGTGATTATATTTGTGACAAGCACGTTGAACCGACTCCAAATTATAGGGACACAAATACTCGAAAGAAATAAAAGTCTTGACCGTGAACGTGGTTCGGCCGTCAGAATGCAAAACTCTGAAACTTACTTGCAAATATCCAATCATTAAACAAACTCGACTCTCAACGTGCCGAGCCCAATAATTTGTAACACCTCACTTCACCAAGAAGGCTAATGAGATGACCTCTGCTAACAAGGATTCAAAAATCCCTACCAATCGAGACTTGGATAGGTAATTAGTCGGCCTCGACGCAGTGCTATTTTCCAAACTGAAGGTACTCCACGGTTCGCTGATTCTACGGCAACAGTGTTGTTTTCCAAACTGAAGATGTTACCAGTTGCCGTCACAATGTTGTTTTTCAAACTGAAGATATGTCGGCGAGAAAAGGGAAAAGAATAGAGTTCTTAAGGTTGTTGAGAGGTTTCACGTAGAGCGAAGGTTTGCACATGGTAGTTTTGTGTGTTGAATTGGAGAGGCTTGAATGGTGTACTCCCCCTCTATTTATAACAGCAAACCTTCTTTCAATCAAGTTAAAACTATATTCGGATTAGGACTCCTTATTCCGATCCAGTCTTATCTCGGCCAATCATATCTCCATTAGGACTTTGAACCCAACCCTCTATCAGGCCACATTCATTTCCAGGTCTCGGTTTCCACATCCTGCTAAGAATCCTTATTGCATCAGGATTCAACTCCCCCATCCATCTGTCTCGTAATGGGACTCACTCCATCTTTATCTAGAACACTCCATTTCCCGGTAGGACTTGGCCGGCCTCGACTAGGCGGCCCACGAACTGGATGGCTCACAGCCTTTGAATAAGGCTTCCGGGCCGAAAACAATTCTAAACTCAGCCTAAACCAATATTTTGGGCCCAAAAAAACCGTCTAAGTGAATATTTGACAAGACAGGGTTATGTTAACAACGAACTATGCCCATGCGTGTTCATAAAGAAGTCACATTCCGGATTTGCGATTGTTGCAGTTTATGTCGACGAGATGAACCTCTTCAGAACTTCCGCAGAGCTTGAGAAAATTGCTATTCACTTGAAATCGAAATTTGAGATGAAAGATCTTGGGAAAACTCGATATTGTCTTGGCTTGGAGATTGAGCATCGTTCGAATTGAATCCTAGTACATCAATCGAACTACACCTAGAAGGTGTTACGACATTTTAATAAGGATAAAGCGAAGCCTTTGAGTACTCATATGGTCGTTCGGACTCTAGATGCTAAACGAGATCTCTTCCGTCCCAATGAGGATGGGGAAGAGATTTTGAAGCCTGAAGTGTCATACCTAAGTGCAATTGGTGCTTTATTGTACTTGGCTCAATGCACTAGGCCCAACATCTCCTTCACTGTTAATATTTTAGCTAGATACAGCAATGTGTCTACCACACAGACACTGGGATGGTGTTAAAGACATTTTTCGCTACCTCAAGGGTATGACGGATTTGGGCTTGTTCTACACCCATGAATCCTCGAGATGAGTCACCGCCCCCTCGGTCCTCGGGTTGATTCTCGCCTTGTTGGTTATGCAGATGCTGGTTATTTGTCTGACCCACATAGGGCACATTCTCAAATGGGCTATGTCTTTACCGTTGAAGACATCGCTATATCTTGGAGGTTTACCAAGAAAACGGTGGTTGCGACTTCTTCGAACCATGCTGAGATTCTCGCCTTGCATGAAGCATCGCGTGAGTGCTTTTGGTTTAGAGCAGTCATGGAACATGTTCGAAGCACTAATGGTCTTACTTCCATCGTTGGCCTTCCTACGATGATCTTTGAAGACAATGCAGCATGTATCGAGCAGTTAAAGAAGGGATACATTACGGAAGACAACATTAAGCACATAGGGCTGAAGTTCTTTTATTATCACCAGCAACAACAACATTAAAACATTGAAGTCAAGCAAATCCGTTCCCAGGATAACCTGGCCGATCTCTTCACTAAGTCATTGCCCAAGTCTACTTTTCAGAAACTCGTCCAAGGAATTGATATGCGTAAATTATGTGACTTGAATTGCTTGTAGTTCTCTTATTTGGAAGTTATGTCTAACTCAGGGGGAGTATTCTCAAGCATACTCACCTGATCTTAATATACTCTTTTTCCTACAATCATGAGCATTTTTCCCATTGGGTTTTTGCTATCTAATGAGGTTTTGATGAGGCACCCATCCTGGGATGATCATACTCCGTTGAGTTCACTATTTTCGTCCTGTTTGACGTTTGTTTTAGACATTATGCATACTTCTCACTTTTTTCCTTAGTCTATGGGTTTTTACCTACCTTAGGTTTTACCATAGCAATGTCTTGTGAGTTTTACTTCCCGTGCATACTTTCTTTTAAATTTGAGGCTCACATTCACCCGTTGTGCCGATGACTTTATCAATTGTTCTACCTTATCTACTGAAGATCTGATGCGATGATTTGTTTGAGTTTTTACACACTCAAGAGGGAGTGTTGCAGTCATATTGGATTAGGAATGTGATTGTGTAAATTCTAATGCATCTATGAGTATCTTGTATATTCCCTTTAGTAGTTTAATTCCTATTAGAGTTGTAACCCTAATAGAGTAAGGATTTAACCTTCCCTACTACTATAAATAAAGGCACAAAGGGGTGATACAACACACACCTCATAATTACATCTCTCTCTTCTCTCTGTTGCTGCCGACCCCTCTCCATACAGTTCAGTCAAATAAGCCTACAACAATAAAGAAATTTTATTTGAACCCACATTATGTAGCTCTACACCAATTTAATAAGGAATGTATATTTTTATTTAAAAAATATATATATCAAATTAATTGTCATTTTATATTAAGTCTCAACCATTGATGGTGGGCTAATCTAATGGTTTAAAACTTGTTAAAAAAAATACAGTGCCACGAATTCACCTTCTGTATATACATATGAAACATTATTATTAGGTGATTCACCTGCCAATTTAGTCCATGAATTATCACCTTACTGAAAATTAGGTCCGAAAACTTTTTTTTCAGAAAAATCAATCCTTGAATTATAAAAATTTGCCAATTACATCCCTAATATTAGATTCAAAGCTACTATATTCAATTTTCCGTCCATTTAAGTCACGTTACTTGCAAGTGATATACATTGGAGGGTAGATGGATAATTTTCCATAAAGAAATAGTGTATGGAGTTAACTTTGGAGGGTAAATTAGATGTTAGATTTGCAACCTATATGAAATGTTAAGGGCTTATAGGTGAGAAAAGGACGGTATTACACTCTAAAGTGTGTCAAGTGACTTTAGTTGACAAAAATTTGGATAAAATGGCTTTAAATATATTAGTAGGAATGAAATTAACAATTTTTAATGAATTTAGAGACTTATTTTATCAAAACAATAATTTAGGGACCTAATTTTCACTGAGGTGATAGTTGAGTGACTTAATCGGTATTTCACTCTATTTGTTTTTATTGGGAAACGTCAAAAGTTGGAAGCTTGGGGAATGAACAACGACTAATGAAGGTATGAAAATGGAAACTACGGGTTCCAATCGGCAGGCGAACGGGGAAAGAGAGAAAGTTAGTATGGAAGGGAGTTGACGAAAGAACGAGCAAAGTCATCATCGATAGCGAAGCCGACGGAGTATTGCAGTTCCTGGGGAAAGAGAAAAGAGGGAGGAGAAATAGACAGAAAAAGTGGGGTAGGATGGTGGCCGTGGATGACACCAAGGAGAAATGTTTTGATTCATGGGGAAAAATGGGGGAGTGAGTGTAAAGATAAACTGTGTTGATTGTCGATTGGTTTTGAATTCTACTATTCATTGAATAATGCTCGGTGGCTGAAAAAAGAGTAGCAAATCATGTTGAAAATCCAATTGAAAAGGGACACGTGCTTGAACAATTGAATTAGAAACTATGAGCAGAAACACCACTAACCCAACAAACCAGTCTAAGAGCCAAAGCTCGATGTTTGAGGCTCTATTCGGATTCGGGAAGGGGTTGGGAGGTCAAAGAAGAGCATTGATGTGAGGAAGCCGGAGAAGGGTGGTTGTTTAGGGGGGACCAATCTTTGAGAGATTGTGTATGGAAATTCTTTTGCTGGTCGTCGATTTTTTTTTGTCAATTGTGGTGATGTTAGCTCCAGTTTTTAATTCTTCAATGGCCTAAATTGGAAGATGGCTCCAGTGATAAAAAAAATTTATGATTTAAACTCTTGTGGTGTAGTCCATTAGCAAATTTAGTTCAAAAGTAATTTTTCATTAAATGTATGTTAAATGCAAGGGTAAAAATGTACTTTGACATGTGCATCTTTGTAATACCTTGAAAATTTAAATATATGATATGTGGAGAAAAATCGAAAACAAATCGATTTATGGTTATGAAAAATTGAATTGAGAACTTTTAAAGTTTGTTCTCGTAAATTATTATAAGTTACGTCGTAAAATGTATCATTAAGTGAAAAAGACGAAAATGCCCTACCTGGCTTAACGTAATTATACGAGAATGTATTTTATCCTTGTATATTTTATCGGATTTCTTGACATATTTGGATAGAGGACGACACTATGAGCGCGTGGGTGAAAACCGTTCGTGAAACGGAGTTATAACGAAGAAGTTATTAACGGTTGAAGATGAAGGTTTCTCAACAATTTTCCGTCGGTTTTCCGGCAATCCAACCCTTGTCACCACCTCAAATCAGTTAGCACCATCCCCTCTTCCATTTCCACCCATTAATTGGTGGATTTTAGGCCTAGGGCTCGTGAGTGGCACCGACAGCTTTGAAGGCAATCACGGTGGCGATTCGCCATTTCTGAAGCAAACTCCGTCGACCACCACCATGGGTGAACTACATGGTTTAAAGCCACGTGGCACAAATGTGGCAGCTACATCAGCACAAATGAGGATCTTATATTTGTTATATCATCACTTAACAGTTAATTTAATAAACTTTGTAACGGTTGTATGAAATTAAAATAAAATAATAGTAAATGTATGAGATTGGAATATTTTAAAAATTTTGTATGAAGTTGCAATTACACCGAAATATAAGAGGGTAAAATGTAATTTACCATTTTTTTCAGAACCTTGACATGGAGAAAGGGAAGGAATATTTTTTGGGTCACAGATCACTGAAACTAATAAAAAAAACATTTCTAATCACTTATCGGTAGTCAACTGCAATCAAAGGGGAAAAACAAAGAGACTAGAAAAAAAGAAAAAAAGTGAGTTATGGGCCTTCATAATTGATAACTATGGCGGTGGTGCTATGAACAGAAAGAGAAAGTGGAGACGAAACTGATTAGAAGAAACTAGAAAGGGGAGAGGCAACCTCATTTCGTGTGAAAAAGAGGATTTGATTTGTGGTCGTTCGATTTGCCTGAACGGCTAAGATTCAAGGATCTGTCGGATCAGCAGAGTAAGATCAGGAGAGGATCTCAGTCCTTTGCAGGAATCTGGTGTTGTTTTGGTAGCCCAAGAGAGCGAAGTTCAAGTCACTCTATCCATGTTCTTCGACAAGTCAAGCTCTGGACCCAAGCACTTGATTCCGACTCTGATAACGTTAGTCTCTATATATATATATATATATATATATCTCTCTCTCTCTCTCTAGAAACTGCATATTTGACTTCCTCTGATAAAAAGGCCAACTTTCCTTGATTAGGGAGAGAAGAAAGACGAGGAAGAAGAAGGAAGAAGAAGGTGGACACATCAAAGTACATTTTTATCTCGGTACATTTTAACCAACTATTATAACATTTCATAATTCTAACCAAAATTGAACCTGAAAATACATCAATACCCTTTTTTAACCAAAATAATTACATAACTATATTCATGTTTGTCAAGTTTACAGAACCAGCAACTTCCTCATCTTCATCAATTGTCTGTTCCAGCGGAGTCACGTCTGCGTCATCCGGGGTTATTTCTGGGAACCACTGCCTTCTCCACCGGGTAATCGGGATCACCCATTGCTTGACCCCAAATCTAAAAAATATTCACAATTTCAATCAATATCATTATAAAAAATAAAATATATATCTGAAGCTAAAATTGAAGGAAGAACAATATATTTAACAAAATTTCATAAAGCTCTAGAATTAAACTTTCAATAGTCATCCACCAAACATAAAGTGTACAGCTTATCCCGAGAAAATATGCAAAATGTGTAGTAGATCTCATCGAAATAGCGGGAAATTGGTTAGGGTATTTTAGGGTTTTGTGTAGTTATTTTGAAAAAAAAACCAAATAGATGCGGGAGCAGTACTGACTGTTTTGCAGGATAGAGTCGAAAAGACTGCAAAATGAATGGATGGAGAAGATATATTTTTGTAATTATTTTAGTGAACAAGGGTATTGTAGTATTTTCATGTCAAGTTTTGGTTACAATTATGAAAAGTTATAATGGTTGGCTAGAATTCAATTAATGGTCCAAAATTTGCCTATTTTTCCAAATTTTCGTTTTATCTCTGCATTTAATAGACATTTAATGGAAAAATCACTTTTGGACTAAATTTACTAATAGACTACACCCCAAGGGATTAAATCCGAATTCTTTTACCACTGAGACCATCTTCCGATTACCTTAAATTTCCAGAAGTTGTCAATTTCTGATATGCTTTTGATTCAATTGTACTTGTTTCTGTTTTCTGTATTAGTAGGTTTTCAAGGGTGGGGGGTATTGTTAGGATGCCAAATGGATAAGATTGGATTGTTGAGCTTGTTAGAGGTGGTTAAAAGTTGTTAAAGGGTAGCTTAAGGAGTAAGCTAGGAAGTTATTATAAATAGCAGCAGCTGTAATAATTAGAGAGTTATGTTGATGATTGTAATAGTCTTTGTGTAATTCACGAAGGTACTGTGCAATTGAGAAAGAAGTGGAGTTGGGTTCTAACTAGGGGTGGGCATGGTGCGGTTCGGTGCGGTTCCACCCCTAAAATGGAACCAAAACCGAAAAATATCAACGGTTCGGTTCGGTTCGGTTCGGTGCGGTTCCGTTTAAATTTATTACTAGAACCATACGGTTCGGTTTACACCGGTTCCGATTCGATTCTTGCCGGTTTACGGTTCCAAATACTAAATTATTTGAACACCACATCATCATTCAAATACATCTTCTAAAACTGATTATATAAAGTTGCATACAACACATCTTTTTTAATGCAAATGTCTTTGGTAGTGGCACCAAGTCAATAAAAAGAGACAACTAATAGAAATATGCATTGGTCAGTTAGTTAACAAACAAAAAAAATGAAGAACTCAAGCAACATTAGTCTCCTGAAATTGGTCTCATGATATTGGCAGCAACTGCAACAACAACAGCAACAGCAGCAAGCAAAAAGAAATATTGAAATTGCATTAAAGGAAATATGCAATGGTCTCTTGATATTGGCAGCAAGAAGAAGCAAAAACAAAAATCCAAATGTCCTTGGTAGTTGGCAGTTGCTGATTCTTTTTCAAACGGCAGCTCTGTACACAATCAAACAACATATAATTAAATCAAACAACTTATTTCAAAGAGCAAGCATAATCAAACAACTTATTTCAGAAATGAAGCATGGTCGACAAAGTTTTGAGCACCATGTAATTTGTATTCATTACACTAGCTATACAAAACATGATCTCAAACAATTTAACTATCCCATATAATCTCCTCTCTCTCTTCAAATCTGCTTTCTCTGCAACCAAACCCTAACCCTAACCATACTCAGTTTAAACAACCGAAACACAAAAAAATAAAATAAAAAGTGGGGTTGGTCCAACCTGCAGTGACATCAGCCTCCCCAAAGAACAAGAACATGAAGTCAAAGAACACAACGACCAAACCTCCTCAAAACTCATGTACTAGTTATCCCATATATCTGATTCGTTGAATTCAAAATTATATATCTTACAACTCAAATTAATAAGGAAGGTGCTAAAAAATTAAAGTTACATACCATCACTAGTAAAAGGTGATAAGTTAAGACTGAATGGTTTATGAATCCCCAATGCTAGATGTGCCACCATTCCTTTTTTCTAGAACATATAAAAATCAAGAACTCATTAGAAAATAAGAAAGCAAGCATGCAACAAAACAAGAGAAAAAACAAAAACAAAGTAATGAAAAATAAATATTCATACCTATCTCAAGTGCTTCATAAAACTCTATATCTTCCAAGATTGTCTCATTGTCTAAAATTGACATGTTATCTGACATCAACCAATTTTGAGTACAAATGAACCTCTTTACCATTAGAGGAGTCAATGAAGAATGATAAGAGTTCACAATCCATCCTCCCGTGCTAAAGGCGGATTCTGAAGCTACCGTTGAGACCAGAATTGTAAGAACTTCCTTTGCAATTAGTGCCAACACTGGGTATTTAACACCATTCAATTTCCACCAATTTAAAATATCAAAATCTTGACCCACTTCCACTTTGTCATTGCGATTTAACAAGTACCTATCAAATTCATGGTCCGAGAGCACGGCATTACTTGCTTCAACTTCTTTTATCCAACTTTCGTCCATTTCCGCTCGTTTTTCCCCCTTCCATGTTGTTTTGGATCAGCCTGCCAATAGTAGTTGTAGTACTAGCAGTATTAGAACAACTATTAGCACTAGAACCACTTGGTTGGTTAGAAGAAGGAACATACTCATCATATAGTTTGAAGACTAAGCTTTTTATCTCATCCTTCTAAGCCATGGCTTTATCAATACTACACCCATGACACTTCAAAATATGTGGCACATAGCCCAGTTTATATCTTGGATCAAGCACAAGTCCCACAAACAGAAAAGGATTCACTTTAACAAGATCACCCTAATACTTATCAAATTTCACCTTCATGCTTAGTGCCATTTCATGCAATATCAAGCTTGTGTAGGTTTGAGTTAATAACATATCTTTTTCAACGAACAAATCAACTATTTCTTCGTCAATTGCAAGCAAATCAGAAAAAAGTACTATGACAAGTCGGATGTAAAGTAACACTCATCTTCAATGTCATTTGATAGAACACTTTCAAAAACTTGACAAAGATAGCGGCATTGCTCCAATCTTCCATATTTGGTGGCCCATATCTCTTTTTACCATTGGAAGGTCCACCCACTCGTTCTTCTTCTTCTCCCGACACATCTTCACCAAACCATGACAAGTATGCAATCTCATCATCTCCCATTCTCACAAAAGCTTTTTCAAATTTCAATGCATTCGTTAACATCAAATAGGTGGAATTCCACCTAGTTGGCACATCTAAAAAAACAAGACCCTTGCATTCAATTATCTCCTTCTTAACACAACTCCTAAAAGTTTCCACCCTTTGTGGAGAAGATGTTACATACACCAACGCATTCCTAATAGCTAAGATGGATTTATCTAACGTCATCAAACCATCTTGAACTATCAAGTTAACAATATGAGCACAACACCTGACATGCATATGCTTTCCCTCAAGTATCATTTGTGAATTATGCCAATGACACATCTTTGTCTTCAAATAATCTATGGCCACCTTGTTTGAAGACGCATTATCGACCGTGATGGTTAGTACATTCTCCAAACCCCATTCTAGCAAACAAACCTCAAGAAGTTTTCCAATGGAGTTCCTCTTGTGATTAGCTATGACACAAAAGTTTAGTATTGTTTTGTGCAACTTCCAATTACTATCTATGAAATGTTCCTTTATCACCATGTAGGTTACCTTTTGAAGACTTGTCCAGGTGTCGGTTGTGAGGCTAACTCTATATGAGGCTAACTCTGTTTTCAATTTTGCTTTCATTTCATCAGAGATGAGGACAAAGTGTCACGCAAGTGTCCTACGAGATGGTGGATAAAAATGGGGGTAAACAACACTACAGAAAAACCTAAACCCTCTCCCTTCAACATGTGAAAACGACAACTCATCGAAGACAACCATTTATACCAACGCCTTTATGTAATCTTCTTTTGTATTCCCCCTAGCCATAAGAGTACCAACACCATCATCAAAAGACAAAATCTTTTGCCTTTTATCCTGATTTATTCCAGGGTAACTCTTACATCTTCCTCCCTCAATATGTTTTCTAACGGTTGAAGTACCATTTCCAGAAGGGTTAGCAGCAAAGGTAGTAGAACAGTGCTTACACCTAGCTCTCCTTCTAATTATTGTTTCTTTGGTCCCATCTAGCTTCACAATGTTTTCTATGTCATCATATTCAACAAAATGGTCCCACACTTTTGCCCTATGCCTACTGTTCCCAAGATGAGGCAATGGAGGAATACCACTCGGTTGAGTTGGTGATTGTGCCTGGGGTGGAGTTGGTGGTTGGGGTTGTGGTGGAGTTGGTGGTTGGGATTGGGTTTGAGTTGGTGGTGGTGGTGGTGGTGTTGGACCTGGTAATGACGAAGGTGATGATGAAGAAGCATATGCAAAAGAAGAACAAAAACCATGTGATTTTGATTGGTTCGTCATCCCTAAAATAGACAAAAAACAAAACCCAAATTCAACACAGAGTTTGTCATTCACATACATATTTTGAATTATAGGAATACACTGAGTGATTAGAACGATAAGGAACAACATGCCAACATCATAAAACCAAACAGAAGCATAGAACAGGTTAAAATTCCAACCAAACAGAAGCATGAAAGACTTGAATTAGCATGGATCTCAATCACTTAAGGCAAATGTTGTACTACCTAAAGGATAAGCTACATTCTACTTTCTCGTGGTTATTGATAATAGTAGCAGAAAATACGGCACAATATTTGTAGTGAAAAATAATATAAGCAAACATTTGTAACAAATATATCTGAAATGAAACTCCAAAAAGAGATAAGAGGCCATACTGAGAAGATCTACAATTAAACCATTTTATACCTTAGAGAAACTATTAGGAGGAATCCGATTAAGACAGTTTTCCAATGCTTTTACATACACTAAAATGTCTTCAACGCAGCTGCATACAAAAACAAATTGACCCGAAAAAAGACATCATAACTCCATTGCACGACAACACAATTATGGTATTAAGTGCATAAAGAGCTTACCAGTCTATTCACTACCATTGAACAAAACAATGAAACATAATAAATAAATAAAAAAGAAAAAGTCAACAAGGATAAACCTACCATAACCTTCCAAACCCCGTTGAGCATCCATCTCTTGAAGGTTTAACACATAATGCTTCACAGTGAAGCTTTGATGTCAATTCATGCCATAGATTTGGTATTGATGAACTAATGAGATCTTTCTTTCTCCTCACAGTGAAGATAGATTCTTGATTTTTGTCGTCAGTTGTGCCACTGCAGAGCAACCAAAAAAAAAATTGTTAATTAACCTTCAAATCATGTTAGAAGGGGTAAACATGCTATGAACGTACTAATTTCAGCATAGTTAAACACTTTATTTTTTTCCTAGGCAATAGTGTTGTCAATTAGAGTGTTGTTTTTCCTTTAGCTTTTATTAGTGCTCCATCTTATTTCTTGAAACTTAAGTTTGAGATAGGGTGTTATTCATCACCCTCATGTTATCATCAATATGACTTACATTTCACATTTTCGTTACAGGCAGCAGAGGGGCATTTTGCTTATGCCTTTCAAGGAGGTGAACCTCAAATAGATAAGTGAGTCTGGGACTTTGGTGGATGATTGTTATATATTTATCTTGTCTATTTCTTTTGATGTTACAGAATTAAAGAAAAGTAAATTGTTTTTATTCCTAAAATTTTGAATTATGCTGCAACGGAAGCTTTCGCAGAAACTGAACCACATAACCAATTGAACCAACTGAACCACATAGAAGAAAAGATTCCTAGCAATTCAAAAATTTCAAAGGTGAAGACGTTACAACTGATTCCTAGAAAAAAAATTTCAGATACAAAATCTTTACCTAAGAAGACCTCCACTTCTTGAAATTTCAAAGGTGAAGACTCTACAGTCTACCCCACACCAAAGACCAAGCAAAGAAAACCATTTTGGCAGTACTCTAGCTCAACAGTACTCTAGCTCAACAAATGGCCATAAATGAAGGGGGGCAGATTAAAGCCTATGACATTTCTGTAGAATCTACGAACTTAAAACACCCTTATTGAACCTCACAGACCATCTATATACAATTGGCCCTAAATGCAAGACAAGAGTCACAAGACTCAATTAGACAGTGTTAATCACACATATATAGTGTAGGTAAAAGAGAATGGAAATCCAGTGGAACTCAAACATATTCCTAATCTCAATTTCAAATATAAGAAAGATAGAGAAAATACCAAGGAGGGAGGACGGAGGACGAAGAGTGCCGTTGCAGAAGTTGAGGTTGTGGGCTACCTGAGGAATCGTTGATATTTTTGGATAAGAGGTTGTGGTGAGGGTCAGTTCTCGGATGTGTGAAATGGCGAAATGGGGATGTGAGAGGGGTGAGGCCGCGTGAGTGAGGAGGGTGAGGTGATTGAGACTGTGAGTGAGTTAAACCTAATTGGGATGGGATCCCATGCTTTGCAACTTGGTGAAACTCATTTGTCAACCTATTATATCATGACATGTGTGTATATATATAATTAATTTATTTATTATTAATAAAACTATGCGGTTCGGTTTCGGCCAGTTTGAAACTGGAACCGGATCCGGAACCGGTTTAAACAGTTCGGTTCGGTTTTTTACTCAAAGTTGACTTTTTCGGTCCACACGGTTCTTTTCGGTTTTTTTCATACGATTCGATGCGGTTTTGCGATTTGACGGTTTTTATGCCCACCCCTAGTTCTAACATTGGTATCGAGCCAGTCGTTTGTCTCTCTCAATTTTTTCCTTGTTATATATTGTGTCTAGCTTCGAGTAAATCCATAGAAACTCACGTCTCAAACCTGGAGGCCACGTTCGCAGATTTTTAGAATAAACTCAAGGCCGCTCAACACGAATTCAAAGCACGCCAATCTATGATCTTGCAGTAACTGCAATTACTTATGGCGAGAGGTAGGTGCTGGATTGGTCGGTCAATTTTCGAAGCCAACCCATTCAAATCCTCATTTCTAGGAGGGTATGAACCCTAATCTTTTCCTCTTTGTTGTGAAATCGAATCAAGTTGTTCTCAAACTTCAATCCTTCCATGAGGAAAAGGTTCGTGCCCAAGAGAAAACAAATGCATTTTTTTTTCCCAAATTCGTCCAAGATACAAGCCCAAGATTCGTCCTTGTTTACGACCCATATTGAAGAAATTCAAGAATGGCCATTTATCTATTTAGGCCTTCTTCAATTGTTTGGGCACATGTTCATTTTTGATTGGATACCATGCATGACTTGTTGCTCTTCTTTTATAGTCAAGCATTATTCATATTCATTAGGCAATACTATTGGCACCCCAAACTACTCCAAACACCACACATCTAATTTTTCCTTTTAAAATCCCACTTTTACCCATTAAAAAAAAATCAGAAACGCAGCAATGAGCCACCCCACTGCTGGCAACCACCACGACAACCCTTTCATCAAGCTACAAACACCCACCCAATCAGGCTCTCATCTGCCTCGCCAGTGCAGACATCACCACTGGTCATTTTGTCCCCAATCTTCACCTTAATTTATAATGTTTCATTGTCATGTTTGTAGTTTATTGACTTAGCTTTGGAATTGAGATGGCTACGCTAGGTAAAAGTTCATGGCTACCTTCCGCTTGGCCAAATACAGATAGAAAGAACGAAAGAAAGAGATAGAAAGGAGGAGATGTCACTACAAGAAAAATGAGCTTTGGGTACAAAACAAAGGGCACAATTGGGAATTTTGCATCTGTTTGACCACCAAAAGGATGAAACAGTTCCCACTCCATAGAGGGCACCATCTATGGTGCCCAATGTAAAAAAGAAAAGACATAAAACAGTAATGGGCACAAAAATTGTGCCGAGTGGGGTCAGATGACAACTTTTTGACTGAAGATGGGCACAAAAAACATTTTGTGTCTATAAAAATTGTTTGTCAGCAACACTTTATGTGTTTTTTCGTTTGTCTTTACCTCTACCACACCAAAAATGTAAATTTATAAAATTGTGGTAAATAATGGTATGGAGCTGTTTATTACTGCGCAATGTTTTAGCCTCAAAATAAGTTAACAATAATGTTGTTCAAATTCGTTTTTGGCGAGAACCGAACCTCAGATTTCTCACTTACACATTAGGGGATGATGATATAGTTCAAACAAGGCCGGATGTTGCATAAATTGTTATTGCGGAACAATTATCCGACTTGTAATGATCAGGAACTTATAACTACTATGTAGCTTGGTCATGTATTTTGTTATGTAAGCTATTACATTAAGGAAAAAGGGGTTTAAACAGTTTTTTTTTTTTTTCCCTCCTTGGACTTAGTCAATTTAAGGGTAAATTTGGCAAGAGAATACAAATAAGCTTATGTGGATAATGAATCATTGAACATCACCCAAAAATTAAAATAAAATTGGACTATAACTAATAATGACTAAATTGGACTCCTCCAAATTAGACTTCTCCCTCCCTCTATTTTATGGTGCATGTTTGGGTTTCCCACCACCAAATTCAAAAACTTGGGTTTCCCACTATCTATTTTTTATTTTAAACGCACAGCATTACAAAATTGTGCCCATTAACTGTTATAATAAAATTAAACAATAGGTTTTGTGCCCACTAACTATTATAATAATAATTAAAAAAGAGGTGCTATAATAAAGGGTGAGAAGCTGGGAAGCTTCCATTCTACCCTTTCTCCCACTTTCATCAGACAAAGGCAATCCCTAATTCTATCTCTGAGTCCGTCTCACCCTCAATCCCCAAAAAATCGAACGGCACTCCTCCCCGCTCCTCCGTCCAGTTCGAACCCACTCCTCCGTCGAGTTCGTCCACTTCAACGCAGCTCCTCTGTCCAGTTCAAAGGCACTCCTCCGGCGACACACACAGAGACACATGAGGCCCAAAATACAGGAAAGGTTTCTGAATTTCAAATTTTCAATGGGTGTTTGTTCTTTAAGGTTTAGGGTCAAATTGGATGTTTATTTTGTCGAATATGGTTTATGGTTTGAGGACAGTGGGTTTCAGAGGACAGTGGGTTTGGGATTAGGAATCTAAGATGGGTGCAGGTCTTTGGGATTGGAAGGGTTTCAAGTCGGGTGTGCTCCGGTTTAGGGTGGGTGCAGGACCTGCAGGTCATTGGGATGGTGGGTGGTTAACGGTTCATAGGTTTAGGTTGGATAAATCAAGTCTTGCATAGACTTGATTAAATAGGTTTCGTATAAAATGTAGTTAACAGTTAGATTGGATAAATCAAACCAAAACGACAGATATGATTAAATAGGGTTCGTATAAGTTTGCTCGGGATCGAGCAGCGGTCCGAAGAAACTTAAGTTATGGTATAGAGCCTAGGACAAGATTAGGCAGATTAGCTGGCCTGGAAACTGTAAAGGGCCGGTTTAGGACCCTTGTGTGACGCACACATTATGTGAATTTCAAATTGATGCTGCTTGCGAATCACTTTGAGGGACAATCTAATTGGAAATTAGGTAGTTATTCTCTTGTTTGTCCAAAATCCCGTTGTGAAACCATATGGTACAATTCTTGAGGATTTGTCCGGTGTGGTGTATTATCAACCAAAGAGAAAATGGCACTTCTCTTATTGTAAACCCAGATTTAGTTATAATTCAATTAGTTTGGGATGCGATAAAATGCCTTGATAGCTGTCATAATTCACTAAGTGCCTTGCTGAAGTATACGTAAGTCTTGCTTGCTTTTTGCAAGTCTCTTATACTTTTTCTTTTGATGCTTATGATACTCGATGCTCATTAGTGAGAATAAAAGCCACATATTGTCACCAACATTTCATCATTGTTTCTTATCTACCCCCGGCCGGTACTCCTCTTTATAATTCAGTTGGAATTCAAGCTTTGATGTGGTACGAAATTAAATCATGTGAAGAAATTGACTACAATGGCGTCAAGAATTCACTATTCTGTGTGCTAAGAGTTTTCTGTCCATAGCATTCCATTTTCTTGTAATCATTTTCATATAATTCCCCTCCCTTTCCTATGACTGGAGTTTTAACCGTGTAGCATAGAATTCATTGGTCATACTGAAGCTGATGGTGAAGAGCAATCTCCTAAACCTGTAAGTGCTGGCTTAACAGAAGCAGAGGAATTGAAGAAGTATATCACCATTAGAGAAGAGGTGTATAAGAAAGCTAAAGAGTTCGGTTCTAAGATCATTAGTTTTGAAACAGTTATTAGGAGGCCCTACTTTCACGTGCGGCCTCTCAATTCTGTAGAGCTTGAAAATTGGACCAGCTACCTAGACTTTATAGAAAGGGAAGGCGACTTGAGCAAGGTATTTTCAGTGAATTTGATTTCATTTTTCAATTTATGGCTTGAAGTTTTTAGTTGCCCTGCTTGTTATGCATTAACTCACAGCCGAGTAATATTTGCTGCACTATGCTTTATTGGCTAAATTGTTGGATGAAGCAACTTTTATAACGGGAATTTGAACTAAGGCTAAAGCATGGGCCTTCGATTTGGTTTCTTTGAGGCTAAGTATTTCAAACTCTCATTTGTCAGTGCACGTTCTAGGTTCATGATGTGTTAATAAATTTTATTGTTTTTAAAGTTCCAATGTTATGCATGCAGGTATCTTCTTATCTTCCTAACCATTTGTCTGTCAGGCAAGGACGGTCCCTCCTTTCTTAATTGAGGGGCCTTTCTGTTCTACTAATGGACTATTTCTTGGGCATATCTCCTTTGTGTTTTGTTTATCCATTCGTTCTTTTATGGTTAATGAATGCGCCTTTTTTTTTTCTTTTTTTTGTTTTTGAAGGTTGTCAAGCTATATGAAAGGTGCCTAATTGCTTGTGCTAATTATCCTGAATACTGGATTCGATATGTTCTATGCATCGAGGCCAGTGGAAGTATGGATATTGCCAATAATGCTCTTGCATGTGCAACCCAGGTTTTTGTGAAGGTATTTCCTTGTAATTTATTTACTTGTATGCTATCAACTTAGACACGATTTTGTGGTGAATGAACTTCAATGATTCTTTATTTTGGAAGAGATAATGATGATAAAAACCATGTCTTCCTTTTTTCTAACTAATCTTGTATCCTCGTAAATTGTAGTTTGTGGACTGAAAATGAATCAGTTAATGAGTTAGTTTGTGTGGAGTCCAATGTTGTGCATGCATTTATCAAGATTGGTCTAGAATGCTGTATATATTACCTGTCACAGCACAGCAGTCACAAACATGATTATGAACTTAGATTTTAAAGTATTGAAACTATTGTAGATTATTGACCATTGAACCCTCAAAGTGAACTGGGCAGATACAGAATATGATCAAACAATCATCCATGGCATTTTCTTCTCTCTATCTTTCCCCTGTGTTATGTTTGTAAACCTTGCCTCTTCCAGTTGAAGAATAGGAAATTTCTATTTCTTTTTTTACCCTATTCTAGATACAGAATTACAGGTACATAGCTTTATTCGACATTACTACCAGCCTTTCATACGGGATGCACTCGTGTTCCTTATATTGAAGTTAGTGGTATATTATCATATGCTGATTTAGTTTAGTTATGTGTTGAATTGGAGATATTGCTCATAATTGAACAAAATTTTGGGAACATGCCTTCTTTATGTTATCATTCTGTTGAGTAACGTTTCTTTTTTCTGGTAACGTTGCATGTTTGACATGTTTGTCTTGAAATTACAGAGACAACCGGAGATTCACCTTTTTGCTGCTCGATTAAAAGAGCAGAGTGGGCATATACTTGGTGCTCAAGCTGCCTATCAACTTGCACATTCTGAACTCCCATCGGAGATTCACCATTTGTTTTTGGTGTTTCCTTTTATATGTATGTGTATGTGTTTTTCCTATGAATTATCACTTACATTTTTTTTTCTCAACAATCAGAATATGAAAAAATAATTTTTTGTTTAGCCTAAAGATTTGTAGGTGACTTTGGTTTTTTTTTTTTTTTTTTTTTTTAAATAGTTGACATATTGGGCACAATAACAATTAATGTGCTAACATGGGTGGCAACGGTCATCTGACAACTTTGTCAGAACTGGGCGCAAAAGGATCTTTATTTGTGCTTACACTTTTCAGCACAGCATACTTTATTGTGCTCTTTGACAAATGGTGACGCCCATAGAGGGCACAGACAATATTTTAGTAGCTGCACTGTTGCTATTGGTCTATGGGCACAATTGTTGGTGCTCTTTGGCCTCAAAGGGCACGTATAATTTATTGTGTGTAGTGCTCATATTTTTTGTAGTGTGTTTGCTGGCCGCTAGAAGATTTGAGTGGGTGGTCGACGTGAGTGGCCCGTGGTGTGTGGGTGGGGTGGCTAACCTGCCGGGGATTTTAGTTTTTTGGTAGTTTAATTAAGGGCAATATTGGAAGTTTAGGAGCAAAACATCAAATGTGGGGTGTTTTAGTAGTTTGTGGGGTTGCGTATAAGAGTTCCCTATTCATTTCTTTTCTTTTTCATTCATCGAAAGGCAAATTTGGTAATTTTGTTGGAACCCCCAATTGTCCCACATCGGACAGAGGGAGAAGAGAAGAGTGCTTTAAATAGAAATACATCACTCTAACTAACATCGAGGTTTTTTGTAATAAAGTTCTACACCTGAGGATTGTGCAGGTGGTTAAGTAGGGACAGTATTGGTGTTTTTAGAGTGGGCCCTCGGCTCGTGGACTTGAAAAATTCCATATGGTATCAGAGCTAGGGGACGGGCCCGTACTATCACGTGATTGGGTGGGTCCCCTTTGGCGCGGGCCTTTTTTAATAAAACCCCATACTTGAGGATTGTGCAAGTGCCCATACCTGAGGATTGTGCAAGTGTTTTTTAATAAAACCCCATACTTGAGGATTGTGCAAGTGCCCATACCTGAGGATTGTGCAAGTGGTTAAGTGAGGACAGTATCGGTGTTGTTGGAGTGGGCCCTTAGCCCGTCGACTTGAAAAATTTCACAAATTTGTTATAAAAATTTATTATTTTGGTGTAAAGATACATAAGTTGGGTTCAAATAAAATTTTCCAAACATAAAATGCCATTTAGATTTTAAAATCTCAGATCAATGTATACACGGTGATCAAATTTAAGTTTGATCAATTGACAGATTTTGAATTATGTTCCAAGTTGTTAGATTGGTATAATTTACAGCACCAGCTCATTAGCATATATTTCTTGCTCCCTTTTTGGCAACACAATCTGCCAAGAACAATAATCAATGTACAAATGTATATCAAGCCCCTTGGAGGGCACTTTGATCTGGTATAACTTTGTTAGTAGTCTGATCCTGATTCGCCTTCCGATCGCCGACTGCCTTGAATTCGGCCAGCTGTGCCAGCTCTTGAACTGCACTAACCATGCCTTCAATCCTAGCAACAATCTCAACCATCAGAGAAGTTAAAGTCACAAGTGGAATTATGTCCATGAGAGCAAATGCTGCTGCTTCTGCTTTTGTTTTGTTGTTATTTTCAGGACCCTCGGGTTCTTGCAGAAGCGGCTGTGGATTAATGAATAATTTCGGAAGAGATTTCAAGTCCTCTTGGAGCTCCAAAACTGAACTGTTCATTTCTCGAACTAGGAGATCTATTGCAGATGATTTCTTCATTGTTTTCATAGTCCTTGCTAGTTCTTTTATCACCATTGAGGAGTCTGAGCTTACTTTTATGGCTATGTTGCTGATATGCGTCTTTGAGAGCTTAGATATCTGTAAATTCATATGAAAGTGGTTCGATTTGAGTCATTCTTGCTCTAATAAAAGCGTTTTTATATAACTGAAAGTGCTTAATTCATATGAAAGTGGTTCAATTTAAGTCATTCTTGCACTAATAAAAGCGTTTTTAGATAACTGAAAGTGCTATTGACAACGTCAGACCAAACAAGTCAGAAAAACTCGTTTATGGGTTATAAGAGCACTTAGAAGTGCCATAGTGGAGAAACACTTGGTAGATTCTTCTTCATGAAGTATGAAGCAGTTCAAGTATCTTTCAAGAAAGCACTTGAAATTTAATTAGAAATTTCGATTTGTTTCTGATAAAAGTGCTATTAGTAGACTGCAGAATTTACGTCATTTCCGAAACTCACACAACCGTTGAGCGCCTCAATGCAATAAGCGCAGTCACGCATTGATGCCCCGATTTTAAGGTATTGCTTCCACGGATGCCGGAAGTTGAATCGGCCGTGTGCCGGCTCCCATCTAGCAAAATTGACCTATAAAATGGACAATTAATGACACTATTAGAGATATATACATATTCCTCTTCTTCTTTTTTTAAAGAAAAAAATCTGGATGATACAAGAGAATTTATTGAATCAAAGATGAAAATTACACCATGAAAATATATATGCTTCTGTTGCAATACCATGGATTCTTCTGTTGCCTTTGAACCCAAAACACACTTGTAGCCAAGCAATTTATTGTCAGATTCTTTGTCACCAGCAAAGTCTCCACTATTATTGAAATAATCTGCCACACAACCTGAAGAATATAGTGGGTAATTTTATACTGTCAGCAAAATTGTCCTAGGACAACTACACAAGTTGGGATTAAATTGTCCTAAACTTGTTGGGATTGGATTAAATTTTGTACCGTCTAAGGAATTGGCAAGCTTGTCCATGTTTCGAGTGATGAGCATGTAGAGTTCCTCCCCAGCCCAAATGGGGCAAATGATCATGGTTATGACAACGCACAAGGAAGTTCCAATGATGATGGTCGACATTCTGTGTTTGGCCAGGTCGAATAATTGATCCACCCGGTAACCCGACACTGAAACTAAGCTGAATGTGAGAATGAAGATCATGGCACCGTAATCAAACCGGGCTTTCACTGACGGCATAAATCTCGAGAAGGTTGCTGCAGAAGCTGAAGAAAAAAGAATAACAGTATCAGTAACACATTAAACTTATGTGTACTATTTATAGCTACTAAAAAGTAAAATGAGATTAATAAGACTACTACATACCTAATAAGAAAACTGAAAATCCAGTGATGAAATGCTCAAAATCTTTCCCGGATCGATCCGCAATACAATGGATGCCGATGGCAAGAAATCCAGCAAGAAAAGTTCCAAAAATTCTGTTTATACTTTTACTTAATGTTGCACCTGCATGCACATAACAAGTTACTAATGGGTGCTTTTCGTCTTGTGACCTTCACTGGTCGCACTCAACCTTTAAATCGTGGTAAAAAACAAATGAGAAAAGTAGTTGTAACTTACCAACGGTATTTTCAAAGACAACCACAACTGTCATAACTGCCCATATGGCATTTCCTCCCACATCTTTATATAGAGGTCTCATGGCGTAAAAGAGTGAGACAACTGTGAGGGCCACCCCAACTTTGAGGCAATGGATCACCTTTCTAGGCTCATTGTGTCCCAAGTCCCAAGCTTTCTTCAGAAAGTTCCATACTTTCATAACCAATCCTACAACCAGGCCCTTTAATGCAAGCCAGGCTTTGCCAGGGCACCCTCGTGCCTCGGTGGGAGCCAAACTTTCAGATGACTCGTCGGCCATTTTTATCTTCCACTCCATTGCGCCAATCGCTTCCTTCTCCTGAGCCATTTTTTTCAAAAACGAAAATAGCGAAGAAAATAGAGGATTAGATGAGCAGAACTATACGACAGAGGGTCACGTAGATGAGAGGATTGTTGGTGAGGAAAGCGGAGGGAGTGTTGAAGTATATATATTAGAAGGGAATGACCACAATAGTTCTGCACATTGACTTGTACGATCCAATGCAATTTCCAGTCAGACTTCCCGTCCACCTTCCAATATTAATATCATTAATTTTACATAGACATTCCCGCCATCATGGTAATGTCAGCAGCTAAAGGTCAATGCACTTGTTTGTTTTTGCGTTGGGTAGGTCAGGACTATGGGTGGATTTTTTTGCCAAATTGTCGTGCCAACAGAATTGTCAACCGTATCATACCGATTTTGTGCCAATCGATGATGGTACGGTATTGTACCGTACAGAAATTCCATGGTACGGTATTGGTAATGGATACCATTATCATGGTATTACCATACCGTACCGAAAATACAATATAATATATAATTTATAAATTATATAATAGATAATTATATAACACATTTATAATATTCCAATATTTGAAAATAAAACCCTACTTATATTAGCATTGTTGTTTGTGACTTTGATCTCTTGAAATGGTGGAAATCAAATACAAAAAAGTTCATACTTCTTTCATAAATAGCCAAGATATCTTTGTAACCCTCGCTTATACTGTTACTAGTGAAGATGCATTTAGCCTAGGGAGGAGGATTGTGGACCCTTTTAGGGCATCATTGACTCCTAAAATAGTAGAGGCACTAGTGTGTACTAGTGGTTGGCTTAGGCTTGATGAAGTAAACTTCTACAAGGAACCAACGGAAGATATGCTTCAATTTTAAAAGGAAATGGAAGAAGAGGAAACAAGAAAGATATGCTTTAATTTTTTTAGTAAATGGTTTTCAACTTTAATTCTTCTTGCTACTAGTTAATATGTTTTCTTTGTTTGTAATGTAGGTTTGACACAAGCTCAATCTTCTACAAGTTCCATGCCTCCTCCAAAAGCTTCAACATCTCAAGCTTGAATAATTTATCAATGAATTCTACTTTTTGAAGTTTAGTTCCAATTTTCATTTGGTTTGAAACTTTAATTTATATTTGGATTGTTAATTTCTATTTGTTTTGGTTCGTAACTTCTATTTGGATTGTAAGCTTAATTTTCATCATGAATCTTGATGCATCATTTGAATTATTGTGTGTGTGAATTGTGAAAGATGAATAATAGATGAATTTAAACTACAATGTATAAGATAAAGGTACAAAAAAAAAGTTTTGCCCTTGAAATGGGTTAAAAAAACAAAAACAGATTTTGTCCCAAAATAAAATGGCAATTACCATTTCCATACCATGCCAACCGAACTTTTGGCAATACTGAAAGTTTGGTACGGTAATGGTAATAGATTTTACCAAACCGAAAGTTTGGTACAGTAATTGGTACGAGGGTTTTGGTGCGGTAACCGTACCGAACCCACCCCTAGTCAGGACAGTGTTCAATCCTCGTATTAAACGTTTTTTTATAATAGAATAAATGTATAAGCTCGTTTACTAATCTGTAATCAGATTGAGAGAAATTAAAATGATGTGAAATAAGAATTAGATTTATGTTGAAGTTGTTTAATAAAATTGTTAGAAATTGGAGTAGAAATGACATCGATCTATATAAATTGTTTACTAATTCACATGAATCAAAATAAAATCTAATGCCGGGTATAGTTGAATATCAGAGTGCGGAACAAACAAGACTACAAAATAATAAGAATATTATTAATAGACAAGAATGCCGGAACAGTTATAAAATCCTAAGAGGCTACATCATGACTAACTTATTATTCATATTAAACTATAAGCTATATTTATAGAGAGCAAAACCTAGAAACCCTAATTTGGATGGGCTAAGTCCATATACCTAACTAACTAGCAAACCCAAATAATCATAAGATACTAATATTTTCCAACACGCCTGTCAAACTCATGTCGGTATACGATATAGGTTTGCAAACAAGCAGATGTGGACTAGATCCGTTAGGCGGACTGGCAGACATGCAAACTTGACTTGACTTGACTTGACTAGCGAACTGGCAGGCATGCAAACTTGACTTGATTGGACTTGTCTTGACTTCACTTGACTAGCGAACAGGCGAAATTGACTTGACTTAACTTGATTGGCAAGCTGATTCTGGTTGGCAAGCTGATTCTGGTTGGCAAATTGATTCTGATCCAGACTAGCTAGTGTTAAAAGTATGGAAAGAACCCGTCACTAAACGGATGAGATTTTCATATCTCAATTGTAGTAACGAATGAACAAACACAAACACTATCACTCAAGTGGTCACAATTCCAAGCACTCGAATGACGATCACAAAACAATCTCAAACAAGTTAACAACTCATGTGAGCCTCAAAGACATCAAACCAAAAAATGGCTGGCAAACAGCCCACAACCCATTTTTCCTCTTTGCCCGTGTGGGCCGAAACCTCAAACAATTTGTTTTGTTTTAACATTTTCCTTTCCCTCCTTCCTTTTTTTTTTTTCCTTCTTTTCTTTCCTTGACTTCTACAAAACACGGGATGGTTTGCAGAACATGGGTCTGTGGGCAGGAGCACCTACGAATTATGTGCCTAATGGGACAGCAGCGGCGGTGGGTACAGATCAGAGCGGCGACGAGGATGTGTGTACAGGGAGTGCAGCAATGGATGGCAATCTAAGCGATAGGCGGGTATGGTGGGCGTGGCGGCGATGCGGGTACGTTTTTGGGCTTCAGTTAATAGCAGCGGCAGGTTGCAGAAAAACTGGGCACGACAAGTTTGAAACGACGGTTACTGGCTGAGGTTTCGAGTATGCAGGGACCTGGGAGTGGTTCCGAGTAAACATATTCAAAAAAAATTTCAAAACTAATACTGAAAACTAATATCAAACAAAAAAATTGATACCTATCAAGAACAGATTAAATCCGGAAAGATCAAATATGTTCTGATAGCAAGTTGAATATCAGAGTGCGGAACAAACAAGACTACAAAATAATAAGAATATTATTAACAGACAAGAATGCCGGAACGGCTACAAAATCCTAAGAAGCTACATCGTGACTAACTTATTATTCATACTAAACTATAAGCTATATTTATAGAGAGCAAAACCTAAAAACCCTAATTCGGATGGGTTAAGCCTATATACTAAACTAACTAACAAACCCAAATAGTCATAAGATATAAGATACTAATATTTTCCAACAAGTTTGAGAACCCATATTTCATAATTATATTATGTGTTGTCATATATATATATATATATATATATATATAATTATATGTGTCAACTAGGATTGTATATTGGTCAACACGTGATGACCAAGGACATGTATCTATGTGACTTGTGAATTTTAAGCATGAGCTGTTGAGATCAGGCCATTGGTTATCCAATGGGAGCCAAAGTTATAACGTGTCATCCATTGGGAACAATTAGATGGGATGAGGATCCTCTTCGGATCCTCTTTGTGGGGATCCTAGGGATCCTCACATCTTGGCAGTATATCATGCAATTAATTTTCGTTGGGTACTATTTATGTTTAATTTTAAATAAATAAATTTAAAATGATTTCTGACCGCACTATGTACGATAAACGGCTAAGATGTGAGAATCTCTAGGATCCCCACAACTTGGATCCGGAAGGGATTCATCTCCAATTAGATGACTCTTTCAGCCGCCATATCACTACTATAAATAGGTTAGTTCCTGCAAAGCTTGAGGAAGCATGCAGTGCATGCAACGCGGAGAAAAAGAGAGAGAGCGCTAGGGTTTGAGGTGTGTGGAAATGTTAGCTGGCTTGTCTTGCCAAAGTTCAGATTATCGAGGTGAGTGATTTGTGTAATGTGTTGCAAATTATTCTTGGTTTTTGATAAGCTAAAACCATGAGATTTATCTATTTACAAATATCTCTCTATTTCAAATCAAGCATATTGAATTTGTTGAAATGAATTATTAATATAGTGTTATCTGAATTATTGGAAATGTTCATGGCGCATGATAAGTTTAGTGTTACATTAATCCGAGGGATGAATGTAAAATGCACACATAGACATTAGAGTAGGAAAGTCATTAGGGGTCACGTAATGAGTTACATTTGATGAAAGATGTAATGAACACGTAAATGGACGATGTGATATGGCTTTACGTGGTTAAAGCTTGGATATTATACCATATTTTTATAGTGTGAATGACCCTTTTATTTTACAGATGAGTTACTTGGCGAGACAGGGACGAGATGAGCTGATGTTGTGTTAGACAAGGTATTTAAGAGTTTTTATTTTATTATTTTTGTACACCTTATAAGGATTTTTGGAGTTATTTTTATAAGAGAAGTTTGTTTTTCGTTTTTTTTATTCGCGTGTCGGGCGTAGTATTAATTTTTCCACCGACTCCGGATCCGGGGCAGGACAATAACTAAACTATTTTATATGTTAATTTATTTTTAATAAAACTTTTATTCTTTCTTTTTTTTTTTTTTTTTTTTTTTACTTTTTTAGTTGGAGAGAATAATTTTATTTATTTATTTTGTAGTAAAACTTTTATTTTTTCTGTTAGAAAATACTTTTTTTTTTTTAACAAACAATAAGGAGGGATGTGATTAGCCTCACAATAGGCTAGCAATAATGTGGTTCAAATTAGCATTTGGCCAAAACCGAACCTAAGACCTCTTACTTACAAATGAAAATGAATACCACTACATCGTAGTACTAAATGGGTGTTAGAAAAGACTCTTATTCACCCTTAAGTACACGTATGTAGAAAACACATAGTACTACGATCTAATAGTATTTCTTTTCAATTGTATCATTTTTTATTTGCTTCTACATGATAAAAGGAGACTTTTAATCACCCTAAACCTTATTAAGAGTACCAACATAAAGCAAACCAAAATAAAATTTACTTGCTTTTTTCTCTCTCTCTCTCTCTCTCTCCCCCCCTCTCCTCTAGGGATGGGCAATGGTTATGGCGCGCATGTAACCGCATTTATTTATCCATAACCGTTTGCTCATACCCACATAACCGTTTACCCTTTGGGTAATTGCCTAAATGGTTATACTCATACCCATAACCGTTTATAAACGGTTAACCATACTCATAATCGCGTATCCATTTAACTGTAATCGTTTACCCATTTATCCGTTTATCTTTTTTTTTTTTTTTACCTTTTACCCCTCCTTTTACCTGTCTACATGTTTCTTTTAACAACTTGAAAATTAAAAAAGTACTTACAACATTTAATCCTGACACATATATGTTATAACACATAACAATATATTTTTGGCTTGAAGAAAACCTTAATTTATACGTCTCGCTGATCATGTCAATCACTTATAAGGTTTACCTTTTTGAATGAACTCTAAATGTTTGGTCATGAATCCTTAGGTCGCTTTTAGTGTTTAAAATCGAATTAGGATATCTTCATGATTATTGCATCTTCCACGATTCTACTTTTAACTTGCACAAGTTTTAAAATTAATATCCATTTCTTTCTTACACATGCATCAAATCTAAATAATTGTTCGATCAAGTTTAACCAGACACCGGAAAAACCCAAGCATTCAACACAATCTGTAGGAAACGTACATGAATTTTTCTTACAAATTACCTAATCAGATTGATAACAAACTTGAAGTATTCCTGAATGATTAATTGCTTCTTGACTTGGAGAGAGCTTCCTTGCGTCAGTCAATGTGTCATTTGGCAGATACACACACACACACCTCTCCGCACGAGCTCACGCGCATGCGAGAGGCATTTTTTCATCATGGACGATGCGCGCCTCAAGGCTCTAAGAATGTGTTGCTTTAGTTGTTTTCTTATTTGCCCATCCAAAATTTTAAATTTTGAATTACTAACACTCATTTTTCCAATGAATTTGTGTGAGGCCAACACCCATGTGTCCTCCTATCTTTTAAATAGATACCTTTCAAGTGCCTATTTTTTCTTCTTCTTTTGATTAGAAGTAGTAAGCACAACCCTGGAATAGTATTTCTCCAAGTTAAATGAAATTTGCATTCTATTGAAAAAAAACACGTGCTCTTCTTCTTTTAACCATTCAGAGATCGAATAAAATTGGCTCACTTTTTCGGGCGTTTTCTAACAACCCACACGGAAAAATAAACATGGAGATCACAAATAGCTACCAAGAAAGTTTGCCGAATTCCACCTTGATCAAAAATACTTAAACTCGTTCAAATGTTGTTTTGAGTTTAAAATTGACAATAAATAAGACAAAATGACCTAACTATCCAATCTCTATTGTTTTCTTGATCCTCCCAAATTTGTATTTCAATGGATAAATGCAGAGGTCAAAATTATTTGTCTTTGAACTGAGATTGTTTAATCTTCCAAACCTAAAAAGAGAGAAGCATATAAATAGAATGAAGCTAAACATGATCTTTCAAATCAAACTTGTACATCACAAATGCCACTACAGAGTGGAACTTGATCTTTAAATGTAAAACTCCACAACACCACCTTATACATTGTGTTGGCTTTTTTTGGATCAATAAACTAGTAGAAAAAACAGTTTGTGTGACGAACAATATTTCATCGCCTAAGTGTAACTTGTGCGACGGAAACACATTTAGGTCATGCAAACATCAGAGGAATTCAAAAAAAAAAAAACTCTGTGCGACGAATGTTTTCGTCGCGCAAGAGGACTTCACGCAACGATTACTATTGTTCGTCGCGCAAGAAAAGGTGGGTAAATAAAATTTGGCCCCAAAAGTTTGCGCAACGAATCTTTCTACATATTCGTCGGGCAAAGTGTTGTGGAAAACGGTGAGTCACGCATTAAACTCTCCCATTTAGTGTGCATATATAACACACTTTGCGCAATCAAGGATTCATTGCGCAAAGTGTGTCGGGTTTTATATAAACACTGTTTCAAAACCCTATTTTTCAAGGTTTTGTTTCAAACGATGACCGATTCAATTTTAGATTCAACGAAAAGTTGAGAGGGAGAAGGCTCTCGTGAAGGGAAAGGTAAAAAACAAATTATTGTTGAATTAGTTGTTTTACATTTGATATGGTTGATATTATTGTTTTAATAGTCTATTACATTTTAAATTTTTGTGGTAGGAAAAAAATGAGGAAAGTTGTGTTGACAATAGAGAGGTACCGACATAAGCGATTGCCCTTGTTTGATGACAAAAGTTTGGCTTATGTGTCCGCCGAACTTAGGTTCGATATAGGGGGATTGGTGCGGAACCAGTGTTCTACCGAGTTTAAGTCTTGGAAAATGGTGCCTGTGGACTTGAAGAACTCCATGGTGCAGGAGTTATCGGTAAGTTTGTATTAAATAATTTATAATTGTTTTTGTTTAAAAATAATATTTTTGTGATAACTAATTTAATTTTATTGCCATTACAGGTTGTTTGGGATGTTGATGAAACCGATGAGAAGCAACTGAAGTATGTGGACGATCTTTTCAAGACCCAGTTCCAGCAGTGGAAGTTCGATGTACAGCAGGCTGCAGAGCGTGCATAAGTTGATGATGCCGATGCCAATGCCCATGCTGATGACCCAGAGGAAGAGTGAACTTAATTTGGTTTTTTTTTTTTTTTTTCTGTTTATGAAATAAGATTTATTTGAACGTTATGTTGGACTTTATTTTTAAAATTTATGTTACATGGATGACTTAAAGTTTACATTAGTTATAATACATATTTTTGTTAATAAATTAGTTTTAATAAATATTTTGGCAATATATAATTTGGTTTGATAATTTTAATTGGATACAAAAAATTTACATTAGTTAGAAAGAAAACGGAAAAAAAATAAGAAAAAAAATAATGCAACTTGCGCGATGAATATAGTGTTCGTCGCGCATATAGTTTACATTATTAAATTATAAAGAAAATGTAAAAGAGAATTTTGCAAAAAAATATTGACACTTGCGGGACACAGTTAGTTTTTGCCGTGCAAAAATAATTTGCACAACGAATACTATATTCGTCGAGCAAAGTAATTCTTCCAAAAGTAATCTTTATAAGGTGACTTTAGCTGCAGAGGCAGAAAACTGCAGATTTAACCTCTGCACCTACTTTCCCTTCGTTTTTCTTCAATTCGGGATCTGTCGTTCCCATTTTCTCTCAATTTCTTCCTCTAATACTTCGTCCATCTAATTCTCTATCTTCTCTAGGTTGATCGAGCTATTTCGGGGTGTTTGGTAAGGGTTTTTGTTATTTTCATTTAAAAGTATCAATGTCAATTCATACTAACACCATAAAATTCGTTGTTTATAGGGATATTGTGTGTGACTAGCGCTCGGTGGATAACGATTTGGAAGGTATTTTCTTCGTTTTATTTAAAAAAAATATAAATTAGATAAATTATATTGAAATTATGTTGCTATGTTTATATTAAGTTGTTAAATTATATTTATTACAAAAAAATTTATGTTATAATTATGTATAATGTTGAATTGTATATGTACAAATTTGTACGTGACATACAAATATGTGTTGTGATGTAAGGAGTTAATTGTAATTAACTTCGTACTTGTTTTTTTTAGTAAAACTTAGTTTCCTGTTTGAGGATTAGTTAGATGTCGCGCATGGATGCGAAAGCATGACTGCAGTCCAATTGATTCTTGAATTGTCCCATTATTTGGACAGTTTGGGAATGCAAAGTTATGACGTGTATTTTACAGTTAAAGGATTAGGTTTCGGTCGTGGGGATTTCGGTGTCATCTTTGTACATTCTTTGGGTGACATATAGGTAATTCATATCTATGTCGTGCACTTGAAGAACTGTATAGAGATGTTGCCGAAATTTCTCCACGTCGAAATCTAATATGAAGTAGCAGTAAATTACGTAACATAATTTTTCATTCCCAAATGGGATAGAGCCCTTACCGAAGGCATAAGGTGACAAGATCATGTTGAAGTTATGTTGACCCTAAAAACTACCAAGCCTACGTGGCGCTCAAGCCGAGTAATTAATAAGTTAACTACGTCATTCGGTTATGTGCGGGGCGTGCCAACTCGTCGGCCGATGAGTAAAATATGTGGATGTGGCGTTGAGCGCGCTGCTGACTTCTTGATATTGCGACTGCGGTCGAGGAAGGAACACGTCTCGGCCTTCGGGTTCTTGAGCCTGAAGACAAGGCTGCTAGTTCTGTGAAGTTCAATATCAAATTCGGCTATCAACGTGCCGAATATAATAACCTGGTAACACCTTACTTTGCTAAGAAGGCTAATGAGATGACCTCTATCAACAAAGACTCGAAAATCCTTGTTGACTGAGACTTGGATAAATAACCAGTCGGCCTCGACGCAGTGTTGTTTATCCAAATTGAAGGTGCTCCGCGGTCGGCTGATTCTACGGCAACAATGTTGTTTATCCAAATTGAAGATGTCACCAGTTGCCTTTATAGTGCTGTTTATCCAAACTGAAGATGTGTTGGTGAAGAAGGAAAATACAAATCTCAAGGTTGTTTAGAGGTTTCACGTAGAGCGAGAGTTTGCGCATGGCAGTTTGTGTGTTGAATTGGAGGGGCTTCTTCCATTGCCACTGCCTTTGTATTTATAGGGATACATTTACCTCGACACGGCCTGATAATTTTATAGTGTTCATCTAAAACTCAAACTAGCAAAGTTGATCCGTGCCATAGGCTAAGGCCTACCCCCCTATTCGAAAATTATCACGTCACCATAAATAAACAATTTAATCTCCCTGAAATCACTTCACCAATCGAAACCAGCATGCATATTTCCCCTGACGAAGACCACGTACATGCATGATGATTCCTTCACCAAATTAAACTCTGAAAAGTAATTCCAATTGATGAAATATAATCACCATATCTCAAGATAAAGCCACGTGCTACAACCACGTCCATGAATTCCAAGCCAATTTGAATTGTACCACCCACTTCCACATCAGAGATAGGACTTAGGTTTTGATAATAATTAGCCACGTAGGAGATTGCATGCACCTGGGGCTTGATATGATAAGTTATTCGAATGTCTTCGTGCAATCCTTTGGCGATGGATCAGATCATCTCTTTTCAAAACAACCAGCTGCATATTCCTAATATTAGGTTTAGATATCCTAATATATATTAAGAGATAATATCATGATTAAAATCACAATATTATTTCTTAATAATCATTGAAAAATCATCTCAACCACTTTTTCATCCAACGGTCTAAAATTATGCTCATTCAACAGCCTTGATTACTCGGGCTGATGGGGTAATTTTGGGTCCAAACAAGTTGTTGTGATTATTGTACTGTTATTGTGGTTGCAGAAATGATGGACAAAACGTGGATACAGAACTCGAACACATGCGCCAACGAATACTTGAACGAAATCGAGAATTTTATTGACTTTGCACGTACACACAACCCAGGTGCAACTAGAATCTGGTGTCCTTGTAGGAGGTGTAACAACAAGTTAAGGGACATTATTGAAAATGTTCGATTTCATGTAGTAAGGAATGGAATGGTAGAGACCTATAATATTTGGAACCATTATGGGGAACAATTAGACAATGCTTTGTCTTCAAACGTGACAAGAGTGGGCAATGTTGAACCTAATATGGATCCTAATGAACAAGTCATGGAAATCTTACATGACGTTTTTCCATTTGTGTCGACAAATACCAATCAGGAAGTGGAAGATGACGTGCCTACACAAATGGACAGTGGAGAATTCGAACAATATGAAAAACTATTAAAAAATGCCAACCAAGAGTTATACCTGGGGTGTGAGGGCTTTTTGGTTCTCACAGTTATTGTGGAACCAATGCACGGTAAAATAAAGTATCGTATGTCGAACTAGTTTTTTGATTACTTTTTGGGGGGTTTTCAAAAGAATGCTACCAAATGACAATTGTTTGCCGAAAGACCATAGAAACACTCAAAAGGTGTTGAATGGTCTCGGATTGGGTTATGAGAAAATTCGCGCTTGCAAAAACAATTGTATATTGTTCTATAAAGAGAATAAAGCGTTGGATAAATTCTCTGTATGCAATGAGTTGAGGTTCAAAATGACGTCACATAATAGATCGACGAAGATCCCACAAAAATTCATGCGTTATTTGCCTTTGAAGCCTAGGTTGCAGCGATTGTATATGTCAACTCATACTGCCACCGACACGAGATGGCATAAGGAAAAGCGGGTAGATGATGATGTGATGAGGCATCTTACAAATGGGGAGGCATGCATGGAAAAAGTTCGATCGAACGTTCCCTAATTTTGCTGCTGATCCTCGGAACGTTAGATTGGGACTTGCCATTAACGAATTCAATCTGTTCGGGGTTCTAAACCAACACCACAGCACTTGGCCGATTTTCGTATTTCCGTATAATTTGCCACCATGGAAATGTATGAAAAAAAAAATACATGATGATGATTCTATTGATAACTGAGGATCATGATAGGTCAATCGATGTATATTTACTACCGTTGGTAGATGAGCTAAAGGATTTATGGACACACGGTGTGCGCACATACGATAAGTGTATTGGTAATATGTTCACTTTGAGGGCAGCAGTGATGTGGACTATGAATGGTTTCCCCGCATATACAATGGTTTCCGGGTGGAGCACTAGGGGTTATATGGTATGCCTTGTAGGCAAGGAATACGTAACATCTATTTGGCACGCCAGAAAAGTTGTTACCTTGGTCATTGGACAGGGTTGCCATGAGACCACGAGTAGTGAGAAAAGGATAAAGAGTTCAACGGGAAAATAGAGCCTCGCCTCAGACCTAGAGAATGGTCTGATGATCAGATTTTTGAACAGCTTAACCATTTGGATTTTTCTCCGTTCGAGAAAACTGTAAGTAGGACCAAATCGTCTACACATATGAAATGGACGCACAAGTCTATGTTTTTTGAGCTCCCGTATTGGTTGAAACTAAAATTGAGACACAACCTTGATGTTATGCGTATGTTGAGAAAAATGTATTTGACACATTGGTCGGCACAATTCTAAATATCGAGAGCAAGACAAAGGACACGATCAAAGCTCGTCTTGATTTAGAACGAATGGGAATACAACGAGGTTTATGGATGAATAGGGACAGTGATAAAGCCAGAAGGGATCTTGCATTTTTTTTCCCATGAAACTGAATGACAAAAAAAAATATTTTAAGTTTTTATCATCTATAAAGTTTCTCGATAGGTATGCTTCTAATATCACGCGTTGCATGAACATTGACGGAGGTAAATTAGCTGGACTAAAGAGTTATGACTGCCATGTGGTTCTGCAACGCTTACTTCCTATTGGTGTTCGACATCTCTTGCCAGACGATGTAGTGAAACCAATCATGTTGTTGTCTAGATTTTTTTCCATAATTGACGTCAACATCGTTGCGAAAGTCTACGTTCATCAGTTGCGCCATGACATTGTACAAGCTCTATGCAAGTTTGAGATGATATTTCCTCCAACTTTCTTCACAAGTATGATCCACGTGATGGTTCACTAACCGGATGAGGCATTGCTTGCTGGACTAGTCAATTTTCGGTGGATGTATCTAATAGAAAGGTATATAATCCTCGTCATTTTTATTAATCAATATCTGACGATTAGTAAAATTTGTATCGTGTCGTTTTATTTTGACAGGTTTCTCGAACACTTGAAGAAAAGTGTACGAAACAAAGCAAAGCCCGAATGATCAATTATACATGCTTGGGTGGCATATGAGGCGCTTACATTTTGTGGAATGTATTTAAAGGATGTGGAGACGCCTTTCAATCGTCATCCTTGCAATAATGACGGGGGTGTGAGAAATGAGAAACTTCCAGTTTTTGCCTAAATCGCTCGACCCTTTGGAAATCTGATACAAGGCGAGTCATTTTCCAAAAACGACATGGAGGTAGCACATTGGTTCGTACTCAACAATTGTAATGAGACAATGTCATATCTAGACAAGCATGAAGATATGATGCAGCAGGCACATCCTTCACATTTATAAGCCAAGAAACACTGTGAATTGTTTTCGTGATGGTTTCTCGAATATGTAAGTTTGAAGTGTTTTGTATTGGACATATATATTTTACCAATTATTTTGCTCGAACTAACAAATTTAAGTGTTTGTGTAATATTAGGTGAATCAATTGAAAGCATCGAATTCCCCAGTGTATAGTGAAGAGTTATATAACTTGGCGTTCAGACCAATTCGCGTTGAATTGTTCTTAGGTTGCCATGTTAACGGCGTCAAGTTCTTAGGGGTTGCACTAGATGACAAGTTGTGTACGCAAAACAGCGGTGTTCATGTCCCAGGTGGAGGCGAAAGTACAGACATTGAATTCTATGGCAAACTAACAAGTGTCGTGCAATTGCTTTACAAAGACCGATGCCAAGTGATCCTATTTAAGTGTCGATGGTTTGATACAAACTCAAATAGGCAAGGAAGTTTAAAAGAGATCATGGATTACTATCAGTGAACACTACCAAAACTTGGTATGATGACGACCTTTACATCTTAGCAAACATGGCAAAACAAATTTTGTATCTAGAAGACCCTAAAGCCAGTAGGGGTTGGAAAGTTGTTCAGAAGATGGATCATAGGAACGTGTATGCTATACCAGAACAAGACCCAATTGACGACGACATCGACAATGTCGCTGACCAACGGCTAGAATCTTCGATTGAAATTGGTGCGGAAACACTCCGAGATACTAATCTTATCCAAGAACCATTTCAGGTATAAGTAGTATCTTCAATCAAAATACCGATTCAATCAATCACAATTGACCTTGGTAATCTTCCGCGCTACGATGATCCAATGCGCACAAACGATGATGGTGACGTACCTATCGATGATGATGAGGAATGGGACACTGAAAATGATGATAGCGACAAAAGTGAAAGTTATTATAGTTCGGATGAAGATTAATGCAATTTATTTGTAATTTTTGTTGTAAAATACATTAAATGCGCGACACACAACACTTTTTCATCGTGCAAGCGTTATAATTTTATGCGGGGATTTAATTTTCAGACTCTTGCTATGGATGTAAACATTTGGATTAGATTATAAATAAAGGCGTTTTTTTTTCGCAGAAATTTTTAAAAATTCCCAAGGAAGCATAGAAGCTTGTGCAACAAAGCCTCCGTCGTGCAAGCTTCTATATACTTATATCGATCTTCTTCCTCCCCTCACTTCTCTTTTCTTTGTTTGATACCCTTTCTCTCCTTCCTCTTTCTTCCCGACGCCATTGCAGTCCCTCTCTCCGTCGCTCACCTCACCTCGCCTGCAATTGCTCTCCGGTCATCGTGTCTTCATCTCCAAGAGGTAATTTCGTCTTAATTTGCATTCCCTTTTCTTCGAATTTTAGGTTTTGTTTGCTTCCAATTTTAAATTAGGTTAGATTAGGGTTCTTGATTTTAAATTAGCGGTTAGAATTAGGGCAGTGGGTTGCAATTAGGGTTCTTAAATTAGGGTTCTTGATTTTAAATTAGGGGTTAGAAATAGGGCAGTGGGTTGTAATTAGGGTCCTTAAATTAGGGGTTCGAATTAGGGTTCTTAAGTTTGGGGGTTTTTTAATTTTGAATTAGGGGTTAGAATTAGGGCAGTGGGGATTAGATTTAGGGTGCTTATGAGTGATGCTATGTTTGGAACTTTGGATTGAGTGAAATCAAGAGAAAAGACAAATCACTTGTTATCTCTTATGATCCTCTCATTGCTAAATTAGACCAAGCAAAACTCACCGTCACGGAAGTTACAGGATCATTTGTGTTAAGAACATGTGCTGAATCAAGACTTCCGTCCCGCTCTTTGTACCCCAGATCCATATTATTAAAAATTCGAAGTTAATATTATAAATTAGGATTAGAATTTGTCCACATTATTAATATTATAATACATTAGCCATAACAGTATAGTTCATATTAACTATATTATAAATTAATTTATGTTTTCATAAACCTCAGCAAACAGTAAGTCATGGCTTAAAAAAAAAGATTGGTCAATTATTTTCTCTGTATATTGATGTGAGTATAGTACAGGGGCTTATATTTACAACGAAGAGCAAAAACAACTCCTATAATTAAGCTATTCTATGTTAAAATAAAATAAAAACTAATGAAAAGGGTCTGAAAAGTTTTAGATTTAATAAAAAACCATGTTATAAGTTTTGTTTAATGATTAGTCCAAGACCCATATTAAAGCAGTCTAACTAAAAATGGTCAAACTATAATAAATTTTGATTTGTCAATTTTACCCCTAACTTTTTAGGTTGAGTTGTTTTAAATTTGTTCAGTTCGATTTTCTTGTTAAGTTCTTTTTTGCCGGGGCTGGTTGAAGGCTTTGAGAACCAGATTTTCGAATTCTTATCAATTTGAACGTGATAGTCGTTTCAACTTTTGAAGTGCTGATCAAATTGAATGTGATCGTTGCTTTTCAAATTGTCTGTCATTGTTCGTACTGTATTCGAGGTATTTTTTTCCAGATTTTCGTCATTAATGGAGTTCATCGTTGTTTTGCAAACCTCCTTCTTTTTCTTTGTAACAAAAATATAGATCGTCATGTTATTTAATTTATGTTTTGTATTATTTCATTGAAATGTGATCGTCGTCATGAGTGTATTCGAGGTACTGTTTTTCAAATTTTCTTCGTTAGCAGAGTTCATCGTTTGTTTCTGCATAAAATAAATTTGAGATCTTCATGCTATTCAATTTGTGTTTCTTTATTAAATTTGAGATCTACATGTTATTCAGTTTCGTATTATTTTGTTGATAATTGTATATGAGTTGCAGAAGGTTTTTTCTAGTTTCGAAGATACATTGTTAGCTTTTCGTTCAGTTTTTCCAGATACAGTATTATCTTTTGGTTTAGGTTTTCTAGAAACAGTTTTATGTTTTGGTTCTTTTTTCCATAAACAGTTTTAGCTTCTATTCAGTTTTTCCAGAAATAATGTTATCTTTTGGTTCGGTTTTTCCATAAACATTTTTATGTTTTTGGTTCTTTTTTCCATAACGGTTTTAGTTTTTGTTCATTTTTTCATGATATAGTGTTATTTTTTGGTTCGGCCAGAAATAGTTTTATGTTTTGGTTCTTTTTCCATAAACAGTTTTAGTTTTTTGTTCAGTTTTTCCAGAAACAATGTTATCTTTTGGTTCGGGTTTTCCATAAACAATTTTATGTTTTGGTTCTTTTTACCATAAACAGTTTTAGTTTTTGTTCAGTTTTTCCAGAAACAGTTTTATTTTGTTGTTTATTTTTCAGATACAGTGTTATTGTTCTATATGTTCATTTAATATTTGTGTATTGATTTTCTTTTGTTTTATTTTGTGTTGTATAGTTATGGAGAATGGTAAACTAGCTCAGTTTACTTATGATGGTTTATCCGCCATCAATTCTATTTCATCAACATGTACATTGAATCAGATTTGTGTTGATCTTTGCTCTAGGTTTAAAGGTCTGAGACCAGGTTGTTTTGAGTTGAGATATTCTTTGAGTGAAGGATCTACTTGTCTATTGGATTGTGATGTCGATGTTAAGAACATGTTTTTAGTTCTTGGTGTTGTTGAAAATCTCTGGTAGAAATCGTCATGTAGATCAATGAGTCCAGTATTCATCGTTGCAGTAAATTGCATAAGGTTTAGTTATGTTATATTTATTTAGTGCTTATAAAGTTATGGGAGTCTATAATGAAATATTAATTAAGAGTTTTTTGTAGAACTTACATGTTGTCTGTCGAGTAGACGTTTTCCAGAAACAGTGTTATATTTTGGTTTGGTTTTCCAGAAACAGTTTTATGTTTTGGTTCTTTTTTTCATAAACAGTTTCAGTTTTTGTTCACTTTTCCAGAAACAATTTTATCTTTTGGTTCGGGGTTTCCAAAAACAGTTTATGTTTCGGTTTTTTTTTTTTTTTTTTTCCAAAAACAGTGTTGTTTTTGTAAGATTTGTTTACCTCTGTTTGTATATGCTTGATTCATCAATGTAATTTGTAATTGTAATGACAGTAATTACAATGAAATAATGTCATCATCATCATCTCCAAAAAGTTCATCAATGTAATCATAATTCCTAGCGACCCTTTTTTCTTCAAGCAACATTTTCAGTCCATTTGGATAGTTGTGCGGATGATTCATCAATATAGTTGCAATTGACGCTCTCTTCATAAATACTTCTTCCTTGTGAAAAGTGGATTCTATTGGTTTGCCCTCATGAAGTTGGTTTGCAAAGTGAATGACAAATACGGCGCAATCCAATCTGAATTTTTTGCGAAACAAATAAGTATGATAGATAAGGAGATAAATTTATAACATTAGATGACAGAAGCCAAATAATGACATGAAACTATAATTTTGATTAAGTTGGGTGTCTAGTTGTTTACACATATCACAGAGTCCTTGGATCCAAAGCAAAATAGGCAGAGTGTTTATGAAAAAGAAGCCAAATAATGACATGAAACTATATTTTTGTACTTACGAGTCTTCTCTTTGCTGTGCACAAGTCAAGCATCTTTCAATCTCCATTTTGAGAGTTTGGTCAGCCTTGAAATCCATGAACAGTGCTTCTATTTTTTTCCTCTGCAAAACAGAAAAAAAAAATAATAATGAGATTTGATGTTTTTTTTCTTACCATAGTAGAATAGTTTTTAATTGATTTAAGTTTTTTTTCTTACCACTTGCACAACATGCTTAAAGCACGTGTCTATGGTGCCTTCTATCCTTGGTAGTTTGGAATTGTAGTGCGTCATTTTTCCATTTTTAATTTTCCAAACTACCAGAGTGAAGTGGAAGTAGTGCTTTATTAACATGAAGACATTTCCCACTTTGTCGACATTCTCTTCCAAGAGTCTCTTCAATGTTTGATCAATATCCTGCTGGTCACTCTCCGAATTTGTTTTCTCCATGTCATTCTAAAACAATAACATAACCTTTTTATACTGTTTATGAATTTGACAAATAGAAATTTGAACTTGTTTACACTTACAAAGATGAAGGAAAGAAGATATAGATTTTGCTCTTGCCCCATCTTTGTTTCATTTTCTGACATGATAAAAAAGTACGCATCAATTATATTCGAGTCAATTACACCATCGATAAACAATGATGTCAAATCTGACTTGAGAACAACAAGCTCATGCGCCATGTTCTGTTTCTTTGGTTGCATCCAAAAATAATCCTTGTGTAAGAAAATTAAAAGTGTTAATTTTATATATATATATATATATATATATATATATATATATAAGTTCATAGTTAATGTTACATTAGTTAAAAGAAAATAAGCATACTGTTTGCAAAAGTTTTCTAGAAACAGTATTAGTTTTACCAGAGACAGTTTTAGTTTTTCCAGAGACAATGTTAGTTTTTCCAAAGACAGTTTTAGTTTTTCCAATTTTTCCAAAGACAATGTTAGTTTTTCCAGAGACAGTGTTAATATAAGTTCATAGTTAATGTTACCGAAAACTTACATTTCATCTTGTCTATAATATTCCTTGATTTTCTCTCTTGCCTCATCGTCAAGGAACTTGTAAGCGTGTGTTGTAGCAAGGAGGTAACTGTCTTTATCAGTCTTTGAGCACTTTGTATTTGTCTTCTTTGCAGGCTTCCTTTTTGTTTCTTTTGCTATTGGCTTTGCTTTTACCACTTTTAGCTCCTCCTTTGGTTTGTCTCCAATTGGCTTCACCTTTTCTTTTTCAAGAACTTTCTTATTCTTTTCAGTTTGAACCATTGGCTTCTTCTGTTCAGTTTTAACCATTGGCTTCTTATTTTCAGTTTCAACCATTGGCTTCTTCTTTTGAGTTTCGACCACTGGCTTCTTCTTTTCAGTTTCTTGTTCTTCAAGTATAAGCTTCTCCTTCTCTCTTTCAATAATTGGTTCCAACTTCTGCTCCAGCTATGATATAACAATGGAAGGGCTTTCACTATCACTAACAGCATATTTGTACTTGGCCTTCTTTTTTGGGTTTCTCTGGACGGGGACATAGTCAAACTCCGGAATAACGTTTGCTTTACGATCGTCCCTATTTCGAATATTTCTGACCAAAGTTCTTGTCCATTTTTTTTCTTTGGCATTTTCTTCTTGTCCATCTTTAGTATCCTTACCTTTTGGAGTAACCATGTTAGTAGAAGAATCCTTATTCATAGCTTCAACTTTAGAGGTATCTTCTTGGTTGGCAGCTTCAACATATTGATTGTCCATTTGAACATTAATTGGAACTTGAACTTGGTCTTTTCCAATGATCGCTTCTGCTTTTTTGGCAATTTCAACATCCTCAGTTTCAGCCTGTATTTGAACATCTTCCATTTGATCTTTACAGGCTTCTTCTCGACTCTCCATTTGATCATCAATTGGAACTTCTGGAACTTTTGTTTGATTTTCTTGTAGCTTATTCTTCAGGATTCCAATGTCATTGAGAAGTAGATTCATTTTTCTTGAAGTTCAGTGTTCTTCAACCCCAACTGCTGGATTTCAGCATCCATATCATTGATTTTCTTCTCGTTCAACTCTTTTTCTTCTTAAAGCTTTTCAATGTCTCTTTTGAGTTTTCCTGATTGTTTGATCAGAAACTACAGAAGTTGTTTGCAGATTGTCAATTGCATGCATCATCATATGCTTAACCACCATATACCTCTTTTGTTCCATGCCCGTACATTTTTCAAATTGGTTGAACATCTCATCGGTTATTGTTGTGTTAATACCATGGATGTGAATTTGATAATCTGGACCGAGCTTTAGATATTCTTCACCGTACAACTTGTCAAACTGTTGTTGGGCTTCATCAAAGGTGCTGCACTGATGTGCTTCATTTGTTTTAATTTTTTCATCAGGTTCCATCACATCTTTTGCAGCAACAGTCTTCTTTCTTTTCCTTGTCACAGTCTTTTCTTTTTCATCAGGTTCCATCACATCTTCATTAGTAGGATCAACAATCTGCACATTGTTAATAGTTACACAAGTATTATTTATTAATTCAAATTATTAGTGTGCTCCTGTTTATGGATTTTCAAAATGAATTTTAATTACACAGCTTATGGACTGTAAAACAACTGTTTCTACATTGTATGCTGCTAGAAAGTAAGGAAGAAACACTGTTTCTGGATTACAAGTAACTGTTTCTGGATTACAAGTAACTGCTTATGGATTATAAGTTACTGTTTCTGGATTATAAGTTACAGTTTTTGGATTACAAGTCACTGTTTCTGGAATTTATAGTGCAAGAAAGTATGCAGATATCAAAGTTTCTGGATTATAAGTTACTGTTTCTAGATTATAAGTAATTGTGTCTGGAATATAAGTCATTGGTTCTAGAATATAAGTCACTGTTTCTGGAATTTATAGTGCAAGAAAGTATGCAAATATCAAAGTTTCTGGATTATAAGTTACCGTTTCTGTTTATTGGTCATTACCTCAATATCTTCACCTTGGTCATGTTTTTTAGCACTTTTCTTTGTCGTTGTCTTTGTTTCACCATTTTTGGAATAGACCTCTCATTTTTCAGTAGGAAGAATCGCACCGGCAATCTGCACACAGTCACACATTAGGGTTGTTTATAGTTTTTTGAAAGTTGAATTGTTTCTAGAAATGTAAAATCTAAACATTATGTGAAAATGATTTTGATTATTGGTTATTACCTCAATATCTTCAACTTTGACATCTCTGATTGCTTGGTGTATCATTGTTGTGTCCCATCTTCCTATCGCCGGAACCATGTTTTCTCGGCCTTCAATAGTCGCAACAAGGTTTGATTTAAGACATATCCAATATTGCACAAATTAAGAAAAGTGAGAATAGTTACGGTTTGGGAATCATAACAAAAATTTCATACTTTTAAAACTAGAATTCTTATATTCTTACCAAAATAAGAACGGTGCAACCGCTAGTTGTTGATTCGTCTCCTCATTTCCTCTTCTTGGTTTATGATTTGTCTATCATTTTGAAGAGGTGGTCTCTTACACCTTTGGCCCAATTATATTTGCTGATTTCGTCTAGCCTCGCATAAATTTGCAAGAAGCTCCATGTGATGTATGAGCCAGAGTCTGCAAACAACAGTGATTGGATAAGATGTGGACATATCATGGAAGCTGTATCTCTTGCACCTTCAGGAGTTCGATAAACGAGTGATTTTTTATATGCTTGAAGAATGTGGTTTTTTTTCACTCGTTCAACATTGTGAAAGTACTTCTCGATGAATTTGTCCTCCTTACCATATTTGGAGGATTTGTCAGTGTTTGGCAGTTCCACTCCATCATTGTTCAGTCCAAAGATTAGGACAACATCATCAGGTGTTATCCCTCTTGCATCGCGATCTCCAAATCTGAACTTTTGCTCTTTGGGGTCTTAGCATTTTATAACCTTGACTAAGTCCGTATCTGACTTCTTCTTCCTTTTGGTGACAACAAGGAAGCCATCCATGTATAGTTTAATAAGACTCCAAAACGGTGTCTTTTCCAACTGTTCCCAAACATCTTTGCGTTCTTCAAGCATTGGCTTGTATGTTTCCATTGAGTCTGAAAACCCGGTCATATTGCACCGATATTGAAGATATGTACTCTGATTTCTTCTCTTCTTCTCAGTTGAATCTGGAGTTTTCTTCTTATCCACTAGAGTTTTCTTCTTCTTCACTATTGTTTTGTGTGGAAAAGACTTAATTCTGATTTTCTTGGTTACCTGTATTTGTAAAAATGAATAAAGTTTAGGAATTATAATTAACTGTGTAAGAAGAACAAGCAGAATATGGTTCCTTTTTTTTTCAGAAACAGTTATGTTTTGGTTCTTTTTTTTTTCAGACACAATGTTAGCTTTTCCAGAGATGGTTTTTCCAGAGACAGTGTTAGTTTTTCAGAGACTGTTAGTTTTTCCAGAGACTATTATTTTTTCCAGAGACAGTTTTAGTTTTCTAAAGACAGTGTTAGTTTTTTCAGAGACTGTTAGTTTTTTCAGAGACTGTTAGTTTTTCCAGAGACAATTTTAGTTTTTCCAGAGACAGTGTTACTTTTTCCAGAGACTTATTTTTTCTAGAGACAGTTTTAGTTTTTTCAGAGACAGTGTTAGTTTTTCCAGAGACAGTTAGTTTTTCCAGAGACAGTATTAGATTTTTCAGAGACAGTGTTAGTTTTTCCAGAGACTGTGTTAGTTTTTCCAGAAACTGTTAGTTTTTCCAGAGACAGTGTTAGTTTTTCCAGAACATAACAGGTCGCACTAACATTAACACTAAAAAAGTGGCAAAAAAATCATACTATTTCCTAGAAATGTTTAACATTAACACTATTACCTCTTTTTCGCCCTTTGTTCTGACAATGGTTGTGGTGCATTTTGCACTTCTTTTTCAATGGTTTGTTCGGACGGAGGTTGTGGTAAATTTTGGACTTCTCTTCCTCCGGTTTGTTCTGACAGAGGTTGTAGTAAGTTTCGCACCACTTCTTCGCTGGTTTGTTTGGACAGAGGTTCTAGTAAGTTTTGCACCGGAGGTTCTGGTAAGTTTTGCACCACTTTTTCTCCGGGTTTTGCCATTGAACTTTTGCGAACTTGTTTCGCCAGCTTTGTTTCGATGAATGCTTCATTTTCAACTATGATTTGAACTTTTGATTTGATTGATTTTGGAATTGGAGAATTTGATTCGACAGGAACACCGGGGGTTATTATATCAGTTTTCGTACTAAGGTTCCGGTTGGTGAAAAGTCAGGAGAATATTGAATGATATAGGGGTATTTACGAAATTGTAGGTTTGTAGCGGGTTGGGCTTGTAAATTCGGCCAGTGGACAATAGTTTGGATGGTTTTTTATTAAACTTTAAGCCCTTTTGGTTAAATAAAATTTTGAGATGGTTTTTGGTTAAATATTTGTTGGTACAAGCCCTTTTCATTAAAGCTCCCTAAAATCAAATATATAATAGTAAGTCAACTTCTTCCTTGATTCTTAGATTTCTAATAATCCCACTTTGATAGTAAATCGTTGATTATCGTAACACTCCCTCTTAAATTTGGGGGTTTATTAATTTTAAGTAAAGGGTTAGAATTAGGGCAGTGAGGCAAGATTTAGGGTGCTTAATTTACGGGGTGAGATTTAGGGTTCTTAAGTTAGGGGTTACTTGATTTTGAATTAGGGGTTAGAATTAGGGTTCTTAAATTTGGGTTTCGAATTAGGACAATGAGTTAGATTTAGGGTTGTAATGGTTTATTCGTTTTAAATTTAAGTATAAATTATATGCATGTGTACGATAATTTTTATCTTTGTAATCTAACAAATTTATTTCCAATTTTGTAGATGTCACAGCTCATTAGAAGTCGGAAGGCAATGACGACTACACCTCGTCCGACAACTACACCTCCTACTACTGCCGCCATTGCTCCAGTAGAGATGGACCATAGGCCGGTGAATCCGGTTGACCCAGTTGGTCCTCAAGTCCCACAAGCGTCGACTTCTTCGGTAAAATTACTTGTTAGCGCCCGGCGTGCTCACCGGCACCCCCGCACTCCGGAGCAAATGTCGCCATGGGGATCCACAACTGATGCCTCGGGTCCACAGCCAGATATATTATCCTAATCAACTCCCTCCTTCCCATGTTAACTTAGTTTTGTTATTTTAGGTTCAGTTTGTTAAGTTATGTCATTTAAGGATTAAAAAGTTATTATATATATATATATATATATATATATATATATATATATATAAGGATTAAAAAGTTATTATATATATATATATATATATATTTTTTTTTATTTATATATATATATATATATATATATATTGTTTATTGTTTTCATCGTTCCGATTTAAACAATTGTGATCATTGTGTTGGATACATATATTGTTTATGTTATTTTCAAGGTTTTGGGAAATGTTTTAATTATAGGGAGGTTCTGCCTTTTTGGTAGGATTTATTATTAGTTTTGAGTTAACGTTAATTTTTCATTTATTTGCAGCCAAGAAAAACACCCAGGGACCTTGTCGGCAATTGAAGACGGCGAAGGTCACCCAGGTGACCAACGATCGTGTCACAATCAAATACGATGAGCGACATCGGGCAGCACCAACGGCGGAGCAGCATAGTGCATTGGCCCATGACATTAGGCACGTTGTGCGAACCTTTTGCCCTATGCGGTGAAAGTCTTGGAAGGTGATGCAGAAGGAGGTGAAGAACAAGGTGCAAAATCATTTATCGGTAAGTATCGTCGCCTTTTTAATGGTTTTCATGTAAAATTTATATATTTATATCTATTTATGTATTTTATTACTAATACTTTCGTAATATTTGTTACATTGCAGACAAACTACAATTTCGATAACATCAACGAGCACATGTTGGCGTACCTCAATCGACTCTTCTCCGAACGTTACAAGCAGTGGAAGAGTGACCTGCACCAGTATTTCGAGATGTTTGATGATCCGCAGGTCACTCTCGAGGAGGGTTGCCCGAAAGAGTTTGAGGTCCGAGAAGATAGTTAGGTTTGGCTCTGTGGTCATTTTCAGGAGCCGGGCTATGTGGTTCGTTTTTAAATAGGACCTCTTTCATTTTACTTTTTAAAATTTTTACTAATGTTTATTACTTTTTTTTTATTTTCTTTAAATATTACAACTAATACGCTTATTTTGTGTATAACAGAAGAAGGCGAAGGCGAACAAGATCAATCGGGATAAGAAAACTCTTTTCCAACATTCGGGTTCGAGGCCTTTCTCATATAGGATGAAGGCGCGGTGGAAGGTATATATTAAAGCTTTCATTTCCAATTTTAAAATGTCGCTAATAATTTTTATTATTTTTTGTTTCTGTACTAACATTTTGCTTATCTTTTTCTATTCCAGGGGGTTCAAAATTCCCAGAGATCGACGTCTTTGCTGACGTTTATGTTCGGCCCGGGGATGAGTTGACCGAGTCCCTTCATGTAATTGATTTCTTATGCATTAAAGATTTATACTAATTATTTCAAAATGTTTGCTATTAATATTCCATGTTTTATTTCACATATGACTGTGGTGGAGAAGGGTCAGTCGGCCCTTCAGGAGTCCACCTCCCAGCTTCCCCCAGACACGCTGATCGAGTTTGTGGATCTCCCTAAGGATGCGGGGTTTCACATCCTTACAGAGACGTTGGACCAGACTTTCGGTCGGAGGCCAGGGACATATTGTCTGGGGATGGGAAATGCCAGGTGGCGGGAGAGTGGAGCCTCTTCATCCTCGTAGTCGAAGGGCGAGGTTACAGCTTTGACGTAGGAAGTCGTTGGCCTGAGGAGTGATCTCGCATCGTACAAGACTCAGATGTCATTGATTGTACAAGCCCTCAGTTCCTCCGGGATCCGTCTCCCCGATTTTTCTGCACCACCGCCGTCAGAGCCCTTCCACCCCGAGCATACACAACAATCAGACCAGTCGACCTCCGACCCCGTCCCCAACCCCAACCCCTTCCAGCAACAAGATTACCAAGCACCTCCGAACTACTTGCCCGTAGATTATGCCGCATTTTTTTCGTAATTTTTTCCCGCTTTCTTTTTAAACTTTTTATTTGTACGTACATTTTTATTTATATTATAAATATTTTTTTTTTCTATTCATTAATTTTTTTTTTTTTTTTGTCAATTGTATGAAATATATTTTTTAGTAACATTCTATTTATTCTATTTATTAAATTCTTTTTTTTATTAAAAATTACAATTGCACGATGAAGATATGTCATCGTGCAAAACCTTGCGCGTCTTACATGTTTCGTCGCCCAAACATTAAGGCGACAATATCTATGTTATTTAATTTATTCAAAATTCCGCTTCATCTGTTGCACAAACATTTTCAAGACGAACCATAGACGTGCCCAGAAATTTCTTGTCACAAAGCACACTTGTACCCTCTTATATCGTGCGACGAAAACCTTCCTCCGTATACCTTTCTTGCGACGAGCAGTAAAGCGTCGCGGAATCGTTTTGCTACGCGACGAAACTGCACTCGTCGTCACGCAAATTTTGATCTTTATATATAGAGTACATGTTAAACTTACTATCAATAATTAATCCTGTAATATGCACATCAATCATCTTAACCTAACTATTAGTCATATAGAGCATTTGATTTTTATTTGTAATTAAAATAATCATTTCTGCGCAAATCGAATAACAAATTTGATATTTATGTTGAACATTTGTGAGTCTTCAAACAACTTGAGCTATAGCTAATTAAGAGGTCGTTGTCGATTATGTCCCCTCCTTCCAAACTTGTAAGGATTTGTCAATTATACTCATCGACTGGTTCCAACTCAGAATTGTACGTAAATTTGGGAAACCGAAAAATAATTAGTACTATTGATTCTATCAGTTAGACTAATATATTGACGTCCGAGGAAATGGATGTCATGCATGAATTTCACAGAGACAATAAGTTATAAATAGGTTGTGTTCGCTGCCTAAGTTGCTTTTGTAAATCAAAGTTACCATTCTGTGGGAGGAATGCCCATCTCCTCCAGAAGCTGGTTCATGCGAGAAAAATGTCTGTTCACATCATGATGAGCAAATTATATGGTTATCATGTAATTTTACTTGACTTAATCACGAAAAATTATATTTCCGCTCCTCCTTACAAATGATAGCAGACAAATTCATATATGAATACACCACTTTAAATAGTTATTAAATTAACTTTCACAAGTAGATCAGTACATAAAATGGACATAAATTTAAGAAAGTGACTAAAATTTTCAGTATTTGCTTGGAAACACTTGCATCCAATCATAGACTGAAAAATAATATATTCAGAAAAATAAAAGAGGAACGAAAAAATTACTTAGAAATTCCTTGCCGTCTTCTTCCTTGTTCAAATTTTCATCTCTTTACCCAAACGGAGGCTCTAAAAATAAAAGTAAAACTGTAAAAGCCACAAAAAACAATCCAAGAGTGTTAGGAGACTCTAACAAGTGGCATCAATTACTTGGTAATTGTTGTATGAGGATGGTTAGTTAGTCAGGAGGTTAGTGGGAACTTACTACAAATAGTAAGCTTGTACCAGAAGGAAGGGCAGTTAATGAAATATCAAGCATTCATATTTTGTTAGTTACTCTCTGTGCATTGTAGAAGATGTCGAGCTAGGTCTTAACATTGGGATCGAGCTAGTCGTTTCGATCTCTAAATCCTTCACTGTTGCATGACGCGGCAAGCTTCGCGGAAGTCCATGGAGTCAAGAGTCTTCAGCCTGGAAGATAAGTTCGACGAATTCAAGAAGTCTCAGGAGGAATTCCAATCAACTCAGTTGGATTTCAAATCGACCCAGGATTTGATATTGCTTCAGTTGCAATCAATCATGGCACGATTAAATTGGGGGGGGGGGGGGTCATTAGGGGAATCATCCGAGGCCACGTACAGCGATCCTCAGATCCAAGAAAGGTTGCATCTTAACTCCAATCATCAAGAAATTGGGCAGAACTTCAATCAACTCTCTCGTCCTCCATTCTTGAAGATGGATTTTCCAAGATTCAACAAAACCGATGATCCAATGGAGTGGGTTTACAAGGCGGAGCACTACTTCAATTTCTTTAATATCAAAGAGTCCAAGAAAGTGAAAATGGTGTCCTTTCATATGGAGGGAGATGCGCTTTAGTGGTTTCAGTGGGCGAGGTGCTTGGAAAACTATCCCAACTGGAATGATTTCACAAGGGTCCTATGCCAAGAATTTAGTCTGTCAAAGTTGGATGATTCCGCAAAGAGTTTAGTTAATTTGAAACAAACAGGAACCCTGCGTGATTACATGATGGAATTCAGACGATTAGCCAATCGAACAAGGGACATCAGCCCTGCACTTCTAAATCATGCTTTGTGGGAAGCCTAAAACCAGAGCTGCGACATGATGTCAAGATCTTGAGACCCAGAGATGTGCTTAAAGCTTCTGCTTTTGCTCAACAATTAGATGTCAAGATCACAAATCTTAAGGTGAAATCTTTTTCCAAGACTCATTCAGTTTAACCCAATTTTAGATCTCCTTTGCAAACTGTCAATTCTAATGCATTTTATGAGACTCGGACAAAACCCAATAATGTAAGGAGATTGACACCTGAAGAGGTAGATCACTGTCAAAGAAATGGTCTTTGTTTTCATTGTAGGGAGAAATATGTTAAGAATCATACTTGTGAGAAGAAACAATTGTTGTTACTTGATGTTCAAGATACTGTGTGAGGATACTGAGGGATTGGAAAATGAGGAAACTGAAATAACTACATGTGCACTATTTGATACCCTGCTCCCCCTCCCATCAACTCTATAAAGGTTTGTGGATTGATCAAAAAATGCACGGCCACTATACTAATTTATTCTGGCAGTTCCCATAACTTTGTGGATGTGGGATTGGTGAAAAGGTTAAGAACACAATTGGACACTAAGCATTTGTTTAATGTTAAGATTGCTGATGAGGGGAAAAGTAGCTACAAAAGGTATTTTAGCTCAAGCTTCTGTCAAGATTCAAGATTTCCATTTTGTCACATATTTTTATGCCATTCCATTCGGGGGTGTGATATTGTACTAAGTATCCAATGGTTGAAAACACTTGGTCATATTCTCTAGGACTTTGATAAGTTACATATGCAGTTTTCCGAGGATTCTAGGACATTTTGCATCACAAGTCCTGCAAATGTTGGTAACAAATTTGAGGATATTTCAGCTTTACAAATGCAGAAATTGTTGCAACAAGATACTACAGTGGGGTGCAGTACTCTACCATTTGGAAACTAAACCTATGTTTTTGCATCACATGGAATCACACACTACAAATTCTATTTCTAAGAACCTCACAGATCAACAACAGTTGGAATTGGGGAACTTGTTGGCTGAATTTGAAGGAGTGTTTGTTACACCGAGTACACTTCCTCCTCATAGAAGTCAAAACCACAGATTCCCTTGATTGAGAACAATACTCCACCAAATAGCAAACCATATAGATATGGACCAGTGCAAAAAATAGAAATTGAAAAGTGTGTGAATGATCTTCTGGAAGCTGGGATCATAAGGGTAAGCAACAACCTATATTCTTCTCCTATGATTCTAGTGAGGAAGAAAAAAGGAACATGGAGAATTTGCATGGATTACAGAGGGCTTAATAGTATTACAGTTAAAGATAAGTTCCCTATTCCTCTTATTGATGAACTGCTTGATAAGTTATTTGGTGCAAATTCTTCTCAAAGTTAGATTTAAGGGCATGTTACCATCAAATAAGAATGCACCCTCAAAATGTGGAGAAAACAGCCTTGAGAACACATGATGGTCACTATGAATTTTTGGTTATGCCCTTTGGTCTTACAAATGCACCAGCCACCTTCCAATGTCTCATGAATGAAATCTTTAGACCCTACCTAAGGAAATCCATTCTTGTATTCTTTGATGATATTTTGGTTCATAGCACTTCTTGGTCTCTACATTTGCAGCATTTGAGGGTGGTTCTCGAGACACTACAGCATCATACATTATTTGTAAAAATGTCAAAGTGTGCATTTGGTAAAGATCAAGTGAAGTACTTGGGGCATATAGTGTCTAAACATGGTGTTTCTGCTCAATGGCATACACCTACATCAGTCAAAGCACTAAGGGGAATCCTTGGATTGACAGGTTATTATCGAAAATTTATACCCCAGTTTGGGAAGATGGTGAGCCCTATCACTGCTCTCATGAAGAATGATGGTTTCAAATGGTCTGATGAAGCTACTGCAGCCTTTAACAATCTCAAACAAGCAATGCTTTCACCCCAAGTCTTGGCTCTACCAGATTTTAATAAACCCTTTTGTAATTGAAAGTGATGCCTCAGGGTATGGTATTGGAGCTGTTTTACAACAGGAAGGGAGACCAATAGCACTTACCAGTAAAGCACTTTGCCCAATGAACCAAGCTTTATCAGCTTATGAGAGGGAGATGTTGGCAATCATCCATGCAATTCAAAAGTGGCAATCTTACCTGGTAAGGAATCATTTTATTATTCAAAATGATCACCACAGTTTAAAGTATTTTTTTGGAAGGAATAGCTCATACCCCTTTCCAACAGAAATGGGTAACCAAGCTACTTGGTTTTGATTATGAAATACAATATAAAAAAGGTTGTGATAATCAGGCTGCTGATGCATTATCTCGAGTATCTCCCGAAGTTGATAGTTCTCAGACCATAGGTTCTATCATTGCTATCTCTTACCCCTACTCTTATTAGTTGGAAGAATTAAGAAGGCATACTAAGAAGGACACTTGGATTATTGCTAAATCTCAGCAAGTATTACAATCTTAATGTGATGATACTCCTATTGGCACCTTGAGATTCAATATTGACAATGGCTTCTTAAAGTACAAGCACAAAATTGTATTGAGTCCATTAAGCCCTTAGAGAGATAAAGTATCTGTTGAGTTTCATTCTAGTCTTGTAGCTAGCCATGAAGGTTTTTTAAAGACTTGTAAAAGGGTTTCCTGAGTATTCTATTGGGAGAGAATGAAGAAGGACATCAAGAGTAAAGTGGCAAGTTGTGCTATTTGTCAGCAAAATAAGTATAAGACCTTGTCACCTTATGGCCTCTTGCAGCAATACCAATTCCAGCTAAGGTTTAGTCTGATATATCAATGGATTCCATCACCAATCTTCCTCCTTGCAATGGTAAAACTGTGATTTAGGTAGTTGTGGATAGGTTATCTAAATATGCACATTTCACTGCATTGAATCACCCCTACACAGCTTCTCTAGTTGCTCAACTCTTTGTTGACAACATATTCAAATTACATGGAATGCCATAGTCTATCAAAGTAACAGAGATCCGATGTTCATGAGCAAGTTTTGGAAGGAATTTTTTCAACTACAAGGTTCTGAGCTTTGTTTTAGTTCTGGATGTCACCCATAAACGGATGGGCAAACTGAGGTTCTTAATAGGTGTTTAGAAACCTACTTAAGATGCTTTTGTATTTTACTGCAAAAAAAAAAGGTTTTACGGTTGTCTTAGGCTGAGTGGAGTTACAATACTAGCTTCCATTATGCTATTAAGATGACACCATTTGAATTAGTGTATGGGTATGTTCCTCCTCTTGTGCCTGCTTATAAATCTGGCACAACAAAAGTGGAATCAGTGGAGCAATGCTTGAAAGATAGGAACATCTTATCCTTACGTAAGAGTAATTTGGCAGCTGCTCCATGTCGAATGAAGGTTCAGGCTGACAAAAAGAGGACTAAGAGGGTCTTAGCAGTTGGGGATTGGGTTTATCTTAGGTTGGTGCCTTACCAACACAAATCTTTGGCAGCACATCATTTTTCACAAGCTTCAACCTTGTTTTTATGGGCCATTCCAAGTATTAGCTAAGGTGGGTAATGTGGCTTATAAAATTAAACTTCCAGATCACTCTAAGTTGCATCATGTGTTCCATGTATCTTGCTTAAAGAGCATTTGGGAGAAAATGTGCAGACCACAGTTCCCTTGCCAGTTAAACCTAATACTGGTATATTACAAGATGTTCCCATCGAGATTTTGGATCGAAGAATGGTAAGGAAAGGCAATACTGCAATGACTGAAGTTTTCGTCCAATGGCAAAACCATTCCAAGGAGGATGCTACTTGGGAGAATTACCAGGATTTGAAGATGAAGTTCCCAGAAATTGTTCATCTTTGAAGTTTCTGTGTTGTAATTTTTCTGTTTTGTCATTTGTTGAGATTTAGTTCAATCTGTGAACTGTTACTAGTATTGTGATCTGTAAGCTCAATTTTAAGGGGGGGTGTGTGTTTGTTAGGAGACTCTAACAGAAAGCATCAATTAGTGATCTGTAAGCTCAATTTTAAGGGGGGGGGGTGGGGTGTTTGTTAGGAGACTCTAACAGAAAGCATCAATTAGTGGGTAATTGTGGATGGTTAGTTAGTTAGGAGGTTAGTGGGAACTTACTACAAATAATAAGCTTGTTAAGAGACTCTAACAGAAAGCATCAATTAGTGGGTAATTGTTGTATGTGGATGGTTAGTTAGTTAGGAGGTTAGTGGGAACTTACTACAAATAATAAGCTTGTACCAGAAGGAAAGGCAGTTAATGAAATATCAAGCATTCACATTCTTTTAGTTACTCTTTGTGCATTGTAGAAGATGTTGAGCTAGGTCTTAACAAAGAGAGTCAATCGAAAACCGCAAATATCGCAAAGCAATCCAAAATCAAAACAAAATTAAAATAAAACTGCGGTAGAAACCCAATTAGAATATTGTGATGCGCCTGATGCTTCATCTCTGAAATGCGTTTTGTTTTTTTCCTTTTATGCTTTTAATCTCTTGGAAGTCCACAACATGGCAGTCTTGGAAGTCCATCATAAAAAACTCAAAACGTTTCTATCATTTTGACACATGTTCGAAAAATTGTTTAAGAGAATTAAAGAGTGATTTGAGCCCCTTGCCGTTTATGGTTGAATGTCTGCAGAAATGGCAGCTTGTGAGAGTATTGTGGAGCCAAAAATAATCAAGAAAAATATGGAGGCGACACGTGGATTTTTGGGTAAAAAGATAAGATTACCCTCGAGGCATACGGAGATTTCTACGCACAAGCAGTGGACGATCATCCATCAATCAAGTCAAAAGTGCCCAAAATAGGTATTTATTTAAAACCTATTTCATCCATCCTCATCAAATATTTTCCACAAGGTAACCCCCAAATCTTTCCTTTCAAATTATATTAATTAGCTAATTAATTGATTTATTATTCAATTAATTTATTAATTAGCTACAAATCATGAATCTCACCAAAAAAACCATCCAAGTGGCCGGTCCATCTCCTCCCAAAGGGGTCGGCCATACCCCTATATAAACACCCTCATTTTCTCCAAAACCTAAGTTCTACACTCTTGCTAAATTCTTCAAACACTTTTCCCTCAAAATTCTAACTTTGGCATCGGAGGTTCTTCGACCAAAGCCCCCCACCCATTCATCGTGGGCACGTGAGGCTCTTGGCCTTAACCTAAGGTGTTATTTGTTTTGTAGGTGCAATTTTGTCCAAGAACAAGGAGGAAGAAATTTGCATCCACAAATTGGTGCTTTCATTGAGAGTTGAGTCACACACTCGTAGAAGACTCTCGCATTCAAGGTTTTTCGTTTTCTTGTTCACTTGTAGATTTTTCGTACGTTCTTATTCTTGGAATTTTTATTTTTTAAAATTCTTCAATAAAACGTAAAAGAAAAGTATAATGGCAAGAGATTCAGAAACCTCGACGAACGGAAATTCCAACGTTCAAGGATTAGGACTGCGGTGATCTACGAGGCTTAACACAACTATAAGTGAAGCGGCACCACCCCCACAGGGCACCACCGTGGCAACCACCATGGTGGCCACCATGGCGGCACAACCACGGCCCAAGCCGTGCTATTCAAGCTCACACGGGCCCAAGCCCAAGGCGAGATGGCCCGAGCCACTCAAGCCCAACGCGAACCCAACGTGTTGCCAAGCCAAGCCCTAGCCCACGTGCGCCACACGCCGAGCAGCCCACTTCCGTGGCCCAGCCTGCTCCCGTGGCCCAACCTGTTCCCGCAACCAAGTCTGCTCCCGTGACCCAGCCTGCTCCCGTGGCCTTCCAAGCAGCCCAAATCGGTCTAAGATTAGTTCAATCATCCCCGCTTCAAATTTTTGGGTCTACGATTAAACCAAGGGCATTTTCACAATATTTCTCCGCAGATTTGACATTTCCCAACTCAAATCTCTCTCCCGGAGTCTACCACACTTCCACTGCTCAAGGAGACGCATTCCTTCCAAGCTCGTCCAACCCAAATGGAGAACAACACTTGTCTCGACAAGTCATAGAATTGACGAGCGCCCTTGCGTAGCAGACGACCTTGGTGAATCACCTCTTGCAGGGCACTGAGATGCAACGTGCCCCAGACGAGGTGTCCCGAAGTAAGACAAGGGCAGACGAGGAACATTTCCAGCAACATCCCGGCAAGCAGCCACTCGACCAACCACGAACAGAGCGTTCGGGCAGTGTACACTCCCGATTGGGTCCCCAAGATAGCGTATACTCTCGTCTTAGCGCGCGGATGAGTGTGCATTCTCGACTAGGCCCACGAACAATCATACACTCACGGTTGGGGCAACACTTCGATAATCAACATGAACAACCTTCCAGGTGAAGTGTTCATTCCTAGCTAGGCCCCCAAGGAGCATCATCCACATCACATCAGAGTAGGCAGCACGACGGATAGAGAGAAGCAGTTACTCAATCCGGCTCAAGCTCAACCAGCAGCCTGCGAAGAATTCCCTCGCCTGCTAAGAACAAACCATATGCACCGCAGCCGCAGCATAGACGAGCCTAGCATGTAGAAGAGCAGCCTAGACCAGCAGATCAGGACTAGGGGCAGCTGAGAGCTCCGCTACCCCAACAAAGCCAAATTCAGGAAGAGGTAGAAAGGTTCTTAAACTAGCGATTGCGTGATTTCCAACGCAACGAAGTGGTCGATAAAACGCTACAACGGGACATGACCAACATGAGCAGGTTACCTTTTATGGACGAAATCAAGCAGGCAGAGCCTCCATGCAAGTTTAGCATGCCACATTTCATAACCTTCAAATAAGATGGAGATCCGGATAGGCACTTAAAGCATTACCAAAACACGATGGTCCTTTATCGGAACATTAATGCTCTTATGTGCAAGATATTCGCCACCACTTTATAAGGTGAGGCGCAAGATTGGTTTCACACCTAGCCACCACGATCCATCCAGAGTTTTGATGATCTTACTTTAGTTTTCACCAAAGAATACTCATCCTACCGCTCAATCAAGAAAAAATCCGACCACTTGTTCAACATGAAAAAGAACCCAAAAAAGTCGCACCACGACTATGTGAGGAGGTTCAAAGCAGAGAAGGCAAAGATAGTCAGATGCAACGACTCAATAGCTAGAGCAGCCTTCCAAAAAAGACTCCTAGCAGACCACCCATTGTTCAGAGAATTAATCATGAAAGAAGATCTAACTCTAGCATATTCTTTCGCTCTAGTAGAGAAACATGTACTTTGGGATGAGGTTCGCCAATGCACATTCAAGGCAAATCCGAGCGATCTTGAATATGAAGTCCATCACTACTCTAAAGGAGATTCAAGGTCTGACTGGACGAGCAACCACATCTGAAGCAGCAATAAGCTCTACCCTCATACGAGAAGAGCTGGGGGCCCAACTACACCTATATTCCACAGTTCAAAAGCTCTCATCGATGCAGAAAATAGCTACCAGAAATTCAAAAGCTAACTTTAGAGATAGTTATTGCAACCTGGAAGCTCAAATTATACCTTCAGATGCACGCAGTCATCCTCATGACGCACTATTCTGCCCAATATAGACGTGCAACAATAAAGGCATAGACACTAACAGATGCAAAGTTTTTTGACGAATGCAACAACTCAGCCCATAAGGCGCGCCAAGAGCAAACGAACACTAAAAGAACATAATCAGAAGTAAGTTTTGTCCTCATCAACCCAGAAGATTCTACATAGGAGCAACACATACCGGCAAGTTGAGTACCACCTCCTGCTGCGCGTCACACGGCCGCAGCCGACCCTTGCTCCATAATTCAGCTCTAGAGCGGCCCGATACCAGCAGTTGAGCATCTCTTGCTACGTGTAACATGGCCCTAGCTCCACGGCTCCCTACCGCGCCTTCACGCCTAGCCTAGGCGACGCAACAGAATAACCCAACGACACTCCGGAGGCAGCCGAGCACGCCTTAGCCATGCATGCTTCGCCTAATGGAGACTTCTGGCATTTGCATGTCGATGGCGCATCTAACTACAAAGGCTCGGAAGCAGGCATGGTCCTTGTCACCCCAGACGGTTCGATGCTCGAACAGGTGATTACTCTAGGCTTCAAGGCATCCAACAACGAAGCATAATACGAAGCTCTACTAGTAGGCCTCCGAATGGCAAAAGACTTAGCGATGAAAAAGCTTGCAATTCATTCTGATTCACAGCTAATCACCAGCTAGACTACTGGGGAGTACACAGTAAAACATCCAAGGATGGCGCAATACTTAGAGAAAGTACGCAAGCAACTTGAGGCATTTCAGACTTACACCTTCACTCAAGTTCCGCGGGTAGACAACGCCCATGCCGACACACTAGCCGGCCTAGGCTCCACCCTCGACCACCAACTCAAACGCATTATCTCAGTGGAATATCTAAATAAGCCATACATAGAGGCGAAGCCGGCAGCCAAAGTGTCACAGGTTAGTATAACTCTAAACTAGCAAAGTTCTATTATAGACTACCTAGTCAATGGCACACTCCCCACGGAAAGGTTGAAGTATAGAAAGCTCTAAATAAAGACAGTATGCTACTACATGTGGAATGGCATTCTCGCCCAAAGATCCTACACTGGACCATATCTCCACTGCCTAGCGCCTCCCGACGACCTAAAGGTTCTAAGCTCAATCCACTAAGGCGTTTATGGAAATCACTTCGGAGGCCGATCCTTAGCGCATAGGGCTTTTAACGTAGGCGACTACTGGCCTACCATGCATCAAGACGCTAAGGAGTTAGTGCAAAAGTGCGACTGCTGCCAACGCTACAACCTAGTACCAACACTGTCTGCCAGTGAGCTACATACACAGACAAGTCATTGGCCATTCATGCAGTGGGCAATTGACTTGGTAGGGCCAATGTCGCTCGCTACTGAAGGCAGAGGCATGATGTTTATGGCAATCGATTACTTCACCAAATGAGTAGAAGCAAAGCCCATGATAACCACGACATAGGCCGATATAGAGCGCTTCATATGGAAGAACATTATTTGCTAATTTGGCATCCCCAATCCATCGTCACTGACAACGACCCATAATTCGTGGGCAAAGATTTGACGAAGTTCTTCCAAAAGTATGGCATCAAGCAGCACATGTCCACACCGAGATATCCTCAAAGCAATGGGTAGGCCGAAGCATCTAACAAGACGATTCTCAACTACCTTAAGAAATCCTTCTCTGACAAGAAAGGAAAGTGACCAGACAAACTCCCCGAATGTCTATGGGCATATCGCACGACTAAATGACAAGCCACCGGTAAGACTCATTTTTCTTTGGCATTTGGTTCAGAAGTAATCATTCCTACCAAATGTCATCGTGCCAAGTATCAGCACTCTACTGCCAAGTGTTGAGCAGAATAGTAAAGAGATGGCCACAAGCTTAGATCTGGCAGAGGAGAAGCGCGAGCAAACCATCACCCATATTGCAGTCTACCAGCAACAGCTCATCTCCAACTGCAACAAAAGGGCCAAGATCCGGCAGTTCCAGCCCAAAGATCTAGTCCTAAGAAATGCCTTCATCACTGCCCGTAGAGAATGCTCCAAAAAGATGGATCCCATCTGGGAAGGTCCGTACAAGATCAGCAGAGTAGACGGCAAGAGTAGCTACACCCCTGCCACCATGAACGACAAAAAGATCGAATAGTAGTGAAACGCCTATAATCTGAGGAAGTACCATGCGTGACCTCCCACTACATCAAAGCCCAAAAACTCAAGCAGCTTGATGGGCACCACCTCGCAAGTCGAGGACTATCCAGTTGTTATGTAGTTCCTACCTTACAGCTAAGTTCTCGTTTGTTCTTTCGTTTTTCAATGAGAAATTCAGAAGTAATCTACAACTTGGCTCGGCTGCATGCTTTCAACAACTGATCATTCCTACACTTCAAAATAAGACCGCACCCTTCTTAAGGACTCATCGCATGAATTGCGCCCCCCGATGGACCAACCATACTCTTCAGTGCGAGAGGGTAAACAAATTCCCTGACATCCACATAAGTCTGCTCTCCAAGGCGGAAGGATAAACTTACACTCCAAATATCCAAACGTGGATGAGCCAAGTTGCCCTGGTATAACTAGATGCATGATGGCTTGGGCCGGGATTCCTAGAAGTAGCCACAATGGTCTTTTAAAAGGCTTAGCTAACTGAAGGATTTTGGGTCTCTTGGCCTAATTTGTAGGGAACTGGGCCTCAGAGACGGAGGAGGCACATTACGCAGTATGCCTTGTGGATGGCTGCCCAGGAACCCTAAAGCTGCTACCGAGTGCACTAAGGTAGCCTACGGTTTCTGAAAAACTGTCTACGGCTTACCCTTCGAGCAGTAAAGTTGCGCTAGACTTATACAACTGCACATTCTTGTGAAAGGTTAAACAAGCTAGTGTGCATATATGAAGCTTTATCCACTACCGACATGCTACGTAGTTGATAAACTTCACATCTACTAAGCGCAAAACGATCTACACCAAGTCCTAAAATGTTGTGATACTTGCTACGCAACCTACGAAATTGGAGAAAGCTAAGGTTAACAACCTAATGGTTACGCAGACTTGTCTGCTTCTGTAAGTAAGGCATCCGACTGCCAACCCTAGGGCTAACAACTTTGCAAAGTTCTACACCAACATCTACGGTTACGTAGACTACGCGGGCCTATCTGCTTATAGAAAAGTAGCCCACCTGCCACTGGTCTATAAAGTCTAAAGGTTAGGGCATGAACAAAAGAAGCGAAGATGGAGAAAAACGAAGGAAACAAGTTTATTAAATTTTTTTAGCTAAATTGATAAACAATTAGTAAAGACCGAAGGAGTTCAAGCAAAACAAAAACAACAAGGAAAACAAAAAAAATCCTAAAGGCTACCTAGAAGACTACTTCTTAGCAGCTTGGACATCCCATGACTACTCGGTCGTCACACCCTCAGCAGCTGCGACGCTCTTAGTAACAGCACCATCCGGTGCTTCACCCACAACTACCCCAGCCTGGGCACCAACCTCTCCGACTACTTCACCAATAGAAGACTCAAAAGTAAAGGCAAGCAACTCTTCCAGAGAAATAAATAAGGTTTCAAAGTCTTTCCCAGCAAACTCGAAGTTAGACGGCCTACCAAAGAGATGATTTACATAACCCAGCTTGTAAAAATCGGCATGACTCTGAACAAGCGAAGCCTCGAGCCCTTCAGCTACTCGTTCTCCTCGAGCAGACCAACACAGACGCGTTGCAGCTTATCCACTTATTTCTTCAAACTTTCGTTAATCTTCATCGTACCTTGGAATTCTAACACTTAAGGCTCAAGCCTATCAACAACCTTCTTGAAGTGGATTACTTGGTTGTAAGCAAGGATCAGTTCTTCATCCTTTGTGTAAGCAGCAGAGTGAAGCTCAGAGACGGCACGCTTAAGGTCTTGAATCTGAGGTATGTAACACCCAATCTCATTCTCTGCACTTTCATACTTTACTTAAATCACGTCAAGCCTAGTCTTCAAATCCACGATCTCTTGACGAGCAGTCTCAAGCTGCAAACAAATGGGGGCAGAAATATTAGACCCCTTCAAAGCAACGAGCTCATATTCCAACCTCTTGATCTTCTCGGCAGAAGAATAAGCTTCAGCTACCACAGCCTTTGTCACCTCCTTGGCAGCCTTGGTATCCTTTTGGTCAAGGAGCATAGACTCGGGTGCTAGCATAGCCATCTTCAGCATCATGGCAAGTAGGGCAGTCTTCCTATACTTTGTCGTATGCTTCGCAAAAGAACTTGGGCAAACGACCCCTCTAACGCCATCGACAAACTTGGCACAAGCGTCCATGTCTTCAAGTAGATCTGGTTTCAAAAGCACACAGATCTCAGCAGCCTCCCCAGAAGCAGGCTTAGTGGATTTCTCATAGTTACCCACGCGAACAATCTCCTCATTCCCAGCAGGTGAATCAGTCTCAGCAGCAGGAGAAGTGGGCCTTGGCGCCACTTTAGCAACAGAGTCCACCTTATCGCTCTTTATAATAGCAAGCCTCTCCAAAGGTGAACCGGACTTAGCTCCCAAATGACGTCTTGGTACAGACTTCGGCACTAGGGGCATGACATGACCTCTACGCTAAGCAATCCTATTAGCAATCGTACTAGCCATTCTCGACATGGAAAGCGCCACAGGCTCAGATCTAGCAGCCTCATTTTTCTTCCCATTGGAAGAAGTCATGTCAATCACAGGCATCTCAGCAGCAAGCAGACCCTCACGAGCAGCAGAGGAAATCTTCAATTTTTTCTCAACCGGCATCTCTTGAGCAGACGAGGAAGATCTTTTTTTTCCACCTTCATTCATAGTAAGCTCCACGACAATGATCAGACAAGCCAATGCATCCACCTTGATCCTTTTTACCTCTACTCTCAGAAGCAGCCCACCATTCTCCCAGCGAAGATGACTAAGCAGCCAACGTCATTCACAGTACTCAGCAAATGAGCTCAACCCATATTGGCTTTTCCCTCATTTTTTTCTCTCGGACCAACAGGCAAGAGCCTGCATGCCCAGCATTTCAGCAGCCCATGAGGTCCACGACCTCCTCATTGCTCTCAATCGCCAGCCTAGCCCGTGTCAGGTCCAAAAGCCTAAAAGAGATAAGCCATGTGGCTCGCCTAGCATTGCACCCCAGCGCCTTAATCCTCGACCCCAGTAACACAAGCTGCCCTTGGCTCTAGCCAAGCCGAGTAGCCTAAGCAGTGGTCCCTGCCATAACACCTCATTGGCCCATGCCGAGCCGACTCCTGGCCCCTGTCAGCCGACGTGCCACACCACCCCGACGGTTGCTCCACTACAGCTCTATCAAAGAAGAAGACAAGGAAAATTAAATTTTTCTTACCTCGATGCGGCGCGAAGAAGACAAAGAAAGCAATGAAAGACAGTCATTTGCATGGGCAAGTGTAGAAGATTGCTAAGGGAGAGAGAACAAATATCCTCTAGCTTTCTCTCTCTTGTGGGGTAGAATAAATTTCTCTCTAAAGTTGATTTAATCATATACTTAAGGTAGACTTAAATAGACTTTAGAAGTGGTTTATTTCCCTTTCCTAGAATGATCTAATTTCCAATTAAAGGGGGAATCTACATCAAAATATGAAACAATCCTATGTTTCCTAAAGTAAGAAGATCTCTACACCTACTGCCATTTCCTAGGAGCAGCCCAACAGGTGTGGGGGCATTTGTGGAGCCAAAAATAATCAAGAAAAATATGGAGGCGACACGTGGATTTTTGGGTTAAAAAGACAAGATTACCCTCGAGGCACACCGGGATTTCTACGCACAAGCAATGGGCGATCATCCCTAATCAAGTCAAAAGTGCCCAAAATAGGTATTTATTTAAAACCTATTTCATCCATCCTCATCAAATATTCTCTACAAGGTGACCCCCAAATCTTTCCTTTCAAATTATATTATTTATTATTCAATTAATTTATTAATTAGCTACAAATCATGAATCTCACCCAAAAAATCATCCAAGTGGCCTGTCCATCTCCTCCCAAAGGGGCCGGCCACACCCCTATGTAAACACCCTCATTTTCTCCAAAACCTAAGTTCTACACTCTTGCTAAATTCTCCAAACACTTTTCCCTCAAAATTCTAACTTTGGCATCGGAGGTTCTTCAGTCAAAGCCCCCCCATTCATCGTGGGCGCGTGAGACTCTTGGCCTTGACCTAAGGTGTTATTTGTTTTGTAGGTGCAATTTTGTCCAAGAACAAGGAGGAAGAAATTTGCATCCACAAGTATGTGAATACAATACCTTTACATTTTATTCACTTGGTGGTGCAGTCTTAATACATATTGCCTAAGTTATTAGAAATTTAAATTAGCTCATACAAACACATCATTAGGGTCATCTAAATAATTTGACCATTTGTGTGACCACTCTAATGCATGAATTCCTTCTTTGTGAGAAATATCGTCCAGAAGACGTAGTCAGGCCAATCCACCCATATGTATATGCATTGCATCAAGAAGAGAACATGTACTTATATGTTGACATTTCATGTAAAAAGTGAATATTTGTGTCTCCTAACAGTCAATATTCATCTAGGTTTGTAACCGAACTCTTTCTATCAATTCTAAATTTCTCACTACAGTTTCGATTTTCATGGGTTAAAAACTGAGAATCTTGTTATTTTCTAACTGAATCTAATTTTATCACGGGCGCTATGCATCCATAAACATCACTTTACATATGTTTCATGAATGAGTAAATGATAATGGTATTAATGTTAAACAATGAATTACCGTGAACGGTCACCATTACAATAAGGAAACTCAAACACACCCATAATGCAAGCAAAACTCATACGCAGAGGAATACAAAAGTTTATCTAATACAGTATCATGTATATTTTCCACAAAAAATTGTACTCGGCTTTCAAAATTACATCCATATAATATTTCAATATTAGTTCAGCAACTTTTAAATGTAAAGATTGGGAGAATGCTTACCAAATCGTTCTTGAAGGTCAGCGATTTTAAGGGTTTGTGGGTTTAAGATGTAAAAGAGGGAGTGCGTGTTCCTCATCCAGCAAGATTCTCAGTCTCTCATTAAAATGTTCATAAACCCAGTTGAAAATAAGCCCATTCACCTGTAAAATGTCTCCCTTGTAATTGAACCTATGTATTGATGGAGTCAAGAGTCATCCACAAATGCTTCTCTCCAGCATTTGAACTAGTCCAACCGCAACTGATCTCAGAAAATATACGTTTGAAAATTCAAGGAATCAAGAACTAAAGATGAAAGAAAATACAAATCGAATTTGATAAATTGTGAGACCTTTAAATGCTGATTGATTGACCTACCCAGGGTTGCATATGACGTCTTCATTGGCTTTTTGTAACATCTCTCGGGGTAGTTACATTTTACGTTTCAACAATCGTTCTTCGTTTGTTGGCAATGTGAAGGTCTCATTTGAAGTTTTCCTTACTGAAACAATCTCTGCACATTTGAAAACCTTACATTACTATCCAATTCAAAAGAAACCAACAATCCCACTAAAAAATAAAAATCTCCTTTCCCCCTCCAATCTACTATTGATATACTGATAAGTATAATCAAACACACACACTCATTCCTTCATGCCTGATGATATTCAATGCAACAGACAATTGCACACTCATTCCACGACCGTGTCGAAGAAGAAGTAATCTTCATCCCTACTTTTGCAAGTCAAGGGGTGGGAGTAGACAAATTTTGTTTTGAAAGGAATCAAATTTCATGCCCGCATAAAACCGCATATAATATGAAGAATCTACCCAAAGTTAAATTAGATTGAGAAAAACCTAAAAACTGAAAAGGTAAATTAGATTGAGATTTACCCAAAGTTACTCAAACCTTTGAACTTTGGAGCCTAATAGAATCGTCTTGACCCCATAACAAAAAGGAGAGAGAAAGAATAAGAAAACTGAAATAAAAAGAACCAAGATTTCACAGAAGATGGATATGAATGGTTGGCAAAAGCTTTTTGAGTCAAGAATCTCACCAAATTGATCCAAATAGCATCGCATGTCTCTCTCTGTGTTTCCAAATAGCAGTTTGAAAAATGAACGGTGTTCGTGGCAATGGTTGTGGAGAAAACTGTTTGGAAAGTTAGTGGAGATGGAGTTGGTAGTTTGCAGAACGTGGAGGTTGTTGAATCTCATGTTCTCGGAGCTCGTTGAACTCTCCATTTTGATGCTTTAATCTATTTTTCAGTTATAGGTTTTTTACCAATTTGTCCTCAATTTTGAATTTTTTTTTTAGTCTTACTATGAAGAAAACGAAGGAGCATTTTAGGGGTTTCCGAATGTTTCACCGTTTTTGTCTTCTGGCTTTATATATATATATATATATATATATATATATATATATATATAGATGAAGGCAAAAGCCTTTTGAGTCAAGAATCTCACCAAATTGATCCAAATAGCATCACATGTCTCTCTCTGTGTTTCCAAATAGCAGTTCAAAAACTGAACAGTGTTCGTAGCAATGGTTGTGTAGAAAACTATTTGGAAAGTTAGTGGAGATGGTGTTGGTAGTTTGCAGAATGCGGAGGTTGTTGAATCCCACGTTCACCGAGCTCGTTGAACTCTCCTTTTTTATGCTTTAATCTATTTTTCAGTTATAGGTTTTCTTACTAGTTTGTCCTCGATTTTGGAATTTTTTTTTAGTCTTGTTATGAAGAAAACGAAGGGGTATTTTTAGGGATTTTCAAATGTTTCATCGTTTTGCCTTTTGGCTTTATATATATATTAAAATAAACGAATAAACAATTATCTGTTTATATTAAAATAAATAGGTACCTGTTTATAACTGCAGTTAATATCTATAACCACATATTTAAATTTTACAGATAAACAGAAAAAACCAATAACCGTTTATTTATCTAAACGATTACTCATAACCCTAACTGTTTTAAATGGACGAGTAACCGAAGTTAATTTGTCCATCCCTACTTTCCCCATTCTTTCTCTGCAGCCGCTTGACCAAAATGCTCAAGGTCTCACCCACACCACCCTCTCCAACACCCACCACAACCACCGTCTCTCCCCCATCCTCTTCTCTCTCACCCTCCCCCGCCTCAACTCCCTCCCCCCCCCCCCCCCCCAAAACAAACTCTCATCACCTCGCACTCTTCCACCCCTACCATAATTCCACAACCGCCACGCGCCAGACAAAGAGACCTCGACTCCGTTCTGCTCCTCCTCTTACTCTGCGAAGTACACCAGCACAACCCGCAAGGGCTGCAAACAACACCATCCCTTGGTTCGTTCCCCACACTGTCACAATATTCCTTGGAGTTTCATGGTATTATCGGTACAAAACTTGGATTCCTAATGAATGCCATTTCCAGGAATCCAAATACCTCCTCTCACCCAAGGAATTGAATTCCTCATTTTATGCGGGTCTCACTAGTTTTTTTATTCCATGGATCTCTTATACCTTCATGGAAGAAGTATTTCAACAACCTTGTACTTTCTCATAGACCATCATGGAAGAAGTATTCCAACAACCTTGTACTCTCCCTCCCTCCCTCCCTCCCCCCACATTCTTGCAGTACTAGCTATGGTAAGGATCTTGAGTGGTGTAGTTTCTTTCCTGAAAACACCGGTCTCCCTCCCTCCCCCATTCTTGCAGTACTAGCTATGGTAAGGATCTTGAGTGGTGTAGTTTCTTTCCTGAAAACACCCGGCTTTGGAGAGACTGACGAAGTGAAAGGACCGTTAAAGACTCGAATGTTCATTTATTTTCGCTTGGATTATATGGAGAGGCCCAAATGAATAGACTAAGCCCAAGTAAGGTGGCCCAAATGAATAGACTAAGCCCAAGTAAGGCCCAATGTTTGAAGAGGGATGCTACGGGCTCTACGCTATCACACACAAACACGACTGACACTAGCATTCTTCTTCTTATAATTCACGCGTCCAATTACCTTTCAAGTGAACATCACTCATTTCCTTGCACAAGAATATCATTTTCCATGTAAATAGTGTAGTTAGTTGACTCATTTTGGTAAGGGTTAAATATGAAATTGATTTTGACCTATTTCGACTCAATAGTTTTCAATTTTGGAACACTCAAACCAAATTCGACATTCGAAATTCTAAAATTTGAAATTCCAAATGTTTTTATAACATAATTGAAATTTATCTTAAGATACGGAAAGCTTTGAAATTCTAATACACACACATTGGTGTCTTCAAGCTTAAACCACCCAAAATAACTGGCTCTATGTTGAAGTATTATTTCAAAGCGATACTCTACTTATCCTTCTCTTATAAAGCGGCTTTATTCATATTTTCAATATGAACTTTTAATTTTGACCTTTCAAATTGTTGGACATATTCAAGAATTCAAGTTATTATTTAAATTATTTTGAAATATAACATTCAGAAATTTTCCAAAAATTATGATTTTTCCAAAATTGGAATGTATGTTGCAATTAAAATTCATTGGATGGAATTGGAAAAAAATTCTCATTCCAAAGATATTTTGGATTAATACTGGAACCTTGATTCCGATTCAATTCAACCGAAACTTAGACCTAACTTACCCCAAGAGTTAGTCACATAAATATATGAAGGAAAATTAGAACTCACATTATCTATCTTTACACCTATGACCATCTTTAGCCTTTAGGTTAAAACCTAAAATTTAGGTTTTAAACTAACCCAAACCCTCCAACTATGTGCCCTCAAATAAGTTTTGGGGTTAAAACCTAAATTTTAGGTTTTAGGTTTCAACCCAAATTTACCCAAATTTTAGGTTTTAACCCAAAACTTATAAAAATATAAGTTTTGGGTTAAAACCTTAAATTTGGACAAATTAACCCCAAAAAGTAGCCAAACCTATTTTTGTGGCCGATTTTTGGGTGTGGACACGCTAGAAAGAGCCTAGACTCAGCCCAAACCACATGCGCCACACTCTGCACGCATGCTGGAACAACAAGCCCGACAAGCCTGGGACATGTTGTCGGCTAACGGCTAGTTTTGTAGTCTTGTGGTTGAAATTAATGGACCATTGGTTGATCCAATGGTCTAAGTTCAAATTTTCTTTTTTGATCTAATTTATAAATTTATTAAATCCAACAGCTGAGATGATCAAATCTAATGGTAAAAACAAAATTAACGGCCCAAATTAAATCCAAGGGCTAAAACAATTTAAAAAATTATTTAAACCAAAAACTCTATAAATACCTATGTATTTGTTCAAACATTCACATAAAAATCACTTTTCTCATACAATTCTTCCATTTTTTTCTTTCTACCCAATTCCAAAACTATTTCTTCCTATTTCCAAATTTTTCAAGATGGCAAGATTCAAGAAAGACTAACACATGTTTCATGAGTTACATGAAACACATGTTTTGTGGGGTCAGTTTTGTAATTTTATAATATTTATTGGAAGCTTTTTAGGTGAAATTGTCACATCCCCGCCCGGGCCCTCACCACATCCCTAACATGACTCCACCGTAGCACGATATTGTCCGTTTTGGGCCCCGACCACGCCCTCACGGTTTTGTTTCTGGGAACTCACACGAGAACTTCCCAGTGGGTCACTCATCATGGGAGTGCTCTCGCGCGCTACTCGCTTAACTTCAGAGTTTCGATGGAACCCAAAGGCAGTGAGCTACCAAAAGGTCTTGCGCTAGGTAGAGATGGGAATATACATATAAGGCTCACAAGATCCACTCCCCTGGGCAATGTGGGATCTCACAATCCACCCCCCTTAAGGGTCCGACGTCCTCGTCGACACACATGCACCAAACGGCAGAGTGGCTCTGATACCAAATTGTCACATCCGCTGCCCAGGCCCCCACCACATCCCAAGCACGCCTCCGCCGTAGCACGATATTATCCGTTTTGAGCCTCGACCACACCCTCACGGTTTTGTTTCTGGGAACTCACACAAGAACTTCCCAGTGGGTCACCCATCATGGGAGTGCTCTCACGCGCTACTCGCTTAACTTCGGATTTCCGATGGAACCCGAAGCCAGTGAGCTCCCAAAAGGCCTCGCGCTAGGTAGAGATGGGAATATACATATAAGGCTCATAGGATCCACTCCCCTGGGCGATGTGGGATCTCACAAAAAATGTTCATAAAAATAAATTAAAATAGTCTACATAATTTTTATTTTTTTTCAAAAGTTTACTTTATAAAAATTTAGCCTAAATTCATTCCTTAATAATTTCGAACGAAAATTTTAACTTAGCACCATTTGAGGAAAAAAAAAATAGTTTTTGGATTAAAACTTAAATTTTTTTAATTAAAAAGTTTAGCTTTTAACCCAAAATTTGAAGATGGTCTAATTAATAAATTTTTCCTAATAAAGTACCAAATATGCCCTTAGATGAACGGAAAAAAAAATATATTAGAACACATATGTTATCTTAACGGGTTGTTTTCGTGTGACACATGTTATCTTAACAGGTCGTGTCGTGTCACACCCGTTATCTTAACGGGTCCTTAACAGGTCCGGTCACTTTACCCGCAGACCTGTTATAACTCGTTATGACCCGTTAAGAAAAAAAAAATTCTTAAATTTGCACATACCACACATTGCCACATACATATTACTTCAAAACATTAAAACACATTTGTCGTTTAAGTACTACATCTACACTTGAAAATAAGAGCCTAATAAACAAACATTTATACACTACTAGTCTATTACAAAATATTAAATGTGCAAGGATATGCAAAATGAAAGAGTTTTTGTTTTCAAGGTTGTGAAGCCTTTCTCAAAAGTTTAAACCTTGCCAATGGAACTCAAAGCTTGCATGTTATTCCTTTTACAAAATCCTCAATTTTCATCGATCATCATGACATAAGATTTTGTGGTATCCACTAGTGTAAATATTTTAAATTGAAGATCGAATTCATTCATTGTAAGGGTCAAGGAGTGTAGCTGTAAAAAATCATCAAAATCGGAGTTAAAAATAACCGTTAAATCGTGATTTTTCGTTGATAATCGTCGAAAAGTTTTGTCCTGTTGCTTGATCTCTGAATATTTGTTTTTTGCGATTTTTGGCGTATGCGATCTTGAAGCATATACAAACAAGTTTGACGGTTAGATCGTTGAAATGAGTTTTGTAGAATGCGTATCCCATCAAAACAATAGATTCACTAACACTTAGTTTATTTATACTTTAATTAAAACATAAGATTTTGTGGTATCTACTAGTGTAAATATTTTAAATTGAAGATCGAGTTCATTCATTGTATTCATATAGGGTCAATGACTGTAGCTGTAAAAAATTATCAAAATCGGAGTTAAAATAACCGTTAAATCATGATTTTTCGTTGATAACCGTTAAAAAGTTTTGTCCCGTTACTTGATCTCTGAATGTTTGTTTTTTGCAATTATTTGCTTATGCGATTTCGAAGCATATACAAACAAGTTTGACGATTGGATCGTTGAAATTAGTTTCGTAGAATTCGTATCTTATCAAGTTCAATGGTATATATATATTTATTAAGTAGATTTAAATTTATTTATTTTGTACGTATAACACTTAAGAAATTGAATGGTATGTATATTTAAGCCGATCCAATGGTCACCAATTTTTAATATTTAATTTAATATATATATATATAATTATTATAGTTTTTAGGGGTATAAAATTGTTAAATTAATATATATAATTATTATAATATTTTTTTAGGGTTATAAAATTATAAAATTAATATTTTGCTTATCGTGTATACCCGAACCAACTCATTATCTTAATGCTTGTCGGGTTACCCGATAAAGATCCGATTCGTTATCAGGTCGACCCGAACACCTGTTAATTTCGTGTCGTGTCGTGTCGTGTCGTGTTATCGGATCGTGTCAGAAATTGCCAGTGAACCCAAACCCAAACGCACTGCTACTCTCCTCTCTCTCTCTCTCTCTCTCTCTCTCGTTAGGTTAACTTTTTCGGTGCCTATTAATTTGAAGTATTTTGTTTTCATTATCAACGAAGTGGGATTAAACGTCAAAAGTTTGAAGCTTGGGGAATAAACAACCAATGAGGGTATTAAAATGGAACCTACAGGTTCCAACCGATGGGCCGACGGGGAAAGAGAGAGAGTCGGAGTCGGTGAGGAAGGGAGTTGATGGAGGAACATACAGCGAATTCATTGTCGACAGCGAAGCCGACCGAGCACTGCAGTTCCCATTCGACTTAGGGCTGGTTTGGTATTGTTGTGCTTTGAAAAAAAAACTGATTCTGCTATACTGTGAAAATAAACTCATTTTTACTGCTTCACGTTTTCAGTTTTTTTTCATCCAAAACTGTGAAAATAAGTTGTTTTTAAGTGTTTACTAAACACTTTTTTGGGCTCAGCTTTTTTTTATGCTCACTTTTTATAAAAGCATCTCAGTACCAAACTAGTACTTAAGGGGAAAGAGAAAAGGAGGAGAAAAAGAAACAAAAAGTGGAGGATGGTGGCTGTCGATGACATCCAAGAGAAGTGTTTTGGTTCATCGCGAAAATGGGGAGTGAGTGTAAAGATAAACAACATAAGTTGTAATCAATATATACAGTGATCGAATTTAAGGTTTGGTCAATGACAGATTTTGAATTATGTTCCAAGTTGTTAGATTGGTATAATTTACAGCACCACCTCATTAGTATATATTTCTTGCCCCCTTTTTTCAAAAAACACAATCTGCCAAGAACAATAATCAGTATACAAATCTATTTCAAACCCTTTGGTGGGAACGTTGATTTGGTACAATTTTGTTAGTCGTCCGATTCTGATTTGCCTTCTCATCACCGACCGCCAGCTTTGCTAGCTCTTCAACTTCACTAACCATGCCTTCAACCCTAGCAACAATCTCAATCAGCAGAGAAGCTAAAGTCACAAGTGGAATTATGTCCATGAGAGCAGTTGCTTCTGCTTCTGCTTTTGTGGTGGTGTTGTTTTCGGGGCATTCGGGTGCTTGTAGAAGCGGCTGTGGGCTAATGAATAAGTTCGGAAGAGATTTCAAGTCCTCTTGGAGTTCCAAAACTGCATTGTTCATTTCTCCAACTAGGAGATCTATTGCAGATGATTTCTTCATTGTTTTCATAGTCCTTGCTAGGTCTTTTATCACCATTGAGGAGTGTGAGCTTACTTTTATGGCAATGTTGCTGATATGCTTCTTTGTGAGCTCAGATACCTGTAAATTCATATGAAAGTGATTCAATTTGAGTATTTTTGCGCTAATAAATTAGATAACTAACTAAAAGCGCTTTTGACAACGTCTGATAGAAAAAGTTAAAAAAACTCTTTTATGGTTTGGTTATATGTGCACCTAGAAGTGTCTTCATGGAAAAACACTTAGCAAATTCTTCTTCATGAAGCATGAAGCAGTTCAAGTGTTTTTCTAGAAAGCAATTTTAATTAGAAACTTGATTGGTTTCTAATAAAAGTGCTTTTAGTAGACTGCAGAATTTGGAGTTACCTCATTTTCAAAACTGACACAACCGTTGAGCGCCTCAATGCAATAAGCACAGTTGCGCATTGATGCCCCGATTTTGAGGTATTGCTTCCATGGATGCCGGAAGTTGAATCGGCCGTGCGCCGGCTCCCATCTAGCAAAATTCGCCTATAAAACAGACAATTAATGGCACTGTTAGAGACCGATTATTCTCTTTTTCAAAAAATAATCACAACGATACAAGAGAATTTATTGAATAAAAAATGAAAGTTACACCATAAATTATTATGTTTCTGTTACAATACCATGGATTCTTCTGTTGCCTTTGAACCCAAAACACATTTGTAGCCAAGCAATTTCTTGTCAGATTCTTTGTCACTACCAGCAAAGCCTCCACTATCATTGAAATAATCTGCCACACAACCTGAAGAGTATAGTGGGACATTTTATACTGTCAGCAAAACTGTCCTAGGACAACAAACACAAGTTGGGATTAAATTGTCCTAAACTAGTTGGGATTGGATTAAATTTTGTACCGTCTAAGGAATTGGCAAGCTTGTCCATGTTCCCAGTGATGAGCATGTGGAGTTGCTCCCCAGCCCAAATGGGGCAAATGATCATGGTTATGACAATGCACAAGCAAGTTCCAATGATGATGGTCGACATTCTTTGGGTGGCCAGGTCGAATAACTCATCCACCCGGTAACCCGACACTGAAACTAAGCTGAATGTGAGGATGAAGATCATTGCACCATAATCAAATCGGGCTTTCACCGAGGGTATAAATCTCGAGAAGGTTGCTGCAGAAGCTGAAGAAAAAAGAATAACAATATCAGTAACACATTAAACTTATGTGTACTATTTATAGCTATTACAAAATAAAATGAGATTAATAAGACTACTACATACCTAATAAGAAAACTGAAAATCCAATGATGAAAGGCTCAAAATCTTTCCTGGATCGATCAGCAATCCAATGGATGCCGATGGCAAGAAATCCAGCAAGAAGAGTTCCACAAATTCTGTTTATACTTTTAGATAATGTTGCACCTGCATGCACATAAACAAGTAAATAATGGGTGCTTTTCGGCTTGTGACCTCAACTGAGGAGTTAATATCGCACTAATAGATCGTGTAAAAAAACAAATGAGAAAAATTATTTGTAACTTACCAACAGTATTTTCAAAGACAACCACAACTGTCATAACTGCCCACATGGCATTTCCTCCCACACCTTCATATAGAGGTCTCATGTAGTAAAAGAGTGAGACAGCTGTGAGGGCCATCCCAACTTTGACGCCATGGATCACTTTTCTGGGCTCATTGTGCCCCAAGTCCCAAGCTTTCTTCAGAAAGTCACATACTTTCATAACCAACCCTACAACCAGGCCCTTTAAGGCAAGCCAGGCTATGCCAGGGCACCCTCGTGCCTCGGTGGGAGCCAAACTTTCAGATGACCCGTCGGCCATTTTTATCCTCCACTCCATTGCGCCGGTCGCTTCCTTCTTTTGAGCCATTTTTTTTTTTAAAACGAAAATAGAGAATTAGACGAGAAGAACTATACGACAGGTGGTCCTCAGGGTCATGTAGAGGAAAGGATTGTTGGTGAGGAAAGCTGACGGACTATTGAAGTATATATAAGGGAATTTGGTTTCTCATAGTGGTGAAATAAACAAATGAGCTTGCTAGTAATGATGCAAAGAATAAACAAAAATTTTCCAATAGCATGGCAATGTCAGCAGCTAAAGGCCAATGCAATTCTTGTTTTTTGCATGTTGGGTAGGTCAGGTTGGAACTCAAGGACACATGTTGAACTTTCATTAATTCCATTCTCTGTTCATTCAAAATAGGTAAAAACTCATTTCAAGCTTCCGTCCGACTATGGAACGAACGTTCGTTAATGTGCCGGCATCCTCATAATTAACAAAATATATTTTATGTTATCATACATTTTCGACTGTATCTATACAAAGGCAACTACGCATACATCATGCATTTAGAGAAGTCATGTTTCAAGCTTATAATCCCGTTGTTTCTTACACCTGTATCAATTGGTCATTTTCACTTCAAAAATCACCAACAGGACAGTGTTCAATCCTGAAATGCAACGTTTTTTATAATGCAATTTATGTATGTGTTACGTGTACTGCATAAACTCTTAACCTACGTACAACTGTGATGGGATATTTGGTAACTGGAAATTTACCAAACGTTATTAGATAACCAATTTGATTTAGTAATCAAACAGCATACAGATGATTTATTTTTATTTTTTAAGAAAACCTCGGTGGTGCGAGGTGCATATAGATGATTTTACTGAATATCTAATTTGTTGAAAAACGTGTGGTTCTTCATTTGAAGGAAATTCTACAAATACGCTGGTAATTAAACCTTCCAATTTTTCCTTAATGCCAGAGAGAGTGTGTGTGTCATGGACTTAAAAACCAAACCTTGATGATCTTGGTGACATATTTGTGTCTAAAATTCATCAAAAGTGATAACATCAGCGCACTATCAAGTGATCAAATCAATATCTAATATTATGCCAAAGATAAGATAATTAGGAACTAGCACTCAACACATATTTATGATATTATGATATCATGGCATCATGGAAGAACTATTTCAACAATCTTGCACTCTCTTTCTCTCTTGCTCCATTCCTGTAGTCCTATGGTAAGGATCTTGAGTGGTATAGTTTCTTTCCGAAAACACCTGGTGCCGTACAGCTTAACAAGTTTTTCTTTCTTACAAACAAATCATAGTCAAACTACAAGTTATTTGTTAATATGTTTCAGCTTGTGATTCGCAACTAGAAAAATAACTCATTAACTGTAAGGAACCATGTTTCTTTCCCTCTTCTGTAGCAGTAAAGAAAATTTGTTTTGAGTCCTTTAAAGGGAAAAAAACAATAGAGTCTTAGCCCTTATTTCTTTCCCACCCCCCCCCCCCCCCCAACCATAACCCCTCACCCCCCCCCCCCCCCCCCTCTTTTTTTTAAGACCAAACCTCCATGCCCCTATTTGTCACAGTTGCTTAAACTACTCCAGTTGTTTCACATAGAGAGGACAAAACTTGAATTCCATTCAATCATAGTGGAGTCCAATATGGTACTAGAAATGTTAATATATGATTTTGATTGATTAGAAATTGAAGGTAAAATTAGGTCATGACTGTGAACAAGTAAAGTTGTGGGGGCATTAGATTTTTGGAGAGGATTTAAAACTTAGGGGCTGCATGAATTTGATTGTCTGTCGCTGATTTCACTTGAATGGAAAGAGCACTTATCTCATCCTCCTTAGTTCTTTCCACAGCTGCATGCACTGATTTGAGAGGCCAATTCAACTATCAAAAAGCATACATACATACTTTTGTTCCCACAATTTTCAGATTGATTATCGTGTAATTTAATATGATTACGTGTATTAATTAGCACTATACTTTACCGAAATATGATGTAGACATGTCAAACCCAAGGTTTTCAACCCCTTATGTAAATAAAAAAACATCTCAAAGTCTGGTTCTTTGTTTTTCTTTTTTTTGAGAAAAAGTTTGGTTCCTTTTAGCTTATATTTTAATGTGGTGATAACTTTCTTTGATAGTAATCAAAACATGGTATATAGAACATAGAACTCAAAACTAATTAGTAATAGATGGAGACGTATACAAACGAAGACGTTATACATATTGCTACTTGGTCACACTCATGATATATATAACGTCTTCGTAGATGGATCACGCATTCCAAAATAGTTATACATATTGCCCGGTATACAAACGAAGACCTTGCATGTGACCAAGTAAAGTTGTGGTGGATCACACAAAGATGGAGACGTATACAAACGAAGACGTTATACTTGTTCCACGTGAGAAATGTCGAGAGTGAATCACACATTGATGAGAGAAGGACATTGCATGTACTCATATGTAGTTGGGCTACTCTCCATATTGCCAATTGATTTTATGGTGGATCCTCAACTTTCTTTAGGGTATTAGAGCAAGTTGTCCCACATGTGAACCTCAACCGATACACATGCTCCACGTCACCCAAGTTGTCCACGCGTTAGACTTCAAAATTCGCCACATGTGAGGGCATGTGTTGAGAGAATCACACATTGATGAGAGCAGGACCTTGCATGTACTTATAAATAGTTGAACTACTCCCCATATTGCCAATTGATCTTATGATCCACCCTACTGTCAACAACAATCATCTTTTTTTCTTATGTTTTATGTAGGAACTTGTTATAATCAGCAATTCAAAACAATTATATTATATTATTTGTTTCCTTCAATTTGCATAATGGAGTGTATGATAACTATTTTGGAATGCAATAATAGTTCCCTCTATAGATGGCATATATGCCGGGCAACATATGAAGATCCTTGGTGCCTTCAGAGATAAGAAACAATAACCAGTTACTGTCAAAAACTTTGTTGACCAGATTAAACTGTCAAGTACATGCCTGGTAAGAAAGCTTCTTTTGCTTTCCATGAAGACAACATAGAGGGTAATGATTAATGAAGGATTAGGTGAGTAAAATTACACACTAGGGTCGGGTCATCAGACAACTACAGCTGCTTGAATGTGGTACTTCATAGAATCATTTATATGCTCCCTATTCTTAGTTGTAATGTTCAATTAATTTCTTGTAGTGTTTGCATTGAGTTGATAAATCTTTTCCATTCCTAAGCAAACATGTGTGAGAATGTGAGGACAAAGTTCACATCGATGATGGACCAAACCTGCAAGGGCTTATAAGGATCAGTTAGGCTACGCACCTTCACGTGTGGTGAATTTTCAAACCTAACACATGAACAACACCACCGGGCGACGTGAAGCACATGTGGCCATTGGCCGTTGAGCTTTAGGCACGGGACAACATGCTCTGATACCATGAAGAAGTTGAGGTTCCACCATAAAACCAATTGACAATATGGTACTGCCTAATTACTTATAAGCACATACAAGATTCATTTATTCTTCGATGTGGAATTCATACTCTCAACAATGTAAACTTCCATGAAAATGACTTGCCAATTATGCAGGGTTTTTCCTTGGGGTATTTTTCTCTTCCAACTTTATTTAATTAATTTATCAGCTTTCCTACGATGTAATCATGTACGATACCATGATTTGCCAATAGTTTCTATATAACAATAGTCTAGAACGATAATTCGTTGCTAGAACCGACGTAAATCTTGCCTAACTTCAACTGTATCAGACGGAAGTACCTAATTCCACATATTTTGGCCTTGCAAAATTTAGTGCATGATGATCGACGATCACTATGGTGTATCGTGTGTATATATTAGGTCTTCTTTCAGATATGGATTCTGAAGTCTTGATATTACTAAATTTTAATGCGAAGGTATGCTTTCTTGCTTTATGTATAATGTATGTAATATTCAGACGATGAATTGTAACATTTTATATAAATTGAGACTGACGTGATGTCAATTGCTTGACAAAAGAAAATTTTCCTTCAATATGTATCGCATACAACGAATCTAAAGATTTTCGGGTAATTTTGTTGTCATTGTAGAGAGAGAACGAATTGATGACATTTCTTGCCCTTTTGCAGATGTGTCTGATCCAAGTTTTCCATTTTTCTTGTGAATTTTTTTTTCTAGCTAGTTTAGTTATGTGGTTTGTTTTGTGTCAGAGTTTGTAGATGCTTGTGTTTTCCTGTGGTGTTGTGTCTGTTATCTCACAGTCTATCATTCTCTTTGTTTTGTATATATGTCAAGATGGCGATGTTTACATCAAGGTAATGGATGAGTTAACAGGACATATTCAAGATGATATTCTTTGGTGTATGCTTTTCGCAGACGATATAATGTGGATAGATGAAACTCAGGAAGGTGTAAATACGAAGCTTAACCTTTGGAGATAAGTGTTGGAATCTAAAGATCTTCGCCTAAGTCGGTCAAAGACAGAGTATATGGAGTGCAAGTTCAATGCAAACAGAAGCTCAAATGAGTTAAGAGTGAGGATTGGAGATCAGAAAGTACCAAAGAACGACCGTTTTCGCTACCTAGGATCTATCTTGCAAAAAAGCGGAGAGTTGGGTGAAGATCTCAACCATGAAATACAAGCTAGATGGATGAAGTAGAAGAATGCATCCGGCGTGTTGTGTAACCATCGTATGCCACTGAAGCTCAAGGGAAAATTTTATAGGACGGCAATAAGGCCGGCAATGCTTTATGGCACGGAATGTTGGGCAGTGAAGCATCAACACGTACATAAAATAGGTGTAGCAGATATGAGAATGTTTCATTGGATGTGTGGGCACACAAGAAATGATAAGATTAGGAATGAGGATATCCGAGGTAAAGTATGAGTAGCCGAAATTGAAGGAAATATGAGAGAAAATCGGTTACGGTGGTTTGGACATGTGAAACGAAGGCCTAACACTCCGATTAGAAGATGCGATTACGGAACAGAGGTTTATGGTCAAAGGGATAGAGGAAGACTTAGGAAGACTTTGGAAGAGACTAAGAAAAGACTTAAGAGTACTTGGATCTAACGAAAAATATGATACAGAACCGAACGCAATGACGTTATAGGATTCATATAGCCGACCCCACTTAGTGGGAAAATACTTTGTTGTTGTTGTCGTCGTCGTCAAGATGGCGATGTTTCAAACTAATCATGTACTATGGAGAAGTTAAGTAAAACACGTGGCGACATGTTGTTCATGCTGCGGTGGGGGGGAGGGATTCAACATTCCATGACTACTGTACCAAATTAAGCCACAACAGAAAGGCTAAAAACAAATCAGTGGTTAGCCTATTACCAACTGGTTTAAATTCTCAGCAGGTTGAAAATATAAACATGTAAAAAAATCCCAAATACAAAGAGGGGATAACTTCACTTTCACCATGCCTTGCACACCCTTTTCTTATTGGGAACTAAGTAAGCAGTAAAAAGAGCAAACCTGCAATTTTTGCGGGAACATTCCTAGTCTCTACTAACAATATGCACACTTCACACCGACTTCCGGGGCTCAACCACCAATCTCATTCTCTCGTTGTTTATGGTTTCCTCCGTTGCCGGATACACCTATCACATCAGGTCCTCACAGGTCAATGCTTAAGGTATATCTGACCCTCACAGGTCAGAGCAGTCAGTAAGCTAAACATCTCAAATCAAGCTGACCGGAGGCGGCAAGCTTTGTTGCTGACAACTATCCAATATAGGAGGAACCCCACCATCATCTACATTACTTAGCCGATTAGTTGGATCAACCGCGCCCGTAGTTGTTTGTTGTAGAAACCGGACAAGGGACCAGAATACATCTAGCCTTGTTATATGCCTAGTTGCCTGTTCCAAAATTTCGGATTAAGATATTTAGAAGAAAGTAAAATAACGAATGTCCCCCGGACTTTTCATTTTTCTTATGGGAGAAATTATCTAAGATCCTTAATGTAAATATTTCAATTTAGGTTTTTACCTCAACTATAAATCTTGCCCATATCTTATCTTCTCGGCTTTCCATCACCCCCTTCAAGATATTTAAACCAAAGCCGCAGATTATGTCTGCTATCTCAAGAAAGAAACCTTGTTCCTCACAAAGCATCTGCAACAGAAGTAGATATTGAAGTCAGGAGGGTTCAAATAATTAAGGTTGACATAAGACTAGGAGGGAACTCTTTCTTTTTTGTATGCCTTTCGCTTACCTCGATAAGCATTTCGCCTGGCTGATCAAGGTCCTCGACTATTATAGGGCAAACCACTGTTTGACCCTCAACTGCTAATGCCCGTGTATTACCACCACATTTGGTGCTGTTGTCTTTTAGAACCACTCCATTCTCCTCGCCAATCAGCTGTAAATCCATACAAAATATTGTCACATTAGTTCATAAAATATAAAACATTTTGGGCTTGTCCTGCATATATACATAACAGAAATAACCAAACCAACTGACCTTTGGCTCATGAGTCTGTTTAAGCTTATCTGCGTATTTCGTCACGCTTTGCAAGAAGACCATGTATTTGATTGTCCGGTCCAACAAAGAATCGATGCTACACTGTTTCATCAAGAAAATACATGAATGTCAAAAACCTTATTAGAAACACAATGTCTAATCTGCCATCTCATTATTGCCTTCCGAAAGCGAAAGCAAAAACAAAAATGCGTACCTTGCCACCAGTAGGGATGATCCCTTTCAACTCTTTGATACGGTCTTGAATCTGCTGGCGATCCTTAGGTCTAGGTCGAGTACTCTCCCCAGGCCTTGCCCTTTTCCTGGTGTTCTTTGTGTGTACCTCAGCTTTCTGCTGTTTATCTTGAACCGCACTTCTAGCGTTGACACTATAGCTGTCATCAATCCATAAGCCTACCTGTGATTTTGGGAAAAAGTCTTTCTCTGGAGCAAGACTGTTTGCCCTGTCCAGGCTATAGAAAGATTTCGCTGAATGTGTGCTCGTACCCAAGCCTGCAAGCCTTGGCAGTTGAACCTGATTGCTATTCACAGATAAACATTCTGATTTCCTTTTTCTAGTGGTGGATGACTGGTCCTCTAGATTGCATTTTACGGAGCTGGAAGTAGTACTTTTACCATTTAAAAGCTCTTCGAGTCCTAATTCTGAGAACAACCCTTTCCGAGGACCAGGCATGGAACCGGTTATTTCTGACTCTGAGAAGCATTTTGTCAAAGCAGTACCAGTAGCCAAGTAGCCACCACTGGTTGCTGGCATTATAGTATCTTCCCAACACTTCCCGACTTGACCACACGCAAAATCCGGTCCCAAACCATTTTCAACACTCTGAATGATCACAGATTTATCATGTCCACCAGTGCTAAATGGATTTGTAACCGAACTTTGAATAGAGTTGGCTGGAGTTTGAATTGGAACATGAATAAAGTTATCACCTTTAACCAGACTAGACGACACTGAAGTACTTTCTCTTACTTGTGAGAAGTCATTGTTCAGTGTGGTTGTCATTGCATTGAAGTTCTGTTCCTGTGAAGCAGCAAACCACTGGGAAAGATCATCCAACTGGTACAATTTAGAGAGATCTATACTTAAATCAGCTGGATTACACTCCACTGGGAATCCATGCAGAGATTGCTGGTTATCCATCTGATATCCACACCTTCCTTGAATAGGTTTCTCGAAGTCAGCTAATGAAGGGAATGCCGAGTCCACCTGAATATTCCCCGCTGTATCTCTGCAAGACTCGAACGAATCATGAAGAATAATTTCAGATGCCAACTGCGGTTCGACTGAAGTCAAAAGTGAAGATTCGGTACTCCATGTACTAAACCAGGGGGTTTTATCAGCTGAGCCAATATCATCAGATGATGTAGACTGAAAATCCACTACAGAAATAATATTTCCTCGGTGCTCGTCACATTTGTCACCTGGAGTCAAGTTAACATCTCCATTGTAGGAATTCCCAGATGAAATCAATGAAGCAAACAACTCATTTAGATCACTAGTTTCATTGTTCATGGATGAAGGTGCGTTTTCCAAACGAATAAGCCCATCAAGATTTTCCATCTCCCGAAACAACCTTTTTGTTTCATTCAAAACTTCCAGCCTCTCCATAATCTGCAAAAAGTAATAGCAGTATAGTCAAAAAAAGTATTCAACCATTCCATACTATATAATCAACAAACCAAGTGAACTAGATTTTGGAGAACATGGTCTCATATGAATATAAGAATGTGGAAATCCAGTTTGGTGCTTCCATTTAATTACCTTTTCGGTGGAACCTAACTGAATTACTCCTCGTGGTTCAACGGAGATTATTGCAATTGTCTGCGAGTTAAACTTCAGGGTCAATAAAAATGACTATGGATGGATAAAGAAAAGTTTACAACAAATATAGCTACAAATGGCTGTGAAAAGAAAAGAGTTCATAAGACATATCATATTTTCAACTACTCTCACTTCAATTCACGAAAGCATAAAGGATCGAACGGAAATAATCATACCTTTATACCAGAAGAAAATTGGCAACTGAACTCAGAATAATCCTGCAAATGGCAGAAAAGTTCAACTTAGTAAAAACGAGTAACTCCCATTTCTCAGAATTTTTAACTTAATTTGAGCAATTCAACAATTACTTCGATGGCCTACCAACCTGAAACATATCTTGATTTTCAAGGGAACTGCATGGATTCCATCCTCCACCGTGAGCATCTGAATGCATCCATCGATGCTTTCCGGTGAAAGCGGTTTGCCCAATAATACTATTTCAAACAACAAAACAACAAGATCAGCCATTTTAGAAGTAACTTTGTAATGCTTGTTTGAAACAACAAAAGTAATTTTGCAGGGATGTTTTGTAATCAAGTTTTATGGATTTTCGGATTCGAATTCGAATTCGGAAAATGAGTAAACTGCAACGGAGTAAGTATTGGGCTTACCCATCTCCAAGTACATGGACCTGTGGAAGCATATTTTCAATCACTGCTCCCACATGATCTTCATAGTAGGCATCTCCCATTGTCAACAACCTAAAGCATTACAAACCCAGAATTAATGTCAGATTTGAAACCAATAAAAAATTAATTATAATCCCAAATAATAAATGTGAACTTCAAAACAAGCTTTCATCTCACAAAGGAAAGTGCAAAATTTCCAGCATGCAGAAAATAGATAACCACTCTTTGAAAGGAAAATACCAATAACTAGTGCCTGCAATTAATGGCAACATAAAAAGCATTCTTTTGAACCATTTCAATCTATATGTAAAAACTAAGTCCAATCAGACTGAAAGATTGGATTTTTATAACCCCACATAGAAATATATATATATATATATATATATATATATATATATATATATTAAAAAAGGACTTGTACCCAGTATTCCCACAAGAAGAAATGCATCTTGGGAAAATAAAAAAAAAAAAAAAAACAGATTGTTAAGTTGGAAAAACCAAATGATAAAAAAACAAAAACAAAAACAAAAAGAAATCAGGAACCAAAAGAAACAAACAAAAACAGCATGAATATACAAATGGAAGTATTTTATATTCTTCCCCAAAAGAAAAAAAACAAAAACAGCATGAATATACAAATGGAAGTATTTTATTTTCTTCCCCAAAAGAAAAAAAAAAGATACAGAAACAATGGGAACTTACATGGAATTTCTGTGATCAAAGCGCCAGAAAACCCCATAAGACCACCCATTGCTAACACACAGACTCCTCAGCCTCTCTCTTACCACTGAACTTTCACCCATTTGGGCCATTTCACTATCCAAATCAAACCAACCTCAAAAATCCCAAATCCTCAGAACCCAAAGTCCATGTCCGAGTCAACCAGGGCAGCTCAACTCGGTCACTCAGTCACTCAAGAACCCGACAACCCTGTAACCCAACTACTTTTTGCTGTAATTTTTGTTGCTTATTGAACAAATTAATGAAGCAAAAAAACCAAAGCTTGTTGCTTTCTGGTGGTTGCTGCGAGAAAACAAGCCAAAGTTGCACAACAAAGAGTGTTTGTATTGTGTTGCCTGAAATTTTTAGAAGGTGAAAGTGGTCGGTTTTAGAGAGTGAAGAGTTTAAGATTGAAAGGAAAGGTTCTATATTTATATATAAGAAGAGAAGGTGCTGGTTAAGGTTTGCTTTGCTTTTGTCTCTCTTTTTTCTTTCGCTCTCAAGTCTCTAAAAATGTTTTGTATTATTGTCCTTTATGGGTTCAACTTCAATGTCTAGTCTCTTATTTCCGACTATTCAATTATATAAATTGAATAAAATTAATAAGAATGTGCGGAAGATAAAAAAAAAATGTATGAATAACATTATCTTATACTTATATTGTTTTATTACTTTACGCAATGTATTGTATGTAAATATTAAATCTAATTTGATATAAATGTAGAATGTAATATTTACTAAATCAATACACGTTTTATGAAATGATTGAATTCATAAATTTTTAAAAAGTCATAACAACACAGTATTTTCTCATCTATACTAATAAAATGAATATATCAAACGGCAACTACAAACAAAATTAAAAAAGAGTTCGTTCAGAAGGAAAATTGTGTGTAATAATTGATATTGATTTATGCAGCGGTGTGACAGTCATATAAAAAAATTTGATAGAAATAATGAAAATTAAAATGAAAAAGAAGACAAAATTGATATATCTGATACAGTGCTCCGAAGTTGATGGGGAAGGGGAAAACTGGATCTTGGGTATTTAATTTTGCTGTGTGTATATCGTTGTCTTGTTGGAGACTTGGACGTGCCGGTGACTGGTCCCCATCTGTACGCCCAGAACCCTTTCCGTTGATTTACCGCCTATAGCCGGTTGGTATGGTTGATTATCTCGGAAGGAACTTTCCAAATCCCAGGAGATATTGAAATTCCGTGAGATGGGAGAAAATGAAAGGGTAAATCTAAGCTTTACTGCATAGTTATTAGGAAATTTTTTGTTTTAATTTATAATTAACTCATGAAATATATCGTGTCTTTTTCTTTATTTGACAGGTGTTGAATGATAGAGAATATTATGGAATTCGGATCTTCTTTTTAAGGATTATGAGAATTCGTAAATCGTATCTGTTCATCGTACATCGTGCAGTAAGAAATCATTTTAAATTTTTTTATTTAAAATTGAGCATAAAAAATTCATGACGAAAACTGATGGTACAATATACGATAAACGAACACGATTTACAGATCTCAGGGATCCTTACAAAGAAGATTTGGAGGATCCTGTTCGAATATTTTGAACTTAATTAATCAAATGAATAATTGTGTTGTTAAGGAGCTTAATTTCTTATGCTTTTGTGAATGCTCTTGATTTTATATTATTTTATAATTAATTTGCAATAACTTTACCAAAATCTATATGGCCAAAAGATTACAAAGCTTATTGAACAAGAAAAACAACAAATGCAATTCAAATGTACAAATTGAGAAAGGTGACGACGACCTAGAGCTATCGACCAAAGGTCGAATTTTCTCTAGTTGGAAATGAGGAGCCCTAGAGTTGGAAAGAAAGAGATGAAGAAGATAAAAGCCTAGAAATAGAGCAATTATACCCCAAACTAATTTTTGTATCCCTCCATACATTTGATGTAATTTATAGATTAGTATATTTTTTTTGTCAAAACAATTAATATACTTAATATTTAGAGAGAGAGAAAAAAAAAAAAAAAAAAAAACTCTTGTTGTTTTGTCTCTCTTTTTGTTTTAAGGGGAAAATTTAACATCATTCCTGAATTGCAAGTCATGTTTCAATTTGTCTTGTGAACTTTTAAACTGAAAGATTAGAGGAAAAAAATGAAACGAAGTCTTATGCGTAGTTGAATGCTTTAAAGGTATTTTTTTACTGGTTCTGTGTTCGATTTTTAACGCTGATAAATCACAAGAAGATGGTTAAGGAATGTTGAAATATTTCTATGAGCCTTCCTGGCCCCTGAGAGAATGAATTGACTTGACTTCGCCATCCGTTGGTCCTTTTTTTTTTTTTTTTTTAAAGAGAGTCATATTTTTAAGTTTTCTCCTTTTTACATGGACAGAGAGAGAGAGTAGAAATCCACAACTATAAACCACCCACTATGAATTCTTAATTTTAATTTATGTTACAAAAGAAAAAGAAAATTATCCATCCACAAAAAGGGCAAAGAAAATGGAGGTCGAAAATTACTCGCAAACAACGTCAGCATCAAAAGCCACACAAGGTCACAAAAGCAAAAGTCCCTATCTTCTTTTTTTTCTTTTTTTTTTCTTTTTTTTTTCGACAAATGCAAACGTACCTATCTATGAACTCCACAAAGCGAGATCAAATCTTCTGGACTTAAATTTGGTATGAACTCTCTGTGACCCCAATAAGTGATTGACACATATTAAATTCATAGTTATTATCTTAACTTTTCTAAATTTTATTGTTATGAATATAATATGTGTCAATCACTCATTGGGCCCACAGAGAGACCACACCAAATTTGGGTGCAAAAGACTTGATCTCCCACAAAGCAACATACCGTACTAGTCTATTACTAACATTCTAGTGGCAATAATATTATACTACAAATCTCCTTTCCCCACTATTACAACTATAAATATAGGGAGTTTTAACAAAAAACTCACGGTACTGTTCACTTGAACAAAATATCACATTTTTACACTAAAAAGTCAAATCTGGTACTATTCACTTTACCCTTTATTTTGTCCTTATCGTTAACATTTTTACACTAAAAAGTCAAACCTGGTACTATTCACTTTACCCTTTATTTTGTCCTTATCATTAAAACTCAAAGTTTTTAAATCATTTTCAGTAGTTTTCCTATAAATATATGGGAAAAGAATCCTCGCCGAATCCTTTTCCTGGTGATTTGAGAGATCTTGTAATCGTGTTCGTTCATCGTACATCGTGCAGTTAGTTTTCGTTAGGTACTATTTATATTTAATTTAAAATTTAAAATAATTTCTGACCGTACCATGAACGTACATAATTACAAGATTCCACGAATCCCCATGAAAATGATCCGGCAAGGATCCTCATCTGAGGGCATCCTACCACATTTAAAATATAATAAAAAAATGGATTAAGATTATGGTATATAATGATATTTCTCATCAATCATCACTTGTAAATGAAAAGTTTTAAATTCGACTCATATAAATAACAAATACTTATAATATTTGTGTCGGGTTCACACATTGTGTGACCTGTCATGATACCTATACTATTTGTATCTTTTTTTCCCCTAAAGTAGAATATCGTTTTTTTTCAAATGAAGTAGAATAACATTGTATTTGAAGAAAAAGAAGTACATTTAATACATAAATAAGGGAAAATCTACACGCTAGCTTGCGCCATCTAATAAGCAATAGATACGTGACAAGTTCTCTACTCAATAATCTCATTAAAAGTGTCATTCCAAGGAAATAGGCAAGCTATGTATATAAGATTATATTTTATTATTTTTTTCATTTATAACATCTCTTTTTATCTTTTAATTTTGTCATCTTCCACCGCTCAGAATATTTTACAACTGAAAAGATGTGGAGCCTGATTTGCCTATTCAAGCTATTGTAGGCAGCATTACCTACTTTTGGATGAGATCAAATTTTCTGCACCCAAAATGGGTATGGCTCTCTATAGCCTCAATTATTGACTTATGGGAATGGCTCTCTATAGCCTCAATTATTGACTTACATGTGTTTACAAACTTAACTTTTTTTAATTTTATTTTCATAAACTTAATATGTCGAACAATGATTGAGGCCACACCATTTTAAATGCAGAAGATTTGATCTCCTTTTATAAGGTATGCAAAATTTACTAACTAAATTGCTTAACACCATAATAGCTAATTTGCCCACGTGACTCATCAAAATGAATTTGCCTACTCAATTGCCTACCCGGCCCTTTAATAATGCACCAAAGCTCCATGTTAAGCAGTATACCACCAAGCTTTATGCTAACTTTGATTTTAATAATCATGGACGGTGCTACTATTTTGTATCACCCTTCATTTTCGATCTCCCTGTCTCACTCTTTAACATAGCCGTTTTTTCTTATTAATTAATTATTTTTGTATAATTTTCTGTATTTCATCATACTACTTTTTTTAATTCCCATGTACACATTTTTTAACTTCTTTCCGTCTAAATGATTTCTGCATATTTAACATTGTGGTTGTTAAAAGGTGAAAATGTGTGTTGTGTAGACCTATCTATCCTACACACTTGATTAACAACTTTTCAATTGAACAAAAGAAAAAATGTCCAATTAATCTATAAAATATATTACCGTATATACCAGTATTATTTACTTAATATCATAATCTTAGAGAAATGATAACTGCAAAATCCTTTTAACTTCTTAAGCACTTTTGTTTAATCTTGTTCATTGATTCTGTTTGATTTATTCAATACACTGGCTAGAAATAAAGATGAGTGTTTGAAAGGCTAAGAACTCATTTGAAAGTGCTTTTAAAATGACTGAAAACGTTTTTTTTCAAAAAAATGTTTTTGAGTTGCCACTCAGTACTACGGTCTGGTGGTATTCCTCTTTGCTTAGAAGTGAGAGGTTTTAGGTTCGAATCTCGTAGATGGCCAATTCGATACCAAATTAGACTGCCCATTGTGTAACAGCCCGTCCCAGAAATTTTGTACGATGGATGTGAAATGACGTTAATGCCCTTGGACGTTAATTAAGCTATGTGTGTGTTTAAGTTTGGGGGTGTTTGGTTGGTTGTATTTGGACCACACACACACACTCATTCTCTCTCTCACTCCCGTACCCTCTTTATCTCTCAGACTCTCTCTCTTCCATTTTCGTACGGCACACCCAGGAACCCTTGTAAACCTTACAGATCGAAGGTGTGAAGCACCCCATCGTGATCGTGAGGTCCATACGAGTCGATTGGTACGAGTTTCAGGTAAGAAAACTCTCGAAAACCCGTAGAACCTTAAGCTCCGATTTGGATACTATTCATGCTCACGTAAAATGTTGTGTTTTTGGAAATTCTAAGTTCATAGGAAGCTTAAGGATGTCCTTACGAAGCTCGGAATGCTTCGTTGGAAGAATTTGGACATCGAAATCGCGAGATCGGAGAGTTTCATTTTGGCCGGAATTATCGAGGCTTTTTCCGGCGAATCCCCGGCGAGTTGGGGGTCGAGTCAGGTATGGTTGTGTTCATCTTTGTGAGATCTTCATTTTGGTATAAAGTACGTGAAAATGGTGCAAAAATGAAGAAGAAACCATAGTTGGAAGTTTTTCCAAAAACCGGCGAACAGTCGCCGGAGAAGATGAAGAATATTCCGTCAGTTTTGATAGAATATGCTAACGCCGTCAGTTAGTTTGGACGGTTTTTGTTGGGTTTTAACGGAATATTCTAAGAAATATTCCTGACGGCGTTAACTGACGCCATCAGTGTGCAGATCACGTGGCTGCGTGTGGAGGCGCGTCTGGTCGTGCCTTGGCCGGCGAGTGGCGGCGCGTGGGTGGTTGGAAAATTTTTCTAAAAATATGGGGATGATCCTGAGATTGTGTAGATCACTGTGGTATATACATATACCCAATTTGAGCAATGTATGAGAAGTTATTTCTAAGGTTCGATTATGTGAGTTAATTAACGTTATTTCAGTTACTTCTCATATAGGCGAGACCTATCTGGAGGACGAGCGTAGCCAGGCTAGACACGGGGGTTACGACCCGGCTACTTATCAGTGAGTGGGCTTTTGTTTTCCGTATATACCTATATACTTTCTTTTCCCAAAAAGTGAATTTAAAGAGTAGTATGATTTGAAATGCCATGCAAAGTATCTATTTATTTTATTTATGCATTAGTGATTACATATGATAATGTTGGTGCTGCGGACGCACAGGTAAGTGGCAGGTAAGTTTATCTACTAGTTATGATGAGAATGAATGATGTGATGTGATGTGATTAGAGCTCATAAACCTACACACTGATATTAGTGCTCCCGCCCAAAGTTAGGGGCATAGTCTTTCACGTGATGTTCACCTCTCGCACCGCATGCTCGCCTTGAATCCAAGTTAGGTGCACAGTCCTGTCAAATAGGCCACTATAAGTGGGTTCGACTCGTAGGTGACCTGCGAATCATTCACACAGTCTTCACGTGATTGTAGCACTAGAACATATTATTCTATATACAATGATGTTGTGCAGACCACTAGAGGTGGTATTGATGCGTGTGCAGGATACACTATATGATTGAGATGATTATGAGATATGCAATATGATTGAGATGATTATGAGCTATATGATATGATGAGATTGTTATGAGCTATATACAGCCAAGGGTTGAGTTGATTATCTAGTATTCCATCACATTCACAGAGTTATGATTTGACATTCAGTTAGGATACTGTGGCATAGCGTACATATATTCATACATACATATTTTCCAGCAGGATTTTGAGAATTATATATATGAGTATATACTTTATTTCTGGGAAATTATACAGGTTTTACGGCGAGGGGTTACAACTTTTGAGAAAAGAAAAGGTTTTGAAAAGTTTTGTTTCTGACCCACTCAACTTTGTTTTTCGCCCATCCAGGTATTAGGTAGTGTTCGTTGGTGGCATACGAGGAGCTCATCGGACGTTCTGACAGAATTCACTTATATAGGACCACCTTCGGGTGTTATCTCTATTTAGTACTTTCTGCTTGACTGCACGTAGACCATTTATGCTCTGGTTGTGTAAACCATCTTAATTCTCGCACTAGCACACTATCTTGATTTGGGTTTAAATTGTTCGTATCTTTCTGAGTAATCTTGATTCCGCACTGTGCACATGGCTACGTCACTCTCACATGACGGCCAGCACGCCCCACTTTCGGGTCGGGGTGTGTCACATTGTGTGGCTTAGCCGAACTCCCTCTCCCCACAGTGTAAAAATATCGATGTACTAAAAAAATATTTTTGAGTTTCAGAAGCGCTTGAAGTACTTTTCCAAGATTCACTTGCGTTTTTCTTAAAGATTGGTTCTAAAAATATTTTCACCAAAAGTGTTTTGATTCATTTAAAAGTACTTCCAAACGAACCTTAAAAATGACATGTGAAAATCACTATTACAAGGGACAAATAAAAATAGTTTAATTTCTTTTTTTTTGGTAAACATAAAAATAGTTTAATTGGAAAACACAGATGAAACCTTTCTTTTTCACCTAAAATTATAGATAAGACACCCATGTTTTAGTAAAATTTTGATCAATAACAGGCCCACATTTATCAAACATGAGAAAGTTTTAGAGATATTGAGAACTGAAAATTCAATTATGCCTTTTGGGTTAGTGTAGGAAAACAATTTGTATGAAACTAGTTCATTGTTATTGTGGTGTTTTGCTCTAATAATATCATGTTACATCTCTTACCATGTAACATGACATTATTACTTCAAGATGCCGTGTTAACCGTTTCAAGTAAGTCGTTTTTCTAATGCAAAGATACTTGCATCCGTATCACCCGAGTGCAACATTGTCCGACAGAGTGTTATCTTGCTGAATTCAATCTATTACTACTACATGACTAAATTAAAAGAAAAACTAATGAAAATGGTTTAAAAACTTTGAGTTTTAACGATAAAGAAAAAATAAAGGGTAAAGTGAATAGTACCAAGATTGATTTTTTTAGTGTAAAAATATGATTTTTCTTCAAAGTAAATAGTACCGGAAACTTTTCGTTACAGTTTTCTAAATTAAATTATAGATTGAAACCTCATAAAAAAGCTAATGTATAGGGAATGTGATTGTTGCTTGGTTGGGAAGAGTGGTGGTAGCTGGCGGCTAATGGTGACATTATAGTAAGATCCTAAAGGCGAATATAAGTGGAGGTGGTCCCCAGTTTTAGGGTTTGTGGGGTTTATAGGGATCATATTCTGATTTCACACCTGCCAATGTCTCACCTTTTCGTAGTAGGATTTTCTCTCTTCTTTTTTTTTCTTTCCCTTCTCTCATTTCTTATTTGAACGGTTACGGTTAAACTACATTAATATTTTATATTAATTTTTTTTTTAGAAAGAGTAAGACAAAATAGAGAATGTGAGAGAAAATAATTAAAGAGAATGAAAAGATGAGGGGAAAGAATCATAATCCCACATTCTCCCTCGTTTTTTTACAATTCTACACTCTAGTCACCAAGCAAGAAGTAATACCAATAATTAAGGATGGTAATATTCCCCACTCTTTTTGCCTTTCACTTCATTTTTTTTTTTTTTTTTTTTTAATTTATTCGATCCGACTGTCAAGATTATGATCAAAAAATTGGACATCCTATGCCCTTGGAGAGTGCTTTGTCATGCAATTAATAATTAAGATAAGTGTTTGAAAAGTAAAAATAGATGTGTGGATACTCCTAACACGAATAATGCTAGGAAAACTAAATTTGTAGACAAAATTTTGTAAACTAAATAACATAGAAGTTAATGAGGATTATTACTTAAGCATTGATAAACGTGCTCAATCCTATTAATGACGTATCATTTAGTTTGTAAATTCTGTCTACAAATTTCATTTTCCTAACATTACCCCTCCACACACAATTAAATGGCAATTGTCTTCAATTTTAATGAAATTCATTTGAGACTTTGAGTGTGGCATCAACTTCAAGTGTGTCGAATGTCAATGATAATGAAAACGATGCACATCATTAACGGTTCATGGTCAAATCCCGTTCAAAGTATCAAATACAGATGAGATGGGATTATATTTGTGACTCAAAATTAATACTCTAAGTGTTTTAACCATTAAATTTTTGTTTAGAAATACAAAAATCAAGATTTAATAATTAAAACACTCTGAATATCAGACACTCTAGAGCATCCAAGAAAATTTCATTTGTGACTTGTATATTTCCCAATAAGGTGGGGCTTAACGAAATGAAATGAAAAATATGTTAGCGTTAGTCAGTCGTAAATGCTTAGAAGAGCAATGGAGTCCTAACATGTTTTTTGAGTGTATGACATTAAATGTGAGTAAACATAAAAGCTCTTGAGCAATCCCAATTCAACATAAAAGGTCCCATGCTAGCATCTCGTATATGTAGTACAATACAGTGTGTGTGTGTGTGGAAAAAGTTTGGTGTATATGTAAGTATATGTAAGTAGAGCGTGGATAGGTACAAAAAGTAGAGATGGTTAACAAAAAGTAAGGATAATCAATTGGTCATACACCATTTTTCTCCCTATGCACATCCATGTTTAATTATGTTTGTAAATTTTATTTGAATTATAGGATCAAATGAATTTTTTTTTCTTTCAAACGAAAAATTTTAATAGATTAGATGTTAGCTTAGTCACAGATGAAATTCAAACTCACCCGTCGCAAGAACTCAACTCCTTTCTACCACTTTAATAAAAAGCTACTTGCATATAATCAAATAATTAGAAATAAAAAAATGTGTAAGAAGAGAAAAAGTGCGATTAATGATCAACTTGCACAATTTGAGGCCTTTTCAATCTGATACATACATAGCCCCAGATTAGTGAGCCATCCCCTATATTCTTATTAGGAACTTGCACAATTTGTTTTATATATATGCTCCATACAAACCCTAGACCTAGCTCAGTGACTTCTCAGTCCTTAACTGATACAGCTATCTAGCTGATCAACAACCAAACCTTTATTAACATTGAAAATTTGAAACATCTCTCTCTCTCTCTCTCTCTCTCTCTTTGTTTGTAGGGTATCCAAGGTCCAAACCCTAAAAGCTTAGGGGAACATCCATTATTCTTCATGATAAAATTATGAAAAGAGAGATCAAATGTTGGTGCACAAGTGCATGAGACATATATATAGTATTGGGTCCCCATGCAAATATATGATATATCCACAATCTACTCCAAGACTGATAATCTTGACCTTTCACAGTACTACAATTCACACCACCACCGCCACCACCAAAATGGCAAATCCCTTCTTTACTCTTCTCCCCCATGCCAATTTGGATCTTTCACACTCTCATTTCATGTTTATATGACATTACATCCTCTCCATTACCTATTCATCTCTCCTCCAATCCCTATTCTCCATCTGCTTCAATAGACTACCCAATTAACTAAGGACCACTTTCTTCTTTTCTTTGGACATACTTTAATTTTGTAATACTAGTAGAGGCACCAACTATTATTTGAAACTTTTTTTTTTGGTTACATTAGAGGAGGAATTCCACTCTGAACCTTTTATAATCTTAACTCATTGTTTGATCTTTTTTCGGAATTTCAAGGGCTATTATATATCTCAACTCTTAGGTCTAACCAAGTATCACTAGTTGTATAAACTCATGTATTTATCTATCTATCTCATTACTTGACTAGATGTGTGATGATATAGTACACACAATCGGTTACAACTATTGATAACCATACACACTTGGTGCTAGAGCATATTTTCTTATGCTCTAGACTTCATTGATTCTCAAAAGGTAAGAATCGATGTGTGATGCGTCACATCAGTTGGTAACTATAAGTTGAGATGACAATTAAGTCTCTAGTATTGTTGTTTTTGTAATTAATTTCCCTCTCAATTTTACTCAAATTAACAAAGCATTGCATGATTGAGAATCAACCATAATGTGATTGTTCTTAAACATGTTCATTTTGGTGTTTATATGTTAGTTAACATCGTTAATTGTATGGTCTCTGCCTTTAAACCATACTTAGCTAGCAGCTCAAATTTTGTGTTAGTGGGTGGGTTTGTCAGAGGGAGGTAGAACCCACCACAAGTGATTTCAAAGACGCAAAGGTGCTCCAATTTTTCTCAGCATCACCACCCTTCATCTTTATCAAGCAAAAGACTATGATTTTGTCTCCTCAAAACAACACACGCTTCATCATAGCCGTTGAGAATTAGGTCAACTGCATCAAAAAGTTTGGCTAATTACACTTTATTTTTCCTCCTTTTGTTTTCGTTATTTTTTTTTTTTTTGGATAAAAGGGAGAAATTGAAATCCAGCAATAGGATTTGGATTGCTTCTTGTCGTTCTCTTTTCCCTTCCTTTCTGGTTCATAAAGAACAAACAAAGCCTGCTTAATTAAGAAACAATGCCTGCTTAATTAAGAATTAAACTATTTGAGTTGGTGACAGTGTGTATATCAAGTGCTAAAAGTTCCTCCATTTAAATGATGATTGATTATATGAACATTTAGATCTTACATAAAGTTTTTAATTATTGTGTTAACATTTTTAAGCTTTATTTTCTTGGGAAAACATGCTTTGTCCTTTGAAATAAAGGGCAGGGATGGCCTATTTAAGGGGTACTGGACAGAAATCATTATTCATAGTCATAATGTTGTGTTCACTTAGAAATAACATTGTCATTTCAAAATTTCTCAAGTTTTGAATTGAAAATTTATTGCAATAATAATAATAATTCAATAATAGCTTCTATTAACACATAGTTTTCGTCAATTTTTTTTGAACTTAATTAGATGCCTCAAGTATGTTGATTTGGCTAATATTTTTGCAAGAATGACCTATGAGGTGCAACTTGAAAAATAGACAGTTTGGATTGTTGTAGTTTGATGTGGTATGAGCCCCACAACTAATCCCCATTATTTGAAAAAAGAAAAGAAAAGGGGGGACCTCTTTCTTAAAGACTCAGTGTGTGTGTGTGTAACCATTTTCCAGCTAATTTTACTGAGAAATTAAAATTAGTGTGAATTTTATTAGGTTAAGAGTTTGATCGGTAGCTGCAAAAGGTTTGTATTCTTCTCAATATGCTAAGCTAAATAGCAATCACCTGCTTTACGTACGTATTTCTTTGTCAACTATGAGATGATCCTTTTTCTGCAGAAAATAAAATGCATGCTAGCTAGGTAATTTGAATTGTGAGTTTGACCTATATTAATTATCGTTAAGTAGCACTGACTAAAGTATGCTTAAAATAAATAAGTTAATCATTTTAGAGAATAACATGTACTCATGCTATAGATTCTCTACTTAGAAAGGTTGAAACTTCTTTAAGATAAATTGGGATATCTTTTACAAAGTAACAGCTGTGAATGAAATCGATCACAAAGTTTATATCTTTTTAATTTCTTTTTTGGTTTTAATCATGTTGTAGTTTACGCCAACTAAATTCGACACACAAAACAAATTTCACATCTAAAATTTATGAACTTACGAAGTGTACTGTTATTTCGTGAGAATATAATGTATTATCTTGTCAAATAATCAGTTATCACTTATCACTATGCAATCAAACAAAAATCCAAATGGCCGCATAATATGCAAGAGTTAAGAGAAATTTAGGGTTCTTGGCTCGTGTAAACCAACCATTCAACCCCAATTAGGGTTATTGGTGTCATTTAGTCCAACGAAACAGAAGATGGGTTTTTGTCCTCGTCCAAATCTCGTCATGGATTTCCTCTTGGACAAATCAATCATACAAGGAATCTCAGTGCTTTATTGGAGGCTTTAAGATGACAAAACATTTGAGAGAGAGATGCTACTGAAGCTTTTTAGTGTCCAATAGAAGTGTAGCATAAATAAATGATAATCTTATAACCTCCCTCTCACGTTACCACCAAAAGAGGTATACAATGACATACGAAAGGCAAACTCATAGCAAAATCTCTGGCTTTAAAACCCAAAACCCTCACATATATCCTTTCAAATCAACTCACAATACAAATTTGGCAACATATCGTGTCATGTCGTTAGGTTTTGCATATACGTGGGGTTTCATAGAGGAAATGCATAATTATTAGGTTACCAAAAAAATCAAATGCACCATTGAGATGTCTTGGTAGCTAGGGAAAGTTGGAATTATGATTACTAAATATATACAGAGAGATTTTTCAGTAATTGAAAAATCAGTATGGTAAGTATCATAATACAAGTAGTTTGATATTTAAAAAAAAAATTTTAATCATTTATATTATGACGTGTTTTTGGCTTTATCGTTTTTGTTCACACAACCGTCAAACAGAGGTCTAGAGCCACGTGACACTGTGGGCAAGTAAAACAGTAAAAGTTAAAATTATGACAAATGGGATATGTAGTCGGACAAGGATTCTCTGCTCTTTTTTCCCATCCACTTCTATCATCTTCCTGTTTGTGTGATTACGATTAAACTACGTCTTTTTATCTTATTATATCTATAAAAAAATTAATATAAAATATTAATGTTGCTTAACCGTGATCACACAAATAGAAATATGATGAAAATGAATGAGAAAAAAGAAGCAGAGAATCCTTGTCCTATAGTCTCAGTGAGGTCAGTTTTCAGATTTGGGGTAGTGCATCTATAGAAGTATGGACCGTCTAGGGTTACACAACCATCAATGAGGTGGAGAGTACTGGAGACCGAGAGCTAGTGATCGGAGGTGGTACCCTTGTTGGCTAGCTCCCTCGTCATGATTAATTACTCCCCCCCCTCCTCCCCCTTTTTTTTTTTTTTCCCTTATTTTGTACTTGTCTATCTCCATGTGTTTTGAACTTGACTAATTTCATCCTTGGTGTTTCATCTGGTTAACGATTTTGGTCGGTTTATCTTATTTGACGTTAATCTATTATGACATGTGACCAAATTTGCACGTACCATGCATGTATATCAAATTGATAATACATAGACCAAATTAGAAATGCGAGAAAACAAATAGTCCATAACCCATTGGTAAATCCCTATTATTTGTGATCAATTCAATTTGGGTACTTGTGGTGCTTCAACAAAAGAAAAATTATGTTTGGGTGCGTACCTTGAAATTATGTTTGAGTGAGGGACTTTTAAGTTCTAAAGAATTTAGAATTTAGGTTAGTGGTTGAGGAAGAAATATACTACAAAGAGAAATAGAAATGCCTTACATAGTTATTACAAAGGCATGTATGAGATATTTATTAAAAACTCATTCCAAGTAGTGCTTAACAAATCTTTCTTACATAATGCCTTTATAATGTTGGCAAGGAAGTGCATTTTTAATTTCTTCTATTTAACATTTTGTAATTCCTTATAAACTTTCCCACAAACTCAGTTCTTGAAGGTCTCTCATACACAACCTAAAAGAGAGGGCTTGTGATTCATTTCTTATTTAACAAGACAATATTTCCTTTGTTGTGGAACTGGAGAATATATTTGATAAGTTAATCAAATAAAAACGCAAGTATTTTCAATATGAATAAAAAGTTGAACAAACACCAAAAATCTAATGGCTTATTTGACAAATTTGCAAATACACAACAGAGTTTTGGATTTAGAGTGTAAATTATATTTTTAACTTCAAATCGTACGAATAAAATTACTTCTAACGCCCTTATGTTCATTACTAAATAACAGCATACGAGTAATATCAATGACAATCTTAATGGTAAAAACTCACTATACACTGTTTTTCTTACACACTTTCAAATCAAATTAATACTCATGATATTTTAAAACTTTCATTGTAAGAATTCGACTTTCACTTCTATGTCTCTGAGAACAAAAGGAAAAAAATTACAGCTTTTGAATTTGTTTATTGCACGAATGAGAGAGTAGATGACAAATGTAAACAGTGCTATTACATTTGCATTTATTAACAAAAACCCGAGAGCTTAAAGACCCATTGAGGCACCACCCCACTAATGATCCAATCATGATTCGGTTCAAAATATAAAAATGATCTAATCATGATTGATTTAATCAAAAAGATGGTCTCTCTCTCCTTCCTCCTCCCTCAGCAAGCAAGAAGCAGGCCCACAGGTACCACTCAGAGCCACGTGGACCCCCACCTTCTGCACAAAGAAACAAAACTCCCCTTGGCCTCTCTCCCTTGATTTAGGCCCTTTTACCAAGAAATTTTTTATTTTGACGGAACACGAATTGTAAATCACTTATTTTTATAGAAGTTGTGAGAAATTTTATTTTTTAAGTTATTAACATTTTAACACACATATCTTACTATTTGTATAATAACACATGATGTATTATCTCATATACCGATCACATTAAAAAATCTCGCCCTTTTACAGTTTTACCCGATTACCCAAAAACAGCATCTCGACAATCATTTTTTCACCCTCTTCTCCACTACACTACTGTTTTGCACCAGAGAATGTCTCTCTATCCCTCCCCCCCCCCTCTCTCTCTCTCTCTTCATTTTTTACACCACCTTTGTGAACTGTGGTCCGGCTGGTCATGACTCGGGTTGAACGCCATATGATTCCTCTTTCACAGACTACGCACAATTCTAACAATTAGTTTTATATATACACAACAACAACCAAGCCTTATTTTGTTAAGTAAGGTCGGTTATATGAATACTAGAACATCATTGTACTCGATTTTACGTCAGTCTTCCGTTCACTCTAAGATCTCTATATATTTTCTTATAGTCCATTTCAAAGTCTTCTTAAGTTTTCCTTTACCCCTTTTGCCCTGAACCTCTATCTTATAATCGCATATTCTAACCGAAGCATCTGTAGGCATTTGGTTCACGTGTCTAAAATGACAGAGCCATAATTTTAACCTAGAATGAGCCCAAAAGTTTCAATCCGAAACGCTCTCCTAATCTTACATAGAACACTTTGCCGTGTGGTGAGCAACCGACCACCATCGTTTCGATCTGCTATAGTGTTGTCCTCATTATCCTCTTCATTAAACCTAAGCCTCAAGCCTCTCTTTCTTCTTCTCTCCTTCCTCCTCAAAGCTCAAAAGCAACAGATTGCTTGAACTCCATAAGAGAGCCACAAATCTCAAATCAGACCCGAAGAAAGAAATTAACTAAAAACTTGAAAATCATAAACATAACACTAAACTTTCTGTGTGAAAAAATGTCAAGATGGGTCTGGGACCATTGTGGTCCCTTCATGGCTCTGCCTACGCGTGTCTAGATCATCTTAACTGCTTTTCTCTCATTTTGTCTTTAATTGAGGCGACTCCTACTTTGCCTCAGATGTCCTAGTTCATAATCCTATTCTTTTTCGTGTGCTCACACACACATCCAATGAAGCATTCTTATCTCCACTACACTCATTTTTGCATGTGTTGCTTTATATATTTACACAATATAAGAAAATGCTAGTAAGATTTTTTTTGGATCGTATTTTATAAACTATACATGATGTGGTAATTGATAGTTGGACTCTTTCTTTTGTGATTTAAAATAGGAATGCAATTATTAACCACTACATCATATGATATATAAAATATAGTCTAGAAGAATGGTCTCTAGAATCATCCTGCAATATATATTAGAGAAATGCTAAGAATATTCTCTTAAAAGTGGGACTCTCTGGCGCATCATTTTTTGAGACAATATTTTATAATGTTGAAACGAGAATTGACATTAAACAGTGAGGTTACAAAATGCCCATGAAAAGTCCCACTTTGAGATAATCCCGTAGCATTTCCCTATATATTATGATTGGTGGATAAATTAATAAATAAATGTTAATTATTATTATTATTATTATACGGCTTGAGCTATATAATATATACTAGCTAGCTATCATAATTATAAGACTTGGAATTTTCAAACTTTATATTGGAGGTGGAGAGCTATTTCGAAAACTATTCTCTTCTACCCAAGTCCTTGATAGATTAGAGCCGTAGTGTAATTATTGTGACGATTATTCTAAGAATACATACTAATGAAACCAATGTAATGCAAATACTAGTTACAAAGGTTTAACGTCCAAACCTTACATGACATGAAGTTATATCTTTTCAACTAATTTTTTCTGCTGAGTACACATAAACCCAACATGATCCTCTCCGGATCCCTTTGGTGAGGATCCTGAGGATTTGAGAATCGTGTCCGTTCATTGTACATCGTGCGGTCAGTTTTTGTCAGATACTGTTTGTGTTTAATTTTAAATAAAACTATTTAAAATGATTTTTGACTGCACGATGTAAGATAAACGAACACGATTTTACGGATTCCTGGGATCCTCACAAAGAGGATCCGGCGAAGATCCAGATTCCACATAAACAACATCATGATTATGTTCCCTTTATCAGACATTATACGTATAATCCCTTCATAGTTTCGTGTAATCGTCCCTATGAGCTAGTCTCACAATTTTCCGCATGCGCCACCATGATTGTTCCTAACAAAATTCATGTTGCTAACTCATATACATAGTAATACGATTAGGGTTGGATATAGTTTCCTAGATCTTCCCCTAGGGCTTTTCAAACCCTAATTTATAAAAGTGAATTCATTTTCAGGTAACTTTATTATCCTTTGGGCGTTTTCAGTTGTAGTATTACTCCTAGTGGTTGCCATCAATCGGCCACACAAAAAGCCTAAATGGACCATCACCTTGGTGCATCGAAACCGTATGATTCTCTTTTCCTCAGTGGCGGACACGTGGCGGACCGACGACGTTGATGGACACGTCAATCAGACGGCGGTTGGTTTGAGTTGGCGAGTGCCGGCGATATGGGGAACACCATAGCCGGATGGTTCAAATGCTTTTGATCCTATTTTTGCAACCTCTGGCTAGTCAGTCAGTCAGTGTGGTCTCTCCTCTCTGGGAAGAAGAGAGGACGAGAAGGGGGGACCGCATAGGTTGTGGGGGTCCACTGGACCTGTGTCTGCCACGTCATTGTACCATGCTGGGGTGGAATGATGGCGTTGTCAGGTATTGATGATGCGGATAGATGTAATCACGGCTTCGGAGCTTTTTCCTCTGAAGGGGAAAAAACAGAAGCGGAAAGGATGTATAGTTTTGTCATTTCACCCCGACTTCGGTTTCGCACGTGCGAAATCTTCTTTCTTATTTGCGTATGCTTCTCTGAGTAAATTGGAAATGGGCTTGAAACGACCCATGATTTTTGTTGGGCATGACTATTAGGCCCATAGACAAGTGGATTAATGGATGAATGATAACATGATTATTTTTATAGAGATATAGTTGATGGTATTAGTGATGAAAGTGAGTATTAGGAGCATTATATTACATGCGAAAATAAAAATTTGCCTCTAATAGTTTTCATTGGGGGTGAAAACATGCAATTGTTTTTGTTAATTTAATAGGGACAAACAATAATTTGTCTCTATTAATTTTTTAACTTTTAGACCAACTCCAACCATGGGCTATTTGCCAAATTTGCCCCCAAAATTTCCCTCCAAACACCATCCAACCCAAGCTAAAACTTTGGGCTAAAAGCCAAATGCCAAAGTTAGGCCAAATACCTTCCCAAATTCCCCACCCATGCACGTGGACTCGCTGGAATTGGGCCAGTCTCGGCCCGCCCACACGCCAACACGCCACACGCAGTGGGCTTGCAAGTGTTTCCCAATAGGGTGGGCCTCGCTGTCAGCCCGTGTGTCGGCCACCAAATCCAACCCAACGACTATATTTAACATCCAACAGCTGGGCTTTTTGGACTGTTGGTTGATCCAACGGTCCAGATTCAAATTTCATTTTAAAAAAATATGTTATTTTAAAATACATTGAATCTAACGGCTGAGATCGAATATAATCAAATCTAACGGTAAAAAAAAGATCTAACGGCCCAAATTTAAATCCAATGGCTAAAATAATTACAAAAAATTATTTAACTCAACATTCACCCAAAAACTCTATAAATACCTATGTATTTGTTCAAACATCCACACAAAACTCAATTTTCTCCTACAATTCTTCCAATTTTTAGGAAACAAAAACTCTTTGAAAGTTGAAAGATAGGTGAATATAGAGGATGACTGAAGGTTGAAAGGTTGTGGGATCAACTAATATTGGGCATGTGTTTATATAGAGGATGATTGATGAAAGTTGAACGGTTGGTGTTGAAAGGTTGATGAAAGTTGAAAGTTTGGTGTTGAAAGGTTGGTGAAAGTTGAAAGTTTGGTGTTGAACGGTTGGTGAATTGAAATTTTGGTGAAAGTTGAAGGCTTGCTTTGTGGAAAATTTAGTGATTTTTCAATATTTATCGGAATTTAAATATTTTTAGATTAAAATGTTCATAAAATTAATTTACGATAGTCTACATATTTATTTATTTTTTTAAATTTAATTTAAGAAAAAAATTAGCCTAAGTTCATTCTTTAATAATCCCGGGCTAAAATTTTAGACCAGAAGGGTTAGAGCAGAAAAACTGTTTCTGTGCTAAAAAATTTGGCTTTTAGCCCAAAGGTTGGAGATGGTCTTAGGGGTGGAAATAATTGCCTTTACTTTATTTAGCTATTAGAGGCGAATAAATTAGCCCATAATCCAACTAATAATTATTTTTTTCATTAAGGACGGATATATTTTTTTTCTATTTAAGGCGGATATGTTTAATTACAAATTAATGTTTACATAAAATAAAAATAAAGGATATTATTATTTAGTAGGAAAACAACATTAATTATCTAAACCCTAATTCCAATATAAACCCACTTCCCCTCATTTTTCTCTTTCTCCTTCTTCAATTGCCGCACAACTCATCAGTTTTCCATTTTTCTTTCATTTTTCTTCCCTTCTCTTTCTCTTGTGCATATCCCAATCTGTCATCTCTTTCTTTCATTCTTAGAAATCTTTTTGTTGTCTATTACTCCTTTGCTACTCTAAAAGGACCAAAAGAAAGGTTTGTCACAGAGAAGGTAAAACTCGTTTTATTTGGTTTGATCGAGTTTTTTTTCCCATCTTGAATAGTTTTATAGGTACACTTCACAAAATTTTGAATAATTTAGAGTGGAAGAGAAATTCATGTATAGATTGGAATAGAACTATCATTTGATTGATAGTGAGAAAGAAATTCTTAAGAACTTTCACTTTTAGGTAATTGCCTTGTGTTAATCTTTGTTTATCAGTTTTCTTATATGTTTAATTGATTGAAATTCAGGTTTGATTTTTCCTGTTTGTTCACACAAATTACTGTACTTTGTAATTTGGCTTTGTTGTTCATTACGTTTTGTTTTTTGTTTTTATATAGACTCATGTGATGTTGCAACATAAGAAGATGGACTCAGAGATCTAGTCTAAAAAGCTTGAGACTAAAAGAAAGGAGAAGATAGACGTAATCACGGCTTCGGAGCTTTTTCATCTGAAGGGGAAAAAGCAGAAGCGGAAAGGGTGTATAGTTTTGTCATTTCACCCCGACTTCGGTTTCGCACGTGCGAAATCTTCTTTCTTATTTGCGTATGCTTATCTGAGTAAATTGGAAATGGGCTTGAAACGACCCATGATTTTTGTTGGGCATGACTATTAGGCCCATAGACAAGTGGATTAATGGATGAATGATAACATGATTATTTTTATAGAGATATAGTTGATGGTATTAGTGATGAAAGTGAGTATTAGGAGCATTATATTACATGCGAAAATAAAAATTTGCCTTTAATAGTTTTCATTGGGGGTGAAAACATGCAATTGTTTCTGTTAATTTAATAGGGACAAACAATAATTTGTCTCTATTAATTTTTTAACTTTTAGACCAACTCCAACCATGGGCTATTTGCCAAATTTCCCCCCAAAATTTCCCCCCAAACACCATCCAACCCAAGCTAAAACTTTGGGCTAAAAGCCAAATGCCAAAGTTAGGCCAAATACCTTCCCAAATTCCCCACCCATGCACGTGGACTCGCTGGAACTTGGGCCAGTCTCGGCCTGCCCACACGCCAACACGCCACACGCGGTAGGCTTGCAAGTGTTTCCTGATAGGGTGGGCCTCGCTGTCAGCCCGTGTGTCGGCCACCAAATCCAACCCAACGACTATATTTAACATCCAACGGCTGGGCTTTTTGGACTGTTGGTTGATCCAACGGTCCAGATTCAAATTTCATTTTAAAAAAGGGTAAAGTACAAAAAACTACCTCAACTATTGGTGTCACGACACTTTCATACCTCATTTTTTAAAGTTGACAATGTCATACCTCATCTTACGAATTTATGCCAATGTCATACATCCGTCAGTTTTTCTGTTAATTTTTCTGTTAAGTGCTGATGTGGCTACATTCGGGTCCCACTCACTAATCCAATTGGATTTAAAACTTATTAAATATATTTTTAATAATTAAAAATTAATTTTTTTTTTTTATGATATTAAATCTATGTCTCTTTCCTCCTCACATATCTTTCTCCTCTGCATCCCCAAGACCATTTCCCACCCAACCCCTCCCACCTATCCCTCCCCAACCTTCCTTCATCATCGTCACCAAAAACCCAGACCCAGGTACCCCCACCCCAACCCCGTGTCCCCCCCCACAATGACCCCCCCCCCCGCGCGCGCCCACCCTATCTTCCTGCATTCACTGTGTTCCAACCTGTCCACCCTCTCTTCCTCCTCGCGTCGGCCCTCTCTTCCTCCAGCCGTCGTCCATCCGTTCCCCCACACCCCACCCCACCTCACCCCAGTTGCAGCAGCAACAGCTCCCCAAAACCCCCACACCCAACTTACAGAAGAGGAAGAGGAAGAGGAGAGAGAAGGAGAAGGAGAAAAAAAAAACGGAAACTACCCAACCTGCAGAAGAGGAGGAGAAAGAGGAAAGAGAGAAAAGAAAAGAAAGAGGGGGGGTTGACGGGATCTGGGCGCGCGGGGGGGGGGGGGGGGGGGTGTGTGACAAGATCTGGGGGGGAGGTGCGACGGGATCTGGCGGGGGTTCAGGTCTGGGGTTTCGGGGGGGGGGGGGTTGGTGGGTTTTCAATTTTTTTTTTTTTTTTGCCTAGAGGAAGACGAAGGGGGAGAAGAGGGGAGTGTTTTGGTGGGGGGATAAGAAGATGAAGGATGGAGGGGGAACGGAAGTTGTTTTTTAAATAATTTTTTTTTACTTTTTTATTATTTTAATATTTAAAACATATTAAATAAATTTTTTTTAGTTTTTAATAATTTTTTAATAGAAAGTGGGGTCTGGATTAAGCCACGTCAGCATTTCACTGACAAATTAACGGTCAAACTAACGGAAGGTATAAAATTGACCAAATTCTAAAGATGAGGTATGACATTGTCAATTTTAAAAGATGAGGTATGAAAGTGTCGTGACACCAATAGTTGAGATAGTTTTTTGTACTTTACCCTTTAAAAAATATGTTATTTTAAAATACATTGAATGCAACGGCTGAGATCGAATATAATTAAATCTAACAGTAAAAAAAAGATTTAACGGCCCAAATTTAAATCCAACGGCTAAAATAATTACAAAAAATTATTTAACTCAGTATTCACCCAAAAAAATCTATAAATACCTATGTATCTGTTCAAACATCCACACAAAACTCAATTTTCTCCTACAATTCTTCCAATTTTTAGGAAACAAAAACTCTTTGAAAGTTGAAAGATAGGTGAATATAGAGGATGATTGAAGGTTGAAAGGTTGTGGGATCAACTAATATTGGGCATGTGTTTATATAGAGGATAATTGATGAAAGTTGAACGGTTGGTGTTGAAAGGTTGATGAAAGTTGAAAGTTTGGTGTTGAAAGGTTGGTGAAAGTTGAAAGTTTGGTGTTGAACGGTTGGTGAATTGAAAGTTTGGTGTTGAACGGTTTGTGAATTGAAATTTTGGTGATAGTTGAAGGCTTGCTTTGTGGAAAATTTAGTGATTTTTCAATATTTATCGGAATTTAAATATTTTTAGATTAAAATGTTCATAAAATTAATTTACGATAGTCTACATATTTATTTATTTTTTTAAATTTAATTTAAGAAAAAAATTAGCCTAAGTTCATTCTTTAATAATCCCGGGCTAAAATTTTAGGCCAGAAAGGTTAGAGCAGAAAATCTGTTCCTGTGCTAAAAAATTTGGCTTTTAGTCCAAAGGTTGGAGATGGTCTTAGGAGTGGAAATAATTGCCTTTACTTTATTTAGCTATTAGAGGCGAATAAATTAGCCCCTAATCCAACTAATAATTATTTTTTTCATTAAGGGTGGATATTTTTTTTTTCTATTTAAGGCGGATATGTTTAATTACAAATTAATGTTTACAAAAAATAAAAATAAAGGATATTATTATTTAGTAGGAAAACAACATTAATTATCTAAACCCTAATTCCAATATAAACCCACTTCCTCTCATTTTTCTCTTTCTCCTTCTTCAACTGCCAGTACAACTCATCAATTTTCCATTTTTCTTTCATTTTTCTTCCCTTCTCTTTCTCTTGTGCATATCCCAATCTGTCATCTCTTTCTTTCATTCTTAGAAATCTTTTTGTTGTCTATTACTCCTTTGCTACTCTAAAAGGACCGAAAGAAAGGTTTGTCACAGAGAAGGTAAAACTCGTTTTATTTGGTTTGATCGAGTTTTTTTTCCCATCTTGGATAGGTTTATAGGTACACTTCACAAAATTTTGAATAATTTAGAGTGGAAGAGAAATTCATGAATAGATTGGAATAGAAATATGATTTGATTGATAGTGAGAAAGAAATTCTTAAGAACTTTCACTTTTAGGTAATTGCCTTGTGTTAATCTTTGTTTATCAGTTTTCTTATATGTTTAATTGATTGAAATTCAGGTTTGATTTTTCCTGTTTGTTCACACAAATTACTGTACTTTGTAATTTGGCTTTGTTGTTCATTACGTTTTGTTTTTAGTTTTTATATAGACTCATGTGATGTTGCAACATAAGAAGATGGACTCAGAGATCTAGTCTAAAAAGCTTGAGACTGAAAGAAAGGAGAAGATTGAAGGAAGAAAATGTTTTTTCATGTAATTTTTTTTTTAAATTCTATTGTTCTGAGATCTGGAAAGATGAAGATTAACCATGCTAGGTTTGAATACTTTGAATGATTCAAAACAATTAACTGGTGTTTGGGTGGATTAATGCATTTGTTATCTTGTGGAATTTTTTTATATAAATGAAAATATTAGGGGAGAATGTTTTTGCCTGTAATTATGTGTATTCATAAAACTTGCCAACGTGACAACAAAAACTATAAGGGCGGATATTTGACATTTTTTGCATCTAATGACAATAGCAACGACCTTTTTAGGGGCGAATCTACTCTCTTCCACTCCTTGTTAATAGGGGCGATTTTTCTATGTATTTGCCCCTGTTGGTGGTTTTTAGAGGCAAATATTTCTGCCTATATTAAATCGATTTCTTGTAATGGAGTTATCATGCAACGCTTCCAAAACCTGAAAACGTGTCGAATGATATTGTAATATGTATTATGTATGAAAAACCTTATAAATTAATATATAAGTGTTTTGTCTAGTACATCCTTGACCTTTTAAAGTTGTGATTTAGTTGTTTGAGGATGCCCCCATCCATTTTGATCTCTTGCTTCGTATATTTAATTCAACTTGACTATAGCAAGATTACAAAAGTATATATATATTTTTTGAGTAAATTGTACGAATAGTCCCTCAACTTTAATCAAATTGGAGCAATGGTCCCTCAACTAAAAATCCATTACCATTGGTCCCTCAACTTATCAAAATGTGTAGCTATAGTCCTTTTCATAAATTTTGTCAAAATAAGTTATATTGGAATGACCATTTATACAATTAGGGTCCCTCAACTCATCAAAGTGTATAATTATGGTTCTTTTTGTCAACTATGTCAAAAATTTTGTCAAAATGAGTTACATTGGAAGGACCATTGCTACAATTGGGTTAAAGTTAAGGGACCATTTCTCCAGTTGAATTAAAGTTGAGGGACCAATGATAATGAATTTTTAGTTGAGGGACCATAGCTGCACGTTTTGATAAGTTGAGGGACCAATGGTAATGGATTTTTAGTTGAGGGACCATTGCTCCAATTGAGTTAAAGTTAAGGGACCATAGCTACAATTTACTCTATATTTTTTTGTCACAACACCGCCAATGCAACTAAGCCAAATAAAGCCCGGAGAAAATGTTAGAACAAAAGAAGCACAAGGAGCAAAAAAGGGAAAACGGGTAAGGAAGGCGGAGGGTTGCTTCCAATCATGAAGCTAAAGTCATAGGTGCGAGTTTCTCTTTTCTCTCTATCTACATATAGTTAATTAATGGGAGTATTTTTGCTCACCATCATTAATTTTGATGGATGCTCACCACCCATTTCTAAGTCTGCCACTTGTCATTTTCTTTAATCATAGTTAACAATCTCTTAAAACTTAAACCTTAATGAGGAGAGAGAAAATGATTTCATTTAAAAAAAAAAAATTGTGTGAAATTATTAGCAAATTATGAATTTTAACCTAAAACTTTTTATTATTCATAACATCTGATAAATAAACTGAAATTCTGAAAACTAATAAAAAAATAATAATAATCCAAAAAGCAAAAACAACATTGCTTCTTTTTCTAATATGCAATTACAAAAGATACAATCAGGGTTTGGAACTTATGATGCTAAAACTCTACGCGTGAAGGTATTTATTTTAGGGAAAAGACTGCAGAAAAGAGAAGATATGGTTTTGTAATTATTTTAATTAAGAAAAAGACATTTTATTATTTTCATGTCAAATTTTAGTTAGAATTATAAGAAATTATAATGATCGGTTTGGAACTCATGATACTAAAACTCTACGCGTGAAGGTATTTTTTTTAGGGAAAAAGACTGCAGAAAAGAGAAGGTATAGTTTTGTAATTATTTTAATTAAGAAAAAGACATTTTATTATTTTCATGTCAAATTTTAGTTAGAATTATAAGAAATTATAATGAACGGTTAAAATTCTGCTAAGGCTTCTTATTTTGGCTAGTTTTTCAAACTTCCCTTTAGAATTTCACCCAAATCAGCAACAAACCCACTAAAAACACCAACTTTTACTTTCTTTCTTTTATTTTACCAGGGATTGTTGGGGGCCATGGAAATCCAAGCATAGTAAGCACACATAATCCTCTGAGAGATGTACACATAAACAGCAAATGACAAGCTCATCAGCATCAAATCCTTCCAATCACCCTTCTGCTTTGGCCTCAAATTCTCCTTCAAAATTTTCCCTAACTTGTCCAATCCCAACAGCATCGGCTGCTGTTTTTCGCCTTGCTTGTCTTGCTCATGGCCCTGGCAAGATACAAGAATTAGGCTGCTTTTGCTTCTGCTTTTGATATGGGAAGAATGACTGCCAACTGAAAGGGCAGGGGATGGGATTTGAAAAGTGGTCAGATTTAGGGTGATTGGAAAGGGTGGTTGCGAGGTGGAGGAGTTGAGCAAGATTGGTTTCTCCATTTGGATAGTTTGTGTGGGGGAGGCGAGAGGAATCTGGTGCTTGACTGTGGAAATGAAGAAACTAGCCAATCATCCCCTCAGTGGCCACATGTATTAGGAAGAAAATATATTTTTGTTATTTCTCTCTTACATGTGAGAAACATCTTTTTTTTATTTATTTTTATTTTTTTAACAAACGATATCATCTACACTAAGGGGGAAGTGGTGGGCCCAACCTCATAATGGACTAGTAATGATGTGGTTCAAACTTGTCTTTGGTGAAAATCGAACATAAGACCTCTTATTTACAAGTGAAGAAGAATACCACTAGACTGTAGTACTAAGTGGCACATGTGAGAAACATCTTACATGGAAAAGAAGCATATAGATTTTTCTAATTTTCTAATTGGATGATTTCCGCATTTTCTTTCTAATCATCTGAGTCTCATGTATACTAAAATTCAATCTTTTGATTATCCTTTAATTTATTCAAATTAAATATGTGAAAAAAAATGGGGAAATACCTCAAAATGGGACATTTTCTTAATTTTGGGACATAAATAGGACAAACCGACCATGCACAAGCCATGCACAAAACTGAAATTACTAAAATGCCCACATATAAATACTAAAAACCCTTAGCTCATTTCATCATTTTTGTCATTTGGAAGAGATGATGCCAAGAGAGCTCTGTGAGCTCTGGGTTTCTAGGTTGAGCTCAAATCTCTGAGCTCCGATTTCCAAGAGAGAGAAGTTGAGAGTGAAGCTTCGAAGTGAGGGTTTCTCGTTTGCATCAATGTTCTATCCTTAAATATATGATTTTTGTACCAAATTTTTCGTTTTGGCCTAAATGTTTCATTATTTCCAGCCAGTGACGTTTCGGCAGCCATATTTCCACTACCATCATGTTCATCTCTCTCTCTCTCTCTCTCACACACACACACATCTCATTCTCTCTCTAACTCGGTTGTCTCCATTTTTGCAACTAATTACTTGTTTGTTCCATTAGGTTTTTTGGATTTGCAGAGATGAGAAGTCGAACAAAAGAGGGATGGGGAAGAGATGGCTCGAATTGTGTTCTGGAAATCTTTATTTGTTTATGGGTTTTGTTATTTTAGATTTATGGGTTTCAATCTTAAGAGTTTTGCATTTGAATTTTTGTTTAGGGTATTGAAGATTCATGGAGTTGTGTTTGTGGATTTGGCTTTGTGGGTTTGTTACAGAATGCCCAATATTTGTTAATTTTGTTATGAACTTGCAAATTTTTGTGAATTCGATCTGGAATGAGTGTTTGTCTGAATTACAAGTCTTAGTTCAATATGAAAGAAATTGTACACGATATGCACATGACATGCACATTTGTCATCTCTTTTTTTATTTCTAAATTTTAGTCGATTCGAAATAAAAGGAAAAACAAAATAAAGATTCATTATAGCATTCTACCAAAACGACATTATCTATAAATAGAATATGTGTTAAATTATATATTAAACTATGATTTGCCCTGTGCTTGTATATTGTTATCAGTATATACAAGGTGTTGGATTTTGAGTTTCAAAAGGTCATTCAGACAATGAGTTAAAACCATAACAATGGGTTTAGAAAAAGAAAAAAAAAAGATGTAAAAACCTCCAAGTTTCGAACCCATGTCCTGTTGAAACTATGAATGTATAGTCCCCACAATTACAAAATAGTTAGATATGCTTGGACCAACCCATGCACAACTTGTAAGGGGTGTGAGATTTGATAACACACTAACCTTTATGTTGGAAATGAAGTAACAACATTTGGAAGCATTTTTCAAGTTGGGGGACAAAAAAGTAATGGTGGGGATCCTTACAACTTTTGAAGGTCACATCCTCACTACATAAACACCTTCAACACATTCCCTCTTTTACCTAACTGATTTCATCCTCATCATGGTAGACTTGTGTATAAATATGCTTCTCACGCATAGTTGCAATAACCATTAACCCTTCTAAAGAATTATACTTCTCAGATAGCCAAAACAATTGAGAACACAAACATGTCCAAGTTCCCATATGAAACTAAGGGCTTTAACGCGGAGTTCCACGGGTGTTACAACATGGAACCTCCTCCACTTCTGGGGTCGCCGAAGGCAAATCCTACGTCATCGTTTAGCTTTGTGGACTCGGAGATGCCGCTGAAAAGTATAGATCAGGTCCGCATGAGACTCGATTATGAGACGGGCGTCGCCAAGTATCGGAATCACAAGCTAATGAAGGCAGAAAAAAAGTTTGTGAACCTTAACGGTGAAGCCAACGAAGCGCTCTACCGTGCAAACAAGCAGAAAACAAAGGCTAACACGTCTAGAGAAAAGATCACATTCCTAAATTTTGAATTGTTCTAGAAGTATTGGGACCATAGTGAGTCGTATGAGCGTTCTTTGGAGGGAAATGTCGAAATAGAGGAGGAACACAACAAGGACTTTGAGGATTCTTGTTGACTAGCGAAGGGAAAGGACCGACGTCAACCATAATGGGATTATATGACATTTTATTGTTGTGCAATGTATTAGCTAAGTATTTTATGAAAATAAACATGTGTACTATGTATCCTTGTTATATGCACATAAAATGCACATACCATGCACATAGAATGCACATTAAATGCACATAACATGCATATAACCTTTTAATATCATATGCACATAGTATGCCATGCGCAAGACATGCACACCTTATGTACGTAACCTGCACAGCATATGCAGGTCGTATGCACACATTGAGAAAATTTTGTGAAATTTCTGCAATTGAACTGAAACACAAATTGGAACATACCCAGTATTGTACTTCGTCAAAAATCAAAATTTACCCACACATTATTGAAATCCCAGTCAGCATTCGCATGTTGGCTTTAGGATTCTCTTCAAGACTAGGTGCCATAAGGGATGAGACTTACCCCATTATTTTAGGGTTTCATATCTCCAAAAATGCACCATCCTCATAGTAGTGAAATCCTAAACAATAAAGTGCAAATTGGATAGCAAATTTTGCCTTCCATGCTTTGTTTCTAAATGGATTGCTGGCAAACTAGTTAGCAAATTGACAAGACAAGGTAGATGCGGTGTAGATGTGGTGTACATGATTCTCATGTCTTGTCCTAATCTACTTGAGGTGTGCTTTGCATTCAATATGTGTAAGATGTGTTTTTTCCTCATGTCAACTCATAATTTCCTAATGTTCAATAACAATATATCACAAAAGTAGTGAGTTTTAATTAATGTTTTCTTTTTAGGCACTTGTGTGCAACTCCATGTCCATAATGCGTTTATCATGCTGGTCGTAGTTAGAGCTAGGGTGAATGTTAGCTGTAGTCTCCAACTGAGGGGCCTTCTCTGTATATATTGATTTCAGCAGTGCGGGTTCATTCGTGTCCGAGGCTTTCAATTCATTTTTTTAATAGGAAAAACATGCTTTGTATGTTAATAAGATCAAGAACAAAAGATCACACAATTTTCTATGAACTCTTTTTTTTGTGTGTGAATATTTTTAAGACATGGAAGTTGAACTTTGTACTTCTTTTGACATTGTGGATGAGAAATTCCAATAAAGAATAGCTAGTCAATAGTGAAGCTATTAGCTTCGACTTTCAAATGTAAGTATTCTACCCTCTAGTAGATGCGATTAAGCCTGCCACACTAGTTTCTTGCTGAACAAGCTTCTGCAAATCCGAAGTGTGAGTTCTGGGCACTCAAGAACTGGCTCCGGACACTAACACAAAATTATTTATATACTAAAACTCGGTTTCTCTGGCACTATTTTTCACTATTTGTGAACAGTGAAAGGGTGGAAATGCCCTTAGCTTCTCCTTGCTTTGCCATTCAGTTTCATTCTTTGTACAGGGAATTCTCGATTTTGCCCATGCTGGCCACGCGTCCGTTTGCTTCTGTAGGATGTCAACGTGCTGCTGGTTCCAGAAGTTTTCAATCCTTCCTTCCTTCCTTTTTGATCCATTTCTCACAAAAACTTTTCTTCCTCTCAACCTTCACGTTTTATGGCTCTCCGATCTCGAGTTCTTTGTCTCACTCTTTCTCACTTTCTCGCTAGAAACGATGAAACCAGTCAAAATTTGTGCATATCTTTTTCTGGAAAAAAAAAATAGAAGCGATGCGTTGTTGTTCCTTCATTCTCTTGTTCTTCCCTCCTTCATCCTCCTCATTCGTTGGACAACATCTTCCCCATTTCGACCTCTCTCTTAGAAACTCAGCGGAGATCTCTTTAGTTTTCTCTATCAGAATCTCAAAAAAAAGTTGATTTTTTTTTTTTTAGTTTTTGGTTTGTGGGTTTTTAATTTTTTGACTTTTTGTGTAGGTAAAGGAAGAACCCAAAAGAGATATATTCACTGAAGGACTTGATAGGAGCGCTCTTCGTTGAGTTAGAGAGGTTTGTGAAGAAATATCATTACCCTCTTCCTTTTTTCGAAGTAAAAAAATAAAATAAAGTATTATGTTTGGAAAGGTTTTAGAAATTTTGAATTTTTGATGATTTGATTTCCAATTTTGATTATGTTAGGATTTTTATCCGATTAGTGTTCAAGCAGGGCTTATGATGACCTATTTTTTCTCTCATCCTTTGGTCAGTCTTATTAGCTTTCTCACCAGAGATCTCTGCCAGCATGATTCGTCAAACTCGCCGATAGCGTCTGCTCTCCCAGACCAGGTATGACTTCTTTCACTTTCCGTTTGTTTCCCAGGAAAATTTAGGGCTAGAAAGTGTGTAGAATTTTAATCTTTAAACTTTAAACTGTCATGTACACAGAAAAATTGAATTTTAATCCCAGTTTCTGCATTCGTCTATAATTGAAGGTCTTCTACTCCCTAGAAGACTGATTAACACCAGCAACCACAACACCAACAATGACTACTGCAGCTCAGGTACAATGAAACAACCATAATTCCCAAGTTTTGATTTTTTTTTTATTAATTCGCTACCTTTTAAATATAATCACCCATCCGTGTTGATACGAACAACCCATGATGTGTTTATTGTGTTGAATGTGAAATTTTATTTTTCTGAGTCTTGTTTTTGAGTTTCTTTATTTTTGAATTGTGACTTTGTATTGTTGTTGAAGAACTAAGTGTTGTGTATGAATTAAAAATGCAAGCTTTCGCATAAGTGAAATACATTTTGCTTCCCTCTCATCGAAACGAACGACCATAACTTCGCCTTTCCTCTTGCAGTTCTTGGTGGTGGGCGCTACACCTACGTCTCTCTTCGCTCCAATGTTAGGTGAGGAATGCATCACTGGTGGGTATATCATTGAAAAGTATTTGCAACAATATGGAAATTTAGCAAATAAAAATGATTGCACTTATCTTCTCTTTTGTTTTGTTGCACTGATCTATTTTTTTATAGCCTTTTGATTGATTAAATAAACCGAGAGTCAAGGGATGGAAATATGAGTAGTGTACAGTTATTTTGAAGAAATGCAAAATCAAGATTGAAAATAATTCTACGAAAGCATTGATTTGGTTGTCCAAAACACCAAAGAAAACATAAAAAAAATCTTCATTTTTCTCTTCAATATATACATAAAAACTAACTTCATATCTCAGACACCTTTAATCTCTCAAATTAGTTTTGTAAGAACATTAGTACTGAAGCTAAGCATCAGTCTAACAAATCTGGTTAAGAGGATATGATTATACTATAAATCACATATATGACAGATCAAAAGGTAATGATTTTTACACTCCCGTTGTCCATTTTATTTAATCGCTCAATTCACCTCTAATTTATTCAATCCAAAAAAAGTTTTTGGTCTATCTTATTTTCTTTTTATTCATTTTTCTTTTCTGTGAATAATATTAGTAAGACCACTTTGGTAAGCAAATTCGATTATATAAGCATCGTTGCTTACAAGACAGAAGATCTGTTCTTTGCTTTATGATTTCTAGGCTTTTAGACGAGAAATGTTAGCTTCAACACCTTGGTATATGATCAAGTACAAGATTGGGGTAATGACACTTATAAAATCTGAGGTTGTAATAAATAACTTTTTCTTTGTTCTCTATAATAGCACTATAGATTCGAATTGGATTGGGTGCTGTTGCTCCATGGATATTTTGGAGGAGTTGCATGTTTTACTGCGTCTAGGCCAGCTTTGCTCATGGAGATCTTCGTTGATGGTAAGCTATTAATCTCTTAGATTAGTTTCTTTTTGTTTATTTCACATGTGTGGCAATTTATTGAAATTTGGTATGCCAAGAACCCGAGATTGTCTCGGTTTTTAGGTTAAAATTGAATCATCCATGATTTTGAAAATATGGTATTTCTGCTAAAACCCATAACGATGGACGCATAGGTTATACATGTAGATTGTCACATTATCGTAGTTCTCTATTGATTTATGGAAGGTCGTCTTAACTCTTCGTCTAAGTACCAAAATTTTAGTTTAGTGTTATAAAGGAGATTATTTGTAGAAGATTCGAATAGTAAAACTTAGCACCGCGGCACTGCTGGAATGTGGTAATTGCTAATCAGGTTTCCATTCTTTTTTCCACATACTTGTGGTTCAAAAGCAATATCATTTTAATGATGAAACATTTTGTGAGTGCATATAGAAATGTCAAGTTTAGTTGGATGCTAGCAAGTGGTTTTCGATTCCATTCTTTCGCGGCTGTCAATTTTAGTTTACATATTGCATCTTGCCTTCCAAACTTTTTATTCCTAGAAAGCCAGAAGAGGTGTAGTATTATATATCAATATCCTTGATATTCTACATTAGTTATTCTTACATATATAATCATAGATCCACAAGTGCATGCTCCATGTGCTATTGTTCATTGTCTATTTCGGCATTTTCCTACAACATTGAGTAAAATAAATTAAAATAAAATTTTGTTAAAGTTCTCTATGATTAAGTGTAAGCATTAATATGTGTTTCATCCTTGTGTGCAATTTTTATTAGTATCATATCTTGAAAAGTTAGCATCTCAAGTGAACGGTATTTACCATTTTCCTTTCAAATGAACTTTAAGATCAGCTCCAGTCCATGTTTGTTTGACAATGTTGTGTCATTCATTATATAGTTTCACAAAGATCTTGCATAATTCTTGTTGAACTTGGTTTGGTTTTCTTTTGTTTAGGGATAGAGTGAGCGAATCACAGTTCGACCAAGTCTTGAATGATGAATTGTTTGTCAAGTTAATTTCATTCTAATTTTTTTGCATTTGTAATGCTCAGTTCTTGAGTCAAACATTGCATAATCTTAAATATAATTTTCAACCTTGTAGAGTGCAGACACTATTACTAATATATTTCTATATGCTGTCCATATAAACTTTTGGGTGTCCAAAGAGTATCCTTTACTTTCTTAGGCCCTACCTATCAAATCACCAATCTTCTTCATTATTCTGTACCAAGTCGCAACTTCTGAATCCATCATCTCCTAAAGCGATCTGTACCAAATGGTGTATCCGACTTTTTGGGCTTTTGGGCCTCAGCTTCAAACAACAAGAATTGATAAACAAAATCTAATTGGATGACCTGTGTTTCTACCCTTTTTATATAGAAAATACAAAGGAAGATTATATTTTAGGAGGTAAATCTCAATTTACTACTTTAAGTTTTGTGGTTTTCAACATTTGATACATGAATTTTTTTTTGTTCCAGAGTCATACCTAAAGTGTTAATTTTGAAACAGTCTCATACATCTGTTAGTCTGACTGTTAAGTCTTCCGTTAACTGATGATGTGACACTCATGTGGACAATAACTAAACGTCACTTGTCATTAAAGGTCCACATGAAAATTAAAAATTCATAAAAAAAAACCCACCCATCTTCTACCTCCCCCAACCCCCTCCCTCCCTTTTTTCCTCTGCAACTAGTACCCTCCTTTCTCTCCTCTGCAATCCGCACCACCCTCCCTTCTCATCCACACAATATACATCTATAGTGCAAATATTCAACGAAAATTTCACAGTTTGCACATCACTTTCCAAATTAATGACATAGAAAACAAAAGGGATAATTATACCAGAGAAAGAAAAAAAAGAATTTTAACGAAAAGCTTCTGGTACTTTTTATTTTAACAAAAAATTACATTTTTACACTAAAAATCAATCATGATACTATTCATTTTACCTTTTATTTTATCCTTATCATTAAAACTCAAAATTTTCAAAATTTTCTAAAAAAAACAAATCTAAAAACTTGAACAAGTTTCAATTATAACAGAATCCTCACAGTGATCGACCAGAACACGATGCTGCTTGAGAAGAATCATCAAGAATCGAAGAACCCACGCCAAAAACCTTAGTTTGATTGCCGCTGGAGGCACCGCTGTCGAATCCCAATTCCTAAAGTTGCGTTCTTGAGCTCTATCTTCTTCTTCCAAATCCCAACCCAACAAAAGCCAACCGCCTTTCTTCGTAATAGCATCGGCCAAATCTTCTCTCCCAGCTTCCAACAGCTCCTTCTTGCTCGAAAACGCCTGGGGCTTCTTGGAGCTCTTCATGAACTCCAGAATCTCAGCTTCCAAGGTGAAATCATCCCCCTCGCCATCCCAATCTTTACACCGCCTTGCAAACCCAGAGAAGATTTGTGCAGGTTGCAGAGGAGAGAAGAGAGGGTACGGGTTGCAGAGGAAAGAAGGGAGGGAGTGGGTTGGGGGAGGTAGAAGACGGTGGTTTTTTTTTTTTTTTTTAATTTTGAAATTTTAATTTCCACGCGGATCCCTTAATGACACGTTCATTCATTGTTCACATGGATGCCACGTCATCTGTTAACGGTAGACTTAACAGCCAGACTAACGGATGTATGAGACTGTCCCAAAATTAACATTTTAGGTATGACTCTGGGACAAAAAAAGATAGTAAACTGAGATTTATCCTATATTTTATATAGAAATATACAAAGGAAGATTATATTTTGGGAACCATGATCCTCGTCGGATCCATTCTCTAGGAATCCCGCAATCCTATCCGTTTATTATATATCGTGCGGTCAGTTTTCGTTAGGTACTATTTATAGTTGAATTTTAAATTTTAAATGATTTCTAACTACACGATATACGATGAACAGACACGATTGTAGGATCCCTAAGATCCATAGGAAATGGATCGGGTGAGGATCCTGGTTCATATTTTGGTATTACATTTGTCTACTTCATAATGTAAAAGGTGATATAATAAGTATCAGGCATTTTATACAAAAGAATTTCCATTTTTGGATAAAAATGGAGACTAGTTGTGGGGCCATTCTATGTTGAATTTCAACAATCTAAACTATTTATTTTGAAAGTCTCAATTCATAGATCATCTTTGTAAAAATTCAATTTAATTCGAAAACTATTTGCTTATTTAATTATCACATTGAAATTGCATTGTTTTTTAGTGAACAAAGTGTTCGTCAATTTCTTTGAACTCAATTAGATGCCTCAAATATTTTCAATTTGGCTAATATTTTGCAAAGATGATCTATAAGGTGCAACTTGAAAAATAAACGGTTTGAATCGTTAAAAGTTCGATGTGATACGGACCCAACAATTACTCCCCATTTTTATTAAAAAAAAAAAAAAAAATCTTTTCCCTCAAAGCTTGTAATAAGTATAACACATTATATGGTACACAAGCGATATTAATCTATTTAGCTTTACTCTGTACCATTACATAAATATTACAATTTTATAAACAAAAAATATTCCTACAACAATTAAACCTTATATGTATCATTTTATCTACGTACATACAAATAACATTTCTTGCAAAAAAAAAAAAGTTTGATATTTTGTGCATGAAGTATTCCTTTTTGTGATTTTAATGAGTTATTTTGAATATCTGTGAACTATATTTGCAAATGAAAATGAAGGATACATTTCCTATAAAAAATGTGAATATTTTTGTTTGCCAAATTCAAGTGATGGTCATACTTACTACTCTATTATAACTAATGGAAGAGTTTAAATTTCAAAATTTGTGCAATGGAGGATACACACAAATCATTCATCCTTTTACAAACAAAATATAAAGATAGAAAAGGGCAAGTGGGCATGCCAATTTGCCAAGTTGATGCTAAGATCCAATCCAATACAAAAAAACCCCTTGTCTCCACCAATCATTTGTCCCCTACTTAGGGTAATGAACTAATGTTCCATGTTTATTTGCACAAAATTGCCCTTCAAACTCATGTTAATTTGCTCCTCTACCATATTGTTGTTGCAGCACATTATCCTAAGTTACGCATCACACACAAGGGCTATTTAGTCATTACATTTGGCCTTTCACTCCAAAGCTTTCTTCCTCCTCAATGCTCTCACAACTGAAAAGGCTCAACTCAAAATCAGAGCCTCCAATGGAGGGCTTCATCCGCGCGTTTTTAAACCTTCGCAATTCAGTTTCAATTTTTCACTGAACCGCTGCAGATCCATTTCTGGGTTGATAAAATATAAAGGTGAGTTTTATTTATTTATTCTTTCAGAAGTACGAATTTGAAAATTTTGCTCCAAATGAGATATTTATTTGAGCGCAATTAAAAAAAAGATTGGAACTTTGAATATTTTGCTCCAAATAATTGAAAGGGGATTGGATAAACTTAATGGGTTTTTATTATGTAGTAATATATATATATATATATACACCTGTGGTCTGTGAGAATTCAAGAGTTATTCTTTTTTATTGGAAATATATTGGGTTTAGTTCTTAATTCTTTTTTATTGGAAATATATTTGTGTTTAGTTCTTAATCTGTGTTTAGTTCTCTGTTATCATTACCAGCTGACAGAATCCAATCAGGGGTTTGTTAATTTAATTTAATTGAATGGTTTATGTGAAGTAAATCCTGAGTTGTTTGGTTAATTGAGGTTCTTTGTAGCTGCAATAATCTTGTTTCTTATCGGTGGGTTTGATTTAATTTCCAGTAATTATTATCTGTTAAGTATCTAATGAGGGATTATCTGTTAAATATGTTGGATACTGGAAAGTTAAGAAGATTGTGGTCGATTGGTGACATAGATCATTGTAAACAATTGTATACAATGTGCAAGTTTATGTACATTATGTTGATGTTTGTTTAGATTATGTGAACTGAATATCTAAGAAAATCTTAATCTTCAGTTGAAAACGACTCCGAAAATCTGATCTTTTGATTGCTTAAAGCATGAGCATTGTTCGCGCACATGGACAAAGCTTTACAGACCAAGCCCTGCAGATTTGGTGATCGGAAAACTAGTGATGTTGTTATATGCTTGAAGAATAGAGAAGGAATACCGAAATGGTTGTATTCCCACTCCTCTGTTCTGATAAATAGGAGCAAGTACTTTGCCAACCGGCTTTCTCATCCGAGCTCTAGTGATTGCATTAATATACATTGCTCAGAGGTTAACTATGATCACCATGTCAACCTGTTGAAGCTGCTTTATCTTCCAGCAGACTCAATTTCGGACTCGTTGGACTCTGTTAAATCTGCACTTGGTATTCTTCAGGTAGCAGTTGCCTTCCAGTGCGAAGAGATTGTGCGCTGCTGCATCCAATACTTGGAGGCTGTTCCTTGGGAGGACAAAGAAGAGGAACTTATTCTAAAAGCAGTTTCAAAATTGGGTCCAATAGCAATGCCAATATTAGCCAGGATCCAACCTGTTGATTTAGCGGCCACCAAAAACGTTTTTGTATCAGCAGTTCGTGTTGCCACATCCATTTCCAGGCCATGTCCTCCATTCGGTAACGAGATTAAAACTTCCGCCCAAGAACAAGTTGAATTCATGTTAGGAGAAGATGAGGATGCACCGTTGGTCACAGCTGATGATGAAGTAAAATCAGTGTTGAGAATGGGTCTATTGCAGATTTATTCGACGTTTGAAAAGGAGTTGTCTGCCCTACTTTTGGAGCCCAACCTTGTATCTGAGAGGGCAGAGGAGAGAATCTTGCATAGTTTATCTGATCTCGAGTGGATGTGTAACATACTCGGGAAGATGGATTTGATGAAGGATTTCGTATCCAACTGGGCTGAAAGCTCGAGTAACGTTTTAGGAGTAGTCGAGGATAAAAAACTTGATTCTTTTATGTGGGGTTTGAAAATTAAGCTCATAGAAGTAACTGCTAAAGTCTTGGAAGCAGTTGGCTATGGCAATGTGATTCTTCCAGCTCCAATCCGCGTCTCGTTACTAAAGACATGGCTGCCTTATATAAGGAAGATGAAGCCCCTCTTGGATTCAAAGGGTAGCGAGGGAGCAGGTTTTCCATACAAGATGAGCGAAGACTTGTGCCAAAGCGTTGAAGGGGCCATGGTGACGTTGGTGCTGGCATTGCCTTCTAATGATCAAGCGGACATTCTGGCGGACTGGATGGGAGCCGAGCAGGTCAGGTATCCGGACTTGAGCGAGGCGTTTGAGGTGTGGTGTTTTAGAACGAGGTCTGCAAAGAGAAGATTAGTGGAGGGATTGGATGGGGCTGGCAATGCAACTGTTAGCCTCTGAAATTTTTTTGCTTTGGCCTCCTTATATGTTGTAAGATTAATATTCTGTTGAAATAGGAAGAACATTAATTGGTCTTTTGATCTTATATTCTTGTATTTTTGACATTATTAAGCTCCTTTGAAAGAATTGAGCTTTATATCAATATAGTTTCCAAATTCCAACCATTACAATTTATTCTCCCCCACAAGAAGATCTCCCATTTTTGGCTTTTTGTTGCATTAATGAACATATTGGCATGTTTATTTATTTAAAACACGTAAAGGAATACAAAAGAGAGCGAGCGAAGTATGAATTCAACGACGAGTTCTCTATATATTCACTTTTTGATTTGGTCTAATAAAAAAAAGTTACGTGTTTTTGTTTTTTAAAAAATTCAAAAAAATTAATGACATTTCTATTATTTTCTAAAATAATAAAGCATGTATTAAAATATAATTAGACAAAATTAAAAGGTAAGTACACGCAAGTCTTATCCATAAATCTAATTCAAAGTTTGTAAGGTAGAGTTAGGGCTGGAAAAAAATCCCAAAAATCCCAAACCGAACCAAAAAATTCCTGAAACCAAACCGAAAAAATCTCAAACCGAAATTCCCGAAAATTTTGGTACCCAATACCGAACCGATCCCGAAATTTTGGTACGGGAATCGGTCTCAAGTTTTTGGGATTTCGGTATTCCTAAACCAAACCGAAATATATATATATATATTATTTAATTTTTAAATATATAGGATCACATCTTTAAGGGGAACATCATCTACCTACAATAGTGAAAATTGAAATATTGAAGGAGCATTGGAAATCGATGATGGAACATATACAGGAAGGAGCCCTAAGATAGATAGTGGAACATATGCAGAATTTTTAAATCACAGAAGATTGATAGATGGATACATAGATGCAGAATAAACATGAGAGATTGATAGATGGATACATGGATAGATTATAAGTTACAATTTGCTTGAGAAAACTTTACATCTATCTATAATATTTATATTATATATGTACAAAAGTTTACTCAAGTATATATTAACGTTTTAGACGTAATTTTGGGGACTAGCATGATTATAGATAGATTTACTAGTTTACTCAAGCATATATTAACGTTTCATATTGGCAGATTGCTTTTGAATAGGCAGATACTAACTGGGCCTTGTCATTTGATTGGCAGATTTGTGTGCACAGATTACTAGAAACAAATTGGCAGATTGGGCATGCCTATATGTCAATTTTTCAATATAAAAGGTTGAATTTTAGCCCAAAAGCATAATATGTCAAATTTTAGTCCAAAAGCCCAAAACCATTTCGGGATTCCCGATTTGTCCCGAAATCTCGAAACTATTTCGGGATTTCCGAAAATTTGGTTTGGGATCGGTATTGAAATTGGGATTCCCGAAAAATTTCGGTTTGGGAATTGGGACAAGGGTTTCGGTATGGGAGTTTCGGGATTCCCGAAAATTTGGTTTGGGATCGGTATTGAAATTGGGATTCCTGAAAATTTCGGTTTGGGAATCGGGACAAGGATTTCGGTATGGGATCCCATACCGAACCACCCTTAGGTAGAGTGGTGTGGAGGCTAATCTCCAATAAAAAAGTGTGGAGGCTAACCATCACTAACATCCAATTGTTTTCTTTTATATTTTTAATCTCCAAAAAAAAAAAATTAAAAAACAATTCCTCAAAGCACATTTGAAAACACACTTGGGGTTTATAATTTTTATTTATTTATTTATTTTTACAAGAAACGATAGAGTGGTATTTCATTGAACTTCACAAACAATTACAAAGGTTGCCAATCAGGTACATAAGCCTCAGTGATCAAGAAATTGATTTGCAGTAAAATTGCACAAGTAAACAAACAACAATAAACCCCTACACGGATACCACAAGCACTGTCCTACCCTACAAGATGTCTCCAATACGAATTTTTCACAAAAACACGATAGACGCAACAAATTAACACTGGCAAACACATAAGTCGTCGCACAAGTGCGAGGCCATATAGAGTCATCGCAAACGAGATCACAATAAGTCTTCGTTGAAAGACACAAAACAAAACAAAACCCTACGAGATGTCTCCAGTACGAATTTGTCACAAAAACAAGATAGACGCAACGAATTAACACTGGCAAATACATAAGTCATCGCATAAGTGCGAGATCACAATAAGTCTTCGTTGAAAGACATAAAACAAAACAAAACAAAAGAAATGATATTTTTTTTAAAACAAAAAAAGAAAGAAACAATTGGTGGAGTAGAAAGTATAACAACAAAAACTAAATGGGTAAAGAAGAACGTACAACTAAATTACCTACTATTAAATTAAAATCAATCGGAGTAACCACAATTTTTTTTAAAAGGAAAATTAATGAAAAAGATTTGAAAACTTTGAGTTTTAACAATAAAGATAAAATAAAGGGTAAAGTGAATAGTATCATGATTGACTTTTTAGTGTAAAAATATGATTTTTCGTTAAAGTGAACAGCATTGAGAGCTTTTCGTTAAAGTTCCATTTTTTAAATTCAAAGTCTGACTGAGATGAAATATAGTTAGGTAGAGCTCTTGGCACCGACTCCATCACCCACCATTAAATATATGAGTAAATTGTAGTAATGGTTCCTCAATTTTAATCAAATTGGAGCAATGGTCCCGTAACTAAAAATCAATTTTCATTGGTCCCTCAACTCATCAAAATGTGTAGCTATGGTCATTTTCGTCAACTTTGTCAAAATTTTGTGAAAATGAATTGTTGGAAGGACCATTGCAACCATTACTACAATTGGGGTCCCTCAACTCATCAAAACGCGTAGCTATGGTCATTTTCATCAACTTCGTCAGAATTTTGTCAAAATGAGTTATGTTGGAAAAACCATTGCTACAATTGGGTTAAAGTTAAGGGACCATCGCTCCAATTGGGTTAAAGTTGAGGGACAATTTCTCCAGTTGGATTAAAGTTGAGGGACCAATGGTAATTGATTTTTAGTTGAGGGACCATAACTGCAAGTTTTGATGAATTGAGGGATCAAAGGTATTTGATTTTTAGTTAAGGGATCATTGCTCTAATTGAGTTAAAGTCAAGAGACTATAGCTACAATTTGCTCTAAATATATTCATCATCAATCATACTCCTTCGCTCCAATTCCAATTTTCTAATTTCCTAAATAAAATATTAAATCAACCACGAGCTGGTGGCTCAGTGGTAAATGACGAATTGCGAGACTTTCTTCAAACTAAAAACTGGAGTTCTCGGGTTCAAAACCCGCTGCTGGTCTGGAAGCCAGACTTGTGGCCATGAGAGGTTGAAATGTCTTTGTGAGTCTTCCCGGCCATTGAAAGGGGTGAATAACCGTGACTTGCCACCAATTGTTCCTTTTTTATTTTTTATTTTATTTTTAACAAACGATATTATCTACATCAATGGGAAGGGGGGAGCTTAGCCTCACAATGAGTTAGCAATAATGTGGTTCAAATTCGCCTTTGGCGAGAATCGAACCTAAGAGCCCTCACTCTTACTCACAAGTGAAGAATAATACTATTAGATCATAGTATTAAGAGGCAGTTGTTCCCCTTTTTAAAGAAAAGGAAATAAAATATTAAATCCAATAAAAAATAAAATAAAATAAATAAAAAACATGCCAAGTCGGCAGCCCCAAAAATCCCACGAATCTCAAACCGTCCTGCAACGCAACTTCCCCAAATCTACCAAAATATCGTCTCATTTTCTTTTCGTTTTCGACGTCGGTGATGATGAGCAGCTGTTCCTTATTAACACTCCCATCTTCGTCGTCGTCGTTAATCTTAATCTTCATCTCGTAGTCTCTTCCGATCAATTAATTTCGTTTCTTAATCCCAAAAAAATAAGCAAAAAAAGTCCAGAAAAAAAAAGATCGGAAAATGTACGTAACGGCGGTGCGACCGACGGATCTGAATCGGAACACGGAGTGGTTCACGTACCCGGGAGTCTGGACGACCTACATTCTGGTGGTGTTCTTCTCGTGGCTCACCGTCGTCTGCCTCTTCTCTTGCTCTCCCGGCATGGCCTGGACCGTCGTCCACCTCTCCCACTTCCTCGTATTCTCTCTCCCCAATCTTGTTTCCTTATTTATTTGTTTTTAGGTTAAGCTTAATCTTCTTATTTTTTTTCCTGTTCGATTTGGTTTGATATGGTGGTGGATTGGGTTAATTACTTTGCTTGTGATTGTGAATCTAAGTTGATGAATCGTTTAGGGTTGTGATTGATGAAGAGCGCATTAGCACGAATGAATCCTACTTGAATGTGATCTTATGTTACATTGAATCGAATTGCAGAAATTTCTAAACACTAGACAGGATGTAGAAATTTCTAATCGATTAGCTGAAATTTCGAGGAATCCCGAAATTTTTATCTTCAGTTCATATAGGTCTATGTTGTTTGTGTAATCGTTTTAATTTGCACGGAGGCGGAGGAGAAGAAACTACTCTCTTGTTCAGTTCTGTAGTAGAGATGGGGTAGAAAGTAGAATCGATGAACAAGTCTCTGTTCAATTATAAGCTCTCAAAAAATTCAGAATCGGTACGCAGTGTGGAGGGAGAGTGAAAGAAATATTGTATTGAATTAGTTCATAGACGGTGATGCATTTTGGCATGTGTCTGTTGCCGTGATAACTCCAGGAAATAAGATTGAGTTTTAAGGGATCGGTATGTGGATGCTGAAGCGCAGATTTTGCTAAGCATTGGGTACAGTGGAATGAACAACTTTTATCTGAGGAATATAGTCAGAGGGTTTCCACGTTATGTTATTGTAATTTGGAATAGTAAACTTCATACTGATAAATGAAAGATTCATTCGGTTCTCACTACCCAATTAATTGAGTTGATTTGAAGCCTCTTCGAATTTGTTGCCGCTGATTTTATGTAATAAGTATCTGTTATGCGTCTTCTTGGGAAAAGTAAAACGTTTTCTGATTGTCTTCAGGTTACTTATCACTTTTTTCACTGGAATAAAGGAACACCATTTGCAGATGACCAGGGTATCTACAACGCACTGACATGGTGGGAGCAAATAGACAATGGCAACCAGCTCACTCGAAACAGAAAGTTTCTAACTGTCGTGCCTGTTGTGTTGTAAGTACTTCAGGTTTTTCTTTATAAGCCTCCAGATCGCTTTTTGGATAAATTATAGAATTTTGCCAGTAGTTCTCACTCCTCGCACATAAACACCCTTTACTACCAAGTGAAAATGAGTAAGGACAATGTATTTAGGGCTGCATTCACTTCAATGTATTATTGATTACAACAGTCGTTTCCAGACCAACAATTAAATACAGTGTCCCTCAATTTAAGTCTCGTAGGTGAGTGCTTCTGTATATAGTCATCCATTAAGTTTGATTCAACATTGCTGTTATACAGAAGTTGCATTTTTCTGGTTAGACTTAATTTGATCTTATGAATTATAGAAATGCTTTTGTGAGACCAGAAAGATGCTGATGCGATATACAACTTTCTTTCTCACATGTGCTGCTACTGTATCGAATAATCCTACCTCGGTTAGACATCTGTTTCACTTACGCATCCATCATCTTTTATTTGGCAGGTACTTGATAGCCTCTCACACGACAGACTATCAAAATCCAATGCTCATCTTTAACACACTAGCAGTTTTTGTGTTGGTAGTTGCAAAGTTCCCAAACATGCACAAGGTTCGTATATTCGGAATCAATGCTGATCACTGATATCTCTAAAAGATCAAGCATGACTATAGTTCTCTTGGTCTAATCGTTTTGGCATTCGGACATAACGGTAAAGTCCCTGTTGAAATGTTGAAACTGGAAACAGTGTATTATTTTTTTTGAATGAAGTGAATTTTCGTACCCCTCCACTGCTCTCTGTTACATTCATTCATACCAGACGGAAAGTGCCATCATTGCTGAGTTTCAGATTTCAGTGCACTTATTTATTTCCGGATAGAAAAGTTTCCGTCTTATTACCCGGTATTTATACTCTCCCAAAATCCTTGGGTGCATTTTTACTAGTTATGGCCGGTTCCCGTCCCCGGTGATGAATAATACTGTAGAAGCATAATTGAAGATGGACCCTAGACCTGTCTCCATCTTGGTTCAGTTTTCTTTCTTCGTCTGTAAGGTGCTATAGGGTTGGATGGACTCAATTTGTTTGGGCAGATTGGGATTATTGAGATGAAATTTCAGGACCCTTGTTTTTTTTCTTACATTTCAAAAGAGAATTTGAAATTGGGATCTCATATTTTAAATATAAAGTAGCCATCAGATGTGTGACAACATCACTAGTTCAAATTTAACTCATAAAATCTCTCAATTTTGCCCTTTTAACTCCTCAAGCAAAAACGTTCTTTCTATTCTACCTCGTGATGTTGGAGACCTTGACTTTTAGACAAAGAATCTCTGTATAATGTTTTGCCAATAGAGCGATCCTACTAGGACATAGGGGGAACGGTTTCACTGGCACTTGTGGCGTGTTTACATATGGGAAAGGAAATGGCGGAATGGGAGTCATTCCCCATTCATGATTATTCCTCCGTTTACCAATTCAACCGGAATGCACAGTGTTGCGAGACCCATGTAAAATCAGGAGTTCAATTCCTGATATTGACGGAATTGGATTTACACGGAGGTAGTATTTGGATTCCGGGGAGAAGGCTTCATCCGGAATCAAATTTTTCTTCCCAAAGCACCCTTCACCTTCAACACTCCCTTCCATCTTCTCGTTGTCCTCCGCCATCCTCTCCAACAACTATTTCTTAGTGGCGTGGGATGCTACTGTGATGGTAAACTCGTTCTATGAAAGTCTTCCTCGGGTATTTTCATCAAATGATATTTGCAGTCTTCCATTTCTTTGAGTATGGATTCCGTCTGCCAAAGAAAACTTGGTAGGGAGTGTTTCGTTAGGGAAAGTCCCACACACAGTGTGATCAATGTGGTGGATTAGATATGAGACCAAAATACATGAGGTCACATGCTTTTGTGAGAGTAATTTAGGGATGGCAACGGTTCGGTTTGGGGACGGAAATGCTATATCCATCCCCATAACCACGAAAAATAACCATATCTATAACCGCAAATTAACCATCGGGTATTATCCATAACCATACCCACCGGGTAACGGATTCCCCATCGGTTAACAGGTATATCCATCTTCGTCAATACAAAAAATATATTCGTTCAATTGAGAAATTATAAGTTAGTAGATATCAATTTCGTCATTAAACATTTGATGTATAAAATGATCCAATGAATGGATCTTGTTGAGTATAAAAATTAAAACACTGATGATGTTGGCTTGTCTTTGTTATGTCCTATAAGCACCATTGAGTTCGCATTGATTTTGATTCAAAACTTTACTTTCCTACAAAATGCAACTTTTGTATTCTCAAGGTAATGGTTTGGTGAATAATAGATATACAAATATATATATATTATACTATTATATTATATATAAATTATATTATTTACTAATCGGATTGGATTCGGTTATGGATACGGTTTAGGGACCTCTATAACCGTATCCAAAACCATAACCGAATAATATAAACGGTTTTTCCCCATATCCAAACCATACCTGAATTTTCATATCCAAATCCAATCTATTCGGGCGGTTATCCACGGTTATCGGGTTTAACGGTTAGAATTGCCATCCCTGGAGTAATTTTGACTAACCACATAATTATGCTGTCATACCCACGCTTTACCCCCTCTTTTATTAAATTATAATTTATAAAAACGACGTGTAGTTCTAACACGTCATTTGATGAGCAGATTTGATGAATGTAATTTTTCCGTGTCCAATAATAATGGTGCTCATTTGATCATGCATACGTCTTTATCCTATGAGTTAGGTTAAGGGAATTATAGGTTTGAAAGAATGTAAAGAGGGCAGGCAGATGTTTCACGCATTGCCAAAAACAAAGGTTGCTTCTGTGGTTTTAACTCAAGAAAGGTAAGAGATAAAATTGGAACATGTTTTGTTTATTGAGAAAACCTAAACACAAAAACACAAAGCACAAGAATCCACCAACAACATTTGATCAATCAAATCCACTTTCCACCCTTTTTCTAATTTTTTATTTTAATTTTAATTGGTATTTTTGTGTAAATAGTTGAGATGGCCAATAGATTTTTCATTTGTTGGTGATTAACTTTAGGAAAATGGGTTTGTCACTTTCATTGTCAACTTGGACCAAAGTGATCTCTATCTAATCACCAGATTTTCTCTGCTGCGCATATGGACGGCCAGGATTTAAATTCGGATGCTTAGGAGAGCAAATTTGCTCTAATGACTATGGGCATGTTTGGATTCCCAAAAAAGCCCTTGGAGAAACCTAAGTTGGATTAACGTGTTATAAAATAAACCGTGAAAATTTAGCCGGAAAATGACCTCAACCATGTTAAGGGAGCGGTGGTATGGTATATTCAGTGTTTAAAATATCCAGGAAATAGTCAATTTCATTGAAATATTTGAACAAAAAAAATCAAGGATCGATATGGAAGAGGGGTGAAGTTTGCACTTCACCCTATATTGGTGAGATATGGAAAATCAATGAATATCGATGATATTTACTAATTCACTACAGAAAATTTGCCATAACTCATTGTAGATTTCGAACTTTGATTTTTTGTTTTAGAAATTTTTTTCTAATTCGACTAAATCTGAATGAGTTGATATGCCTAACCCATTGCAAGAAACAACAACTATGACTGCAAGCGTCAACTCACTTCTTATATATGCGTCACCAGTACCATCTTGTTTTTTCATAATTTTTGTCGCAGACAATCAATATCGATATCGATATTTTAATAAATTTACACGTCGAAATTCTTACATATATCGATATTTTAAATACTAAATAGTAAATACATCTAACATTTGATAGTTATTATACTTTTTTTCTTTTCATTTCTATTTATTTATAATCTTTAGAATGTAGAAATTAAAAAACAAAACAACAAAAGAGGAAAATAGTGTGTGGGTTTCATTTCTTTTATATGTATACACACCGCAAGTGGCTTACAGCAAGAAGGAATGTAATTTAAAAAACAAAAAATTTGAGAGTCCAGATCTAGATAGATCAACTTAGTGGGGTGTATTATTCTTTCTTTAGCACACTTGCCAAGGGGAATGTTTGTGGGTCCCAACAAATACCAAAAAAAGTAGGGTTTGTCAGATCTTTCTCTCAAATCCTTCACTTGAGGAAAAAGAAAAGAAAAGAAAGGGGTGTGGCATGGAAGCAATGATATCATTCCAGGAAATGGGACATTGTGAGGGAGTCTTCTGAACTGTTTGGATATGTGTATTTCGTCAGTAGGTGAGCTTCTGGTTGAAGTAGCAGTTTTAGGGGTTCTAATTAAAACATGGAGAGAAGCTAGAAGCTGCTTTTTTGAAAAGTTGGTTATTACCAAGTCGTGTGGAAGGCATCAGAGTTCTTACCTGGGTCTTCCGCTCGCAAGCTCTCCCCTCATATTCTTCATGGAGATCTTTGTGTAATGGCTGGAAGAATCTCTGTTTCTGAATAAAACCTTAAACTAAAATCTTGCTAAAACAACAATATTTACATATATATATATATATTTATATTTATATTTATATTGCATCCACTTCAGAACCTTACAAATTAAGTTGCAAATTCTACATATTATTTATTATACCAAGCCAACCAATTAGTGGCACATTACAGTGGAGAGGGCTGCCCATTGACTTTCTTGTAGTGATAGAACTAGAAGAAATTACATGAAATATTAAAAAGGGCACCTGGTTATACAGTGCATGCCATGTGCCTCTTTTTTTTCTACCCTAAAAAAATCTGGGCTGGTCTTGATTGATACATAGCTTCTATCTTCCTTGGCCTTTTTTCTCAAGAACACTGCTTGGCTTCTTACATAAAAAAAGAATAATGGTGGACTCCTTACATATAAGAAGTCATTCTGAAGCCAAATCTAAAATAAGCTTCAAAAACCCAGCAACATCTACTTCAAAAAAGTAAAGGAAATTCCAAGAAAAAAAGAGAAGGAAAATAGATGATAATTAAAGAAAACCCCTGTATCCTATCTGTTAGTTAACTTATGAAGAAATCCAAACATTAAGTCACCCACCACCAAAGATTAATAGAGTTTAAAACCACAATTAAGAAAAACCCATTATGCAAATCTCTTCTTGTAATTACTAATTACCATGATCCTCCTCCTAGCATTCCAGTCCAATACCCAGCTGAATCTCCATGCTCCTTGTTCTGCTCATTAATCCCACCTCCTGAAGGAGCTTGTTTCAAATCTTCAAATGGAAACAAAAGCCTCCCACTGACATGATGACCTTGAAGATTCCCATACCCACTTCCAAGCCCGTCAAGTGAAAAATTAAGAGTTGGCTTGAAATCCTGCATGGGATTAATTAGTCCAGAGGGACTATTATATACAGTGTTGCTATTGTTGTTGGGGTCTGATGAGACTGGCATAGGCATGAAGGAGTTCAAACCCCTAGAAGTCAACCCAGTGAGAAGCTCCAAGGCTGAAAGGTGGGATGTTGTTGTAGTTGTAGTAGTAGAAGTTGGGGAAGAAGAAGAAATGTGGTTTTGCTGCTTGTTGGTGTTTTCGTTATTGATGTTGTTGTTTGGAAATTGTTGATGATGGTGATTAAGCAAGTGATCAGAGATAATATTCCTGAAATCTTGATTAGTGGATGGGAAAGTGAGGTTCAGATCTTGGGCTTGGTTAATTTTAGGGTTTTGGTGAATCAGATCAGGAAGCCTTTTGGATGCTGAGGAAGAAGAAGAATTGTTAGAAGTTGTTGATGGAGAATTGTTTAAGGATGAAGATCTCTTGTTCTTCCTCGAACCACCTCCAACTGGGATGTTTCTGAGGGACCCACCTTCAGTCCAGTACCTTCTGCAAGTCTTGCAGAAGTACCTTGGTTGTGTGAGGCTGTAGTTGTTGTAGTAGCAGAATTTGGTGTTGGTGGAGTTGCACCTTGGACAGTTTAGGGCTTGTTCCTTCTGAGGCCTTGCCTTCCTCTCTAAATTACTAGCTGCTGCAGGCTTAGGGCATGAGTTTGTCACTATCTCTTCTATTGGTTTCACCACAATTCCCTAAAAAAGCCAATAGCAAAAAGAAGAAGATAAATTTCAGATCAAACAAAAGAAATAATATTTGATCAGTAGTAATACTGTGAAATTAGAGAAATGGAAGAAAGACAAGCAAAACCAAACAACTGAGGAGCTGCTTTTTTAATTTACACTTTTTGAAAATTGTATTAGCCAACAACAAAAGAGAAACAAAAACAACAGAAGAAAATTGGGCTCTTTTTTTCCTTTATCACCTAAACAAAAGGTCAAGTGAAACACCATGTTGAGGAACTGATAAAAACTAAATCCAAAAACTGATTGAGGACTTGCACTGAATACCATATCATATCAGTATCCTTACAGAAAGAAAAGAGGAACCAAAAGGCCATTAAATATATATATATATATATATATGTCTAAATTATTCATAGAATTAAAAGAGGAAGCGGAAAAAAGGTTTGATATGAAAAATGAAAAATGAAGAAAATCTGTCTACCTGTGACCACTGAGCAGTATCCATGGCTGAAAACTTGAGTGCACAAAGAGGGAGAGCTATATGAAGAAGAAAACTGTTTTCCTCAAAAGGAGAGAAAAAACCACTTTTCTTGAAACTGGTTACAAGAGCTGGAAAACAAAAAGAAAAGATTGTTTTTGAGAGGGTTTTGTTTGTGGACGTTCTATGTATGGCCCTTGCTTTATGTGTGTTGGCTAGTGTATGAGAGAGAGAGGGAGAGAGAGGGAGGGGGTTGATTTGTATAATCTAATATAATAGGTAATTTATGTCGATAATTTTTTAAATTACATTTGTAAATTATATGATGTGTTACTAATAAAAAATAAGTACATTAATTAATACTTAAGTAATAATTCAATTATCAACAATCACATCATATAATTTATAGAGATAATTCTCTCTAGAATTAATATACTAATATTTTTTTCATTTTCAAAATATTTTATTCCTGACCTTCCGAGGGCGAATATTTTTGCGCAGATTTAGTAATTAAAAATGATGGTCTGGTGGCAATATAAAATCAAACTTTGTGCCTTGTGGGTTTAGCTTTGGATGTACATAAATCTTTTGGTAGACGGGCTTTTCCCCTTTTCTGACCAGAAAATACGGCTTGCTAGTCATATTTTTCTCCTCAGTCTATTCAGTCACCCTAACCCTAGCTTAAGTTCTCTTTTTATTTGTAAGCTGTTTTCCGTTATAAAGATAAATAATGTTTGTTAGCTAGCATGCATGCACTGCACAGAGAAGGGAACCCTAATACCACATATAAATAATCCACATTTTTTGTGTTCTTCGAAAACTAAATGGGTCAAATTTGACAGACAAAATTAAGGCAATGGACTTGTCCAAGTTGATTTAGGGTTTTGCTGATGAATGCTACATATATAACTAAGCTAGTTAGATAGCTACTAGAGCTTATATAGATACTTCATATGTCACTATAATTTTGGGGACAACCAGACTCCAATAATTTTTCTATATCATCATGTAAAAACCATTTATGCATGAAACATCTAGAATGACTCACTATTCATTTCAAGGCTTGAATTAATCCCTGTGGTAATGCTACTTGCCACATGGGGTCATATATATTATAGTACCAATAATTTCTGTAGCTCAATAAAGAGTCTAGGTTAATTAGCTAAGAGTTCATGAAATTAAAATGGGGAACTGCACCAACTGAAACATTTTTAATTTTTTAGCCACGGGAAGTGGTCCAGTGAAATTGCGGTAGAATTCCAAGTTAGGTATGCTCCTTGGTCGTGGGTTTGAGGCACTAAGGTAGCAAAAACAAGGGTGTTTCCCTAGTTGAAAGCCTTGAGGGGATGTTGTGCCATTTGACTGTGGCCAGGTGTGGGCTGAAATGCCTTCAACCTTTTTAGGCTACTAGGGATTAATTAGTCTTACCTTTCGGGGTGTGGGATACAAGATACCTCAGGCTTTGGGAAAAAAAAAAAACTTTCATTTTTTTGTTAAATTAGACAGTTTCGAACTTTAGACTTAGCCTCATCATTCTATCTGCCCTACCATTGAGTCAACCTCAATCAAATGACCCCTTTTAATAAGTGTCGAATAAAAAGTTCAACAATTTGAAGTCTGTGATTATTTTTCGAATCAAAATGCACCTATGTTTAACGCTTTATCCGAGTCTGTAAATATATGTTCAACTCTTCATTCAACCATTTGTATAGAGGAACACAAATTCAACCATTTTTCTTACCCAAGCTATGTAGAATTATAGAGTTTAGAAACTCAGGTAAGAAATGTTTACGGCTCATATTAAAAGGATGCATTCATGGCCACTTAAAAGAGATTCTGATATATTTCAGCACATGACATTAATCATCTTATTCTTGTCACACATGAAGTCTTGCTAATTAAGGAACAAAGTAGCTCTGTGATAAATTTGAAGACGTTAATACTTCCACTTTATATAGATACCATTCCCAGTGCAGGGCATGGTCACACTCCCTAAAGACTTTAGAATTTTTTATTTTTGTTTCACTAAGATTATTTCTTTAGATTATTTATTTATATTTTCACAAACTTATGTTACTCTATAACTTTAATATTTCCTTTTTATATTGATACTAATTCAATTCAACGCTAGAGTAAAAGCCTTCTCTGATAGATTTGTAATAAATTTGATACCAAAATGGATGGTATTAAGCATAGAATGCAGGTATGAAAAGCGACTTGACTACATAACTACTGGTTTTGCATCTCCTCTTAAATGCCGACTTAACCAAAATCCATCTCTTTCCAAAAATGACTCTCTAACATCAGCTTTGAACATATTACATGCCAGCATTCACTAATAGCATTCACTTAATTTCCAATTTCTAGCTACGACATTAATTCAGGAGATGTATATAATTGAATCAATAAAGGAACAATATTTCAATGAAAGCCTACATCCAACTACTACAATTTTGGGTATTATGATGTTCTGGTCCTACATTTTGAGGTGAAATATGGTGTTGTAATTGAGTACATTAAGATTTAAAATAGAGAAAACTCAATAAAAACATAATTTTTGTGAGCTGTTATTAATAATAGTCCACTACTTTAAAATATGTCCCACGACTGTGATTCCACGTCAATATAAATCTAAGTTTGTATAGCTATATCCAGTGTTCTAAAAATCACTAGCCGGTAGTTGGACTAGGAGAGGTCTAGTGCTTAGGGGACTAGATGGGCCTAGGCGATTTCTTTATATTTATTGTAAACAAATTTATTATATAGCTTATAATTAAGTTACAACACCTTAAGATATTAATACACCTTATACCTCTTTAAAATATTACTACACTATAATCATCAAATTTTATGGTCCAAGGTATTAGAGAATAGGGTCACACACCAAAAAATATACAACTTATATGTGGGAGTTTACATCTAATATCACCAAAACATTTTTGATAAACTCAATAACTAGAAATAGGTGGTTAAGTTGAGAATATCGGTGATGTTGGTGGACCATGTTGAGCATTTAAAAGTTTATTATGATATCATAGCAGGTTATTCTTTTGACATGCCTGGGCCGGTTTACTGGGCTTGAATTTGCCTCCTTAATAGGCTTTATAAAAGTTGCTTTAGCTCCAACTTAAGGGTATTGAATGACTGGGCCGTCAAAAAGTTGTGTAGGCTCTAGCAAATGAATGACGATGAGGCTCTCGAAAAGTTGCATTAGTTCCGACATAATGAGTTGACTAGTTCCCGATGTTGGAATTGGTTCCCGTGTGGGGTCACTCTTGGGGGGACATGCTGGAGAATAGATTCTCAAACTGGAAAAATACAAAATTAATATACAACTTATATGTGGGAGTTTCACTTCAAATATCACCGATGCTTTTTGTAATAAAACTCAACGCCTAGAAACAGATGGTTAAGTTGAGACAATATCGATGGTGTTGTTGGTGAATTATGCTAGGTCTAAAAATATTTATCACAAGATTATATAATAATGACAAGGTTATGAAGATGTGAAAGAGAAAAGTCCACATCAAAGAAAAACTAAATAATTGACCACTCTGCATATTGACAGTTGGTTTTATGGTGGAACCTCAACTTTTTCATGGTAACAATTAATGCAGGTTGACTCACGTGTGAAGCACAATGACCCCATGCCACCAATTTGTGTTGTCCATGTTTTTGGCTTGAAAATTCACCACAAGTGAGAAAGTGCATGAGTTGTGAAAGCAAAAAGTCCTACATCACAGAAAAACCAAACTTTGCAACGGCTTATAGTTGCTATTGTGGAGTTGAGCTACTTTTTATACTGTTAATTGATTTTATGGTGGAACCACAAGATCATTTAAAGGTTATCGTTAACAACATATGACATTGTTGTTAATGTAACTTTATATTGGTCTTTATGTTCTCGATGTCCTATTATACTATCAATTAAGTAGACTAAACGTGGAATTATATAACACTCATTTTTATTTGTCACACACCTCTCTCAATTTTCAGCCTTAAATCGAATGACACTAGTAGAAAAAACAGCTTGCATGACGAACAATATTTCGTCGTGCAAAATAGACAAGATAGGAAAAAAAAATATTGCGCGATGAAAATGTTCGTTGCTTAAGAATACTTAGCACGACGAATACTTGTTGTCGTCGCGTAAAGTCAGCAAGAAAACGATGGGTAATTTTTTTTGGCGTGAAGAACTTGCGCGACGAAAAGGGGACATTTGCGCAACCAAGGATTCATTGCGCAAGTTCTTGTCAGTTTTGACCATTTACTGCATGTGAATAAGAGGAATCAATACCGCATTTAATACAGATGTTTGCGCGACAAAGCCTTTGTCGCGCAAATGCCCTAACCTTCCTATAAATATGCGCTTCTGCTGTCCTTATTCTTCACAATTCCGTTCTCCTTATTCTTCACAATACTATTCGTGCTGGGATGGTGAATAAAAACAAGGATGAGAGTGTGCGTGATGCCAACCCGCATGATTTCAGGCAACATTTTGAGTTCGCGTATGCGATTGCTATAGCCATGGGGAATAATTGTCCCACTGCTGAATGGCGTTCTTGGAAAGATGTGTCCGAGAATCTGAAGAAGGCTATGATGGATGAACTATTAGTAAGTATATTGTTGATGGATTAATAATTAAGTTTGTGAAATTTTTAGTTATATGTTGGAATTAATATATGTGTAACAGTGTAAGTATACTTTTGATGATGATACGAACGAACAGTTGATGAAGTTGATGGATGATGCGTTGGAGGGAGGTTACAATCGGTGGCGTTATGAAGTCTTGCGGAATGGGCCAGGACCATCGAAATAGTAGTCTTAAATTTATGTTTTGTATGACAATATTTAAATTTAAGGTTTTTTTTATAAGTTATGTATTTGGACTTAATTAGGTTTTGATTCTTGTTGGGTTTTTTTATTGAGGCCTACTGTAAGCACCCTATCCTCGATTTATATGTGTTTTCAATCTTCAATGAATATCGTACTTATGCTCAAAAGAATTGTATGGATTAAGGCATTAATTATTTATAGAATAAATATTTAAGGTACTAATTATTTATAGAATAATATTTCAGGTATTAATTATTTATAGAATAAATATTTAAAGTATTAATTCATTTTAGAATAAATATTTAAGGTATTAATTATTTTTAGAATAAATATTTAAGGTATTAAATATTTTCTGAATATTTGTTTGCAATTATAAAGTTTACATAAACATAGATATATATGTTTACGTAAACTTTATAATTACAATCATTCCATTCGTCACTAAATATATTGCGCGACGTTAGTTTCGTCGCGTAAGATGACTTTGCGCGACGAATATTAGGTGTTTGTCGCGCAAAGTGTGGTCAGATTATGTTCAAACCTTCCCATTTATTGCGCATTTATGACGAGATTTGCGTGACGAATGGTTTCGTCGCGCAAAGGTATCCTAGTGCTATATAAACACAGTTTCAGAACCCTTGTTTTCAAAAAAAAAAAAAATTGTTTAAAAAAAATGGCCAATTATGGAGAAGGTTCTGACAAAAAGAAACTTGTAGTGCGAATAGAGAGGTATCGACGGAATCAAGTGCTGTACTTTGAAGGCAAAAATATGGCTGAGGCGTACACCGAATTTAGGTTTGACATTGGGAATTTGGTGCAGATGGATTGTTTTGCCGTGGGAATTTGGTGCAGATGGATTGTTTTGCCGAGTTTGAGTCTTGGAAAAAGGTCTCTGAGGAGTTGAAGAAGTCCATGCTGAGGGAGTTATCTATAAGTTTGTACTAAATAATGAACAATTATTTTTGTTAAAATGTAATATTTTTTAAATTACTAATTTATTGTTATTGGCATTAATGTAGGTTCATTGGGATGTTGATGAAAGCGATGAGAAGCAACAGATTTATTTGGATAGGCTTTTCAAGAAGATTTTCCGGCAATGGAAGTTTGATGTGTTGTTGGCGAGGGAGGATTGAATTTGAGGAGGGCTGTTTTTAAAAAAAAAAAAAAAAATTTGTTTGTGGACTTTATATTTAATTTAATTTATGTTATGTGTGTGACATCCCATATTGCCCAGGAGAGTGATCCTTAAATGTATATTCCCATCCCTACCTAGCACGAGGCCTTTTGGGAGCTCACTGGCTTCGGATTCTGTAGGAACTCCGAAGTTAAGCGAGAAGGGGGCTAGAGCACTCCCATGATGGGTGACCCACTGGGAAGTTGCTCGTGAGTTCCCAGAAACAAAACCGTGAGGGCGTGGTCGGGGCCCAAAGCGGACAATATCATGCTACGATGGTGGAGCGAGCCTGGGAAGTGATTCGCCCCGGGTCGGGATGTGACAATGTGGATGAGTATTAATATTTACATTAATTATAATTTCTATTTGGGATAATAAATTAGTTTTGTTAATTAATTTAATGTTTAATTAGGTTTGAGTTTTTGATTTATAATAAAATAAAAATTTACAATACATACAAATAAAACATAAAAACATAAAAAATAAAATAAAAAATATGCATTGCACGATGATACATGTTTTCGTCATGCAATTTGTTGAAAAGAATAAATTATAAATAAAATAAATAAAATAAAAAAATGTTAAACTTGCGCGATGAATGATTATTTTTTGTCGCGCAAATGTAATTTGGGCGACAAAGACTATGTTAGTCTCGCAAATTGCATTTGCGCGACGAAGACATTGTTCGTCGAGCAATATCATTCGTCCAAAAGTGAAATTTTTAATCTGGATTCAGCCATGTGCAAAGGCAAACTGCAAAAAAAAATACAGATTGTGCCTCTGCACTCATCCCTTTGATTTTTCTCAATTAGACATCCGTCATTTCCATTTTCTCTCAATTTCATCATCTAATACTCCCTCCATCTTCTTCTCTAGGTTTGATCGAGCTATCTCGATGTGTCTGGTAAGTGTTTTTTTTTTTGTTAGGGTAAAAGTATTAATGTAAATTTTTAGTTTGTTATGTTTATATTGTGTTGTGAAATTATATTTATATTATGTTGTTAAATTTGGACGTGAAGTACAAATATGTGTTGTGATGTACGAAGTTAATTGAAATTAACTTTGTACTTGTTTTTTATTTTTAGTAAAACTTAGTTTCCCATTCGAGGATTAGTTGGATTTTGCGCATGGATGCGAAAGCATGACTGCGGTCCAATTAATTCTTGAATTGTCCCATTATTTGGATAGTTTGGGAATGCACAGTTATGGCGCATAGTTTATGGTTGAATGATTAGGTTTTAGTTGTGGAGATTTCGGTGTCGTCTCTATATGTTCTTCAGGTGGCACTTAGGTATTTTATATCTACCTCGCACACCTGAAGAACTGCACTGAGATGCTGTCGAAATCTAATCTGAAGTAGCTATAAATTACGTGACATGACTATGCATTCCCGAATGGGATAGGGCCTTTACCGAAGGAATAAGGTGACACTATCATTTGTATGAAGTTGTAGTGATTGTTGTATTGTTATTGTGGTTCCAGGAATTATGGACAGGACGTGGATACATAACCTGAATAGATGCGTAGATGAATACTTGGATGGAATCGAGGATTTTATTGACTTTGCACGTACACACAACCCGGGTGCAACTAGAATCTAGTGTCCTTGTAGGAGGTGTAACAACATGTTAAGGGAGACAATTGAAAATGTTAGATTTGATTTAGTAAGGAATGGAATGATTGAGACATATAATACTTGGAACCATCATGGGGAACAATTAGACAATGCTTCGTCTTCAACCACCACAAGAGTGGACAATGTTGAACCTATTGTGGATCCTAATGAACAATTCATGGATATTATAAATGATGCTTTTCCATTTGCATTGACAAACACCAATCAGGAAGGGAAAGATGACGTGGCTACACCAATGGACAGTGCAGAGTTCGAACAATATGAAAAACTATTAAAAAATGCCAACCAAAAGTTATACTTAGGGTGTGAGAGCTTTTCCGTTCTCATGGCCATTGTGGAACTAATGCACCGAAAAATAAAGTATCGTATGTCGAACCAGTGTTTTGATTATTTTTTGGGGGTTTTCAAGAGATTTCGAAGGACAATTGTTTACTGAAAGACCATAGACATGCGCAAAAGGTGTTGAATGGTCTTGGATTGGGTTATGAAAAAATTCATGCTTGCAAAAACAATTGTATTTTATTCTACAAAGAGAATAAAGCATTGGATAAATGCCATGTATGCAATGAATCAAGGTTCAAAATGACATCTCAGAATAGAGCGACTAAGATCCCACAAAAAGTCATGTGTTATCTGCCCCTAAAACCTAGGTTGTAGCAATTGTATATGTCGACGCATACTGCCACAGACATGAGATGACATAAGGAAAAACGGGTAGACGACGATGTGAGAAGGCATCCTGCAGATGGGGAGGCATGGAAATAGTTCGATCGAACGTTCCCCGAGTTTGCTGCTGATCCCCAGAATGTTAGATTGAGACTTACCACCGATGGATTTAATCCGTTCGGGGTTCTAAACCAACACCACAACACTTGGTCGATTTTCGTATTCCCATATAATTTGCCGCCTTGGAAATGCATGAAAAAAGAATACATGATGATGACTCTTTTGATAACTGAGGATCCTGAGAGGTCAATCGATGTTTATTTAAGGCCGTTGGTTGGTGAGCTAAAAGATTTATGGACAAATAGTGTGCGCACGTACGATAAGTCCACTGGGAAGATGTTCACTTTACGGGCAGCAGTTATGTGGACTGTGAACAATTTTCCCGCATATGCAATGGTTTTTGGGTGGAGCACTGAGGATTATATGGCATGCCCTATATGCAAGGATGATGTAACATCTGGTTGGCACGTTAGAAAAGTTTATTACCTTGGTCATCGGAGATGGTTGCCATGGGACCACGAGTGGCGAGAAAAGGATAAAGAGTTTGACGGGAACACAGAGCATCACCTCAGACCTAGAGAATGGTCTGGTGATTGGATTTTGGAACAACTTAACTGTTTGGATTTTGCTCCGTTCGGGAAAATAGTGAGTCGGACCAGACCTTCTACACATATGAACTGGATGCACAAGCCTATGTTTTTTGAGCTCCCGTATTGGTCGAAAATAAAATTGAGACACAACCTCGACGTTATGCATGTTGAGAAAAATGTCTTTGACACATTAGTGGCCAACATTCTAGATATCGAGGGCAAGACAAAGGACATGATCAAAGCTCGTCTTGATTTGGAAAGAATGGGCATACGGAAGAGTTTATGGATGAATAGGGACAGTGATAAAGCCAGAAGGGATCTTACGTTTTTTTCCATGAAACCAAATGACAAAAAAGAGTTTTTAAAGTTTGTATCGTTTGTAAAGTTTCCCGATAGGTATGCTTCTAATATCACGCATTGTGTGAATGTTGACGGTGGTAAATTTGTTGGACTAAAAAGCCATGGCTGCCATGTGTTTATGCAACGCCGACTTCCTGTGGGTATTCGACACCTATTGCCGGAAGATGTAGTGAAGCCAATCATGTTGTTGTCCGAATTTTTTTCCCAACTGATGGCAAGAACGTTGTGAAAAACGGACGTTAATTAATTGCGACATGACATTGTCCAAGTTCTATGCAAGTTTGAGATGATATTTCCTCCAGATTTCTTAACAAGTATGATCCACATGATGGTTCACTTGCTCGAAAAGGCATTGCTTGCTGGTCCTGTCAACTATCACTGGATGTATCAAATAGAAAGGTATATAATCCTCATCATTTGTTTATGCATTATTATCCCACGCTTACTAATTTGTATCATATCGTTTTATTTTGGCAAGCTTTTCGGGGAGCTGAAAAAAAGTGTACGCAACAAGGCGAAGCCCGAAGGATCAATTATAGAAGCTTGGGTTCAATTTGAGTCACTTACTTTCTGTGGAATGTATTTAAAAGATGTGGAGACGACTTTCAATCGCCCTCAGCGCAATAATGACGAGGGTATGAGAAAGGAGAAACTTTCTGTTTTTGCCCAAAGTGCACGACCCTTTGGAGTTCCTGTACGAGGCGAGTCGTTTTCCAAAAATGACATGGAGGTAGCGCATTGGTTCGTATTGAACAATTGTACGAGATAATGTCATACTTATATGAGCATGAAGAGATGATGAAGCGAGAACATCCATCACATTTGTATGCCAAGAAACACCGAGAATTGTTTCCACAGTGGCTTCTCGAATATGTAAGTTATAAGTGTTTTGTATTTGACATATATATTGTAGTATTTAATTTTCTCAAACTTACATGTGTATGTTTTGTATAATATTAGGTGAATAAATTGAAAGCATCAAATTCCCCCACTTATAGTGAAGAGTTATATAACTTGGTGTTCGGCCCGATTCGCACTGAATTGTTCTCGGGTTGCCATGTTAACGGCGTCAAGTTTTTGGGGACTGCACAAGATGACAAGTTGTGTACGCAAAACAAAGGTGTCCATGTCCCTGGTGGAGGCGAAAGTACGGACATTGATTTCTACGGCAAACTAACAACTGTCGTGCAATTGCTTTACAAAGACAGATACCAAGTGATCATGTTTAAGTGTCGATGGTTTGATACAAACCCAAATAGGCAGGGAAGTGTCAAAATCGACCATGGCTTACTATCTGTGAACATTAATAGAACTTGGTACAATGACGACCCTTACATTTTGGCAAACATGGCAAAACAGATTGTGTATCTAGATGACGATAAAGCCGGGAAAGGTTGAAAAGTTGTTCAGAAGATCGATAAGAGGAATGTGTATGCTATACCAGAACAAGACCCAACTGACGACGATGTCGCTGACCAACGTTTATAATCTTCAATGGAAAATGATGTGGATAAATTTTGAGATACAAATCTTATCCAAGAACTGTTTCAGATACAAGGAGTGTCTTGAATCGAAATACCGATTAAGTCAATTACAATTGACCTCGGTGATCTTCCGCAATACGATGTTGCAGTGGGCCCGAACGACGACGGTGACGTAGTTATCGAGGATGAGGATTTGGAGACCGAAAATGATTATAGCGACAGTAGCGAAAGTTATTATAGTTCGGATGATGAATAATGCAATTTATTTGCGACTTGCCATGTAAAACATAGTAAATGAATTTTTTTGTAATTTAATTATCTTATGTTATAAATAAATTGGTTTTATTTGAATAAATATAAATTTTAAAAAATTTACCCAGGTAAATTAAATTTTCAGCTCATTGCGCGACAAACAAAATATTATTCGTCGCGCGAATGGCATTTGCGCGACAATTAATTACTCTTCGTCGCGCAAAGAGCTGAAAATTGGGCGTGCACGAAAATAATTTCGTGAAAATTTGAATTTATTGCGCGACAAATATCTTATGTTCGTCATGCAATAACCTTGGGGTTAAACTGAAATCGCAAACACTCTCCCACTTTCCGCTCACTTTTTCTCTCTGTAAACTCTCCATCCGATAGCCATTTCCCTCAGCTTTCCCTCACACTCTCTCTTCCTCCTCTGGCAGCCATCTCTCTTCCTTATCTGGCACCCCCCTCTCTTCCTCCTCCGACAGCCCTCTCTCTTCCTCCTATGGCACCCCTTCTATTTTCCTCATCCAACAGCCTTTTCTCTTCCTCCTCCGATAACCCTATCTCTTCATCGTCCGACAACGCTTTCCCTCTCAGGTAAGTTTCAATTTACTTAACTCTAGTCAAATTAGGAATTAGGGTTCTAATGTTTTGAATAATTGCTTAGATTTGATAATTGCTTTGAATTAGGGTTCCAGAATTAGGGTTTTAATCTGTTTTAGGGTTCTAGTCTGACCAGGAAGAATGAGTTCTAAAATTCACATCTTTTTTTGCATTTTATGTTTGGTTTCCTAGAAAATTTAGGGAGATGAGAAAAAGTAGATTCATTTTTTATTTATTTTTTAAATGGTAAAGCTAAGCTCATGCAACCAAAATGCTAAAAATCCAGTTGACCTTTTCCTTTTCAAGAAAGTATAAATACGCGATTCACTTTTTAGTTTGTTTTTAATGTGCATTTGGTTTAGCTTATGATGGAATCACATCACAAAGTAGCAAAATTTCCTATTAAGCTTGTGAGGTTCAAGTTGTGGAGGATACTTGTTGTGTTTGTTACAACCTTTCGTTGCCGGTGAATTTACTTTTCCATTTTTGGTAGGATTCATGTTCAAGTTTCTTCAAGAGATTCTTTCAATCTTACAATTATCTTAGGCTATTCATATCGTATTGTGTAATGCTTCAGGTTTGTTTGAATTTACATAGTTTTTTTTATACAAGGGGTATTTGAGGGAGGGAAAATCGAACCTAGGATCTCGAGTGCAAGGGTAAATGCTCTTAACCGCTTGAGCTATGAACCTCTGGAATTTGAACCTTTAGCTTAGACTATGGTGGCTTGTGCTTTGATCTGAAGCCATATAAATATATGTTCTCTGGTACATTGATTATATGTGCAGACCAGTGAGCACTTTCCCAATTAGGGTTCTAGATTGATTATATGTACATTGATTATATGTCCTCTGTGTATAATTGAATGTATGTATGCCATGACAGATTTTTGTAAATCTCTGTTGGTTTCTTATATTGCGTGGAATGCAGATTGCAATAATGCAATATCTGCATGCACATTTGTCAGTTTTTCTTGTTCTCTTTCGTTCAGTTAGGGATAGAGCTTGTGTTGTCGTGTAATAGAGGCTGTTTTTAGGTTCAGTTTTCATCCTAGTAGGAAGAATAGGAAATCTGCTTCAAATTCGATTTAATATTCCTATTAAATTGATTTCTCTTAAGTGGTGTTTTAATTAGGAATTGTGTTGTCATTTAGTAATAGTCGTTTACTGTGATATATTGGGCTAGCAACTTGTGTTTGCAGTTCTTATGGTTGCTGGCTAGCCTCTCTAAATTATCAAAGTATCTAGTTTGAAAGATTGTTTCTTTTCTGAATGCGTCACTAGTTTCCTTGCCATTCCAACTTTTGGTATTCCTTTCGGACTAGATAATTTTGTGGTTGCCAATATTTGTTTATAGTACTTTATGTCAAAGTATCAAACTTGTTTACATTATTGTGGTATTTACTTGTAAGTCACTTAGGTGTGAATCTGACAAGATATTAGAACAGTTCAAATCTTTATGAAATGATATTACAAGTGGAGAACACAAAGCCTTATTTGACTGATTTTTATGATCTCAAGCTTTAAAGAAAAATAGTTCAAATCCCAAAACCTATAATTGTGGCAGAATAATAGATCAAAATGGTTGGGATTCTTGAACTTGTCATGTTTACATTTATTAAAACGCCCAAGACTGTTTTAGGGTTCATGATTTCCAATACTCAAAACATGGATCAGTGGTTCAACTTTGCCTCAGTTAACAACATAATTGATATTTTAACAACATAAGTTTTTATCTTCATAAAGTTGGTTTGTTGAATTTGTATTTGGGAATCCCTGTGTTAGGTTTTCATTTGGTCAGATTGGGGATAAAAGATTTCAGCCGTCTTTTCTGGGTGGGTTTTGAAGCTGCATTCTTTTGTTCGAATATGCCTGGAAATTTTCCGTATTATGTCCTTGTTTTGTTGTAGTTTATGTGTTGGCACATGGCATTATTTTGCTTTACTTGTTGGTTTTGGGTGTATTGATTCTGCTTTGTACAGTTTTTTACCTTGACAAAAGACTCACCAATTATTGTACCTTGTTCCATCAATTATATCTTTCAACATGTATTAACTAGGAAACAATGGATGCCAATTTTCTATTTACCTTATAATATGTCTGGTGTACTAGAATTTCATCACAATTCAACTCTAGGGTGATGATCTGCTGTCAAATTTGAGTATTGTTTTGATTCTAAATGTGCTTTGTTTTATTTTTCTTGAATTTCAAATACCTGGAAAATGATTGTCGGTGTTCATGTTTTACACCTGTGTTTTGTTATGAGTTAAAAAGTTGGTGCTTTGTTAGGGTGAACTAATATGAGAAATATGTTTGTGCTGCCAACTATGGTTTGCAATTTATATGTAAATGTAATATCGAGAATAAGCACTGGATTTGGCACGTTGACTTCAATGAACAGGCACTAATTTTTTCCTAATTATGCAGATGTCGCAGCTTATTAGAAGTCGTAAGGCAGTGATGACTGCACCCCGTCTGATTCCCCTGCCTTCTATTTTAGCTGCCACTACTTTAGCAGATATGGAGCCCAGACCGGTTAATCTGGTTGATGACGTTGATGCAATTGCTCCTTAGTCCTCCCAAGCGTTGGCGTCATCAGCTTCTTCAGTTGTGCTACCAGCTGTTAGTGTCGGGTGTGGTCACCGCCGCCCCCGTACGCCTGACGCGACATTAGCATCCACTAATGATGCCTCGGGGTCTTAACCAGGTAAACCTGTGATAAATGCAATAACTGCTCGAATAAATCTCTTATGCTAAATTTTGTCAATATTCATATTGCTAATCAAATTTGTAGTATTCTGTTACCAGTGTTTGATATAAATGATTCTATTTGTTGGAGTATGAATACCAATGGTTGATTTACTGTCAAACCTGCAAATTGAATTCAAAACGTAGCAACAAATAACTTAAAAAATGAGTTGCTAAATAGAATATGGATGTTAAATGTTCCTCTTCCGATTAAAATTTTTAGTTGCCTTTTGATTCTAGATAGGTTAGAAACTAGATATACACTATGTAATATTTCACTTGGCATCCACTACAGAAATATTCAACTGTTGTGATTGTTGTTGGATATCATATATTATTGATTACAGTGTCCAGGGTTTGGGTATTGTTACAATTTTAGGGGAGGTTCTTCCGAAATTTCGGTTTTAGTTGTTGTGTTTGAATGTTTTTTATTTTTTTGCAGCAAAGAAAAATACTCGGGGACCTTGTCGCCAATTGAAGACGGCGAAGGTCACCCAAGTGACCAACAGACGTATCACAACCAGATACGACGACTGGCATCGGGCTACACCAACGGCGGAGCAGTATAGCGCATTGGCCCACGACACTGGTCACGTCGTTCGGACCTATTGCCCTATGCAATGGAAGTCTTGGAAGGTGATGCCGGACGAGGTGAGGACGAAGGTGCACAGTTGTCGGTAAGTATCCTACCTTTTAATTGTTTTTCCTTTAAATTTTATATATTTATATTACTTAAAGTACGTAATTAATTTGTTACATTGCAAATGAACTACAATTTCGACGACATGAACAACGATATGTTGGCGTACGTCAACAGGCTCTTCGGTTAACGGTACAAGCAGTGGAAGAGCGACGTGCACCAATATTTTGAGACATTTGATGATCCGCATGTCGCTCTTGAGGAGGGTTGCCCGAAGGAGTTTGAGGACCGGGAAGATAATTGGGTGTGGCTCTGCAGTCATTTTCAGGAGCCCAGCTATGTGGTACGTTTTTTATATTAAGTTTAAAAGTATTATACGTTTCTTACTAATGTTTATTGATTTTTTTATATTTCATTTAAATTAGAACTAATACGTTTGTTTTTTGTATAATAGAAGAAGGCGAAAGCTAACAAGAACAATCGGGAGAAGAAGACTCTTCTCCATCATTCCGGTTCGAGGCCCTTCTCATATAGGATGGAGGCGCGGCGGTAGGTAATAATAAAGTTTTTCATATTTAATTTTTAATATGTCAATAATATTTTTTTTTTCACACAACCAATTTTTGTATCTTGTTCTATTTAGGGGGGTTCAAAATTCCCAGAGATCAATGTCTTCAGCGACATTTATGTTCGACCCGGGGATGAGTTGGCCGAGTCACTTCATGTAAGTATTCTTCAATTGTAATTACTATCTTACGCATTCAAGTATCATGGTTATTATTTGAATGTTATTATTAATATTTTCATGTTATATTACATAGACGACGATGATGGAAAAGAGGTAGTTGGTTCTTCAAGAGTCCGCCTCCCAGCTTCCTCCCGAGACTCCGCTCGAGTCTATGGATCCCCCCAGAGGATGCGGGGTTTTAGATCCTTATAGAGACCTTGGATCAAATTCTCGGGCGGAGGCCGGAGACATATGGTGGGGGGATAGGGAATGCCCGGCGGCGGGAACCTAGAGCCTTTTCATCATCGCAGTCAAAGAGACAGGTGATAGCTTTGATAACAGAGGTGGCCGACCTTAAGACTGAGCTAGCCTTGTATAAGAGCCAAATGTCACATATTGTACAGGCCCTCAATCAGTCTGGCATTCGTCTCTCGGATCTTCATCCGTTGTCGACATTCGAGCCCCTCCAACCCGAGCATGCCCACAACTCTGCTCCTTCGACCTCTTAGCCCGTCCCCAACCTCGAGACCTTCCAGCTACCTCCGAATGACGACCCTGTTGATTATGCCGCATTATTTTCTTAGTTTTGTACTCGTTTACTTTTTAAACATTTTCCTTGTACATACATTTATATTTATTTAAATAAATTATTTTTCTCTTCATTACATTTTGTAATTGCAATTTAATTTTATTACAAAATTTTAAAAATAGAACAAAAAATTAAATTTAAAAAACAAAAAATATTTTTGCACGACGAATACCTTCGTTTCGCAATATTATAGCAACTAGCAAGGTTTCGTCGCGCAAAGTTTCAAGAGACGAATACTAGTCGTCCCACGTTTGTATCCTGGTATTTTGTGCGACGAAGGCTAAACCATCGTGCCGTGTTTTTGCGACCAATGGTATTGTTCGTTGCACAAAGTCTTTCTTCACGATCTTTGTGCGACGGATTCTGTGAGACAAAGTTTCCGTCGCGAATACATTTGTGCGACGGAATGACACTTTGCACAACCAACTTTTGTTCATCGCGCAAATAGTTAAACGTAGTAGTGTGAATTGAAGAAAATGAATGGCAAAAAATTAACCAGAGTGTGTGGGAGGTAAAAAATGGATGTGTGAATAACACTATCCTTAAATAATACCAATACTTTAATAATTTTTTTTTTTGGGAATTGTTATTAATACTCCAAAAATCTCATTCTACACTCCAAACTTTTTATATTAGGAAAGAAAAATACACTTGTGAGGAGTGTAGAATGAGATTTTTGGAGTGCCAATAACACTTCCTTTTTTTTTAAGAAATTGTTATTAGCACTCCAAACTTTCTATAATTAGAAAGAAAAATACACTTGTAAGAAGTGTAGAATGAGATTTTTGAAGTGCTAATAACAGTTCATTTTTTTAATGATAAATAGCTAGATTAATTTCTGAATGATTTCAGCAATACAGGACTATCCACGCAGCCTACATTTTGTTTGAGAAGATTCTGAATTTCAAATATTATGATGATTGTTGTTGAAAAAAATACATGGAGTGGACGACTAAAAATTGAATGCTAAATTGCTAATTGCATTATATCATCTTTCTCTGGCTGAACTGAATCAGTCCAAAGTATGACACACGTACGTCTACAAGATGTTCTCATGACATGGAGATCCAAAGAGCACTCATGTATCATTATTTTGCATTTGATTATTTGAAAAAAAAAACGATTAGAAAATAATAAAATGCTTGCATTCCAAGCATATATAGACAATTACGTTGCAGATCATTCGTGATCTTATAGTTTAATGCAAATTAAGAAAGTGAAGGATGCTGATAACTCGAACTCATGGTTTAATGATATCACACCATATTTTAATGCTTAGTCCAAAAGCCTAGAACTTCATCTTGGAAATTCTTAAAATCTGAACCGAAGTGCCAAACATTCCTTAACCTTGCACATGCATTATGCATAGCAGACTCGGCAGTTGTTTCACTTGTCACTTAAGATTCCAAAGGGTCTGTGCTGGAGCTGAATGATTGAACTTGAACGGCCCTGATTGGGCGGATTCCTGGCCATCATGGCTTTGATTGATTAAATGGGACCTCTCTCTGCTTCTCTCCTTTTCTTTTCGTCGAGACCTCTCTGCCTCTCTATTCATCTATCATGTAGGACCTTGTAATATATTTCTTCCTTTCTGAACACAACTGGTATGACATTTCAGAATACCTAATTATATTTCCACAATCTCCCCCACCCAATTCTGCCCAAACTTCCCTCCGAAATTTTTTCAAGTGTTATTAGTTGTCGATTGCTGTTATAAGGTGAACGTAATATTACTATTTTCATGAATGTATCATGCAGTATATTTATTGATTCACGTGTTATATGTATGAATGAATAAATTAACCAATGGTAAACACCCATTAGCTTGGAGCCTTGGTTAACTGTGTTTCAAAAATAAATGAAAATTTGAAATTCCCTTCACAAGTACTGCTGCTACAACAATACATTAAAAGTAATTTTGTCACAGTTAACTTCCTAAATTAAAGTTCAAACCTCAAAAAGTAATGACATTTTGTCCTACTCTGTCATCTGTAATTTTTTTTTTTTAAAAAGATCATTTGTACTTTTATGAACATCACTTCTGAAAATGTTAGGTAAAGAAGGGGTCCATTTGTTTAGATAGAAATCATTGTTTTTTCTTTAACAAATGTATTGGTATTATTTGGTGTTTAGCGTATGTTTGATTAGGGATTACGGTTGATCAACACATGTGCCATGCATCATGGATCGATCATTATAATAATGATCACATTGACCTTTATTTATTAATATATTTAACAATTTTTTTTGAGTTATAAGTAGTAAAATAATACTATTAGAGAGTGTGTATCAAAAGAAATAATCTCAACTTCTCGCTGCAAGGATTTGCTTGAAAACGAAGTAATAAGATAGGTTCAGAGCTAGCACTAACTAAAACGGCTACTCCAAATAGTCCACAACAAGCCTAAAAATAAGACCAAAACAAAAATGAAGGCCGATCGGTCTGGTAGCTAGGCCGGTTGTTCAGACCTGAGCACGATACTTGAAGCATTTGCTTGATCCCAATCATTCGTCCAAACGATCGCCAATTCACAATAAATATAACTATTATCCTTTTATTTATTTTGCTATGTAAACGAGGAAAGCAACAATCGCCCCAATAATACATAATAAACCTAAGGTTTCTACATATGAAAAAACAATTAGGCGTGCGTGAAATTTCAATTTTGTGTCCATTTGAACAATGCAACTATAAACCCTACATTACAGAGGAACAATATAAACCCTACTTTATGAAAACAATATAAATCCTACATTATAAGAACAATACAAACCCTCCACTTCAACGTGTCATTGCTTGTATTTCTACTAAGATCAAACTTGAATCAGTACTAAGTGGAGTAGACTACACTTTTCCTACAAATTACGACTAGCTAGTTCCATGTTACTGTACAGCAGTCGACTACAACTGTGATACCAGTACCGTGGCATAACGGCGGCGAATAGAAGCCGTCAGATGTGGGGGCAATCTTCGATGGTAAAGAAGCATAATTTTGACCTATCGCCACGTGTCTTACGATGTAGACATGTGAAATCTCGTAAAATAATGGGCGGTGGTGGAACGTTGTGGATGGGCCCCACGTAATATACCCATGCGCTTGGCCAAAAATCTAAACCCAACCAACGAAGGAAGGAATCTTTAATCACAGATATTCATCCACAGTCGTCTGATCGAAAGATCGATCAGAAAATTCGTTCCCCAACCCAAACCCTAATATGTCCTATGCAGATGACGTCACTTGAGTGGTTCCCATGTTGACGTGACCCGCATGTGATAATGGGTTCCACGTCAGCAGAAAGAATTTTGGTAGCAACTTGGACGATGACTTTGTCACAGCACAACGTAACGCAAGTTCCACATCACTTTCAAAACCTCCTCTCCCTCCATGTACATACAACTTAGAGTAATAGTCAAAGTAAATGTTGATCAATGTGAACTCGTAGGATAATAACAGCCATCCGATTTGGCCGGTCTTCCTCAGAATCTAGTGTGCAAGATTTTGTTCCGGACCCACTAAATTGTAGTTGAAATTACATCTTCCACACACACACACACATATACATGCATATGTTCTCTAGTTAAGAAATGACATCTTCCATCTTCTATGTGCTTCATGAACATATATAGATAAGTTTTAGAAACTTTAGTAGTGGGTTTGAACTTCTATAATCCAAATGGTTTGTCGTAACCAGTAATTACACATTAGGTATTAGCAAGAATTTGTTGATCTTGCTAATACATATAGGCTAGTCTTAACATAAACAAGTGGAAATAACTATGGCTCCGTTTAGGACAACTTTTGTTGTAACTTTGCTTAGAAACACTTTACTATAAGTGCTTTTATTAGGACCATGTTAGAGTTTTTATTAAAAAACAGTGCTTCTTGAAGAAGCACATGGCTTCTCAAAGCACTTCTATAACTAAAATGCATTTCTAAGTTTTTATGTTAAAAGTACATAGTTGTAAGCACTTTGTAATTGTCAGAAAACACTTTTTCCATAAGCAAATTTCAAAGAGATTCTATAATAAGAAATATCTAGAATATATATAGTGAACATATCTGTCGTTTAACTAGACTAATTAGGCACAAATTTAGAACTTCAACTTAAGGTGAGCTAAGCTTGAAATTATACGAGAGAAATGAGGGATGAGGGAGAGTGAGGGGTTGGGATGAAGGTTACAAATTATTCCTTGAAATGAGCGGGCTATATAGCACCCCCAAGTCACTACTGGGGACCGTGGCTTGATTTGATGCATGTGTAAAACAAATACGAGATGGTGTTGGAAATGTGCAACATCAACACATGGTCAATTTGTGGAATTCAGTAATTATGTAAACGGGGCTTAAAAGCATGGAGATGGGCAGGCGCAGGCCATGCGCCTATAATTGAAATCGACAAGGCCGGCATCAAGGCCAAAACTCGAAATGGTCCACACCACCTGCATTTCCCAAAACAGCCTACTTTGCAGGTGAAGGTTACGTAACTTCCATTAAAGAGAGATACGTACATACATACATACATACATACATACATACATACATATATATTTGCTGGTTAACTTTTGGAACTGATATCCACATGCTAATCCGTGATGATTAAGATTGGGATCATGAAACCAAATCCTCAACTAATTTTAACTCATTTTATCATGGTTTTGTTGGTGAATTCCATGAGAGAATTTACATGTTATATGTTTGACAATGATGCGTACATTCTCAATAAAAACTAAACACATATTAGGTTTAAGAATCGTTTCAAGGAGTGCGTTGAAAATATCACACATTAGAGAATAGAAGTTCTGCATTATATATAAAAGATATGGGAAAAAAAAAATGCAGGGTCTGGAAGTAATTCCTCCTGCCGAGAATTCTCCATTTATTATAAACTGATTTCGAGTTATATGCTCACATTTGAGCATGAATCATGCAACCTCACAATACTAGTAACTAGTTGGCTATGTCATGTAAAACAACAAACTTTATCATCATTAGGTTTAGTTGGAGAAGATTGAGATCAATCACTTACCTATTGTTTGGCATGACTTCGGTCGCGACCAATGGTGTTGTAGTTATACATGTAAATTTATGAGTAATGCTAAGTAGACTAAATTTGTTTACTAAATGATGCGTCACCAATAAAAAATAAGCACATTAATAACACTTAAGTAATATCCAATCATCAACTTCCATGTTTACACAATTTAGTCTATAAATTTAGTATCCCTAACATTTCTCTAATTTTAAAGAATGATTAATGATATGTTTAAATTCTGATCATCTATAATGCAAGATATATATATATATATATATATATATATATATATATATAATGTATTTGCAACTATTAGTAATGCATACACAAGTCGGCACAAACACAAAAGAAGTGCATTTGCTTTGGTTTGCTAACTTAAGATTGGAGATGGATTTGCCATGCCTATTTGCCTAGTTGACAAACACAAAAATAATCAAGGAAATTCTTTAATGATTTAATCCCACATGTTTATATTATATAGTTTGATTTATTTGTCGGGATGCATGGGAGAATTCAATAATATTTTGTTTAATTAGTTGGGTGGGTGGGTAATGGGTATGAGACCTACACCAACATTCGTGGATGCTGCTGGATGCCATGAATAACGTTTAACAATGCTTCATCTCTGGCCATCATTTTAAGTCAACATAAAACATTGTAATATATTGTGTTGTTTTTTCTTTGTAATTCTCTTTATTTGTAAATAAATAAGTGCAAAATCTTCTTAATTAAGGTCCACTTCGGCCTTGGGCGACTTTCACCCCTATCGGAGGTAATTTGAGCCGTTGGAAAACATGTCAAATTTCCATTAATCAGCTAGCTAGGATTACAACAGATCGAATTGCTTATGAGTTATGATTAAATTGTACTGGTGAACCAAACCAACCATCAACTATGGTGACTATTCAAGTCAACTACTAAATGCAAGGCCAAATGTTGATGGAGACATTGCAACTGTATGAAAGATTGAAGGGTCACATGATTAGATTCAAACAGTAGTTTTGAAACCCAGCAGTAGTACCACTAGACCACTACTACTGTCTATAATTATACAGGAGAAGAGAGGAGGGGAGGGCCTCACCACCGCACTAACGTAAAAAGCCTCCAAGAATGGAGCCCCATATAGGCCATATGCAGTCTCTCCCTAAATAAGGCGCACAGAAGTGTTACTTTTGGACCACCATCAGCAGCAGCAGCAGCACCACCACCACCAGGCTTTCTAGTTTGTTGCTGGTGGCAGTACTTGTGTAATAAGCTTTCTTCTTCTTCTTAGGGTTTAAAAGGACGTTACATTCCAAAGGCTAGCCAGAGTGTTTGTATTATTGTAGTTTGTGTTCGGTTTGTATTATATTGAAAATATTGGCAATTGCTAAAATCTTGAGAAAATCCTGATGATCGATCAATGATTCAATTACCATATAAGAGGAGATCCTTCCACAAACTTCACTTCTACATGTGTATTCGATCTTGGTTCTTTAGCCTTAATTCTTGGATCTGGGGTTGGGCCTAATACATTCAACTTTAACCTTGCATGAATTCTAGCATGACACGGTTGCATTTTTCCTCAAGAAGTTTTTGAAATCTAAACATGGGTGAGGAGAAATCAAACATGTGTAAGATGTGTATCCTTTAAAGTTGCATTCAAGGTTCAATGAAGATCACGGATAATAAGATAGTGTCTCTGCCTCCTTACGTCTTTCGTGAAAGTGGAACCTTTATGTTTATTGATCTTATCTTGGCAAAAGATTTGCTCAGCAATGTAGTAAATCCAACATTAGTCATAAAAACTGTAGTAAAAGGCCAACTATTCCAAAGCCAGCTTATTGTAGAACAGGGCAAGGGCCTAAATCAAAAAATCTTTCCCATGTATTAGGCTTTGCACACGTATTGGGCCTTTGGGCCATAATTAATATGACATTGGATAAGATTAGTCATGTATGTTAGTCCCTAAAATCAACGCATCAGCCATGAATAAAATCAAGAGAAATTCTGTTCACACAGTATTTATCTCTCGACATCCAATATTTTTTTTATTAATCTTTGTTATATCCTCGTGTGGAATTACTTAAATATCAATACATTAAATAAATAAAACATTTTAAAAATAAATATTTTAATAGGAACAATTATCTAGAATGGCTTAAAACTTTTTTAATTTCGTAGAAAGACTTGATTTTATGTTTATTACATAGAGTCAAAGTTCAATAAAGTGGCGTTGTGAGGAGTTAGGCAATCCATGACATGGAAGACCACTAGATAGTTGTACAGTCTTGCCTGAATCATGAGCTTCACTGTTTCAAGTGATCAAACAAGGATGCCATTGAAGGTGTCCATGGTGGTCTTACTTTTGTTAATGTTGTCTAGGATTCCCATCTTCTCGGCTGCATCCTTTAACAAGATGTTGACCCTATACCCATTATCCACCAGAACTCGACTAACCATCGCATTAGAAATCTGTACCTTGATGACCAAGGCATCGTCATAGGGTGAGCGGACATCTTCCAAATCCCGATTAGAAAACGTAGGGATAGTGGAAGCGATTGGAGGAGGCTTATAGATAGAAGCCACCATCCTAGGTTTCTAGCAGGCTGTTTTCTCTCTTTCTTGGGTTTAACCATGTATTGTTGTTCTCCATAGTGCAATTGTTGAGAACTAGCCTTTTTTTATCAAGCCCTGAATCCCAAAAGGTTTTTGAGATTTCCTGGGCTTCTTGCGAGATGTTTTGTGAGTCGGGCGATGACGCTTCATGCGTGAGTTCAGATCAGCTGTTCTTGCTAGGGTATGAACAGGCGTTGCCTCAACTAGTGGCTCCTCAATACTAGAGACGATGTCTTCAAGGGTCTTCACCTACTTCTCGAGGTCATCAAGCTTTGTTTGCTCCCTCATTCCTGAAGCCTTTTGATGCTTATCGACAAAAGCGTAGATTTGCAACAAGCTTTCCCTAATTCAATCCATGGTGAGTATCTTTGATATAAGAGATATCGTTCTTACTCAAATGCGACGTAAGTGCAGTGACGTTGCTTTGGAATAGCCATCGCAATGGTAGAGTCATTTGGCCATGAGGAATATTAGTTCACTCTCAACGAGAGCACCTATTGTTGGAACCGAATTCGCTCACCGTCGTATGTTGTGGAAGATGCACAAATCCTTTTACCTGTAGAAGAACAAACAACTGTAAGTAGCCAAACAAATAGGGGGCTTATGTGCTGTCAAAGGCTCTCTGACGGTCAAGTTAGTAAGCAATATTATGAATATTAGAGTGTATTTATACTAGTCGAAGTAGAGACCTTTTATGAGTGTTATTACTTACAGCTCACGCAAATTCTTAGATTGTAAGGACTCCAAGAATTTAGGAAACCTAATGATTCCTTGCAGGATTAGGTTTATGTGTCTTGCGGATCAGACATGGTTAATCTCAGTGAAGTCATTGGACTTTGCCTGCTGCTCTAGAATAAGATGATGGTGGCATCATTGCTCCGTCTGTGCAGCTCCCATAGGGAGGCTGTTGAGTCTACGATCAGACTTCTGAGGTATTCGTATTCCGATTTGCCTTACTCCGGCCTAGAAAAATCATGGTCCCACATGTTGGTTTATCATTTATATTGTTTCATCAAATCTTTGACTAGGTACATGATATTACAATGCAAGCTGATGGTGGAGGAGAAGAACGAGTGTGTTTGACTATGGAGGATAACAAGTGTGTTTGGTTTCACATGTGTTTTTGGTATCTAGTTTATGAAATTATAAGAGTTACACGTGTCTTAACTGTATTAGTTCATGTAAGTGGTCAATAATATTTGAGTCCTGGTGAGTATCTAAATATTGTCCCACGGGTAATTGTTCGAGCTTGTTCAAAGTGGCATGGTATAACTTTGTAGTGTTTCCAAGTAGGAAGGACCAAAAGGTCGCATGCAAACTATTTCAAAGTTTAAAACCAAACAACTTGTTTTACCAAAAAATATTTTTAAAAAAAAAAATTTCTCGTCACAACCAAGTCTAGTTTTGTGGGTTTAGAGAGCCCTAGGAGGATTATGGTTGAATAATTGTATCAATATAAATAAAGCATATTACTTAATGAAGGTATTTTATAATAGGAAAAATTACACTTACAGTATATTTTCAATACTTAATTATATATTAAGACAACACTTTTTAAACATTTCAAGAAAAGACATTTTTAAATTCTGCGTAAGATGACATCATGTCCGGTTTTTCCGTTAGAAACGAAGTTCCCGTATTCTGTTAAATAGCGATCAGTGGTGATTCGAATCATTCGAATTTATATTTCGTCATCTCCCTCAATTATCTCTCGCCATAATTTCTATTCAAATCATTCAAGCTTTCTTCGAAGGTAAGTGTTTATCTCACGTTTATCTCTCTGAATTTTATGTGTTCCGATTTAGATTTTCGAAGTGTTTGTGTGTTTTTGAATTTATTTTGGTTTAGATTTTGAAAGAGTCTCTGATTTTTCAGTTTTTTATTGGTCGCATTTAGTTTTTTTGGATTGTTCTTGTTTTTTCAGTCACAGTTTTTTAGTTTTGAAGGTTTTGAGCTTATTTGATTGAGTGTTTGGCGAATGCGATTTTTCGTTGTGCTGCTTTTGGTTTTCATTGAAGTTCCTTTTGTTTTTTGCAGTATAGTTATCATATATATTAGTTTATGCAGCATCAGTTCATAGAATCGTGCAAAATCAGTTGGCATAAGTTTTTTATAAGGGGGGTTTGGGGGGGACCCCCCCATAAACATTTAATATTTTTCAACGTAATACGTGTGCATCATCAGTTTATATAAACATTAATTTTTAACGTAATACGTGTGCAGCATAAGTGTGCAGCATCACTGTGCAGCATCAGTTTTATATAATCATTAATTTTTAACGTAATACTTATGCAATATCAACTCATAGAATCTTAATCAGTTAGCATAAGTTTTGGGGGGAGGGGGTTAGGGCCCCCCCCAATAAGCATTTAATAATTTCAACTTAATACTTGTGCATCATCAGTTTTATTTAATCAACATAATACTTGTGCAACATCAGTTTATATAAATATTTATTTAAATGACTATGGATTAGAAAATTGTGCAGCACCAGTTTTATTTAATCAACATAATACTGTGCAGCATCAGTTTATATAAATATTTATTTAAAGGACAATGAATTAGAAAATTGTGCAACATTAGTTTTATTAAGCAGATAAGTGTGCAGTATCTTTGTTGGCGTTTTTTGTGTTGCACTGTGTTACAGATATTTGTGCAGCATCAGTTTTATTTATTATAGATTTACATTTTAAAATGCATAGATATATTGACACACCCCGTCCCGAAGGAGGGCATGCTGGCCGTCACGTGAGAGTGACGTAACCATTTACACAGTTCGGAAGCTTAAAAAATACAATTGTGAATTCTGTCAGAACACCGTTGGATTCCTCGTGGCCACCAAAGCTCTGCTATCTCAAACCTGGAGGGGCGCAAAACAAAGTTGAGTGGGTCAGTAAAACAAATCTTTTCAAAACTTTCCTTTATCAAAGTTCTAACCCCTCGCTGTAAAACATGTATACTTTCCCAGAAAAATAGCATATATAAATATATATATATATAGCTTCAAAAATCTCAAAACACCATTCTTTAACACTTTTCAGAAAATATGCCATGCCATGCGTCAAAAACATAATATGGATGCATCAATATAAATCAGGTGAAATAATAAATCAACCGGAGACCCTGCAGTGGTCCTGTACGGCTGATTCTAGAGCTCAATATCCAATCCAGCCGGAGTCACCAACTGTGACCTGTACGGCACTGCCGGAGTCGCGCAACTGCGACCTGTACGGCACTACGCTGCACATGAGTCGGAACTACCTGTAGTGGTCTGTACGACTCGGATGGTTTAATAATACGCTCTAGTGCTTCTCTCATCAATCATCTGTGCACATAATCTAAGGTCACCTACTAGTCGGAACCGTCTCTAATGGTCTGTACGACTAGCATGTCGGAACCACCTCCAGTGGTCTGTACGACTAGCATCTACTTGGATCCAAGGTGAGCGTGTGATGCGGGTGAATAACATAAGCACTAACACCAGGGGTGCAGGTTATGAGCTATCAACATAAATCACATCAAACAATTCAATGCACCAAATATAACTCACCTGATACTCACCTGTGCGTCCGCAGCACCAATTCACATATATGCATCATATAATATCAATTCACATATCTCATATAAATTCTATGCATGGCATTTCAAATCACATGATTCATAGAATCTATGCATGGCATTTCAAATCACACTTTCAAATCATATTTCACTTAAATAGATTTTCTGGGAAAAACTCATTTATATAGGTATATACGTAAAACAAAACTGCCCACTCACCTGGAGTTCACCCTGCAACTCCCTAGCACAACACATCAAGGCGTCATGGCGATCGGCGCCTAAAACAATCATCAAATCATACCTCAGAATCATATCGATAGAATATATCACTTATATAAAACACGTCACTATGAAGTTCGATCCGGAAGATCTGCAACTCAGATTTCCAATCCGTAACTTCCAGAGGTCCACAATAAATCTCTAGAACAACATCCTAAAATTTCATGACCATCCAACGGTCGGATCTCCGCCAATTACCAAACTAAGTGACGGTTAACATTATATTTTATGAACTTACAACTCCAATTTTGGGAGATCCGTAAATCAGATTCTCGATCTGTAAGTTCCTATAATCCTTAAATATTACGTATTACAACGTATCAAAGTTTGGTGACGATCCAACGGTCGGATCGTCAATTCATATTTTGGCCTAACCATGCATCGTATCGAAATTAAGTCCAAATGATCAACCAACGTTAAGCCACTATCAAAACTGAACTCAGGACATCCAATATAGCTTAAAAATAACATTGGCGGCCCACTGGCCACGCGCCGCCGCACGCGCCGCCGTGGGTGGCGGTCGGCCGCCCCGGCTCGCCGGAAAATCCAACTTTATCCAAAAATTACCAAAATTTACAGAAATTAAGATCTGAATGAGTAGAACAACTTTCATACCTGTGGCCAAGGCCAATTCGGTCGGCAAAGCCTCCAATTTCAACAAAACCCGTCGGAAACCCTAGGTTTGGTGTGCTCCAATTCGACCTCCAAACTTGTTCCAACGCCTCAACCACTGCTTGGGCTTTGTTCTAGGCCTCAAGAGGATGCCATGGGTGGTGGTGATTGGAAGAAATTGCTTCACATCGTGGCGGAAATGAACCCAACCCGTGCGCCCCCTTTTTGCACGGTTTCTTCCAATTTCAAAACCAAATCTCTCCAAATTTGAGGTGGAATGGGTAAAGGAAGGATCCTAGAGTGTTTCCCATGAGGTTCCTTGAAGCAATTCGCCGGAAAAACGAGTGGAAATCGTCGAACATGGACACGGGTCGTGACCGGGTCAAAAACGGGCCAAGGGGATCCGACCGATCCCCCGCGCCACCTTCTCCCTCCTTTCCTCCTTTCCCTGTTCCGATTGGCTGGGCTCCTTCCTCTCTCCTCTCCCCATTCGTCAGTCTCTCTCCCTTTCTCTCCCGGAGCTCCTGCTCTCCTCTGGTTGGGCAGATTGCCCAATCTCTCTTCTTCTTCCTCTTCCCGTCAGCCACAACACACACACACATAAACTCATATAAATTTATTCCTTTTAATCCCAGCCATCCATTTAATATTTCCTTTAATCTGGGCCATCCATTTCCATAAAAGAATTTCCATATTTTATTATTATAATTCCCAAAATGCCCAAACTTCAAACTTTAATATCTTTTTCGTTATAACTCCAAATCACGAACCGCTTGCGCCCACGCGTCCGTAGCGACGAGTACTACGAGGATATGTCAAGAAAACAAATCTTAGATGGCACAACACAACGGTTAACCTCGAACAATGCGCGTGCCTCAAAGGGCATTTTTGTAAAATCCTTTATTAAAACTTTAAAAAATCTTAAAATCAGGGACGGGCTGTCACATATATACAATTATTTATGTGTAGCATCAATTTAACTTTTTTATTTTTTATTTTTGGTGTAGATCATGTCCGTTGTTAAAGTATTGAAGTGCGTATATGAAAATTATGCATTAGTTGTGCCGCTTTATCTGCATACTAGTTATGAGGATTTGTGTAGGCAATTGACTTTGAGGTTTCCAAGTTTGTCATCAAGAGGCTTTCTGTTGAAATAGTCTTTATATGGAGGTGAACCAAACTGTTTATTAGAATGCAATGAAGATATTCAAACCCTTTTTCTGGTGAATAACTTGATTTTAAATCCAGTTGTTGATGTTTATGTTCAAGCTAAGAAGGAGATGTCTATTGTTTCTACTAGTAATGTGTTGTCTTGCCTAAGTGAAGCTAGTAGTATTGGAGATGATAACCAATTTTTGGGTAAGTATGGCTCTTATGGACCTCACCATTATGCAACAAATAAGTGGCAGAGTTACATTTCTTATGAGAGTCAAAATTATGAAGATGGTGCAGTTCAGTTTCGTAGAAAACTTACACAATACTCTATTGAGGCTGGTTTTGATTTCAAGTTCACTAGGAATGATTGGAAGCGTGTTACTGCTGTTTGCTCAAAGAAACTGTCGGATGGGTATTAATGGCGTGTTCATGTTGTTGTGCAACAGCCTAGTGGTTGTTTTATCATTAAAAAAATTAAATAATATTCATATTTGCATTGAACATATTCATCAAAAAGAGAATAAAAGATTTGGCCCTACTGTTTTGTTTTCTTTGTTCGCTGCCAAGGTTCGTTTAAATTCGTCAATTAAGGTAAAGGATGTTATGAGAGAAATGAAGGAGAGTTATGGTCTTGATGTTAAATATCAAGCAGCTTGGCGTGGCAAAGAGATTGCATATAATGAGGTTAATGGTGATGAGGCTTTCTCATTTGGATTTTTGCCTTGGTACCTTGATGAGTTTGTGCGTGCCAATGATGGATCGTTTTGTACACCAGAAATTGATAATGATAGTAATCGATTTGAAAGGTTATTCATTTCTTTTGGAGCTTGTGATAAATGATTCTTATGGTGTAGACCAATGTTGTTCCTTAATGGTACATTTTTTAAGGGAAGATATACTGGTACTCTTCTTGGTTGTTGTGCTAAAAATGCAAATAATGGTAAGTTATTTTGTTTTAAGTTTATTAAAGTGCAGCATCAGTTTAATAATGTGTATCATCAGTTTAATAATGTGCAACATCAGTTTATTAAAGTGCAGTGTCTGTTTAATAATGTACAACATCAGTAATGTTTACGTGCAGAACCTTTTTTTTATATATATAATTATTAATTTTTTTTATATACAGAGATTTTTCATTTGTATTATGGTATTGTTGACATAGAAAATGAAGATAATTGGACGTGGTTTGTAGAACATTTGGCTTGGATATTAAATTACCAAAGAAGGAAGATCACGTTTATTACCGACCGACATCATGGGCTTTTGAATGCTATTAGAAAGTACTTCCTTACTGCTTCTCATGGTTTCTGCATTATACATTTGAGGGAAAATTTAGAGAGGTGATGTGCAGGTAATAAATTTTTGAAGGATTGGTTGTGTGAATATTTCAAGAATTATGCATATGCATGTAGTGTTGAAGATTTTGATAGGAATATTGAGAAAATGAGAAGTGTTGGCGGAGATATTTCTGATTCATTTTTAGATGATCTTCCAAAAAAACATTATTCTATTATACATTTTCGAGGAAATCGGTGGGGCGAAATGAGTAATGCAACTGCAAAATCATTTAATGCAATGATTTATGAAGAGCGTCTGATGGCTATTCTTGATTTGATTGAATCAATCAGGGGGAGGTTGATGGTCATGATGTCTGACAGGATGCGTGTTTCAGAAAAGTGGTTCTCTTTGTTATGTCCAAAAAAAGAAGATGATCTTAAAGGTTTTGTTCAAGAAGGTAGTCATTGGATTGTTAGTAGGTCATCTGATGATGTGTTTAAGGTTCAGAGGGTTGGAACTCTTTTGTTGTTATGTTGGATCAACATCAATGTTTATGTGTTCAATGGAAGCATAAAGGATTCCCTTGTGCTCATGCATTGCAAGTTATTCTGCATGATCATCGTGATATTGAGGATTTTGTGGATGACTACTGGAAAGTTTCTTCTTATAAGCTAAGCTATCAATTTCCTATTATTCATGTTTTTGACTTGAACAAGCCAACTTTTGATCTACTAATGCTCCTATTAAGCCCCCTCTTACAAGGAGACAAGGTGGTAGACCACGAATTCATCGTTACAAGTCTAACAATGAGACAAGTGGTGTAAAATGTAGTCGTTGTCACCAGATTTCACACTATAACAAGCAGACATGTCAGGCTTTAATTTGATTTTTGTTTTTATTTTTTGAGTATTGGATTTTTTTTGTATTATGGAAGTTTGTTATCAGATCAGGTTTTTTGTTATTTTTCGATCAGAATAAGTTTTTGATTTTATACAGAATCAGGTTATACGTTTTGTATGCAGCATCAATTTGTGGTATTTTGCAATTTTTGATTCCCCAATTTATGAAGAATCAATTTTTAGCAATTGAGTTTATGTTTGTATGGATATGAGACTATTTTTTAACGTAGTATTTGTGTAGCATCAGTTTTAAATAATCAATGTAATACTTGTGCAGCATCAGTGTGCGGCATCAGTTTTATATAAACATTATTTTTCAAAGTAATATTTTGTGCAGCATCAACTCATGCTTTTGTTTTTCATTGAAGTTCCTTTTGTTTTTTGCAGTATAGTAATCATATATATTAGTTTATGCAACATCAGTTCATAGAACCGTGCAGAATCAGTTGGCATAAGTTTTTTTTTTTTGGAGGGGGGTTGGGGGGGACCCCCAAAATAAATATTTAATATTTTTCAACGTATTACGTGTGCATCATAAGTGCAAAGTATCAGTGTGCAGCATCAGTTTTATATAAACATTAATTTTCAACATAATACTTATGCAATGTCAACTCATAGAATCTTAATCAATTGGCATAAGTTTTATGGGAAGGGGGTGGGTGTCACATCCCGGCCCGGGCCCTCATCACATCCCGGGCACGATTCCGCCGTAGCACGATATTGTCTACTTTGGGCCCTAACCACGCCTTCACGGTTTTGTTTTTGGGAACTCACACGAGAACTTCCCAATGGGTCACTTATCCTAGGAATGCTCTCGCGCGCTACTCGCTTAACTTCGGAGTTCCGATGGAACCCGAAGCTAGTGAGCTCCCAAAAGGCCTCGCGTTAGGTAGAGATGGGAATATACATATAAGGCTCACAAAATGTACTCCCCTGGGCGTTGTGGGATCTCACAATCCACCCCTCCTTAGGGGCCCGACGTCTTCGTCACCAAATTGTCACATCCCGGCCCGGGAAGTGGTGGGGGCCCGGGCCGGGATGTGACAGTGGGGGGGTTAGTTGACCGATGAATGTATTGATTCAAAAGCGTGGGATTGATAAATGTCACATATGATTAATTGATTTCTTACTTATGTTACTCTATTTTTGTTAGTATCGTCTATAATAATTGATGAATCAAATATTTTCAATTGAATTTATCCTTTCAATTGGTTGGTATTTTTGAACCTCAACCTTATTTTTCAACGTCCATGAATGATAAATCATAGCATAGATCGAACTTAATACTTCGGATGCAGCATCATTTTTTCAACCTAATACGTGTGCAACATAGGTATACAGCATCAGTCTGCAGCATCATTTTTTTTTAAACATTGATTTTCAACGTAATACTTGTGCAGTATCAACTCATAGAATCTTAATTAGTTGGCGTAAGCCCCCCCTCCCATAAACATTTAATAATTTTCAACGTAATACTTGTGCAATATTAGTTAAGCAACGTAATACTTGTGCAGTATCAGTTTTATATACATGTTTTTATAACAAGTAGTTATTGGGGAGAAGTTTGCTGTTCCCAATTTTGCAAATTTTATATTATGAAGAAAATGAATGAACAGATTGAAAAAGCGTAACATTTGAAATGGATAGATTCAAAAAGAAATGTAACATTCAAAAAACATAAACATGGACATTTTTTTGTTTGTAAAAGTGAGTTATAACAATGTAATTTTAAACATCAAAGTTTATAACAATTGAAATGTTAGAAGTCCAGCTTATTTTTTTATTGGTTCAAGGTGGTTTTTTTTTGTCCTTTACTTTAGCGGCTTGTTTTTGCTCCTCAAACTTCATGCTCCAGCTCAATCTATGATGTATTATTTGAGATGCAACATCACGGCACACATAGTTAACTTCTCGCTTGGTGAAGCACTTTTTCACCTTTTCGCCTTTTGCTATTTGTTTGATGTAGTACAGCACAAATACAATACAATCATCTCTGTAAAATAAGGTTGCATAATTAGCATGCATCATCAGTTAAAGCAGACTGATGCAGCATCAGCTAAAGCAGACTGATGCAGCATCAGCTAAAGAAAATTGATGCAACATTAGTTAAAGCAGACTAAGTATACAGCTTGAGTTAGGGAATAATATAGTTTTAGTATGCAGCATCAGTTATAGTAGACTCATTCAATATGCAAAATTATTATTTTCTATGGAATCTAATGATTGGTGTAGAATCATTTTATCACTAAACATTTATCACTGAGCATCAGTTATACCAGAATTATCATGCAACATCAGCTATACCAGACTTAATAATGTGCAACATCAATTATACCAGATTTAGTATGCAGCATCATTTTATATCTTATTCAATGCAAAAATTAGTTGAACCTTAAATATGTAACCAAAAATAGTAATTCAATTAAAACAATTAAAATACACAATTGTACTTACGATCCATGTTGAATAGGACATTGTTTATCTTCATCCATCTCAAAAGTTGCTTTTGTAAGGCTCATTCGGATGTAGTCAGTTGTTGAACTTTCCCTTTCATTCAATGGTAAATGGAATACTCTGTCTTCGTTGTTGTACCATTCTTCAACCATTTTGACATGTACACAAATTAAGCGTATGTTTGAAAAATGTACTAAGAAATCATTGAAAATATGAGCGATAATGAATTTACACTTACCACTTTATATGCATTGTCATTGTGGATGTTTGTTTCACCTTCTTGGAGGTTTTTTCTGTTTGAGTTGTAAAATTTGAAATGCATTTCCTCTGTGTCGAACACAAGCAATGTGTAGGGTTCATGATTTAGAAGAGGTATAAAGATTTTTTACGCAACTCTCATTTGCTTGTTTAATTAATCCCCCAAACTGTGCTTTAATTCTTTCATTTTGGCTTCATCGTTTTCATAGGGGTTGAAGTTCATCTGTTTATCCAGAACATAATTAGTATATGGACAATCAGTATGCAGCATCAGTATGAATCATCAGTGTGGACATGTGTATGAAATATCAATATGCAGCATCAATGACATTAAATAGATTTTGTCTAAATTCAATATTTGTAACTTACAAAGAGATTGACCGAGAAGTAGAAGTTTTGATGATCCAAACTACTTTCTTGGTCCCTAAGAATGTAGTTGTGTGCATCAATGACAGTATTTGTAACTCTTTCATCTCCAAGGAATCCATCCATATCTTCTTTCATCACAAAATTGTTATAGTAGCTAAACTCATTTTTAGTTGATGACCAATATATGTCTCTAAAATACAATATACATAGAAATATGTTAATGCACAATCAATATAACAGAAATTATAGATTTATTTGTAATTTTTTCTTACACTGGTGCTTTTTCCCAAAATAGGTTGATGACTTTTTTGTCCATTGTTGGTAGGTGAAAGTATGCTGGATGACCTTTCCACTCATTCAATTCTCTTGTTTTCTCTATCGCAGTGTAATAGAATTGCATATCTCTTTCCTTTTTTTTCTGGGTTTTTGCTTGATGCGCTTGACCATTGTTCGAGTTTGAGGTTAAACAGGTGTTTGAGATTTTGTTGGTACTTTTTCTGGAGTTTGGAGAACCTGTTTTGACTAGATATCTACCTCTTGATCAGAGGCGATTACGATTTTTTCCCCATTTTTAACAAATTCACTTTCAGTTGCAGAATCAGTAGCAGAATCTTGATGAACAAGTTTATCAGTTTTCTCTTCTTTTTCTGGTTCAACCTCATTGATGAAATCCAAGGTCTTGTTTAGCTCAGAAATTTCTTTTTGTTGCTTCATCACCAATTCTTCAATATAAATCTTCTCAGCTTTTAGAATTTGAAATTTCTCTCTTATTTTTTCCATTTTTTCCTTGTTTAATGCATTGTATTCAGACTGGTTCTTGTAGGACTTTTCTTGCTACCATTTAAGTTCATTCTTCTCCTTCAGTAGCCCCTTGTTCTTTTCCAGCAACTTATTCTTTTCTTCTTGCCATTTTTTCTTTTGTTGCTCGAACTCAATGCTCTTATTCTCAAGTTCACTATTTTGGTTTTCCAATTTTTTCTTCTCTTTTTGTAACTTCTTGTTTTCTTCTTGCAAGTCCTTATTATCGCTTTGCAGAGCATCCTTCTCTTTAACTATTTTTGCAATAACAGAATTCTTGAAGTGGCATGTGTTGATAGCATTATTCAACACCTGAAGCCGAAGTTTCGCCCACATTTTCCAGTACTTTACAGCATCTGTTTGACTTTGAGATAGTTTTTCTTGTGTTAACTCCTCTTCTGAGTTTTCACATTCCCATTTTTCTTCACCCGTAAGAGGAGCAAGAAGCCATTCATAGAATGTTTGTTGCTTCATTGTCTTGATTGTCAAATCTTCGGGGAGAACTGGCAGTTGAGGAGCATATGTTGCATTTCCTTTCTGTTCCTTAGCTTGAACTGACAGTGGAGGGACTAAGGTGCTTAGACCCACTATTATCACTGTCTCTTCTTGCACTATAAGAACTTATTCTTGGATTTGCATTGGAGGAATTAATTGTTCAATTGATGCACTTGGGGCCTCTTTTGGTACTCCTTCTTCTGGTTGGAATTTAACCACATCATTGATGACCCTATCAATTTTAGTCTCGTCCATGTCTGTGATGTCCGCATTTCTTTCTTCATTTTCAACACTTTGATAAGCAAAATCATGTGCAATATTTTGGTCATCTTGGATTTGCTCATTTAGAATTTGGGAACCATAGATACTCTGACTATCAACCAGTGTGTCAAAGTGATCTTCATTTTCATTTTGTTCTCTACCCTCTTCCTCCTAATTGTATTCAAAATCAAGAATTAAATGACAAAGATTTAGTATGCAGCATCAGTTATACCAAACATAGTGTATTTTTTTAGCATGCATTATTACTTATACCCGACTTAGTATGCAGCATTAGTTACACCAGAATATTAGTCTACAATATCAGTTATACCAGACTAAGTTTTTAGCATGCATAATTACTTATACAAGAATTAGTATCCAACATCAGTTATAATAGAATTAGTATGCAGCATCAGTTATAATAGAATATTAGTACGCAGCATCGGTTATGGATTATTAGCTTGTTTTTGGATTTTACCATTTTGTCTGTCGGGTCATCGTCTTGACTTTTTAGCTTATCTTGGCTTTGTTTTTTTGTCATCCACGTAGACAGTGTCATTTGAAATTCCTCATCACATGTTTGATCATTTCAATTGTCCGGCACATCTGAAACAGTTTTTTCATCAGCATCATCTTCTTGTTGTTGAACATCAATCATCTCATCATCAGCAACAGCTTTTAGAAGTTTAGGTGCCACTATGGTTTCATCCTTATTAGCTACTTGCTCAGGACCCACTACCGTTTCAAATTCTTCAAGATGAAGCACTAATTTGTTTGACGGTTAGCTTTCTTGGCTTTTGGTCCCTTTGTTAGCTACTTTCTTTTCTATTTTCCTATGTTTTAACGTAGGTGGAGGATCGACAAAGTCATCATCATCTTCTGGGCGCTAATTAAATGACTCCTCAATTTGTTTTGCATTGTCCATCTGTGAAAGGATCGACAATGTAGATGCATAATTGTGCAGAACCAATTTACAAACAGAAAGTAGAACCAGAATCAATTTACAAAGTGCAGGATCAGTACAAAGTCAAGCATCAGTTCAAATTGCAGCACCGAAGCTAAACGGTTAATGTTTTTATCACAAAATTTAGACGCATATTCATTTTCTTTTTCAGATGTTTAAGAATCAATTTAGAAACAGAAAGTACAACCATAATTAATTTACAAAGTGCAGCATCAATACAAAGTACAGCATCAGTTCTAAGAGCAACATCAGTTCAAAGTGCATAATCAGTTTCAAAGTGCAGCATCAAAGCTAGACGGTTAATGTTTTTACTCACAAAATTTAGACGCATATTCATTTTCTTTTTCAGATGTTTAAGAATCAATTTACAAACTGAAAGTACAACCAGAATTAATTTACAAAGTGCAACATCAGTACAAAGTGCAGCATCAGTTCAAAGAGCAACATCAGTTCAAAGTGCAGCATTAGTTCAAATTGCAGCATCAAAGTGCAAAATATATTTTCACATAAAGTACTTGTAGAATCATGTTTTACATAAAAGTGATTGCAGTATCAGTTTTACCTCCAAATTTTCATTTGCTTCTTTATAGGATTTTGCATGTAGTTTTGCCAAATCCCACTTCACTGTTGTTGGTGAGCGTTTCTCCCTTCCTTCTATTGGGTTGATGATTGTGGTGTGATCACAAATCCAATACTGTAGACAAAATAAAAGTTAGAAATTTGTATATTTTCGTAAAATAAGACAAAAACTGATTTTTTTTATTAGTTTTTGTTTGCTTACCAATAAAAGTACAACAACGCCACTGATGGTTGGTTGTTTGTCTCTTTTTCTCTTCTGTGTTCTATCAATTGATTCCATCAAGTATCTTGATGTTTCCTTGGCCCAGTTGTACTAATTTATGTTATCGATGGAGTTGCAATTCTTGGCCAAACTCCAAGGGAGTTTCCCCGTTGAGCTCCTAAGCAGATTTGTGTTTAGCAAATATAGAATTATAAGGCAGGCTGCATCTTGATTCCCTTCTGTTGTCCCAATATCAAATGCAACTTGAATTGCTTGTGCAATTTCTCTTTTACCAATTCTTGTCATTTCTGAGAAGTATTTATCAACAAATTTGTTTTCTTTTGGTTTTGGGATTCTACAGTCTCTTGTTGACTGATGGGCTTTTCTTCCTCGGTTTGGGATCCCAAATATGCATTGGACATCATCAGCATTTGCTTTGCAATATCCATTTTTGAATTTGAACATTCCCTTTTCAGTGTTATATTAGTTCACTATATGTATGACATCCCAATCTGATTTCTTCATTCGTAAATCACTTTTTATGTAAGGCTTCACTAGTCTACCAAAAGGTGACTTGATGAGTCGATTTTATACTATATATTATTCCCTATTCTTGGCATAATTTGGTTATTATTTTCATAGAATTTTGATACTTTGATTTATATTCTTAATGTAGGACACTAGATTTCCTCTGGAGCAAAAAGTGACCAAACGGATGAATTTTGGAGTGATTCCAGTTGGAGGATGTTCGTGTGCCTTTCAAGATGATTGTACCAAAATTCCAGATTTTTCTACCAAGCCGTTTGACGGTGACGAAGAAAATAAGGCCCAGCGCGCAGTTTTCCCAGATTAACGTTTTGGGACGTTTTGGGTATTTTGGAGGTCAAGAGGGTATATTTTGATAAAGATTCCTTCTGAGGATTTGTAGGAGACGACTTCAGATTTCAAAAGAGACCTTTTGGGACCAAATCAGAGTTGATTTGGTCGGTCAAAAGACTAACTTTCTGAGAACTCCGAATTTTAGTTCAAATAGGAAACCTTTTATTTTATGTTTTATTATTTTATTTTGTTTCCTAGTTTTATTTTAAGGCCTTTTCTAGGTAGGGTTTTATTTTGTAATAGTATAAATAAGGCTTTTAGCCATTAGGGTTTTTTGAGAGAGAAGGGAGGCAACATAGGAGAAACGCATGTACTACTTCAGAGGATTTTTGAAGTTTATTTTCAAGGTGTTTTCTATCCTTGTTTTTAATAATATTTTGTTTATGGTTATTCGTAACTAATTTCCATTTGCTAGGGCGAAGCCTTGAGCCTTAGCATGAATTTGTAGTTTTTATTTAATTGCTTATGATATTATGCATGTTTACTTTGAATTATTAATCACCGGTTCTGTAACAGCCCGTCCCTGATTTTAAGAATTTTTAAAGTTATAATAAAAGATTTTACAAAAATGCCCTTTGAGGCACGCGCATTGTTCGAGGTTAACCGTTGTGTCGTGCCATCTAAGATTTGTTTTCTTGACATATCCTCATAGTACTCGTCGCTACGGACGCGTGGGCGCAAGCGGTTCGTGATTTGGAATTATATCGAAAAAGATATTAAAGTTTGAAGTTTGGGCATTTTAGGAATTATAATAATAAAATATGGAATTTCATTTATGAAAATGGACGGCCCAGATTTAATGAAGAAATTAATGGATGGCTGGGATTGGAAGAAATGAGTTTTTGTGTGTGTGTGTGTGTGTGACTGGCGGAAGAGAAAAGAAGAAGAAGAAGATTGGGCAAAAACTGCCCAACCAGGAGGAAGAAGAAGAGAGCTTCGGGAGAGAAAGGAGAGAGCTGGCGAATGGGGAGAGGAGAGAGGAAGAAGCCCAGCCAATCGGAACAGGGAAAGGAAGAAAGGAGGGAGAGTGTGGCGCGGGGGATCGGCCGGATCCCCTTGACCCGTTTTCGACCCGGTTGGCACCCATGTTTATTTTCGTTGATTTCCACCCGTTTTTCCGGCGAATTGCTTCAAGAAACCTCATGGGAAACACTCTAGGACCCTTCCTTTATCCATTCCATCTCAAATTTGGAGAGATTTGGCCTTGAAATTGGGTGAAACCGCAAAGAGGGGTGTGGCGGTCTTGGCTTCGAATCACCCAATCCCGAAGCAATTTCTTCCAACTACCACCACCCATGGCATCCTCTTGAGGCCTAGAACAAAGCCCAGGCAGTGGTTGAAGCATTGGAACAAGTTTGGAGGTCGAATTGGAGCACACCAAATTCAAGGGTTTCGTACGGGTTTGCTGAAATTGGAGCCTTTCCAGGGCGAATTGGCCTTGGTCGCAGGTATGAAAGTTGTTCTACTCTTTGAGATCTTCAATTCTGCAAATTTTGATAATTTTTGGATAAAGTTGAATTTTCCGGCGAGCCGGGGCGGCCGACCGCCACCCACGGCGGCGCGTGGCCAGTGGGCCGCCAATGTTATTTTTAAGCTATATTGGATGTCCTGAGTTCAGTTTTGATAGTGGCTTAACGTTTGATGATCATTCGAACCTAAATTCGTTACGATGCATGGTTAGGCCAAAAGATGAATCGACGATCCAACCGTCGGATCGTCACCAAACTTTGATATGTTGTAATACGTAATATTTGAGGATTATAGGAACTTACAGATCGAGAATCCGATTTACGGATCTCCCGGAATTGTGTTGTAAGTTCATAAAATATAATGTTAACCGTCACTTAGTTTTGGCAATTGACGGAGATCCGACCGTTGGATGGTCATGAAATTTTAGGATGTTGTTCTAGAGATTTATTATGGACCTCCGGAAGTTACGGATTGGAAATCTGAGTTGCAGATCTTCCGGATCGAACTGCATAGTGACATGTTTTATATAAGTTTATATTCTATCGATATGATTTCTGTGGCATGATTTGATGATTGTTCTAGGCGCCGATCGTCATGACGCCTTGATGTGTTGTGCTAGGGAGTTGTAGGGCAAATTCCAGGTGAGTGGGCAGTTATTTTCCGTATATACCTATATAAATGAATTTTGCCCAGAAAATCAGTTTGAATGAAATGTGTTATAAATGCGATATGAAATGCCATGCAAAGTATCTATATGTTTAATTATGCATTATTGATTGTTTATATTAATGTCGGTGCTGAGGACGCCCAGGTAAGTGGCAGGTAAGTTTATATGCTAGTTATTGAGAACGAATGATGAAATGTGATGTGATGTGATATGATTAGAGCTCATAGACCTGCACACTGATATTAGTGCTCACGCCCAGAGAGGGGCTCAGTCTTTCACGTGTTGTTCACCTCCCGCACCGCATGCTCGCCTTGGATCCAAGTTAGGTGCTCAGTCCTGTCGAATAGGCCACTATAGGTGGGTTCGACTCGTAGGTGACCCGCGATTTATCGCTCAGTCTTCACGTGATTGTAGCACTAGAGCATATTAGTTTATTATCAGTGATATTGTGCAGACCACAAGAAGTGGTATTGATGTGTGTGCAGGATATATATATGATTTGATTATGATGATGATGAGATATATGAATTGATGAGTATGATATGAGCTATATACAGCTGAGGGCTGAGATGATATTTGATGATTCAATCACATTCACAGAGATGCTTTGGCATTCAGTTGATACTTTGGCATGGCATATGCATACGTTTATATATACTTGTTTTACAGCGGTTTTTGAGAAAGATATATATATATATATATATATATATATATATATATATATATATATATGAGTATATACATTATTCTGGGAAAATTATACAGGTTTTACGGCGAGGGGCTATTACTTTTGAAAGGAACGGTTTTGAAAAGAATTGTTTTACTGACCCACTCAGTTTTATGTTTTTTCGCCCCTCCAGGTTCGAGATAGAGCAGAGCTTTGGTGGCCACGAGGAATCCAACGGTGTTCTAACAGAATTGAACAAATGTAGGTTTCACCTTCGGGTGTTATATCTTAGTATTTGTATCTTTAAAGCTTCCGAACTATGTAAATGGTTACGTCACTCTCACGTGACGGCCAGCATGCCCTCCTTCGGGACGGGGTGTGTCAGGTTCAAAATGTCTCTATGTCTTAATGCTTAGCTACCATTAGGATGTTTAGATAAGTAATTGGATGCAATTCGATCAGAATATCACCCGAGGATTGAGTATTGCTTCTTGTGATTGATAATTGTAATTTCACCTAAGGCGAATATCATGCTCTTAGGGGTTGCATGGTTTTTCAAAAGGTTTTCATAAAACTTAATGAGTCTTGCATGTTCATATTTGATCTGAATATCACAGACGAATTGCATGTTAGATATACGTTCTTGCTTGAATATCACGAGGAGAATATGCATAAGGAAAACCTAACCTTCAAAGTTGCATGTGTAATTCATAAGTAATTGGTAAATCTACGTAGGATTGTTAGGGTGACGCCGCTTTTAAGTTTATTTTCAAAACTATTTTCTTTAGTCAATTTATTTAGTTGTTTTTATTAAATTCGTTTTTATTATTTTAAATTCCAAAATCCATATTTTCCAAATCTTGTTTTAAATAGTTAATTAAGAATTAGTTTAAATACAAATTATTCATTCAATCAATGTGGAAAACGATCTTGTTTGAGCTGCTATACTACGACTACCTTGTTCTCTTGCAAGTATTTCATCTGTTTTTATCTCTACTTTTGTAGACAGAAAAATCCCTATCAAGAAATTGGCACCGTTGCCGCGGATTGTTTCAAATAATTTGTGTTATCATATTCTTAGTTAATTATTTTTGTAAATATCTTTTTATTTAATTGTTCATTTTATTTTTATTTTTATTGGTTATTGTTTGATTAATCTTGAGAGAATTTCCATGATGGAGCAACCACCGGCTGGAGATTTGCCAATATGGGTTTCTTTAGCAGAAAAGGGATTTTATGGCTTTAAACCTACAGTTTGTGACATTTGCTATTTAAAGAACCATGATATTTTGGAGTGCCCCGAAAAAGAAGATTTTCTTGAGTTTGTTCAAAAGCATATCAATATGAGAACCAACTCAAAAAGGCATTGGAATAATCCTCATTCAAGGTTCTATGCTCCAGGTTTGAAAAAGCATTTTTATTTTATGTGGGTATGTAATCAACAGTTTTTTGAGCAGCTGGATGTACCACAAGAGCTTTCGGTGGAGAACAAAATTTTTATATTGTTAGAATCAACTAAGTTGTACATTGAAAGAACCAATCAGAGATTTCAGATTCAACCATTAAACCGTGGGAAAAGCTATGATGATCAAGAGAAAATTGGTGCAGAAACGGAAGAGCAATCTGCCAGCCAGTCACGGCCACGGGAGGAAACACCACCTGCTGATCGTGAAACAATCTCCCTACAATCTGCTCCACCCCAAGTTTATGGGCTGGTTTGGTATTGATGTGCTTTGAAAAAAAATTGTTTCTGCTGTGCTGTGAGAATAAGCAGCTGTGAAATAAAGCAGCAGAATGTTTGGTAAACTTTTTTGTAAAAGTGCTTTTGAATAAAAAAAGTAGTATTATAGTGTTTGATGAACTTTTATGTAAAACAGATATGAAAAAAGCCGATTTTTCAAAGCTGGGTTTTGCAGCTTCTTGTTTTTGGCTTTTTTTCATCCAAAACTGTGAAAAAAAGCTGAAGCTGAATGTTTACCAAACATCAAAAACTGTCACAGCTTTTTTTTATAGCAGTTTTTTTTAAAATCACCTCAATCCCAAACTGGGACTATGTGCCACCAGAATCCTTTCAAAAAGGGCTGCACGAATGCACAAGAATTGATATGTTAGAAGCTGTTCATTCAAAATCAGCATATCAGGCATCACATGATCAGCTTTTAACAACTCTGCCTATTTTGGATCCCGAGCAACCAGCTACTGATCAGAAAATTTTGGGTGCTGAATTGGACACACCTACATCAAGGTCCATAAAATTTGAAGAATATCAAAGCCAATCCTACAAGCAAGCTAAGGCATACGAGAAGATATTTTGTGGCAGCCAAATTCCTCATAGAGAAATCCAGCCATTGCAAAAGTTATGGGTGTTAAATACAAGGTGGAAGCCAATTCAACAGATACCAAAACCTTACTGGAAGGGAGTCCAGGGGACACGGTTCATGAGAGTAGGCAGTGCGGATTGCAGAAACAAAGTTGAGGGATCTAAGTAGCACAGAGGACACGGTTCATCACGGCAGGATACAGTTTCTTGTTATCCAAAATTTTGGGCTCAAACATACATCAGTGGTACATGCAAGCACACAGATAGAGATTTGTGAGCAAGCGAAAATCATATTCATACATGACGGACAAATAAGAGTTGAAGGGATACAGATGTATACCTTTCCTTTCTAGATCAGATAGGCTCCAGACATTTACCGGTGTTTGCTATGTTGGATCGGCATTCTGCAGCTCCTACACAGGGAGCACACAGACATTAGACACTCATCCTCTAATTTTTCCTAATCTAAGCTTTGGACTTGAAATTGAATTTAGAGGATGAGACATTTTTACCTCTGAGTGTGTTGACACCAAGATCGGAAGTTTGGGGGTGGATCTCCACCTTTACCTTGAGAGCAATGAACTGAGAAAGAAGATGGGACTCGAGGTGGATGAGGGCTCTGGTGTTAGCTGGGTTTGATGATGGAATGTCGAGATTTAATCTTGATTTTGAGAGTGAGAGGGACGAGGTTTTGAATGAGGTGAAGCTACGGTTTCAGTTTCTGGAGAAATGATGAAGGAGTGCACTCATGGTGTTGGGCTCGAGGTCAGAAAAAGTTTAAAAGGAACCGGCAGCTGGGATTGGAAATGAAGAATGAAGCTGCTAAGTCAGGTTATATAGCAGCCTTTGTTAGGGTTTGACACAGGTGGAAGCTAGCACGTGTGGCTCCGTGTGTGTCGTGAGAAGCTAGGCGCTTCTGGTGCTCCTCCCAGGTCCCGAGTTCAAACCCACCGCCCATCACTTGTTTCTTTCTTTTTGGTGGCGCCTTTTCTCCAGCTCCAGGTCATGAGTTCGAATCCCAGGTGTGTCGGTTTCCTTTTCTTTTCTCTTAGTTTCTGTTTTATTTGTTATTTTATATTTCTTTTATTATTTTCTATTTTTCTTTCCTATTTTTATTGTCCTAGTTTATTTTCTTTGTCTTTGTTAGTGTTTTAAGTTTTATTTTAGGACTTATTCTTTTTGTTCCTTTTCGTTTATTTTTATTTTTTTTATTTTTTCACACCTTGAGGACAATGTGTGATTTAAGTTTGGGGGTGGGAAAGTACAATTTTAGATTTTTAATTTTTAATTTTTGTGTCAGTTACAAATTTTCGTTTTTAAGTTAATATCCATAGATTATTTTAAACGTTAGAACAAATGGACATAGTGCAGGTTAATCCCATAATAGAGTCTTTTCTATTTGTCGTTGCTTAGACACTAATTCATGAGTTATACTTTGAAAATTTGCACATTCACACCAACATGGTTTGTAGGGAGTGAGATTGAAACACTTACTTTTTGTCTAAGTCATTTTTAATTTTTGTTCTAAGTAAAGTTTAGTTCTTGTTATAAATAAAGTAATAATTGTTCCACCCGAGACTTTGCTTAGTAACTGGGCCAGTCCTGCCTGATCAACAGTGATTCTCGCGTCAAACGGTAGAGTCTTGGCATGGGGCAGGGTGGTTAGTAGGTTTCGTAGCCTTTTCAGCTCGGGTTAATAAGTCCTTAGGGGTGTTCTACACCTAGTGCCCTAAAGCCTTTGTGGTTTGGGAGTCATTGACCTAAAGCTGGCTACATGGGTTGGATCGAAAGCTTAATGGAACTAACATTGCACGACCACTACTGTTACTGAAAAAAAATTGAAAAAAAAGAAGAAAAAATTGAAAAAAAAGAAAAAAAATATATATATTTTGAAGTTAGTATGTGTGAAATAAAGAAAGATGAGAGGTAAGGGTTTTAGTCGAGTCTCCTTAGCTATGTTGGTTCACTTTACACCAAAGGAAGTTCATGAATTCTTTTCTAATTGATTCTAAATAGCTTAGACTTTGTAGTGGGATTAGTTGGAACTTTTGGAAAGATGTTCTAATTTTTAACGTTTTATATGGATTGCAACTTGAAGATGAAAATTTTGTCTTGGTTGGTTTTAATAAAGTTTTTAGTTTGTTAGTTTTTATATTTGTTTTTGAGTTTTGTTTTGCTTGAGGACAAGCAAAAAGCTAAGTTTGGAGGTATTTGATGAGTCGATTTTATACTATATATTATTTCCCATTCTTGGCATATTTTGGTTATTATTTTCGTAGAATTTTGATACTTTGATTTATATTCTTAATGTAGGACACTCGATTTCCTCTGGAGCAAAAAGTGATCAAACGGATGAATTTTGGAGTGATTCCAATTGGAGGATGTTCGTGTGCCTTTCAAGATGATTATATCAAAATTCCAAATTTTTCTACCCAGCCGTTTGACGGTGGCGAAGAAAATAAAGCCCAGCGCGCAGTTTTCCCAGATTGACGTTTCAGGACGTTTTGGGTAGGGGTGGGAAATTTTGCCATAAACCGATTTACCGACCGAACCATACCGGTCGGCTCATAACGGTATGGTATGGTTTTGACATATTTTCATAATCGGTTGGCATTTTACCGAACCGATAATTAATGGCACGACTTTGGTAATTGATTTTGTTTGTCAGCGGTATGTCATACCTACCAATATATATATATTTTTTTTTTTTTTTCTATTTAGATATTTTAGGTATTTTTTACATGTTTGACTCCTCAGTTTTAGGGTTTAGAAAATAAATGACTCCTTAGTTTTAGGGTTTAAAAAGGTTGTTGATGCGAAAGCTAAGTTCTGATATTTGCAACATTTGCAAAGCCCGTGTTCTTGCACATCCAAATAAAAATGGTACCTCATCATGTAGGATCCACCTTAGACAACAATGTAAGAATTCATCGTATTATATGAAAGGTGCTGAGATTGGGTTACCACTCATTTAATCAGAAAAGGTGTGAAGATGTTCTCATTGAATTTGTGATCAGATGTTCTCATTGACTTTGGGTTGACAAATGAGGCAATGGTTGGTTGTGCCATTTACCAACCGAACCAGCCAATAATTTTGGCTGAACCGACTTTTGGCAACCTCAAGAAGACGGTTGGCTAGCGGTAACTGATTTTTGGTAATTATGTATATGTGGTTGGCAGGTGGCACAAGGGATTTGGCACGGTTTGCCAACCAAACCTAGCCCTAGTTTTGGGTATTTTGGAGGTCAAGAGGGCATATTTTGATAAAGATTCCTTCTGAGGATTTGTAGGAGACGACTTCAGCTTTCAAAAGAGACCTTTTGGGACCAAATCAGAGTTGATTTGGTCGGTCAAAAGACTAACTTTCTGAGAACTCCAAATTTTAGTTCAAATAGGAAACCTTTTATTTTATGTTTTATTATTTTATTTTGTTTCCTAGTTTTATTTTAAGGCCTTTTCTAGGTAGGGTTTTATTTTGTAATAGTATAAATAAGGCTTTTAGCCATTAGGGTTTTTTGAGAGAGAAGGGAGGCAACATAGGAGAAACGCACGCACTACTTTAGAGGATTTTTGAAGTTTATTTTCAAGGTGTTTTCTATCCTTGTTTTTAATAATATTTTGTTTATGGTTGTTCGTAACTAATTTCCATTTGCTAGGGCGAAGCCTTGAGCCTTAGCATGAATTTGTAGTTTTTATTTAATTGCTTATGATATTATGCATGTTTACTTTGAATTATTAATCACCGGTTCAAAATGTCTCTATGTCTTAATGCTTAGCTACCATTAGGATGTTTAGATAAGTAATTGGATGCAATTCGGTCAGAATATCACCCGAGGATTGAGTATTGCTTCTTGTGATTGATAATTGTAATTTCACCTAAGGCGAATATCACGCTCTTAGGGGTTGCATGGTTTTTCAAAAGGTTTTCATAAAACTTAATGAGTCTTGCATGTTCATATTTGATCTGAATATCACAGACGAATTGCATGTTAGATATACGTTCTTGCTTGAATATCACGAGGAGAATATGCATAAGGAAAACCTAACCTTCAAAGTTGCATGTATAATTCATAAATAATTGGTAAATCTACATAAGATTGTTAGGGTGACGGTGGAACCCTAGGCTTTTAAGTTTATTTTCAAAACTATTTTCTTTAGTCAATTTATTTAGTTGTTTTTATCAAATTCGTTTTTATTATTTTAAATTTCAAAATCCATATTTTCCAAATCTTGTTTTAAATAGTTAATTAAGAATTAGTTTAAATACAAATTATTCATTCAATCCTTGTGGAAAACGATCTTGCTTGAGCTGCTATACTATGACTACCTTGTTCTCTTGCAAGTATTTCATGTGTTTTTATCTCTACTTTTGTAGACGGAAAAATCCCTATCAAGACTTATATATGAATGTCAAGCCTTCTGGTTTTTCTTCAAGTTTTGGTTTAAGCTCTTATATTAGTTTTGCAAAGGCCATGAGATTCAGCCTTATTTGATCATAGTTCCCATCTGTTGCTCGACACTTTACGACAAGAGAAGCTGATTTCTTTTTTATTGCAAGATTTTTTGTGTTTGTCATCATCTTCATAAATAAAAAAATGAAATGATCATGAGTATAATAAATTATCAAATAATAAGAAGTCATATAAATGACAAACTAGATGCAAAGGGCATATGCTTAGCACACAAGAATTAATTTACAAATAGAAAGTACAACCAAAATTAATTTACAAACTGCAACATCAGTACAAAGTGCAGCAAACACTTGATAATACATGCATTGTTTACAAGTGCAGCATCAATACAAACTAGATGCAAATGGCAGATACTTAGCACACAAGTTAGATGCAGCATCATTAAGCACACAAGCTATATGCAACATCACTTAGCGCGCATGCTATATGCATCATTACTTAGCAAACAAGTAGATGCAACATCACTTAGCGCACAAGTAGATGCACCATCACTTAGCAAACAAGGTAGATGCATAATTAATTGTTAACGCACACTGTAAATGCATAATTCTGCAGAACCAATTTACAAACAGAAAGTAGAACCAAAATTAATTTACAAAGTGCAACATCAGTACAAAATGCTGCATCGGTGCAAAGTGCAACATTAGTTCAAAGTGCAACATCGAAGCTAGATTGTTAATGTTTTTACTTACAAAGACGCATATTCATGTTCTTTTTTAGATGTTTAAGAATCAATTTAGAAACAGAAAGTACAACCATAATTAATTTATAAAGTGCAACATCAGTACAAAGTGCAACATCAGTTCAAAGTGCATCATCAGTTTCAAAGTGTAGCATCAGTTTCAAAGTGCAGCATCAGTACAAAGTGTAGCAAACACTTGATAATGCATGCATTTTTTACAAGTGCAGCATCAGTACAAAGTGCAGAATCAGTATACATATAAACTAAAAAAGCGAAACTGAAACATCTAAAACACTAAAATTGTTTTTTCACGAACTGGAACACTGAGTTTTTTGTAAAATCAAGTGCAAAAGACACTTGATAATGCATGCGATTTTGTTACAGTTTTCTTTTGCACAAACAAGTGCAAAACACTTGATAATGCATCCAAAACTTTGATAATGCATTCGTATTTGATAGAGTTCGAAATATAATCATGCAAAAAGGACGATTTTGAGTAGTAGGAAAACCTTTGAAACACTGATCTTTTCTGGGAATCCGGTTGAACTTGTGAATCACTTTACTGAAAATCCGGCTTGAAAGTATCGGAAACTATGGAGATTTTAGGATTTCTGGGGAAGTATCTTTTGCGTGATAGGATTTTTGAAATGATAGAGATTTGGGGAAGAGTAACGCCGAGTATTGAATGGAAAAGGGAAAGGAACTGGGTAGTTTTTATGATTTTTTGTCATGTAGTGGTTGACATAGCCGTTTATTAACGGTTATAGTCGAGTGGCATGTACCGTAATTTAGTCGGCCCGTTTCTTTTTGGGTTGGGCTTTGTTTTCTATTATTGGGTTTTTTCCCTCCTTGTAATGTTTTAAAAGGTGTGAAGTTGTATGAAATATGGTATATATTTTTGTCTCTATAAATAAGGCTCCCTTTATAATATGATACTTTTTTTCCCACAAAAGCTTTCATCATTTAATACAATGAGGCCCAACGCGGTAGACTTTGGTTAAATTGCCTTTGAGTGGACTCTAGTTAAAACTCTTTGTTGTTTAAATTAAACAATCATATGCCTATACTAATTTTTATTTTTTAAGGAGAGAGGGAGGGAGTGAACGTGTGGGAGTGGGAAAGAGGTTTTTGTTTTTTATTTTTTATTTTTTATCTTTTAATATTAGATATATGTTAAAAACACATGTAAGTGAAGCTTAAATAAAAAATAACAAAATTTGATTTTATAAAATTACATAAATGCCCATAATTTTTTTTGTGATAAATGTTTAAATAGTATTTTTACATTTTTTTTGTTGACAATAAGAGTTTTGTTAATATGCAGCTTAGATTAGATGACCGACGGGGTTTGAACTCATGCTATCATGTAAGAACTCAACTCCTTTCCACCACTGCAGTAAAGGGCCACTTGCATAATATTTGTTTATTTCTTTAATTTGGTGTGTTTCTATGCTAATTTCTATGAAAATAATATTTGATTTTTTTATCAAGAAACGAGTAATATGTGTCTGGATATATTAGTTTTAGATAGAAGTGGCCGGTCATGCTCTTGTATTAACTTACTATTCTCTGATGGCAATGGTCATTGCCAAATATTAAAATTATTAACTTAAGAACACAAAAATATAAACTAATTTTTTTTTTCTGGTAAAGTGTGAACCCAATTTGCTTGAGTTCCACGGTAACTTGAACTTTCAAAAACGGGACCGGCCCATTGCATATTTGCGTTGCAACTTGCAAGAAGAGAAGTCTTGGTTCAAATATGAAGACGAAGACTCCAGAGTCAAAAGGGGGGTGGTGACGCATGGAATGCGGGAGCGAGCTCCTTTTACTAACTTAGCTTGCGAACAAGGCAAGGTTGGTCAACTCCATATTTAATTTGTTGGTATAATGTTGGAGGCTGTAAGCTTGTATGTATGATTGAAGTAAAATTTTGATGTAAATAATGTTAATCTATATCACTTTCGTATTTATTTTCATTATAAAACTAATTACATGATGAGAGAATGAGGAATATATAATATGCACTTGAGCCTAAAGAATGGACAATTGATTTGTTAGTATGGCTATTATTAAACAAGGATATTGTTTGAAAACGCGAAGCTAGGAGTTATAGAGATGGTGAGTTAATTTCACTTTTGACTGTAGTATGGAGTGAAATTTAGATGTTAGAGGCAGTGTCATTTCTAGTTTGAGCAATACTAGACTTAACTTTTCTATAATATACTCATACTATTATAACTTATATTTAACTGAGGGAAAGAGAGGAGGTGCGACAAAGAGAGAGAATGGAGAGATTGTAGAATGCTTAGGGATTCTTGTGTATATTACTCTCAATGCAATACCTTTATTTATAGTAGAATAAGAGAAGAGCATTAACTTGTCATCCAAGTAAATACAATCCTATAGGAAAAGAATAACTAGAGTAATTGATAATCTAAAAACCAAATCTCTCTAGCATTTACACACAATTAAAAAAATATCCATAACACATACACCATTTCTTTTCATGTTTCAAAAATTGGGGTGGGCTAGAGCCCATGACAGACGTGACCTCGCTCTACTCTTAGATTGTTGCGTATACGTTTGTTTGCACGTACGTTAGACGGTTGAAACTTAAATTTAATAGAATTTGCATAACTTTCACAGTTTCACTGACAACAAAATATGTCTGTATTTGCATGTAACTGTTACATGAATATTTTTTAGGAGTTATAACGAAACACTTCCGGTACTATTCATTTTTAACGAAAATGACATTTTTACTATAAAAAGTCACTTCTGGTACTATTCACTTACAACACATTTTTTTCCTTTTGATTAAAACTCAAAGTTTTCAAGCCCTTTTCATTAGTTTTCCTTAATTTTTTTTTTTGGGAGTTTGTGGAACATCAAAAAATGTCATTTGCACTCTAAACACATCAAAATATAAGAGCAAAATTATGTTTCGGAAGAGTGCATAATGTCTTTTTCAGAGTGCCAATAGCGTCACACTTCTTTTTATTTTCTTTTTTTCTTCCAAAAATTCCAAGCTACATGCAATTTCAATATATATCTACTCTAATACCATCTCCAACCCTTGGAGTAAAGCCTAAAAATTTTAGCCCAGAAAATTTAGGTTTTAATCCAGAAACAGCTTTTCTGCTCCAACCCTTATGGCGTAAAATTTTAAGCCCAAGATTATTAAATAATAAATTTAGGCTAATTTTTTTTAAAAAAAAAAAAATTACGTACACTATCCTAATTTAATTTTATGAACATTTTAACCTAAAAATACTTAGATTCCGATAAATATTAAAAAATCACTAAATTTGGGTGAATTTTGAGTTAAATAATTTTTTTAGTTATTTGAACTATTGGATTTAAATTTAGGCCATTAGATCATTTTTTACCGTTAGATTTGATTATATTCAATTTCAGCCGTTGGATTCAATAAATATATAAATATAAAACTAAAAAAAAAAGTTTGAATGTGGACCGTTGGATGAACCAACGGCCCATTTGATTGTGGCCGCATGATCAGAAAAAAGAGCTGTTAGGCTCATGAATGCCAGCAGACAAGTAGGCGACAAGCCCATGTGGGTGCGACTTTTCTGCTGTTGGGCTTGGCGCGTGCCGGGAGTGCCCAACCCTGGCATTTGGGCTTCAAACGCCGAATCTCACTCTTACTTGTAGGCTCCACCACTAATCCTGGGCTAAATATTAGGGAGAATTTGAGTTTTTTTTTTAAGTTTTAACACTTAACACAATTTTAGAACAAAGGTTGGAGAGAAATGAGGAAGGGGGAATAGAAGGGAAAACTCAAGACTTACTCCAAGGGGAAGTTAGTATAAAATCTTAATAATTTATTTTCTTATATAAAATTTCGGATGACAAACTTAAAATGGAGGGAAAAAGACATGAACTGTAAAAGATAAATACAAAATACAAAAGAAAAAGAAAAATGGAACTCAAAACAGTTAAACTAAAACTAAAACAAAGAATAGTTTTTAGTTTACAATTACAAGAGAGAGAGAGAGAGATTCGTACCAATCAAATTGTATCAGACAGCAGTGTGGTTTGTGCGAGGAAAGATAGAGAAAAAAGACACACCGCGCAAACAAGGAGAAAGCAAGCACCGAGCACCGAGCACCGAGCACATTCCACTCCCTTCTCTGCGTGTTACTGGCCCACAACCCGAGGCAAATTTTTGCCCTTTTTCTCTGCTTTTTTATTGTATTAGTTTATTTGATTTGTTTAAAGTTTCATGCTGTAGTTATTCTTTGCTTCCCCAAGTGGGAAACTGTTTGTTGTTGTTGCTGACGAGAGAGAGAAAAGGAAATTGGAAGGGGTTGGGAAAGTGGAAATCCCTATGAGAAATTAGATTTCTGGGGTTTGACCAAAGTTTGGTGGTGACCCAGGTGAGCAAAATTCTCCTTTTCCAAGTGTTTGTTCCTGTTTCAGATTTTGATTTGGTTTTTGGAAACAATCTGTTGGGTTTTTTATTTGGGGATTGGTGTTTTTGAGAAAGTCATATATTTGGACTTGAGATAAGATCATATCTGGATCTGTGCTGGGTTGTTTTTGGCTTTTGCAGTTAATGTTTAGGGAAAATTTTGAGATTTCTGGTTTGGATAAGGAAAACGATTGAATTTTTGGGTTCTTCTGCTATCTAATTGAGAGATTAGAACATAATTTGAGGGTCTGAATTTTTTGGTTGGTTAGATTTTGACTCAGGATTTCATGGGTTGAAAACAGAAAGGAAAAAAAAAACAGTGAATTGATGGGGAGTTATGGTGAAGAGCGTGAGGATCAATTTTATGATACAAGAGAGGACCTTTCTTCGGTTTCGGATTGGGGTTCAGATTGCTGTGAGGAGTTTAGTTCTGGTACTCCAGGTTTCTTAAGGTATGAGGGGGTGTGGGCTAACAACTTGGAAAGTGTTCATGAGCGCCGCCATAAGTTCCTGCAGTGGATGTGTGTAGATTTGGATTCGAATTCAATGATGACAGAAGACTCAGAAGATGTCTTTGTTGACACAATTAAAATTATTGATAGAATTAGGGAAGATAGTGGGGTAGTGTTGAGAACTTCGGGATTGGAAGAGGCGTCTTGCTCAAGTCAGTCAACAGTGTCTTCTTTGTCAACTGAAGCTCGGGAATCGCTAGGAAATGGTGCTTTGGATGATACACATTCCACACGTGCAATGAGGAATTTGAACGGCGGAATGACTGTCATTGTAAGTGAATTGGTTCAGGATGGAAGGCTTGGCAGATTAGGTCAAGCGGGGCTAAATCAATTGGTTAATGGGGAAATTCATAGTGCACAGGCACCATCTCCTTCGATTCAGCAATTATTGCAGAGAGAAGTTGATAACGCTAGGTTCTTTCTTGATGCGAATAAGAAAGTTAAGAGGGGGTGGTTAAGGAAATTAGGAAATGGGATTTGCGTTGCTGATAAACATGAGTCTGCGTTGAGCCCCATCAGTCTTAAATCTGCATCAGGGGTAGGGATGCAAAGAGTCCGAGTTCATCCAAGTAAAAAGCGGACCAAGGAACTATCTTCACTGTATGCTGGGCAAGACTTTTCAGCTCACGAGGGTTCAATTTTGTCCATGAAGTTCAGTCTTGATGGGCAATACTTGGCCAGTGCTGGTGAAGATGGTGTCGTGAGAGTGTGGAAGGTGATTGAGGATGAGAGATTCAACAAATTTGATATTGCTTCTGATCCTTCTTCTCTGTACTTCAAGATGCATCCATTTTCCAAGTTAAACTCTCCAAATGTGAATAAAGAAAAACAGAGTAAGGCGCAGCAATTGGGGGGATCATCAGAGTCAGCTTGTGTCGTTTTCCCTCCAAAGATATTTCGCTTATTGGAGAAGCCTGTTCATGAGTTCCGGGGACACAGAGGGGAGGTCTTGGATCTCTCATGGTCAAAGAAAAGGGTTAGTAATACTTTTGGCTGTGCTATCTCATTTTTAATATATGCTACTTTATTTGTAGAATGGTAGGAAATTGGATTTTATTTCCTATTGTAATTATTCTTTCCAGCCAAGTTAGTGTTGATTCACTGAACTCGATCGAACTAATGGTGTGTTTTGTGTGCGCTTCAGTTTCTGCTCTCATCCTCTGTTGATAAGACAGTCCGTTTATGGCAAGTAGAATGCGACAGATGCCTAAGAGTCTTTTCTCACAGTAATTTTGGTGAGCCTTGCCACTTGTTTGCATTCTGTTACAATGTAGTATATCAGTGACTTGGTTTGTGTTGGTTATCTATATCGTTATGATCTCAATTCTTTCTTCCATTTTGAAGTAGTTCTGCAATGATTATCTAAAGCTGTGATATTCGATGCAGTGACATGTGTTAATTTCAACCCTCTGGATGATAATTATTTCATCAGTGGTTCAATAGACGGAAAAGTTCGCATTTGGGAAATTATTCGTTGTCTGGTTATTGACTATATTGATGTTCGCGAGATAGTCACTGCTGTGTCTTATCGTCCTGACGGAAAGGTCTGTTGGATTTTTGCTTGGAAATGAAAAATTAAGCATGAAACTACGTGGATTTTGTTTAACTTTGTTTCTTGATACTTGCAGGGAGGAATTGTGGGTTTGATGACTGGAAATTGCTTTGTCTATAACATCATAGGTACGAAGACCTAATAGTGAATTTTTCTTAATAGTATGCCACTATAATGCTTCTAACAAAAACCCGACTCATAAGCGTAGCAGAAAACTGGGAGTTCCTGATAATTATATGCTTTAATTAATCTCCTCTTTCTTTGAAAATCGGGCTGACATGAGATGATTATCTTGATGTCATTGCAAAATATCTTTCCTTTTGTTTTGCTTCGTCTGATAGTGTGAAATATCTAATATCTTGTGATTTGTTCAAAATGTCTGACATAGAAAAAATGAAAACTTTGGGGTTTAGTGTATGAGCTATTGAGCACTCTTCTCTTGCAAGCCAAATTTGCAAGGGTGAGATCTATCCACGGGCCCTTACGATTTTTGTTATTCTATCTTTGTAGTTCGTGATCGTGGTTTCAATATTTTCAGATGACCATCTGGAATTGGATGCTCAGATAAACATACACGGCAAAAAGAAGTCACCTGGAAAAAGGATAACTGGCTTTCAGGTTGTTATGAACAATTTCTATGTCATTTCTTCCATTTTCACTGTATTTCTCTGCGGTATACTAAGTGTAATATGATTCCTCAGTTTTCTCCAAGCAACCCAAGCAAAGTTATGGTGACGTCTGCTGATGATTCAGTAGTCCGTATAATTTCTGGGAAAGATATCGTCTGCAAATATAGGGGTATGCATCAGCTTTTATTTATCTTCGTAATTGTTTTAAGTTATTGTTACACCTCAGCCCCAAAGTCTGCAATGATTATAGTATTAACTGTGTTGTCATTCCTCATTAGGTCTTCGAAATGGAGGAAACCATATGTCCGCCTCTTTTACCTCAGACGGAAAGCACATTGTCTCAGCAAGCGATGATTCAAATGTACGCATCTGGAACTTCAATAGCCAGGACACGACATCTTCGCGATCGAGGAACATATGGTCTTATGAGAGTTTCGTGTCCCACAACTCCATGATTGCTATACCTTGGAATGGTGTAAACAGCTTGCCGGGAATGCTTCCATCCCCCAGATTCATTGGGGATTTGCTGCGAAGCAGCCTTGATTATCCCCTAAAACATCTCAATTTGGATGAGAAAGTAGAACAGAAGTCCTTGCCAAGGGGTACCGCGACTTGGCCAGAGGAGAAACTTGTAAACTCAAGTCCAGTACCCGTTTCCCCAACGATGTGCAGATCCGAGTACAAGTTTTTGAAGAGTGCTTGCCAGAGTATGTCTGGCTTTTCTCACATGTGGGGCCTTGTGATCGTCACCGCCAGCCTGGACGGACGGATTAGAACATACCACAATTACGGGTTACCTATTCGTCGTTAAGATCCCGCAGGTGGCATATTTTAGGCAGTGGTTTTGCATCCTTGCAAACACAGCTGGTAATTGATAAATAACCCTTGGTGCTTGTCCAATGCAGTATTATTGACGGTTTGCCAACGACAGCTCTAAGGTCGGTTTACCTAGTTTGTACCCCTGAAGATTTCCATATGTATTATAGGCCAGTCAGGTCGTGCCAGGTGGCGACCGTTTATCCAATTCAGCTGTACAAGTCAATTATATGATTCTTTAATTTGTTGGTTTCTCTGCTCAAGAAATTATATAAGTGTATAATTTAAGTGGCTGTAGGCCCTTAGGAATTAGGATAGAACCGACAGAATACAGATACAAGTGTGTATAATTATATACACACACACATATATACAGGTGTCTGGGGCATCTTATGAAAACCTGCATTTAGAAATATTGGATATCTTCTTGACGTTTCATTTATCAAAATTAAATTTTGGGTGGTATGGGGGCAGTTGTCATGCTCTCTCTCTCTCTCTCTCTCTCTCTCTCTCTCTCATTTGAATATCAGAACTGTGAATAATTCTGACAACATTGATAGTGTTTTATTTGGGTTTTTATCACAAATGGTTCTTAAAATTGATCCTTACCATTGATAGTGTTTCATTCCGTCACAATTCTGTTAAAAATTATGTTAAATGCTGATGTGGTACAAAAATGGGTCCTATAAGTCAATTTTTCTCACAAATGGTCATTGAAATTGACCTGCGACATCAAAATGGTCCCTGAAATTGATCAGTGACATCAAAATGGTCCTTGAAATTAAAAATCGATCAATGTAGCCCCGCAAGTAAGTGTCCCAAATCAATATAGTTATTCTGTTAAAAATTTTGTTATGTGCTGATGTGACACATAAATGAATCACACAAGTCTAATTAAAAAAAAAAAAAAATTATAAATAGGTTTAATCATTTAATAGTTAATAAAAAGTTCTGAACCCAAAAACCCAGTCCTACAATCACCTCCGATCCTAGTCCACATTCTTTTACCTCCTTCGTTGTCTATTCTCTAAAAAAATATTTCAATACACCTATGTTTACACACTTTGACCCTTCACCGAATTGAACCTGAATCGAGATTACCTTTGGTGACGGCTTGGCTAATTGGCAACAATTTCTGGGACATCACCGTTAACATTTAGGCGATCAACATTCTCACAACCTTAATCTTAGAGAGCTTGTTCGACGCTTTCCTAGTGGTCTAGTGACTCAAAGAACGGCGAGGTCTACCTTGAGATAATGGGGTTATAACCGAGGTGCGTCTATTGTTGGTTGAAAACTATTTCCAAACCCTCTCTTAGGCCTTGGTTAAGACTTGTGCCTTTGAGAATTTATAGAAGGGATCTCTCTTCGGAGTAGGTCATATTATAAGAAAAAAAAATTATTGTGCAAAAAGGTATTTAGATAGCTTTTTAAATTAATTATTAAACCCACATCAGCACATAGCAAATTTTTTTACAGAATTGTGGCGGAATGATCATATTGATTTGCGACACCTATTTTCAAGGACTATATTAACTGATTTTCAATTTTAGGGACCATCTTGATGGTGTGGGTCAATTTCAGGGATCATCTTGATGGTGTGAGTCAATTTTAGGGACCATTTGTGATAAAAACCCGTAAATCTTGTGGGGCTCATTTATGTGCCACATCAGCACTTAATGAAATTTTTAACAGAATTGTGATGGAATGACCACATTGATTTGCGACACCTATTTTCAGCAACTACATTGATTGATTTTCAATTTTAGGAACCATCTTGATGGTGAGAATCAATCAATTTCAAGGACTATTTGTGATAAAAACCCGTTTTATTTTATATTTTACATACAACGATATACATAGACTAAAGAATGAGAGATTTGAACCCTCGATAGTTTTTTGTTTCGAACTATACCAAAACCACACAACAGATCTACTGTAATATTTAGGTTAAGCCACACACTAATCACATTACTGATAATACAGCAAAGTGGCGTGTCTTGCTGACGAAACTTTGTCCAATAAGGATGGGGAATATATCTAGATTCTAAATTACTGAACCTGAGATTGGCAATGGGACAGTCAGCTGTCCTGATTTAAAAAGCAGATGTATTTGCCATGCATTCTTTTCAGAATTAATATGTAGGAATTTTCAAAGAAAGTTTTGTCCCATTCATTAAGAGAGGAAGCATGAAAGAAACAAAGTGTAATTGAATAGCAGCAGTCCGATTTGGTGATAAGTCAGACATTCTACTTGGTTGTTAGTTAGACAATGATTTAGTGAAAGAAAAGACCATTTGAAATTTGCTCCAATGATTAATATGAGGTTCTCATAAATTTTGGATTTCCTCAAAGCTAAACAAAATGCTTATTGGAAATACAAGTTTGTTTATTGAATATACTAGTTTGGTAATACTCTTTAGAAGAACATTGTACAAGTGAGGAGAGAAACATAAGTAAAATTGAATTATATGCAGATGATAGGACACTGATCAAACAAATACGGAATACGCGCGAGGTAGATTTGGGGTCTATGTAGAGAGTGTGGATTGTGGAGTGTATGTGGAGTATGTATATGAAGTGTATTCAATAATATTTGGGACGAGAATAAAACAACCCTTAATTTTATGGGAACTCTAACGAAAAGCTCTCGGTACTGTTCACTTTAACGAAAAATTACATTTTTATACTAAAAAGTCAATCCTAGTACTATTCATTTTACTCTTTATTTTATCCTTATCGTTAAAACTTAAAATTTTCAAACCATTTTCATTAGTTTTCCTTAATTTTATTCACCCACTCTCCCAAACCCTACCTTTTCCTCCTATCAATCCTCACCAACCACATGCATAACATGTGGAGATTTCTAATATCCATTAACTAAACAACACTTGATTTGCTGCAAGTTTTTAAACTTTCTTTTTCTGCTTAAGGCTTCCTTACACGCCAAGATTTTGAGTTGTGGCGAGCATTTTTCATTCACTAGATGCTGAAATTATCTTATGAAAAGATCATCAGATTCGGGTTAGTGCGTATGGACTGGAGTAGAAGCAGCAAAGACCAAGATTTTTAGAGGCTCTCCATTTGCAATTCGAATAGGGTCACTTAGTCATGAACAAACGGCTGATAACAATGTTCTCGTAAACAATTTAAGGCCTTGTTTGGCACACCGTATAGGGGACCGGATAGTACTAATAATACGGTGTACGGTGTTTGGTGCCGTTTGGATTAAATAGGCACCGGATTAAATAATCCGGGCCCACGTTTTTTATCCGGCGTTTACCCGACTGCTTATACCGTCCAAATTCACGGTATAATTTAGTCGGCCTCGCTCTCCTTCCTCTCTGCTCGCTCTCCGCTCGAACTCGACCCCCTCTCTCTCGCCTTCTTGAACTCTGACCCCCTCTCTCTCGCCTTCTTGAACTCGACCCCCTCTGCCATTTTCAGCTCTGCCGTACCGAAGTGGCAGATTTTGGCGCCGAGCACGAGGTGGTCCTACTCGGAGACGATGATGCTAGAGCTCTTGATGTGGTTGTGGACGAATGTAGAGTCGAGGCCGGAGCAGTGGTGGATGTAATCGAGGCTGTGGGCGAGGTCGGTAGCGATCTGCATCCGGGAGAGCCACGACGACAGGACGGTGTAGCTCGGGTTCTTTGGGTTGCGGGACTTGCGCTAGAAGACGACGACGTCTTCGAAGCGGATGGAGCAGCGCCAGGAAGAGGAGGAGAGGCAGTGGTGGGGAAGGAAGTTGGAGGTCGCGGAGCGGATCTCGAAGAGGTAGTAGATTTGGGGGTTTTGAGGGAGGGAGGATTTAAAGGATTTGAGGGAGGCGTCGGAGGAGGAGGTGGAGGATTTGGAGAAGTTGTAGCTGGAGTTGTCGATGGTGGTGCTGAAAATGGCGGAGCAGACGAAGAAGAAGAACGGAGAGAGGGAGGGATTTGGGGGTTGCGGCGGAGAGATCGGGGAAAAGAGATGATTTCTGTTTTATTTTTTATTTTTTGAATTTTATTTTAAGTTTGATTCTCCTATTCGATATAATACCAAGCACAGTATAAATAATATGGTTAATAGTCCGATACTGCACCAAACGCCTGACTAATTTAGTCAGTAATATCCGGTGACTATTTATCCTATCCAACAGAAATAGTCAGTACAGTCCGACCTGCCAAACGAGGCCTAAAAGTACCATGACAATAATAAAGTCATCATGCACTTGTACATAGTAAAAAAATTGAGAAAAAAGGAGTAAATTTCTAAATAAATAATTTTTTAATATAACGATATATTTATATTAAAATGCAGAGAAATAAATTAATATCAAACTCGTAATTTACAAGTAAAATATAACAATGCTCAAATATAGAAGACTAGCTTATTCTTATTTTGAACTAGCTTGGAGTTGTACGAGACAAATCTTAGCTCTTCACTCACCACATGCATAACTAATAACTTCGTTTCAGAGTTTTTTAACATTTTCCGCTTCTCAAGACTTCCTTTACACGCCAAACATGTCATAATCTTTAAATCATGACAAGATTTTTAGTTGTTACGACCAAGCAGTATTAGTAAATCTTAGACAGATTTTTATGAGACGCACGCATAAGTTCATAACACATTACAAACTATTTATTGAAAAAAAGCGTATGAGACATAAAATTTTTGAAAACAAAACTTAATAAAAAAACAAACCTTTTAGTTTAAATACCAATTCTAAGAATTTTTTTTGTTAAACTACCATGTTTTTAGTTTAGGTACCATTTGAAAAATCAACCAAAATAATTCTATATATACACTACTATAAATCAAAATAATTACATAATTGTCACTTAGCTTTACCACATTTTTTGGCCAGTCAACTTTTTCCTAATTGGTTGATCAAATTTTCTGGCGACCAGCCGATCAAATTTTTTAATCTCAATGTCGTTGTCTAACAGTGACATAAAAAAAAACATGTTAAGTAATGAATTTTCTCATAAGCTCTCCAATTTATTGTGTATACATGTAAACTAATACAACAAAACATAATTGAAGATGAAAAAGTTGCAAATATTATTTTTTGGGATGTGCTATCCACACATCCCATTTTACTTCTCACACAACCCTTGATAATTTATGTCCGTTGATCTTCTTCAATTCATCCGATCCGACGGTCAAAAATTAAAAAAGTGTGAGAAATAAATGGGGTGTGTGGATATCACACCCCTATTTTTTAATCATTGTTGAATAATGACTTGAAATTATTATTATTATTTTTTTTTGTCATTAGTTAAACTTGGAGGTGGGGAGAATCGAACCTTGGATGAGGTGGGAGTTTTCTTGGCTCTAGTGCCACTGCACTAGGCCCCCATCCTCATGATTTGAAATTATTTGGCGCTCAAAAAAAATTTCGGCCACATTAACAGTGGCCGGCGACAATTTTTGGTACTGACGCCGTTAACGTGTGGGCCATGTGTAATGCGGCCACAACTTGTGGCTTAATCCAAATAAAATCGGAAGAAATTGGTAGTTTTTCTTTAAGTTGATATTTTTCTTTAATACTTTTATCAAAATTGATATTTAATCTGAATTTTCCTCAAAAGGTTACCCCAAATAAAAATTAAACCCCCAAAATAAATTTAAAAAATGTTCACAGTGCTCACATGGCAAATAAAAAAAATAGAGTTTTAATGAAATACTTCCAATACTGTTCATTTTTAACGAAAAATCATATTTTTATCTTTTCTGATACTATTCACTTACTTATATATCTTTTTTCATTAAAATTAAAGTTTTTGAAAACTTTTCTTTAGTTTTCCTATAAAAAAAATTGTTCGCAATAGTGCTCAAGTTATAAAATCCAATATATTATCCAAAGAAGGTAGGGCAGCTAGTGTGGCCTGTGGTGCTGTCTTTGAGAGTCTTCGGCTAGACTGAAACAGTAGAACGTATCTCTGTGCAAACACTATGCTTAACATGGGGAGAGCACCATGTTGTTTAAAGGTAGGACTGCATCGAGGTTCATGGACTGCCAGAGAAGACAAATTGCTTATTCAGTATATCAACTCCCATGGTGAAGGCCGTTGGAGTTCTTTACCTAAAAATGCTGGTACAATAATTTAATCTTTTTTTCTGTCAAGTAGTCATAACTCATAACATTTTAGTGAAGTGTCTTCTGTTTAATTTGGTCTTATAAATTGTATGTGATATTAATGAGTTGTTTTTGTTGAAATTGAAGGTCTTCTTCGATGTGGGAAGAGCTGCAGGCTGAGATGGACGAACCATCTCCGACCTGATATAAAGCGAGGCAACATAACACCCGACGAGGAGCTTATTCTCCGGCTTCATGCCCTTCTCGGCAATCGTTGGTCTCCCGTCGCCGGAAGACTTCCCGGTCGAACAGACAATGAGATCAAGAACTACTGGAATACTCATCTGAGCAGGAGATTCAAAAAACCCTACCACTGGTAAAGGAACCGAGAAACAAGTAGCACCAGAAAACGAGCATCAAAACCACAATGTGTTCCATCCGAGTCCAAGAAAAATGACCGAGGTCATATTAGTGCAGACGATGGTAGAGTAGAAGAAGAGGACACAAACCAAGATTCATATCCCAAAGGCTATTAGGGGTTCTCCGTTCTCAACCCGAATCGCGTCATTTCATCCTGGACAGGGGGATCAAAACAAAGAACAAGAAGATGGTTGGGAAGACTCCGTTTGTGAGGTTTCTAATCTTCATGTTTTCTGGTCTGATTAGATTAGCAAAAGCGATTGGGAAGACTCGGTTTGTGATAGTTTTAAAGAGTATGACTTGGCCTGCCAAAATTCTGAAATTGCTGCAGCAAGAGTTACAGCTATAATACCATTGAATATCTGTGAAGAACAATTTATCAAGGCACAAGAACATGATCATTTGGAGTCTTCTGTTGATTCCTCGTTGATTTGAAAGAGAGCAATGTTAGATTCTGTAAAGCTTAGGCGTATTTGTGAGATTTGTACTGGAAGAAATCAAGAAGATGATCAAATTGAATCTGTAGTGTAAACCTTTTGTAAAAAGGGTCCAATCAATAAGTAACTGCATTATTGATTGTAATAACTCAAGTGTAAACCCTAGCATTTGCTGCAATAAATGCAGCATCAATAAGAACCCTAATAATACCATAAGCATGCAATCTAACCTGAACTTGCAGCCATGATTGATTTGTAGAGAGGATTCTCTTCTCTTCTCTTGTACGAACAGCAAGGAAGCTCTCTCGGTTTCAATGGGACAACCCTTGTACAAAGTGAACTCCTATATTTGTACCGAGACGAGAGACCAATCCCACTCACATTTTGGTAACTGCCTCAACCCATCAATGAGACAGTTACTTGCATTTTCGATTTAGCCAACTGCCACATTAATTCGTATGTGACATTAACATTTTCCCTCCAAAATGGATTACTTAATCCGGATACAAAATCCTAACAAGTCCAACTGTATGTATAGCTCATTCACTTAGTTTAGCTGCAGCCCATAATTTGATGAATTCGCATGAATTCATACATAATGAAATCATATGAATTCTTACATGTAATTCACAGAGCACAAGTCATGCTCCTGTTGCTGGTTTTTTTATTTTTATTTTTTTTAACAAACGATATTATCTACACCAAGGGGGACGGGGTGGGCTTAGCCTCACAATGGGTCAGCCATAATTATGTGGTTCAAATTCACATTTGGTGAGAATTGAACCTAAGATCTCTCACTTAAAAGTGAAGAGGAATACCACCAAACAGTAGTACTAAGTGGCATTCTTGTTGCTGGTATATTCTCAATAGAACAGTACAAAATTTGCCATTAGGCTTTTACAAGAGAGAGCCTATGAACTCATCTCAGCCATTCAAGACAATGCCCTATGAGACAATGTCACTTGCTCACATCTAAGCCTAAGAATCAACAAGCTAATCTGAACCGTTCATCTATAACAAACTATTGACACCTCAGTCAAATTTAAACAGATATAATAAAATCAGTTTAGACCCTTAATCTCAAGAAGCATTACACCGAAACCAGAACGCGAAGCAGCACAATCAGAAATCAAGGGAGTCTTTCGTCAACCGAATACTGGAAGAGTTGAATAAGAATGGAATGTATAATGTGTTCATACTCCCCATAAACTGGCGAGTGGACGCTACGAATCCAGCAATACAACACACAGACAAGTTGTGTTTTAAGTGCAACAAATGAAAGTGTTGACGGGTTCAATGGCGCATATATAGCATGGAAGTTGCTCAAGATTGCAGCAGCAGAGTTGCTCAGTCGAAAAGTATCGAAAATAGTGTTGTCGTGCAACTTGCTCAACTGTAGACGCTTCTTTTCGTGACATATTCAAGGGTGGTACTCCAGGCAGCGGAGAGACCTAGTGAACTGCACCATCAGTATCACAATTGTTTTTCATCAATTGGATTAAGCATTTACCCCTAATGCTAATGGTGCTCTTTTGGTCCCGTTCGTATCCCCTTCCAAACTACTTTAGATTGTTTACCAAAAATACCTACTTTAGATTTTATTCTGATGGTATTAAAAAATAAAATCTGATTGGGAGGTTGGTTAGTTAATTACGATTTGTCTGCCACTTACGTTTATAGTTTGCCAAATTGATCTGATGCCCAGCTTACCTGGTATGAATTAAGTTATGAATTGAATAAGTCAATTAACTGATCATGTGATTGTATAATGTGGGAATGACATCTTTCTTTATTTTCGTGGGTTACCAAACACATGGAAACTCGGAATTAAAATAATTCGAATATCCTCGTATTTACCAACACATTTGGAGTTAGGAACGGGAATAATTCTAATACCCATTCCAATTCATTCCAAGTAAACACGTCAGAGGAATAACCAATAAGCTGATGGCCTCGGACACTCACCCGCACAAACCCTAGACTACTCATGTATTGTTCCCATGGTAAGTAAGGTACATAGAATCAAATAATAAACATGCAACATAACATCATAGTTCCGTATACATTGCGGTTACAACGTGAATGACTATGGACATTTATCTTCAAAAGGGCCATAAGTCTCCCCATATGGACTTTCGGGCCTGCATATGTAATGTAGGGTTCTTACTCTTTGTGACAACCACCCTCTGAAGCTCGCCTTCTGAACCATCTCGTTTGGTTGATCGACAAACATCCATTGTAACCTGCTTGCCCCTTCGCACAGGCATATAGATAATCCTACCCCAACCACCACCAAGATCAGCATGACCTGTTTCATCTTCCTCATCTTCGTTATTTTCATCCACTACATCAGGTTCCATAACATCAGAATCATAGTTAACTGGATTCAATTCTTCAAATGGAACGAGGTCCACTTGCTGCGAGCTAATTAACTCATCTGTCCAGGTCAAACACAAATTCTCAGAACCCAGGAAATAAGAGTTAACAAATGGCCAGAATGTTAGTATTAATCGAATACATCACATAATATATTGAAGACAAAGTTCATTATATGGGGGGCTTTCAAGATGTTTGTAGTGAAGGATAGTCATTTAAGACTTACCAATGTCAATTTCAAGATCTTCTGGACTGCGTTTAGCATGTTGCTCCTTTAAAGTCTCAAATTTCATACCGTCAAGCGGCCAAGGTTCCCTAATCACATTAACCAGTGCAGCCATCAGAGAACAATTCACGACACGAGTATATTTATGAACAAAAAGAACCGAACTGTGAAGGAAGTACATATTTGAACCAGAAATCTTTTATTTACAAAGTTATTGACTGGCTTCATTCAAAATGTTTATGATTGCGATCACTTAATTAAGGTCATTGACAGTTAGTTGTGTTTAATAAGAAAGACACTTGATTAGCCAAAACAAAACCACATGATGACAGATTAAACCCGATTAAAAATTGACTAAACCACTGAATAGCTTTATGAGAATGGACTTTTAGGCTTCCATTGTCTAAGAAGAATACTAAAGCTCCCACAATCCACAATTTTGAACAAAAACACAAAAAAAATACTAACCGTGGTCTTTGTCCCCGCCTGAAAGCAACGAAGCTAAATTTCTCATCTTCAAAGCCACGTAATGGTTGGCCACCCTTGGACCGCTACAAAAATATCAATTAAAAAGCACGTACTTTAATCATAATGTAACAGGAATGGAAAAAGGAAAAAGTTGTGGTTCCAACTAACACTGGATCCAATGAAGTGTGGATGGATTTAAGGATGAACCTTGAATGCACGCTGAACAGATGTCCTCTCCAAGCGCTGAACAAAATGACAATACCTTCCAGCTTTCTCCAGCGGACATTGTCCATCATGAGAGCACTACATAAAAAAAAACTATAAAATAAAATGAGAGAATTCACACTTTTAAGGAAAACAAAAGAGAAGCTGGGCAACATATTAACAGAAAAATATGAGTTAAAGGGCTCTTGTACTCACCGGCGCAACTATAAATGCACCACTCTTTTGAGTCACCAAGTCCTTAGAAGCTTCATCAGTTCCATCTTTAGATTTCCGGCATTTCTAAGAAGTGATGAGTGTTATGAATGATTGTAAAGACGCAACGCCAGTACATAACTTGAACAAGCATCTTAACTCAAAAGTCATCTCAAAGAACAAATAACAAGAAAAACAACTTACCCTTTTTTCCATCCATAATATATGAGAGCGCATCTGAGATATGATACTAGATCCTTGTGGTGTTCCAGGTTCAATCAAAACCTAGGAAAATTTTAAGAAAATCAAAGGGTAAAAATATTAGGCTGAAAATTGGAAAGTTCCAAACTAAAAACTGCCATGATAATGATTATAAAAGGGATAGTGATACGATTATCAGTAATTCTTTCTTTAGCCCTTTTACGAAATTGATTGTCAGAAGAGCATAAACTCCATGATACTTGCCTCTTAGTTAATGGCATAAACCAGGGCATAAGATCATACAAGATTGTTTTGTCATGAAATCATAGTGAAACACAAAACTCATCCTTCCGGAGAAGGAAAGCATACCAGGACATCCTGTGTAAGATCCCAGAGCTGGCGTACTATAGTAATTCGATCCTTGAGTGATGGTATCTCTCCAAGCACATAGGACTTCCGTTGCAAAAAAGAACAAACAGAAGTTATTGTTTTTATCCAACATTCCAAGGCAAACATGAAGTTTGAAATTTATAGAACTTACAGCAATTACAAGGTCATGTTCTCTCTCTGACTTGTTGATACTTTTTGTCAACGACTGGAGGCTATCATAACTATGAATCAGTGGCAAGTTCTTCTGACCTGAAATAACCATGACATAAAGTGGTCAGATTTTTCATTGAGCTCTATGACACTCTTTGATAATGCATGAAACATTGCAATTGGCAGGTTTTAGTAGATTGGTTCTTTAACAACTGCAGTTCTATCAGTTATAGACAATTTATCTTTGAAATAATTATTATACAAATAATCTTGACAAAATAATATCGATTGAACAGTTTGAGCATTCAAATCGTTAAGAACCTTGTATAAACTTCTGCCCTGCCCGCTGCATTGATTGGGATGGCTCCACTAAATTAACTTTCTCCAAGGAATTCGGCCAGACTTCTCGTAGTGCCCTATAGCATTCAAGTCACATTACAACCAAATTCACAGTCTCACAAGGTTAACAACAAAAAGATAACATCGAATGAGCTTTTCACCAGAAAGCTGAACCCGTGCCAGCACCAAAATCCAATACTTTAGCTGGAGAGAACTCAGGTAGCCTTCTTCGAACCTGTAAAGCAGCAAATACAGAAATTTCGCCAGAACTATTACACAGAAAACCAAAACTTCAGAACAACCCTAATCAAATTCAAGCTAAGAACCTAAAAATAAGCAATACCGTATCAAATTCAAGCTAAGAAGCTCATTTCTAGCAAAAATTGAAAATAAATTTCTCTCCTCTCCACCATTTTCTCAGCTAGCAACCAAATACAGCACCAATACGCATAATTTGAAACCATAGAAAATTACCCAGATACAAAAAATTTCCCCAATTCATACCTCCTTGAGCACTCTGTGACAGGCAGAGAAGACAGCAGGCATTCTGGAAGCAACATAAGCAATGGTCTCATCGTCTCTGTAGCTGAGGCCGATGTCACCGTATGAGCTCTTGATCTTCCACCGCTGGGATTGGTCCACAGACCGCAAAGGGTCCTCAACGAGTTGCTGCGAAGTCGCCGTAACAAGCTGCGAGTTCACATCCTTGATTTGGCTGAAGGATTCCGATAGCCTTAGGACCTTCCTCTTCATGTGGGGCTCATCCTGCTCTAAAATCCCAAAACCCATAAATTAAATTTGCATAATTTACACAGATAATAGAGATGTACAGTTGTACCTCGGAGGTATTTTTTTATGGCGCGGCGGAGGCGGACGGGGGTAGTGAGGCAGCGCTGGGATTGTTTGGCGGCGGAGCGGAGGGTTTCTTGGGATAGGAGCTTTTGGGCGGTCTCCGGGAGTAGGGTAGTCGCCATTTCCGGTATGGCGGAGGAGATGAGGGGATGGATCGAGAGAGCTAGGATGGTTGAGTTTTGTTAACTTTCATCGGGGTTTATGCGATTTTCAGGGTTTTAGCGGTTTGGGCTTGATTGGGCTTTTATGTGGGTCTGCGTTTACATGTGGATTGGGCTTTTCTGGATCTTAAACAAGGGCCTAGTATTGATTAAGTGTGACTAATATATTGAGACGGTGTTTTCTTTTTTGAGAAGAATTAAGACGCTGTTTACTTAATTGTTTATGTATGAGACAAACAATCATTCTTTGGTAGTAATATCTGGTTTATCTGGGTAACAAATCCGGGAAACATTGGTTTTCTTTCCCTAGTTGATTAAGATTCTCTACTTATTAAATCTCAAATCCAATAGGATTTGGACAAAGCCTTAATTGGGATTTCCAGTTCTACTAGAATTTGGTATCAATTAAAACTTTAGAGAGAGAGAGAGAGAGAGAGAGAGAGAGAGTGTGTGTGTGTTTTCTCAATTACTATTTTTAGGTGCTAGACCCTGGTAGATGATGGCACTGGTTTTAGTTGGAGGGGCTGCGATAGAAGCACTTTTTAGAGAATACCATAACGTGGAAGTGCGTTACGAAATCTACGGACACGACTGCTGTGCACCATAAACTCTTCCTCGGAGATCTCAAGTTGACAATACAATGTTTATGACCACAACTTATCCAAAAGATAGAAGACGACGATGAATTGCAAAGTCTACAAAGACAAATGGAGAAGTTTAGAGAGCTCGTTAGGAAGATACCGAAAGCTGGTAGGTGCACGATTGTTGGATTTGTCTCTTAGAAAATTGTTGGATAGACTGAAATCCCAAGAAAGAATGGCTGGGAAAGAAGACTTTCTTTTGGCTAGGAAGACCAGTAACAAGCTTGATGAATTGATAGAAAGAAAGCAGCAGTTAGGAAGGATGTGGGAGTCGAGTTTTTGGGTAGTACAGTGACGGATGTGCACAAGCGAATTGAAGGGAATGGTGTGCAAAAGGCTGCCCTAGCACTAGTGTTATACGAGCTCAGGACAAGACTAAGATGTTTGAGCGCATCCTCGGATACCTCGAATACGTTGGAATTTAGGATTATTTTATGATTTGAATTTGGGCTTGGCATGTTAGAATTAGGGTTTTCATTTTCTTGCATATTAGGGTTATGTTAGTTCTATATATATATATATATATATATATATATATATATATATATATATATATATATATATATATATATATATATATGATGCTAAGTTGTTCACAATGTAGCATTTTGAGTTATGTAGTCGTCGTGGCAATCTTTTGTTCATTTAATAAAATTATATTAGTTTATAGTTGGTTTGTTCGTTTGTAAGTAACGCACTTTGATATTCAACTTGGTATAAGAGTAGGTTTGATCTTTTGGAATTTAATCTGCTCTTGATGGCTATGAGCTGTTTGTCTGTTCGATGTTTATGTTTTAGGGCTTTGATGTTTACCTCAAAAAAAAAAAAAAAAAAAAAAAAAAGAAAAAAAAAAAAAAAGAGTTGAATATGCTCGAAGCCTAAGTCTGAAGCCAGCTGCTACTGTTTCGCGTTTGTTGTTCGGATATTGTGTTTGTCACCGTTTCTGTTGACAAGCGGTGATACGCGACTCCTGTTTCTTGAAGACCAGCCACGCCTGCACGAATCGGCCGTCGCACTCGCTGCTACAGCCTGTACCGCCTGATTCGATTCGCACCGCCGCTGCCTGACAACTTTTTTGAAGCCCAGATCGAAACCCATTGCTACCCGGAATCCGTTGAACCCACCTGGAACCATTGCTGCTCGGACTTGTAACCTAATGTCGTCCCATAACCGCACCTAGACATGAACTTGCTTGCCCTACCCAGCCACCGCCGCACCCACCATCTGTTACCACACTTTGTTCGCAGAGAGAAGGAAGAAAGCAAAGAAAAAAAAGTTTGTTGACCCGTGAAAAGTTGCTAGTGGAAAAGAGTTGGTGGGCAGTATTTGTTGCTTTTTGTTGGGGCAAACGTGTTGTTGCTATTGTGTTTGTGTTTGGAACTTGTTGCCCACCGCAACGACTGCTCGAGTACTTGGATTTGTGACCACTCGAGTGATGTTGTGTACATGATGAATTGGATTTCTGTTTGTTCGAAAGTTTGGATTGGCATTTTAATTGCTTGTTTGTTCCCTTGAATGCTTGCTCGCTTGTTTGTCCACTTGAATATTGTTCGCTCGCTTGCCTTGTCATGTCCACTTAACGGAGCTTGCTTTGTCGTGTCCGCTTAACGGAGCTTGCTTTGTCGTGTCCGCTTAACGGAGCTTGTCTTGTCGTGTCCGCTTAATAGAGCTTGCCTTGTCATATCCGCTTAACGGAGCTTTGCCTTGTCTTGTCCGCCTAACGGAGCTTGCCTTTTCATGTCCGCCTACTGGAGCTTGTCTTGTCGTGTTCGCCTAACGGAGCTTGTCTTGTCGTGTTCGCCTAACGGAGCTTGCCTTGTCGTGTCCGCCTAATGGAGCTTGCATCCACATCTTCTTGTTGGCAAACTCTTGTCGTGTACCACCATGAGTTTGACGATGTTGAAATTTAAGATTATTTGAATTTGAACTTAGCCTGTTAGAATTAGGGTTTCATTTTCTTGCATATTAGGATTATGTTAGTTTTCTATATATATGATGCTTTGTAACTCGTAAAATAAGTTAAGTTGTTCACAATGTAGCATCTTGAGTTATGTAGCCGTTATGACAATCTTTCGTTCGTTTAATAAAATTATATTAATTTATAGTTGGTTTGTTCGTTTGTTAGTAGGGTACTCTGATATTCAACTAATACACGCTGGACTCCTCCAAGCCATGTATAGACTTTATAGCAGACCATAACGGAGTGCTGTATTTCTCAAATAAGGAACTAGAGAATCTCGTAACAGAAATTCGTAAGGGTGTAGAGCTCGCTCAAAGGATCTCTGAGGTTCGTTGGTGGTTGGCTGTCTACAAAAAGTATGAATACACTACAAAACTTGTAGAATTTGATGTCTCTTTTCAAACATTGATATCAACTGAGAGAGTAGCTAACAAGAGTTACCAAGCCTGTGGGAGAAATAGTGACAAATTTACATTTTGATTTGATGTGTGGAGAACCCTAGTAATAACTATTCAATCAGGGACGTATGTTACAATTAATTTTAGAGATTATAACTATGTAACTAAAAAATTTTCTACTTTCTAGCTCCAAGAGTATTCTCACACATGTTGAAAAGTTTGCGATCCTTTTTAAACCTGGAATTCTTGATATATGGTGGAACTTTGACGACAATGTGCAGGAAGCTGTGCCCAGCTATTCTCTATACTATATGTAAGGAACGAAATAACAGAAATTTCATAAACGAGCACCTTCATCCCTCTCTTGTTCTCTTCGAGACTATTGTGGTCTCACTTTATTTAGCATTGTGCGGTTTAGTAATACTTCTCTTTACTTGTACATGTCACATATTCAAAATTCATAATGCGAGTTCGATATCATAATATTGTTGATTCATTGTGTAGATTAACCCAACTCAACCCCAATAATCAAATGAGATGCACTCACAAGTCACAACACAATAATAGTAGACTTGATTTAACTACTACAATAATCAGAGCATGAAAAATATTACGCAGAGGCAGAGATAATAGTAATTTAGAGAGATAAGACTCGGACAATTAACTGCTCAGTGTCTGGTCTGCATGCTGCATTTAGCCTTGGCCTTTGGGAATTCGTGTCCAAATAGATAACAGGAAGCATCAATAAGTCCTTCTGATCGAGACACTTAATAGCAATCTAGGGTTTCTGTAAACCGCGGCTTTATGTTTTTCGACCTAACCATTTCACAGACAGAGACCTCTTCTGTCTTTCTTTGCAATAAAAGGTGTCTCCCTCTAATATTTTCCTTTATTTATGAAATGCTTTAGTGTGAGCAACGCACAAAATAATCCACGATTGTTTTTGTTAATTTATGTATTAATGATTATAATATAAGAAAACAAGATGATTAATATTTTATGAACATAGGACACAGTACTAGTTAACATGACAAATAAGTGTATGAATTATATAAACCGGAAACAGTACCACGGATGGCAAGTACCCAATTTTGCCCATCCAGATGGGTAAGGGGGCTGGGGCAGGGCAGGCAGTAGAGGTGTGCGCGAATGCACGGAGAAAAACTCATTTGACCTAAATTCACTCATTTCACTTAAATTTTTCTATCCCAACTTCCTTTTAAATCCTCCGGCACGACCATCGCTAAAATCCAACTCACCGACAAACTTTATACCTTGTCTACCTAAGAAAAAATTTGTGGATCCGTCCGCGTGTAATGTCACACCGAAAAACACATTTGAAGATTGCAAAGTTTCCTTTTGGAAAAGCTTGTGAGGACTTGGAATTTCCTTTCCTTGAACGCATGCATCAGCTAGAGTCATCAGACTCAGCACGCATGTTAGTAGTAGACCCCATCACAGTAGTCCCAAAGACTCTTCAAAATACAACCACCACCACCACCACATGCAACTAATTGACCCCATGTTCTTAAATCTTAATCTCCCGCATCCATCATATTCTTCTTCTAGTCCATATGGACAAACATAATATATTTCCTCCACATGTATGTCCAGGAAAAATAAAAACAACAGATATATTTTCCGTAAAGAAAAACCAAACATATTATACTATTCCAGAAATAAGTACATGTATTAATTAACACAAACTAGGGTTCCAAGAACTTTCTTGATCTCCAACCAAAGTCCACATTTAACTCTAAATAATTCGATCAAACACCTCAAATCATTGTTTATATATACTACACTAATGAATGCAAGAGACTTATGGTTTAAGTAATTAAGAACATTACTCTGTATTCGAGATCCTAAGTTCGAATTTCTCTACCCTAACATGACTTGTATTGAAAAATTATATATAATAATAATAATAATAATAATAATAATAATAATACTAATAATAATAATACACCAATGACCAATCCAATATATCAAAAAAAGAACTTTTTGATCTCCAACCAAAGTCCACAGTTAGCTCTAAATAATTCGACCAAGCACCTCAAATCATTGTTTTATTTATATGCTACACTAATGAATGCAAGAGACTTAGTGTTTAAGTAGTTATGAACATTACTCTGTATTCGAGATTTTAAGTTTGAATTTCTCTACTTTAATATGGCTTGTATTGAAAAATTATGTTAAAATTAATACACCAATGACCTATCCAATATTCTAAGAGAGTAAGACCGGCATCATCTAATAACATACACCTCAAAAATGATATAGAAACCAACAAAATAAACAACTTTAATTTCATTGGTCATGACTTGGTTCCAACTAAGAAAACCATTCATTCACTTCATAATATATATTCATGCATCAAAAGCCCTTCCTTTATCTAAATATTAATATATTCATGCCACTAAAACTACCACTTATGTTCAAAGCTAGCTGTGTAATTATATTTCTCCTTCTTCTTTCCTATTTAACTCTCTCCTCCAGTTTACTACTGTATTTTAGCTAGCTAATTTAACAGACATTAAGAAGTAAGAACTAGCTAGTTATAATTAAGATGCTTTTCTGTTTCTCTATATATGATTGACGATCCATTTTCCATTCTTTTAGTACTCCAAGTGGTGGCTTGGATCAAAGATAGCACTGGAATTCTTGGACACCATGATTTCAGAGGCGGACCATAATCGAGCAGCTTCGCTTAAGTTCGACCCCATCTTCGACGGTGATGTCTCGTTGCAATCAGCAAAGTACTTCCCAGACACGCCCACCAGCCTAGGATGAGTAGCAACATAACATGTCGTCGCAGCAGCCTTCAATAGTGCATACAAAGAAACTAATGTTATCGCATAAAGAATATAATTAACTAAACTGTTATTGACGCTCCAACATAATCATCCTAATATTCATAAACTAACCTGAGGGATTGTTTTCAAGAGCTTTGAAGCAAAGAGGAACACCAAATCTACATATTCAAAAACCCTTTTCATTTAGCACAAAAGTATTACATAAAAATTTCAACTAATCAATTCACAGTTTCTTGTGACGAAAACCTAACCTGTGGCAAGACCTTCACGTTCTCGGGTGAGGCGGGTTTTAACGATACCCGGATGCACGCAGTTAACGGTCACGTTGGCCTCCATTTCCTGATTTTAGTAAAAACATTGAATTAAATAAAATAAATAAAACAAAATTAGGGACAATAATTTGAAGAAAAACACAAAGAAAGAAAGAAACAAAAATCGCTTTTTAATCATCAAACCTTGAGTCTGCGAGCAAGTTCCTTGGTGTGCAAGACGTTGGCGAGCTTCGAGAGTGCGTACGCACGTGTCTCGTCGTACTGGCTAAGCTTCCAGACAAATTTTCGAATTCAGATAAAAAAAAGGTCAAACTCCCGAAGACAAATTGATTATAATCATTTAAACAATCAAAATGAAATCCAACCCGATCGATCGGCTACAGTTCCCGATTCTTCATATCGATTTATCTTACCAATCAACGTTTAATAATAAGAGTATGTTACTAATCTACGTGTTATAGTAACAGTGATAACATAGTTCATACATCACAAACCAATCAAATCATAATACTAAATAATAAATTCACATGTTATAATATAACTCACCTTCTGCTTCGGCTTATCTTGCCAAGATATCGGATTATATCGCCGGAAAACCAGCCGTGAATAGACGACGACACATTCACGATTCGCCCTGGAACGCCGCTAACCCCAGCTGTTTCGATCATTTTGTTGAGCAACAGCTTCGTCAACAGAAAATGACCTAAAAAAATATTAACGTGTTCAATAAAAATTACAAAAATAAGTACTAATTTTAGCTTTAGTCTGAGTAAAAGTTATAATTACCGAGATAATTAGTAGCAAAGGTCATTTCGATTCCGTCTTCGGAAATCGCGTGCTCGTGCGCAAACTTTCCGGCGTTGTTTCTGAGACAAACAAACAAACGAAACCTTTTTAGTCAGTTTTCGTTTTCTTTTCTTTTCTTGCATTTTCTCGGCAGCCAAGCAGAAAACAAGAAAGAAAGAGAATATTTACATAAGGAGATTAAGAGGCAGCCGGAGGGACTCGAATTCAGAGACGAAGCTCCTAACAGAGGCGAGGGAGCTGAGATCGAGCGCCATGACGATGATCTTCGAGCCGGGAAACTCGGAGACGATTCGAGCCTTGGCATCCTCGGCAGCTTTGAGGCTTCGAGCCGGGAGGACAAGCTTTGCCCCGCGCTTGGCTAAAACTCGGGCCGTCTCAGCTCCGATCCCTGACGTGGCACCTGAAATAATCCGAAAAACCACACGATCGGTCAAAAAAAGGAAAACTGGTGGTAATCAGACGGTGAGGATTGCGCATACGTACCTGTGATGATGGCGGTGATCTGGTGGAGATCCGCGGAGGCGTCAGTGACTTGCTCGGCTGTGCTCTTTGAACCGTAGCCGCTGGCACCGTGTGAGCCGATCAGGTACTTGAAAGTGTCGAGCATTTTTGTGTATCACTGAGACTAGTGTATTTTGACCACGTTAACTATAACACACAACAAAACAAATGAGAGAGAGAGAGAGAGAGTTAGAGAGAGAGAGAGGGGGGTAGGGGTGGGCCCTGGGCTCGCAGTTCGGGGCGGGTACAAAAATTCTAAATAGAAAACGGGGCGGGGCGGGGCGGGTCCATGAAATAAGCGGGGCGGGGCGGATCCAAAATTTTGAGGAAACGGGCCCTCGGCCCGGACTGTTTTCCACCTTTGATTTAATACCACTTAAATCACACCGAGATTGAGTTCCATAATTCCATTTCCTAACCCCATCACAGATTCACAACACTCTCTCTCTCTGAGTCTCAATCTCAGATTTGGTTCATCCTTTGTCCCTATCTCTCTCGCTCATCTCTCTGAATCCCAACTCAATGTCTTTTCCCAATTTCGATCGTTGAAATTAGCGTCAACGATGACATGAGGCTCCAGATCGGAGATGCTCCGAGGGACCTGAGGGATAGTAGAGATTAAAGATAGACGATGATGGTGCGACGACGATAGCGATCTCGTCGATGACGGTGGGCTCCAGATCGATGAAGATGGCGCGAGGGACGAGTTTTCCGGCAACGGTCTCGGAAAATACAGTGTTGAAGGTGGGTTTTTGGATTTGTGGACTCGACTTGAAGAGAAATCTGTGGTTTTTGACCCGTGGACCCGACTTGAAGAGGAACATGTGGACCCGTCGCGACCACCACCACCTACCACCGCCCACCACCGCCATCGAGGACAATATCATGCTTTCGAGTTCTGGGTTCTGTTCGTTTTTTTTTTTGGCTGTTTATGTGCTGATCGCTATTTCTTTTCAATTTTGATGTTTTGATCATTGTTTGGTTGGTTTTTTCTATGTGCATGATCAAAGGGGTTTGATTTGTTGTTTTTGCATCTGGGTTTGCTTTGATTTGTTGCTTGCTGTGCAGCCTCTGTGATGCTCATTCTCTTCTGTGATGCTTATTCTCCGTTCTCGTTCTCTTCTTCCTCCCACCCCTCAACTGCGTCGAAATCATAGCAGCGACCGGGCCCACCAAATGAGTCACAACTCGCGAAATCACCTCACGATCGGAGAAGACGATGGGCTCAACTCGGATGCTGCAGATCAGAGAAGACGAAAACTGCGAGGCTCCAGATCGGAGAAGAAGAAGATTGGACCCGTGGACCCGGCCCGAATCGGCCCGTTTGAAACGGGCCGGGTTAGGTCCGGTTCCAAAATTTGAAATTCCATTACTCGCCCTGACCCGCCCTGTTGCATTTTCATGCGGGTCCGGTCCGGTCCCTCCAAATTTGGGCCCGGCCCGACCCGTGCCCAACCCTAGAGAGAGGCAAAGCACGTACGTGTTTGTTTAGGTTATTCACTGTCTCTGAAGGAGTAGGAGTCGCTTTGCACAGATTGAAGAGAAAGGGTTGAGGAAGGAGAGAGAAAACCAAGAGAGAGTGGATTGGGGAGAGAGATTTTATATAATGGTGAGGTTAATTTGGTTATGGTGAAGACAATCAATTGAAATTGAGAGAAGGGGATGGCAGATAGGATAACGAGCTCGTTTGAAAGTACTTTTAAAATAGCTGAAAGCGGTTTTTGTGAAAATGTTTTTAAAAACAATCCTTTGCAAAATTCAAGTAACTCTTAGAAAAGCACTTGAAGTACTTTAGGGTAGATCGAGTTTTCAAGTGCTTTAAAAAATATTAGCTAATGTTTATTGCAGGAAACACGTCAAGTGCTTAATTTTGGAACCCAAAAATATTTCTCTAAAATCGCTTTTAAAAGCACTTTCAAACGACCTCTGTATATTTTTCAGTGATTGATAGATCAAGTTAAAATTTTATTTGGCATTATTAGGTTGATTTGCTTTTTTTTTTTTTTAATTGTGGTCCTAAATCCATCTACCTTCTACTTAAGTATTACTCATTCCAAATTTTTGTAAATATTTGAATGAAAATTTAGAAAATAAATGATTCGGATCATGAGAGTATATTATGAAGTTGGCTCAACATGATATAGTTTTTAACTAATTAGGTGCTCATGTTTATAGAGATACTTTTACAACATACATACATACACAGTCATACTAAAATTACAACATAATAGTGAGGCTAGTCATAGTTGAGAATCCAACTTATCACATGTATATATTTTTGTTGTATCCATGTGAGTCAAACTCCAACATAATATCTCATCAAACCAAATGGAGACAAATTATTTCTTGAAAGATTGAGGGCCGGTTTAATTGGGTTTATATCTTTCTTCGGGATATTAGGGTTATGATTGATCAAAACTTTTTGGGTGTTCAGAGTACTCGATACTCAGGTATTTTAACCATTAAATCTTAATTTTTTATTTTTAAACAAAAATCTAACGGTTAAAAATACGAAGTATGAGATACTACAGAGCAACCAAAAAAATAAGATTGATTGTATTAATGGAAAAGAATCAAGCAATAATGTATCAAACCATTACTATATATTTTTTATAGCATCTTTAACCATTAAATTAAAGATCTAGGAATAATGCACCGAATCATCTACTTCTATTTTTGTTTATCTTTTCTAAAAGTATTTAACATATTAATTTCTGAAATCTTCTTTGAGATTTCCTTTAATACAATGTTAAAGGACAAGGAAAAAAGGCCATGCTCACTTTTCTTGTACAATTGATGAGATTAAGATACTAATAAGAAGAAAAGTTCCTATGAAAATCTAAATTCATCTTCTAGTGAAATTGAAAACTGTAAGGTTAAAAAAAAAGAGCAACATCTTCTTCCCAAATGTAGCCCCCACCTGGGCAGTGCGGAGGCGGAGTGACTGAATAGGGAAAGAGTTGGCGTTTTTCTTTCTTTCTTTAGTTTGTTTTTTAATTTCTAACATTTTCAAAATATTAAATAGTTAACAGGGATTTTATAACAGGAATAAGTCGATCCAATGATGCCATATCAACGAACTTAAATATTTTTTAACAGAACTAGCGAAATATAGCAAAGTAATGTAACAATTGAGTTTCAAAATGTATAGTGGCGCAAATTTTTATTTTTTTAATTTTATTATTATTAAGTAGAGATGAAAAGAGTTTGAAATTTTTATAATAATTTAGGAGAAGCAAGAGTTTTCAACCCTAGATATATGAGTGGAAACTCAACATCATATCTATTAAGACATTAAATCATATGCAAAATAATAGTAAAGTGGCGCACATTAAATCTTAGGGAGCAAAATAAAATTAAAGTGGAGTTTCAGAGAATATTCCAAAATTAAGCCGAAAAAATAAGCAAGTAAACACAAAATAATCATCCTCGAATAAAAACAAGTTACATCCTCGTGGGATGGTGGGTAAACCATTTGGGATCAAATCGGAAATTAATTAATTAAAAAGGAAAATAAATAGAAATTAAATAATAAGAGAAGGGAAGGCACAAGTGTCGAGATCAAATCTTCTGTACCCAAATTTGGTGTAGCCTCTCTGTGACCCCAATGAGTGATTGACATATATGAAATTCATAACAATAAAATTTAGAAAAGTTAAGACAATAACTATGAATTTAATATGTGTCAATCACTCATTGGGGCCACAGAGAGGCCACATCAAATTTGAGTGCAAAAGATTTGATCTCACAGGTGTCAAGGAATTAAGTGAATGAAATGAATGTATGAGAGTGTGCCAATTTTTGTGATTTGTCAAAGGCGAATCGCACGTGAGAGTTCCAAGTTTCTTCTGATCGGTCAATCCTGCCACCTCAATCATTCTTGTTCAAACGTCCTCTCCTCTTTCGTTTATTCGATTTTCTATTCTATTTTTTTAATTTGCTAATCAATTAGGTTTTGATTGTTTTTATTTTGTTTTGAGCCACTAAATACACCAATTTTCCTTTAATAATAACCTAAGAAACTCTTATAAACACAACTTTTTAAGTCATTAAAGGTAGTTGCGGCTTTGCGTTTAGGTTTAGGGCATTACAAAAAAAAAAGAAAAAGTTATGAATATATGATGTACCATCCTCAACCAGCTGGACAACTTTCCATAAGGAGATAGACTGTCTGCCCTCCTTTTACCATACATTTCTCATCCCCTCATGTGTTGTGCTGTCACGGTTAAGCCACGTCAACATTTTATATTGATTTTTTATAGAGATAATAAGACAAAAAGTAATAAGAATATAAAATGTTGACGTGAATTGACCGTAACCACACAAATAGGAGGGGATGGGAAATAAATGATATTGGGAGGGCAGACAATCTGCCTCTTTTCCATAAAACATAATTTTACAAGTCAACTTGTAAGGTTGTGAATAAATGATGTATCGTTTTTTACTCAATTTTCTCTTACATTCGTAAAACATAATTATGTTCATTACTTTACAAGGTTTTTTTTAACAACATAAATTTATAAGTTATGGACATGTGATTAATTGATCTTTAGTCTCAAGGAAAATTTACTTATGTCATTGTTTGGGTCTAAATCCACATTTTTGACCGAATAGAGTCTCGGGCAAATCGTGGAGTGCTCGGCCCAGAAGTAAAATGCAGTGCTGATGGAGTAGCCGAGTTCCAGTTAGGGAGGTTGGGGATTGAGATGTTTTCTAATAAAGATTAGAATATATTAAGGATTGATGAATGTGGCTGGTGGAATAAGGAATGAATTAGTCACATAATAAGTCTAGGTTTAGATAATCGAAGAGGACGAAATTTGGCCACGATAGAGTTTCGACCGAGAATAATTCTGAGCATGTTCAGAGAATATGTCGAGGAATTGGAACATTATCATAATTTTTCTACTTCGACATGCTTGGCTATCACAAAATTCACCCCTATAAATAGAAGAGGTTCTACAACATGAAAAACTCCATCAACTAAACAAACAAACAACTCAAACGCTCTTCGTGAAAACCCTCGCTCTACACGAAATCTTCTCACAACCCCGAGAAAAATACTAATTATCCTAACCCCCCATCCCCTTTTCAGCACATATTCAGTTCACCAGAACATCATTGGGTCGACAACCTGCAACATATTCAGTTCGTTGGAACCACTACTACAATATTAGCTTTAGGTGGCGGATGATGGTGGCGGATATTAGAAAAATCATGTCGGATAAATTATATCCGACTGTTTGGACTCGATTTTACACTATCGGCTTGAGTAATTGAGGCCGTTGAATGAGCAGAATTTTAGACCGTTGAATGAAAAGGTGAAGATAATTTTGTTATTGTTAAAGGATACTGTTATGGTTTTATCATAATAATTATCTTTTAATAAGGAATTATTTTAACGTTTTCTTATCCAAGATAAATGGGATGCAAACTATATCTATGATCTGGAAGTAGACAATACAGTTCGAGTTGAGGACTCTTATCACGTGGTATGGCTCGGATATGATGGTCATGATAGCTTTGGCCTACAGATGAAATAAGAAAATAAGTGACGTGATGCGGCAGAAGGTTATCATGCATGCATGGATAAAGATTTTGAGATGATGGTAGGATAATTAGCACCACCGAATATCCTTGGTAGGGTGCCAAGAATCTTAGTACTGCATCAGGTGGCTGCAAAGGAACACATGGATTTTGAAATGGTGATGTGGTCAGAATGGCTTTTGGGATTAGTCAAAGACCAACAAACTTGCCATGCACGTGGATTATCACTAGAAATGGATGATTAGGTGGCGGCCTTTAATTTTGCATGTGGCAAATAAAGATAAGTTCTATTAGGATTCTATCTCTGGCTAACAATGTGTGGAGGTGCTGATAATGATTATCCAAGGTTCCATGCAATTTAGGATTTTATCGTGATGCATGTGATGATTTCCAGTTGGTCGACGAGTGATGAAGGGACAATTATCCTAATGCAATTGCGCGCATAGGATAATCAGCAAGGATAAGTGACGATTATTCTACCTAGCGTAATATTCCAAGAATTGTGTGCTGTGGTTACAACTTGAGGGTGAGGCAGTTCATTCTTATAAATACAAAGCCGCAGACAACATTTGGGGCCCCCTCCAATTCAACACACAAACTGCCCTGCGCAAACTCTCGCTCTATGCGAAACCTCTCAATAACCTTGAGATTTTTATTTTCTTTTTTAGCCAACACATCTTCAGTTTGGATAAACAACACTGTGAAGGCAACCGATGACATCTTCAGTTTGGATAAATAGCACTGTTGCCGTATAATCAGCCGACCGCAGAGCACCTTCAGTTTAGATAAACAGCACTGCGTCGAGGCTGACTGGTTATCTATCCAAGTCTCAGTCGAGAAGGATTTTTGAATCCTTATTGGCAGATGTCATCTTATTAGCCTTCTTAGCGAAGTAAGGTGTTACAGGTTACTACATTCGGCACATTGAAAGCCGAATTTGATATTGAACTTCGCAGAACTAGCAGCCTTGTCTTCAGGCTCTAGAACCCGAAGGCCGATACATGTTCCTTCCTCAGCCGCAGTCGCAAGATCAAGAAGTCAACAACGCACCCAACGCCACATCAACACATTTTACTCCCCGACCGAGGTCGGTCGGCGAGTTGGCATGCCCCGCACACAACCGAATGACGTAGTTAGCTTATTAATTACTCGATCTGCGTGCCATGTAGGCTTGGTAGTTTTTAGGGTCAACATTTTGGCACGCCCAGTGGGACGAAAGTGCTAAAACTACGAAGTTCATATGATATATCAAGATTCCAATCCGGCTCTTAGCCGATTGTACAAGCTCCTAGAGCAATTAGAAAAAGGCAATGAGGAACGTAAAAGACCTTTGGAAGCGGAAAAAGTTCTTTGTGGCCATAGAGAGATGCAAAAGTCATTCGCTTACATGTTGAGAATAAAAGTTTATGTTACCCTACAAGAGCAATGGGTAAGTGAAGGCAGGGCTCGATTTAATGCCTGGCTAGATGAAGAACATTTTCCTTACGTTCCCAACTACAAATCAATTCCATTTGAAGGATGGTTGGATCAGAAGGTCAGGGGGCAATTTTTTGCTTCGACCACAATCAAAATTCGGCCTAAGAAAATTGTCAAGACGGCCGAAGAAAAACCTAGGCCACCTGTTGTTTCGGTCGAGACTAAAAGTATGGTAGGCTTGGAAGAAAAAGTTGAAGTTTCTAAGTCAGAAATCGACTTAGAAGATGATTCGTCAGAGGAGTGTTCCAATGATGAACAAGACCGATACAAGGCTTCAGGCCATAAAACCACATCAATTGATATGGTAATTGGAGACATGGTCTTAGATGCCGAAACTGCGCCAATTGATATGATTATTGGTGATAAAACCAATATGGAGAAATCCAGTTTGGCTAGGTTATTTGAGTTAAAAGCCGAAATTAACAAAGTAATTATGCCTGGGGGGCATAATAATTGTTCAAAACATTTGACGGCCGATAAAAAATCTTTCGTCAAGCCAAACATATTTGGCGGTGTTATTTTATTCGGCCTTGGAAAAACTCAAAGTGAAAACTTTAATGTTAAAAGATCTTGGCTTGGAATAAAGCATTGCTAGCCTTCTCCTGATTATGATTTAGCCGTTTTCATTTTCTTTTGCTATAAAAAAAAAAAAAAGATGAATAAATTATTTTCTTAGCCATTCGGCCTTTCAGGCCGATGCATAAAAAAATAAGGAGCAACATTGGTATAATCGGTGGTCAAGTTTTCTTTTTAAACCTTGCCGAGAGAGATTATTTGATGTGTTGCTGCATGTTTAATTCAATGAAGGACACGAGGTTTGATGGCTGGGTTCTGCCGAATGATTGTTATTTAGTGATGGTTTTGCTGTTTTTCTCGGCTATATGTTTTCCGCCAACCCTATTTGTGTGTCAAAAATCTGCTCGACACTCAGTTTCTATTTCACTGTTGTTGAGGTGATCATCAGTAAGAATAAATGAATTCAGATTCCATGCATGTTATATCAACAGTAAAGTCTAGCCAAAGTGGTTTTGTGGCTCAGGTCATCAATAGAAAAAGAAAAAAAACAAAGATCACTCAGTGGTCATGGTTTTTGATGCACCACCTCGAAAAGAAGACAAATGAAAAGCTTGATGTGTGTTCGTAACTTGATGGGTGTTCGTCGAGCTCGATAATATTTTCGATCTTGTGTACTTCTCGACCGAGAAAAAAACTATGCTTATTTGTCGATAGCAGATACAATAAGTGGAAGTCGCTGAACTGGGTGTGAAGCCTTTTCATTTTTAACCCTCGTCGAAGAAGAATATTTGATGTTTTGCTGTTTGCCTAATTCAACAAGGCCACATGGTCTAATGGTGTTTTCGCAATTCGGTTGTGCAAGCCGATGTAAAGAAAATAGGGGGCAGATAGGCCTAAATTTGCTAAGAAAACATGTAATATAACAAGTCTCAGTGTCGGCCGAGTCTAGGTTTTATTACCCTCGGCCATATTTCCTTGTGTGCTTTCTGCCGCGAATAGATACTTAGGCCGAATCTGGGCCTCATTTGCCAGGCCACGACTCGACAATCAATTAGGGGGCCGACTTCCAAGTTTTAAAGTAGAATGCTGAGAGATTATTTGTCAAGGGCTTGGAAGACATTCGGTGACAGAAAAGCATATAAGCTACCAAGCCTCAAATATGGTTTTAAAAAAAAAAAAAGTATGACGTGAGGAATCATGATCTGCTTCAAAGTACCAGGCTAGTGAGGAATTATTGCTTCCAAGTTGTCAGAATACCATTGGGGAGGACAAAAGTTTTTTTAGGCCGAGCTCGGCCAACTCGTCGAGGTAGGTTCAAGTCATTGATAATATTTAAAGGTCGAGGTACGGTAGAGGTCATCCAGGTATTCAGCCAACCTGTCAGAGTGCGAGATATATAGCTTGTTGGAAGAGCTTGTTTCAGTTTTTTTTTAGTTGCTCGAGAAACTAAATGTCAAGTAATGAAGTGGATACACTGTGGAGGGTGAATTCAGAACAACATTCTGCCAAGTGAATTTTTATTCAGCGATGGATGGTAATTTTTCCTGGACCATATATTTCTCGGTAACTCAGAGGTGCTCAGCAGTTAGGGAACGTCGATTACTGGTCTTAGTTTTTTGAACTGACGGCCGTTGAGTGCACAGGAGAATCCTTTGCTTCACCGAATCACTTCATTTTCGGCAATACGGGGGGTTCCTTGACTGTCCTAATGTCCTTAACCATTCGGCTTATGAGCCAAAGCCCAAGGAAACTGGGGGGCAATGTTTGGACCCGAATTTACATTATCGGCTTGAGTAATCGAGACCGTTAAATTAGCAGAATTTTATACCGTTGAATGAAAAGGTGAAGATAATTTTGTTATTATTAAAGATATTGTTATGGTTTTATCATAATAATTTTCTTTTAATAAGGAATTATTTTAACGTTTTCTTATCCAAGATAAATGGGACGCAAACTATATATGTGATCTGGAAGTAGACAATACAGTTTGAGTTAAGGACTCTTATCACGTGGTATGGCTGGTCATGATAGGCTTTGGCCTACAGATGAAATAAGAAAATAAGTGACGTGATGCGGCAGAAGGTTATCATGCATGCATGGATAAAGATTATGAGATAATGGTAGGATAATTAGCACCACCGAATATCCTTGGCAGGGTGCTAAGAATCTCATTAATAAGTACACAAGTTGCAATAGTTTTTCGCAACTATTCTTACGGGAAAAAAAAAGGGAAAAAAACTTTTCATAGATAATTGTTAGCATAAAAACATAACAAGGAGAGCAACCATGGCCAATGCCTAACATTAGCACAGTCATATGCATCAGATCAGATTCAAAATGAAGAGAGAGAGAGAGCATAACAGATATAAGAAACGGTCATCATGTTTCGTTGTCAACAATAATGCAGGTAAATGTTGAGTTCAAAAAAATGATAGCAATATTCAGATTGCACAGCAGTCAAGTCCTATTTGTTCAACTCCATTAGCATACAAATGCAAAAGCAAATTAACACATTGACTGTATTGCCACAATACCTCCAGTTCTTGCTTACGTGCTTCCTCCTTTCTCGCTTCTGACCAAATGCAAACTGTAAATACATTTATGGTGCTGCATTACAAACATCCCAAAATCCCATGGTTAATTCTGAACTCCATTCATCAATTTACACAAACTCTCGAAATTCATTTCAGCAGCTGCAATTATTGCTACAACTATGAACTATGAACTATGAACTATGAACCCGTAACAAATTTTTGCTTCAATTGTGAGTCTGTGATAGAAGAGAAACCCTAATCTCGAATTCCAACCACCAATTCAACCCCTAAACCCTCAGTATGCAGTATACTTTATCTTCCAAGTGCTAAATTTCACAAACCCTAATCTCAAATTCCAACCCTAAATTAGCTTGTGAACTTTACCTGATTTGGGGGAGAATTGCACAGTGCATTGGATGACTGGAATTGAGAGAGATTGAGAAAGAGAGTGGCGCCGGTGGCCGTGATTCGTGAAGGAATGCTCCTCCACTGTGACTCTGTGTGGGATGAGAAGTCGAGAAAGACTAAGAGAGAGAGAGAGAGATCAGAGAGGTGATAGTCGAAAGAGATGCGACTTCACTTGTATGGCCAGATTCGAAAACGGAGAGACAAATCGGCGACGAGGGTGGTGAGGTGAGGGTTTGAGTCTGAGGCGAGCCGCGAGAGAGAGTGAACGAACTGTGTCGAGAGAGAAGGGAGAGACAGAGTGTAAGTGTAGGGTTTGATTTCTATTCAACGGTTGAGATTAAATCTCAACCGAATCCGACGGTTGTTACAATTTCAAATATATATTTAAAAATTAAATAATATTTTTTTTATTTCGGTTCGGTTTGGGAATACCGAAAAAATGAAAACTTGAAAACGATTCCCATACCGAAAATTTCAGTTTGGTTCGGTATTGGGTACCGAACGTTTCGGGATTTTTGGTTTGGTATTTTTTAGGTTTGGTTTCGGGAATTTTTCGGTTTGGTTTGGGAAATTCAGTATTTTTTTTCCACCCCTAATACAAACATATTTGACGGTTGGATCGTTGAAACTAGTTTCGTATAATGCATATCCTATCAAATTGATAGATTTAACAAACACTTAAGAGTTGATGTTATACTTCCATTAAGTATAAAATAAGATTTATCCACTAGTGTAAATATTTTAAATTGAAGATCGAATTCATTCATTGCATTCTTATAGAGTCGAGGAGTGTAGCTGTAAAAAATCATCAAAATCGAAGCTAACATAACCGTTAAATTGTGATTTTTCGTTTATAACCATCGAAAACTTTTGTTCTGTTACCTAATCTCATCTCTGAATGTTTGTTTTTTTGTGATTTTTTACGTATGCGATCTTGGAGTGTGTATGAACAAGTTTGACGGTTAGATCGTTGAAAAACGTTTTGTAGAATGTGTATCACATCAAAACGGTAGATTAAACAAACACTTAGAGTTAATGTTATACTTCCCCATCAAGTCTAAAATAAGATTTTGTGGTATCTACTAGTACAAATATTTTAAATTGAAGATCAAATTCATTCAATGCATTCTTATAGGGTCGAGGAGTGTAGCTGTAAAAAAATCATCAAAATCGGAGCTAAAATGACCGTTAAATTGTGATTTTTCGTTTATAACCGTCGAAAACTTTTGTTCCATTACTTAATCTCTGAATGTTTGTTTTTTGTGATTTTTTACGTATGCAATCTCGGAGTGTGTACAAACAAGTTTGACGGTTAGATCATTGAAAAAAGCTTCGTAGAATGTGTATCGCGTCAAAACAGTAGATTAAATAAACACTTAAGAGTTAATGTTATACTTCCATTAAGTATAAAATAAGATTTTGTGGTATCCACTAGTGTAAATATTTTTAATTGAAGATCAAATTTATTCATTGCATTCTTATAGAGTTGAGTGTAGCTGTAAAAAATCATTAAAATTGGAGCTAAAATAACCGTTAAATTGTGATTTTTCGTTTATAACCATCGAAAACTTTTGTTCTGTTACGTAATCTCTGAATGTTTGTTTATTACAATTTTTTACGTATGCAAGCTCAAAGTGTGTACAAATAAGTTTGACGGTTAGATCATTGAAAAAAGTTTCGTACAATGCATATCGCGTCAAAACGGTAGATTATGCAAACACTTAGAGTTAATATTATACTTCCATTAAGTATAAAATAAGATTTTGTGGTATCCACTAGTGTAAATATTTTAAATTGAAGATATAGAATTCATTCATTGCATTCTTATAGGGACGAGGAGCGTAGCTGTAAAAAAATCATCAAAACCGGAGCTAAAATAACCGTTAAATTGTGATTTTTCGTTTATAACCGTCGAAAACTTTTGTTCCGTTACCTAATCTTTTAATGTTTTTCTTTTTTTTTTTGCGATTTTTTATGTATGCGATCTTGTAGTATCTACAAACAAGTTTGCCGGTTAGATCATTGAAACTAGTGTAGAAATTGAAATTTCGGTGAAATAAATGTTGACCGTTGCATTAAAATTACAACTGTAGACATTGAAATTTTGGTGAAATAAATGTTGACCATTGCATTAAAACTACAATCCACCCAAATTCACCAACAACAATCCATCCAAATTCACCTACAACAATCCACCCAATTCACCTACAACATCCACCAAAATAAATGGATGGTGGTGATTCATTCTCAAAGCCTATAAATAGGCTTCTCCATCAAAGGATCAAGGGGGATTTCGGACAATACATTCTCTACTCTCAAATTGGAAGAGAATTCACATCACACCAAAAAAACTTGAAGCTTTGAAACTCTAAAAGCTCTCAAGCAAATCCCGAAGGATCAAGAAAGCTCTCTTCGTTCTTCGTTCATCGTTCTTCCAAGATCAAGCCCCCAACGACCCCTTGGATCAACAACATCCGTTCTTCAAGAATCAAGCCCAAAAGCCCCTTGAAGTTCGGTCATCGTTCGTCGTACATCCGTTCTTCAAGAATTAAGCCCAAAAGCGCCTTGAAGATCATTCATCGTTCGTCGTCCATCCAACCTTCAAGATCAAGCCCAAACAGCCCTTGAAGAAACGTTCATCTACCTTCAAGATCAAGCCACCAACGGCCCTTGAAGAAACTTCCCGTTCATCCAAGATCAAGCCTTGGCGGCCCTTAGATCAACAACATCCACAAACCAACATCTTACAGAGATCGAATCAAAGGAACAAATTGTAAAAGAGATTGTAACCCCAAAAATCAATACAAAATATTATTTTGTACACGTGTTCTTGTCTCTTCCATCGCAGGAATTTCCGTGTTCACAACTAGTTTCGTAGAATGCGAATGTCACAGCCCGTCCCGGAATTAATTAATCGAGGATGTGAAATGACGGGATTGCCCTTGAATCTATTACGGTATTCTGACAGAATTCGCAATGGTATTTTTAAGCTTCCAAACTGTGTAAATGGTTACGTCACTCTCACGTGACGGCCAGCACGCCCTCCTTCGGGACGGGGTGTGTCAGCGAATCTCCGTTAAATTTGCCTAAATTTTGAAGTGGGAAAAGTAATTTGTGCTAAATTTTTATTTATGTTTTTCAAGTATTGATTAGACAATATTTAGTTTGCGTGATGACATTTTCATTGTACAATTATCTTTTTGTTTCTTTATCGCATATTTTACATGGATTATTATCTATTAAACCAAACAATTATTTATTTAATTTTTAAAAACGTATTATATTTAAATGCATATTATTTATTTATTTATTAAACAAAACCATTATTATTTTATTTTTTTTAAAATCGTAACAAAATTTTAGGGGGGGAATTTAAAATTTTGGAAGGGAATTTTGGGGGGGATTTTTGCTGCTATTTTTTTTCTGTCGGTTATAACCGATAGTAATTAAAATTTTCTGTCGGTTTATATTTAAAAAAAATGTTTCTGTTGGTTTTAACCGACAATAATGAAAATTTTCCAAAATAAAACTCCTCCATCTCTTCCATGCGCCGGTGTATGGAAAACGAAAGCCTTGTCTTATTTGTTACTTTCTCTTTTTAAAAGCTGTTCACCAACACCCGTTATCGTTGTTTCAGACTGGGGATCACTGCCTCCAGCTTCATTTTCGGTAAGTAGCCATTCTCAGAAAAAGGGTGTGCGGAAATCCCGTCTGTGCAGAATTCTATCTGGTTATACTGCTTGCTTTTTTTATATATATTGGTTTACATTACATTTTTTTTTCTTGCCTGTGTAGTGTAACATGGGATTCGTCGCGAACATGGTCAGCATGGTGCTGTACTTTATGTACGTGATGCATTTTGATCTGGCGCACTCCTCCAACCTTCTCACAAACTTCATGGGATCAACTTTCCTCCTCACCCTCGTTGGAGGCTTCATATCGGACACATACTTGAGCAGATTCACAACATGCCGGATTTTTGGAGTAATTGAGATACTGGTAAAGAAAAAAAATTCACATGATTTGGTATATTTTCTTCTGGTTCACTGATTAATGGTATCAATATGTCACCTGCATTGACTGCAACCACAGGAAGGTAATGAAATTATTATTTTGTTCCTCCAATACCAGCATCAATGGTTTTTGAGGGTATAATCGAATCTAAGTTGGTGACTGTTGCTTTCTTCTTCGGGTTTCCTTTTGAAGAACTTCTCAAAGTTTGATCGGAGTAGAATTTACATTCCTTGTCCTTAATGAACCACAAATGTTATTAGTTATAGTTGAGAAACATTGTTTTCGTATGAAAATCAGTAGACGTCTTTGATGTCGCGTTGAGAAAAAAAAAATTATCGAACTTATATATATATATATATATATATATGAATATATGTTTTATTTTTAATATTATTTATTCAATTATTAGTTTTGTTTATGTTTATTTAAATTGTCCTTTTTATATTTTTTTTATTATTAATAAATTTGTTGTCGGTTTTATCCGACAGAGAATGCTCTTATTTATAATTTTCTGTCGGTTATATCCGACACAAGTACTGTCGATTTTAGAGTATTTTCTGTCAGTTTATCCAACAGAGAATGCTCTTATTTATTCATTTTTAATATATTCTCTGTCGGTTATATCCGACACAATTTCTGTCGGTTTTAGAGTATTTTCTGTCGAAAAATTCACTTCCTGACGCTGGCAATTCTGTCGCTTATTATATCTGCCACTACATCCATTTTCTGTCGGATTTTGCTTAATGGTTTCGTAGTAGTGAACATCATCAAAGTTGTAGAACTTATCGTTCTGGAAGTACCTTCAGTTCGGTGGAACATCACTACTTCTAGTTTGGTCAATTATCTATCCAAATCTCTGCCAAGGAATTGTGGATGCAAATTTCTTCCTCCTTGTTCTTGGACAAAATTGCACCTACAAAACAAGTAACACCTTAGGTCAAGGCCAAGAGCCTCACGCGCCCACGATGAATTGGGGGGGGGGGGGGGGGGGGGCTTTGGCCAAAGAACCTCTGATGCCAAAGTTAGAATTTTGAGGGAAAAGTGTTTGGAGAATTTAGAGAATTTAGCAAGAGAATTGGAATTGAGTTTTGGAGAGAATGAGGGGGTTTATATAGGGGTGTGGCCGGCCCCCTTGGGAGAGGGAGGACTGGCCACTTGGATGATTTTGTGGGCCAGGTTCTTGATTTGTAGCTAATTAGGAATAATTGAATAATAAATCAATTAATTACCTAATTAATATAATTAAAAATGAATGATTTAGGGGTTACCTTGTGGAGATGATTTGATGAGGATGGATTAAATAGGTTTTGAATTTTTACCTATTTTGGGCACTTTTGACTTGGTTGAAGGATGATTGCCCGCTGTTCGCGCGTAGGAATCTCGGTGTGCCTCGAGGGTAATTTTGTCCTTTTAACCCCAAAATCCACGTGTCGCCTTGTGGTTATTTTTGGCTCCATAGGAATCATCTTTGATTCCTTTGCTAAAAAAAGGCCACTTCATTATCTTCCTAGTGAAGTGAATTTTGTTCTATGATTGATTACTCTCAAGTGCATTTTGCAGTCCTTCATTCAGACAGCCCAACCATGTTCACCATAAAAACTCTCATCTCTTTTGAGTACATATGTCCCTCTAACTTGATACCGATTCAGTGCACTTATATTCTCACGAATATAGTTGAGGTGGCCAAACCTCGTGCATGGGATTCTGAACTTTGCAGTGTAACATGTAACCTTGTCTTTAGGTTCTAGAACCCTAAGGTAAGAGGTGTAACTTCCTCGGCCGTAGCCGCACAAGTGCAGAAGTTAGCAGCGCATTAGACACCACCACCACATCTATTCTACTCACCCAACCGAGCTCAGTTGTGAGTTGGCTTGCTTGCATTCACAAGAAGAACATAGTTAACTCATAGTTACTCGGCCTACGCGCCACATATAAGCTTTATCATTTTTAGAGTTAACAATCATGTCAAATAATCACATGTCTAGGTGTACCATTTCATTTATCTTTTACCAAATCGGAAACCTATAGGGTATACCTTGCATATGTTTCATGTCAATTAATCACTGTGGAGCAAAAAATAATCAAGAAAAATATGGAGGCGACACGTGGATTTTTGGGTGAAAAAGACAAGATTACCCTCGAGGCACATCAGGATTTCTACGCCCAATCAGTGGGCGATCATCCCTTAATTAGGTCAAAAGTGCCCAAAATAGGTATTTATTTAAAACCTATTTCATTCATCCTCATAAAATATTCTCCACAAGGTCACCCCCAAATCTTTCCTTTCAAATTATATTAATTAGCTAATTAATTGATTTATTATTCAATTAATTTATTAATTAGCTACAAATCATGAATCTCACCCAAAAAACCATCCAAGTGGCCGGTCCATCTTCTCCTAAAAGGGCCAGCCACACCCCTATATAAACACCCTCATTTTCCCCAAAACCTAAATTCTACACTCTTACTAAATTCTCCAAACACTTTTCCCTCAAAATTCTAACTTTGGCATCGGAGGTTCTTTGGTCAAAGTCTTCCCCCCCCCATTCATCGTGGGCGCGTGAGGCTCTTGGCCTTGACCTAAGGTGTTGTTTGTTTTGTAGGTGCAATTTTGTCTAAGAACAAGGAGGAAGAAATTTGCATCCACAAATTGGTTCATTGAAAGTCTTGATCAAACGCTCGTAGAAGACTTTCGCATTCAAGGTTTTTCGTTTTCTTGTTCATTTGTAGATTTTTCGTACGTTCTTATTCTTGGAATTTTTATTTCTAAAAATTCTTTGATAAAACGTAAAAGAAAAGTACAATGGCAAAAGATTCAGAAACTTCGACGAACAGAAATTCCAACGTTCAAGGATTAGGACCGCGGCGATCTACGAGGCACAACACAACGATGAGTGGAGCGGCACCACCCCCACGGGGCACCATCGTGGCAACCACCACGGTGGCCACCACGGCAGTCACCCTCGGCAAGGTTCACAGCGCCATAACCACGGCTCAAGCCATGCCACTTCAACCTTCAAGGGCCCAAGCCCTAGTTGAGCTGGCCCGAGCCACTTAAGCCCAATGCGTTGCCAAACCGAGCCCTAGCCTCGCACCCACTGCGCCACATGCCGAGCAACTTCAAATTTTAAGGCCTACGATCAAACCGGGGGCATTTTCACCACATTTCTTTGCGGATTTGACATTTCCTAACTCAAATCTAGTGCCCGGAGTCTACCACCCTTCCACTACTCAAGGAGACGCATTCTTTCTAAGCTCTTCCAATCTAAATGGCGAACAACATTTGTCTTGACAAGTTGTAGAGTTGACGAGTGCCCTTGCACAACAAACGACCTTGGTGAATCAACTTTTGCAGTGCACCAAGATCTAACATGCCCTAGGCGAGGTGTCCCGAAGTAGGACAAGGGCAGACGAAGAACCTCTCCAATAGTGTCCCAGCAAGCAACCACGAACCGAGCGTTCGGGCAGTGTACATTCCCGACTGGGCCCTTAAGATAGCATATACTCCCGTCTAAGTATGCGGAGGAGCGTGCACTCTCGACTAGGCCTATAGATAAGTATACACTCATGGTTGGGGCCATACTCCGATAATCAACATAAGCAGCCTTCCAGGAAAAGCGTTTATTCGCGGGTAGGCCCGCAATGAGCATCTTCCACCTCACATTGGAATAGGCAGCACAAAGGACGGAGAGAAGCAGTCACTCAGTCCGGCTCAAGCTCAACTAGCAAGCAGCCTGCGAAGAATTCCCTCGCCTGCTAGGAACGAACCATATGCACTGCAGCCGCGACATAAACTAGCCGAACACGTAGAAGAGCAGCCTTGACCAGTAGGTCACAACCAGAGGTAGTCGAGAGCTTCATTACCCCCAACAAAGGCAAATTCAGGAAGAAGTAGAAAGGCTTATGATTGAGCGATTGCGCGATTTCCAACGCAACAAGGTCACTAACAAGGCACTACGATGTGACATGACTAACATAAGTAGGTCACTCTTCACAGACGAGATCAAGCAGGCAGAGCCTCCATGCAAGTTTAGTATTCAACATTTCACATCTTTCAAAAGAGATAGAGACTCGAAGAAACACTTAAAGCATTACCGAAACACAATGATCCTCTATCGAAACAACGGCGATCTTATGTGCAAGATATTCTCCACCACTGTACAAGGCGAGGCGCAAGCTTGGTTCTACACCCTGCTGCAACAATCTATCCGGAGTTTCGACGAATTTTCTTTGGTTTTCACCAAAGAATATTCGTCATATCGCTCGATCAAGAAAAAGTCCTACCACTTGTTCAACGTCAAAAAGAACCCAAAGGAGTTGTTTCACGACTATGTGAAGAGATTCAAAGCAGAAAAGGCAAAGAAAGTCGGATGCAACGACTCGATAGCTAGAGCAGCCTTCCAAAAAAGACTCCTAGCAAACCACCTGCTGTTCGGAGCATTGATCATGAAAAAAATATCTAAATCTAGCAGACTCTTTCGCTTTGGTAGAGAAGCATGCACTTTGGGATGAGGTTCGCCAATGCACATTTAAGGTAAATCCGAGCGATCTTGAATATGAAGTCCCCCACTACTCTGAATGAGATTCAAGGTCTGACTGGACGAGCAGCCGCATCTGAAGCAGTAATAAGCTCTACCCTTATATGAGAAAAACTGGGGGCCCAACTACCTGTATTCCACAGTTCAAAAGCTCTCATCGATATGAAAACCAGCTACCAGAAATTCAAAAGTTAACTTTGGCGATAATTGTTGCAACTCGGAAGCTCAAGTTATACCTTCAGATGCACACAGTCATCCTCATGACACGTTATTCCGCCCAATCCAGACGCGCGATGATAAAGGCGTAGACACTGGCGGTGCAAAGTTTTTTTACGAACACAATAACTCAGTTTAAAAGGCACGCCAAGGGCAGACGAACACTAGAATGACACTCAGAAGCAAGTTTTGTCTTCATCGTCCCAAAAGATTCTACATATAAGCAACATGTAACGGCAAGTTGAGCACCACCTCCAGTTGCACGTCACACGGTCTTAGCCTACCCTTGCTCCATAATTCAGCTCTAGAGCTGCCCGATACCGGCAGTTGAGCATCTCTTACTACATGTAACATGGCCCCAGCTCCATGGCTCCCTATCGTGCCTTCACGCCTAGCCTAGGCGACACAACAGAGCGACCCAATGACACTCCGGAGGCAGCCGAGCACGCCCTAGCCATGCCTGTTTCGCCCGATGGAGACTTCTGGCATTTGCACGTCAATGGCGCATCTAATTACAAAGGCTCGGAAGTAGGCATAATCCTTGTCACCCCAAACGGTTCGATGCTCGAGCGGGCGATTACTCTAGGCTTCAAGGCATCCAACAACGAAGCAGAGTACGAAGCCCTACTAGCAGGCCTCCGAATGGAAAAAGACTTGGCGGTGAAAAGCTTGCAATTCATTCCGATTCCCAGCTAATCACTAGCCAAACTAGTAGGGAGTACACGGTAAAACATCTAAGGATGGCGTAATACTTAGAGAAAATATGCAAGCAACTTAAGGCATTTCAGAAGTTCCATGGGCAAACAACCCCCACGCGGGCGCACTAGCCGGCCTAGGCTCCGCCCTCAACCACCAACTCAAACGCTTTATCCCGGTGGAATATCTAAACAAGCTAAGCATAGAGGTGGAGCTAGCAGCCGAAGTGTCACAGGTTAGTACAACTCCAAACTGGCAAAGTTCTAATATAGACAACCTGGTCAATGGCACACTCCTCACGGAAATCTTAGAGTCTAGAAAGCTCCAAATAAAAGCAGCACGCTTCTACATGTGGAATGGCATTCTCTCCCGAAGATCCTACATTTGACCACATCTCCGTTACCTATCACATCCCGACGATTAAAGGTTCTAAGCTCAATCCACAAAGGTGTGTGTGGAAATCACTCTGGAGGCCGATCTTTAGCGCATATGGCTCTTAACGGAGGCTACTACTGGCCTACCATGCATCAAGACGGTAAGGAGTTAGTGCAAAAGTGCAACCGTTTCCAACGCTACAAGCCGGTACCTGCACTGCCTGCCAGCGAGCTACACCCACAGATGAGTCATTGGCCGTTCATGCAGTGGGCAATCGATTTGGTAGATCCAATGTCCCCCGCTACTTGAGGCAGAGGCATGATGATCATGGCAACCGATTACTCCACCAAATAGGTAAAAGCAGAGCCCATAACAACCATGACTCAGGCAGACGTAGAGCACTTCATATAGAGGAACATTATTTGCCGATTTGGCATCCCCAATCCATCACCACCGATAACGACCTGTAATTCGTGGGCAAAGATTTGGTGAAGTTCTTCCAAAAGTATGGCATCAAGCAGCATATGTCCACATCGAGATATCCTCAAGGCAATGGGCAAGTCGAAGCATCCAACAACCAATTCTCGACTGCCTCAAGAAATCCCTCTCCGACAAGAAAGGAAAGTGGCCAGACAAACTCCCCGGATGTCTATGGGCATATCACACGATCAAATGACGAGCCACCAGTGAGACTCATTTCTCTTTGGCATTTGGTTCAGAAGCAATCATTCATCCCAAATGTCATCGTGACAAGTATCAGCACTCTACTGCTAAGCATTGAGCTGAACAGTAAGGAGATGGCCACAAGCTTAGATATGGCATAAGAGAAGCACGAGCAGACCTTCACCCGCATTGCAGCCTACCAGCAGCAGCTCTTCTCCAGCCACAACAAAAAGGCCAAGATCCGACAGTTCCAACTCGGAGATCTAGTCCTAAGAAAAGCCTTCATCACTGCCAGCAGATCTAAGTAAGGCATCCGGCTGCCAACCCTAGTGCTAACAACTTTGCAAAGTTCTGCACCAACATCTACGGCTGCGTAGGCTACGCGGGCATGTTTGCTTATAGAAAAGTAACACGTCTGCCACTGGTCTATAAAGTCTAAAGGTTAGGGCATGAACAAAAGAAATGAAGATTGAGAAAAACGAAGGAAACAAGTTTATTAAATTTTCTAGCAAAAATGATAAACAATTAGCAAAGACCGAAAGAGTTCAAGCAAAGCAAAAAAAACAATAAGGAAAACAAAGACAATCCTAAAGGCTACCTAGAAGAGTACTCTTCAGCAGCTTGGACATCCCACGACTACTCAGTCACCACACCTTCAGCAACTGCGACGCTCTCAGCAACGGCATCATCCTGTGTTTCCCTTCAGATGCCCCAGCCTAGGTACCAACTTCTCTGACTACTTCACTAATAGAATACTCAAAAGTAAAGGCAAGCAAGTCTTCCAGAGAAATAGAGAATGTTTCGAAGTCTTTCCTAGCAAACTCGAAGTCAGACGGCCTACCAAATAGATGATCTACATAACCCAGCTTATATAAATCGGCATGACTCTGAACAAGCGAAGCCTCGAGCCCAGCTTTCTCACCTTTCAACTACTCATTCTCCTTGAGTAAACCATCACGAACGCGCTGCAGCTTACCAACTTATTTCTTCAAACTTTCGTTGATCTTCAACGTACCTTGGAGTTCCAACACTTGAGTCTCAAACCTATCAACAACCTTCTTGAAGTGGATTACTTGGTTGTAAGCAGGGATCCGTTTTTCATCCTTTGCGTAAGCAGTAGAACGAAGCTTAAAGACGGCACGCTTAAGGTCTTGAATCTGAGGTATGTAACACCCAATCTCATTCTCTGCAATTTCATACTTTACTTGGATCGCGTCAAGCCTAGTCTTCAAATCTACAATCTCTTGGCGAGCGGTCTCAAGCTGCAGAGAAGTGGGGGTAGAAATATTTGACCCCTTCAAAGCAACGAGCTCAGATTCCAACCTCTTGATCTTCTTAGCAAAAGAATAAGCTTTGGCTGCCACAACCTTTGCCACCTCATTGGCAGCCTTGGTATCTTTTTGGTTAAGGAGCATAGACTTAGCTGCCAGAATAACCATCTTCTGCATCATGGAAAGTAGGGCAGTCTTCCTATACTTGGTCGTATGCTTCGCAAAGGAACTTGGGAAAACAACCCCTCTAACACTATCGACAAACTTGGCACAAGCGTCCATGTCTTCAAGCAGATCTGGTCTTAAAAGCACACATATCTCAGCAGCCTCCCCAGAAGCAAGCTTAGTGGATTTCTCACAGCTTCTCACGCCAGCAGTCTCCTCCTTTCCAGCAGGCGAATCAGTCTCAGTAGCAGGAGGTGTAAGCCTTGGTGCCACTTTAGCAGTAGAGTCCACCTTATCACTCTTCATAATAGTAAGCCTCTCCAAAGGTGAACCGAACTTAGCTCCCAACGGAGGTCTTGGTATAGACTTCGGCACTGAGGGCATGACATGACCTCTATGCTGAGCAATCCTATTAGCAATCGTACTAGCCATTCTCGACATGGCAGGAGCCACAGACTCAGATCTAGCAGCCTTATTTTTCTTCCTATTGGAAGAAGTCATGTCAATCACAGGCTTCTAGACAGCAGGCGGACCCTCATAAGCAGTTGAAGAAGTCTTCAGTTTTTTCTCCACCAGCATCTCTTAAACAGGCGGGGAAAATCTCTTTTTTCCACCTTCATTCATAGTAGGCTCCACGACAACGATTAGACAAGCCAATGCATCCGCCTTGATCCTCTTTACCTCCACTCTCGGGAGCAGCCCACTTTTCTCCTGGCGAAGAGGACTAAGCAGCCAACGTCATTCACCGTACTCAGCATGAGAGCTCAACCCATACTGGCTTTTCCCTCATTTTTTTCTCTCGGACCAGCAGGCATGAGGCCTGCATACCCAGCATTCCAGCAGCCCATGAGCCCCGCGACCTCCTCATTTTTCTCAATCACTGGCCTGGCCCGCTTCAGGTCCAAGAGCCTAGAGGACATAAGCCATGCGGTTTGCCTATCACTGCGCCCTAGCGCCTCAATCCGCGGCCCCAGCTGCATAAGCTGCCATTAGCTCTAGCCAAGCCTAGCAGCCCAAGCAGTGGTCCCTGCCATAACACATCCTCGGCCCATGCCGAGCCGACTCCTGGCCCTTACCAGCCGACATGCCGTACCACCCCGATGGCTGCGGCTGTATTCAAGATGAAGACAAGGAAAATTAATTTTTTCTTACCTTAGTGCGGCACGGAGAAGACGAAGAAAGCAACGAAAGACGGTCATTTACACGGGCAAGTGTAAAAGATTGCTAGGGGAGGGGGAACAAATATCCTCTAGCTTTCTCTTTCTTGTAGGGTAGAATAAATTGCTCTCTAAAGTTGATTTAATCATCTACTTAAGGTAGACTTAAATAGACTTTAGAAGTGGTTTATTTCCATTTCCTAGAAGGATCTAATTTCCAATTAAAGAAGGAATCTACATCAAAATAGGAAACAATCCTATGTTTCCTAAAGCAAGAAGATCTCTACACCTGCTGCCCTTTCCTACGAGCACCCCAATAGGTGTGGGGGCATTTGTGGAGCCAAAAATAATCAAGATAAATATGGAGGCAACATGTGGATGTTTGGGTGAAAAAGACAAGATTACCCTCGAGGCACACTGGGATTTCTACATGCAAAAAGTGGGCGATCATTCCTCAATCAAGTCAAAAGTGCCCAAAATAGGTATTTATTTAAAACCTATTTCATCCATCCTCATCAAACATTCTCCACAAGGTATCCCCCAAATCTTTCCTTTCAAATTATATTAATTAGCTAATTAATTGATTTATTAGTCAATTAATTTATTAATTAGCTACAAATCATGAATCTCACCCAAAAAAACATCCAAGTGGTTGGTCCATCTCCTCCCAAAGGGGCCGGCCACACCCTTATATAAACACCCTCATTTTCTCCAAAACCTAAGTTCTACACTCTTGCTAAATTCTCTAAATTCTCCAAAGATTTTTCCCTCAAAATTCTAACTTTGGCATTGGAGGTTCTTCGGCCAAAGCCCCCCTCCCCCCATTCAATCTGGGCGCGTGAGGCTCTTGGCCTTGACCTAAGGTGTTGTTTGTTTTGTAGGTGCAATTTTGTCTAAGAACAAAGAGGAAGAAATTTGCATCCACAATCACATGTCTCACTGTACCATTTCATTTGGCAAAATGGGAATTCCATCGACCTAAAACGGATGAATTATAAAAGTTGATTCTTCATTCAATCCAATGAGGTTGTATAATTGAACAAAGAGAATATATCAATTCTTTTAGGGCACGTTAGTTGTGATGTGTAATAGTTTTGATAAAAGTTGGGTACAAGAGGTGGTAGCTCCTTTATATTATTAGCCAAAATGTAGATAATAAAGCGAAAAAGAAGTACTGAATCTTTAGCTTTTGAAGCTTTTCTCTATTTCTATAGTGCCCGTGCCCTCCTGCGGGGACCTTATAACATCATATCATTCTTCCATAATTGATTAAATTCTATATAGTATTACTCACATTTGTATTGAGAGGGTATATGATCTCATCTCCTCACATTAACTTGTATATCTGGTGCTGCCATATCACATGTTTTTGCTTTTCTTTACGTTATTTTGATACTATTCGTGATTGTAAACCCTTCGAAAAGAGTAGTCACATTGAGAAAATAAGGGACTACAATTACCTTTATTCTTTGTGAAACCAAAGTTATAAATTCGGTTAAAAACATGAATTTTTTTTACTTCACTAAGCAGCATGTAAGTGAATATTTTCGAATTTTCTAGCAAAGCATATATAACCAGTTGGGCATGTGTTCGTTACAAGCCGGTTTTGTAAGGATAAGTTGTACTCGTTAGCAGTAACTGTTTGTATCAAAGTTTTATATATGCACTGATATTGTATATGCAATCATATATAGTCGTTTAGGGTTTAGGCTGAGGAAGATTTCTTGTACGAAACTGTGACAATCGAATTGTCATGCAATCTAAATGCATCACATTGGAAGGATAGAACCCTATTATATGCATAAGCTCTTATAGTAAAGCGGTTTTGTTGTTTTTTTATCCTTGATTCAGTACAGAATGCATTAGGTTAGAAATTAACATGGTGCTCATGAGGTCCTAAACCTACAGATCCAGTTCGTCGGCCCCTAATCCATATATTAATAGATGTCAATATATCATTTATTCTGTTCTTTTTACTTTAGACATTATCTGTAAATTTCAGAGGCCATGAAAAAAGTGTTCTTATCCTATCCTAACATGCTGCTGTCATCTCATTCATCTTGCTGGGTATTTATCATGCCCTGCTATCTCTAAAGGTGGAAACATTTATGCAGCCTTTCACATCTAGGTTGTCCATTGGCCCCAACCCTAAAACCAGAAAAAGAAAAGGGTACAATTAATTAATTTAATTCTTATTAGGTCTTCGTTGAACAACAGGAAGCCAAAAGAAAAAAAAGAAAAAGAATTACCTTTAAATTCTTGAGTTGCATGGAGTTCGATAAATTATAACTCGAATTATTAAGAACATTCACCACGACACTCGAGGTTCTATATTCAATCTCTCATGTCCCGAATATCCAGTGAAAAAATTAATAAGAAATGATTTGTGGATTGAAGGCATGCACCGGCTAGCTATATGTGATCTCTTGACATGCAATTTTAAAATGAATCAAAATCATTTTGGAGTAATAAAAGGTTTAAAATCAGTGGCAAGCTAGCTTCACCTTTAAGTTCAAATGCTGCTTATTAGAGCACTTTCATTAAATATAATTACTAGCTAGAGACAAGAAATAAAAAAAAAATTATCTATTAAGTATTGGGATTATGGTCCCGTTTTGCAAGCTCATCTGTTGCACTCCAATGAAGCCTCGTAACCTTCTCAGCAACCCTAATAAAGTGATTAAAACATTGGATTTGGGTGTTTTGTTAGTTCGCCAACTCTTTTTGACTAATCAAATTGAAGTGATTAAGAAATGATCAAATCCCATGACAATAATGTTTAACCTTGTTTATATAATATGCAAAATCTTGGAGCTTTTGGTCATTGTATACTTTCCACTCACTCATTTCCCAATTCAAATATAGAATAACCCATTTTGTATAATCAAAAGCATATATGGATTTATAGCCATTTGAAAACTACCATGATTCAATGATTGCCACTATCTCCTTTGTGTATACCTGCAGAATCTTGCAGGGTCCCTCTTCCATTAAAGTTAGGGTTCAGAGCTTCCAATCTTAATTTTTCTGTAAACTATTCTCCATTTGATGACATCAATCATCCCTTTAACTCAATCACACATTAGTTAGTAAAATCCTTAGTTTAATATATATTAATATGTTAATGAGTTTCTTATGAACCAAGGTTACATCATTGCACCGTCACACCATTTTGGCACATACATATATACACTAAAAAAATGTTATTTTGATAGGTTAGATATATATATATATATATATATATATATATATATAAGTAAGATTCTTCATGGATTCTCTGTCACTTCATGTTTTTGCATAATTTTTATGATGTTGGCATGAGAATTGACATTAAACAGTGAGATGACAGAGAATCTATAGAGAAATTCTCACTTTTGAGAGAAGATTCTTCATGGATTCTCTATCACTTTATGTTTTTGCATAATTTTTATGATGTTGGCACGAGAATTAACATTAAACAGTGAGATGATAGAGAATCTATAGAGAAAGTCTCACTTTTGAGAGTCTTTTTAACAAGTATGGATAGTTAATATGCTTGTCGAATTTTATAAAACCTAAGAAAATGTGAAAGGCTCTTCTAATGATAAATACCTAATTTTAGGATTCATGGGCTACATTACGTGTTATGTGGGTTTAATATAGGTTCGGGTCATAATATGGTTGGGTATCCGGGTCATATTAATGATTTGTATTGCATGATGCACTCTTGGGTTGTTCAGCTTCCACTCAGCTTCTTAATATTATTTTTGTGATTAGGACAGAAAGGTTAGATTTGCCATAGAAGAGGCACTGATTGGGAGCTTTTGATTGATTGTACAATAATTTCCCAAAGCTAGTGGAAGTTGATTAATTAGTTAATCAAAAATTTGCGTAGCTGTTTGATCATACTCCAACTAATATGTGACATATAATTGGCATTAATCTTTAGTGACTCAAAGACTCAACCCATTTAAATGGAAAAATATTTAATTAATTAATTGATTAGGTCCTAATCTTATGTATGTTGTGGGTGGTGGGTCAGTTTAAGGGATATAGATCCTCTAAATGATGGAGAGATCTTTGTTTAACTAAGAGTAGGTTTGGCTGTTGCGTTGTAAGTTGTAATTAGCAGTTCGTGTTGGTTTTTAGGGGAGGATAGTGACTTTATAACAAGAATAAAAAGCCAATGGCAACACAAGTCATCACACGCACATGCTCTGACTCGGATGAGATAAAACAGATTCCCCAATAAGCAATTGGATTTGATCAAGGTGTGGTGTCATATTTTTTTATTTAAAAGAAATAAAACCATTATTAATGTGGTAACTTAGAGGATCTTCGTTAAAATATGTTGTCTAATTTGTAATTTAATAGCAAGTGGTGAATGGTGCATTGGTGGTTAGAGTCGTCTTCTTCAATCCCTTGCATTTCGGATTTAACCTCCCTTTTCTTTTAGTGTAAATTAGTAGTAAGCTTGGTTAGTAAATTCGGGGAATCGACATAGGTTGCGTAAATTTGCTGACAGATATTTCTGTTTTGTGTATATTTCTCAATTATAGGGAAATACATTGGCAAGAGAAAAATTATAAAAAAAGAATCCACATTTAAAAAAATCAGGCATATTGTATTTGTCACATTTATATTACTCTTGTTAATGCACATATTTTTCACATACGTTTCAATGATACAAATCTTATAGGAAAAAAAATGGGAGCTTTATATATAGAGACAAAAACTTTCACCATATTTCAAGGAATTCCATTAGTTTTTAAATATGTCAATAAGAGACAAAAACATAAAAATACCTAAAGCCCAGCCCAAAAACATGGAAACAATGTTTTAAAATACCAGTCATACCCCTAAGGCTTTAGGACTGTTAGTAGAACCTAGCCTTCACAACTCCAACAAAATTAATTCAACTCGTCCTTGACCATTTTTGCAGAATCAGTTCAATCAATCATTGAACATTTTTGCAGAATCAGTTCAACCCAGTGATCAACCATTTTTGCAAAATCTATTGAACCCGTCCTTGACCATTTCTGTAGAATCAGTTCAGTCAGTCCATGACCATTTTTGCAGAATCAATTTAACCTGTCATCGACCATTTTTGCAGAATCAGTTTAACCCGCCATCGACCATTTTTGCAGAATCAGTTCAACCCTGTGCTTGACCAATTTGCTGAATCAGTTCAACCTCCTCGACCATTTTTGTAGAATCAGTTCAACCCGTCTTTGACTATTTTTGCAGAATCAGTTCAATTAGTCATTGACTACTTTTGCAGAATCAGTTCAACCCATCTTCAACTATTTTTGCAGAATCAGTTCAAACCCGTCTTCGACCATTTTTGCAGAATCAGTTCAATCAGTCCTCAACCATTTTTGTAGAATCAGTTCAACTCGTCCTCGACCATTTTTATAGAATCAGGAAGAAGTAAAGAGAAAAGGGGAAGAAGATAAACCTAAAACATTCAATATTTTCATTCATAATTGTCAAATGAGTAGGAAGATACCTAAACACATAGAAGTTCGGTAACAACAACCCAAAATAATCAATTCAACAAACACTATTCGTACATTTGCTGCCAACAACTCAGTTAAGTGAATTATTTCCCTAATTAAGATGCCAACACATGAACCACATATCATGCATTGCTTGATCGGATGCAGCCATGTGATGGATGAGAGAGGCCATGAAATCGAAGGGGGCGTCCATTGTGACTTCACTCTATCTCTTAGCTATTTCATCAAACAATTATAGTGTATTTACCAACAGAGTCTACAAAAGACATGAACTCGACATAAGCATGAAAGCCGCCTCTTCTAAAAATTGATATAGAACAATTGGAGAAGCAAAGCAAATAGTATCAGGCTTAAGTGAACTTACTTTTTTGATGATGATATAAATACAACACGTGTTTTACATCAATTTGGAGGTATTATTACACACTTCATCTACGCACACAATCTCAATCCACCGAGTATAATATGCAGAATTGAATTTCGCATAAGCATATCTAATCAAACATCTTTCACGAAATTTCAGCTATAAAAGAAAAAACTTTGGAAATTAAAAAAAGGGGTATTTGATTCCGAGCCAATTTTTGCAGGATAGGGACATCCAACGAATCTGTACATTCATTGTAACCCACTAAGAATGATCAGTTCTTATGCCAATTTTTTAAAATCTAATTTTAATGCTGGGTTTTGTAGCTAGAAACCACCCATGCTTATCATCAACAAGGCATCACGTAGGATCATCTTCAAAATCCAACGGAATAAGACCCTCAAATTTTCAAAATTATAACTCAATGACTTGAATACGTCAGCCGTCAGGTCCATTTTTTTCGGTGTAAGGAAAGAAATGCTTACGAAGGGGGAGAAGCTGCAAATTGGCTTCTAAGTTCATGAAGGTTGAAGGGAAAAAGCGTGGAAGGTTGAAGAGAGCTAGGAGATGTGAGCCAATGACGGACTGAAAACGAATACCGGAACCGCGGAGAAGGTATGAACGGCCAGAAACTTTAGGCCACATCATCACCATTAACGAGGTGTAGTCTAGCAGAAACAGTGGTGGCGGAGGAAGAGAAGGGAGCAAAAGAGATAAAAGGCTTTACCAGTTTAAAGGGTATTTTAGTAACTTACACTTTAGTAAATAAAAAACCAATAATGTCATTTTTGACATGTATTAACTCTTGCCTCTTCTTGAAATGTTTAAAAAATGTTGTCTCAATATAAAATGAAGTATTAAAAGTATACTTTATCTATAATTTTTCCAAAAAAAATCATAAATAAATATTATGGCAATGAACAAAACTTTCACTGTATTTTTTCCGCAAAATTTGCCAAAAGATACATGTACATGATATATAAGTATAATAATATTACTCACTCTAGTTTTGAGAGAGTCTCATTATTATTTCTCTTTTTTAATATGTGTTATTGATACTATCAATACTCCGGTTACAAATCTTTGCTGATATCGTGACATCATCTCGTTGGATTGTCAAACAAGCCAACTAGTGATACAAGAAGATCTTCCCCACCTATTTTATACATTAATAACGTGATTAGTCATATGACAAAAGAGAGCCATATAATTGTGTACAACAAGTAATAAGGAACATTTTCCAGTGGAGGAAGCCATAAATAATTTCAATTTCTACATCTCAAAACAGGTAAAAAAAAATTATCAAATCAAAATAATGAGTACTAGTGCTTAAGGGTCACAATCTATCTTTCTGTCTTAAGGCCATCCAAACTCCTCCAAGAATGCCAATACAACTCCATTTGACCAACCAAATCCAGTCTGCATTAATATACACAGACAGATTAAAACAAATCATATTAGTCTGATAGCACCTAAAGAAGACCTACACACAAATAAAAACAATCACCTTCTTAATTTCTAATACAATTAAAGTGATTAATTTCGAATCCTCTATCCCGAAAGATTAGGCTTGTTTAAGATAGCGTCTTGTTAGGAAAAAAAAAAAAAAAAGTGATTAAGTGCATACCTGGGGTATGTACTCACCACCACCACCAGTTGCTCCAATCATTCTCACATCATATTTTTCATGCATTGTGGCTTTTTTCTGGAAGGCAACATAATTGGTTCTGATCCACCTTACAGCAGTGTCTTCTGCCATTGATTTTGCTTCTTCTAATCCAGAATTTAGCAGAACTTCAACTATCATGTGCTGAAGTGGAGCCCAACAATTTGGAAAGTCCCTGTTTTTACAAGTTCCCATAAAAAAACTAAAAGATAATCGAATTTAGTTTGGTTTCACTTACCATTGTTGTGTTGAGTTTGTGAGGGATGTTGCAATACCAGCAGCACAAATCGGTCCTGAGCTTTGAAGACTTTTTGTAACTTTCTCCACCACAGAAGCATCTTCACTCACACAAAGTGTAAAGCCTTTTCTCAGTTTACAACATACATGAAAAAAAATAAAAATATATATCTTCTTATATGTTTTTTGGTGCATGATATGAAAAATATGCAGCTAACGCAACATTTAGAATCACAATTTTTTTCAGTGACGGATAGTGGAATACTGTCATGTTTAGGGTTAAGAATTTCGGGTTCAGCATGATGGAATTTCGGAAGCACAAACCTGAGTAAAACGGCTCAAGCCACAAAGGAACGAAGTTTGAAGCATATACATTCTGATTCTGGTTACAACCTTCCCATCTTTGATATTCCTAAAAGCTTGTCAATAAGAAGAAATTAGGACAACCAACATTATAACTGTCAGAAAATCAAAGAGTTCCACGACTATGTACCGCATTGCATGTGTTTCTGTTGAGCCAGTAATCTAGCCATTGTCCCTTCTTTGCATCCCAGAAAAGCTTTTATGGCCTTATGCCTTGCTTTAGAAGCTTTCAGGAAGTGCTCGGAAATGTTGTAGTCTCCTGTGACTTTTGCATGGACAGAAATGTCATGTTCCACCTACATTAACAGATAAAATAGATATTTTATTGTTCGCAGAACATATAATTTACAGGGGCTTCTTTTGTTAAGAGTCGAGAGACATACCCTTGGTAAGAATGCATTCAGATCAACCGGTAAAATCCATGTGGTAGCCAACGCTGTAAAATCCGAATGGTTCCTGCAACAAGAAAACAAAATCCTCACAAGTTAAGGCATCCTAAATTTTAAAAGTTGACTCATTCCTAGAAGTATATGAATATACAAACTACATTACGTCATCCATCTTGTACTGAAATCCCATCCAGTCTCGCGGTTGATGCCACTTCCCGGTAAATTGCTATTTCTCAGTAGCGTTCGAGATATTGGAAGCCAATTCCTTGTCCTGATAGGCATAAGATGTTAAAATGGGATACTAGTTTCTTATTCTTGCTCTTCTGTTTTTTTTCTCTTTTCCCACCACTTATATAAACAACAATAATGTTTTTCAAATAAAGCACGTAGCGAGGGCATCCAATGGTTGAAGATTCAGGCCTCGGTGTGTTCCACATTGCATAGTATCGACTCAAAGTGTGATTCTGAGATTTAGAATCCTGAACAATTACCTTATGAATACCTACAGAACCAGAAAACCAAATTAAAACTATTTAAAACCAACTGCAGATACCTTTCATGGAAAAAGTTTCTCATGATACCTGAATTCCAAAACTCATGTTCTTTGTTGAGTGCAGGGAGAGCCTTCCGAACCAACTCCACATCGCCCGTCCGCTTGTATATTTCATGAACCATTGCACTCAGAAGTGGTGGTTGGCTGCAAATTTTTAACCCACCATGATCAATCTTGCTGATCAACATGATAAATGGGGAATGCTCAATTGATGCAAACTTGGAATGCTTCATTTTTTATATTCAGAATTTGGCGTCTCAGATTAGGAAATTGAAGTTTATGTATGTTCAGCGGAGTGGCAACCTCGCTGCCCATGCAGTGGCTTCCTATGCCACCTCGCGTGGTGGTTCGTTCATGTGGGATGCTTATGGTCCTGAATTTCTTTTTAATATTCTTGTAGAAGATGTAAACGTTTCTATTAGAATTTAATAAAAGCTATCTTTTGACCAAAAAAAAAAAAAAATCTTGCTGATCAATCTTACTTGCAGCAGAAGTTATACGAAGTGAAAAACAATAAAGCTAGAAAAAATAAGAAGTGAATGAAGCATTACCTTTCGTTAGTGTAATAGATCCTTGCACCGTTAAGGGCATATCCATATTCTTCTATCATGAAAAGGAGATTGGTCAAAATATTTTTCGATGTATCATACATTTTACTTGCTAGCAAGCCCCTGCACAACAAGTATACAATTATCCCAGCCCCATCAAACAATACTCCATCCAGTATTTGCCAAAAAGAAATAGATACTCCATCCATGATGGCACTAAATCTACATGCATTGAAAAATTCATCTTTGAAATATACTCGGAGTTGCACTTTCATCCCTAAATTCCTATCATCATTAATGTTCCTCAAATCTAGGTACTTTTCGTCAATTCTCTCAACAACTGTTATTGTAATTGCAAAAAATCCCTTCTTCTTCCAACTTTTCGATCTTCCCATTCATTACCCGTGGGCCCCTCTTCAAATTAAAAAATAAATTAAAATAAATTATATATATATGTATATATATATATATATATATATTGTTATATATAATATGTAATTTTTCATCTTCCTTCGTCAATTCTCTCAACAACTGTTGTAATTGCAATACAGCTTATCCCAATAAAAGACCCTGCAAAAGACCCAAACCCACCATGCATACAAGGCTTCATTCATTTAGAGTCAGTTTGGGATTGTTGTGCTTTTTAAAAAAAAAAATTGCTTATGCTGTGCTTTAAGAATAATCAGCTATAAAATAAAGCTGATGAACATTTGGCTAACTGAATTTTAAAAGTGTTGCGAGTATAAAACGTAGTGTAAAAGCGTTTGGTAAAATTTAATGTAAAAATGATATCATTGTATACAATAACAAATGGACATAATAGTAAGAGTGGGGGTGGTTGCAGTGGAGGTGTGGTGGTGATGCTAATAGTGGGATGTGTTGGTTGGGGTGGAGAGGTAACAATGGTGGTAGGGCGGTGATAGCACCGGTAGTGGCGGTTGTGGTTGCGGTGGTAGTGGTGGCGGTGACGGCAATGATGGTTGTGGTGGCAGTCATGACAGTTATGGTAATGATGCATGGTGGTGGTGGCGGCGATGGCGATGGTGGTAACAATGGTGGTAGTGGTAGTAGTGGTGGTGGCAGCAATGGTGGCGGTGGAGGTACTGATGGTGGTGACAATGGTAGCGTTTACTTTTTTCTCTAAAGTATATAATGTGTGTGGAGAGCTAAATAATGTCACTTAAAAATTTTTTAATGAAGTTATACAACAATTGAAAATATTTAAGGTGAACTGCCAATTTAGTCCCTGAATTATCACCTCAGTGAAAATTAGGTCCCTAAACTATTTCTTAGAAAAATCAATCATTGAATTATAAAAATCTGCCAATTACATCCTTAATATTATATTCGAAGCTACTATATTCAATTTTCCATCAATTTAATCACATTACTTGCAGGTGATACACATTGGAGTGTAGATTGATAGTTTTTCATAGAGAATAGTGTATGGAGTTAACTTTGGAGGATAAATTGGTAGTTTTTCATATATAAAAAAAATAGTGTAAGTTAACTTTTGAGGTAAATTAGGCGTTAAATTTGCAACCTATATGAAATGTTAAGGGCTTATAGACGAGAAAATGATGGCATTACACTCTAAAATGTGTCAGGTGACTTAAGTTGACGAAAAATTGAATATAATAGTAGGGATGAAAATAGCAATTTTTAATGAATTTAGGGACTTATTTTACTGAAAAAATAATTCAAGGACCTAATTTTTACTGAGGTGATAATTCAAGAACTAAATTAACACTTCACCCAAATATTTATTAAATACTCAAATCTGCTTTTTATTAAAGTAGCTTTTAAAAGCAACCTACATGTTGCTTTTGAAAGTTGTTGTCTGGAGCCTGTTGCTTTTAAAATAAGCAGGATATTTTACTTTTACCAAACACTTTTTGACTACTTAACTTTGCTTAATTTTAAAGTGAAGCAGTTTTTAATGAAGAAAAAAAAAAAGGCAATACCAAACAGAGGCTAAATCAAGTGTTGATTTTAAAGCTAATTATATATACAGCTATGAGATTTAGGGTCATTTTCAAGAGGGCATCAAATCCTTGATTGTAAACAGTTGAAGCCACTTTAGCTCAAACTGCATGGTCTTTGTCAACTGCCTATGTGGTTGGGAGAAAAAAATTAGTCCGATCAAGTTTTAAAAGTCGGCCCTGCACTTGAGCGTGAGAGATTTTTCAATGTGTGCGAAATACGGGACGAAACATCACATATCATATACAATTAGAAGAACACTTGAAAAAAAACAAAAAAAAAAAAAAAACTTTCCTCCAATTATATAATAATATGTGGTGTTACACCCCCTGTTTTAAGCACACTGAAACATCTCTCGTAGACAATTAATGAAATACCTAAATAGTTTGAGCTAGTGTGACGTAAATTGTTAACGATTTAAATTTTAATATCTTAAGATAGTAATTCCAAACTTCAAATGTGTCTTCCGTAATTAGCTCTTGATTTTATCTCTCTCATGTAGATGAAAAGATGAAAAATAAAGGTAAATTCATTTTTATATTATTTTCATTCTAACAAGGAGTCTTACGCAAGAAAATCGATTGCATTTTTGGCTCAAGTACTAAATAGGATGAAGATTAACGCCATCTTCGAAAATCTGGAACTAGGATGAAGATTTTCAAATAGCAGCAATAATGCAACACATGGACAGCCATGTGACATGCACTGTCAACCAAGGGCGTGTTTACGTATCCGTAATCGGAATGAGAATGTGGAATTGAATTCCGATTACGGAGTACTCCGGTATTTACTAAACATGGAGGAATCAAAAAAGCAGTGGGGCCCACACAAATTTTGGAATTCGCGTTTACTAATCCGTAATCAAATTGAGAGGAATTGAATTGAGGAGGAATTGGATTGAGGAGGAATTGAAATGAGGTGGAATCAGAATCAGATTCCTGTTGTTGTTTACTAAAACTGTCTGGAATCGGAGTAGAAATGATGTTGAGTCCATATAAGTTGTTTACTAATTCACTTCAATCGGAATGAAAACTAGGTTGATTACTATATTGCCCTTACATGAATAAATTATTTTCATACTAATTAATTAAATTAAATTCTTAATTAAATTTATATAATAAAATTCATTTATATAAAAATATATAAATAGGTTTTATTTATTTATTAAAAGATTGCAGTAATGATATTGAGTCCATATAAGTTGTTTACTAATTCACTTCAATCGAAATGAAAACTAGGTTGATTATTAAATTGCCCTTACATAAATAAATTATTTTCATACTAATTAATTAAATTAAATTCTTAATTAAATTTATATAATTAAATTCATCTATATAAAATATATAAATAGGTTTTATTTATTTATTAAAAGATGGCATAATGAATGTCAAATGAAGGGTAATATTGGGATAATAAGAAACAAGTGAGGGCATAATTGGTAGAAAAAATCCATTCCGGATTTCTCAAGTCTCAAGGAATTGAAATACCGCCCTCATGTAGGGAGTCCAATTCCTCCAAAATTAGGAGTTGGATTCCTTAATGCGTGTGGACCCCACATGTATTTTGATTCCCCAAGATTAGGTAAACAAAGGTGTATCCCGTAATCGGAATCCAATTCCGTAAATTGATTCCGATTACGGGTACGTAAACGTGCCATCAATTCCTTGTATTGGTGGAATTGGATTCCCTAGATATAGGTGGTAATCCAATTCCTCCTTGTTTGGGCAATGGGAATGACAGTTTTGTTCCCTTTATGCCCTCACTTACTTTTTTTATTTCCAAGACTATAATTTATAAACCCATTAAAGTATATAAAATATTTGATTTGGGACAAGGGCATTGTAGTAATCATACTGATTTATATTCCGATTCTGCTGAATTAGTAAACAACTTTATGGAATTCTATTCCGATTCCAAAACATTTAAGTAAACAGCTTCAACAGGAATCCGATTCTGACTTCTTCTTATTCCAACTCCTCCTCAATTCAATTCATCCTCAATTCAATTCCTCATATTTTCATTACCGTTACGTAAACGCGCCACAAGTATATTAGTAACGCCCGTTTTAGGTTGTGTATAAAAGTGTTTTTGATCAAAAGTACATTGGTCAAAAGTGTTTTTACTAGGAACGCGTTAAAATTTTCATAAATAAAACTCAATCGCTCATTGAAAATGTCTCTAAAATGTACTTTTCAAAAAGTGTTTCTACGACTCATAAATGGTTTTAAGATTTTTCTTGCCAAACATTTGTCAAAAACGTTTTTAATTGACATAAGCGCTTTTAGCTACTTAAAAAGAAGCTCCATGCATGCCGTAAATAGTATATGACCAAGGTAAAATAAAAGAAATGTTAGGGGGGTTAAATTTTGTAAATTAAATGACATGCGAGTTGATGAGTGGATTATGAGTAATGCTAAGGATATCAAATTTTTTAAATTAAATTTGCAAACTCAATAATGTGGTTGTAGATTATTGAATTATTAATTAAGTGTCGATTAACATGTTTGTTTCTTATTAGTGATATATCATTTGGTTTAAAAAATTTAGTCTCTCAAGCATTACTCATAGATTATTATTTAAACGTTGATAAACGTGCTCATTTTTTATTGGTGACACATCATTTATTTTGCAAATTTATTATTTAGTTTACAAATTTAGTCTTCCTAGTATTACTCATAAAAGAAAGATGGCATGATTGCTCCTATCTGAGCCTTATCATGATCCGTGCACAATGATTCAAACAACATGATCAATCCAACTTTGCTTCCTCAAAAGTTGAAAAAGGAAGACGTAGCACTGTGTTATCAGTGTTTTGGCCACAACTGTTAAGTTTTAAGTTTTCAATCTAAAAAAAAAAAGAGAGATTAACACTAATGACTTGCCTAATCACCCAGTAAGAATCCCAGTAATAATCCTCCCTAAACCTTGAACCAGGAATCACAAACTGCTCAGGCAGAGGAAGCACAGAGTGTGCAACTTGTGGACCCCACCAGAGACCTTCCTGCTCAAGTTCTTCCAAGGGGAATGCACCTCCAGAGCCCAAACCCTCACTTCCAGGCGCTTCAACATCGGCAGGAACCCCTCCGGCTCCAGGACGAAATCCTCTGGCTCTGCAACCACCACATCCTCCCCTGCACCCTCGAAGTATTCATCCACATACTCCTTCAAATCTTTGGCCGACACGGACCCACCTGCTCACCGTGGCAGCCGATCAAAAGCCTTCTGAGCCGCCGGCAATTCGAGCTTCAGCGACAAATGGACGTAGTTTTTCGGGTCGAAATTTTTTTTTCCGAAGGTGGTTAGGGCGGTTTCTTGGAGTTTCTCGAGGAAGGCGACCAATGGGGTGGTGGGGTTTACGGGGCCGGAATCGGAAACGCAGGGAGAGTGTGCTTTATTTACAGTCATGGTCGATGCTTTTGTTACTGTTGTGGTCGTAATAGATTGATGGGAACCGCAGTCAAAACTGAAAGGATCCAAAGTCATCAAGTAAATAGTAAATTTTAGTCTGTCTTTCTAAGTTTTCATTTATATTGTTTTTCAATGGTCATTAACACTGTTTTTATAACATTTTAAAAATTCCTAAATTGTGAGAGTAAAAATTAAAAAAAATTATGTGAATAACATCAGCATCAAACAACTTTTTAATATTCATTCGAATCAAATCATTTATGTATCTAAATATATAAAACAATCAACTGTACATGTACCAACTAATATATGGACCTGTATTGTCTGCCCTCCCTCATCTTATCCTTTCATATTTCTGTAGTCACGGTTAAATCACGTCAACATTTTATATTGATTTTTTTATAGAAATAATAAGACAAAAAGCAATAAGAATATAAAATGTTGACGTGGTTTAACCGTGACCACAAAAATATGAGAGAATGAAAAGGGTATAGGATGGGGAGAGCAGACAATCCAGGTCCCTAATATATACATATAAGTTCCAACTAATATATGCATGATTTGATATATTTGAATGATAAGACCATCGTCAATGTAAATATTTTTCTTACCCATTAAAGATACGTTCATTGCAAAAGATGAGATTTGATGTCCTTTGAAATAGCGTAGGCTGACCACCGACCATCGGGATTAGGGCAATCATGTGAAAGTGAAACCACCACCAATCCGCCCTTTTACATTGATTTATCTCTTCTTCTTTTTATTATTTATTTTTCTTTATTTTGGCATTTTCCCATCTTCTATTTATCGACTGATAAGAATAGCGAGCAAGATGCAACCTCCAAAGAACCCCCAAAAGAGAGAGACATTGTTTTCCTTTGAGTTTTTGACTCATGAAATCCATATAGAAAGGCACCCCATCGATTTTCCTTACATACCAAGTGTCGTCCAATTTTCATTGCCAATTCATTTTTAAAGGGAATAATAAAAGCGAGAGTTAAATTATTACTAACTCATGTAAGACTAAACCCACCATCATTCTCTTCATGTAGATTATATATTTGTTAAAAAAACGAGAAAAATAAAACAAGAGAAGAAAAAAAAGAAAAAATTTAGGGGAAAGAAAAAGACAAAATGAAAGGGTGTGTGGGTGGCTACTGGGTAAGCACCTCCCTCAGATGTCCCTTTGAAATGAGGCACACAGAGGGCAGAGGATATGGCACGGTCCGCTCGGCCCAGTCGAAATCGACCATGAGCCTATTTCCGGAGTTGTCAACCGGTTCAGGACCGGTTTGGTTGGTTTTCTACTTTAAAACATTAAAACCGAAACCAGTCCAAAAGCAGACTGACGGGAAAAAAAAATTCCGATGGTTTACAAAGGGAACTTAAAACTCGGGCTGATTATGGTTGTGAACAATATCGATGAATTCATAACCTCCTTCACAAGACCACTAAATCATCTTGAAAAAATAAAATTTCAAAGGCATAAAAAAGAGGACCTACGTGTAATAGATTCACCACCATAATGCATCCCCGTCCATGTAAGACGACTAATACTAGCTGGTTCTCTAGGCCTCACTATAACCGCAGTGCATTTACTCAAAGACTCGTAACGCTGAGTCATGACACACAATCTAACCCCCCACCCTGATCGAAAAAGTGGTTTCAACTTTGAAAGGATCTATGGTTGGTCAAAAGGAGGTACAATCTTCACTTATGAGACTGAAAGATGTCATAAGGACACCTCACCAATCCAATTATCTAGCAGTCCCAAAAATAATTAACTTCACGAACCAAAACCCCGCTTCCAAAAAAATTCCAAAAAAGGGGTGGTCCATGGTCCTTTTTTTTTGCAAGCAATAAATCCTGGAAGCAGAGAGAGCAGTAAAAATAATGGAAGGTTTAGCAGACAACCAACCTGGAAATCTGGATTTTGGACCAGGCGGCAGCAGAAGACCAGGCTTCCGGAGCAGAAAAGCAGCACCTCCCTAGGTTGACTGGAGGACTGAAACTGAAACGTCAGCCAATAGTAACTCACACAAGAGAAAAGATTCCTCTCCTTTCCCCCCCTTCCTTATAACCTGAGAGCACGCGGCACAAAGGGGTTATACAGAATTGGGAGGAAATCCACGAGTGAGAGGAGTAGGGTTCATGGAGAAGTCTGCTTCTTCCCCGGAAAAGCAAACCAAAGCTCAGGCGCCCAAGAGAACATTGAAGGAGAAGAGAGCAAGGTTGTACATTATCAAAAGGTGTGTGTTGATGCTAGTATGTTGGAAGGAACATGCAGACTAAAAGTTTCACCATCCATTTTTTACTTGTATTTTTGTTCTAGTGTTTGCAGTGGTTGATTAGAAATGTTTGGTGTGTGTGTGCGTGTGCGTGTGCGTGTGTGAGAGAGAGAGAGAGAGAGAGAGATGTGAAGATGAAACATCAAATTGTAAAGATAAAGTTGTAATGCTTGTACTATTGATTATTTCAAGTGACTATAACTAGTTTCTTCAATTTTTGAGACAGCAGTATCTTGAAGAGGAACATTGAGGCTATAATATGCACCATCCTGCACATTCAAGATATAGACATGAAAACATATAGAAACAGTATACGTCAACATCGCAGGGAGTGATAGATGAAATTTGAAGCCAGATATGGAAACACACTCCCAAAGACAATTAGAAGCAATCAATTCTCAAGCATTTCAAAGTTACTTCTACCATCTAAGTTATCTAACATTACCCCAATAGGAACTTAAAGGGTTAAGATCAGAAAGGCAACATAAAATCCAGGGTCTTAAGCTCCAATTTCTATATAAATATGTGGAAACTCTTTCACTCGTACAGCTCCGGTTACCAGCACAACCAATGATAAATAAGAACACGTCGGTGTTCAAATCGAACAAGTGATCAACCTCTGAACAAAACCAACAGTAGCGTCTTATAGATTAACATTCGCCAATATGATATATTCTCCATGCTACCCTGAATGTATAGTTTATTAAGCATACCTTCCTTAATGTGTAATGTACTGAGGATGCAACCCTAAATAATGAACATACTTCCCTGAATGCATAACTTATCAAGCATGTTTTGAATCCCGGAAGGCAGAATGCGAACGGGGATTACATTGTGAAAAATTTGTATCCAACAAGGGGATAATCAAAGCAATAAAACCATAATTGTAAATCAACTTGATTAAAACGTCGAATCCGAACAATTGACGATTAGGGTCAGACATAAATCCCTAATTTGCAACCGAATGCCAAAGATTCAATCTTTCAGTTCCTACAACTTTATGCATGATTCAACCAACGGAATTACAATGCCAATAAAACAAAGCACCAATTAATCATCTCAAGATACTGGATTAAAGAAAAACAAATTTATTAATCAACAATATGTTCGACTGCAATCCACATTATATAGCTCATACATTCCCCATTCACATTCATTACACATTGAGACGCCCGCATGAAATTCAGAACCACAAGCTGTTTTCGATAAACCCTAATTACAATACAAACGAAGATCTAGTGTGAGAATACCGCAGATAGAAAGATAAAGGGAGAGAGGGAGAGATCAGACGGGGAGATTAGCAACGTCGTTTGAAGGTTCGTTCTTGTTGTAATTGGTGACGGTGAGAGGGCGGTCCTTGGCCTCGTCCTCGTCTTCGTCATCGGGGTCGGTAGTGGAGAGGTTGACGCAAGAGAAGCGCTCGAGGGAGGAGAAGAAGGCGGTGCACACGGTGGCGCTGAGCCAGCTTGCCACCTGGTCAAGCTTCTCCCGGGATATGATACTGCTCTCGTTTTCCATTGCTTTTTTTCACCTTTTTTTTCTCAAAAATTGGAAATTTGGGATGGCAGGTTTGGCTTTATATATAAGTGGGACGCGGTTTAATTTGAAATGGGCTATAAAGAGTGTAAGGCCCAATGTAATCTGAAATTTAATTGTGTCCCATATCCTGATAAAACACATAATTAATTGGGTTTCTAGAAGCAGTCGTCCACACGCAAGTGAGTAGTTCTTAATTGTCGTCAATCAAATGCAATAATGACATGTTTACAAATCGAATGGGTTGTCGATGTTGCCGAAGTCAAAGGTTGGATTGAGGAGGAGAAAGAGATAGGGTTGTACCCTGCATAAGTGTGTCCGTTTAGGTTGGGGAGGTGAAGTTATAAGAGTTATTTTAGAATGAGAAGAAAATGAGGGTGGTTTTGGCTCAAAATTTCTCTAACAGTAGTTTAAGTGAGTGTGATACTTATATATACAAATAAGACAGCCTGAGTTTACCCTAAAATTTTAGGTGTATGATTTCTGATTCTGGATGGCTCTTTTGAACGAGTACAATTTTTTTTTTTTTTTAACATTCCATTATCGATTAATAAACACGCCACAAGAGACACAATTGTTTTCTCTCCCAATATGAGTTGATTAATCATGGAAATTGTACCCAGTTTTTTCCTTGTATAAAATATAGTTTCGCCTAATTGTCAACATGCGCATCTGGTGTAGTGGTATCATAGTACCCTCCCACGGTACTGACCAGGGTTCGATTCCCTGGATGCGCATTTGTTTTTGTTTATTTTATAAACCAACTTTTTAATAGCCAAGTGTTTTACTTTATTAAGTTGCACTTTTTTTTGCCACTTATTACTACGATATTGCATCCTATTGTGAGGCTAAGATAATCTTCTTCCTCTTAATGTAGATAATATCGTTTGTTCAAAAGAAATGAAAAAAGAAAAAAAAAGTTGCACCTTTCTTCCTTACGTCGGGACACAGGAACTTTTGTACTAATATCAATTCAATGGGCGCTAAACCTTGTGTGCGATATGCTTACGCTCGTTACCCCAATTGGTTATTGGGCATCCTGGCCATTTCGTTGTAATCGAGTTCATATCCCCCTTAGCCGTAGCTTAAAGTAGCTTTGTCCAAGCAAAATGGCAAACAATGTAATTCAAGAGTTATAGCACATATGAATCTTGTTGCTCATTCCAATAGATACTCTGCATTGTTGTTCATTCACACTTCATTATAAACCTTAAGCGTATCAACGCAAAATCGTCACAAAAAGATTAGTTTTAAATTTATAAAGAAAAGGCCGGTAAGTGCATATCAATCCGATTATATTGCTCAACCATTTGATTGGAGGGAAAAATACTAATCGCTCCAGATTCCGTGTTCTTCCGGCAGTCTACTGTAGTCATCGGCCATGAGAAGGATGAAATGCTCATAACTTTTATCTACGAGGACTGCAGTATCTTCTTGTAGTCCTCAAAACTGCCATGGAATGGTTGTATCCTACCTTCTGATACCACCCATAGCTCGTCCACACTTCCAGAGATCAGATGTTCGTCGTGACTAACCTGTAAGAAAGAAAACACGCTTATAAGTCATACTAGTTCATCAAATAATTCTCGTATACAAGCTCTCATTGCAAATGGAACTTATGAAGATATTAGGGATGAAATACCATGAGAATGCCTCCTTGGAAGAGAACAAGACCTTGAATTAGTGCCTCCACAGCATCCAAGTCCTACATGTCAACAACCATTGCAATGTGAACAAACGCGCAACCAGCCAAGGTAGTGTTCCTCGGTTCATTTTATACAAGCAATTTCGTAATCCAAAATATTGTTACTTCTTTCAAGCAATAAAATAATGAGAAGGATTGTGACTTACCAGATGATTGGAGGGCTCATCAAGCAGTATTATGTGCGGTTTCTTGAAAGTTATCTTGGCGAATGCAACTCTGCTCTTCTGACCACCTAATATACCCCCATTTTAAATATTTAGAGAATAATGTTCAAAGCCATAGAGCAACACTGGAATTGACTCTTTGAGTAAAACTTGCAGCTAGCAGTGGCTGCTAAAGTATGCCGGCTAGTCATTCGACTTGGCAAACGATGCCAAGGCCAATCTTTAAGAGGTTCAAGTAAAATAATAGTTCTGGAAATCAATTGATCTCTTTAAACTATTCACATTATGGAATTGAGAAAATACCAGACAATGTGTACATAGGCTGAAGTGCAAGATTTCCACTGACACCGAAAGAACCTAAGTGAGATCGGAGCTTTTGTTCAGGCACTCCCTGCAAAAAAGATTCTTCATTACTTCATGTGATCAATTTTAACAAAAAATAGAAAAAGCATGCCAAATCTGACTAACAAGATTGTTTGCCCAAATAAGATTAATCCACTGTGAATGATTGATTCCTAAGAGATCTCACCCCACCCAAAATTAAATCTGTTCCAGGAGTGAAGTTACGAAATTGAATGGAAACTTGTTGCCGTAATCAAAAATGGAAATTTGTTTCCATGGTCAAAAAATGGAAACTTGTTTCCATTGTAACAATATTGGTATCAATTCCATAAAATGGAAACTTTTTCAATGACATAAAATTGGAGAGGGAAAGCGCCAAAATATCCCGTTTAGGTTGCAAATAAAATAGATCAGGTCCCCTGACTATATCCTAGATTTTATGGAAAATTATACATCCAGATATGGAAATGGATTCAGAGGGGTTCAATTGCAGGATCCTATCATGGACACTTGTGTATACATTAGTTCAACAACTCACTAATAAACCCTTAGAAACATGAATAGAAAAATGAAAAGTTTTTCCATATACATAAAAAAAGGGAAGAAAAATGGTACTATCAATAACTCACTGGGAAGCAGCGCATCATATATAATAGGGGATTAGAAGATAAATCTAGTCCGTCAACATGGTGCTGACTGAATACAGCGATCCGAACCTGTGAGCAGTGAAAGAGATGCAATGGTCAAAGAGTAGACACATAATGAAGGTAAGGAACACAATACCAATATTTGCATATATAAACAATAATATCTATAACTTAGATAAATTGGGGGACAGCCTAGTGACATGTTAGTTGAAATCTGAAATTAATACAATCAATTCAAAATTGTTATCCAGTAAAAGTAATCCCGAGAAACATGCAAGAGACCTTGGCCGAACGGAAAACTGTCCCAGAGATTGGTTGTAGCTCCCCTGCAATTAGTTTGAGTATCGTTGATTTACCAATACCATTTGGCCCGACCACTGCATAAGAATCATGACAAGCACAATAAGTAAAGCAAACAATGTAAGAATTTCGACTCCCCTGTGGAACTTGTTCTTTGGTGTATCTGGCAATAGACTAAACTTAGCAAATAGAGAATAGCTAGAAACACATAAGATTTATACTGGTTCGGCAGAACTTTTGCCCACGTCCAGTTTATGTATCCGGCAATGGACTAAACGTAGCAAATACAGAATAGCTAAAAACACACAAGATTTATACTGGTTCAGCAGAACTTTTGCCTATGTCCAGTTATGATTTTCTACAGCTTCTTTGGAGTGTACATTGCTGTTGTAAACCCTAGAACTAATCCCTCTGACTTCTCTCGGCTGTCTCTTTGTTCTCTCTTGTGTTTTCGCCCCTTGCCACACCCTATTTATAAGTATAGGTTGCAGCTTACACACCTATTTAGTATTTACTGATTAGGACTCCTATTCTATTTGGGATAGGAAGGACACTTGCATTCCTACTCCGTTTCTGCTTCAAGAATTCCTAATCTAATAGTACAAGAAAACTTATTCTTTCCTAATCCTTGTAGGACCAGAATATGTGCACCTTTAGCTTTCCTAATACAATCCCAAACAAAATAAGACTATGACAAATGACGAGCCAAATCCTAACCACCAATATACCAGATAAATTCCAGCTTATTCCCGTCTTTACCCAAGATCCCAGCCTCACAATTCCATTTTTGTCTAAATTGCAGAGTAAATGGGCTTCTAGATGCAGTATTTCGTTTGTGATCATACAGAAAAGAAGAATATATATTTCCCAAGAAAATGATGCCTCAAGATTGAATTATTGAATCAACAGTCATATTCCACTAGAAACAAAATAACGAAAAATACTCTCAATTGTAGAACACATAATATGTAAGCCACTCAAGCAAGATATGGATCATTTTTAATGATAGACAGGATTTGATTAGCATCCTTACTTGCGATGCGGCTGTCAAGGTCAATTCCAAAATTTAAATTCCTAAACAAGATGGGTCCCCCAGAATAACCAAATGATGCATCACTGCAAAGACATACCACCAGAAAGATACAATAAGATCTTGATCTAGGAATGAAAACAGCTGAAAGTAAAAAATAACATAAGAAACGGATCTGAAGTGACTCGCTGAGCCCAAGGAGGGCGACGAAATTGTGCTCCATGAGCTGACAAACCTGAAACTTATTATTGGAGGACCAGGTCTGTCGTCTGGAGTTGGGAACTCAAACTTATAGCTGCACATGAACAGGCCAGAGGCATTACAAAAAACTAGAAAGAAAAGTAGAAATTTTGTTTCTATATGCTCTTATCCCTATAAACCACGAAGACAAATAAGTGCATACTCAGGGTCATTTACAATCTCATCCACATGTCCCAACCGGTCCAAAGCCTACAACAAAGTAAAAGAAGATAGACCAGTTATTTGTAACACATTAAGATCAATACAGCAACCCAGTTTGAACACGAAGAATTTGATAAATAAACAATATAGAGGTAACAGTTTCCAGAAACGTTAGCATGCAAGAAAACAATAAAATCACCTTAATTCTTGACTGAACAAGCGCGGCTCTCTTGGCATTGTAGCGGAACTTATCAATAAACGACTGTAGATCACAGGAAAAAAATTAAATGTCAAACATAAGTTACTATAATTCAGAACACATGTTAAAAAGAGATGAAAGGAAAACAAAAGAAGAGAGTGATTGAACATCTGAAAGACATAATTTCATCCATATGTTTTAAACAGAATGCTGCATGCAGAAAATTCCGGAAAAGAAAAGTACAAGTCAAGAAAAGATGTTGACCATGAAGATCAAATTAGTACTCACTGGTCGAAATAAACAAAGGATGACTACCCTAAATACCTATTCCAAAGCAATAAGAATGAGGGAACAAAACAAAGTAATATGGGCAACATGTTAATAAAGTTGTCAAACTGCTGTAGATATCACGATAACAAGACAAGGCATAATAGAATTATTTTGTCATTATGGTATGATGTAAGACCTGCATATGTGTTCTTGAACGCTCATTGGCCTCAAAAGCTTTCTGTTGGTTCTTGACTAGTTCTATTCGCGTCCTCTCATATGTATCATAGTCTCCCTTGTAAGCATTCAATTTTTGCCCATGAAGATGTAGTATATCAGTGACTACCTGAGAAAAACAGAACATAGAATGCGTAATGTGTTAAAGAAACCATACTAATTATGCAGTTGACATGACCAAATGTAAAAATAAACCACAAAACTTACCGTGTTCAAGAATTCTCTAGCATGAGAAACAACTATGCATGTTTTTGGCCACTTCACCAGGTAAGCCTCTAGCCAGAGGACAGCATGAAGATCAAGATGGTTCTGAAAATAGAAAAGAAAATAAACATGAGTGGGGAAAAATTAAAAATATGCACCAAATTTATGGAATAATATGAAGAGCCTAAAGGGTATGAACAACAGACCGTGGGTTCATCAAGCAGTAACAAATCAGGCTCTATAAACAGGGCACGAGCAAGAGCTATTCGCATTCGCCATCCTCCTGAAAATGCTTTAGTTGGTTTTCGCTGCATCTCCGGAGAGAAACTAAGACCCTGTAAAATTCCTTATCAGTATGATGGCAATTCAGATAAAATAACAAGAGAAAAGCATTTCTCCATCCAAATGTACCTGAATGGCACCATTCACTACCAGCAGGCAGGATTTTTTGTTTCATTTATTACTTAGTATTAGTGGCTTGGTGTGTATACCATTAATAATAAGTTCAGCATACCAGTAAAGAAATTCAACCTAGAATGAGATAGCATTTACAACTTCTTTTCCCACTTCTTTCTGTCGCTATTTATTCTAGTTTTGGAGAGTAAGTCAGCCCTAAGATGTTTAAAATCAGGCTTAAGTCAAGAAGACAATTGTACGCGACTGATGCAGCAATAAATGGAGAACTGACCGCAAGAATGGAAGCTGCCCGTGACTCTGCCGAATCAGCATCAATGAACTCGAGCCTTTTGTATATCTCCTGAAGCCTCTGCCCAATGGCATCTTTCTCAACTTCCCCGTTACTCTTTTCTGTTGAGTCCTCAAACTCCAGTGCTCTCTTCAGGTTAAAATAATTTGTTAAGCACAGTTAAAGAGCATACCCATAAGAAAACATAAACAGAAAAGCTAAATTTTTCCACATCAGCAGCTCCCTTCTAATTAAGAACAATTCTGCATCCAACCTGTTGGGAGAGAAGACGAGCTTCTTCTTCCAAAAGCTTTGTTCTTTCAACATCAGTGTTAAGAACACACTGCAAGGCTGTTGTATCATCACCCACCACTTCTTGCTCCACATGCAATATTTGGAAGTTCCTAGGAATGCCATCAATGGCATGCATAGCCAAGTGCCTAAGAAACGTTGTTTTCCCCGTACCATTTCTTCCAACAAGGCCTGCATAAATTGTGGAAAGATCAATAAAAGTTATCATTAAAAGTTCACAACTACAGCATTGTTCAACGGCCTTAGATATAAGAAGCTACAAGTACCATAAAATCACTTTGGAAACTCAAACAGATGGCCCTCTCAATTTTGAAACCAAAGAAAGAGGATCATAAAACATTGAAAAGCAAACTCACCATAATGCCTTCCAAAAGAAAGTGTTACTGAACCATCCACAATTAGATCACGGCCACCCACAGAAACATTGAAGTTTTCCAGACGGATATCCCTGACATTTGGGCCACCAGCACTTTCATGATTTACGGATACAACAGGCATTCCTGCCCTGACTGCTTCCATTTCTGCTAAATGTATTTGATATTGTTGCTGTTCATTGAAAAGGAGAATATATAAAAATTACAAAAAACTAACCAATTTTTCACATATTTAAATCCTCAGGACGGACAACAACCTAGCTTGGATATTATCTCAATCTAAGCATATCCAAACTCAACATGGACCAGTAATCTTGCTCCTCAATATCACAAAAAAATCTCACATAAACATTAGGACATAATAGTACAACTCACATACTAAATATCTACCAGAAACATTACCTCTCTTTGGCGATCATCCTTCCTCTTTTTCCTCTCTATCTTAGCTCGGTCACGTTCAGTTAACAGAGGGCCATCAATCACCTCAACCTTCTTCTTTGGAGCTACCTTCTCATCCATCCCATCATCCATTCTTACTGGTGCTGATAGGCTCCGCACAGTCGGTTTAGCTTTAACCAACCCATGTTTCCCGAACTTCTCGGATATTATACTACAAACCTACGTCAACCTCCACAAGTGTCAAGAACAATACAAAACAAAAGATTGCAAAACCACGTTTCCAAGAACCAACATAACTAGCATTGTTAATTTCCACAAGCAAGCCTCGCCTCCACAATGCATAACAATAAATTTTCAGTTAAATAAGAACAAAAGGCCTACAATTCCATTAAAAAAAAAAAAAAACAGTTTTTTGTATTCCACAGATTCAAAACAAACGCTATAAAGCTCCGGTAGCAAATAATCCAGTACTCTACTCCTACAAAACCAGTTTAAAAAACTTTCCTTCCAAGCATTTTCTGAGCGGCCAAATGGACCATATCAAATTAATCGAAAAAATGCAAACTTTTTGGATATCATACTAAGAAACTTACATCAAACCTCCAAAAATTTCAAGAACAATACAAAACTCAAGCTTGCGAAACCACATATACCGGAATCATCATAACTAGCATTGTTAATTTCCACAAGCAACCTAATCATAAATCTTTTCACTTAGCTAACAACATAAAGCCAACAATTCCGAAAAACTCATTCTTTTATGATTAAACAGATTCAAAATAAACGTTTTACAGCTACCAGTGTTTCTTTCCTTTCCACTTTCCAGCATTTTCTGAGCAGCCAAACAGACCAAATCAAATTAAAGAAAAAAAAAACTCACCGAGCGGCACTCAGCGAAGTCGCTAACACAGCCGGCGCCGACGAGGAGCTCACCGAGAGCGTCGAAGGCGCCTTCACCGTCGTCACCGAAATCGAAGTCCTCGTCGGCGAGGACATTAACGATGTACTCGATTATGGGCTCGTCGACGTCCTCGGCCCGCCGGCCCAGCACTTCGTGGACCACTGAGCTCGCCACCGTCATTGCTCCGAACCCGAATTCAAATCCAGAAGAATGAAAATCCGTTCGGTTCCCTGCGCGAAGGTTTTGGGAGATTGAAGACCAACGATGGAGAAGCTCGGCAAGCCTGTACTATCTTTGCAGAGAGGAGGATGGAGGGTGCCTGAAACGACGGCGTTCTGGCCGATGGTAGGTATGTAAAAAATTGGCCGGTGTCGGCTCGGCCCAATATATTATATTCGGGCCAGGAGATGAAGGCTAACAAATGGGATTAGATTGGATTGGCCCGTTCGCAACGTTGGGTATTGTTCTTCTCTATTTTCACTAGTATATGCCTACCGACTTTGTGTGTGTGAATATTTTTTAAGTTTGTTTTTAAAATGGGAATGAGTGAGGGAGAGAGAGAGAGTGAGAAGAGATGTTTTTATTTTATTTTTTAATATTAGATAAATGCTAAAATATCTGTAGGTAGGATTTAAAATTTCTTCGATACAGTCGATATTTTTATGGAAAACTTTAAAAAATCAGAGAAAGATATGGAATGGGGGTGAAGTTTAGACTTCACCTCATATCAGAGAAATTCTCAAGTTTAGGCTAAAACCGACATATATTGTGGATGCAAATTTCCTCCTCCTTGTTCTTGGACAAAATTGCACCTACAAAACAAATAACACCTTAGGTCAAGGCTAAAAGCCTCACGAGCCCACGATGAATGGGGAGGGGCTTTGGCTGAAAAACCTTTGATGCCAAAGTTAGAATTTTGAGGAAAATGTGTTTGGAGAATTTAGAGAATTTGGCAAGAGAATTGGAATTGAATTTTGGAGAGAATGAGAGTGTTTATATAGAGGTGTGGCCGGCCACCTTGGGATGAGATGGACCGGCCACCTTGGGAGGAGATGGACCGGTCACTTGGATGGTATTGTGGGTGAAGTTCATGATTTGTGTTTAATTAGCAAATTAATTGAATAATTAATCAATTAATTAGCTAATTAATATAATAAAAAAGGAGTGATTTAGGGGTTACCCTGTGGAGAAGATTTGATGAGGGTGGATGAAATTGGTTATAAATAAATACCTATTTTGGGCACTTTTGACTTGATTGAGGGATAATTGTCCACTGCTCGCGTGTAGGAATTTCGGTGTTCCTCGAGATTAATTTTGTCCTTTTAAACCAAGAATCCATGTATCGCCTTCACATTTTTCTCGATTATTTTTTGCTCCACAAATGCCCTCACACCTGTTGGGCTGTTCGCAGAAAAGGGCAACAGGTGTAGAGATATTCTTGCTTTGGGAAACTTAGGATTGTTTCCTATTTTGATGTAGATTCCTTCTTTAATAAGAAATTAGATCCTTCTAGGAAAGGGAAATAAATTTTTTTCAAAGCCTATTTAAGTCCACCTTAAGTGGATTATTAAATCAACTTTGGAGAGCGATTTATTCTACCCTACAAGAGAGAGGGGGAAAGCTTAGAGGATATTTGTTCCCCTTCTTCTAGCAATCTTTTACATCTTGCCCGTGCAAATGATCGTCTTTCGTTGCTTCGTCTTCTCCTCGTCGCACCGAGGTAAGAAAAATTTAATTTTCCTTGTCTTCTTCTTGGATAGTGTTGTTGCGGGGCAGCCATCTGGGTGGTGCGGTACGTCGGCTGGCAGGGGCCAGGAGTCGGCTCGGCATAGACCAATGAGGTGTTATGGCAAGGACCACTGCTTGGGCTGCTCGGCTTGGCTAGAGCCAAGGGCAGCTTGTGCGGCTGGGGCCGCGGATTATGGCACTGGGGCGCAGTGCCAGGTGAGTCGCATGGCTCATGTCCTTTAGGCTCTTGGACCTGACGCGGGTCAGGTCGGCGATTGAGAGAAATAAGGAGGTCGCTAGCCTCATGGGCTACCGGAATACTGGGCATGCAGGCCTCCTACTTGTTGGTCTGAGAGAAAAAAAATGAGGGAAAAGCCAGTATGGGTTAAGCTCCCCTGCTGAATACCATGAATGGCGTTGACTGCTTAGTTCTCTTCGCTAGGAAAAAGGTGGGCTGCTCCCGAGAGAGAAGGTAAAGAGGATCAAGGAAGATGCCTTGGCTCGTCTGATCATTGTCGTGGAACCTACTGTGAATGAAGGTGGAAAGAAGAGATCTTCCTCGCCTGCTCAAGAGATACCGGTTGAGAAAAAACTGAAGACTTCATCCGCTGCTCGTGAGGGTCCGCTTGCTGCCGAGAGGCCTGTGATTGACATGACATCTTTCAATAGGAAGAAAAATGAGGCTGCTAGATCTGAGCATGTGGCCCCTGCCATGTCGAGAATGGCTAGTACGATTGCTGATAGGATTGTTCAGCGTAGAGGTCATGTTATGCCCCCAATGCCGAAGTCTGTACTAAGACGTCCGTTGGGAGCTAAGTCCGGTTCACCTTTGGAAAGGCTTGCTATTATGAAGAGCAACAATGGGGACTCTGCTGCTAAAATGGCACCAAGGCCCATTCCCCCTGCTGCTGAGACTGATTCGCCTGCTGAGAAGGAAGAGACTACTCGCGTGGGCGGCTGTGAAAAATCCACTAAGCCTACTTCTGGGGAAACTGCTGAAATTTGTACGCTTTTGAAACCAGATCTGCTTGAAGACATGAACGCTTGTGCGAAGTTTGTCGAATGCGTTAGAGGGATTGTTTGCCCAAGTTCATTTGCGAAGCATACGACCGAGTATATGAAGACTACTCTACTTGCAATGATGCAGAAGACGGCTATTCTGGCAATCGAGTCTATGCTCCTTGACCAAGAGGATACCAAGGCTGCCAAGGAAGTGGTAAAGGCTGTGGCAGCCGAAACTTATTCTTCTGCCAAGAAGATCGAGAGGTTGGAATCTGAGCTTGTCGCTTTGAAGTGGTCTATCTCTGCCCTCACTTCTCTGCAGCTTGAGACCGTTCGCCAAGAGATCGTTGACTTGAAGACTAGGCTTGACGTGATCTAAGTTAAGTATGAAAGTGCAGAGAAGGAGATCGAATGTTACATACCTCAAATTCAACATCTTGAGCGTGGCGTTTCTGAGCTTTATTCTACTACTTATGCAAATGATGAAGAGTTGATTGCTGCTTATAACCAAGTGATCCATTTCAAGAAGGTCGTTGACAGGCTTGAACCCCAAGTGTTGGAACTCCAAGGTGCACTGAAGATCAACGAAAGTTTAAATAAATAAGTGGATAAGCTGCAGCGCATCCATGTTGGTCTGCTCGAGAAGAATGAGTAGCTGAAAGGTGAGAAGGCTGGTCTCGAGGCTTCGTTTGTTCGGAGTCAGGCCAATTTCTACAAGTTGGGCTATGCAGATCATCTCTTGCCTTTAGGATTTTCTTTGTTTTCCTTGTTGATATTGTTTTGCTTGAACTTCTTTGGCCTTTGCTAGTTGTTTATCAATTTTGCTAGAAAATTTAATAAACTTGCTTCATTCGTTTTTCTCCATCTTTGCTTCTTTAGTTCATGCCTTAACCTTAGACTTTATAGACCAGTGGCAGGCGTGCTGCTTTTCTATAAGCAGACAGGCCGCGTAGCCTATGCAGCTGCATATGTTGGTGTAGAACTTTTGCAAAGTTGTTAGCCATATGGTCGGCAGCCGGACGCCTTACTTACAAAAGTAAACAAGTCCGCGCAACCACTAGGCTATTAAACTTAGCTTTCTCTAATTCCGTAGGTTGCGTAGCAAGTATCACAACACATTAGGACTTGGTGTAGGTCGTTCCGCGCTTGGCAGAGGTAAAGCTTATTGACTACGTAGCGTGTCGGCAGTACATAAAGCTTTGTTTATGCACACTAGCTTGTTTAACCTTTCACAAGAATGTGCAGTTGCATAAGTCTAATGCGGCTTTACTGCTCGAAGGGCAAACCGTAGGCAGTCTTCCAGAATCCATAGGCTACCTTAGTGCACTAGGTAGCAGCTTTAAGGTTCCAGGGCAGACGTTTATAAGGTGTACTGCGTAATATGCCTCATCCGTCTCTGAGGCCCGGTTCCCCACGGATTAAGCCAGGAAACCCAAAATTCTTCAATTAACTAAGCCTTGAAAAAGACCATTGTGGGTACTACTAGGAATCTCGGCGTAAGCCATCGTGCACCTAGTTATACCAGGGCAGCCTGGCTTATCCACGTCTAGATATTCGGAGTGTAAGTTTATCCTCATGCCTTAGAGAGCAGACCCATGTGGGTGTCGGGGAATTGGTTTACCCTCTCGCACTGGAGAGCAATTAGTTTATCCTCTCGCACTAGAGAGTAAACCCAGATGAATATCGAGGAATTAGTTTACCTTCTTGCACTGAAGAGCATGGTTGGTCCCTTGGGGGGACGCAATTCCTGCAATAAGTCCCTAAGAAGGGCGCGGTCTTCTTTTAAAGTGCAGAAGTGATCAGTTGTTGTAAGCATGCAGCCAAGCCAAGTTGTAAACTACTTCTAAATTCCTCATTGAAAAACGAGTGAAACGAACGAGAACTTAGCTGTAAGGTAGGAACTACATAACAACTGGATAGTTCTCGGCTTGCAAGGTGGACCTCATCGACCTGCTTGAGTCTTCGGGCTTTAATGTAGTGGGAGGTCACGCATGGTACTTCCTTATATTGTAGGCATTCCACTAATTTTCGATCTCTTTGTCGTTCATGGTGGCAGGGGTGTAGCTACTCTTGCCTCCTACTCTGCTGATCTTATACGGACCTTCATTCCTAGATGGGATCCATCTTTTTGGAGCCTTCTTTGGGAGCAGTGATGAAAGCTTTTCTTAAGACTAAATCTTCGAGCTGGAACTGCCGGATCTTGGCCATTTTGTTGTGGCTGGAGAGTAATTGCTGCTGGTAGGCTGCGATACGGGCAATAGTCTGGTCGCGCTTCTCCTCTGTCAAATCTAAGCTTGTGGCCATCTTATTATTGTTCTGATCAATGCTTGGTAGTAGAGTGCTAATACTTGGCTCAATGACATTGGGATGAATGATTTCTTTTAAGCTAAATGCCAAAGAGAAAAGAATCTTATTAGTTGTTCGTCTTTTGGTGGTGCGATATGCCCGTAGACATCCAGGGAATTCGTTTGGCCATTTTCCCTTCTTATTGGTGAGGGATTTCTTGAGGCAGTTGAGAATCATCTTGTTGGATGCTTCGGCCTGCCCATTGCCTTGAGGATATCTTGGCATGGACATGTGTTACTTGATGCCATATTTTTTGAAGAACTTCGCCAAATCTTTGCCCTCAAATTGTTGGGCGTTGTCTGTCATTATGGATTGTGGGATGCCAAATCGACAAATGATGTTCCTTCATATGAAACGCTCTATGTCCGTCTATGTCATGGTAGTCATGGGCTCTACTTCTACCCACTTGGTGAAGTAATCGGTTGTCACGATTGTCATGTCTTTGCCCCTAGTAGCGGGCGTCATTGGCCCTACCAGGTCAATTGCCCACTACATGAACAGCCAAGAACTCGTCTGCGGGTGTAATTTGCTGGTAGGCAGTGTTGGTACCAGTTTGTAGCGTTGGCAGCAGTCGCACTTTTGTACTAAGGTACCAGTTTGTAGCGTTGGCAGCAGTCGTACTTTTGTACTAACTCATTAGCATCTTGGTGCATGGTAGGCCAGTAGTAGTCTGGGTTTAGAGCCTTCTTTGCTAAGGATTGGCCTCTGGAGTGATTTCCACAAACGCCTTTGTGGATTGAGCTTAGAACCTTTAGGTTGTCGGGATGCGCTAAGTAGCGGAGATGTGGTTTGTCGTAAGATCTTTGGATGAAAATGCCATTCCATATGTAGTAGCGTGCTGCCTTTATTTGGGGCTTTATAGACTTCAATCTTTCCATGGGGAGTGTGTCATTGACTAGGTAGTTTATAATGGAATCTTGCTAGTTTGGAATTGTACTAACCTGTGACACCTCGGCCGCTGGCTCCACCTCTATGCTTGGCTCGTCTAGATACTCCACCAGAATAGAGCATTTGAGTTGGTGGTCTAGGGCGGAGCCTAGGCCAGCTAGTACGTCCACGTGAGCGTTGTCTACCTGTGAAACTTGAGTGAGGGTGTAAGTCTGAAACACCTCAAGTAGTCTGGCTAATTATTAGCTGGGAATCAAAATGAATTGCGAGCTTTTTCACCACTAAGTATTTTACCATTCGGAAGCCTGCTAGTAGGGCCTCATACTCTGCTTCATTGTTGAATGCTTTGAAGCCTAGAGTGATCGCCTGCTAGAGCATCGAACCAGCTAGGGCGTGCTCAACTACCTTCAGGGCATCGTTGGGTCACTCTGTTGCGTTGTTTAGGCTAGGCGTGAAGGCGCAGTAGGAAGCCTTTGAGCCATTGTTGGGTCACTCTGGTGCTTCGTGAAGGCATGGTAGGGAGCCGTGAAGCTGGGGCCATATTACATTCAGTAGAAGATGCTCAACTGCCGATATTAGGCCACTCTAGAGTTGAATTATGGATCAAAGGTCGGCTGGGGTCGAGTGACACGTAGCAAGAGGTGGTGTTCAACTGCTGGTACATGTTGCTCCTATGTAGAATCTTTTAGGGCGACGAGGACAAAACTTGTTTCTGAGTGCGTTCTTCTAGTGTTTATCTTCCCTTGGCGTGCCTTTTAGGCCGAGTTGTTATGCTCGTCAGAAAACTTTGAATCCGCTAGTGTCTACGCCTCTATCGTCGCATGTCTGGATTGGGTGAAATAGTACGTCATGAGGATAACTGCGTGCGTCTGAAGGTATAACTTGAGATTCCGGGTTGCAACAATTGTCGCCAAAGTTAGCTTTTGAATTTCTAGTAGCTGATTTCCACATCGATGAGAGCTTTTAAACTGTGGAATACAGGTAGTTGAGCCCCCAGCTCTCCTCGTATAAAGGTAGAGCTTATTGCTGCTTCAGATGTGGCTGCTCGTCCTGTCAGATCTTGAATCTCCTTCAGAGTAGTGGGGGACTTCATATTCAAGATCGATCGGATTTGCCTTAAATGTGCATCGGCGAACTTTGTCCTAAAGTGCATGCTTCTCTGCTAGAGTGAAAAAGTCTGCCAGAGTTAAATCTTCTTTCATGATCAATTCTCCGAACAGCGGGTGGTCTACTGGCAGTCCTTTTTGGAAGACTGCTCAAGCTATCGAGTCGTTGCATCCGACTATCTTTGCCTTTTCTGCTTTGAACCTCTTCACATAGTCGTGAAACAACTCATTTGGGTTCTTCTCCATGTTGAACACATGGTAGGACTTTTTCTTGATCGAGTGATAGGATGAATATTCTTTGTTGAAAACCAAAGAAAATTCGTCGAAACTCCGAATGGATTGTGGCGGCGGGGTGTAGAACTAATCTTGCACCTCGCCTTGTAGAGTGGTAGTGAATATCTTACACATGAGATCGTCGTTGTTTCGATAGAGGATCATTACGCTTCGGTAGTGTATCAAGTGTCTCTCCGAGTCCTCATCTCCTTTGAAAGATGTGAAATGTGGCATGCTAAACTCGTGTGGAGGCTCTGCCTGCTCGATCTCGTCCGTGAAGGGTAACTTGCTTATGTTGGTCATGTCCCGTCGTAGTGCCTCATCGGTGACCTCATTACGTTGGACATCATGCAATCGCTTGATCAAGAGTATTTTTACTTTTTCCTAAATTTGCCTTTGTTGGGGCAACAGAGCTCTCGGCTGTCCTCAATCGTGACCTATTGGTCTAGGCTGCTCTTCTACATGCTCGGCTTGTCTATGCTGCGGCTGCGGTGCATGTGGTTCGTTCCTAACAGGCGAGGGAATTCTTCGCAGGATGCTGGTTGAGCTTGAGCTGAACTAAGTAACTGCTTCTCTCCACCCGTCGTGCTGCCTACTCTGATGAGATGTGGATGATGCTCCTTGCGGACCTAGCCGGGAATGAACGATTCGCTTGGAAGGTTGCTCATGTTGATTATCGGAGTGTGGCCCCAACCGTGAGTGTATGCTTGTCCGTGGGCCTATTCAAGAGTGCACGCTCCTCTGTACGCTAAGACGGGAGTATACGCTATCTTGGGGGCCCAATCTGAAGTGTACACTGCCCAAAGGCTTGGTTCATGGCTGGTCAAATGGCTACTTACCGGGACGCTACTGGAGAGGTTATTCGTCTGCCTTTGTCTTACTTCGGGACACCTCATTTGGGGCACATTGCATCTCGGTGCGCTACAAGGGTTGATTCACCAAGGTCGTCTGCTGTGCGAGGGTGCTCGTCAACTCTATGACTTGTCAGGACAAATGTTGTTCGTCATTCGGATTGGAAGAGCTTGGAAGTAATGCATCTCCTTGAGCTGTGGAAGTATGGTAGACTCCGGGCGTGAGATTTGAATCGGGGAATGTCAAATCCGCATAGAAGTGTGGTGAAAATGCCCCCGGTTCAATTGTAGGCCCAGAAACTTGAAGCCGGGATGGTGGAACTAATCTTGGACCGATTTAGGCTGCTTGGAAGGCCATGTGAGCAGGCTGGGCCGCGGAAACAGGCTGGGCCACAGGAGTGGACTGCTCGGCAGGAGTAGGCTGGGTCGCAGGAGTGGGCTGCTCGATGTGTGGCGCAGGCCAGTGCGAGGCTTGGGCTCGGCTTGGTAACGCGTTGGGCTTGCATTGGGTTTGGACGGCACGGGCCTGCTCGGCTAGGGCTTGGGCCCTTGAAGGTTGAAGTGGCACGGCTTAGGCCGTGGCCTTGGAGTCGTGGGTTTTGCCAAAGGTGGTTGTTGTGGTGGTTACCACGGTGGTGCCTTGTGGGGGTGCCGCTCCACTCACCACTATGTTAAGCCTTTTAGATCGCCGCAATCCTAATCCTTGAACGTTGGAATTTTCGTTCGTAGAGGTTTCCAAATCTCTTACCATTGTACTTTTCTTTTACGTTTTATCAAAGGATTTTTAGAAATAAAAATTCCTAGGACAAGAATGTACGAAAAATCTATAAATAAGCAAGGAAACGAAAAACCTTAGATACGAGAGTCTTATACGAGTGTGTGACTCAACTCTCAATGAAAGCACCAATTTGTGGATGCAAATTTCTTCCTCCTTGTTCTTGGACAAAATTGCACCTACAAAACAAATAACACTTTAGGTCAAGGCCAAAAGCCTCACGCGCCCACGATGAATTGGGAGGGCTTTGGCCGAAGAACGTCTGATGCCAAAGTTAGAATTTTGAGGGAAAAATGTTTGGAGAATTTAGCAAGAGAATTGGAATTGAGTTTTGGAGAGAATGAGATGTTGATCGCTGGGCCTGCCCCACTCTAACGATACCGATATTGTCCCCAACTTAACCACCTGCCCAATCCGTCAAGTGTGAGGTTTTACCACAAAAGGCCTCGGTATTAATTAGAGTGGGGTAATACTATTTAAACCCTTTGGTTTCCTTTCCCACCACTGATGTAGGACTTTAACACTCCCCCTCACGTGTAACCTCATTTGGTGGTTCACACGTGGAGATCCACATCGGTAATTGAAACTCAGAGGTCGACTCACGTTAGGCCCACTTGTTTTCAATTGGAACTCAGCGGTCGTCTCTATATTAAGAGCTCAGACTTGTTTCCTTCCCGGTGGTGACAAGCTCATTAGCTTGCACATAAGCTCGTTGGCTTCCACGAACCCACAACCGAGGGCTCTGATACCATGTTGGAATTTTTGGATCACCATGCCCGCCTCACTCTAACGACAATACTGTCCCCAACTTAACCACCTGCTCAATCCGTCAGGTGTTGGGTTTTACCACAAAAGGCCTCGGTATTAGTTAGAGTGGGGTAATCATATTTAAACCCTTTTGGTTTTCTTCAACCCACCGATATGGAAATTCCAACATGAGGGTGTTTATATAGGGGTGTGGCCGACCAGCTTAGGAGGAGATGGACCGGCTACTTGGATGGTATTGTGGGTGAAGTTCATGATTTGTGTTTAATTAGCAAATTAATTGAATAATTAATCAATTAATTAGCTAATTAATATAATAAAAAATGAATGATTTAAGGGTTACCTTGTGGAGAAGATTTGATGAGGATGGATGAAATAGGTTATAAATAAATACCTATTTTGGGCACTTTTGACTTGATTGAGGGATGATTGTCCACTGCTCGCGAGTAGGAATTTCGGTGTTCCTCGAGAGTAATTTTGTCCTTTGTACCCTATAATCCACGTGTCGACTTCACATTTTTCTCGATTATTTTTGGCTCCACATATATAGTCGATATTTCTAAAACATCTGTTAAATATCGGAGAAACTCTCATATTTCGTCCAAACCAATGTTTGACAATCCCTAAAGTTTCATTTTAAATTTCCATCATTTCCATTAGAAGCAACCGATATCGATATCGATATTCATTGATATTTGATATATCCGTCGATATTTTCACAAATTTTCATATCGATATTCCACCAATACCTTCTCTGATGGTTAACATATGTGTCAAAAATATCAACCATATATGTCGATTTTAGCCTACACTTAAGAGTTTCTCTTATATGAAGTGAATTTAGACTCCACCCTTATTTTCATATCTTTCTCTGATTTTTTGGATATTTCCATGGAAATATTAACCGTATCGAATAAATTTTTTGCATGTAGGGGATGACACACCCCGACCCGGAATGCCCATTTGGATTCCGAATCGAGATGTGTTGGCCGACACCTGGAAGGTGACGAAGCCATAAAGTGTAGTGTAGTGGAAAATGTGGATAAATTTAAACCTAAAAATGCCTAAATATAAGAGTGCGCTGTGAGCGAGAATGAACCAATTTCACCCGTGATGTCAGAGCATAAGTAAAGTACAGTAGAGTGGACTGAGAATCATACCATCGAAGGTAATCTCCAATACCAAGATTTGCCACGAATCCTCGTTGATAAGAAAGCTCAGCTATTAAAACCTGGAGGGGTGAAAAACAAGGGTGGGTGGGCCTGAAAATAAAGTGTTATAAAAACCTTTCTGAAAACACTGTAACCCCTCGCCATAAAACAAGTATAGTTTCCAAAATATACTTACTACGTATAGTAAAAAAATACTTACCGTAGCCTGCAAAGTCTCAAGAATTCATTACGGCACAATATCTCGTAACTAAGGGCAGGAGATCCAAAATCACAAAATCTCAACAGTAATATAAGTAAAATCAGGTGCTCAACAACCTATGCTAGCACACAAGTCGGAGTCGCCTAATGTGACCTGTACGACTGAACTGATGCTCATCAATCTATGCTAGCACACGAGTCAAAGTTGCCTAATGCAACCTGTACGACAAGACTGGGTGTAATCATAATATACGCTATACTGCTACAATCAGGTGAAGGCTGGCGCTATTCGCGGTCACCTACGAGTTTGAATTGCCTAATGCAACTTATACGACAGGACTAGCACCTACTTGGATCCAAGGTGAGCGTGCGGTGCAGAGGTGAACATACACGTGAAAGACTGGCCCTGGCCTTGGGCGAGCACTAACACCGGGGTGCAGTAATGATGAGTAAACTACATAAATATAAGCATGCCATAACGATTCAATAATTCTAGTCAACATACTAACATTCATAGCCGTAGATATAATTATGGCATCAAAGATTATAAGCATACCTGTGCATCCCGTAGGATGTAGCATATTTCATAAATTCCGTCATTTCACTAATTCTTATAAACTTTAGTCTAATCCAGGCGTACATAAGAAATTCTTTTTCAAATGCATAAATGGAAACTATCAATTATATATATATATATATATATATAAAGGAAAAGACCTACTCACCTGAAGTCTGCGCTACAACTCCCTAACACGAATATTGAGGCGTCACGAACGATTGTCGCCTAGAAAAAATATCAAATCACATCTCAGAATTCTTATTGATAGAATACGTAACTTACATAAAACACATCTCCAAGGACGTTCTAGAATGATTTGAAACCCATTGACCAAAAGTCAAAACCATCGGTCGAAGGTCGATGGTAGGGTCCACAACCCCACGTAACTCGATCTGAAAGATCCGCGCCTTAAATTTCCAATCCATAACTTCCCAAGAGTTTCAATAAGCTTCTAGAACAACATCCTAAAGTTTCGGAATGATCCAATGGTCGAATCTCCGCCAATCGCTAAAATTAAGTGAAGGCCGAAATTTAGATTTACAAACTTAGAAAACTCATCCGGGAAGATTCGTACTTCAGATTCCCGATCCGTCGGATCCTAATATCCTTAAATATTGTGTACTGTAACTTATTAAAGTTTGGTGACAATCCAACAGTCGGATCGTCGATTCATTTAATATCCAAGTGACGGTCTCTATCAAAACTATAGTTTTACGACGAGATTTCGTCAATCGAACATCACATATGGAATTAGGGTATCCAAATTAGTCTAGGAAGGGCAGGTGGGTTCTTGGCCCACGCGACACCACCATGCGCCGCCGCACATGGCGGCCGGCCGCCCCGACTCGTCGGAAAAATTAACTATTTCCAAAAATTACCAAATTTCACAAAAATGAAGATCTCAATAAGAAGAGGAAGTTTTATACCTGTGGCCAAGTCCAATTTGGCTTGGAAAAGCTCCAATTTCACTCAAACCCGCCGGAAACCCTAGAATTGGGTGTTTCTTGATTCGTCCTCAAATCGACTCCGACGCCTCATCCAATGCTTGGGCCTTGTTCTTGGGGTTGTGGTAAGTCTAGTAGGGGTGGTGGTTGATGGAGTTTGGTTCAGGAATGGCGGATCGCCGCTGTGGGTGCCCTCGAAACAATCGATGCGAACCCATGAAACCTAGGCCTAAAATTCACTAATTAATGGATGAAAATGGAAGAAGGGAGGTTGTGGGATTGTTTCCAGGTGGTGGATGGCTGTGAAATGCCGGAAAAATCACCTGAAAAGGCGTCAAAAACTATGGTGGGGGTTTCAGGTCAGGTCGCGCAGAAATCGGGTCAAAGGTCCGGTGCCTCACTTTTCTCTCATTTCCCTTCCTTTCTCTCCTCTCCCACTGGTCCATTCATTTCCTCTCCTCCCTCATTGGTCTCTTGTCTTTCCTCTCTCTCTTCCCCATTTGTCAAGCCCTCCTATTTCTTCTCCTTTCCTTTCCATCCATCCCTCATCATTCTCTATCCTTTCTCTCATCTTCTTTCCATCTCAGCCATACACGTGGCACAAGATGATGCTCCAATAAAATCTGGAGCCTTCCAATTTTATGGTCAAACGACCATTTTGCCTTCAACTTCATTCATTAATAACTCATTTGTTATAACTCCAAATTACGTTCCGTTTGCGCCCATGCATTCATATCGTCAAGTACTTTGAGAATTCGCAAAAAGAGTAGCTTGTACACATCACGAAAGATGGCCAACGAAAGTCAAACATCCTCGCCTCTAAGGGCATTTTCGTAAAATCACTCTTTTAAAATTTATAAAATCGTAAAGTTAGGGACGGGTTGTCACATGGGAGGCTTCAATAAAAAACAACAATATTTAGTTTTGTAAACTTACATTATTGCCCATCATTTTTTTTGCGATAGAAGACTAAATAGTCTTTTCACTCTCTTTTGGTTGACAAAGAGGATTCTATTAATATGTATTTTAGATAAAAAGCAGCAATGTGAACTGCAATAGAAGAAGCGTCACAGTTTTATATGATTTTTAGTTTGCCATTAGTGGCGTTTTGTTTTCTATCTGAAGTTTTATCCTATGAGGTTTTTTACCGAGGCCCACTTCTTTCTTAGTTTTTGAATTTCCCATGATGCTTTTCGAGCAATGTGTTTTTTTATAAGATTCATGGTGGTTAGGATTTTACTCTTTAACTCAGTGCATTCTAGTTCAAACATTTATCTTTCCCTTAGTGTAGAATATCGTTTGTATATTTAGAGCTAATTCTTTTATGGCCGAGCTCAATTCTTTTCGTGTATCTAGAATAGTTTGAAGAACGTCAGTTTTTCGTATATTTAAGGCAAATTCTATTTTATACTTTTCAAAGTTATTCACTCTGTAAATTTGAAGGCCTAATCCTCCACTAAAGTGCTAGTAGAAAAAATTCCTACACTAAAGTGAGAATTTAGTTGCCCTCCCTAACTTTTGGGTTTGAAATTAAAATTTGTGTTTGTATGACCCAACGTGCTTTCTTGATCCTTCACATATCAATTATCATTATTAGCTTCAGTTATCGATAAAATTTTTAATCATTTTCATCGAGCCACGTGTTATTAGTTATTAAACATCTTTCCTCAGATTTCTAATAATATTGTCAACAACTTCCTTTGTGTCCAGTGGCGGATCCAGGATTTTAAACTCGGGGGTCCCAATAATAAAGGTCAAATTATAGACAAAAATAATATTGAAAATTTAAATATAATACAGTTCATTCAAAAATCATATGCAAAACAATATTACAAATTATAAAATCCTAATTCAAGCGTCCATTACGAGGTTTCATAAGTTACTAGGGAGTACTTAAGTTATTGATTATCTAATGTGGACCACTAAATTTAAAACACCGGTCAAATAAAACTCTTCCCAAACTCCCACTATCTTTTTAACCGAACACACCATTTTTCTCTTTTACTAGTTTCCAAACATCCACCTTTTCTCTCACTAAGAATACAGCTCCCATTCTCCCGAAGCCATGGCAGCTCCACCCCCAAATTCCACCAACCCATGACAAATCATATCCATCTTACTAACCTTATGAAGGAAATTTCACCCATAAGAAAAATTACTGAGTTGGTTGAAATAATTTGGGGAAATTTGGGCTTATGTACTGCCCCCGCCAGATGACAGAGAAAGGTTAGAGGAGAAGTGGGTGGCACCGACGGATGAGACCATGGCAGAAGCAAGGAGGAGAGAGGCAGGAAGGGTCCTTATTTTCTTTCTTCTCCGTGCGGGGTCATCTTCTCCGAGAAGAAGACAGCCACTACAACCTGTAACCTACAACCTGCACAGACCTCATGTTCGAGTACGAGGGGTCCCCGGAAAAATTCTAGCAGTGATTTAGGATCGCCGACGGGTCCTGGGACCTCCCAGGTCCCTATGTGGATCCGTCCTTGTTTGTGTTACATGTTATTATCTGATCTTCTAATATCATCTGAATTCTCCATAAAAAGCCTTCAAACTACATCATCCACTCACACCAATCATCTACATCCCTTCAAACCATTTATGAAAATTAATATTATTCGGGTATGGTTTGGATTTGAATATGAAAATTCGGGTATGGTTTGGATATGGGGAAAAACCATTTATATTATTCGGTTATGGTTTTAGATATGGTTATAGAGGTTCCAAACCGTATCCATAACCGAATCTGATCCGATTAGTAAATAATATAATTTATATATAATATAATAGTATAATATATATATATATATATATTTGTATATTTATTATTCACCAAACCATTACCTTGAGAATATAAAAGTTGAATTTTGTAAGAAAGTAAAGTTTTGAATCAAAATTAATGCGAACTCAATGGTGCTTATAAGACAGAACAAAGACAAGCCAACATCATCAGTGTTTTAATTTTTATATTCAACAAGATCCATTCATTTGATCATTTTATACATCAAATGTTTAATGACGAAATTGATATCTACTAACTTATAATTTTTCAATTGAACGAATATATTTTTTGTATTGACGAAGATGGATATACCAGTTAACCGATGGGGAATCCGCTACCCGGTGGGTATGGTTATGGATAATACCCGATGGTTAATTTGCGGTTATGGATATGGTTATTTTTCGTGGTTATGGGGATGGATATAGCATTTCCGTCCCCAAACCGAACCGTTGCCATCCCTACCTCTAGCTCGACACTGTTAATCTTTGTTTTTGAAGGAAAAAGTGATAAGTTAGAATATAATTGGCCCGTATTTAGTTTAGTTAACTTAATTTGAAATTGGGTTTTGCATTTTGCGTAAGAATTAAGCTTAAATGATAGAAAAATAAGAATTTTGGGTCTTATTTGTGGATGAATTAAGTTGTAATGTTGATTTAAAGATAAATTTATAGTGAAGGTTTTAACTTTAGGTTATTGTAAATGGTAATATTTTGTGGTGATTATGGAATGTGTTTTTTTTTTCGCAGATGGGAATGCTTGAAAGAGCTGTTAGTTGGGGGTTGGACTAATGGCATATTGTGCAGTTTTGGTATGCCTGTGATCAAAGGGTTGGAGCGTTACAATTGTCAGATTATTTGTATGAACAGAAAGATTATCATGATACGCCCGAAGTTGTGGCTTGCGAATGATGGAAATTACAGGGAACTTCGTTGGTTTACGGCATGGAAACAAAGAGACCAACTTGTGGACTTTCAGTTGCCAAATGAAATTGCCGAAACTTTATCGCAGGAATCTGCGCCTTTCGGTTATGGGTACATACAGTTTCTAGACACGTAAGTGCCAATATTACTTGCTTTATTTTCAGTTGGTCAGTTATATTGTGACTGTGTGCAAATATGTTGCTTTTGTAGCAAATCTAATGAAACGTAGGATTGGTTAGGTGAGAATAAAATTATTAGAGAGTTTCCCCGCGTCAGTTTTGTAACTGTTAGTGCCGCAAATATAAAGAGTGAGTGCCACAACTCCCTTGAAAATTGCCTTCATGATATTTCATAAGACATATTGAGTAAACTACACAATTCATGATTATTAAGTTCTTTTAGAACTTTGCAGTTGCCCGTGTTTTAGTATTCATGTCATCACAATTCATAAGTTCATAACACATTGTAAGGTGTGTCTTGTGCGGGAAGTTGTTGTTGGTCGATCCTATCACTGCTTTATCTAAAATGTGCCCCAATTCAGATGGCTCCGAGGCCAGCCTTAGTGTTGCAGGAGTTGTAATTTTATTTCAGCATAGTATTCTCTTTCAGTCATAATCTAATTGTGGAAATTCTAAATCGTAAGCATTGTTCCCTTATTAGAGCTGTTGCTGCTGAAGTTTGTGAAGAACTTTTTACTCCTATTCCTCCTCATGCCGAGCTTATATTGAATGGGGTTGAAGTTTTTATGAATGCAAGTGGAAGTCATCACCAACTTAGAAAGCTTGATATTCGTCTTCGTGCTTTGATAGGCGCTACTCACACTCGTGGAGGGGTATACATGTACAGCAATCACCAGGGTTGTGATGGTGGTCGCCTTTACTATGGTACGTGAGAATACATTAATTGGTGGATATTTTTCTTCAGTGCGGCTATGCATTTTGCTTAGAAAATATTTGTATCAGCACTGTAAGTGCTCATGGAAAAAAACTTGTCAATGAACAGTGTCTGGTTGTTGAACTATGGTTAATTTGTGGCAGATGGATGTGCTAGTGTTGTCGTAAATGGAGATCTAGTTGCTCAAGGCTCACAATTTTCTTTGAAGGATGTTGAGGTTGTGATTGCCCAAATTGATTTAGATGCGGTATGTTATTCTTTTCACCGATTGTATGAGCGGGAGTGTCTGAATTTTCCATTTAAAAGCTACATTGAATTCCAGTGTCTTTTATTCCACAAAATAACGAATGCATGGTTGCTCATTTTGTTGAATTTGGATTTCTTCTACTAATACAGATTCCTGGAATTTCCTACGATGACTATACCTTACTTTTCTTTTTCGTTAATGGCAGGTTGCTAGTCTTAGAGGATCTATAAGTAGCTTCCAAGAGCAAGCGAGCTGCAAAACCAGGGTTCCTTTTGTGGAGGCACGATACAGCCTTTGTCAGTCTTTTAATCTGAAAATGTGCCTTTCTAGTCCTCTGAAGGTGAGATCCAGTTCTAGCAATGACCAACTCAAGTAGTTGGGGTAGTGATTTATTTATCTATTTATTTATGTATTTTGTCAAAGGGGTAGTGCAGATAATACTATGGAGTTGTTGAGACAAGAATCTGCATATAAGGTGGTTCCAGAAATTCTTGTAGACTTTGTTGAAGATGAGCATGTTGATTTTCAAAACTGGAGGAATGGTTTAGAGTCTTTAGACAGTGTTAATTCTGAGCATGTTGATTTTCTTGGATTCGTTGCTTTTCATTTGTCTGTTGTACAGAATTTCATTGATCCTGCCAATCAACTGAAATTTGGATTAAAACGTTGTTGGTTGAGAGATTGACTGTAGGAGATGAGTGGAATTGGTCGAGCAGTTTGAGATTCAGTGCCAAGGCAAAAGTTATGCGGATAATTTATTTTGTTTCAGCAGTTATCACCAAAAGATTCGAGAACGAATTATTTCCAACCCGGTGGATCTGAAGCTTGAGAATAAACATAAAATGTTCCAGAATGGTCCTTTATTCAAAATAGCTCTTTGTTAGGCATGGGAGAATCCAGTTTCGGACTCGAGGATGAGTTCTTTCCAAGCCAGTGGAGTTGATGTAGAAGCATTCAGGAAGATTCCAGGGCTACTTGGGCCTGCTGGACAAGTAGGCTTTGGTTTCTCAGTGTTGGTTTATCAAGAATTTGCCTAAAAATATTTATAGTTTACATCCTTGTGTATTTCTGACCGTATGTTACAATATAACAAAAAATTAACATGATTATTTTGTAAGACTTCAATTTAACATTTAAATTCACTTGAAAATTTAGTTATGTGGATAAGCTGTGATACTTTGACAGAATTTATTAAATGTGGTTTTCTTTAATACAATTGAATATAATTTATGATTTGCAGATTAAGTATCACTCTCCTGAGGAAATAGCCTTTGGTCCTGGTTGCTGGTTATGGGACTATTTAAGAAGAAGTGGAGCTTCTGGGTTTTTGCTTCCTCTTTCTGGTGGAGCAGATAGCTCCTCAGTAGCTGCTATAGTTGGTTGCATGTGCCAGCTTGTTGTAAAAGGTTAGTTTTTTAATCCGATATTTGTTTACAATAATTTCATTTTTTTTCTGCCGTCAACTTTTGGGCAACACACTGCATTTTAATGTAGAAGGGTACTCGATGGGTGGATGGGGTCTGTAACCATTTCTTACAGGCATATGATAAACAGTACATGCATTGATCCTTTGCCTTGCAAATACTACTGTCATAGAAATAACATATGCCACATTTTGAACCATAATATTTTCAACTAAATTTGAGTAGTCTTAGCTTACAACTTAGTCGTAAAACCAGTATCTTAGGTTAAGATGAACGTAGAGGTATCAGGCAGTCTCTCCTTTGAACTTATACTAGTAGTCTGAGCGCAGAGGTGGGAAAGGCATCTTATCCTACTGGGAAAATGTTGTCCTCTGAATGTGTATCATTCATTTCTGAATCCTGATGCACTTGTATGCAGAAATTGCAAACGGGGATGAACAAGTCAAGGCTGACGCGATACGGATTGGACAATACAAGGATGGACAGTATCCTACTGACAGCAAAGAATTCGCAAAACGCATATTTTATACTGTTTTCATGGGATCTGAAAACAGGTGAGTTCAGCTTACACATACACTATTTCCTTGTGTGAGCCATGTGCTATTCTGTGTGTGGCTAATTTCCTAATGTTGCAGATCCCAGTGCATTAGCTAGTTTACAGGTAGGAGCATCAAAATCTTCTATTGGATGCTACACCAAGATTAACATTTAATGTTTTGTGGTCTCCATTGCATATCGAGTGTCATCAGTTGATATGAAAAATGAAATACAATAAATTGGGGAAGGCATCGTAATTTTTTCTTTCTTTGGATTTTAGTAACGCCTGAGATTCCTAAACCAAATGTGAAAGTAGTTTAATTAGAGCTCGTTTAGATGTGCTTTTAAAATGACTGAAAGCGCTTTTGGTAAAAATATTTTTGGAAACAATCCTTAGTAAAAATGTTGGTAAATCCTGGAAGAAGCACATAACTGGTGCTTCTTGTCGAACGCACTTAAAGTGCTTTTGGAACCTAAAAACATTTTCTCTAAAAGTGCTTTCAATCATTTTAAAAGCACATCCAAACGAGCCCTTAGTGAAGTTTCCATTATAGACTTGCAGTAGTTTTCTCAATATCCCAATATCTTGCAGATATGTGCTCGTTTATGACACTAAAGTAGCTTGTTCCTTGCAGCTCTGAAGCAACAAAGTCACGGGCGAAAGTTCTAGCTGATGAAATCGGCTCGTGGCATCTTGACGTTCCTATAGATGGTGTTGTTTCCGCGCTTCTGTCATTATTTCAAACAGTAACGGGAAAACGACCAAAATACAAGGTAAAAATTGTCTGGCTTCAAATTCCTCCATTTGTTATGTTTGCATGTCTATATTATGGTAATTGGGATCACCATAGTTGCATTAAAACTGTAAATAATTGTGCTTTAAATTGATTCCTCAACCTCGTTTTATTTTGATAGGTAGATGGTGGATCTAACGTTGAGAACTTAGGTTTGCAAAACATTCAAGCTAGAATAAGGATGGTGCTGGCTTTTATGTTTGCATCACTCCTACCTTGGGTTCATAATAAACCTGGGTTTTATCTTGTTTTGGGTAGTTCCAATGTGGATGAAGCATTGCGTGGTTATCTCACCAAGGTATTGTATATTTTTTTCTTGTGGTGTATGTTAATAAATTCTAGTACTTGTCGCCATTTTGTCGTATCTTAATATCCTAATCTTAATCTGCCTACTAGTTTATATCTGAGTACTCTTATTTTTCCTGCATAGTATGACTGCAGCGCAGCAGATATAAATCCTATCGGAAGCATTAGCAAGCAGGACCTTCGAGCATTTTTGCGATGGGCTGCCAGCCTGCCACACATCTTAGTTATGCGTCCTTGGTAGATATTGAAGCAGCTCCACCCACTGCTGAACTGGAACCTATACGTTCCAATTACAGTCGGGTAATAGCTCGTCTTTACCTATCCAATTGCATTATCAGTAATTTTTCCTCAACTGTAACATTTGCTCCTGGAAACATGTTAAATATAATAGGGGAGTACCTGCGGAAAATGTTTTATGCTCCTGAGTCCTGACTCGTCCTACCCATACGAGATAGGTGAATCTAATAACGTGTTCTGTGTTGAAGCTGTTAGGGTTTCCTAGCCGTTAGGGTTAGGTCTCTTAGTTCCTAGTTTATAGGGTTTGTTTCAGTTATGGTTAATAAGCCCTAGTCTTTAGGGATAAGTTATTTGTTTCTGTTGTTTGCTTGACTTAGTCCAATACCACGTTCTAGGGTTGTAAAACATGGGCTGCTTATTTTCAGGATTCATCTTTCTTTGTAAGGCTATTTGAGGCCATGCTTGCTCTTTAATTTATTAAGGATATTCTCCCAGCATTTGAGTACCGAAACAAACACATACTTACGTGATCATTTGTGAGGGTTCAACCTAGGTTTCCATCATCTGGTATCAGAGCCCCACCACGGGGCCTGATTGAAGCTAGGTTCATCGCTCAACAACGACGCCATGACGACTGAAAGCAGCTTTGTACAACCTGCAATTCCGAGGTTTGACGGACATTATGATCATTGGAGCATGCTTATGGAGAATTTCCTACGCGCCAAGGAGTATTGGAGCTTGGTGGAGACCAGAATCCCTGCAGCAGCAGATGATCTCACAGATGGACAGAAGAAGACCATTGAAGATTTGAGACTCAAAGACTTGAAGACGAATAATTACTTGTTCCAGGCCATTGACCGATCAATCCTCGAGATGATATTGAAGAAGGAGACCTCGAAGGACATCTGGGACTCCTTGAAGCAGAAATACCAAGGCACACCAAGAGTTAAACGGGCACAGTTACAAGCTCTTCGCAAAGAGTTTGAAATTCTGCACATGAAGGAAGGGGAATCAGTGAACGAGTATTTTGCACGTACTCTCACTATAGCCAACAAGATGAGGATTCATGGGGAAAAGATGGAAGACGTGGTGGTCATCGCAAAGATTCTGAGATCAATGACTGCCAAATATGATTATGTTGTATGCTCCATTGAAGAATCCAATGATCTAGACATCTTGTCCATTGATGAACTACAAAGCAGTTTGCTTGTGCATGAGCAAAGAATGGGGCGACACTCAGTGGATGAGCAAGTCTTAAAGGTGACTCATAATCTCCAACAAGGTGGGAGAAGTGGTCGTAGCAGTTCCAGAGGAAGAGGACGAGGAAGAGGTAGAAACAGTCTAGATTGAACTACCCTTGAGTGCTACAACTGTCATGAACTTGGGCATTTTCAGTGGGAGTGTCCTAAGAAAGGGAATGACTCAAAAGGCCTCTATGCAGAAACTAGTGAAGAAATGCTATTGATGGCCTACGTGGATATCAAGGAGGCCAACAGAGAAGAATTGTGGTTCCTGGACTCGGGATGCAGCAATCATATATGTGGTAAAAATGAGTTGTTTACAGCTTTGGATAATACATTCAAAAAGTCTGTGAAGTTGGGGAACAATTCAAGCTTGGATGTGCTAGGAAAAGGAAATGTTCGTATGGAAGTCAACGGAATTATGCAAGTTATCACTGAAGTATTTTATGTGCCAGGGTTAAAACACAATTTGCTAAGTATTGGACAACTGCAAGAGAAGGGTTTCGCCATTTTTATCAAAAGTGGAAGATGCAGGATTTATCATCTAGAGAGAGGATTAATTTGGGAGACCATAATGGTAGAAAACCGCATGTTCATCTTACTAGCCCGCATATAGCTCCAAGGACATCAATGTTTGAACACTGTGACGGACGATCAACCTCAACTATGGCATCGCAGATATGGACATTTGGGTTGGAGCGGTCTAAGGGTTCTCCAGCAAAAGAATATGGTGACGAGTTTACCAAAGTTCACAGCACACAAGGAAGTCTGTGAAGAGTGTTTGGTGGGAAAGCAACAACGAGATTCCTTCCCAAAACAAAGTACGTGGAGAGCAACTCAGAGCTTTCAACTCGTGCATGCAGACATATGTGGGCCTATTAATCCAATCTCCAACAGCCAAAAGAGGTATCTCATTACTTTCACTGATGATTACAGTAGGAAAACTTGGGTGTATCATTTGGTTGAAAAGTCAGAAGCCCTCAGTGTGTTTAAAACTTTTAAGGCTAGGGTTGAAAAGGAAAGCAGTTTAAGCATAAGAACTCTGCGTACAGATCGTGGAGGCGAGTTCATATCACATGAGTTTACTGAGTTTTGCAATATGCATGGGATTCAAAGACAATTAACAGCTGCCTACACTCCCCAACAGAATGGTGTCGCGGAAAGGAATAATCAAACTATTATGAACATGGTTCGAAGTATGATTACAGAGAAGAAAATGCCAAGAACTTTTTGGCCAGAAGCAGTGAATTGGGCCATTTACGTGCTCAACAGAAGTCCAACCCTAGCAGTGAGAAATATGACGCCAGAAGAAGCCTGGAGTGGCTCCAAACCATCAGTGGAGCACTTGTGTAGCACATGTGCATGTTCCTGACAGTAAGAGAATCAAGCTTGATGATAAGAGTAAGAAATGCATTCTACTTGGAGTCAGCGAGGAATCCAAAGCTTATCGTCTATATGATCCAATCACTAAGAAGATCGTGATAAGTCGAGATGTGGTCTTTGAAGAAGACAAAGCTTGAGACTGGGATGACACTTATCAGGAGACAGCCATAGTTGATCTTGAATGAGAATCAAATGAAGGAGGCAATCCAGGAAATGAAAACAATGGAGGAGAATCGGCAACAGAAGAAACAGCACCAGACAGCGAGGATTCTGATCACAATGATCAGACAGACATAGCCGGCCAAGTGGGACGAGATAGAAGACAACCAGTGTGGATGAGAGATTATGTGAGTGGAGAAGGTTTCTCAGAGGGAGAAGACATGGCTCATCTAGCTTTATTTGCCGAATCAGACCCAATCACTTATGAGGAAGCTGTAAAAAGTTACAAATGGAGAAAAGCGATGGATTCCGAGAGAAATAATACATGGGAGCTAGTAAAAATGCCAGCATAAGGGAGAGTAGTTGGGGTCAAATGGATCTACAAAATGAAGCTCAATGAGAAAGGAGAAGTGGACAATTACAAGGCTCGTCTGGTTGCAAAGGGCTATAGCCAGCAATACCTGTAGCTCGTTTGGATACAATTCATGTTATTCTCTCACTCGCAGCTCGAAATGACTGGAATGTGTATCAATTGGATATGAAGTCAGCATTCCTCCATGGTGAAATAAATGAAGAGGTATTCATTGCACAACCTCCAGGCTATGAACAAAAGGGATAGGAGCACAAGGTTTATAAGCTCAAAAAGGCTTTATACGGTCTGAAACAAACTCCTAGAGCATGGTACAGTCGCATTGAGTCCTATTTCATGAAGGAAGGCTTCGAGAAGTGTCCACATGAACACACCTTGTTTGTCAAAAGGTTGATTAAAGGTAAAATGTTAATTGTTTGTCTTTATGTTGACGATCTTATATTCACTGGGAATGATGAGTCCATGTTTAGAGATTTCAAGCATTCGATGATGACTGAGTTTGACATGACCGACCTTGGGAAAATAAGCTACTTTCTTGGCTTAAAAGTGCTCCAAAGGTCAGAAGGTATTTATGTTAGTCAGCGGAAATATGCTCAAGAAGTGTTAGAAAGGTTTAACATGGACCAATGCAATGCAGTTCATAACCCAATTGTCCCTGGGTTCAAAATAATGAAGGATGAAGAAGGAATAAAAGTTGATAGCACTCTGTATAAACGAGTTGTAGGCAGTCTTACGTATTTAACTGCAACGCGACCCGATATGATGTATGTCATCAACTTAATTAGTAGGTTCATGGAACGACTTACTGAACTACATCTTAAAGCGGCAAAAAGAGTATTGAGGTACTTAAAGGGCACGGTGAATTTTGGATTGGTCTACAAGAATGGAGGAAGAGAAGAACTTCTCGGGTACACTGACAGTGATTATGCCGGAGATTTGGATGACAGAAAAAGCACTTCTGGATACGTTTTTATGTTGAGTTCAGGGGCAATCTCATGGTCCTCAAAGAAACAATCTGTGGTTATGTTATCTACCACTGAAGCAGAATTCGTAGCTGCAGCGTCAAGTGCATGTCAAGCAGTTTGGTTAAGGAGGGTTTTACAGTATCTCGATCATGAACCGTGCAAGTCCACAACAATTTTGTGTGATAATAGTTCTACTATTAAGCTATCGAAAAATCCAGTGATGCATGGGCGCAGTAAACACATAGATATTCGGTTCTATTTCCTTCGAGAGCTCACCAAGGATGAAGTTGTAGAATTGATTCATTATTCTTCACAGGAGCAGGTTGCAGATATCACGACCAAGCCTCTGAAGCTGGACGTGTTTCAGAAATTGCGGGAGCTATTGGGTGTTCAATCATTCATGGGTATAAACTGATTTGCTGACCGCATTCAGTTTAAGGGAGGATGTTGAAGCTGTTAAGGTTTCCTAGCCGTTAGGGTTAGGTCTCTTAGTTCCTAGTTTGTAGGGTTTGTTTCAGTTATGGTTAATAAGCCCTAGTCTTTAGGGATAAGTTATTTGTTTCTGTTGTTTGCTTGACTTAGTCCAATACCACGTTCTAGGGTTGTAAAACGTGGGCTGCTTATTTTCAGGATTCATCTTTCTTTGTCAGGCTATTTAAGGCCATGCTTACTCTTTAATTTATTAAGGATATTCTCCCAGCATTTGAGTACCGAAATAAACACATACTTACATGATCATTTATGAGGGTTCAACCTAGGTTTCCAACATTCTGTGTAAAACAGCTGGATGAAGTATACATGGGAATGACATATCAGGAACTCTCGGTCTATGGAAGGATGCGCAAAATTTTCCGCGGTGGTCCCATATCCAAGTTCAAGGTTAGTCCAATGCTTTATGGAGACCACTTAAGAAGTATGGGCTGGTCTGTGCCCATTTTCGTGGTCGTATGGTTATTTTCCTACATGGAATTCTCAGAGGACATGATTGCTCGTTGCATTGTCAACTCTATAAAATAGTGAAATCTTTTGCTGTTCTCTAACAACGACCTTCATCTTATATGATTCCTTGTTATAGAATCTGTGCTACAGATGGGGTGCAAAATTGACTCCACGAGAGGTGGCCGAGAAAGTGAAGCACTTTTTCAAGTACTACTCCATCAATCGACACAAAATGACCGTGCTAACACCTTCATATCACGCTGAGGTATAGATATGAAGACTTTATGAAACTAAGTTCAGACTAAAATGTTGTCCATGTTGTGAAGCATCAAATAGAGTATTTCATTTTATTTCGCTTCATGCAGAGTTATTCACCGAGGATAACCGGTTTGACCTTTGCCAATTTCTATACAACGCGAAATAGCCATTTCAATTCCGGAAGATTGATGATCTCGTACGTGAGTTAAACGGTGACAGGGTTCATTTGGGAGATTCAAGTGACCAAGACAAGTTGGTTGATATTTCACATGGTGCAGGTGGGATGGGAGTTGTGGCAGCAGGCTCAGGTAATCCAAATGTTGGACTCTAGGGTTTATCTTCTTCTTCCTTTTGTTTCTTCTAAAGAGAAGAAAAGAAAAAAAATGATAAACTAACAAGCAAAAAAGATGTACATTCTATATTTCTTACAGCTCTGTATGAAACCTTTACTGCTCGACGTGCTTGTGCAGGGTTTCTGTACATTATTTCATTGAGTCTAATAAACGATTCACGTTATTCACGGTAGTTAGAACTGTTAATTTTGCAAATGATGGAAATTACTGCATATGCGAGAGTTAAAACCCACTAGCCTTGTAGCTTAAGAAATCAGAAATCATTACTCGAGAGTTTGAACCTGTCAACAAGAGCCTTAAGAGCCAATGTTAGCAAGGTCGTGCCTTGATGCGAAATATATAAGCACACAAATTAAACCCTCTTTTTATCAATTGTAGCAAAGTATGTAAGTAGGGATCGTTCTAGGCCGGGGATTAGGAGGGATTGCTAAATCACTTGAAAACTGACTCAAAAACTTAAAACAAAGTTAAAACACTAAATTAGACTCAAAGAATGCAAAACTATACTTTAAAACACTAAAACAAACCAAAAGACTCAAAACAGCAAACAAACACTCAAAACTGCCTTAAAACCACTTTCTGGGCAATTTTGAGCACTAAGGAAGAATTTGGACGAAAATATGTTATAACTGGACTCAAGACACTTAAAAACACAAACTAAATTGATTTCTAACTAATTTGACACTTCAAAATAAAGGGGGAATTGGTTTTGACGAATTTGAAAACAAACAAAAGCTTTGTAAAACAAAACAGATTGTAAAACGAAATTGGTTTAAATTAATGGATGGAAGGCTAGCTAAGGGGTTCTTCTCCACACATGTCACACTTGCATACAAAACGATTTCTAGTTGCTTTTCAATAAACCATGGATTCTCAACACCCCAGATTAACCGTGAATTGCACTAATTAACCCTCAGATTTTCCTAACGTTATTGAATTGGATGATTGCATACGACAACCCAAAGCATTCCCCACAAGTTCCCTACATGAATTGCATAATAGAGATACAAGCAAGAATCATTAAGTTCTATGAAAACCATAAGTATTGACGAGGCATTCGTTACTATGAATTGCATGAAACTTATGCCAAGAATTTACTTAACACAATTGAGATCATCAACCTTTACTACTTGTGAATATAATTCTGTAACGATTAGGTGAAACTTCCTTATATCCTAGCATTAGATTTATGCATGACAATTAAGCGTGCACTCTCAACCAACACAAACAAATCAGTTTAATTCAAATAGATAAGTAAATTGAATTCACAACTTATGAAACGCAATTAGAGGTAATCAAGTCATATAGCAAGCATAAACATGGTTTCGAATCCCCCCCTAGCCAGAGGGGGTTTAGTTCCTCATACTCACAGAACAAAGAGTATTGAATTTAAACATTGAAATCAAAGGAAAGGAAACACCTAAAACTTCCAGCAATTCAAACTTGAATGGCATGCACGTCCAAGGCTCATTCTCCTCCTCTTCGCTACGGCACAAGGTCTAGGGACAGATTTTGGGGGTTATGAATGGCGTAGAAGGCTGGGTTATTGGCTAGGATGGATGTATGGTGCGGCAGGTAGTGAATTAGGTCAGAAACTATGGAGAATGGTGAAGGAAGGGTGCGGCAGAGAGTGGTGGATGATTTCTGGCGTGAATGATGTATATGGAGGGTGGTGTGCTGCGGCAAGGCTTGGAAATATGTATATATAGCATGGCAAACCCTAGGGGAATCAGTTTAGGACTTGGACTCAGCATAAGCAAGGGATTAGGACCCTAGGTGCGGCAGAATATGTAGGAAAAAGGATTATGGCCCAATTGATTTCTGAGAAGGATTTGTAGAACCTAAATCCACAAGAAAATAGGCTAACAAATCGGAATCTGAGAGGGAAAGGGATAGGGATGCACGGCATGGCTTGGATAAGGCAGGGAATTGAGTGCAAGGCAAGGCAAAGGCCTTCTAGAAAGGAGGGAGGCGCCAGATTTTTAGGCTTCTAGAAAGAATGTGTTTCTGGGCAGATTTTGGGGTTTCTAAAAGAGTTTGGGGCGCCACTTTTGTAGGACAAGGGATAGGACTTCTAGAAATCAGGTTTTAAGTCCCCTAAACTGAAGAAAACAGGTTAGGATAAGATTAGGATAAGATTGGATAAGGATTGGATAAGATAAGATAAGATAAGGTTATTTTGGATAATGTTTTTGATAATTCTCCTTCTTTTGAGCTGATTCCTTATCTTCTTTATCTTTGACTTCTTTCTTCCATCTTCTTAGCTGATTTCAAGCCTTTATATCTTCAATTTCGTCCATCAACTTGCCTCCATGCTTGCACTACCCAATCTTGGCCCAAAAATGCTCTAGAATGCTCCAAATTGCTCCTTTTTGCCATCTTGACACTTTGAACCTACAAACACACGAAAATAGCTTAAAATACAAAATTAACTAAGAACTAACAACGTAAATGCATGAAAACAAGCAAACTAAGTCGCATAAATATGCTCCTATCACAAGCTAACTAAGGTGCATAACTATGCCCCTATCAAATTCCCCCACACTTAGCTTTTGCTAGTCCTCGAGCAAAACAAAACGAAACAAAACAAGTATAACACTACCTAAACCTTCCAACAATTGTCTCAGGGATTTCCAATGCACATGACATATTAAAAATCATCATTCCCACAGATTTTGACCATCTTTACGCTTAAGCACATACTTAATCATAGTCACTACTTACTAGTTCACAAATAACCAATTAAAACGATATTTTGAATGTAGTAACATGCCTTAGAGAATCCCTCAATTCCTTACTAGATATGCACTCAATTTTCACACACATTTTCTGACTACACTCCCTACACTAGTTATATGTGAGAAGATTGATGTAATCATGAAAACAAACACTCACATATGTATATAACAAAGAAAGCAATTTCTGGAATGCATGTTTGTATATGATCTCATGAACGGAATGCTACTACTTAGATGCGAGAACCAGTGACACCATATGCTCAAACCAAATTCAAACTCCACAAATTGAAACACACAACACTCAAGATTAAAGTCAAGGGTTGTAACGGGGCTTGGGGGTATTGGCTAACAACGAAAGGATAGGAAAAACAAACGTTCTTAAAGCAATAGCAAGCAAAATAATGAATATGACACTTAGAATTCCCTTTAGCATGCAGAAATCAACTTTTAAACACAAAGGGAAGATTCAAGCAACAAATAGGGCCGAATTCAATGTTTTGGACCCTTCTTTCAACAAACACTTGAGAACTCTTTTTCACATCTTTTCAACTCCTTTTTCATTCTTTTCACAACTTTTTCTTTTCTTTGCCGTGCCTCGTTCAAGACTTTGGCACACCCACAACAAAACTCACTTCCCCCACACTTGTTTTCTGCCAAACAATGATCAAAAGGAATTCATATTGAGTCATGCATTACTATGCTTCAAGAACAAAGGTATGGATAGTGATCCTAATCTAGGCTAGGTGAGGATAATGCGGGTTAACAAAGAACATAGGCTAAACAAGGCTCAACAGGGTTAAACCTACAATACATATGCAAAGGGTTAAGGCTTTTTGGCTCTGGTTTTAACTAAACAACTTCATCTTGTTATTTGTTATGCTAATCAATTTCATGCTTTGAATGAAACGGGCATGAGTTCTAGTATTTGGAACTATAATGATGAAACGCATTCTAAGTAGCAACCAAGCAAAGAATGATGAAATCATGCAACGACTTTAGAAAACAAGAATGTCAAGATTAATAACTCTCCAAACAAAGTTTAGGCTCAAGTCTCTCAAGGTTGTAGCGTTTGTTTGAGTTACTTCCTTCAAGCATGTTACAAAAACTGATTTTTTTTTCTGATTGCATGTGAATTCATAAGTTATAACCACAACCAAGCATAAACCAAAGAGTAAATCAAACCTTCATCCATGTTTACAACTCTCTTTAACAGTCATGCACTTAAAAACCAAATCCTCATCATTGTGTTGGAAGGTACCCTAAGACACAAACAAACACACAAAAACAACTCTTTCTAGGTTTTTTAAAACAATTTTTCAAATTTTTATGGGATTTTCGGATTTTTAAGTCAAAACACACTAAAACACACCAAAACAGCTTAAAAACACTTAAAAACAGCAAGGAACAACATTAGAAGTTATGGGTAATAACACCCTACGAAATTGCATCAAAACATTTTGGTTACCCCCCCCCCCCAACACTTAAATCAAACATTGTCCTCAATGTTTCAAGCATAAACTCACACAAATAAACAACAACCAAACAAAACAGCAACTAAACAAGAAACAAAGCAGAAACGAAAACAACAACAAAGAGAAGGGTTTAGGAACGCAAATCTGGAATTGGAGTGCTCCCTAGGTCTTCCTTTGTTGAATGCATGGGTTGCCTCCCAAGTAGCGCTTGCTTTAACGTCGTACAGCCGGACGAAACGCCCATTCATTCCAGATTGGTACCCACGGCATGCAGAGGTAGTTCTTCCACCACATGCTCCTCAAACAGCTCGTGCATTGGATCTATGACGGGTAAGGGATAGTGATCCTTCCTGATTGGGGTGTTGAGCATTCTAAAGTCCATGTAATTATGCCCACCAGCTTGGATTCGATTGGGATTCTGCACCATACAAGGTAACAACCTATTAGTTGAAATGGGAATTGAAATTGGAATAGGTGGCTTACCAATGTACTGCAATGAAGTGGCAGCACTATCAACAAATGCATGTGGGATGCTCTCGCCCAGATTTGGGGGTTTGAGGGTTGTGGTCGTGCAATCCTTGTGCTTCAATCCAATTCCCTATTCGTTGGTGGTTCGAAATGCATCTTTCTTGGATGATACTGAACGTTCCTACCCTTTATTTTTTATTTTATCAATGACAAAACAAGAGCGAACATGATTAGTATTCTCAACAGATTCAAAAATATTAAAATTAATCATATCACCACCAAACTCCATAGTTACTGCTCCTTTGGCCACGTCAATCTTGGTTTGAGCTGTTTTCATGAAAGGTCGTCTAAGTAATATTGGCAATGTTGAAGAGTGGGCTGAATCCTCCATGTCAAGCACATAGAAATCTACAGGAAAAATCAAGTGGTCTACCTGCACCAAAACATCTTCCAAAACTCATTTTGGGTATGCATTAGATCGATCGGCTAATTGGATAATAACACCATCCTTTTTAAGCTCTCCTAGATTCATAGAGGCATAAATAGAATATGGCATGACATTAATTGATGCACCTAAGTCTAACATGGCATGTTCAAATCGAGTATTGCCAATAACACAAGGAATTGTAAAACTACCCGGATCTTTGCACTTAGGGGGCAGTTTACGTTGCAAGATGGCTGAGACATTTTCACTCACATGCACCACTTCTTTCTCTTGAAGTCGTTTCTTGGTTGTGCAAAGCTTCTTCAACAACTTAGCATACTTCGAAATTTGCTTTATTGGATCAAGGAGTGGGATATTGACATGCACCTTCCTAAACGTCTCCAGAATGTCTTTTTCATCCTCTTCCTTCTTTGATTGCATGAATCTGCTAGGAAAAGGCACAGTTGATAGAACAACATTAGAAGGAATCCAATTTCGACCTACCTTAGTTAAAGCGGATGGCATAGGGTGCTTAGGAGGCTGCGGCAATGGTGTCTCTTTTCTTGCCGTGGGTTTCACTTGCTCTTCCTCCTCAATCAACAACTTTTCATCCTCCTTTTGACTTGATTTGGATGGTTGTGGGTCGGCTCCAACCTGTTTGCCACTTCTCAATGTGATTGCATTGGCGGTTTCAAATCCTCCTTTAGGATTAACAACGGTTGAACTAGGCAATCTGCCTTCTTCTCTGAATTGGCCCATGAATTCCGTTATTTGCCCCATTTGCTTTTCCAAATTGTCCACCCTTTTGTCTTGGATTTGCCTCTCTTTATTTTAAGTTTGTACTTCCTGCGTTAAAGTAGTAAGTAACTTAACAATTTGATCATTATCCAAAGACATACCTGAGTTTGTTGGGGCAGATTGCATTTGGGTTTGATTTGGTACAATGGCTTTGTATAAAAGCCTGGTGGTTGCTGCCTAAATCCTCCTTGTTGTTGGGGTTGTTGAGGCTCCCTCCACTTGAAATTTGGGTGATCCCTCCAACCCGGATTGTATGTGTTTGTATATGGATCATTGCGTGGCTGATTTTGGCTCCCAAATCCCATGGCATTGGCAGATTCCCACCCTCAATTCTCAATCAATTGAAGGCATTGATCGTTGTGATGTCCCTGCATAGAACACACTCCACATATGGCCGGACTTTGCACTTTGGTTCCATCAACAACCTGTGACAAAAGAAAAGTGAGATTAGCCATTTGAGATTGCAATTCTGAAATTGCACTTACCTCATTCACATGTTGTTGCCGTGGGGGGTCCCTTTGTCCAACACCTTCGTATTGTTGTGCATTCAAGGCTCGGTTTGCAATTAAGATTTTGGCAGCCACCGGGGTTTTGTCAACCAAGGCACCTCCCGCTGAAGCATCAAGCATTTGTCTCTCAATTGGAAGAAGTCCTTCATAGAAATATTGAATCAAAAGCTCTTCCTTCATTTGGTGTTGTGGGCAGGATGCAACTAGGGCCTTAAAACGCTCATAATATGCTGGAAAAGATTCTCCTTGGCTTTGTTCAATGCCACTAATTCTCTTCCTCAAAAGAATAACTCTCGAAGTTGGGAAGAATTTCTCTAAAAACGCTCTTTTCATGTTTTCCCAAGAAGTGACCGTTCCAGGTGCCAATTCGAATAACCAATCCTTAGCCTTTTCAAATAGAGAGAATGGAAAGGCTTTCATCTTCAGAATATTCCCATCTACGTTGATTGGTGTCATGCTTGAGCACACCACCTCAAATTCCTTCAAATGCTTGTTTGGATCTTCCATGGACAGCCCATGGTACTTAGGAATGTGATGCAACAAGCTTGACTTCAATTTAAACTCATCAGTCTTGCCCTCAGCTGCCCTAGGATATTGAATGCATAAGGGCACGGCATTGTCAAGTCCTGAGTCTGAAAGCTCTTTGATTGTACGATTGTCCACAGCCATGTTTTCCACTTCCTCTTCAAATTCAGATTCAATTTCAACTTCAGATTCAGAATTAGAACTTGAACTAAGGAGATCAGGTTCTGGGTGCTTCCTCTTCCTTCTCAAATCTCGCTCAAAATCGTCGTTAAAATCCAAGATATGTGCGTGAACGGGTTGAAAATTTTGAATCATACACTAGTACCTACAACAAAGAAAACAAAACAAAATCAGAAGACTAGACAACAAACCCAAACGAAAATAACAATCCAAGGGATTAGCAAAGTTGCTAATCCCCGGCAACGGCGCCAAAAATTTGATGCGAAATATATAAGCACACAAATTAAACCCTCTCTTTGACAGTTGTAGTATATGTATATAAGTAGGGATCGTTCTAGGCCGGGGATTATGAGGGATTGCTAAATCACTTGAAAACTGACTCAAAAACTTAAAACAAAGTTAAAACACTAAATTAGACTCAAAGAATGCAAAACTATACTTTAAAACACTAAAACAAACCAAAAGACTCAAAACAGCAAACAAACACTCAAAACTGCCTTAAAACCACTTTCTGGGCAGTTTTGAGCACTAAGGAAGAATTTGGACGAAAATATGTTATAACTGGACTCAAGACACTTAAAAACACAAACTAAATTGATTTCTAACTAATTTGACACTTCAAAATAAAGGGGGAATTGGTTTTGACGAATTTGAAAACAAACAAAAGCTTTGTAAAACAAAACAGATTGTAAAACGAAATTGGTTTAAATTAATGGATGGAAGGCTAGCTAAGGGGTTCTTCTCCACACATGTCACACTTGCATACAAAACGATTTCTAGTTGCTTTTCAATAAACCATGGATTCTCAACACCCCAGATTAACCGTGAATTGCACTAATTAACCCTCAGATTTTCCTAACGTTATTGAATTGGATGATTGCATACGACAACCCAAAGCATTCCCCACAAGTTCCCTACATGAATTGCATAATAGAGATACAAGCAAGAATCATTAAGTTCTATGAAAACCATAAGTATTGACGAGGCATTCGTTACTATGAATTGCATGAAACTTATGCCAAGAATTTACTTAACACAATTGAGATCATCAACCTTTACTACTTGTGAATATAATTCTGTAACGATTAGGTGAAACTTCCTTATATCCTAGCATTAGATTTATGCATGACAATTAAGCGTGCACTCTCAACCAACACAAACAAATCAGTTTAATTCAAATAGATAAGTAAATTGAATTCACAACTTATGAAACGCAATTAGAGGTAATCAAGTCATATAGCAAGCATAAACATGGTTTCGAATCCCCCCCTAGCCAGAGGGGGTTTAGTTCCTCATACTCACAGAACAAAGAGTATTGAATTTAAACATTGAAATCAAAGGAAAGGAAACACCTAAAACTTCCAGCAATTCAAACTTGAATGGCATGCACGTCCAAGGCTCATTCTCCTCCTCTTCGCTACGGCACAAGGTCTAGGGACAGATTTTGGGGGTTATGAATGGCGTAGAAGGCTGGGTTATTGGCTAGGATGGATGTATGGTGCGGCAGGTAGTGAATTAGGTCAGAAACTATGGAGAATGGTGAAGGAAGGGTGCGGCAGAGAGTGGTGGATGATTTCTGGCGTGAATGATGTATATGGAGGGTGGTGTGCTGCGGCAAGGCTTGGAAATATGTATATATAGCATGGCAAACCCTAGGGGAATCAGTTTAGGACTTGGACTCAGCATAAGCAAGGGATTAGGACCCTAGGTGCGGCAGAATATGTAGGAAAAAGGATTATGGCCCAATTGATTTCTGAGAAGGATTTGTAGAACCTAAATCCACAAGAAAATAGGCTAACAAATCGGAATCTGAGAGGGAAAGGGATAGGGATGCACGGCATGGCTTGGATAAGGCAGGGAATTGAGTGCAAGGCAAGGCAAAGGCCTTCTAGAAAGGAGGGAGGCGCCAGATTTTTAGGCTTCTAGAAAGAATGTGTTTCTGGGCAGATTTTGGGGTTTCTAAAAGAGTTTGGGGCGCCACTTTTGTAGGACAAGGGATAGGACTTCTAGAAATCAGGTTTTAAGTCCCCTAAACTGAAGAAAACAGGTTAGGATAAGATTAGGATAAGATTGGATAAGGATTGGATAAGATAAGATAAGATAAGGTTATTTTGGATAATGTTTTTGATAATTCTCCTTCTTTTGAGCTGATTCCTTATCTTCTTTATCTTTGACTTCTTTCTTCCATCTTCTTAGCTGATTTCAAGCCTTTATATCTTCAATTTCGTCCATCAACTTGCCTCCATGCTTGCACTACCCAATCTTGGCCCAAAAATGCTCTAGAATGCTCCAAATTGCTCCTTTTTGCCATCTTGACACTTTGAACCTACAAACACACGAAAATAGCTTAAAATACAAAATTAACTAAGAACTAACAACGTAAATGCATGAAAACAAGCAAACTAAGTCGCATAAATATGCTCCTATCACAAGCTAACTAAGGTGCATAACTATGCCCCTATCAAATTCCCCCACACTTAGCTTTTGCTAGTCCTCGAGCAAAACAAAACGAAACAAAACAAGTATAACACTACCTAAACCTTCCAACAATTGTCTCAGGGATTTCCAATGCACATGACATATTAAAAATCATCATTCCCACAGATTTTGACCATCTTTACGCTTAAGCACATACTTAATCATAGTCACTACTTACTAGTTCACAAATAACCAATTAAAACGATATTTTGAATGTAGTAACATGCCTTAGAGAATCCCTCAATTCCTTACTAGATATGCACTCAATTTTCACACACATTTTCTGACTACACTCCCTACACTAGTTATATGTGAGAAGATTGATGTAATCATGAAAACAAACACTCACATATGTATATAACAAAGAAAGCAATTTCTGGAATGCATGTTTGTATATGATCTCATGAACGGAATGCTACTACTTAGATGCGAGAACCAGTGACACCATATGCTCAAACCAAATTCAAACTCCACAAATTGAAACACACAACACTCAAGATTAAAGTCAAGGGTTGTAACGGGGCTTGGGGGTATTGGCTAACAACGAAAGGATAGGAAAAACAAACGTTCTTAAAGCAATAGCAAGCAAAATAATGAATATGACACTTAGAATTCCCTTTAGCATGCAGAAATCAACTTTTAAACACAAAGGGAAGATTCAAGCAACAAATAGGGCCGAATTCAATGTTTTGGACCCTTCTTTCAACAAACACTTGAGAACTCTTTTTCACATCTTTTCAACTCCTTTTTCATTCTTTTCACAACTTTTTCTTTTCTTTGCCGTGCCTCGTTCAAGACTTTGGCACACCCACAACAAAACTCACTTCCCCCACACTTGTTTTCTGCCAAACAATGATCAAAAGGAATTCATATTGAGTCATGCATTACTATGCTTCAAGAACAAAGGTATGGATAGTGATCCTAATCTAGGCTAGGTGAGGATAATGCGGGTTAACAAAGAACATAGGCTAAACAAGGCTCAACAGGGTTAAACCTACAATACATATGCAAAGGGTTAAGGCTTTTTGGCTCTGGTTTTAACTAAACAACTTCATCTTGTTATTTGTTATGCTAATCAATTTCATGCTTTGAATGAAACGGGCATGAGTTCTAGTATTTGGAACTATAATGATGAAACGCATTCTAAGTAGCAACCAAGCAAAGAATGATGAAATCATGCAACGACTTTAGAAAACAAGAATGTCAAGATTAATAACTCTCCAAACAAAGTTTAGGCTCAAGTCTCTCAAGGTTGTAGCGTTTGTTTGAGTTACTTCCTTCAAGCATGTTACAAAAACTGATTTTTTTTTCTGATTGCATGTGAATTCATAAGTTATAACCACAACCAAGCATAAACCAAAGAGTAAATCAAACCTTCATCCATGTTTACAACTCTCTTTAACAGTCATGCACTTAAAAACCAAATCCTCATCATTGTGTTGGAAGGTACCCTAAGACACAAACAAACACACAAAAACAACTCTTTCTAGGTTTTTTAAAACAATTTTTCAAATTTTTATGGGATTTTCGGATTTTTAAGTCAAAACACACTAAAACACACCAAAACAGCTTAAAAACACTTAAAAACAGCAAGGAACAACATTAGAAGTTATGGGTAATAACACCCTACGAAATTGCATCAAAACATTTTGGTTACCCCCCCCCCCCCCAACACTTAAATCAAACATTGTCCTCAATGTTTCAAGCATAAACTCACACAAATAAACAACAACCAAACAAAACAGCAACTAAACAAGAAACAAAGCAGAAACGAAAACAACAACAAAGAGAAGGGTTTAGGAACGCAAATCTGGAATTGGAGTGCTCCCTAGGTCTTCCTTTGTTGAATGCATGGGTTGCCTCCCAAGTAGCGCTTGCTTTAACGTCGTACAGCCGGACGAAACGCCCATTCATTCCAGATTGGTACCCACGGCATGCAGAGGTAGTTCTTCCACCACATGCTCCTCAAACAGCTCGTGCATTGGATCTATGACGGGTAAGGGATAGTGATCCTTCCTGATTGGGGTGTTGAGCATTCTAAAGTCCATGTAATTATGCCCACCAGCTTGGATTCGATTGGGATTCTGCACCATACAAGGTAACAACCTATTAGTTGAAATGGGAATTGAAATTGGAATAGGTGGCTTACCAATGTACTGCAATGAAGTGGCAGCACTATCAACAAATGCATGTGGGATGCTCTCGCCCAGATTTGGGGGTTTGAGGGTTGTGGTCGTGCAATCCTTGTGCTTCAATCCAATTCCCTATTCGTTGGTGGTTCGAAATGCATCTTTCTTGGATGATACTGAACGTTCCTACCCTTTATTTTTTATTTTATCAATGACAAAACAAGAGCGAACATGATTAGTATTCTCAACAGATTCAAAAATATTAAAATTAATCATATCACCACCAAACTCCATAGTTACTGCTCCTTTGGCCACGTCAATCTTGGTTTGAGCTGTTTTCATGAAAGGTCGTCTAAGTAATATTGGCAATGTTGAAGAGTGGGCTGAATCCTCCATGTCAAGCACATAGAAATCTACAGGAAAAATCAAGTGGTCTACCTGCACCAAAACATCTTCCAAAACTCATTTTGGGTATGCATTAGATCGATCGGCTAATTGGATAATAACACCATCCTTTTTAAGCTCTCCTAGATTCATAGAGGCATAAATAGAATATGGCATGACATTAATTGATGCACCTAAGTCTAACATGGCATGTTCAAATCGAGTATTGCCAATAACACAAGGAATTGTAAAACTACCCGGATCTTTGCACTTAGGGGGCAGTTTACGTTGCAAGATGGCTGAGACATTTTCACTCACATGCACCACTTCTTTCTCTTGAAGTCGTTTCTTGGTTGTGCAAAGCTTCTTCAACAACTTAGCATACTTCGAAATTTGCTTTATTGGATCAAGGAGTGGGATATTGACATGCACCTTCCTAAACGTCTCCAGAATGTCTTTTTCATCCTCTTCCTTCTTTGATTGCATGAATCTGCTAGGAAAAGGCACAGTTGATAGAACAACATTAGAAGGAATCCAATTTCGACCTACCTTAGTTAAAGCGGATGGCATAGGGTGCTTAGGAGGCTGCGGCAATGGTGTCTCTTTTCTTGCCGTGGGTTTCACTTGCTCTTCCTCCTCAATCAACAACTTTTCATCCTCCTTTTGACTTGATTTGGATGGTTGTGGGTCGGCTCCAACCTGTTTGCCACTTCTCAATGTGATTGCATTGGCGGTTTCAAATCCTCCTTTAGGATTAACAACGGTTGAACTAGGCAATCTGCCTTCTTCTCTGAATTGGCCCATGAATTCCGTTATTTGCCCCATTTGCTTTTCCAAATTGTCCACCCTTTTGTCTTGGATTTGCCTCTCTTTATTTTAAGTTTGTACTTCCTGCGTTAAAGTAGTAAGTAACTTAACAATTTGATCATTATCCAAAGACATACCTGAGTTTGTTGGGGCAGATTGCATTTGGGTTTGATTTGGTACAATGGCTTTGTATAAAAGCCTGGTGGTTGCTGCCTAAATCCTCCTTGTTGTTGGGGTTGTTGAGGCTCCCTCCACTTGAAATTTGGGTGATCCCTCCAACCCGGATTGTATGTGTTTGTATATGGATCATTGCGTGGCTGATTTTGGCTCCCAAATCCCATGGCATTGGCAGATTCCCACCCTCAATTCTCAATCAATTGAAGGCATTGATCGTTGTGATGTCCCTGCATAGAACACACTCCACATATGGCCGGACTTTGCACTTTGGTTCCATCAACAACCTGTGACAAAAGAAAAGTGAGATTAGCCATTTGAGATTGCAATTCTGAAATTGCACTTACCTCATTCACATGTTGTTGCCGTGGGGGGTCCCTTTGTCCAACACCTTCGTATTGTTGTGCATTCAAGGCTCGGTTTGCAATTAAGATTTTGGCAGCCACCGGGGTTTTGTCAACCAAGGCACCTCCCGCTGAAGCATCAAGCATTTGTCTCTCAATTGGAAGAAGTCCTTCATAGAAATATTGAATCAAAAGCTCTTCCTTCATTTGGTGTTGTGGGCAGGATGCAACTAGGGCCTTAAAACGCTCATAATATGCTGGAAAAGATTCTCCTTGGCTTTGTTCAATGCCACTAATTCTCTTCCTCAAAAGAATAACTCTCGAAGTTGGGAAGAATTTCTCTAAAAACGCTCTTTTCATGTTTTCCCAAGAAGTGACCGTTCCAGGTGCCAATTCGAATAACCAATCCTTAGCCTTTTCAAATAGAGAGAATGGAAAGGCTTTCATCTTCAGAATATTCCCATCTACGTTGATTGGTGTCATGCTTGAGCACACCACCTCAAATTCCTTCAAATGCTTGTTTGGATCTTCCATGGACAGCCCATGGTACTTAGGAATGTGATGCAACAAGCTTGACTTCAATTTAAACTCATCAGTCTTGCCCTCAGCTGCCCTAGGATATTGAATGCATAAGGGCACGGCATTGTCAAGTCCTGAGTCTGAAAGCTCTTTGATTGTACGATTGTCCACAGCCATGTTTTCCACTTCCTCTTCAAATTCAGATTCAATTTCAACTTCAGATTCAGAATTAGAACTTGAACTAAGGAGATCAGGTTCTGGGTGCTTCCTCTTCCTTCTCAAATCTCGCTCAAAATCGTCGTTAAAATCCAAGATATGTGCGTGAACGGGTTGAAAATTTTGAATCATACACTAGTACCTACAACAAAGAAAACAAAACAAAATCAGAAGACTAGACAACAAACCCAAACGAAAATAACAATCCAAGGGATTAGCAAAGTTGCTAATCCCCGGCAACGGCGCCAAAAATTTGATGCGAAATATATAAGCACACAAATTAAACCCTCTCTTTGACAGTTGTAGTATATGTATATAAGTAGGGATCGTTCTAGGCCGGGGATTATGAGGGATTGCTAAATCACTTGAAAACTGACTCAAAAACTTAAAACAAAGTTAAAACACTAAATTAGACTCAAAGAATGCAAAACTATACTTTAAAACACTAAAACAAACCAAAAGACTCAAAACAGCAAACAAACACTCAAAACTGCCTTAAAACCACTTTCTGGGCAGTTTTGAGCACTAAGGAAGAATTTGGACGAAAATATGTTATAACTGGACTCAAGACACTTAAAAACACAAACTAAATTGATTTCTAACTAATTTGACACTTCAAAATAAAGGGGGAATTGGTTTTGACGAATTTGAAAACAAACAAAAGCTTTGTAAAACAAAACAGATTGTAAAACGAAATTGGTTTAAATTAATGGATGGAAGGCTAGCTAAGGGGTTCTTCTCCACACATGTCACACTTGCATACAAAACGATTTCTAGTTGCTTTTCAATAAACCATGGATTCTCAACACCCCAGATTAACCGTGAATTGCACTAATTAACCCTCAGATTTTCCTAACGTTATTGAATTGGATGATTGCATACGACAACCCAAAGCATTCCCCACAAGTTCCCTACATGAATTGCATAATAGAGATACAAGCAAGAATCATTAAGTTCTATGAAAACCATAAGTATTGACGAGGCATTCGTTACTATGAATTGCATGAAACTTATGCCAAGAATTTACTTAACACAATTGAGATCATCAACCTTTACTACTTGTGAATATAATTCTGTAACGATTAGGTGAAACTTCCTTATATCCTAGCATTAGATTTATGCATGACAATTAAGCGTGCACTCTCAACCAACACAAACAAATCAGTTTAATTCAAATAGATAAGTAAATTGAATTCACAACTTATGAAACGCAATTAGAGGTAATCAAGTCATATAGCAAGCATAAACATGGTTTCGAATCCCCCCCTAGCCAGAGGGGGTTTAGTTCCTCATACTCACAGAACAAAGAGTATTGAATTTAAACATTGAAATCAAAGGAAAGGAAACACCTAAAACTTCCAGCAATTCAAACTTGAATGGCATGCACGTCCAAGGCTCATTCTCCTCCTCTTCGCTACGGCACAAGGTCTAGGGACAGATTTTGGGGGTTATGAATGGCGTAGAAGGCTGGGTTATTGGCTAGGATGGATGTATGGTGCGGCAGGTAGTGAATTAGGTCAGAAACTATGGAGAATGGTGAAGGAAGGGTGCGGCAGAGAGTGGTGGATGATTTCTGGCGTGAATGATGTATATGGAGGGTGGTGTGCTGCGGCAAGGCTTGGAAATATGTATATATAGCATGGCAAACCCTAGGGGAATCAGTTTAGGACTTGGACTCAGCATAAGCAAGGGATTAGGACCCTAGGTGCGGCAGAATATGTAGGAAAAAGGATTATGGCCCAATTGATTTCTGAGAAGGATTTGTAGAACCTAAATCCACAAGAAAATAGGCTAACAAATCGGAATCTGAGAGGGAAAGGGATAGGGATGCACGGCATGGCTTGGATAAGGCAGGGAATTGAGTGCAAGGCAAGGCAAAGGCCTTCTAGAAAGGAGGGAGGCGCCAGATTTTTAGGCTTCTAGAAAGAATGTGTTTCTGGGCAGATTTTGGGGTTTCTAAAAGAGTTTGGGGCGCCACTTTTGTAGGACAAGGGATAGGACTTCTAGAAATCAGGTTTTAAGTCCCCTAAACTGAAGAAAACAGGTTAGGATAAGATTAGGATAAGATTGGATAAGGATTGGATAAGATAAGATAAGATAAGGTTATTTTGGATAATGTTTTTGATAATTCTCCTTCTTTTGAGCTGATTCCTTATCTTCTTTATCTTTGACTTCTTTCTTCCATCTTCTTAGCTGATTTCAAGCCTTTATATCTTCAATTTCGTCCATCAACTTGCCTCCATGCTTGCACTACCCAATCTTGGCCCAAAAATGCTCTAGAATGCTCCAAATTGCTCCTTTTTGCCATCTTGACACTTTGAACCTACAAACACACGAAAATAGCTTAAAATACAAAATTAACTAAGAACTAACAACGTAAATGCATGAAAACAAGCTAACTAAGTCGCATAAATATGCTCCTATCACAAGCTAACTAAGGTGCATAACTACGCCCCTATCATGCCTCTCAGTTTTCCTTGGCTCCCATAAACAATCAGCATATTCCATTTTTCTGAAAGAGAAGTGGAGTTTTCCTTTGCTCCTATCACATCCATTCTTTTGATTTCCCCTCCCACTTTTTTTCTCCAAATCTATAAAATATAATTCAACACCCATAAATGATATCTTAGGTCCGATTTTCGTCAAATACGAAGTTGAACCATATTATTATGATTACCGTTTGTTAAAAAGAAAAAAAAAATCCAACACTTGTAACATAAGTGATTGATAACATTTATTTATATTCGTAATATCATCAATACGAGTCTTTTCTTTTTAGTACCTCCAAAAAACAAAAAAAAAAACTGAAACTGATTTATTAATGAAAATTTTACGCAGGTCTAAAACTAGTAAATGCATTATTTACTTGGAAACAACGGCAATGTGTGTGACAGCCCGTCCCGGGGAATTGTTTTTTAAGATGTGAAATGATGGAATTACCCTTGGAAATTAAATGTGTGGTGAGTGTTATGTATTTAAATTGGACAAGTTTAATTCTCCTAAGTTAGTTACCTTGTTTTGTTTGGTTGGTAACCAAACTAAGACCACATTCATTCCTTTTCCCCATTCTCTCTTTTCTTTCCCGTACACACTCTCTCTCAGACACTCTCTCTCTCTCCTTCTCGGTTTTGTACGGGCAAACACCCAAAACCCGTCAAAAACTCACAGATCGTGGTCAAAGAGGACACAATTGTATTCCTAAGGTGGATACGAATCGATTGGTACAAGTTTCAGGTAAGAAAGCTTTCGAAAACCCGTAGAACCATAACCCGATTTTGTCACTATTCATGCTCACGTAAAACCTTGTGTTTTTGGAGATTTTAAGCTCATATGGAGCTTAAGGAAGCCCTAAGGAAGCTCGGAGTGGTTCGTTGGAAGGTTTTGGACGTCAGAGGACTGAGATCGAAGCATTTCAAAGTTTGCCGAATTATCCAGCTTCCTCAGGTAAAATCTAGTGGATTCTAAGCTTTGAAACTTGTATGGTTGTGTTCTACATGCTCGTAGCTTCATTTTGGTACCAATTTTATGAAAAATGGTTGAAAAATGAGTGAGAAACCATGTATAGAAGTTTACCCAGAAACCGACAAACAGTCACCGGCGACTCGTCGGAGAAGACAGAGCTTATTCTGTTAAAGTTGATAGAATATGCTAACGCCGTTAGTTAAGTTTAACAGCTACCATTGGGATTTGACGGAATATTCATGGAATATTCCTGACGGCATTAACTGATGCCGTCAGTGTGACTGCCACGTGGCCGCGCGTGGGGGCGCGTAGGTCCGTGCACTCGTCGGCGCGTGAGGGCGCGTGGGAAGGTGAAAAATTATTTTAAAAATATGGGGATGATCCTGAGATTGTGTAGATCACTGTGGTAAATTTATATACCCAAATTGAGCAAAGTATGAGAAGTTATTAGCTAGAATTGTGTATGTGCTTAAAATAACGTTGTTATAGTTATTTCTTATATAGGCGAGACCTATCCGGAGGACGAACGTAGCCAGGCTAGACGTGGGGGTTACGACCCGACTACATACCAGTAAGTGGGCAGTTATTTTCAGTATATATATATATATATATATATACACACACTTGATGTTTTTCCCAGAAAACGTATTTAATGGAATGTGATTTAAATGTCATGTTATGCCTGCATTTTTAGCATATACATTATCATAATTATGCATATTGTTGCATGGTGTTGCGGAGGCCCAGGTAAGCCACAAGTGAGTATATTATGCTGGTAAAGAGTATGAGATGGTTAGTGAAGTTGTGATGCATATTGAGCTCATTAATCTGCACCCCGGTGTTAGTGTTCCCGCCCAGAGTTAGGGGCATAGCTTCACATGAACGTTCATCTCCTGCACCACATGCTCACCTTGGATCCAAGATAGGTGCATAGCCTGTCGTATAGACCACTTTCAGTGGGTTTAACTTGTAGGCAACCCGCGATTAGCGCATAGCCTTCATGTGATTGTAGCACTTGAGCGTATTCATTATACACCTAACCTGTCGGTCAGACCACGTGAGGTGGTACCAACTTGTGTGCAGATATATATAAATATGTTGAGATATGAGATTGAGATATGATTGAATTGAGCTTTAGTTTCTGCCGTATAGATCACGTCAGGTGACTTCAGCTATCAGATGATTTATATTGAATAGCATCACCTGGCTTATTATTTATTATATTGTGATATTGGGCATAGCATATACATGGCATACATACAAAATGAATCTTGATATACTAAGCATGATTTGACTTATATTTACGTATTCTATTTTCTGGGAAAGTTATACTTGTTTTACGGTGAGAGGTTAGTATATTCAAAGGAAAATAAAGTTTTTGTATAAGCGTTGTTTTACTGACCCACTCAGCTTGTTTTGCACCCCTTCAGGTATTAGGTAGCTTTTGTGGTGGCTCACGAGGATCCTGGTGGAAGTTCTGACAGTACATCATCCATGTAGGAATATTGGATACTGTTTAATTTAATAATTTCTATGCTTGACTGCACTTAGACATAATTATGCTCTGAAGGTGTAGTAACACTTATTTCCTTTCTAGCCATTCTGGATGTTTGGGTTTTTATTCATTCGAAATTTCTTTATCTTAACGCTTCATCTTCATGCATATGGCTTGTGTCGCGCTTACGTGACAGCCAGCATGCCTCAATCTCGATCGAGGTGTGTCAGTTTGGTATCAGAGCCTAGGTTGCAATCCTGCATATTTCATGAACTTCCCTAATTAATTTTGATGTCTTCTGTCTGAACTATGCCGCCTCGTAGAGAGCCATGTCGTGCGGTTGAGCCTAATTTTCCTGATATTTCTCAGTTGGGGGAAGCTATTGCTAATGCCCTTCAGTCTGTAATTCGCCCTGCTCAGAGAAGTCCTCTGGAGTCCGTGTATAATTTGAAGTTGCCTCAGTTTATAGGTAATGAGGGACCTGAAGGGGCAGAAAAGTGGTTACAAAAGGTTGAGAAGAGGTTCCTGGTTATGCACAGTCAAGGAAACCTACCCGAAGATAGGTGGGTTGAGATTACTACTTGGTTTTTAGGTCCAGAATCTGCATCTTGGTGGGGCCAGAAGACTTATGGTCGACCGCTTGCGGAGATTGCTGATTGGCAGAATTTTAAATGGGCATTTTATAAGAGATTCATTCCTCCAGCATATCTAGATCAGAAGAAGCAAGAGTTTACTAATCTGAAGCAGGGAAAGTTGTCTGCTAATGAGCATTATAGAAAGTTCACAGACTTGTCCTGTTATGATCTAGAAGTTGCTGCCAATCCAATTGAGATGCTTCGTCGTTTTAAACTTGGTACTAAGAAGAATGGGTGATCTATGGCTACTATAGCAACTTGTGACACTTATCAGGAGTTCTATGAGATTCTGTTGAGAGTGGAAGATTTAGAAAATTTGCCTAGTGATAGTGAAGAGGAATAAGGTAATCAGAGGACAGATGATAAGGGTAAAGGCCAGTATTTTCAAGGACCTCGCAAGACCCAAAGTTTTAAAAGAAGTGGTACGAGCTCGAGTTCTTCTAGTAGAGGTTTTAGTGCCACGGGCCCGAGGCGAGGAGGTAGATTTTCTGGAGGCCCTAGATTCCAGAAGCTGAGAGATTCGGGTGGTGCTAGTACTCCTTTGTGCCGAAGATGTAATAATCGACATTTTGGAGAATGTCGTCAAGGTAACAGTAGATGTTATACCTATGGACAGATGGGGCATTTGGCTAAGTATTGTCCACAAAATCAGCAAAGGCCTCAGCAGCCACAGTAGCCTCTTATGCCACTACCAGAACAGACTCAGCGGTTTTCAAGACCAAGTGGTTATGCTCAGACAGGTTGTGGTGGTGCTTACCACTATTAGGGAGATCCTGTTCCTTGTGCCCCAGGACAGTATCAGTACCCCCAGGATCCTTATCAGCCAGGTGGCTATGGTCAGCACTCAGGAAGATATGAACCTTATCAACATGGTGATTATAACTAGTACTCAGCTGGCGGGTCACAATGGCATTCTGGAGGACAGCCACACCAGATTGATGTTGCTACCAGCAGTGCAGGATCATCTAGGCAGCACAGCCAGGCAAGTCAATGACGCAGTGCCCAGGGCCAAGATGTTCATGCTAGCAGAGGTAGAGGAAGAAGGCAGCCAGCTCAGGGACGTGTCAACAACATCTCACTTCAGGATGCTCAGAACAATCCTGATTTGATTATGGGTACGTTGAATGTTCTTCGTCATTATGCTAAAGTGTTGATTGATTGTGGTGCTACGCATTCTGTAATTTCTTATACATTTGCTCAGTTGACTCAACCTCAGTCTACACCCCTTGGATATGAGTTAGAATTTGCAATGCCTAGAGGGGAGAAGTGTTATGTGGATAATGTTTATCCTGGATGTCATGTTGTAGTGGAGGATGTGTTTATGCCAGCTAATCTTACTCCATTAGACATTGTAGATTTTGATGTGATTTTGGGCACAGATTGGTTGCATTATAATCGTGCCAAAATTGATTGTTATGGGAAAACAGTGACTTTCCATCATCCTGGATTGCCTGAAGTTAAGTTTGTAGGGGAAAGTAGTGGAGTAAGACATGGTGTTATTTCAGCTGTGAAAGCCAAGAGATTGCTAAATAAAGGTTGTCAAGGTTACTTGGCTCATGTGGTATTAAATGGTGATAATCCTTTGAGTGTGGAGAACGTTCGAGTAGTCAAACATTTCTCTGACGTTTTCCTTGAGGTTTACCTGGATTGCTACCAGATCGTGATGCGGAGTTTACCATTAACTTACTTCCAGGTACAGATCCTATTTCTTTAGCTCCTTATCGAATGGCTCCTGCGGAGTTAAGAGAATTAAAGATTCAGTTGCAAGAATTGGTGGATAAAGGATTTATTCGACCTAGTACATCGCCATGGGGAGCTCCAGTCTTGTTTGTCCGAAAGAAAGACGGAACTTTGAGGTTGTGTATTGATTATCGGCAATTGAATAGGGTAATGATTAAAAACCGTTATCCATTGTCGCGTATAGACGACCTATTTGATCAACTTAAAGGTGCTTGTGTGTTCTCCAAAATTGATTTGAGGTCAGGCTACTATCAGCTAAAGATCAGGAGTGATGACATCCACAAGACGGCTTTTAGAACTCATTATGGTCATTACGAGTTTTGTGTGATGCCATTTGGATTGACGAATGCACCAGCAGCTTTTATGGGCTTGATGAATAAGGTATTTCAGCAATACTTGGATAGATTTGTCATTGTCTTTATTGATGACATTATGGTGTGTTCTAAGTCGAAAGCAGATCATACTCGACATCTCACTCTAGTACAAAAGAGATTGATGGAGCATCGGTTGTATGCTAAGTTTAGTAAATGCCAATTCTGGTTAGATCAAGCGGCATTCTTGGGTCATGTTATTTCAGCTCAGGGTATTCAGGTTGACCCTCAGAAGATAGCAGCTGTGGAGAATTGGGAACAACCACGAACCGTTACCGAGGTACGGAGTTTCCTTGGTTTAGCGAGTTATTATCGACGCTTTGTTAAGGATTTCTCAGTTATATCTTCACCATTTACAAGATTGACTAAAAAGGAAGTTAAGTTTGAGTGGGATGGCAATTGTGAACAAAGTTTCCAACAGTTGAAGTATTATCTCACTCATGCTTCTGTTTTAGCACTTCCTGATGATAGTGGGAACTTCGAGATTTATAGCGATGCTCTTTGAATGGCTTGGGATATGTTTTGATGCAGCATGGTAAGGTGATTGCTTACGCTTCGCGTCAGTTAAAGCCTCACGAGATAAATTACCCTACACATGATTTGGAGTTAGCAGCCATTATTTTCGCTTTGAAGATTTGGAGACACTATCTCTGTGGTGAGGAGTGTAGGATTTTCACAGATCACAAGAGTCTCCAATACCTGTTCACGTAGAAAGATTTGAATCTTCGTTAGCGGAGATGGATTGAGTTACTAAGTGACTACGATTGCACGATTGAGTATCACCCTGGACGTGGTAATGTAGTGGCTGATGCTTTGAGTAGAAAATCACAAGGTCGGGTTAATGCTTTGTATGCTTCTCGTGTTCCTCTTCTTGTAGATTTGAGGTCCACTGGAGTGAAATTGGGGCTAGAAGAACGAGAAGAAGCTGTAGCGGAGTGAGAGGAAGCCTTGCTTGTTAGTTTCCAAGTTAGGCCTATTCTGATTAACCGTATACTCGAGACTCGGATGAATAACGAAGAGATTCAAGAGAGTTAATTCATTTGAGAAATCAAGGGAAAAAGAAAGATCTCAGAGTTAGAGAGACGGATGGCATGCTTATGCAAGAGAATAAGATGTACTTGCCAAATAATGAGGAATTCAAGAAGGCAATTCTTGATGAGGCATATATTTCAGCTTATGCGATGCATCCAGGAGGAACTAAAATGTATTATACCATTAGGCCATTTTATTATTGGCCAGGTATGAAAAGGGAAATTGCAGAGTATGTAAGTAGGTGTATTGTGTGCTAGCAGGTTAAAGCCAAAAGAAAGAAGCCGTTTGGTTTATCACAGTCACTTCCCGTTCCACAGTGAAAATGGGAAAATATTACTATGGATTTTGTGTACAAGCTACCCCATACACAAAACGGCTATGATGGAATCTGGGTGATTGTTGATCGACTTAGTAAGTCAGCGCATTTCATTCATGTGAGGGAAAAGTATTCTTTGAACAAGTTAGCCGAGTTGTTCATCACGAAGATTGTGAAGTATCATGGAGTTCCTGTGAGTATTATTTCAGATCGAGATCCAAGATTTACTTCTAAGTTTTGGATAGCATTCCAGGAAGCTTTGGGTTCGAGATTACTATACAGCACGGCATATCATCCTCAGACAGACGGACAATCAAAGAGGACGATTCAGACTTTGGAAGATATGCTAAGATCTTCGGTGTTGCAGTTTGGCGACACTTGGCATAAGCAGTTGGATTTGATGGAATTCGCCTATAACAACAGTTTTCACTCAAGTATTAGTATGGCGCCATTCGAGGCATTATATGGCAAGGCATGTCAGACTCCGTTATATTGGTCAGAAGTTGGCGAACAAGTTTTAGTGGGCCATGAGTTAGTAGAGGAAACTACTCAGAACATTCAGGTTATTAAATCTAATATGAAAACGGCCCAAGATCCCCAAAAGAGTTTAGCAGACAGACATGCCACTGATCGAGTGTACAAGGTTGGTGATTGGGTATTTCTGAAGTTATCGCCGTGGCGAGGTGTAGTACGATTCAGGAAGAAAGGCAAGCTAAGTCCTAGATTCATCGGACCTTATCAGATCACCGAGCGAGTCGGTGAAGTTGCTTATAGACTTGAGTTGCCGTCAGAGATGTCTAAGGTACATAATGTGTTTCATGTCTCGATGCTTCGACATTATGTTGCAGATCCTTCACATGTGATACCTTATCAACCTTTGGAGATCAGTTCAGATTTGACTTATGATGAGGAGCCAGTGACTATACTGGATTGGAAAGAAAAGGTTTTGAGGAATACAACAGTGCAGTTGGTTAAAGTTTTGTGGAGGAATCATTCAGTGGAAGAAGCGACGTGGGAGACAGAGGATCGGATGAGAGAGATGTACCCAAGATTGTTTTATGAGTACTAGTGGATGGTTTTGGTTATGTAAATTTCGGAGACGAAATTTTTATAAGGTAGGTAGATTGTGACAGCCCGTCCCGGGGAATTGTTTTTGAAGATGTGAAATGACGAAATTACCCTTGGAAATTAAATGTGTGGTGAGTGTTATGTATTTAAATTGGACAAGTTTAATTCTCCTAAGTATTCTCCTAAGTTAGTTACCTTGTTTTGTTTGGTTGGTAACCAAACTAAGACCACATTCATTCCTTTTCCCCATTCGCTCTTTTCTCTCCCATACACACTCTCTCTCTCTCCTTCTCGGTTTTGTACGGACAAACACCCAAAACCCGTCAAAAACTCACAAATCATGGTCAAAAAGGACACAATTGTATTCCTAAGGTGGATACGATTCGATTGGTACAAGTTTCAGGTAAGAAAGCTTTCGAAAACCCGTAAAATCATAACCCCCGATTTATCACTATTCATGCTCATGTAAAACCTTGTGTTTTTGGAGATTTTAAGCTCATAGGGAGCTTAAGGAGGCCCTAAGGAAGCTCGGAGTGGTTCGTTGGAAGGTTTTGGACGTCGGAGGACTGAGATCGAAGCATTTCAAAGTTTACCGAATTATCGAGCTTCCTCATGTAAACTCTAGTGGATTCTAAGCTTTGAAACTTGTATGGTTGTGTTCTACATGCTCGTAGCTTCATTTTGGTACCAATTTTATGAAAAATGGTTGAAAAATAAGTGAGAAACCATGTTTGGAAGTTTACCCAAAAACCGAGGAACAGTCACCGGCGACCGGCGACTCGCCGGAGAAGACAGAGCATATTCTGTTAAAGTTGACGGAATATGCTAACGCCGTTAGTTAAGTTTAACAGCTACCGTTAGGATTTGACAGAATATTCCCAGTATATTCCTGACGGCGTTAACTGACGCCGTCAGTGTGACTGTCAAGTGGCCACGCGTGGAGGTGCGTAGGTCCGTGCACTCGTCGGCGCGTGAGGCACGCCGTCAGTGTGACTGTCAAGTGGCCGCGCGTGGGGTCGCGTAGGTCCGTGCACTCGTTGGCGCGTGAGGGCGCGTAGGAAGGTGAAAAATTATTTTAAAAATATGGGGATGATCTTGAGATTGTGTAGATCACTGTGGTATATTTATATACCCAAATTGAGCAAAGTATGAGAAGTTATTAGCTAGAATTGTGTTTGTGCTTAAAATAACGTTGTTATAATTATTTCTCATATAGGCGAGACCTATCCGGAGGACGAGCGTAGCCAGGCTAGACGTGGGGGTTACGACCCGACTACATACCAGTGAGTGGGCAGTTATTTTCAGTATATATATATACTTGACGTTTTTCCCAGAAAACGTATTTAATGGAATGTGATTTAAATGTTATGTTATGCCTGCATTTTTAGCATATACATTGTCATAATTATGCATATTGTTGCATGGTGCTGCGGAGGCCCAAGTAAGCCACATGTGAGTATATTATGCTGGTAAAGAGTATGAGATGGTTAGTGATGTTGTGATGCATATTGAGCTCATTAATCTTTACCCCGGTGTTAGTGCTCCCGCCCAGAGTTAGGGACATAGCTTTACATGATCGTCCACCTCCCGCACCACACGCTCACCTTGGATCCAAGATAGGTGCATAAGCCTGTCGTATTGACCACTTTCAGTGGGTTCGACTTGTAGGTGACCCACGATTAGCGCATAGCCTTCATTTGATTATAGCACTTGAGCGTATTCATTTTACACCTAGCGTGTCGGTCAGACCATGTGAGGTGGTACCGACTTGTGTGCAAATATGTATAAATATGTTGAGATATGAGATTGAGATATTATTGAATTGAGCTCTAGTTTCTGCTGTATAGATCACGTCAGGTGACTTCGGCTATCAGATGATTTATATTGAATAGCATCACCTGGCTTATTATTTATTATATTGTGATATTGGGCATAGCATATACATGGCATACATACAAAATGAATCTTGATATACTGAGCATGATTTGACTTATATTTACGTATTCTATTTTCTGGGAAAGTTATACTTGTTTTACGGCGAGGGGTTAGTATATTCAAAGGAAAATAAAGTTTTTGTATAAGCGTTGTTTTAATGACCCACTCAGCTTGTTTTGCGCCCTTCCAGGTATTAGGTAGCTTTTGTGGTGGCTCATGAGGATCTTGGTGGAAGTTCTGACAGTACATCATCCATGTAGGAATATTGGATACTGTTTAATTTAATAATTTATATGTTTAACTGCACTTAGACTTAATTATGCTCTGAAGGTGTAGTAACACTTATTTCCTTTGTAGCCATTCTAGATGTTTGGGTTTTTATTCATTTGAAATTTCCTTATCTCAACGCTTTCGCTTCGTGCATATGGCTTGTGTCATGCTCACGTGACGGCCAGCATGCCTCGATCTCGATCGAGGTGTGTCAATGTGACTCGTACTTGGCTCATCAGATGTGATGTCAAGGCAGATTACGCACGCATTTAATCACTTTTTAAGCCCTACTAATAATTAATTAATGCATAGCATAATATACTACATACGATATTAACCAGCAATAAAGACCGACAACCAACCAAATTTAGGAACTCTGTTTTCTTTATCAAAATAAAGAAATTCCACAGTTCTAACAAAAGACCTGAAATGTATCTCCACTTCAAAAAACAAGATAAGCCGAGAGAGAGAGTCCGAAATTCGTCTCCCTCGGCTTCTTCTATCCCCATCGGAAAAATTACAGTAAAAGTCTCCTTCCCCTAAACCTATAACCCCTCTCTCTCCTCACTGCTTCCAACTGTGGTCGATGAAAATAAAATAAAGCTACTCTTTTAAAGCTCGTCATGCGACTCATCATCCTCCTCCGAGGCTCCGGCACCACCTGGGGCACCTCCTGACCTCTGGTATACGGCTGAGATGATGGGGTTGCACACGGCTTCAACCTCCTTGAGCTTCTCGTCGTAGTCTTCCTTCTCGGCGGTCTGGTTGTCGTCCAACCATTCGAGGGCTTCCTTTGTGGCGGTTTCAATCTTTTCCTTCTCATCGGACTCCAGCTTGTCAGCAAGCTTGTCTTTGTCGTTGATCTGGTTCTTCATGTTGTAGACGTAGGTCTCCAGGCTGTTGCGAGCATCGATCCTCTCCTTCACCTTCTTGTCTTCCTCGGCAAACTCCTCTGCCTCCTTAACCATGCGCTCAATCTCCTCCTGGCTGAGACGACCCTTGTCGTTTGTGATGGTGATCTTTTCAGCTTTACCCGTGCCCTTGTCTTCTGCCCTCACGTTAAGGATACCGTTAGCATCAACTTCGAATGTGACTTCGATTTGAGGAGTTCCCCTGTTCAGTAAAGAAGAATGAAATACTGTTAGAATCCTTGGAAACAAATGGGTTGCAAATCATAAGGGAAGATTAAATGCCAGCATATACAGACCTTGGAGCTGGAGGAATTCCGGTAAGATCAAATTTACCGAGGTTTCTGCAATCTTTTGTGAGACTCCTTTCACCCTCGAAGACCTGAGAAATTAAATAGAATCCATTAAGAAAACAATATGCATTTGTACGAAGACTTAACTAAACTAAGCATTTTATCGTCATCAAATCGACGAAGAACAATACCTGAATGGAGACAGTTGTCTGCTGATCCTGGTAAGTGGTGAAAACCTGGGATTTCTTGGTTGGAATAACGGTGTTTCTTGGGATAAGCTTGGTCATCACTCCTCCAACAGTTTCAATACCGAGGGTGAGAGGAGCGACATCAAGGAGAAGGATATCTGAATACCATAGTCAACATTTGTCAGTAGTTGCTACAGCAGTTCAGCTAATAACCGCTTTATCAAATATATCAAAATTATCTGCGCAAGAAGAGATGAGTATTACCTTTGGTTTCTTCACCACCCTCTCCACTCAAGATGCTTCCTTGTACAGCGGCACCATAAGCAACAGCCTCATCAGGGTTCACACCCTTGTTTGGCTCCTTGCCATCGAAGTAGTCCTTAAGAAGCTGTTGGACCTTGGGAATCCTGGTACTTCCACCAACAAGCACAATCTCGTCGATCTGTCGCTTCTCCAAGCCAGCATCATCCATAGCTTTCTTCACAGGTCCCATGGTCTTTCTGAACAAGTCGTTGTTCAACTCTTCGAATCTAGCTCTGGTGAGGGGTTCAGAGAAGTCCACTCCATCGAAAAGGGATTCAATCTCCACACGGACCTGGTGCTGGCTACTGAGTGCTCTCTTGGCACGCTCGGCTTCCCTCCTGAGTTTTCCAAGGGCTCTGTTGTCCTTGCTGATGTCCTTTCCGTGCTTCTTCTTAATCAACTTGATGAAGTACTCCATGATCCTCTGGTCAAAGTCCTCACCTGCGGAAAAGCACACAGACGTCAGCAACATACCACAATGACAATTTATGAGCAAGTAGTTAAACAAGAGAAGCCTTCTCACCTCCCAAATGGGTGTCTCCATTTGTGGAAAGAACCTCAAAAACACCATTATCAATTGTCAAAATACTGACATCGAAAGTTCCACCACCAAGGTCAAACACAAGGATGTTCTTTTCGCCACCCTTCTTGTCCAAACCATATGCGATGGCGGCTGCGGTTGGTTCATTGATAATCCTAGCAACATTCAGCCCAGCAATCACACCGGCATCCTTGGTTGCCTGTCTTTGCGCATCATTGAAGTATGCTGCGTTTTGAAAAGGAAAACAATGTCAGGTTTATGACCAATACAATCATATATACTTGGAAAGATATTAGGTTATATAAGCTTTACTCACCAGGAACAGTAACGACGGCATCCTTGATTTTCTTCCCAAGGAATGCTTCAGCCGTTTCCTTCATCTTAGTCAAAATCATGGCGCTGACCTCTTCGGGGCTGAAAACCTTGGTCTCACCATCCTTGATCCTCACTTGGATATAAGGCTTTCCATCTCTATTAACAATCTTGTAAGGAACAAGCTTCATGTCCTTCTGAACCTCTTTGTCTTCAAACCTGCCAAAGAATAAGCACCAGTCAGTATTAACTTCCAGCCAGCTTAAATGATTTTAAATCATCAACATACAAAGAAAACACATACTTTCTTCCGATAAGTCTCTTGACATCAAAGACGGTCCTTTCAGGGTTCACAGCTGCCTGGTTCTTAGCAGCCTCACCGATCAGTCTCTCACTGTCGCTGAAAGCCACCCATGATGGGGTGATACGGTTACCCTGGTCATTGGCTATAATTTCCACATGACCATTCTTGTAAACACCAACACAGGAATAAGTGGTCCCAAGATCAATTCCAATGACAGTTCCCAACTTGGTCGCTTCTTCTTTAGCGATGGAAAATGCAAAAAGGCACCCTGTAATGCAAATTTTTCCATGTTAGTATATATAAAGCACATATGGTAAATGATAATAAAGTATCGCTTTCAAACAACAAATTATTGTGTAGTAACTCGTCACGTGGTATAATCAATCCATGCACGTGAATTGGTTATTAATCACAAAACCTCATGTATAAACCCGCTCCTCCAAAATTATAACACGTGGATTAGTTATATCACGTGACAATGTTCCACTACCATATATTTCCTTTCAAACAAGGCATTGGGCCATTGGCACGTCACGCATCACGCAATTAGCAAATGACACAACAATTAACAGAAACTAGCAGCAAGCTGTGCAGAGATTATTATCATATCATTTATTAAGCCTACTTTCTTAGCAACACAACCAACACTGTTTATGACATTGCCCATAAGAAATGGTACCACAACGGTTGCAAGATCGAAATCTCCTCGACGTTTGGAAACTTCCATTTCTTAACAAAATTCATCAAACTATCAGCTACTAAACCCTAATATCTGCTAGCAATACTAAACATTCTGATTCTTCTTATCTTACGTTTCAATTTCACCTGACGTATACGAAATCAAGCAAATAAATTTCATACACACACACATACAAAAACGATATATTTACACAACCACACATATCAATCTAATCACTTACAGATCTCAATCATTACACAATTAAATCAATAACAAACAATTTTATAACTTTCTCAAACCATCTAGATCTACTCCGACACCTCAACGTAATCATGAATAAACCTATCATCCACCATTTCTTACACACACCAAAATTCAACATCCACTAACAAAAATCCACAAAAAATTTAAGCTCAATCCATAAATCTCATCGTTTCCGAGCTCAAAAACATCAAATCACAACCAGATCCGCCGCATTATCCCGAACAAAAACAAAAATCTACAAAACCTCAAACAAAATATGAAAAAAACCAGATCCAGTACTCAGAAACCGAAACACTTACCGAATGTGACGATCGCGAGCACGATCAGAGATCCGCGAGCTCTCCAAGAGCCAGCCATGGCGTCTGTGCAACTACGAAAGCTCTGTGCGTTTTCTCTCTGCGTCGGAGATGGAAGTGCAAAGAGGGATGGCTTCTGGTGGCCTCTCAGGCGATTTTGGAGGAGTCCTTGGTGTTTCTGAGTCTTAAACAGCGCGTGGGACTCGAGCTTTTATAGAGGGAGATAAACGTATGCTGTCCGCATCTGCGACTCCCTGTGTAACCGGATGATGGCAATTCGTGGAAACATGTCATTTCTGATGACGTGGGCCAATCAGATTGCGAGGCCTCGGAGCTTGGCCAATCATATTCGACTCTCATGTGTGATCGTCTGGTCCGTTGGATCTCGTGAAAGGGTTTACGTGTATGGTGAAGAGCGAGAAGTGCCTGTAGCTTAAGAAACAAGTATCGCTTTAGGCTATATGAAACGCACCGTATAAAGGATATTGATTGCTCTTCTTACAAATTTATTGAAAAGTTCTAGGTTTTCTTTATAGAACTTAGTTATATTTAATCTCATGTTTGGAATATGTGTTCTTATACTATAGTAGACCTTGTGCATTAAATTTAAATGTCATTTTGCAATAACGGGACTAATCAGCTTTTAAGATCGATTCATTTACTTGGTAAAAGCAACGTTTACGTTTGATTTAATTTGATGAATCATTTTGTTTAAATGTTGAAGGGTGAATGTTATTATTAAAGATACTTAGAACTTTCACACATGCTTTGCATGTGAATTTTTCTTTTTCATTTATAGATCAAAATTGGAACCAACATATAAACAGTAACAATGTGTGAAAAAGAAAGACTAGATTCTTAAAATCTTTGTAACAATTTGATGTTCTAAAAAGTATGAAAAAGTTTTATTTTTCTTTAAAAAAATTTGTATGTGCATTTTTAGAAGGTCAAGGCTCCAATATATTTGTACGCTCAGAGCGAATAAAAAAATAAAGGGTAAAGTACAAAAAACTACCTTAATTATTAGTATCACGACACTTTCATACCTCATCTTTTAAAATTGACAATGTCATACCTCATCTTACGAATTTGTGCCAATGTTATACCTTCCGTTAGCTTGGAGTAAATTTTTCAGTTAAATGCTGACGTGGCTTGATTCGGAGCCCATTTTCTATTAAAAACTAAAAAAAATTATTTAATATTTTTTCAAACATTAAAATAACAAAAAAATTTAAAAAAAAAAAACAACATTCAGTTCCCCTTCCACCCCCCTCTCTCTCTCTTCTTCCCATCTTCATCTTCTTCACCATTCCTGCAACCCAAAAAAAAAATCACAGAGAAGAAGAAAAAAAAAAAAAAAAAAAACCAATTTGTCTTCCCCCCTCCCCAAACCCTCTTCTCCCCGCACCCACTATCCACACCCAACCTCCCCACCTGGGGGACAGACGAACTGGGTTTCTTTTTCTTTTTTTTCTCCTTCTTTGTCTTCTTCTTCTCTTCTTCTTCTTCTTCTTCGAGTTGGTTTTGTGGTGAGGGGGGGTGAACTAGGTTGGGTTGGTTTTTTTTTTTTTTTTCCTTCTTCTTCTTCCTCATTCTTCTTCTTTCTGGGTTGCAGGAAGATGGGGAGGGGGAGGGACGAACAGAGGTTTTTTTCTTCTTCTTCTTCTTCTTTCTGGGTTGCAGAGACGAACAGAGGTTTTTTTTTTCTTCTTCTTCTTCTTCTTCCTCCTCCTTCTTTCTGGGTTGCATGAAGATGGGGAGGGGAGGGACGAACAAAGGTTTTTTTTTTTAAAAAAAAATATTATTTTTATTTACTTTTCTTTATTATTTTAATATTTAAAAAATATTAAATTTTTTTTTTAGTTTTTAATAATATTTTAATAGAATGTGGGCACCGAATCAAGCCACGTCAGCATTTAACTGAAAAGTAAACGGCCAAGTAACGGATGGTATAACATTGGACCAAATTCTAAAGATGAGGTATGAAATTGTCAATTTTAAAATATGAGGTATGAAAGTGTCGTGACACCAATAGTTGAGGTAGTTTTTTGTACTTTACCCAAAAATAAATTGTACATAGAGCGAGTGTAGGCTATAATTGGCATGTTGCATGTGCATGAATGACTTGTGTGTTAAATTTTACGTGAATTGCATGACAGATTGGAGAAATTTTTAGTGTACTTGAAACATATGTCAGTATATCTCGTGTCATGATAAAAGTGAAGGGACACTTAAAAAATAAAAATAAAAACTCTTATCCGCTTGTATTATGATAGGTGGTGTACTGACTCATGTTATGACAACACTGAAAAACCTCTGAACAGATTGCTCATGTTACGACTCGTACTGTATTTTAATTTCGAAGTGGTTGACCTTCGGCTCGTGATACCCAACTACACAAACACGTGTGCGCAAGCATTCGTTCACCAAAGTTATGGACAATTTTGTTATCTTATTTTATTTATATTTGGGTTTTGGGCCCACTGGACCCACGAGAAATTTTTCAGAGTTCCAGGCACAAATGCCAGCTGGTGTTCCGGACCTATCAAAATTAGACAGCTGGATCTCTTTTTCTTTTGTTATTAAAAAACTCTTAAAAGCTGAAACCATCAGGCCCAGGAGAAATAATAAAATGGTATTGTAGTACCACGTGATAATGCCACATAGTGGTACTTACTAATCAAATCAAAACATGTGGAATTGTGAGATATGAATTATAATAATGCATTTAAATCTTCACCACCTCCACTTCGTCTGGTTTCTTCTCTCTCCTCCCATAACACAATTCATTGAAGCATAGCTCCAGACCTTCATTGAAGAAAAGCTCCAGACCTTCAAGGTTGCTGCAAATCTACAACTTTCAATCCTTGCACTAATTTTCAATTGCAAAAAAAGTAAAAAAATAAAAAAAAATCTGAAAACTGATTCGATTTTCCAACCTTCAAGATTGTCACAAATTCTAATATACATATTTCCATCATTTCACTAATTTTCAACTGCAAAAAATCTGAAAACTGTTTCAATTTTCATCTTTTAATTTCTTGCTTTCATTGTTTCGTGTTCCTCTTTCTAAACAGTCGCCGAGGGGAGCCGAGAAGAGTTTGGCGAAAGTGAGCGAAAGTTGAGGAAAAAAAGAAGTTTTAGTCCTCACTGTCAGATTAAGTGGCAAGGTTCTAAAAGTCGCTAGGCGCTAGGTGTTAGTCGGGCGGCGGGCTGGGGCCTAGTGCCTAGGCGACTAGGCGGGGCCTAGACGGGCGCCTAGGGGGACTAGGCGGATTTAAGGAAATCAATCATATTTCGTGTAAATAAGTATCTGCTTATACTTGAAATATATATAAATTCATCATAAACTACAAAATAGAATGGATATATATTATGAAGTATTGGAACATAATGAAAACATGTGAAATAAGGATATAATGTGTGTTCATTTGAGTATGCAACAAGTCTTTTACAATTTATTAGAAAAAAACAAAATGCAAATTGAAAGTTATCTAGTTTCTGTCTAAGTGAGTTGCGACCTAGGTGAGTGTTTAGGCAGGTCTAGGCGGGTGCCTCAGCAAGTCTAGGCACCCTTAGCATTAATCGGGGCGGTGGCCAACCGCCTAGCGCCTAGACGGAGCCTAGGCGGCGCTAGGCGGGGATTTTTAGAACAGTGTTAAGTGGTTCAGAGGGTTCATATGAAATTGATCTGGAGAGTATCTAATTCTGTCGGCCGGTGACTAATTGTTAATCTGGAAAATTTAAGTCATTAAAAATATGCAATATTTGGTAAGCGTTTTACAGCCAAAGGATCGAAACAAAATGAACAATTCTGATTTCTTATATAAATCTAAACAACAGACGAAGGAATTCAAACTCATCTTTCTCATTCGGTACTGGGGCTAATGGTTGTAGCTTTTAAGAGTTTTTTAAAAAGAAAAGAAAAAAAGCTCCAGCTGTCTAATTTTGATAGGCCCGGAACACCAGGTGACATTTGTGCCCGGAACCCTGAAAAATTTATCCCCACACACCTACTCTCTCCTCTCAGCACACACTATCTCTCTCTCTCTCTCACTTTTCCATTATTCCTCAACAACCACGAGGACAACAACAATGGCGCCACTGCCTTTATTCAGGCGATTTCAGACAACCAAACTACCATCACTTTATTCTTCTCGTCACCACGAATCTTTCTTGAATTTTCATTGTCTGGAAACTTAACTCGAGATGCCGATTCAAAAAACTTTGACGCAAAGAAGCTTTCCTAGCAAGTTTCTCACCGGAAACGGCGAAAGTAAGCCTCGTGGTTACTACCATTCGATAAATATCATTGAGTAGATGAATTTTCATATATTGCATGGTTTATTTATTGAGAAATGCCACAGATTCGACCTAGAAAAGTCTTTGGGTTTTTCGGCGAGAAAACCCAGAATTCGGCGAGAGGACAAAGGGCGGGCAAGGGGATTCTGACCAAACGGCAAGGAATCGACCCTCAAGAACACCACCAATGTGTTCTTGTGGAATGAAGAGCAACCCCGCTCTTTGATTGGAAGTTGGACGATGGACGGTAGCGTAGCAGCACTAGTATAAAGTTTTCTAGCCAAGAATAAAATCCGACGAGGATTCCAGCGTGCACAGAGGTGACCCAACCCAGATTTAAGTCAATCCGACCCAAATCCGGTACGAACCAAACAACTCGATCAGTCAACCCAACCCTTTTTTTAATTGGGTTGGAAAATCTGAAGAGTGGTATCCCGAGGATTATAAAGAGCGTGCAAGGCAAGGCAAACATGACTGTATGGTGTATCTCGAGTGGCCTTTTGCTTCTTAGTATATTATTGATATATGTTAATCCACCAAATTAGGAAATTTGTGTCATTAAAATAATCATTTTCTTTTATATCATACTTTGCTTTTACTTAAGATAATGCGAATGATTTAGGGAAATTTGAAAAAATAACCAAAATTTAGACCCCATGTATAATTATAGCCACAATTTTAAGTTTATGATAACTATAACAAAAAAATTGATATAAAAATACTAATATACCCTTAAAATAGAAATTGAGAGATAAGGAGAGTGTTTGAATACAGATCCAAAAAAACTCAAACACAAGGATCTTCTCAGTTTGATTTGTGCGTGATAAACAAAACTTGTTGTCTAGTTAAGATGGTGGGGAGTGTTAATTTGTTTATCCAAACATCTTGCTCTTGTTTTTGAGGTGGAATGTCCCAAACAAAGGATTGAACATCATGGGTATCCTAGTTTTCTGGACATGGTTTCCTTTCCTCGTTTCGTGTTTGCCCAGTGAGAGGGTTATGTTTGTCCTAGCAGCATTTGCATTGACATCGCTCAAGCACATCCAGTTCACATCGAGTCATTTCTCCGGGAACACCTATCGAACATCATTTGTTTCCGCGAATGCCTCGTGGACAACTGAGGAAGATTGCTCCAACTGTGAACACTCATGTCTGATACCTCTTAGAGAACATGTCTATATGGATTTACTGCGGCATCACCCCACCACAGATATTGATTCGTTTACATTTCGCAATTTTTTTTTACAAGTTTGGGCATCTAACTAGCATAAAAAATAAAAATAAAAAAAGATGATTATTTATAAGCTAGGTTTTGTCGATTTCGAATTTAGTATCATTTTTTATTTGGCTTCTGCATTATATGATCTTGGTATGTTTTGTCTTTGAACTTGCAGTGGAAATGGATTTAAATATCCATTTTCTTAGTTTTTATTTTGATACAATTTATTATGTATGGGTATATTTGTACTTTCATATCAACTTTTGGTTATAATTATCATAAATCTCAAAGAGTGGCTATAATTCTATTTGAGGTTCAAATTTTGGTTATTTTTCCAAATTTCCCAATGATTTATGTGTTGATGATGATGCGATTTATAACCTTGTGAGCCCCACTTTGGAATGTTTTTCTACTGGTTAATACTTTATGCAATATTATTATGATTTGTGACACATGATTTGAGAGTTATCTATGACATGTTTTCATATAATTTATCCGCTCATTATGTATACTTACACGGTGTCTATAGTACTGTACGAGGTTAGGATCAGCTTCACAGTATGTTCACATGCACTATTACGTTCACATTGGATCCATTATAGGTGCCAACCTACACTAATTTACATTAGACAACTAGGATTCGTACGTATACATTTAGGGGGCTGTAGTCAAACTCAGATTTGAGAGTATTTTAAAAGACTTTAAAATCCTAGTGTAGTCAATTAAAAGATTTTAAAGGATTTTAGAATCCATTCAAATGTAGGTGTAGTCAATTAAAAGATTTTAAAGGATTTTAAAATCCATCCAAATCTAAGTGTATTAAAAAAATTAAGATTTTGGAGGATTTCAATAAGTTGTGGATTTTGTGGGATTTGAGAGCAAAAAGTATATATAACCAAGACTAAAAAGAATCCAACCTCACCCCCTAAGATTTCAAATCCTTTTCCATATGGGCAGTCCTCAAATCTTTACTAACCCCAGCCACACACAAGTAACCACCGTATACTTTGGCGGAATATCTTATTATGACCCTTAGACCTTAGAGGGCTACTTTAGGATGATTATTTTCAATTTTTCAGACGAAATGGGAAAAAATTTCAGCCTGGAAAAAGAACGAAGTCAGAGAAGAATCTATTGCTTGCGACTATTGACGGTCAGAGAAGGAAAAATATGAATTTTTGGAAGAAAGAAGGGATCTTTGGATCTGGGTTGAGGATAAAGGGTTTTGGGTTTTCTGGGAAAGTGATTAGCAGAGAGAGAGAGAAGCTAGCATGCTACTAAGAATTCCAGGACAATGCATGTACAAAGGTTAACTAGTAAATGGATAAGAGTCTAATCCTCCAAGGACCAAGTTGCTGAAAAATAGAAAATTCGAGATATAGAGGACCTAGTTGGACAAAAGTTTGATCTCAGCTTGATGACGACAAACATTCAAGAAGTAAGGCAAGCCCTATCTAGGTATATAGGTTTTCATGTCGAATCCTAATGATGAATGTCGCCGATCGAGGATTAGGATAAGAAAAGAGTTTGATCTCTTCCAAGTCCAGAAGTGTCATATCCGCGACCCCAATGTACTTCCGAAGGCTGGTGTTATGTGTAGGAGATTCATAGTCCATAGAGATCTAAGTTTGAACCTTCAGTTCATATATTAGAGCATATAGCTAATACAACAGAGAAACTAAGCGATAAGAACAAATTAAACTGAATAATATTATGTTGGGAAACATTAACATGTCACTTCCTGATAAACCAAGTTTGAAAAACTCAGTTCCCACCACAACAACCATATGTGATAACCATGTAATCTGTCAACGCTCATCTTCATCCATCTCATGACTGTTGAATATTTTTGAATTCAAATAGATTGTATGATAATATTGTGTTTTTATATTTTATGTAATTTATCTTTGTGGAGAGTTTGTTCTTCACTCAAACTCTACTTGTGGTCAAGGTTTGCACATTTCCCATGATGAAATTGAGGTTCCACCATAAAAAAAATTGGCAATATGGGGAGTAGCCCAATACCATATAAGTACATAGCAAACCTTATCCCTCACCGATGTGGGACAACTCTCAACACGCCCCCGCACATGTGGTGGATTTCAAGCCTACATATGGACAACAACTGAGTGACGTGGAGCACGTGTGGCCGTTGGGCTTCACACGTGGACAACCTTGCTCTAATACCATGATGAAATTGAGGTTCCACCTCAATTGTTGTCCACGTGTAGGCTTGAAAATTCGTCACACGTGCGGGGGCGTGTTGAGAGTTGTCCCACATCGATGAGGGACAATGTTTACTATGTGCTTATATGATCTTGGGCTACTCCCCATATTGCCAATTGGTTTTATGGTGGAACCCCAATTTCATCATGTATATAAACCTGGACCTCTCACCCTCACTGCATTTGCCAACTTTGATTATGCAAGAGATCCCGAGGATAGCAAATCCACTGGCGGGATTTGTATATTCCTTGGTCCAAACCTTGTGTCCTGGAGTTCTAAGAAACAAAACGGAGTGTCTCGCTCCAGCATAGAGTCAGAATACAGACAACTTGCCTTCACTACAGCTACTATTTCATGGTTTCGTAAGCTCTTCAAAGACCTGCATCTTCATCTCTCTCATCCGAAGGTATGGTGTGACAATATTTCTGCCATCTAACCCTGTTTTTCATGCCCGCACTCGCCATGTCGAAGTCGATTACCATTACATTCGGGAAAATGTCACACGCAAGGAATTACAGGTCGGTTATGTTGCTACGCAAGATCAACTTGCTGATTTCTTGACCAAAGGACTGTCCACTTATCATTTCAATTATCTTCTTTCCAAGCTTCCCGTTCGCCGGCGACCGCTCAGCTTGCGGGGGTGTGATAAACCAAGTTTGAAAAACTCAGTTCCTGCCACAACAACCATATGCGATAACCATGCAATCCGTCAACGCTTATCTTCATCCATCTCATGACTGTTGAATATTTTTGAATTCAAATAGGTTGTATGATAATATTGTGTTTTTATATTTTTTGTAATTTATCTTTGTGGAGAGTTTGTTCTTCACTCAAACTCTACTTGTAAAGTTTTATATAAACAGTAAATGAATACAAGCTCAGTAACGAGCACAATTCTTTTACTTCCTACAATTAAATATGTATAAAGGAACCAGAGAGGAGGAAACTTGTCTACAATGGCAAATTCTTCTTGTTCTCTCTCTATCTCTCTCTCTCTCTCTAAAAGTACCTCTAAAAGAAAAAACTTGAGCTCCACATCCTCCTCTTTTTGTTGAAGGTAGCTTATTACTACTATATGCTCATAATTCAGAGACTGAGATTTTTCTCCATGTATATTTGTATATGCAAAACTCATGTGGGATGATGATTGTATGAGACTCCATGTACATCTCCAGCTCCTTGGTGGTGGTGGTTGTGATTCCCACCTTTCGAACTTTATCCATCCGCTTTCTCGTCCTCTTCGGCTTCCCTGCTGTTGCCTGACTCGCCTCCAGTTGGAATTCAATAAAAAAAATTTTATGAAAATCCACCACAATCCACCAAAATCTACAAACTAAATCCATTCAAATTCTTTAAAATCCATATGAATTTTGTGAGAGTCTTAAATCCTCCTAAATCTTATCAAATCTATCACTTTTAAAATCCTTTAAAATCTTAGCTTGACTACACCCCGCGTCAGTTTCACATATTTGTTTTACTGATATTTCTGTATGATCTAGTGTGTTTGCATTCTCTAATGAGCATACCATATTTGTTTTACTGATGATTTGTGATTTATTTGCTTTTCTGAAACAATAGATTTTCATTGGTGTCATGGTATCTCTCTTGTTGATTTTATACTGAGGATTTAAGTGACTTGCCCTATTTCTCGTAATACTGTTTCTACATTAATGTTTGGTTTTTCATACTTATATGTAGTTTGATTTTATTTATTATGTGGGTTTATTGCGAGGGGCTAGTATGTTCGAAAGATAAATGATTTTTAGAAATCTTTATTATTGCCAATTCACACATTTTGTTTTGCCTCTTAACATCGAGGGTAGGTGGCATATCTTCCCTCATCAGTGTAGGGATTATTCTTAGTATATTTGTATTAACATATTTGGATGCATCACATTGTATACTTCCATCGTAGATATTTAGATATTTTAGTTTCCTTTACATACATTTATTTATGGTCAATCATACTCACTGCGCACTATACTCTTTTATTCTTTTGTTTATACTCTTACTTTAATTTACTTGTACTTTTTACGCATCACTTTCACGTTATGGTTTCTTGGTCTTTGCCAAGAGCACAAGCTTGCTCCACTATCTTAACTTGACGTTCACTTTTAATGCAGAAATTGACCATTTTTTCTTGTAAATTTCTTTACTAGACACTTTGGAGATATTACATTCACCAAAATCGACACTTGAATTTCTAACTTTTGTTCTTCATTTACTAGATCTGGATCATTTAATTTTAAACTGGATTTAAAGCTGGTATATTGGCACCAAAATTGAAGTCTAGTGGTAATTGTAGGAACTTTTAATTTAAGTAGCAAAATGCACACACACCTAGTTGTTCAGATGATATTTGTAGAAATTTTCATAAAATACAAAACGAAGCACAAAAATATAGATAAATAAAAAAGCAAACACTCATCAGCGCCTTCCAGCGGATCAACCCCATACAAAATTAAATAAACAACTGTAATAATAACGGTGCTAAATAATACAGCGACACCCAATCCCACACGCACTACAATACGGTACGGACCACGCCCAATCGAACCACCGCTAGCCCAAGCCCATCCTCGCCAAAACCCAGTGGGCCCACCAAACCACCTCCAATCCCCCTTCCACCTTAAACCACACGCTCCCACTCGCCGAAGACTCCGCGTGGACACCGTGGAGAAAATATAAAAATTAAGATATCGTTGGGTTTTTTGCAAATCCCAGCTTTTACAGTATTGGCATATTAGCTTTCGTTCCCACTCTGCTAGGGTTTTCAGAGTCGCCGCTTCTGCTCCTCCTCTTCTTCTTCCGTCAACTCGGTCTTCGACTGGGATCGATCACTCGCTCCCTCTCTCACCGAGTCCACCCACCAACTCGGAGTAAGTTCGAATTTCGATCCTCCATTTTGTGTAACATTTACTGGCAGTTCTTCGTTTTCCGATTCCAGTTTTCTCGCTCTGATCTGAAATCTTTGATCCGAGATTTGGATTAGTTTTCTGCTTATTATGTTAATTTTTTGTGTTAGGACCAGTAATTTTGTAACTGTTTTTTGTTTGAAATTCAAATTTTGTTTGGGAAAGTGGAGGAGCCGATAATTTTGAATTTCCGATTGTTTGTAGGTTTTTGGTATTATTCGTACTCAGTGTCCACTGTATGCTGCTATTAGTAGTTTCGATTCCGCTTAGTTGGAAAGCGATTTCGGAACGTTAGCAAGGAGAAATGATATGCTTGATAAATTGTTCGTTGTGTTTTCGTTTTGGTTAGCGAAACTAGGGGCTTATGAGGATTAGTGGAGGGGGTTAGCGTGTTCGAATTTCAATCCTCTCTTTTGTGTATGTTTACTGGCACTTTTGTGTTTTCTGATTCCAGTTTTCTCGCTCGGATATGATATGTTTAATCCGATATTTGAAACTGTTTTCTGCTTCTTCTGTTAATTTTGATCTTGGAATTAGTATTTTTGTAACTGTTTTGTGACTGATCAATTTAAATTATGTTTGGGAAAGTGAACGCGCCCATAATTTTGGATATCTAATTGCTTCTAGTGTTTTGATAGTTCTCCTGACTTAGTTTGCACTTTATACTGTTATTTCTAGTTTCATTTCTGCTAAGTTGGAAACATTTTCGGAAGAGGTAACAAGGAGAAATGTTATGCTTGATAAGTGGTTAGTTGTGTTTATTTTTTCTCTCGGCAAAACTAGGGTTTTATGAGGAATTAATGAAGGGGGTTGTTCTTTCTAATTATTGTGAGTAGAGGTGATTAATGGATGCATAAGTTAATTGGGTATCGATGATTATCGTCCCATATATTATCTGTCACTTAGTAATAGTTCTGATAAATAAGCCGTGGGATACTTTGTGATCTATTTTGGATTATTAGGATTATTTTCTATCACAGAGTTTCTGTGTTCCCAATGTCCTGATACCCTCCCTCTTCAACCTCTGTTCCTATGAGTTGTCCTGATACCTCTATGTGTTTGATATTTGTTTTTGTATGATTTGAACTGCTAGTTGAATCATAGACGAGATGATTTGTTGGTTGATTCAAGATTTATTTCATTAGGCCTTAAATGCCTTTTCGCCTTTATATAACTAAAATGTTTTTGGTTTATGTAAAGAGTTCCACAATGCTTAGTGCTACTTGGTTAGTGCATATGCCTCCTCCCTAAATTGTGATTTATAAGATGTATTTATAGAACTTTACGAAGTTCAGTTCTACTTAGTGCATATGTTAATGCATGTGTGATTACAATTTGTTTTGGTATCATTAATAATTGGATTATTGGTTTCAGATTCAAATGGCGATGGAGGTTACCCAAATTCTTATAAATGCACAAGCAGTTGATGGGAATGTACGCAAGCATGCCGAAGATAGCCTCAGACAGTTTCAAGAACAAAATCTTCCAAGTTTCTTGCTCTCTCTTGCTGGAGAATTGGCCAATGATGAGAAGCCTGTTGAGAGTCGTAAACTAGCGGGCTTGATCCTCAAGAATGCTTTGGATGCCAAAGAACAACATAGGAAGTTTGAGCTCGGACAAAGATGGTTGTCCTTAGACCCATCTGTGAAGGCCCAGATCAAAGCCTGTTTGTTGAAGACCCTTTCTTCTCCTGCCCATGATGCTCGGTCAACTGCATCTCAAGTTGTTGCAAAGCTTGCCGGGATTGAGTTGCCACTTAAACAGTGGCCTGAACTGATAGAAGCTCTATTATCGAATAATAATCAACTTCCAGCTCATACCAGACAGGCAACTCTTGAAACTCTTGGGTACATATGCGAGGAAGTATCCCCAGATGCTGTAGAGCAAGATCAAGTGAATAAAATGCTTACTGCTGTAGTTCAGGGCATGAACTCTACTGAGACTAACAATGATGTCAGGCTTGCAGCCACAAGAGCTTTGCATAATGCTTTAGGTTTTGCTCAGGCAAATTTCTCAAATGATATGGAGCGTGACTATATAGTGAGAGTTGTATGTGAGGCTACTCTTTCCCCTGAAGTGAAGATTCGACAGGCAGCCTTTGAGTGTTTGGTTTCTATATCTTCAACATATTACGAGAAGTTGGCTCCGTATATACAAGATATATTTAGCATCACTGCTAAGGCTGTGAAGGAAGATGAGGAACCTGTTGCACTTCAAGCCATTGAGTTTTGGAGTTCAATCTGTGACGAGGAGATTGACATATTAGAAGAATACGGGGGTGATTTTACCGGGGATTCTTCTATTCCATGCTTTTACTTTATCAAGCAAGCACTTCCTGCTCTAATTCCTTTACTATTGGAGACTCTTCTTAAGCAAGAAGATGATCAAGATCAGGATGAAGTGGCCTGGAATGTTGCAATGGCTGGTGGAACTTGCTTGGGCTTGGTAGCACGAACAGTTGGAGACGATATTGTTCCACTTGTAATGCCATTTATTGAGGAGAATATTACAAAGCCAAATTGGAGGCAGAGGGAGGCAGCCACATACGCTTTTGGTTCTATTTTGGAAGGCCCATCCCCTGAAAAGCTCATGCCTCTAGTTAATGTTGCTCTGACTTTCATGCTAAATGCTTTGACGAATGATCCAAATAACCATGTGAAGGACACTACTGGTTGGACTCTTGGAAGAATATTTGAATTTCTTCATGGGTCAACTTTGGAGACACCCTTAATAACCCAAGCGAATTGCCAACAGATTATCACAGTTCTTCTTCAGAGCATGAAAGATGTTCCAAATGTAGCTGAGAAAGCTTGTGGTGCACTCTATTTTCTTGCCCAGGGTTTTGAGGATGCAGGACCTTCTTCCTCTCCTTTGACTCCCTTTTTCCAGGATATCGCCCGGGCCCTTCTAGATGTCACTCACCGAGAAGATGCTGGAGAATCCCGCTTGCGAACTGCAGCTTATGAGGCTCTGAATGAAGTTGTAAGATGTTCCACTGATGAGACTGCTCCATTGGTGATGCAGTTAATTCCTGTCATAATGATGGAACTCCACCAGACACTTGAGGCGCAAAAGCTTTCAGCTGATGAGAGGGAGAAGCAGAATGAATTACAAGGCCTTCTTTGCGGTTGCTTGCAGGTCATCATACAGAAGCTTGGGCCATCTGAACCGACAAATTATGTATTCATGCAGTATGCTGACCAGATGATGGGTTTGTTCTTGAGAGTGTTTGCGAGTAAAAGTGCCACAGCTCATGAGGAGGCCATGCTTGCCATTGGAGCTCTTGTCTATTCAACAGGTTCAGATTTTGCCAAGTACATGACCGAGTTTTATAAATATTTGGAAATGGGTCTCCAGAATTTTGAGGACTATCAGGTTTGCGCCATCACCGTTGGTGTGGTGGGGGATATATGCAGGGCCTTGGAGGATAAGGTATTGCCTTATTGTGATGGGATAATGACCCAGCTCCTCAAGGATTTGTCCAGCAACCAGTTGCACCGATCTGTGAAGCCCCCAATTTTTTCATGCTTTGGTGACCTAGCTTTGGCAATTGGGGAGAATTTTGAGAAGTATTTGATGTATGCTATGCCCATGCTTCAGAGTGCCGCAGAGCTATCTGCCCAAACATCAGGTGTCGATGATGATATGGTAGAGTACACAAATACATTGAGAAATGGAATTATGGAGGCGTACTCTGGTATATTGCAAGGATTTAAAGGCTCCCCAAAGACCCAATTGTTGATGCCGTATGCACCGCATGTTCTTCAGTTCTTGGATAGTTTATACATAGAGAAGGACATGTAAGATCATCTGGAACCTATACTATAACTTTCGTTTACAATTGTTTGATTTTTTTCTTATTAGTTTCTGGTATTTATTTATGTGTTTTTTGTTTGATTTTTCAGGGATGATCTGGTGATAAAGACTGCCATTGGGCTACTTGGAGATCTTGCTGATACGCTGGGTAGTGCTGTTGGTCCGCTAATTATGCAATCTATGTCAGCCAAAGAGTTCCTAAATGAATGTCTCATGTCAGATGATCCTTCGATTAAGGAATCTGCGGAATGGGTCAAGATTGCTATCAGTCGGGCAACTAACTTTTGAGGCGACTGCTGCATAGCATATTCTCATTCGTACATGCATTTGGGTGTCTTGAGTTGGGGTCTGGGATTGCATATCATGAGAGTCAGGTCATCACCATATTTGGGCTGAGACGTTTGCGTCAACGTCAGTCAGTATACCAAGTCAGCGTCGGGGAGTCGGTTTTTTCGTCTTATTTTTTAAATATTTTTCGCTTGCATTGCATTGGACGAAGTTGGCGGTGATGACTTCTGTGTCTCTGCTATCTTAGCAGAAAGAGATGAATAGAAAAGAGAAACTGGTTCAATGGTGTCCGAGGAAAAAAAGTACCCCATCATGCCCGCGCCGCTGCTGTCTTTTGTGGGACGAGAGAATGGCTGTTTCATCTGTCTGAAGTTGATGGTGGTAAAAGTTTTTGGTTCAGAAGTCACCGAAATCAGGGCCCTTGAGCAGTTCTGTGAAGTGTCTGCATTTTCTCTCCCCATATCTTTTTCTTTCCTCAGCTGAATTTGGTGTTCTAAAGTATTTGCATTGTTACATCGCATGCCAAATTGTGAGAGTTTTGTAGTCTTGTCCTGTATACTTGCTTGTTACGTAGGATCGGCGACGTCCGCAGAATATTTTGGGCAAAATTCATGCATACATTTTAGTCAAATTGCAATCGTATTGTTGTACTCACAGGAATATTTGTCAAGTCAAATGTTAAATCTCATGCATTTCATTCATATTTTCGTCTTCTGCTGCCTTATTATTGCCTTCTTATTATCTTGTATTCGGTAATATCGTGTCCGTAGTGGTTGAACATTGAGCAGCTGCCTGTACATAATCCGATGAAAGTTTATAGAATTTCAACTGCTGGACAAGATGAGGGAGTAATTTTCTGTTAAATTAGCAGTTTACAAAAAGAGGTTTTGAATTATGGATTTGATATAACATGTGAAAATATACGGAGTTGGATAAAATTACAGTCAGTTATCAACAAGCGAGAAACTTGACTTGAAGAAAGAAAAGGGGTGAGGATGTGAATTTGGGATAATTTTGTACGGAGTGAGTAGGTGAATTTACAAAGTCCTCTCTCAAATTGCTACCTGCTTACTTGCTAAGCTTTCAAAGATCAGCTTAAATGAAAATGATTGATTGTTCTTGTGATGTTTTGTTTTAATAATAATATACTGTGAAAGATTATACACTATACGAGATACTATATTAAAAAACAGAATGCCGCAGTACCGGTGAATCTGTTGTATACAAGTACCCCAGTCGTAGCCAAACTGTTGAGTGGGGGCAAAAACCATCTGCAGACTCACTAATAATTATAGAAGTATGAATAAATTCATGTTATAATTATATAAATTCAGATTATAACAGCTGAGTTGGTGACAGTACGATTGCTGACAATGGCCGATTAAAAAAAAAAAAAAAAGGCCTAATAACAAAAGCCCATATTCCCCGAAAGTGCGATAATTTGGTAGTATCTCTCTCTCTCCTGTCGCGCCCTGTGGCTGTGGACAGTGGACCGTGGACTGTGGACTGTGGGAGTGTGTGTGCATACGCCCGCGTTCACCCCCGCAAACGCAATTTCCGTCCCTCTCTCTCGCTCGCTCATTCATTTCTCCCAACAAAACCACCACACCCACCACCTTTTTCCGGTTCCCGAAACCCTAACCCTAACCACAATTGCGAGCCTCCATCAATGGCGATCGCATCTCCACCAGTTCCGACCTTCTCCGCCTCCTGCCGCACCCGCACCGAGTTTCCCTCCACCTTTAATCGCATCCCTTCCATTTTCTCCCGCGCTCACCGAACCAAACCTCACCCCCTAACTCGCCGGCTCGCCCTCTCCGCTCGTCTCAACTCGTCCAAGTCTTCCGATGCCGGCGGCTCGGTCTCGCCGGACAACGGCGACGTCCAGTACGAGCTCTTCCACGGATTCTCGCCGCAGCGCCGCCGGAGAGGATCTCCAGTGTTTGTCACGCTGCCTGTGGACTCCGTTGGGTCACTGGGCGCGGTTCGGAGGCCCAAGGCCATGGTCCAGTCGTTTAAGGCCCTGGCCGTGGCCGGAGTGGAAGGCGTGGTCATGGAGGTGTGGTGGGGTCTGGTGGAGAGGGATCGACCCATGCTTTACAATTGGGAAGGGTACTTGGAGATCCTCTCTCTGGCTCGACGCTGCGGATTGAAGGTTCGGGCCATCTTGGCGTTTCATCAGTGCGGCGCTGGGCTGGAGGACACTCATTGGTCAGTTTTGTGTTTGTTTTCTCAGGTTTCAATTAATTTAATTTATTCTTTAATTAAATGACTAATTGGTCTTTGTTGAATTGGTTTTATGTACTACGTTTTCTTCATTTGGATTGGATTTGTATTACTTTTTAATGGGATTAAGTTGCATGCTGTTTAGAATCTTAAATAAGGACCCGCAATCGAAAGCTAGAATTTTCCATTTTATTAATTCCAGTAATTAAACAGTATTAATTTCGTATTGTATTGTTTCTTTTGACCAAATGTGTTTTTGAGGATTGCAAGTATACTGCAAATTCTGAAATTGAAATATGAAATGAATGGTTTGCCACTCTATAAGGATTCATTGGTTCCAGGAAAATCTACAGCGATTTTCGTTTGATCTTCATAGATTGCGTCTTCTGCATAATATATCATCCATGGTAGAAAGTTACAAGAACTTACATAAGGGTTATATTATCGTAAACAATTCCCCTGGTGATGTTCATTTTCGGATCTTCTGAGATGCGTCTAGTGTCCTTTTAATGGGGATCACATATTTACTTCTTGGGCACCGATGCATTTAAGCTCATGTCACTTTGAGATGTATGATGTGATAAAAATTAAGCACTCAAATTAAACCCTCTTGTTGTCAAATTGTAGTATAAATGCAAGTAGGGATCGTTCTAAACCGGGGATTAGGAGGGCTTGCTAAAACCTCTAAACTGACTCAAAACACAAAAACAAAGTTAAAAACGTTTGGAAAGACCCAAGGGACTCAAAACAGGTTCAAAAGACTTAAAACAACTCAAAAACACTCAAAACTGCCTAAAAACACAAACTGGGCAGTTTTGGACTCTAAACACAACTTTGGACGAATTTAGGGTTTTGACTTGACTCAAAACACTCTAAAACACAAAGAAAACAGATTTTAAACACTTTGAAACAAGAAAGTAAAAGGGGGGTTTTGGTTCTGACGAAATTGAAACAAAGAAACAATTTGTAAAACTAAACAGATTGTAAAACGAATTCAAGAAATAAGATGATGGATGGATTAGTTAGAGATCCGTTTTCCACACATGACACACTTGTACATGAATCAATTTCCAATTGCTTTTCAATAAACTATGATGCTCAACACCCCAGATTAATCGTGATGCACAAATTAACCCTCAGATTTTCCTTTACTCATTGAATTGGATGAATGCATGCGACAATTCAAATCATTCTCCAAAAGTCCTCTACATGAATGCATAATAGAGATACAATCAGAGATCATTACGTTTCATGAAAATCATAAGTGTTGACGAGGCAATTGTAACTATGAATGCATGATACGTTTGCCAAAAATTCAATTAACGCGATTGTGACAATCAACCTTCACTACTCAGGAATATAAACTTGTAACGATTAGGTGAAACTCATTTATATTCTTGCATTTGATTCATGCATGAAAACCAAGTATGCATCCTTAATAAACATACACAAATCAGTTATGAATAAAACAGATAATTGAATTGCAATCATAGTTTAACAAATCACAATTGGCAGAAATCAATTCATATCTCAAACATGTTCATGGCTTCAAACTTCCCCCCAACTAAATAGGGATTTAGCCACTCATGATTACAGCAAGATCAGAGAGTAATAACAAAATAAACATTGAAAACAAGAACGAAGTACACCTAAAACGCTCCAATCTGCAAGCATGAAACGCACAGGTTCTTCTTCTTCCCCACCTTGCTGCGGCACCAGAGACTATGGATGTGTATGGATGTATGAATGGGTCAGAGATAGATTAGGTTGGATGTGAGTTGCGGCAAGGGAAGGAGGATGGCTGGAATTGTGTTTGGATGTGTAGAATGGTGGATTGGAGTGCGGCAAAGGATTTCTGTGATGAATGGTTGGTTCCCTGCGGCAAAACCCTAAAACATGTATATATAGGCACATCAAAACCCTAGAGAAATCAGATGTGTACTTGGGCTAAACAGAAATTAAGGAATAAAGGCCTAGGGTGCGGCATTTAATTTGGAAAAGGAATTGTGGTCCAATTAATTTCTGAAAAGGATTTGTAGAACCCAAATCCACAAGGAAAAGGGCCTAACAAATCAGAATCCAAGAGGGAAAGGGCCTGAGAGGTGCAGCACAATAGGATAAGGGCAAGGGATTGCCTTGCAAGGCAAGGAAAAAGGATTCTAGAAGGGAAGGAGGCGCCAGATTTTTAGGGTTCTAGAAGGAATGTGTTTTATGACAGATTTTGGGACTTCTAGAAGGGTTTGGGGCGCCACTTTTGTAGGACAAGGGATAGAACTTCTAGAAAGAGTGTTTTATGGCTGATTTCAAGCCTTTTTGTCTTCAAATTCGTCCATCAACTTGCCTCCATGCTTGCACTATCCAATCTTGGCCCAAAAATGCTCCAGAATGCTCCAAATCGCTTCTTCTTGCCATTTTGACACTTAAAACCTACAAACACATGAGAATAGCTTAAAATGCAAAATTAACTAAGAACTAAGGACGTTAATGCATGAAAACAAGCTAACTAAGTCGCATAAATATGCTCCTATCAATGTAGCTCGAGGCTTAAAGGTAGCAGGTAAGACCAGTTGGCTGATTTACCTTTTTCCGGCATTTTGTTGAACTGTTTCGCTGAACTTGATTTGCTTCTTACATGTTCTACTTTCGTCCTTGTACTGTACCCAAGGAATATCATTTACAACTTATGAAGTGAGTAATGTTTTAGAGATTTAGCTGTTCCATTAACGATTTCAGATTGCCTGATGTTCCATTAAGATTTCAGATTGCGTGTTGTCCTTTCCCCATTAGTACTTTTTAGCTGTATTTTTCAAGAATATTCTGTTGGCTAGTTTAAAACCCACTGATGCTGAATCTTGTCCTTTTGTTCATTGAAGGATTCCTCTTCCTCTGTGGGTACTTGAGGAGATTGATAAAGATCCAGATTTAGTATATTCTGACAGATTTGGAAGAAGAAATGTCGAGTACCTTTCTCTCGGGTGTGATATCCTTCCTGTTCTGCGGGGACGTTCACCACTTCAAGCATATGCGGATTTTATGAGGAACTTCAGAGACACTTTCAGACCTTTTCTTGGTGTTGTCATAACAGTAAGATAATGTGAAGTGAATAGTTGAGCACATCAAGGCTGTAGTCATATTGGTATAATCCTCAACAGTTAAATTAAGTGCTTACTTCTTGCAGGGAATTCATGTTGGGATGGGGCCTGCTGGTGAGTTAAGATACCCTTCTTGCCCTACCCAGAAGCTAACATGGGCTTGGCGATCTCGTGAGCTTGGAGAGTTTCACTGCTATGACAAGGTAGGAGGGAATTCGTTTACGAGCTAATACATGAATTTCTGCCTGTGCCTGAATGAGGATGAACTAGTGACCGTCTTTGCTACTCATTTTTCCTGATAATCATATTATTTGCCCCTGTATTGATTTCATTTTGTCTTTAATTCCCTTGCCAGTATATGCTTGCGTCTCTCAATGCATGTGCAAGAGAGATTGGGATGCCTGAATGGGGAAATGGAGGCCCTATTGGTGCTGCCAATTTAATGCAGGATCCTGAACTGACAGAGTTCTTCATAAGTGATGATGGATCCTGGAATACATCGTGTGGTACGTTTTTTCTCGAATGGTACTCAGGAATGCTGCTTCTGCATGGTGAAAGGATATGCAGGGAAGCTGAGACCATTTTCCGGGGTACAGAGGCTAGTATGTCAGTAAAGTTAGCTGGGATGCACTGGCATTACCGCACTAAGTCTCATCCGTCAGAGTTAACAGCTGGCTATTACAATACTTCAACAAGAGATGGATACTTGCCAATTGCTTGCATGTTGGCAAAGTACGGCTTTACTTTGTGCTGCTCAGGTTTTGACTTGCAAGATCAGGAAGAGAGGAAGATGAACCCTGTCAGCAGCCCGGAAGGCCTTCTCAGACAGTTGCTTTCAGCTGCTAGGGTGTGTGATATACCACTGGAAGGTGAAACTTCTGCTGCCACTTTGGACAAGGAATCTTTGCAACAGGTGGTAAGGATGTCAAAGTATTTCTCATATGGTCTAGAAAAGCCCTTGTTTTCGTTCAACGTTGTGAGGATGGACAAGAACATGTTCGAATTTCATAATTGGGTTCATTTTACTCGTTTTGTGAGACAAATGTCTGATGCCAATGCCTTTCGAGCCAAGCTAGAAGTTGATGCAATGCCTGATACACGTTGGTCTCCCACTTCCCTTTCAGATGTTACGAAATTTGGAATGGCTTCTGCATATTGCTAGGGACCGATCATCCACCACTTACAGCATTCATAACAATTGTTATATTCTTACACCCCTCGTTCCGCATTTGATGTGCATACATACATAACATGATTACCTCAGATCGATTGTTGTAAGATGTGTAGTAATGCGTCAGTTTTCCTGTCGATGATTTTGTTAAGCGTAGTTCTTCTGCAGAGAGTTGTTGCATTGTGTTGTAAATTTGTAATACAAGATTGCCTTCCTCATATTTTTAGAAGGGTTTTTATCACAAATGGTCCTTGAAATTGACGCACCTTATCAAGATGGTTCCTAAAATTGAAAATCAATCAATGTAGTTCCTGAAATTGGGTGTCGTAAATTAATGTAGTCATTCCGTCATAATTCCGTTAAAAATTCTGTTATGTGTTGATGTGGCTAGAGATGTGGCACATTTTATATTAAAAAATTAATAAAATATTATTAAAAACTAAAAAAAAATCATTTAATATATATATATTTTTCTTCTTCTTCTTTCTGGGTTGCAGCGAACTTGGTTTATTTTATTTTATTTTTCTTCTTCTTCTTCTTTCTTTCTTTGTGGGTTGCAGGGGTTGGGGGGAAGACGAAATAGGGGTTTTTTTTTTTTTTGCCTTTCTTCTTCTTCTTTTGGGTTGCAGGGGTGCAGGAGAAGGGGCCGGGGGGGGGGGGGGGGGGTGGTGGGGTGATGATGAACATGGGTTCTTCTTCTTCTTCTTCGGGTTGCGGGGGGTGGGGAGAAGGGGACGGGGGGTTTGACAAACATGGGTTTTTTTTTTTTTTTTTTTTAAATTTATATATATATATATTTAAAATAATTAATTATTATTTTAACATTTAAAAAATATTAAATGATTTTTTTTTAGTTTTTAATAATATTTTTTTAGTTTTTTAATATAAAGTGTGCCACGTCACTTGCCACATCAGCACATAATAGAATTTTTAACGGAGTTATGACGGAATGATTACATTGATTTGCGACACCCAATTTCAGGGACTACATTGATTGATTTTTAATTTCAAGGACCATCTTGATAGGTTGGGTCAATTTCAGGGACCATTTGTAATAAAAACCCTTTTTAGAATGGTTGGCTTATCGTTAGCTCTATTGTAATTCAAAAAACAAAAATCTAGTTTCTATTTAATGCTCATATTCAGTGATATATTTGTTATTTTTAATTCCCATTGTGAAATCTCGGAGTTGAAGGTGTCTTTCTTTTATTTGTTGGGGCCAAAATGCTCGAATCTATGGCCACTGATCGGATGAATGAACGAAGGATAGTGGGAGAGATGTTGAAGAAATATACGAGGAAAGAAAAGCGAAAACTGAAATCGAATATAAAAAACTCTCTCCTCTCTCCCACCACCTTTCATAATCCTTCATTTTCTCTATATACTTTTCTCATATCTTTAAGATTTTAGATGTCCTAGGAGTTGTAATGGTGTGCAAAATGTTTATGTATCCCCCATAAGCTCCAAAGGAGTTTATAACATTTTTATTCACAATTTTTAAGAACATGTTATTCACATTTTATGCCTGTCATTTTCAAATAATTTCAGATGTTTACGATGAGGCCGTATTTTGTAATTATACGTGCCTTATTTTGTGATATAATGCGTCACAACAGTTGATAGTAATAATCAAGAAAAAAAAAATGCAAGAATCCATCATAGATCTAATTTTTTTATACATAAATTACTCATAAAACAGGAACAATCAGTTCATCATAAGTACCGCCTGCACGTGCACGTGCGCAACTGACTTAACGGTCCTCAAATGTGCATCATATATAGGGACTTTATATTCTCCAGACCCACTGCCCTGTATCAGGAGATGCGCAACTGACTTAACAGTCCTCAAATGTGCATCATATATAGGGACCGTTGATATTCTCCAGACCCACTGCCCTGTATCAGGAGATATGTTTAGGACAAGTGTTGGCCATCTGAATTCTGATGGAAAAAGCAGGAGGACTCGTGAATCTCTTTGTCGCCCTTTATTATCGCAGACAGCAGAAGCATGCATATTAAATATATTGATATATATATATATATATATATATATATATATCACAGTGGTGTGGTTACCCACTTTTGTAGAGATGTGACTTCATCCAAATTGGATTAACTCAACAAAGTCAGCTATGAAAAAGTTGGCTCTTCTGTTTCAGATACATCATCATCAAACATGGAGAATTTGATTCAAATATTGTGCTGCCGACTGAGAACAGTGTGGTGATTGGTGCAAGTGTCTGAGGGAAAGAGGGGAGGGATTTTAATAGTTATTGCGAATAGAAATCACGTTGGTGTGCTATTTTGCATAATATAACAAAGACGAAAGACATGTTTAATACAACAAAAATCTACGTTTTATAGTTTGAGGAGAATGATAATAAAAGTTATGTGATCGACTTCTTAGTACACCAAAAAGTTACTTGAAAGAGAGAGACGAGAGTTGTGCGGTCAAATTTAAAATGAGAGATGACATTCAATGATTCAAATGTCTTTATTATGGCAAACAAAACGAAGCGGATCTCTCCATGGCTTTTAGGTCATTCCTGATTCCTTTTCTCTCCGAAATGGGACCTTGAGAAATGCAGTCTGCTTATTACCATACAATATGAACTATGACAGAAGAAAGAGAGAAGATAGCAAGCATGCAAGATGAACAGTAGTTTCTATGATCTATGATCTGCAGCAAGTTGAAAATTTGACAAATTAAGCTAAACAAGGGCACACACATACTATTTTTTTTGGGGTGGGGGGGAGCAATACCCATGGATGCACCTATACAGAAGCATATGGAAGTGCTTATTTCAAGAGTGCTTCCAAGCCTCCCATAGTGCAAATCAAGGCAAACTGTTTTAGCTGTTTTTGTGATTGTGCATACTGCACAGTGCAAGGGGTCACTCACTCAGTCAAATCTTTGAATTTATAGTCCACCTATAGAATGATTGATTGAATGCACATTTACTCAAAGCTATTTTGATTTTGATTCAATGTACATTTACTGTAACCATGGTGTTTTATCTATTTTAAGTGCTAATCCCAAATTAAGGTGCACTTAATCTAGCCCTTCAAATGGTAATGAGTTCAGATGTTGGAAACTTCCGTTGATGATCATGAAAATTGTTAAATTTTGGACATGTTAGAGACTAGCTTACTTTAAAATATAATTTGAGAATTTTAACCATTCGAGGAGAATTCAAACATTACTTAAGGGCTGGAAAAAAAAAAAACATTACTTGACGGAGAAAGAGAGGGTGCGAGAAGTGCTCAAAGGAGATTTGAACACTAAGGCGGAGTGCATAATGACTTTTTGATTGTGCCAATAATAGCTTCAAACACTACAAAAAAAATATTTTGCCCGAAAAAATTTGTCAGGCAATTAATTTGAAGAAAAAATTAAAAAAAAACACAAAATACATGCTCAACAAAATTATTCGTCCGGGCAAACTTTTTAATTTTAAAAAAAAATCTAAACTTAAATATTTAGTTTTAATTATATTAAAATAAAATTTTGAAAACAATCACAATATGAAAAAAAAAAGTTTAATTATATTAAAACTGAAATATTTGTGCAAATATATGTAAAGTATCCTAAACTAACTACTACAAGGTGGTTGGTGAGATGGGGGCTGAAGGTCGCTCGGAGGATTGGGGAAGCTAATGTTAGAGGCTGCTATTGCCTGGACTATCCCAGCAATGTAACGCTCTAGCTCATCCTCTCCCTAGAGTTGCGCTTCTTCTCACAGGTGCGCAACTTCTTGATGGTGCTCTTCTTTCCAAGTTTCTTCTTCTCACTAGCCGAAGGCCACTAACTCCAACTCCAGCTGCTGGAGTTTGGAATACGTCTCGTTTGAAGTCTGAGAGCTAGATGTAGAAGATCCACATTGAGGTCTCGAACCCGACCTGCTCCAAAGCCGCGTATCTCTTTGCGTTTCTGTCACCCAACCTTGTTCATGAGCAATTGTAGAAATATCTTTGGATCAGGTATCAACTCCTCCATTGATGTGTCCATTTGCTGCTGGGAGAGGTTGGCGAGGTACTCGTCCTTCTTCTGCGACATAGAAGGCAACAGAAAAAAAAAAAAAAAAACCAATTAATTTTATCGATCATAATTTTAAAATTTTTAAGTGTACTGAATTTTGAAATTATATTTTTGAATGGAATACTTACTTAAATGTTGTTAACCACCTGGTTTTCATTGAAATGTGTATTCCCCAAGCCTCGACTTCCGGAAAAGGGAGCCATCCTCACGCTGTTCCTCGACCTTGAAAGTGAGGGGTCTAGAACCAGAGTGATGCAAGTATGGCTTTGCTTCTTGGTTAGCCTGCCGATTTCCTCTGTGAATTAAAAAAATTAATTAAATTAAAAAAAAAACATAAAATTGGAATTAAATTTTAAAAGAAACTTAATTACCTAAAACTCGGGGCTCTGAAAATGACCGCACAACCACGCCCATCCTCTCCACAAACTCGGGGGGGGGGGGGGGGGGGGGGGGGGGTGATCACTAAAAGCTTTAGCAAAAGATGAAAAAGTTTGGGAGTACATGGCAGCTTGTACTTCCACTCCTTATACCATCTAGTCCACACTTAGTTTATATACTCAGACATACCCAGGCGTTCCATGTTGATGGAGAAGTTAACATAAAATAGACAAAAAACAAGTGTATTAGTTAAAAAAAAAAACCTTAAACAAGTAAAAGTAATAAACATAATAAATTAAAATTTTTTCATACTTACTGAAATTTGTCTCATCATCTCCTCCTGCACATTGAGGGATAGCTTCTGTCATGAAGGGGCGATCATGGGGCACTTAGTGCGGATGATGGCACCCATGTCGAGAGTGAACAAGCTGTGGATTGGACTTTCAGGCTTGCTCGCTGATGGAATGGGTTGTAGTCAACCACGATCTTGTTTTGCGTTATGCAGATGATCCAGTTCGAGGACAAATCTCTACAGATCCCTTGCACCGCGACCTTCTTCTTGACTGGGAGTTCTCTATCTCCCTCCGGGGTCACGGTGGCCGAGTCGGCAATGGCCTCAGCGGGATCAACAGGAGGCTAGGATAGCCTTGTGCCGTCTTTGGCTGTTAACACACCTGGTAGATCAAGGCACCCGACTTGTTGAAAAAGTTGTAGTGGGGTCGGCCACCAACTCGGCATGGGCCGGCTTAATGCCACTTAGTAACTCTGGCATTGGGTCACTCTGACCCGAACTAGAGACAGAGCAGCAGCCACTGGTGATCAACCACAATGACATTTATGGGAAAAATACACAATAGTTTCTAAAATTCCTACAAAATTTTAATATTGCTAAAAAAATTCTAAAATTCCTCCCAATTTCACATATTTCTCAATTGTCCTACAAATTTCCTTATTTTCAACAAATTTTGTATATTTCTGAAATTTCCTACAAATTTCACAAATGTCCCTATTTTCCTACAAATTTCACAAACCTTCCTATTTTCCTACAAATTTCTAAAATTTCCCTAGTTTCCTACAATTTTCAAAAATTTCACAAATTCCTACAAACTTCACAATATTCCCACAATTTTCGTAAATTTTGCATATTCTTAAACATTAAATAATTTGAAATTTCACAAATTTCACAAGAATCCTTCAAACTTCACAAAATCCCCCTGTCCCCCTTCCACCTTGTCCCTCCCCCACCACCCCCATACCCACCACCCTACCGTCCCCTTCTTCGAGCCTTTTCCCCACCCCCTCACCCACACCCCACCCACGCACCCTAAACCCTAAACCTGAGCCTTTTTCCCACCCCGTAGCCCACCCCTTTTCCCCACCCCAAACCCACCTCAAACCACCCGAGCCTTTTTCCTTACTTTTTTTTAATATTTAATTTCAAACGGTTAAAAGATCATCGAATTTGATGATCAAATCAATTTAGTGTGTGGTTTTACTTTCAACTAGCATCCTTGAAAAAATAATCAAAACCAAAGAACATATAGCCGTTAAATCATGATAATACGTTTCTAACCGTTAAAGGATTTCGTCTCATTACATAATCCCTGAAAGTTTGTTTTGGTTTTTTTTTTTTGACGTATGCGATCTCGGAGTATATACCAGCTACATTGACGGTTAGATTGTTGAAGTTAGTTTTGTAGACTGTGCATCCCGTTAAAACAATAGATTCAACAAATAGTTAGAGTTTATTCTATACTTCCACAAAGTAGTAGGGGTGGGCACTTGAAACTAAAAACCAAAATCGAAACATGAACCAAATCAGACCGCACCGAATGGTTCAGTTTTGCGGTTTTGAAACCAAACCGCAGTGTAGGAAACGGTTTGGTTTCAGTTTTGGCTTTTGAAAACCGCACCGAAACCGAAACCGCACCTCAAATTAGATGTCATGTTTTAATTGGTTGTTTGTTAGAGTTCATACATTTAGTATGAACTCAACCACACTAGAATGTCATCCATTTCCACCCTTATTCGACAGACTTTCAAATTATCCCTCAATCCTCATCGGTCTCTCTCTCTCAAAACTCATCTGAGATTCGACGACCTCAGTGCACTGCTCTCGCTCGCTGCTTGTATCCCTTTCGGTCTCAGCAGAAACTCTGAATATCCTTCCCCTTCACCGAAGCTCTGCAACGCCCAAACCCTAACATACAAAATGCTTAATTATATCAATACATCAGCTTTCTGCAGAAAGTAGAAAGCTGATTCGTTTAATGAAGATACATTTATATATATGTACATGTTGATTATTTTTCCCACGTTATAACTCTCATCAAGCTTGGCATCTTCAATCTTTCAAATAATAAGCCACAACACTCCATTTGGGGGTGCTTTTTCCTGCTCACAAAGTCTATCATTTGTGCAATTAGCTAGCTAGGCTAAGCTAGTTGATTATATACCATTCTTCCATACCATTTTCTTGTTGTGATAAAATGTACATGAGAGAGTGGGGAGAGCAGTAAAGAAAAGAATTCTCATGTGGGTTGGTTGATTAATGTATTGTGTGGAAAATGAGACCGTCTTATGCGTAAATAGGTGTAAATTTTAAATTATACATTTTTTCACAAAAACTGAACCGCAACCATTTGAAACCGCAACGAACCGAACCAAACGCGTTGGTTTCATTTCGGTTTTGGTTTCAAAACCGCACCACAAAAAGTTTCGATTTCGGTTGCGGTTTCACTCAAAACCGCACCGAACCGAACCGTGCCCACCCTACTGAGTAGAACGTAAGGTTTTGTAGTAATCACTAGTGTAAGTATTTTAAATTGATGATCAGGTTCGTTCATCAACATCGGAGCTAAAATAATCGTTAAATCATGATGATACGTTTCTAATTGTTGAATGATTTTGTCTCGTTACCTAATTCAGGAAACTTTCATTTGGAGTGATTTTCGCCATATGCCTTCTTGGAGTATATACCAACTACATTGACAATTGGACTGTTGAAACTAGTGCGATAATCACCAAAGGAATTGAATATGCCAAAATGTCCTTGACTTTTTGCCAATTAAATTTTTCAACATGCCCGACGGATGTAAACCCGAAATCCTTACCTTTGCGTGACGGAACATGAAGGGTTTGTCGGGCAAATGGTGTCAAATTCCGCGCCATTTTTTTTTTCTTGGAGCAAAAATTTACCCGACGGAGATTACTTTGCCCATCAAACTGTTTTTTGTCGGCCAAAAGTCTCTAAAATAACCAAAACGTTGATTAGTTTTGTCCCAACAAAGTTTTTTTATTTTGTCGCGTAAAGTTTCTTTGCCCGACGAAAGATCGTTTTTTCGTCAGACAATTGATAATTTCTAGTAGTGAAAGGGTTATTTACATTAACAATGTTGTAGTCCTTTTCCAAATATTATGATTGGCATGGTAATAACAGAAGTTTTTGCAACCCAAGTGGAACCTCCCCATTGCATGGAGCTTGGTGAAAAGAAAAAGTAGAAAGAAACAAAGGTTTAAATAAATACCAAAAATATAGATTTATTGAGTGATGCAATATATCCTACTAGTAGAAGCCACAAGAGAAAATATGGAGGTTAAGCCATGCATGCAAGAATCACTTTTGTTTCTGTCCATAGACTGTTAAACTTTTTTGGGTAAGTCCATCTCGGATTTGGTATCTTAGTTAAAAGTCGAGAGCATAATTACAGAACAGAAGTTAGTATGGTTGACTTTGTAATGGTTGGGAAAAAAATTGATCACCACTACCTAGTAAGTTGCAGTTGCACCATGAAAAGTAGTCATGGATCGATATATGCATCTCCTTTACCAACAATATAAAAGCTAGCTAGGACAACCCTCTTCCCCCTCAGATATCACATTCAGCATGGATCGTTATATCAAAACCTTTGTTGTCATTCTCTTACTCCTTTTCGACATTTCTTCAGGTCCGAGCATGTTAATATAATATATAAAATGTCATCAGAGTGTCAGTTAATTAGGTTTACGATGAATGTATTACATGTGTGTGTATATATTTATTTATTTAATTACTTAATTCATGCAGGCAGCCGAGTCCAAGGCTTCAGGCATGGTATAAGTCCTGCAAACCCTTCGTCAAGCAAGGTAACTAATTTTCATGCATGCATGTGAAGACGGGAAATGAAATCCACTCTTGTTTTAATTTTGTCCCTTGATTTTTTTATTTATTTATTCAACCTACGGACGACTAAAAATAGAGAACGGTGCGTAGGGGAGAATACGTCTCCCCATGAAAAAAATGTTTTTATGGATATAGATTATTTTTCAAATTTTTTGGTTAATTTTATAACTAATTTGTACTATGTTTGTCTTGAAGGTAAATGGTGAGATGGAGATGAGAGAGCTGGTGGCAGTCGATGCAATGTTGGACTATGAGAAGCCAATGCCAAATCCCAGGCATGACAAAGGGAAGTCAGGTGGTGGTAATTAGTCAAGAAACTCCTTCCCAAAATATGATGCCAGAACATTCCAATTAATCAATAAAATACTGCAGCTATGCATGCCTGATGCCTGTAAGACTATAGCAAGGGGAAGATCACATGATTATATATCCTTGGTAAACATCTCTTTATGCCATAAATAAAGAGGGTGAAATATTTTTGAAGAAATGCAACAAGGTGTATTATTATTAATTAATATTATTTCGTGATCATTTTTTTTTTAACAAATTCTCGTGATCATTGTATTGACCAATATGTGTATAGGTATATATATATATATCTGTATATTGTTTTCATATCTTCTTGACGAGTCCTATTGCATATTACAAATTATGTCTTCCATTAATGAAATGACTTTCTGCAATAATAACACCAATAATCAAATTTTAAGGTGTCAACCTACGTGAAAATATATTGCCAAATTCCAATTACTTGATGCAGTTTTAGCAATTCGATGGTATTACCCATTTTCATCCATTCATTAATATGAGTGGCGTGTTTACTTATACCGGCCCTGAGATCTTGGGGGCCCTAGGCGAGCTTCTAAGAGGGAGCCCCAAAGTTTCCAAGTCCTTCGATGTGTCACACACATTCGTATAGTTTTTTTTTCCTTCATTTTTTTAAATAAACACAATAAAGAGAAGAAGCCTCTAAACAAAGCACACAAGGAGTCTTAAGTTAAATTAAACAATTTGATGAGCACAAGTTGGTTGTAACAAAAAAATAACACACCAAACAAAATACATAATCAACACCGAAACTTATAACTGCATCCAAACATCAACATTCAAGTTTTCTTCCTACCTTTTTCAATGGATAACATTACTAAGTCACTGAATCTATGGGATAATTAGATTACCTCAAATTGCAATCTTCTAAATTCTATGGGATAATTAATTTGCAAATATAGTGAAATAGTGATAGGGAGATGGAGTTGTAGGGGAAGGTTCAAAGAAGTACGAAAGGAATACAATAGAATTTTTGAAAAAAAAAAAAAAAAAAACCTCCAATAAAATAGCTTACTTTCTCAATTTCTTTTTTTAATGTGTAATTTTTGTTTTGTTAAATGATGAAAGGAATACAATGGACGGACAAAAAAACGGATGAAAAAGAATTGAATTAGGTGGGATCGAACTCCCATACAGGAAGTAAACAAGTCTCTATTTACGAACATGGTAAACATTCCATTTTGTTAAAGTTCTTGACTTGTTATTATTTATGGGAAATTTGGAAAAATAGCCAAAAGCCCATGAATTGAATTTTAGCCAATTTTTATAACTTTTCGTAATTCTAACCAAAATTTGAAATGAAAATACTACAATACCCTTTTTAACTAAAATAATTACAAAACTATATCTTCTCCATCCATTCTTTGTGCAGTCTTTTCGGCTCTTTCCCGGAATGGCAATGGAATGAAAGTTTAGATGTGAAAACTACCCGCCACATATGCGCTGGGCGGAGGTCAAAAGAGAACCAGTTTTCAGCTTGCTCATTGTCAGTGACTTCTTCCTCACTTTCCTAATATCGAATAAAGTTCAGGACATATAGTTAGCAGAAGATCAAAGTTTACTGGGTGTTTCAATTACTTTGCAGAATATATACCTAATGAAGATGATGCAATTAAACACAAACAAAAAAATAAATACAAAAAATCAATCACCCCTCTCCTCTAACTGAAAATCTGATCGTCTCCTCCGTGAACCGCAATTCCACCACAGCCACTGCACATTGGCATAAAATTGAAGGACGATATATTTAACAAGATTTCGTAAAGCTCTAGAATTAAACCTTCAATAGCCATCCACCAAACATAAAGTGTACAGACTTTCTCGAGAAAATATGCAGAATTGGAGCAGATATCTGCGAGAAATTGGTTAGGGTTTTGATCGTTGGCAATGGGTATTGATGTTGTGGTGTTTTAGGGTTCAGTGTAGTTATTTTGAAAAAACAAAATTAATACGGGAGCAATACCGACTGTTTTACAGGAAAGAGCCGAAAAGACTGCTCAAAGAATGGATGGAGAAGATATGGTTTTGTAATTATTTTAGTTAAAAAGGGTATTGTAGTATTTTCATTTCAAGTTTTGGTTAGAATTACGAAAAGTTATAAAGGTTGGCTAAAATTCAATTCATGGTCTAAAATTTGGCTATTTTTCCAATTTCCCATTATTTATAGCATAACACATAAGATAAAAAAAAAATTTGGGGCCCTTCCCACTTGGGGGTCCTAGGCGGTCTCTTCCGACTACCCTTAAGGCCGACCCTGTACTTATACCTAGAATAGGTATTGAAGTTATTATGGTTTTTGACTTTTTATGGGACGGTTTACTAACACATACGAAATTAAAAGATTTGTGAGTCTCGCATTAACATCTGTAATCCAATACAAGATGAAAATCAGGATTTAGGGTGTATTCGATTGGAATTTTGAGAGATTTTAATAGATTTATAAATTCATGGGGAAGAAGGTTAATTGATTTCTGGAGATTCTATGTAAAATTTTGAGTGAATTCCCTCAAATTCTTAGGGGAAGAGATGAGATTTATTAATACTTAAAATACACTACGAAATCTCTCAAATTCCCTAACTTTTTAAGATCTTTTAAAATCACTTTCTAAGTAAATACACCAGAAATTAAAGCTATAAACTCTTTCAAAATTTTGATTGAATACACCTAGACTTTCAGAAAATCACTTAAACTTTTGAATAAATACTCCTAAATGTATAAAAAGAATTAAAAATCTCTCAAAATCTCAATTGATACACCCTTAGTTTGATTAGAAGGAAAGTAGTTGAAATATAAATAATTAAACAGGTAGGAATGCTGTCTGATTGTCAGCTGACTCATGATATAACTATAAACCGCTGAAGAGTAAAACTTAAGGCAGAGTGGAGGTGGATAATTTCTAATAAATAATTAAGCAATAGCAGAAATTGTGTGCTAGGATGGCACTGAGAGCCAAGTAATGTGACTAAATTCTTTCTTGGATCGATGGAGCTGTCAAAGTTCACAAGTCAACTCTTCAGAACGTGTTTGTGGGATACAAGGAATTGATAACCACCATTGAAATGCATCACAGATCCCTCTCTAAAAGCATGATATGAAGTAAATGTATGACATTTCCAACGAGTTTTTCAAAGAATCCCATGCCAAACCCTATTTGACAGAGAAATAACCTAAGAGTAGAAGAATATTGACAATAATAGAAACATGGGTTTACCAAGTCACCTCTAGAACAAGGGAGCAACTTACATGGCGATTAATGACCACGTCACGCAATCGTGTGGTTTATGCATACAAAAACATTAAATTAAAACACAGAAGGCAGAAAAGGACTTCTAATTCTCTGTTTCTGATCAGTTTCCTGGGATGAGCACATTGAATTGTTAAATTTCCAGGTAAGCTTTTTGCGTTTAGGAAGTAGTCCATTGTTATGATGTTAGCCGACAAAACTTCAAGTTGTACAAAACCAACATGCGATTAAATTGGAATCTTCATCATTTTAACCATTTAAAAAAAAAAAAACCCTGCAAGGGCCACAGGGCCGGCCCTGAGAATTTGGGGGCTCTAGGCGAGTCTTCAAAGTGGGGCCCTAGAGTTCTCTGACTCACAACCCTTTGTACATTGACATATGTAATTTTTTTTTACTAAATACATAAAAAGTCTATTTCTACATCAAATGTCTATTTCTACATCAAATATCTTTAAAAATTAATATTGAAAAAAGAAAGATAGACAAATATTACTCGTCTTACGTTTTTAGATGCAAATGCACTTACAATAGGTTTACATAATCTAATTTTTCAACCAATTCAAACCGAAAGAGAAGTCCCTACCCAGTACGCCAAATTCCAATCATTTTTGTATTGTTACAATGTTACTTTTTACATTCAATAAATGAATGAATGGGCAGAGACAACATCTTACAGCTAAGGAAAATACTAGAGTGAAGATGATAGTAATTTTCATATACGTGCCTAGGCGGACGAGACGGATTTGAATAATTTATTATATATTATATAAACTAATTAATTTGAACATTAAATAATGTCATTTTTCAAAATGGTGAGTTTTAGCCTTTTAGGTATATAATAAAGATATATGTGGTGTGATCTTAAAATAGGGTAATAAAACCCCATAAAATAAACATAAATGTGATATTTAAGAGAGAAGCAAAAAAGTAAAAATAAGATGGTAGGGACTATTTAAAAGGGAGAAGACATGCAGCTATAAAAAAAGATAGTGGGATCATCTTAAGTAAAATCGTGCAATTAAAATGATGTTGGGAATAGGGTTGTTTTCTTCTTCGTGCGAGGCCGACCCTGCAACAAAAGATTTCCAGATTCCGGCATTTACATATAAGCCCGCATAGCTCCCGCCCATCCCCATCTAGACCTGCCTAGCTCCGCCTAAAAATTGGGGGCCCTTCCGAAGTGGGGGCCCTACGCGGGCGCCTACTCCAGCTACCCTTAGGGCCGGCTCTTAGGGCCAGCATAATCAAAATAAAACCCTCATTAAATTAATTGGAAGTGATTTATTTAATAGCAACAGGAGCCAGCATTATGAATCCCATTATTAAAATTGTTATGGGAATTTTTTGTGCCACCCATTGAGGACTCATGCTCATAAGATGTGAATACTTAAGTTGAGCAAAGTGCAATAGGTGTCAGTCCTACACAGCAAAAAGAGGGCGGGAAAAAGAGTCCGAAGGAGCAAGCAAGGGATAAACCCTAATTTCAACATTGTACTTATAATTTCTGTTGTAGCTAAATACTTTAAGACGGAACTCCAATTTATGCTCTATGATCAACAATAGCGGTGTTTTAAGGTGCATACAACTTATGTTAATCGTTGCATCTTTGTCATTGATATATATGACATGTACACGTGTGCTTTTGAGTCAAAAAACACAAATTTATATATATATATATATATATATATATATATATATATCAAATAGTGCTCGTGAAATAAACTAATTGCCACAAGGTAAACTAGATATATGTATGGAATGAGACCTAACATCTGAAAGTGACCAACAAATTAAAGCTAAAAGCTTATAGAATAGTTAATAGATAGATCAAAAGGGCAAGAGAATTCCAAAAGGTGAACAAAACCCACAAGTTATGTTGTATTGTCCCACTCCCACACATTCCACCTAATGCATTGTGCGACACATAAAAGGAGAAGCAAAGCTTTTGATGTTAAGGAATTTGAGTGGAGTTGACTTTGAGGTGGGGGATAAGGTGTATTGTATATTTCCAGAATCATCTCTTTTGTGTTTGGTAAGTAATTTTGAAAATCATCACAAAAGTAAAATTTAATGGGTACTGAAAACATAAATTACGTGGTTTACTTCGTCACATGTTATAGTAAAGATGGACGACGTGATAAATTGAAAAATTGCTACTCGAGAAGCTTTGTGTAAGGGTTATTATGACTCTACATCTCTGTTGGCTCCATTTACTCGCACTCACAATTATAAAAACCAAGACTTCTGCACTTCTCCTCCAAACACTGAACTAGCTACAATAGCAATAAGCTAGGGAAAGAAAATATAAACCGTTAGATGTTCCTCAAGTCAAGATTTTCATCCTCCTCCTCTTGCTCTTTAACTTTTCGGTTTCAGGTAATACTTTTAAGGTTGCAAATTCCATTGGCTCCAAGTTTTCTGAAGCTGAGTTTAGAAAATACTTGAAACCCTTTTCTCTTCATTAATTTGTAGGAAGAGCTGACAGCTTCAAGGATGAACTGGAGCTCACTTCTTCAAGTGGTCATGAGGTAATTAAAATATATATTGTATATTTTGTCAACGTCCATGCAAACAAACTGTATGATATGGTGATTTAATTTGATCTTGTTCTTAATCATGTTTATAAGGTGGTCAATCAGCAGATGACAAAAGGTGGGAGAAAACTGCTCATTTCACTTGATGCAATTTCAGATTACAAGGAGCCAGGGCCAAATAAAGGTCACGATCCACATAATTAAAGGAGGGAATGCTGGTGGTAGAGGTGGGAATCCCTGAATAACTAGATAATCACATCCTTAGAGAGAGAGAGAGAGAGAGAGAGAGAGAGAGAGAGAGAGAGAGAGAGAGACTACATAATTAAAGGAGGGAATGCTGGTGGTAGAGGTGGGAATCCCTGAATAACTAGATAATCACATCCTTTAAGAAGCCGCATGATCTCTTGTGAAAACGCTATATATATATATATATAGAGAGAGAGAGAGAGAGAGAGAGAGAGAGAGAGTGATGATGCACGTGTTTCTTGAGTGATATTGAGTGAGGGAGTTTTATATATTTGGCTGTGAAGCTGTGAATACCATGATGAATGTATGTATTACTGGAATAAAATGTTAGAAATTCAGAATCTGCTTTCAAGTACTGTATATACATATCTTGATTAAGATCTAAATCTAGCTAGAATGACATGTAATCAAAATATATGTATATCTTGGGATTATAATTATAAAGAGGCGAGACAAAACTCACACTGCCAAGGAAATTAATCTTTGATTCGGCATATAGGAACTAAGATATTGCAATATATATGCAAGTTTTTTTAGTCAAATCCCAAAGTGGGTGAATTCATAAGAAATATTTTATTGGAGCCTACCAAATAGTCTAACCCAATTTCGGTTGGAGCCTACCGAACGACATGCCTTGCTTTGACAAGGATGTACCAAAGGACATTCTCTACTTCAACAGAGGTGTGCCGAACAAAAGGCTTTGCTGCGACATACACTTGCCGAATCTACTCATCCAACTTTGGCTAAAGAGTATCAAACAGACCCCTCCAGTTTCGGCTGGAGCCTTCCAAACCCAAAGTCTAGGTCTGTCTCTATCTCGCTCTTACTCACTTTAGGGTTTGTTTTATAACATATGGTAAAATCAAGGCCTGCCAAATGTGGCATCATGGCCAGAAGCGTGATCCTTGGCACCTAAGACATAAATTCCAAAATAAGGGACAATATTTGCATGATATTTGGATAACAATCCATCCTCAAGGGGAGCGGGTTGCCTCTCTGATGCATTATTAGGAGTAATTGTCAGACCATATATTTTCCAGGGCTGGAGTAAGGCTGATCCGAATACAGTTATTTCAGAAGTTCGGTCATGGACTTACTAGTTTCAGCCGGAGCTAGATCAAACGGAGCAGTGGTACTACCATCACCTTGTTCCGGGGCAATAGGCAAAGTCCTAGTGACTTTGCTAGATGACCATGCTTGTTTCGCAGGACACGTGATCTGATCTTGATATGGACCCAGTCAAATCCTTATAAGTCTTGGAGTTTCTACAATATAGGGATTGACATGCGCCACAAGTAATCACAACTACTAAGATGGTGCAATGCCTACTTCTACATATCCTTTAGGATTCACCAGGCTTAGAACGAGGATTTTATCTTAAAAATGTCTATCTTCCCACGGTATAAATACACTCATTTAGGGTTCATCATTGGTAACACAATCTAAACACTTCAATTCTCTTGCCCACTGTTTGAGTCTAAAAAATTATTCACTAACTTGACCGTCGAGAGCTTTTGGCCGGCACACACCCCCTCCCCTGGTCTTAGGCATGCTCACGGGTGTTTATTTTTTTTGTAGGTTGCTCGAGTTTGCACACAACTAACACTCACGGTGGTGCATGAATTTGGTTCCAACATTCCGCTTTCTACATTGCCGCTGCATGAGCAAGTTAGAGACATTGAAGAACGAGAAAAATCTTCTCTAGTGAAAATTCAATCGGATTCTATAAACTTTAGAATTGTACCTATTCAAGGACATATAGGTTTCAATCATGTTTTGCTTCAGGCAAAATAAAAGAGTCATGAAACCCTCTTTAGCGAGGTACTATCATTTGTAAGTGTTGAAATGAAGAGTACGTCGATAGCTTATTTAGCTCTTCCACGCTATTGTTAGCCTCGATGAATTCTCAGCTTCTCGATAGTCAAGTGGAGGTTCATGTCTTGTACACACATAAAGTTGTCTCTGTTAGGAATTTATGTGTTAGTGAAATCGAACTTGTAACGGTTCGACAATCCCCTTAACGGAGGGAACAAGATTAACTCATTAGATTATTAATCCCATTATTATAAAATTGTTATGGGAATTTCCTCATAAGATGTGAATAATTAAGTTGAGCAAAAGTGCAATAGGTGTCAGTCCTACGCTGCAAAAAGTGGGGGGAAAAGAAGTCCGAAGAAGCACGCAAGGGATAAACCCTAATTTCAACATGCACTTATAGTTGCTATTGTAGCTAAATACTTTTAACACGGAACTCCAATTTATGCTCTTTGATCAATAATAATGGTGTCCGATGAGTCTATATTATACCATATATTTTACCCTATTATTAGTATTAATTTATTGGTTATTTTGTGAGATTTTGATACTTTGTTATGTATTTTCAATGTAGGACAGTCGACTTCCTCTGGAGCAAAAAGTGACCAACGGATGCATTTTGGAGTGATTCCAATTGGAGGATGCTCGTGAGTCTCTCAAGATGATTGTATCAAAATTCCAGATTTTTCTACCAAGCCGTTTGACCGTGGCGATGAAAAGAAGACCCTACGCGCAGCCTTCCCAGATTGACGTTTCTGGACGTTTTGGGTATTTTGAAGGTCAAGATGGCATATTTTGAGAAAGATTTCTTCCAAGGATTTGTAGAGGACGTCTCAAGCTTTCAAAATAGACCTTTTGGGACCAATCGGAGTTGATTTGATTGGTCAAAAGTCTGATTTTCTGAAAACTCCAAATTCCAGATAGAATAGGAAACCTTTTATTTTTTGTTTTATTATTTTATTATGTTTCTTAGTATTATTCTAAGACCTTTTCTAGGTAGGGTTTTATTTTCTACTAGTATAAATAAGGCTTTTTTAGCCATTAGATATAGGGAGACGCACGCACTACTCTAGAGAGTTTTTGAAGTTTACTTTCAACGTGTTTTCTATCCTTTTTCTATTTCAATAAAATTGCTCTTGGTTTATGGTTGTTCATAACTAATTTTCGTTTGCTAGGGCGATGCCTTGAGCCTTAGCATGAATATGTAGTTTTTATTTAATTGTTTATAATATTATGCATGCATACTTTGAATTATTAATCATTGTGCTTTAAACTGTCTTTGTGGCATAATGATTCGCGATCATTAGGATGTTTAGATAAGTAATCGGATGCAATTCAGTCGGAATACCACCGGGGAATTGAGTATTGCTTCTTGTGATTAATAGTTGTAATTTCACCTAGGATGAATACCACGTCTTAGGGGTTGCATGGTTTTTCAAAGGGTTTTTACAAAGCGTAATGAGTCATGCATGTTTATATTTGATCTAAATACCACAGACGGGTTGCATGTTTGATATACGTTCTAGCTTGAATACCACGAGTAGAATATGCATTAGGAAAACCTAACCTTCAAAGTTGCATAGGTAATTCATAAGTAATTAGTAAATCTACATAGGATTGTTAAGGGGATGGCAGGAACCCTAGTGCTTTTCCAAATTTGTTTCTCAAAACCTTTTCTCTTTGATTTGTTTCCTTTTTAATTGGTTATTAGTTGCTTTCCCTAAATTACTTTTATTAAAATTCGTTTTTAATATTTTAGGTCATAAAATCAACCTCTTCCAATCTTTGTTCTCAAATAATTAGCTAAGAATTAGTATAAATACATACTATTCATTCAATCCCTGCGGAAACGACATTGCTTGAGCTGTTTATACTACAACTACCTTGTTCTCTTACAAGCATTTTTAAGTGTTTTTATCCCTATTTTTGCAGGTGGTAAAAATCCCTACCGGTGTCTTAAGTTGCATACAACTTATGCTAATCGTTGCATCTTTATCATTATATATGACATATATACGTGTGCTTTTGAGTCAAAGGACACAAATTAATATATATCAAATAGTTTGCTCGTGAAATAAACTAATTGCCACAAGGTAAACTAGATATATGTATGGAATGAGACCTAACATCTGAAAGTGACCCACAAATGAAGGCTAAAAGCTTATAGAATAGTTAGATAGATCAATGGTTAAGTGAATTCCAAAAGGTTGAAAAAACCCACAAGCTATGTTGTATTGTCCCACTCCCGCACATTCCACCTAATGCATTGTGCGACACATTAAAGGAGAAGCAAAGCTTTTGATGTTAAGGAATTTGAGTGGAGTTGACTTTGAGGTGGGGGATAAGGTGTATTGTATATTTCCAGAATCATATCTTTTGTGTTAGCAAGTAATTTTCAAAATCATATCATAAAAGTAAAATTTTATGAGTACTGAAAACATAAATTACGTGGTATACTTCATCACATGTTATCATAAAGGTGGATGACAAGGTACACTGAAAAATTGCTATGCAAGAAACTTTGTGTAAGGGTCATTGACTCTACATCTCTGTTGGCTCCATTTCCTCGCACTCACAATTATAAAAACCAAGACTTCTGCACTTCTCCTCCAAACACTGAACTAGCTACAACAGCAATAAGCTAGGGAAAGAAAATATAAACCATAAGATGCTTCCTCAAGTCAAGATTTTCGTCCTCCTCTTGCTCTTTAACTTTTCGGTTTCAGGTAATATTTTTAAGGTTGCAAATTTCACTGGCTCCAAGTTTTCTGACGCTGAGTTTAGAAAATAAATGAAACCTTTTTCTCTTTGTAGGAAGAGCTGACAGCTTCAAGGATGAACTAGAGCTCACTTCCTTAAGTGGTCTCGAGGTATTTAAAACTACGTATTGTATATTTCGTCAACGTCCATGCAAACAAACTGTTTGATTTGGTGGTTTAGTTTGATCTTGTTCTTAATCATGTTTATAAGGTGGTAAATCAGCAGATGATAAAAGGTAGGAGAAAATTGCTCATTTCACTTGATGCAATTTTGGATTACCAGAAGCCAGGGCCAAATCCAGGTCACGAACCACATAAAGGAGGGAATGGTGGTGGTAGAGGTGGGAATCCCTGAATAACTAGATGATCACCTCCTTTTAGAAGCGGTATGATCTCTTGTGAAAGCCCTATATATATATATATATATATAGAGAGAGAGAGAGAGAGAGAGAGAGAGAGAGAGAGAGAGAGAGAGATTGATGGTGCACGTGTTTCTTGAGTGATATTGAGTGAGATAGTTTTATATATTTGGCTGTTAAACTGGGAATATCATGATGAATGTATGTATTATTGGAATAAAATGTCAGAAATAGCATATGCTTGCAAGTACTGTATATACATATCTTGATTAAAATCTAAATCTAGCTAGAATGACATGTAATCAAAATATATGTATACCTTGGGGTTATAATTATAAAGAGGGGAGACAAAACTCACCCTACCAAGGAAATTAATCTTTGATTCGGTTTCGGCATATAGGATCTAAGATATTGCAATATATATGCAAGTTTTTAGCCAAATCCCAAAGTGGGTGAATTCATAAGAAATATTTTGATTATACTGTATATATATTCAAGTTGCATAAAAAAAAGGGAAAACTTGATATAAGTCCAATTTTTTTAGCCAATAGTAGGAATAGTCCAATTTATTAAAATAAGTCCAATTCCTTAAATTTAATTATTTGATTATCAATAATTATCTATTCAATGATAAGATTTATTATAAAAATCAAATTTCTTCCTAATTATCTCTTTGATTATTTATTTTTATTTTTATTTTTTTGTTATTTCTTGTTCTTCCTCATGCTTTAAACCCCATTTATAGATTTTATTTTTAATTTTTATAATCAACCTATATCACAGGTTGATTATTTTTATGTATCTATATGACAGATTCTTTTTTATAATCAACTTGTCATAAATTAATGTGTCTTGTTTGTAGGTATATTATGTTTTTTCCTACCTTTCAGTTAGGTTTCATATCTCACTTACAGATATAATATATATTCATATATTTGTTTCTTGAGTTAAGGTAGAATGTTTTGTAGATAATTTATGTTAGTATATTAGTTTTTTTTTTTTGTTGTAAGATATTAATTAGATTTTTTGGAGTTGAAAAATGCATAATATTAGAATATTTTAATTGATTTTTAATATTTTTTAAAAATATAAAATGAGTATAAAAGAAATAAAAACATGTAATTAGATAACTGGACTCACTCCTAAAAACCATCTATGTTTTTGGACCTAGATCTAAAAGCCCCTAAAAAAAATGAATATCGCAGACCTTTACCATAAATGCAAGAGTTATTGTTATCTTATGGGCATAACCATTTCGTTTTCTATTTTATTTTCATTTTTTTAAAATTGAAAATATGTTTGGTATCGATTTTCATCTTTCAATTAAAATAAATAAACGAAATTTAGATACTATTTTTGTAAGTTTTAAAAATTATTTGACTAAGTTTTCAAATTTTTATTTTTAAATTTTCATTTCTTAAAAAACTGAAAATCGAAAACAATTAACAAATAAGTTTTTAGTTTTCAAACAAAAAATTGAAAGGGGTTATCAAACATGCCCTTGTGAGGGAAAATAGAAAAAAAAGGGTATAAAAACCGAAAGCAAAACAAGAAAATAAAAGCACAAACTAGGTCTTTGAAAGCTCTAAAAACCGAAAGAAAAAAAAAAGAAATTCGCCGCGCGCCAAGCCATGCCTGGCCTACACTGAAGCCAACCTGGGCCAAGAATTGAGCATGCAGCTCTGGCTTTTGCCTCAGAACGACACAGTTTGGTGTATGGGTTTTGTGTTCCACGTCTTTGGGCTTGCTGCGCACTAAAGCCCAAGTACGAATTTTTGCATGATCTTTAGATAACAATCCATTCTCAGGAAGAACGAGTTATCTCTCAGATGCATTATTAGGGGTAATTGTCAGACTATATATTTTTCAAGGCTGAAGTAAAGCTGATCCGAATACAGTTATATCATAAGTCTGGTCATGGACTCACCAGCTCCAGGCGGAGCTAGGTCAGACAGAGCAGCGGTATCACCATCACCCTGTTCCGTGGCTATAAGCAGAGTCTTAGTGACTCTGCTGGATGACCATGCTTGTTCCGCAAGACACGCAATCTGATCCAGATATGGACCCAATCAGATTTTCATAAGTCTTGGAGTTCATACAATCTAGGAATTGGTGTGCGCTGCAATTAATCACAACTCCTAAGAGGTGCAATATCTATTTCTAGATATCCTCTAGGATTCACCTGGCTTAGAACGATGATTATATCCTAAAAAGGTCTCTCTCCCCACGGTATAAATACACTCATCTAGTGTTTATCTTTAGTAACGCAATCTAAACACTTCAATTCTTTTGCCCATTGCTTGAGTATAAAACTATTCACTAACTTGACCGTCGAGATCCTTTGGCTGGCACACACCCCCCGGTCTGAGGCATGCTCAAGGGTGTTTACTGTTTTGTAGGCTGCTTGAGTTTGTGCACAACTAACACTCTTATGGTGGTGCACAAATTTAGTTCTAACATTCAGCTTTCTACACTGTTGCTGCATGAGCAAGTTAGAGACATGGAAGAACGAGAAAAATCTTCTCTGGTGAAAATTTAATCGGATTCTATATACTTCAAAATTGTACGTATTCAAGGACATAAAGGTTTCAATCATGTTTTGCTTCAGGCAAAATAATCTTTCATGAATAGTTCGTGGAGTAAGCCAAAGAGTCATGAAATCCGCTTTAGCGAGGTACTTTCGTTTGTAAGTATTTGAAATGAAGAGTACGTTGGTGCTATAAGAAATAAAACCTCTTAAAGCATCAAAGTTAAAACATTCGGGTTCTAAGACATGGTCTGGTTTAGTTTTCATGAAACATTTTAGATTTTCCATGGGTGTATTGTTTAATGAAAATTATGGGTTTCAAAGGCACTAAATTCGAAATTACAAGTTTCTATTTTGATGAACTTCTTGTTCATAAAAGGAGATACCTACAACAATGCCAAATACAATATACAATCCAAATGTGGTGAATATGAGGTTGCTTCAGGAACAGAAGTGTGAGTAGCTTCAAGACAACGAAAGGTGTCAAAGTTCAAATAAAAGTAATAAAATATTAGATCGTTAATTTACAAAAGTGGGTTGTTGGCCAGTAATTAGTTTTTTTTGCCAAATTAATGGAATATAGGTCACTAAATTAATTTAGTAGTCCAGGACCAAACAGAGGTCAGTTGTGGAAGCAAGAAAATATAGACGTTCGGGCCATATTGGTTTTGGATGGCTACGAGCCGAACAAGTGGAAATAGGACAAAATTGGGCTTATCCGTGAGCGCCCCCGCATGGCTTGGTGGTGGCTGGAAGCAAGAAACAAGCCAAATTTTGTCTTTGAGCCGAGAAAGGCAGCATAGAAAGAGCAGTTGCAGGTTGCAGCAGGTAGAGCCCAGCAAAGCTGGGTTGGGCTCAAAATAGGCTGGACTACACGGGTCAAATATAAAAACTGTTTCGCTGGTCTGTCCAATAGATTTTCTTCATGATATTCGGTCGCAGTCTGCCAAATTACAGAGCTTTCTAGTTTTGTTCTCGCTGGATATTCTCGATGGCGCCGCCACGAATGGCGGTGTTCTCAAGCGAGGCCGAGTTACTGAACCCTTGATTTCACGACGAAGAGGGTCACTCCATGTTGGAATCGCGAATAAGATGGTGATGGGGGTCCACAATTCGATGAGATTCATGGGGAATCTAAAAAGAAATCATCGAGATTTCGATTGGAATCTCGAGTTCGGAAGTAAAAAAACGATGGCAGAAATTCGACTTAACGATAACACAATGCTTGGTGACTGAGACGACATAAAAGGGCGTCACTTATGGATTCTGGGATAAGAATGGCTGGCTCTTAATCAGCTAAGCTTGATTTTGCTTAGCTTCAGTCTGCGGATAAGCTGCGTTTTTTTCCTTTTTTTTTTTTTTCTCTCGGTTAGGGTTTTCAAAACCCAAGTTCTTGCGTCCATTTTCTTATTTTTCTTTGACTCACATAATTCAACGTAGCAATGTAGCATAATATAACATAATTTGCATAACAAAATATGAATATGTTAATGTTTACAAATATTGAACAATATAGGCGATATAATATATACAATAGTAAAATGGGGGGTTTGTGCATCATGATGAATGTTTTCATGCTAACCGAGGGTTTCTAAAATCTCAATTCTGTGTTTTAGAAGGACCTAATTTGCTGGAAGCAAAAGGATGTCTTTGAATGCTAGTTGTAGAAGAACCTTCTCCAATATCCGATTTTCATGTTTAATGCATTGTATCACTTTCAACATAAAAAGATGAAATTGAATCAATAGCAAGTATATTAATTCAATAAAATACAAAATTAATCATAATAAGAATGATTGAAACATAATACTCTTCTGATTAAAGATGGAGAAGCTCTCTTTAGCACATCGTCAAGAGCGTGTTGATAATGTGTTTTCAGCCTATTTAACTGAAGAATTACAGAGAGAGGGAAAGGGGCGGCAAGCAGAGAGAAGATAAAATTTGGTGAATTCTATAGTGTGATTACTCACCCTATTATCTAAGAGATATTATAGAATCCTACAAATATATTGTGGTGTGACAACTAGGAAACTATCTAAAGAGATTTTATAGAATCCTAAAAATATAAAAATATGTAAAAAATATTATAGAATCTTAAAAATATACTAAGATCAACATAATCACATTGCATTATGACTGCAATAAAAACAAATAGGAAAATAATCCTAAACACTACAATAGAAGATTAGGAAAGCAATCCTAATTCTTTTAGAAAAAAAGGTAATGAATCATAAATCTTTTTTTACTACGAAATCTAATACATAAAATATCAAAAATAACGTAACATAAATATAAACCAAAATGCTAACTAATTAATTTCTCCAATATATACCTCTTCGGGCTCCATTTCCACCCACATTTAATTATAAAAAGCAAGACTTCTACACATCTCCTCCAAAAATTGAACTAGCAAGAAGAACAAAAGAAACCCAAGATGGTTCCTCGAGTCAAGATTTTCATCATGCTCCTCTTGCTCTTTAACTTTTCGGTTTCAGGTACGTAAGATTTTTAAGGTTGCAAATCTCATAAGTTTTAAGTTTTAAGTTTTCTGAATTTGACTTAGAAAATAAGCCAAACCATCTTCTTTCGTTAATTTGTAGGCAGAACTGACAGCTTCAAGGATGAAATGGAGCTAGGGTCGGCCCTGAGAAATTGGGGGCCCTAGGCGAGTCTTCGAGTGGGGGCCCTAAAGTTCTTTGACTCCCGATTCGTTATACATTTATATGTATAAGAAAATGTTTCGCTAAATACATGAAAATTTTCATTTCTACATCAAAAATCATTAGAATTCATATCAAATGAAGAAAGATATGCAAACATTACTTAAATATTACACGTCTCGCATTTTTAGACGCAAATGTACTAATTAAGTTTACGTAATCTAACTTTTCAACCTGTTCTTTTTCAATTGACAAAATAGCTAACCCATTCAATCTTTCTTGTGACATAGTTGATTGAAGATACGATTTGATCAACTTTAATTTTGAGAAACTTCTTTCTGCAGAGGCAACTGTAACTGGTATGGTTAACAAAATATAATAAGCAACCCATGCATTCGGGAAACAACCATCCATTTGTCTCATATATTTCAGCACTTCCATTGCCCGATTTATTTCCTTCGGCAAAGTTTCTCTCAAGATTCTTAGCTCTATAAACACTCACAAATTAAATTATAGAAAAAGAAACAGAATAGAAGAGAAGCATTGATCGGTGAGGTTACCTGACCTCTGTAAGTGGGCGCGCCTTGCTACCAGTATGCTGTGCGTTAAATTCCTAAAAAAAAGTTAATTTGTTGCCAAAGTTGCACCCCACCCAAGACACTTTGTAAATTGTACGCCAAGTTTCAAGACAGTTATATGATTTTATATTTAAATATTTTATTAAATTCAAACCTAAAAATATATTTATATACATTATATATATACACATATTTAAAAAGAAATATTTTGGCCCCCCCACCCAAAACGCTGCACGGCAAGTTCCAAAAAAATATTTATAATTTCATATTTAGATATTTTACTCAAACAACAAAATTATATATATAAATATATATAGAAAATTGTTATTAGCATTTCAAAATTCTTATTCTATACTCTAAATTTTCTATATTTGAAAAGAAAAATATACTTGTGAAGAGTGTATGATGAGATTTTTGAAGTGTCTATAACACTTCCCTATATATTAAAAAAAAATTGGGGGCTCTCTTGAAGTGGGGGCCATAGGCGGGCGCCTACTCGGGCTACTCTCAAGGTCGGCCCTGAATGGAGCTCACCTACTCAAGTGGTCATGTGGTACCTAAATAAAACTATATATATATATATATATATATATATATATCATATATTTCATCTCTCACTATCACATCCAGGCCCGGGCGCAGCCACCTCCCGGGCTCGACTCCACCGTAGCACGATATTGTCCACTTTGGGCCTTCCCCACACCCTCATTGTTTTGTTTCTGGGAACTCAGACGAGAACTTCCTAGTGGGTCACCCATCCCTGGTAGTGACATCGCGCACTACTCGCTTAACTTCGGAGTTCCGATGGAACCCGAAGCCAGTGAGCTTCCAAAAGGCCTCGTGCTAAGTAGGGATGAGAATATACATTTAAGGATCACTTCCCTAGGCGATGTGAGATGTCACACTCACCCTCCATGCAAGCAAAACTATTTGATTTTGTGATTTTAGTTTAATGAATTAATTAAATATGTTCATAAACATGTTTAGGAGGTTAATCAGATGCTGAAAGTTGGGAGAAAGCTTCTCGTTTCACCAGATGAACTGTTGGATTACCCGCAGCCAAGGCCGAATCCACGTCATACCCCACCTCCACCTCCTTCAGCTTAGGGTTATGAGTTTTTGTAAAATCCCTGGGCATATAGAGAGAGAGTGATGGCCTGATGTGTTTATTACGAGAGAGAGAGAGAGAGAGAGAGTTTTATGTTCTTAATTAGGTTTAAAAACCATGATCAAAATGGAATAAAATGTTAGAAACTTTAATATGGTTGCAATTACTGCGTATATTACATCTGCCATTATCGCATCATTAATCAAAACTGCAACCTTTTAACTATTTTGTTGTGTGATTTGGCTACTCATGATATTACATAACACATCGATGTACTCACAACTAGAAAAAAAATTCAACAAATGCGCGATTAATTATACAAAAGCATAAAAGTATTATTGACACTTTAAATTTTTTTATCAAGAATACTAAAAGTGTAAATTTTTATTTTTGTAAATGATAATTACATTTTGCCTCCTCATGTTTTCGTCTAATTTCAAATTCATACAACGTTTTTCAATTTTTACAATTTCATACAACGGCTCACAGTTTGTACCAATGTCATACATCATTCTCAATTTAAATTGATTATTAGGTGATGACGTGACAAATATAAGACCTACATTTTTAACGATGTGGCAAATAAAAACTTAATTATCAAACCAAATCAATATAAATATCAAAATAATTTTTTTTTTAACAAACGATATTAATTATACTAAATAAGAGGGGGTGAGCTTAGCTCACAATGGACTAACAATAATATGATTCAAATTCACCTTTGGTGTGAATCGAACCTAAGACATCTCACTTCCAAGTAAAAAAAAAATACTATTAAACTGTAGTACTAAATAACAAATATCAAAATAACTTAAAATGTGGCCCACTTAATGTGGGCATTCATTTATATCTTGCAGCCACAAACTAATTTCAATTATTTTTTTTTCTTTTTCTTGTTCACTGTCGTCCCTGTTCCCTCCCTGTATGGTCTTAATCTCTTCTCCGTCCTTCTCCAACCATTTTCCAAGCCATATAAAGGCAAATCTCCAACCCACGAACATTGAGGCACAAATTCAACACGAGAACAAAATTGGCTTTACTATTTCCCATTTCTTTTTCAATTTTATTAATTTCTGGATTTTTTTTCCTTAAATTTCTGTAAAAATCCAAGGGTAATTTTAGGGAGACTAATTTTTTAAACTAAATGATGTAGCGGTTGATGATGAAATTATTACTTAATTGTTGATTAACATATTTACTTCCTATTGGTGACACATTATTTAGTTTGCAAATTTAGTCTCTGCATTGCCAAAATCTAAACTTCATTTATTTCAGATGTTGAAATTGTGACCCATACCCATGATAAGCTATGGGAATTGCAGCATGAATTAGATTTGCAGCAGCACCTTAGTCTGCTGCAGATCACGAAATTCGAGCCGACTCCACTTCGATACTCCAGATCACAATATCAAACCAAATCCGGACACCAATAGCTAATCGGATTCGATACTCCAGAACCCGCTAAGAACCCAGTCCGAGTCAACGTAGCAATTCCAACAAGCTGCACTACTCTCAATCCGCGAAACCATGATAGTGCTAGATCCGCATAGCCGAATCTACGTGGACAGTCGTTGGACCTACAAATCAGCCCAATCAACCCACGACTCACCGTTGTTGCACTCATGCCTTGCGGGGAAGCACACCCAACTAAAGAAAGCCCACGACGTAAAAACCATGTATGGTGGCGTATTATGAATACCCATGTGTTCTCTCATGTGTCCCTAATGCGAGTGCAATCAGTTTTCTCTCCCACAGAAAAAAGAGAAAAATCTCAAGCCGACAACACCTTAGTGTCATCCAAACCATTTTGAACTAAGTGAGAGGTATTGCTAGCACATTTAAGTCAATCACTCTATTAATCGTTGCTAGTTTATCAGTATGGATATTCTTAGAGACTGAACATTTTGGGAGCTTTACATGATCAATCATGAAAAGGAAGATCGGGAGCACAAGAATAATCCAATCTATTGGCACATGCGTGGCTAAGGATTCTCTTAAATTAGTCTGTTCACCATCTTTACTTGTCATTGTATCGATTATAACCAACCTTAATATACCCGAGAACCCAATAGGTTGATGATGATTGTCTCTTTATACCATACTTCAATAAAGTTGAGGAAGAAAATAATGAAGATGAAGTGGTAATTGCTTGTCTTACTAGAGGGAAGAAAAGGGTTGGACCACTAACCAGAGAAGATTGGGAAAAGGCAGAGGTGTTTATGAGGTTTTTACAGGTTTTCTATGAGGTGACGTTGTGGGTGAGTTATTCTTTGGTCCCCATGTCTCATACGGCCCTTCATGATGTCACTAAAATAGAGATCATAAATGCGAGAATTTGGTTCCTCCACCCAACAAGTAAACCAGTTCACCAACGAAGATACTATTGACGCAACTGGCAACGACATGAAAGCAATATATGACAAGTAATTTGATTTCTACCTTGAATCGAACCTATTACTAGTGATTGCTCTTGTTTTAGGTCAACGGTTCAAGTTAAGGCATGTCACTCATCTCCTTAGAAAGCAAGTATTGGAAATTGAGGCCTAGATAAAAACCAAGCAAATAATAAATGTAATGCATGCCCTTTTTGAGGAATAAGCTCCAATGGTTGATGGGGGCAAGCACACGAACACCCCCACACCTTCTCTAAGGCCTTCTTCTACATCATCAATTGTTGCCTCGGTCAGAGATGATTGATTACATGATTAAATTGATTGTGGAAGAGAATGAGGAGCAGGTGGTGCAAGTTGAGGTGAACTCATTTGTTGGATCCTTGGAGAAGGTCGAAAAGGAAACCAAGGGTAATTTTGTCATTCTCTCAAAGTGGAAGACTAATGGTAGCAAGTATCCTATATTGGCAGGAAATGCAAGACATATTTGATATTCAAGTCCCCACTATGGCATCGAATAGTGCTTTTAGCACTGGGGGAAAGTAATTTTCGATTTTAGAAGTTCCTTAACTCCTAAATTGGCGGAGACATTAATTTGCATGCAAAATTTGTTGAGGGATGATAATATAATTACTTTGGACGATGATACACTTTCAATAGACCACCTAGAGTTCTACGAAAGTATTGAATCTGGGTAGGTTTCTAATTTCGCTTCTTAGTTGTTATTATTGTTTGAATTTTATCATTTTATGTGGTTTTGGTTGTTTTGGTGAAGTTTATAATTACTAATATAATTAAATGGTATATGTATTTGTATTTTGTAGAGTTTGGTTTCGGGTTTTGTGTACTAATGCCATAAGGCATTTCGTTTGGTTATACTTGGTTTTGAATTTTTAAGGCATTTTGTTTCATTAAAAGTTTGATGTTGGATACTTGGGTTTGGGATTTTGAAGGGTTAATTAAGGAAATCTCAATACAAATTTCTTTATAGTAAGAAGTAAGTTGGTAGCATAATTGCATGTGGAAAAAATACAAGAAGAAAAAAAGCCAGCTCCATACAATTCAGATAGGCTACATACAAGAAATTGAAAAAGTAAACCTTTTTAATCAAAAAGAAAGAAAAAATCCGCCTATAATTGAAGCATAAAATCGAATCGAACCGAAATCATACAGTTTGATATCAGTTCGGTACACACTTTAAAAGCAAACCGAATCATATCAAACTTTTTTCGATTTTGATTTCATCTTTATCGAACCAAACAGAACAGAACCATACGGAGCCCTAAGTTTCATAAGGTTTAGATTTATTGACAAACAAAAGAAAATGGGTTTATAGTTTACACCACTAACGCGAGGACACATGTCACCTACAACAGTACAATTATTGGACTGACTTGCCTCTAATAACGAAAGATTTTTCGTTATGCCCAGAAAACGTCATATATTATTATATAACTGACAAGACACATGAAAAAAACTTTTCTACACTTGTATAGAACCATGTGGTTACTACCAGTGGCGTAGCCAGGATTTTTAAATAATGGGGTCATAATATCGACCAAAAAGCTTCATTATGCCATTTCATCGAGCACCTAGTAGGCAACTATCAATTCGTGCCAACATATATGCCAAAGGTTTATGCCAACATATATCACAACTACTATTAGTTGTAAAGGCTTGTCAATGGTGGATGCATGATACTGCGGAGTAATGTTGAAGATGGTAAAGATTTTTCAACTAAAGTATATCATACAAGAAGAGAGAAAAGTAAGACAAATATGATAGAAGAAAATAGAAGAAGTAGAAAGATGAGGTTGTAATTTAGTTTGTCTTAGGTCTTTATAAAGATCAAATACAGCATACAAACAAATATACATGAAGTTTTTGAAGTTATCGGGAGAAATGACTCTTGGAATAAGGAATCGCCACGGCAGGTGAAAGTCAAATTCCAAATTACCACTTCACCCCGCTCTAAATCGTAAACCGAAAACCAACGACCACCTTCACACTTTAGCCAGCAGAGAGTAGAGAGACATCTCATCTGCTTCTCTGGCAAATATCCAATCATCTGTGTGTCTCTCTCTCTCCTCACTTTCTCTCACTAAAACCAGTAATCTCATCAGTCCCAGATTAATTAATTAATTAGTCAGCAGTCTATGAGTTTGTTGGCATGGTGGCGAGTTCTAATCCATGATTAACTTAATAACCTCCCACGTAATCACGTAATTAAACACACTCCCCTGTTTTCATTAACCAACTAATCCGAAATTCTCTCGGCATTTTTCACAATCGCTTCTTCTTCTTCTTCAGCGAGGATGCCGGGTTTAGTCTCTGTCAAAACCCCGCCCGACTCCGCCCCGCCCCGAATCGCCGTCCCTGATCCCCAGCCCCAACAATCCGAACCCGCCCCGGTTTCCAGAACCCCTTCCCCCCACACCAAAAAACCGCCGTCCCCCTCCCCGTCCCGATCCAAACCCTCGCCCGCCCGATCCAAAAAGGCCCAACCCGCTTCCCCGGATCCTATTCTCGCCGATGCCTCCCTTGACAACCCGGATCTCGGCCCGTTTCTGCTCAAGCTGGCCCGGGACACAATCGCCTCCGGCGAGGGTCCGAACAAGGCGTTGGAGTACGCAGTCCGGGCGTCCAAGTCGTTCGAGCGGTGCGCGGTGGACGGCGAGCCGAGCCTGGACCTGGCCATGAGCTTGCACGTGCTGGCGGCGATTTACTGTAGCTTGGGCCGGTTCGAGGAGGCGGTTCCGGTTCTGGACCGGGCGATTCGGGTGCCAGAGGTCGGAAGAGGTGCGGATCACGCGCTCGCTGCGTTCTCTGGGCACATGCAGCTCGGGGACACGTATTCAATGCTGGGTCAGGTGGACCGGTCTATTGAATGCTATGAGGAGGGATTGAAGATCCAGATCGAGGCCTTGGGCGGCACTGATCTCAGAGTTGGCGAGACTTGCAGGTCTGATTACTCTGCTTTTTTTATTTCATTTGTTCAGATATTGTGGTTTTGCGTGCATGGTTTATTGGGATCAGATTTAATGGTTGTTTGAGATTCTATAATTGCATAGCTAAATTTGGAGAATTTGTTAATGTTTAATGTGAGTAGTTTATTAAGCCGGCTGAAAGTTTGGCCCTTTAGTTGTAAAACACAATCAAATTGACCAAACCAAATGGAAAGAAAATGAAGATATGTAAACTTACTCGAAAAGGGAAAATTCGAGCCTTTTAACTCATCGGTTGATTGTAACTTGAGGTTAGGATATTGTCAAGTTCGTTGCCTAAGTGACATTGGTGTCAATGTTTGTGAAACTCAATGTCCAAATTGATGAACCTTGCATAAATTTGCATGTAATGTGGGATGTTGATGTAAAACTGAGCTAATTTGGCGGGACAGAACTGTGTCTTTCTTTTCCTGAAAGGCTTAGGTTGAAGCATCTGGGATCCATTAGTACGTAGATTAACCGTTAACTGCCACAGGATTGGTTGTTCTAGTTATGGTTTGAAAGAAAGTTGGAGTATCCTGATTTAAGTGAACTGGTGTTGGATATGCAGATATTTAGCTGAGGCGCATGTCCAAGCAATGCAGTTTGAAAGAGCAGAAGAATTGTGCAAGAAAACTCTTGAAATTCACCGTGCTCATAGTGAACCAGCATCTCTTGAAGAGTCAGCTGACCGCCGGCTGATGGCTCTCATATGCGAGTCAAAGGGAGATTATGAATCAGCACTTGAGCACCTTGTCCTCGCCAGCATGGCAATGATTGCAAATGGGCTAGAAAATGAGGTTGCTGCTATTGATGTCAGCATAGGTAACATTTATATGTCTCTTTGTCGCTTTGATGAGGCTGTCTTCTCCTATCAGAAGGCACTCACCGTTTTAAAAGCATCAAAGGGCGATAACCACCCTTCTGTTGCCTCTGTCTTTGTACGCCTTGCTGACCTATATCATAGGACTGGAAAGCTCCGGGATTCCAAATCATACTGTGAGAATGCCCTGAGGATTTATGTGAAACCTGTGCCTGGAACAACAGCAGAAGAGATTTCTGGTGGATTGACTGAAATTTCAGCCATTTATGAGTCAATGGATGAGCCCGAGGAGGCACTTAAGTTATTGCAGAAGGCGATGAAGTTGTTAGAGGGTAAACCAGGACAGCAAAGCACAATTGCTGGAATAGAAGCACGGATGGGAGTGATGTTTTGCATGCTCGGGAGATATGAAGAAGCATGGAACTCTTTTGAAAGCGCTGTAACAAAACTTAGAGCTAGTGGAGAGAAGAAGTCGCCCTTCTTTGGGGTTGTATTGAACCAGATGGGTTTGGCTTGTGTTCAATTGTTCAAGATAGATGAGGCTGCTGAGTTGTTTGAAGAAGCGAGACGGATATTAGAACAAGAATGTGGTCCTTGTCATCAGGATACCCTTGGAGTATATAGCAATCTCGCAGCAACCTATGATGCTATGGGGAGGTAATATAGAGTCCCTCTGCTTACATTTTTTCCTCAATATAGTACCATCTTTCTCATTTGCTTCAACTATCTATGCAAAAACCATTGTTTTCTATATGGCTTAGCCCTTTGCGGCCCATCTTCTTAATAATCAGAAAAGTTTACGACCCTTGTAGCCAGCAAACTTGAATGTCCACTAAAATTGGAACTAGTTGTGAGGTCCCCCACATGTCCTACAAGGAGTCTGGCAACAGATTTTTTGTTCCTGTTTTGCTTTTATATATTAATCAAAATTCACTATGTGTGTTTAGTGTTTACGGAGAATGCTGTACTGATAATTGTAGCCGGTTCTGGTACACTGTCTGGATTCTGTTTCAGAGTTGAACTTGATTATTATGACTCAAATACAAAGTTTTTAACGAATTATATTCTGGATTCTATTTCAGAGTTGAAGATGCAATTGAAATTCTGGAGTACGTCCTTAAATTGCGAGAAGAAAAGCTTGGAATTGCAAACCCGGATTTTGAAGATGAGAAGAGAAGGCTATCCGAGCTTCTGAAAGAAGCCGGTAGGACCCGAGACAGAAAGGCAAAGTCACTGGAAAACCTCATTGACCCAAACTCGACCTCGAAGAAGACAAGGAAAGAGGGGACAAAGAGGTGGGGTGCTTTAAGTTTCAAACTTTGAAGGAAAAAACAAGGGAAGATTTATCCACAAAAAAAAGAAAAAGAAAAGAAAAAATGTCCACTTTCATTCCATTTCTTTCTGCTGTCCTGCACTTGCACATTCTGTAACATAGAAAAGCATGTATAGGTTTGAAGTCGTAATTTGGCGATGTTTTCTGTTTCTCGAGTTTTCGAATTTCTCATTATTATTTTTCTTGGTCGTTGATGATGTTTTATTGATATGCTGCATTGTGAGCTTGAAGCTGGTTACTGAAAAGAAAAATATGCATTTGATGAATAAAATGCACATGTTATGTTTTGCCCCTTTCTCGAATTCTTGAGTTCTTACATTGTTCTACCATCTTAGTACTCTCTGCAAAATATCCTCTACTCCAAGACCTTTTGATTCAGGGGTCCATCTTCGCCGCGAAATTCCATCTCATCGGACACAACTCAGGAGATTATGGTTAATTTAGATCCTAATAGATAAGCCCGAACCCGTTGATTTAACGACTACAATGACGTTCTCATCTAATTGGAAGACAATTTAATGGATTATGATTAATCTATACCCTATCATATAAGGGTAAGGGTGAACCCGTCGATCTAACAACAAACGCGCACGGAGCTTGCAATCAAAACTGAAATGTACCAAAAATGAGCATATGCTTAGGCAGGAATGATTAACTTCCAACTTGAATAATTAAAGTATGAAATGCTAAATCCTATTAGCTTTTCGTGTGCATAACTTCGGCACAAATTCTTGCTCTCTTCCCTAATCTTCTGTAATACCTTAATGGAGGGAGCATATCACTTAATTTTTGTTGTTGGCCATGATTTTGCCAGGAAATTCCAACTCGTATTGTCTCTCAATTTGCTTAAGAATCTGGTCTCTATTATTTCTAATGAATCATATTCACACTCATTATAGTTGACAAGAAATAAATATGCTCGCAATTAGTAGAACTTTACATTGTCCAAGGATGGCTCTAATACGTATACAAGCATAGTACTTTGGTAGATAAATTTGACGAGCCTAGCATTATTGATAAGAATTAGCTATCAACACTTTGACAAATGAGCCTATAGCATTTGGTAAATAGATTCGGTGAAGTTTGAGTATTATATAATCAACATATTTACTTGAAATAATTGAGGATATGTAAGGAGAAGTGTGCCCTAATTAGAATTTAAAAAGATAATAAGCTTAGCTAGGAACAAAAAGATTGTGATTAAGAGATCAGAAGGTACGTAGTTCTCTCATGCACTACATACATAAGGCAGTGGAAGCATCCACATATATAGAAGAATAGTATATAAATCTAGGGTTATGAGATTTGCCAATTTCTCTCCCTTTTTTTAATTTGGTTTTGTAATAATTTTGAGCCCAACACTGTGTATTCATGTAGTCGTGTAACATCTCTAACCTTTTCATGCATATGTCAGTTCAATGAGAAGAATCCATATGCATGTCACTTTAGTCGTTATTAGAATTTGATTCATCGACAGATAGCTATATCTGTATACATGATTAATTCCCTAGAGGAAAGGAATATGTTCACTCCCTAACTATGCTTGCACAATATGCAACCCTAGATATATCTGCCTCTCCATTGATTTGAACACAGCCTGTTTCTTGACAGAGACCCAATTCTCCTCCCACTAGCTAGTTGGTTGTGTTGTGACTTAATTAGCCATTAGTCTCCATCAGTAGGAGGTTTTTTTGGATGTGTGTCGCTATGCTCTAACTTCTGTATGCATGAGAGAAAAATAATTGAAAATCTTGAGTGAATATTTTTTGGTGTGGGAAGCTTTTTTCCTTTCAGCCGGGTTGAAATTCTTGACAAATTTTTTATCGAGACTCATGTAATTGCACCGTATCCTCATCATTTGTATGTATTCCAAATTTCTATAAATGAATATCGTACTTTACATAAAAAAAAAAAAATTATGTAAGATTCTTATTACATGTAATTTCTGGTTTACAACTAATTAACTTGGTAGGTTAATCAGGAAACTTGGTAATAAGGAGCAATACATAATATGTCGACCATAAAGGCATGAAATCACCATGCATAAAATAAGGAAAAAGAAAAAGGGTGCCATAGATAGATTCAAAAAGGGGTTTCATGAACCGAAATCCACTTCTATATAATACGTGAATTCAAAACCAAATTCATTGTGGTTCTTTTACACGTTCATAAAAGGTTAATGAATATGAATATAAATCTAATATGTGTTTAGTTTTAGAAATAGTATCCGTGTTCAGTTTTCGAAATAGTCAATTTAAAAAATAGTGTAATACACGTTTCCAGTTTTAGATATGGTCAATTTAAAAATAATCAGTGTTCAGATTAAAAAATAATAATAGTACCGTGTTCAGTTTTTAGAAATAGACAATACTCATTTTAAGAAATAGTGTAGCTCGTGTGTCATGATGTGTCATAATGTGTAGTAAACCAGTGCTTTTGTCATGACGTGTTTTCCAATTAAATGGGCTTTAAAAAAGAACTAGTACAACTAAATAAATCATAATTATGTACCACATGTATGTAAACTACATATTAATAGAACTTTCTTTGTCAATCAGAAGAGAGTGAAAAGATTATTTAGTATTCTATCACAAGAAAAAAGTTAAGGGTAGTAAAGTAATTTGACAAAATAAAATTTTGTTGTTTATGTTTAAGTCTCACCTATAAGTGATTTTAACATCTCTAATATTAAAAAAATAAAAATAAAACTTCTCTCCCTCTCTCTCCACTCTCGCATTCTCTCTCACTCTCTTCCTCTCTCCTTGAATTTTCAAAACAAAAATAAATTATTTCACACACACTTTGTGTGTTGGCATACACTAGTATATATATAATAGATGAGAGTGATACATTTATCATCTATTTGTACTATCATTTTTACCATCTCTCTAACAGACAGGATCTGCCAACGCATGTAGGTTTCATCTCTATTAGATAGATAATATAAATGATGATAGAAATAGATGTAAGAATAATATTTTTTTTAAAAGATATATAACTATTTAGATGCATATTATTTTTCCAATAGAGATTTGACCTATCTCAACATATTTGTATTGGTGGGAGAAAGAAGTAAACCTCCCCATTATATGCATTTTTTTCTCCACACCAATGTAATGCGACCTTGGTGGGAGAAAGAAATAACCTCCCATTATATGCATGTTTTTCTCCTAACCAATATAATGCGACCTTCCACGTGTTTATATAGGCGAGTTTCATTTTCACATACAACTCAATTTGTCAAAAAGATATGATCAACAATGATGGCATCTACATATGGTAGAAATGCATCTACCATTTCCATTTCTCTTTGATATTTTTCTTTCTTTCTTTGGATTGCGATTGAAATCCGGTTGCTTCAGTATTGTTGGTATTATATTATTAGAATTGATTAAAGTCGAGTTATGTGGTCTCGCTTATCAACGATGATTTGATATGGTCTCTCTTTTGGCAATTACATTGCGTGTGCCTCAGTTTAGGTTTGTTACATCTGCGTTTTGGCGACAGAGTTGTCCCGTTGGTGCTTGTGTTGGTGCCGATGCTGCTTGTGGTGGCCATTTTGGAGATTACTCTTTATGTTTGTCTGTGCAAATTATCTCTATATCAATGAATTGGCCACTGAAAAAAAAAAATATCATTGTGACAACCCTTGTAATTGTTTTTATTCATTAATGAAAATACTATCGCTTTTTCTTGTAAAAAAAAAAAACCCATGCATACAAATTTAGTACAAGTGTTTATGGGTTAAACTCGACGACTTAATTAAAATGCATGAATATCTCCTTAATTAAGAAGACCAACAGGAGTTGGGATGGTCTAATAATAAAGTATAAATACATGATCCACTCACATTTCGAAGTGAGAGTGTGACTCCCTTGCCACCACCTTGAATAAAAACAAAGAAAATATGACCTACATACCCACAATTATACAGAATAAAACAAAAGAAGAAAGAAAAGCGAATAAATAAATATGGAGTATCTGATCTAACGTAGTAGCATCAAATTTGCACCAATTAAATTTGCTAGCTACAGGGGCGGAGCCACCCACAAGGGAAAGGTGGACTATAGTTATGGGAGGTTTTTTGTAAGTATAATGTTATCTACACATCTATTTTTATTTTTCACATATTCCTTTCAGTTTTTGGTCTTTGGATCAAATGAATTGATGAAGATCAATGACAAAAAATTAATAAGGTACTACTACAAAATTGGCTTAATGTGTCGGATAATGGTGGTGGTTTTATATTATTACTGTCGGATAAAATATTTCCGACAACATGTAAAGTGTCGGATAACAAAGTATTATTGTCGGTTATATCCGACAAGAATAATGAAGCGGGCCCTTAACTCCAATAGATTTATTTTTTAAATAATTTTAACCAATTTTGGCAGATATATCCGACATGAGTAAGTAATGTGTCAGATTATATCACATTATTTTCGAATTTTTTACACTAACTTTGGCGGTTATATCCGACACAAATATTTTCAAATTTTTTATACTAAATCTGGTGGTTATATAACACACCCCAACCTGGAATGTCTACTTGGAAATTCGAATCGAGCTATGCTGGCCGACACCTGGAAGGTGACAAAGCCATAAAGTGTAGTGTAGTAGAAAATGTGAATATATTTAAACCTAAAAGTGCCTAAATATAAGAGTGCGCTGTGAGCGGGAATGAACCCATTTCACATTTGATGACAGAGCATAAGTACAGTACAGTAAAATAGGGTGAGAATTATATCATCGAAGGTAATCGTCTACACCAAGATTTGCCAATAATCCTTGTCGGTACGAAAGCTCTACTACTAGAACCTGGAGGGGCAAAAAACAAGGGTGAGTGGGCCTAGAAACAAATCTTTGTAAAAACCTTTTCGAAAACATAATAAACCCTCGCCGTAAAACAAGTATAGTTCCCAAAATATACATACTACGTATAGTAATAAAATACTAACCGTAGCCTGCAAAATCTCAAGAATTCATTATGCCACAATATCTCGTAAATAAGGGCATGCCATCCATAATCATAAAATCTCACATAAGCAACATATCAAATCGGGTGCTCATCGACACATGTTGACACACGAGTTCATGTAGAGGTATTCTGACATGAATAGGACTGGGTGTAATAATAATATACGCTCTAGTACTACAATCACGTGAAGGCTGGCGTTATGCGCAGCACATACGAGTCGGAGTTGCCTATGGCAACCTGTACGACAGGACTGGCACCTACAATGGATCCAAAGTGAGTGTATAGTGCGATGTGCACATATACGTGAAAGGCTAACCATGGCCCGGGCGAGTACTAACACCGGTGCAGCAAACGATGAGCAAATAACATAAATGTAGTCATGCCATAATGATTCGATAATTTTAGTCATCATAATATTATTCATAGCCATAAATTTAGTTAAGGCATCCCGTAAGATTCATAATGATTTCCTAATTCTCTTAGGTATATCATTTCCGATAAATATTAATTTAACTACGACATTCATATAGAAAATTCATTATTAGATGTATATATGGAAACTAAACATGTGTATTGTATATATCAAAGAAAAGACCCACTCACAGATCATGTCGTTGAGTCGAACCCGTTCGAACTAGAATAGCCGAAGTCACCGATAATAATCGTACCTAAGCATAATATCAGGACCCATTAGTAAAAATCCACTAAAACAATTAAATTTGGGAAAACAGAGTGCGAATTTGGAATCGGGGCGTCGAAATACGCAAAAGAGAGTCCACAACCCTATACCAGTCAATCTGGAACATCCACCCACGAATTTCCGATCTATAACTTCCCAAAGTCCCCACTATGCTTCTAAAACAACATATTAAAACTTCTTTACGATCCAACGGTCAGATCTTCGCCAATTGCTAGAATTAAGTTGCTATAAACGTTTGTTTTACAAGCTTAGAAATTCAATTTGGGAAGATCCATACGTCAGATTCCCAATCCGTTAGTTCCTATGGTCTTCAAATATTACGTTTTATAACGTATTATGGTTTGGTGACGATGCAATGGTCGGATTGTCGAATCATAAAATGATTAAGTGGCGTAATATTTCATACTAAGTTCAAACTATCAAACTATAACAAACGGTTATCAAATTGAAATTAGAACATCGAATTTAACTTAAAAAGGCAGCATCGACCCACTGGCCACGCGCCGCCGCACGTGGCGGTCGACCGCTTCGGTTCGTCAGAAAATCTAACAACTCCAAAAATTCCCAAATTTTACAGGAATGAAGATCTCAATGAGAGGAACAAATTTCATACCTGGGACGAAGTCCAATTCGGTCGGGAAGTGGCCTGAAATTACCATAAACCGCCGGAAACCCTATAAAGGGTGTGTTTCGATTCGTGACCTCCGGTGCTCCGCTGCAACAACCAAGGCTTGGGAAGTGTTCCCAGGTTCAAGAGGAGGCTAATGGTGGTGGTGGTTGAAGGAATCACCTTCAAAAATGGCAGATTTCCGCCGTTCTCCCCCACGGTGTCTCCGGTGCTATCCTCACGAAACTGAGACAAAAAAAAACGGTCGGGTTTGGGGTGAAACTTGAAGAAGCAAGGTCGTGGAGTTGGTTTTGGGTAGTGGCGACGGTCATTTCGCCAAGAAAACGCCGGAATCGGCATTGGGGTGTTTCGAAATCCGGTTAGGTCCACCGGGAGGAACCGGGTCAAGGGTGATCTGGTGCTCCTCCACTCCTTCATTTCCCCTCTTTTCTATCATCTCTGGTTGGTCACTCTCTCTTTCTCTTCTTTTTGATTGGGCATCCACCCGCATTTCTCTCCTTTCTCCATTCTCTTATCTGATTGGGCAGCAACCCCTTCTTTTCTCTCATTTCTCCCTTCTTTCCTCCATCCATCATTCTCCTTTCCTTCATTTCTCTCAACTAATATTAAAATAATAATATAATAACTATGAAAGATATATAAAATAATAAATAGTAATATTTACAAAAGTACTTTTCAGATTTGTAGTTCCGTAAAACCCTATCATAACTCCGGTTTCGATTCAGATTAAGCTTACCCGATCGTCCCATTGAGAATTTTGAGAGTACAATAAATAGTAACTTGCACACGTCACTAAATGACAGTCAACGAAAATCAACAATCTCACCAGTAGGGGCATTTCCATCAATTCACTCTTTTTAAAAAATTAATAAAATCGTAAAATGAGGGACGGGTTGTCACATATAGCTGATACAAATAGTCAATTAAATATATTCGTTAAACTAGTTAATATTTAATATAACATAAATATTTATTTATGTTTTTTTTGGGAGATTAAAAATTTATTTATGTTAAACGCTATAATTGGTATGAAGATGTACAAAACTTGAATTTAATGAATAATCACAATTAGATAAGCATAATTTTGATAATCTTTGTTTTTTTTAATTTGTTTTTACTATAGTTATATATTTTTCAAGGGCGTGTTTAAATGGTCGAAAGTAATTGTTTATTCCCGAGGGCAACAAGTGGTCGTCGACAATAATTTCTCTATTTTTTAGGATGTTCAGCTATTGTCAGATGTGATTTGTAACTAGAAGCCGTAAAAAAAAAAAAAAAAAAAAACACTACGTAATTTTAATTGATTAAGTAGCCACTAGTGTAAATATTTTAAATTGAAGATCTACTTTGTTCTTTGTATTCTTATAGGATCGAGGAGTGTAGCAGTAAAAAATCATCAAAATCGGAACTAAATTTACCGTTAAATCGTGATTTTATTTTTTATAACCGTCAAAATTTTGGGTCCCGTTACCTAATCTCTGAATATTTTTTCTTGCAATTTTTTACGCATACTATCTCGGAGTATATACAAACATGTTTGACAGTTGGATCATTGAAACTAGTTTCGTAGAGTGTGTATCGCGTCAAAAAGGTAGATTAAACAAACACTTAGAGTTAATGTTATACTTACATTAAGTATAAAATAAGATTTTGTGGTATCCACTTGTGCAATATTTTAAATTGAAGATCGAATTTATTCATTGTATTCTTACATGGTCGAGGAGTGTAGCTGTAAAAAATCATTACAATCGGAACTTAAGTAACTGTTAAATTGTGATTTTTCGTTATAACTGTCGAAATTTTTTGTTCTGTTACCTAATCTCTGAATGTTTGTTTTTTGCAATTTTTTTACATATGCGATCTCGGAGTGTGCACAAATAAGTTTGACGGTTGGATCGTTGAAAAAAGTTTTGTAGAATGCGTATGACATCAAAACGGTACATTAAACAGACACTTAGAGTTAATGTTATACTTCCATTAAGTATAAAATAAGATTTTGTCGTATCCACAAGTGTCAATATTTTAAATTGAAGATCGAATTTGATCATTACATTCTTATATGGTCTAGGAGTGTAACTGTAAAAAATTATCAAAATCGGAGCTAAAATAACCGTTAAATTGTGATTGTTCGTTTATAACCGTCGCAAACTTTTGCTCCATTACCTAATCTCTGAATTTTTATTTTTATTTTGCGATTTTTTATGTATATGCGGTCTTGTAGTCTATACAAACAAGTTTGATGGTTAGATCGTTCAAACTAGTTTCGTAGAATGCATATCTCCGTTAAATTTGTTCCTAAATTTTGAAGTGGGAAAAGTTATTTGTGCTAAATTTTTATTTATGTTTTTGAAGTATTGATTAGATAATATTTAGTTTGTGTGATGACATTTCTTTGTACAATTATCTTTTTGTTTCTTTGTCGCATATTTTACATGGGTTATTATCTATATAAATATGTATTATCTATTAAACCAAACAGTTATTTATTTATTTTTTAAAAATGTATTCTATTTAAATACGTATTATTTATTTATTAAACCAAGCAATTATTATTTTATTTTTTAAAATCATGACAAAATTTTGGGATGGAATTTTGGGCGGGATATTTCCCGCCATTCTTTGTGACAGCCCGTCCCTGATTTTAAGAGTTTTTAAAGTTTTAATAAAGGATTTTACGAAAATGCCCTTTGAGGAACGCGCATTGTTCGAGGTTAACCGTTGTGTCGTGCCATTTAAGATTTGTTTTCTTGACACATCCTCGTAGTACTCGTCGCTACGGATGCGTGGGCGCGAGCGGTTTGTGATTTGGAGTTATATCGAATAAGATATTGATGTTTGAAGTTTGGGCATTTTAGGAATTATAATAGTAAAATCTGGAATTTCTTTTAGGAAAATGGACGGCCCATATTTAATAAAGAAATTAATGGATGGCTGGGATTTAAAAGGAATAAGATTATGTGTGTGTGTGTGTGTGTGTGTGTGGCTGGTGGAAGAAGAAAGGAAGAAGAAGAGGGATTGGGCAAAACAGCCCAATCGGGAAGAAGGGAAGGAGAGAGACCGAATGGGGAGAGGAAGAGAAGGACCAACCAGAAGGGGGAAAGGAGAGAAATGAGAGGAAAGGAGGAAGGGATAGGCCGGATCCCTTTGACCCGCGAACCCGGTCACGACACGTGAGCTTTTCCGGCGAAATTCATCAATTTTTCCGACGAATTGAGCCGAACTACCACTCCCAAACATCATTTAGCCCTTCCCTCTACCCATTCCATCTAAAATTTGGAGAGAATTGGTCTTGAAAATGGAAGAAACCGTGCAAAAGGGGGCGCACGGGTTGGGTTCCTTTCCGTCACGATGTGAAGCAATTTCTTCCAATTACCACCACCCATGGCATCCTCTTGAGGCCTAGAACAAAGCCCAAACAAGTTTGGGAGCGGCGGAGTTGTTTTGGAGCCTTTCCAGGCCGAATTGGCCTTGGTCACAGGTATGAAAGTTGTTCTACTCTTTGAGATCTTTAATTATGAAAATTTTGGTAATTTTTGGATAAAGTTGAATTTTACGGAGAGCCAGGGCGGCCGACCGCCACCCACGGCGGCGCGTGCGGCGGCGCGTGGCCAGTGAGCCGCCAAAGCTATTTTTAGGCCATAATTCATGTTCTGAATTCAGTTTTGGTGAATGAATGACGTTTGATGATCATTCGAACCTAAATTCGTTACGATGCGGGGTTAGGCCAAAATATGAATTGACGATCCGACCGTTGGATCGTCACCAAATTTTGTTACGTTGTAATACGTAATATTTGAGGATTATAGGAACTTAAGGATCGAGAATCCAATTTACGGATCTCCTGGAATTGGAGTTGTAAGTTCATAAAATATAATGTTAACAGTCACTTAGTTTTGGCAATTGGCGGAGATCCGACCGTTGGATGGTAATGAAACTTTAGGATGTCATTCTAGAGATTTATTGTGGACCTCTGGAAGTTACAGATTAGAAATCTGAGTTGCAGATCTTCCGGATCGAACTACATAGTGACGTGTTTTATATAAGTTATATATTTTATCGATATGACTTCTGAGGCATGATTTGATGATTGTTCTAGGCATTGATCATCATGACGCCTTGATGTGTTGTGCTAGGGAGTTGTAGGGAGAACTCCAGGTGAGTGGGCAGTTGTTTTCATTATATACCTATATACTTAATGATTTTCCCAGAAATCGAATTTAAATGAAAGTATGTTTAAAAATGCCATGCATAGATTTATATGAATCATGTGGTTTGAAATGCCATGCATAGAAATTATATGAGATATGTGAATTGATATTATATGATGCATATATGTGAATTGGTGCTGCGGACGCACAGGTGAGTATCAGGTGAGTTACATTTGGTGCATTGAATTGTTTGATGAGATTTATGTTGATAGATCATAACCTGCACCCCTGGTGTTAGTGCTTATGTTATTCACCCGCATCACACGCTCACCTTGGATCCAAGTAGATGCTAGTCGTATAGACCACTAGAGGTGTTTCCGACATGCTAGTCGTACAGACCTTTAGAGACGGTTCCGACTAGTAGGTGACCCTAGATTATGTGCACAGATGATTGATGAGAGAAGCACTAGAGCGTATTATTACACCATCATAGTCGTACAGACTACTACAGGTAGTTCCGACTTCGTGCAGTGTAGTGCCGTACAGGTCACAGTTGGTGACTCCGGCTGGATTGGATATTGAGCTCTAGAATCAGCCGTACAGGACCACTGCAGGGTCTCCGGTTGATTTATTATTTCACTTGATTTATGTTGATGCATCCATATTATGTTTTTGGCGCATGGCATGGCATATATTGCGCTCTAACAATCTCCCTCTAACTAACTATAATCAATCAATTACACATTGACAAGTGTCATCATCTTAGCTTTACAATTGTCAACATCTTAGTATATCCATTACTCCCCCCTCAAACTTAGCTAGGAGTTCCTAGACTAAGTTTGTGACAATGTCGAATGAAGACTAGACTATGCAGTCCTTTAGTAAGAACGTTTGCCAGTTGTTCTTCAGTTGGAATCTTTTGGACTTTCAAGTCACCTTTTTGAACATTTTCTCGAGCAAAATGGTAATCGGTGTCGAGGTGCTTTATCCGAGAATGGAAAATAGGATTTGAAGTCAAAGCTAGTGCAGAAAGGTTATCACAATTTAGACATGGAGGTTCTGATATAATTTAGACATGGAGGTTCTGATATAGTTTTATGAATGTCTTTGAGTAATGACCTTATCCAATACACATCTGCAGCATAATGGGCAAAAGCTTTGTATTTTACTTATGTTGAGCACTTGGAAATAGTGGATTGCTTTTTTGATTGCCAGGAAATCAAATTAGAACCTAAGAACACCACATAGCCAGTTATTGATCTTCTTGTGTTTATATCAACAACCCAATCTGAATCTGAATATGCTGAAATATTGAACTTAAGAAGACTTGGTATATCTCAAACCATATGTCAAGTACCCTGTAAATATCTCAGAATTCTTTTGACCAAATGATTATGAAGCTCTGTAGGATTAGTCATAAATTGACACACCATATTAACTGAGTGTGCTATGTTAGGTCTAGTAAAGGTAAGGTATTGTAGGGCTCCTACAATGCTTCTGTAGTGAGTTGGATCTGCTACAAGTGTGCTTTCATCAACAAGTAATTGAGTATGTGGTTTAGCTGATGTAGAAGTAGGTTTACAGGTCTCTATTCCTGCTTTCTTGAGTAGTTCTTTGATATATTTTGATTGATTGATAAACAAAGATCCATCTGTAATCCCAAAAATATGTGAGATGCCCCATATCCTTGAGATCAAATACCTCAGCAAGACTTGAAATCACACACAAAACTTTTTCAGAATTTGACCCAGTTAGGATGATACCATCCACATATAACAAAAGCAATATAATATCACCATTGTCAACTTTAATGAACAAACTAGAATCAGATATTGATGTGGTAAACCCAGTGGCAAGTAAAAAACTAGTAAACTTGGAATTCCAAGCTCTGGGAGCTTGTTTAAGGCCATACAAAGACTAAACAAGCCTACAAACATAATCTGGGTACTTTGAATCTACAAAATCTTGTGGCTGCTTCATATAAACTTCTTTTTCAATATCACCATGTAGGAATACATTTTTAACATCCAATGGCCTTAGATCCCATTCTATTATGCTGCAAGTGCCAAAATCAACCTTACAGTTGTATGTCTCACCACTGGACTAAAGGTTTCTGAGAAATCCAACCATTGTTCTTGACTGAATACTTAAGCAACTAGCCTTGCTTTGTATCTTGACACAGTACCATCAGGGTTCTTCTTAACTTTGTACACCCATTTACTCCCAATTACAGCCCTATCACATGGTAGAAGTACTAGTTTCCAAGTTCCTTGTGCCTTTAGAGAACCAAACTCATCTTGTATAGCATTTTGCCACTAGGTAGTAGCTGAAACAGCTCGATAATTCTTTGGTTCCTCAATCTCATGTACATCAGCCAAGAATGAAAAACCATTGAAATTACATGTATTCTCTGTATCATCAATTATATCCATCAATTGTAAAGAGTTCAACTCAGGTAATGTGGCAAAAAATGCTGCATGATTTTTCCTTAACATGGTACTTGTTTGAAGTCTTGTTTGTATACCAGTAAGTTTAGTTATGTCCAAAGACTTATTGATATGCTCAGAATCATGAGATAGACTATGTGTTGAAGAACATGGAGATATTGGGAGTAGTACCTGAAGTAGGGATGGATCCAAGACATGAAGCAAATGAGATGTATCATTGTTATAGGAAATAGTATGGCCTGATGAAAACTGTTCTACATTTGTACTTTGACTTCTCATAGTGGAATCCCCAGAATTTCCAAGAGATGTAGAACTGTTATCAAACTCATTCACTAATTGAGTTGATCTTGTCCCAAAGTTAGTGTGAGACTCTAAATCCACTCTATGATTAGATACTGGAACTGGAATTACTATAGTGGATAATGCTGTTGAACTTGGCATAAACTGTCTAGCCATTAAATCACACTGTCTTTGAAGAAATTGAAACACAGTTTCATCGAAAATCACATGTCTTGATATAACACACTTATTAGTACTCATATTGTAACAAATCACACCTTTATATCCCATGGAATACCCTAAGAATATACATCTTTTAGTTCTCACTTGTAACTTATTGGAATTATATGGTATAAGCCAAGGATAAACTACAGTACCAAAAATCTTTAATGTAGTCAAGTTTGGAAACTTATCATATAACAACTTGTATGGAGAATTCATTGATAATGATTGACAAGGCATTCTGTTTACGAGAAACATAGAGTGAGCACAAGCTAGATACCAGAACTCAAGAGATAAGTCAGCAGTTGTTAACAATGTGATAGTAGTCTCAACTATGTGTTTGTGTTTCCTCTCACCAATTCCATTTTGCTGAAGGGTATAAGGACAAGAGATCATCTATTGTATTCCTTTGGTTTTCATAAATGTAGTGAAGAATTTGCTTGTGTACTCTCTTCCACCATCACTCTAAAAACATTTGATCCTAGTCCCAAACTAAGTAACTATCATATTATAGAATTGTACAAAAATTGTAAACACATCAGATTTATTGCATAGAGGGTAGATCCAAACATATATTGTATATTCATCCACAAATGTTACATAATATCTGTACCCATCTAGAGATTTTACAGGTGATGGACCCCAAATATCTAAGTGTACTTTTCCAAAAGGAATCAAGCAATGATCAACTCTAGTTGGAAATGGAATTCTAGACATTTTTCCTTTCAAACAAGAAGTACAGACACATGAATCTTATCTAAAGACACATTTACATTTGATTGCCTTAGCATTCTAGACATTGTTTCATTTGATGGATGCCCTAATCTTTGATGCTACACATTTGATTTGACTATCTAACCATAAAAAACACCTGAATTCTGATAACCTAATTGCAACCTCTGAGATTGATGAATAATTAGTATGTGAAACAACTCTTCCTTGATACAGTATCTCCCGTGTCTTCTTTTCTTGCACAAAGAATTGAGTTTCATCACAAATGAACCAACTGGTATTTCAGCACATAACTATTTAATAGATAACAAACTTCTAGCAATTTTAGGCACATGTGACACATTCTTTAAAACAAGAGAATGAGAATTTGTGTTAAGAGAAATGGATCCAATGTTTTTGACCGACAACTCAGTGCCATTTCCAATAGTAATATGGTAAGATGCACCAGTGTCAACAATCCAAGAATCATTTGGATCAAATTGTGATGTTTGATGTGATACCATTGCATTTAGAGAATGAGGTGATGGCAGCCTTTGATAAGTGTAATTGCCCATGTGAAAACATTCCAGAGCTGAGTGTCCTCTTTTACCACAGATTTGACATTTCAGCATAAATCCTTGAGAAGAAGAACCATTGTTCCTTTGAAAGCAATTGGCTGTTGTATGACCCATTTTGTTACAAATCTGACACTCAATGACAACATTAGTTCTACTCTGAGTGTTACCACCATTACTTCCCCTAAAACCACCACAATTAAACCTTTTTCCTTTGTAACCACCATTATTTTTGAAACTGTTATTTCCTATATATATAGATCCAGAATGAGAGCCATTTGTAGGAAACCTTGGACCAGAATTATTGTTATTTCCCCCAACAAACCCATATTTGTATGACATTTGAGGAAAGAATGAAGTTGGTTGAATTGGTACAAAACTAGGAAGAATGTAGGCTTGAGGAGGAAATGGAATTGGAACTTGAGGAATTGAAACTGCCACAAAATTGTAATTGTAAGCACCAAGAGTAATGACCCCTGCAGTTGTAGAAGGAATATGAATATGCTCTTGTGGATTTGAAGTTGAACCAGAAGCCCCAAAATTAGTACCAGAAGAAATACTTGCATAATTAGAGCCTTGACTATAAAATGCAGACATTTTCTGTGTTAACAAAGAAATTTCCCCTTCAAGTTCTTTCTCAGCCCCAAGAAGTTTAGCCATAAAATCTGTTAGAGTGATTGATGATCCTCTTGCTAAAATGACAGTCCTGATAATGGCATACTCTTTTGGTAATCCAGCAATACCAATTATCATTACATCATTATCGGATACAAATTCCCCTCCAGCACTTAGTTGGTCTCTTATACTTTTCAACCTCAACATGTACTTATCAATAGAATCAGACCCTTTTTGAATGGTATGAAGTTTAGTCTTTAGATGATTTACCCTTGATTTTGACACAGAAGCATATCTGTCAACCAGATTGGACCAAGCCTCATTTGTAGTTTTACATTTAAGCACATATTCCATGGCTTCATCAGATAATATTGCTAGTAACAGATTAAGTAAAGCCATATCAGTTGACTCCCAATCAACGAAAGCTTGTGTTATCTCCTTTGTTACTCCAATTTCTGTATGAATTACATATTTTGGTGGACGCACAGTTGTGCCATCAAAATGACCAAATATCTTGTGACCTTTCAAAACAGCCGTAAATTGAAAAACCCATTTCGAGAAATGAGGTTTCAACTTTATTGAAAGCATACCCAACATATTCCCCACTTTAACAATTGAATTAGACATTTTCACAAATCTTTAAAACAACATTGCAAGATTTTACTTCAACTATAAAGAATGACACTTTCTCTGCATACACTATATAGAAAGACTGATACTTTCTTAATACTCAAGAAAGAATGACACTTTCTTGATAAAACTTCATTCTGAGTTCAAGAACATTAAAGTTTGAATAGAAATATCATATCATTCAACTATTTGTAGAAATCCCAATTTGCCAGATTCAATCACGAATTTGTAGATACCAAGTATACTAGATGCAATCAAACCATATACTGAACTACTAACAAGAAACTGAATTGCGTAGTATGAAAGAAACAATATCACATAATCAGACGAATTCAAAGACCTTCAAGAACGCAGAAAACTCCCAAAACTACTTCACAAATCCAAATTGCGACAAAACTTCGATTTCAAAGATTGCAAACTCCGAAAATTGGAGATCAAGAACAGGAAATCATAGTGGAAGACCTCAGGATTGGATATGGCTGGAAGGCATAGCCGGCGATGATACCATCATAACACTTCAGCAATACTGTCTAAACTATGGAATTGAGAAGAAAGCAATGAGCAGGAAGAGAGAGATTTGAGAGATAGAGAGAGAAAGTAAAGCTTTGTGTATTTCACATTAAAATCAAATGACTATTACACTATGGTTATAGAGAAACCATTCTTACAACAACAACGACTATATTGCCCTTTAACAATCTCCCTCTAACTAACTACAATCACAACTAACTCAATCAATTACACATTGACAAGTGTCATCATCTTAGCTTTACAATTGTCAACATCTTAGTATATCCATTACCTTCCCATTTTCTTCTCCTCTCATCCTTCTTTCCTTCTCCTTCTCTTCTCCCCTTCTCTTTTTTGCTTCAATCACCATGGATGAACAATTCGAGGAGCAACATTTCAAAACCAGTACGTTTTAAATTATTTGTATTACGCTCAGTTTGTGTTTTAAATTTGATTATGTTATTAAATCGATTTTGTATTTTGAATCTTCACTTGAGATACCTTATCAAATATTATGCATAAATTGAAAATTGGTCTTTGTTTAGAGCTTTTATGTAGGTTTTGTTTTTGTAAATATGCATCCCAAATATTTTTTTTGTTATTAACAATGAGCAATGCCTCAATGGAGAACTCAGAGCTGTGGAATCCCAAATTGTATATTTTTCCTTTGACGAAGGATTGGCGCTTGATTAAGGAAGATGAAAAGGAAGTCAAATGTAGGTAGTAGGTATATTTTTTTCCTTTTCTTACAAATTGTATAATTAGTAAAAGATTATAAACATAATTAATGAACTTTTATATATATGAATAATATTATGGCGGATAATTATTGGTTTTTGTTTAGTATTATTTATTCAGTTATTAGTTTTGTTTATGTTTATTTAAATTGTTATTTTTATATATATTTTATTATAAATATCTTTTATGTCGGTTATGTGAGCTTGTATCCGACAGAATTTCTCAGATTTAGTATCGGTTATATCCGACAGTAGTGTTAGCGTCGGTTGTATCCGACACTATTTCGCTTTATTTGTTTAATGGGCTTTCCTTTTTCTTGGCAGATTAAAAGTCATATCCTACAGCAAAAGCCTTTTGTGACACAAGCAACGTTTTCGGTTCTTTTATCCGACATTACATGAATTTTTGTTGGATTTATTACTAGTATCCGACATAAATGGGCTTTTCTCGTTGTTTTTTAAAGTGACACTATTGAGTGCTTTTGTAGTAGTGAGGGTGTGTGAATAACACTATTCTTTTTTAAACTCGTGCTTTAATGGCTTATGTTAATGCATATAACCTATATAGTCCACTCAATTCCAATACAGGTTATTATTTCATGTATATTTAGTAGAGGATAGGTAATAAATAATACTTCTTTTTGCTAAAAATAATAAATTAGTTTTATCTCCCCTCCCCCTTCTATCCTATTCGTTAAAGAAAAGTATCATTTACCCTATGTGATTTAGCCTCTTTACTTCGTACTCAAGAAAAGAAAAAGAATTTTCTTTTAGTTCACAATTAAATCCCTATCTCCGCAATTGCTTACTTTTCGTTGCGATTTTCCAATGAATGTAACCTTGGTACGTTCTTAATCGCTTTGTTTACTTATTCTTTATTTATTTAGTAGGTTAATTATTTATATAGTCCTTGAAGTTGTCGGTTATGGTTGTGATTTCAAGAATTGTTTATATTTTATTGTTATTTTTTTATATTGATTATAATTTTATATAAGAAAAAAAATAAACATATGATTTTATGGTACTAATTTCAGCTAGCCCACCCAAGAAAAAAATCATGGCTCCACCCTTGGCTAGCTAGTTATATAATTCTATGTGTATAGCAGATTAGACTTGCTTAGGTGCCCAGCTAGGCATTCTCTAGGTCGTGACTCTCACTTAAACATAAACTAGACAACTTTCATTTTGCATTTTATTTTTTAATAAATTGTAAAGAGACTTGTTGTACTTAGATGAACGCACATTAGATGCTTGTTCTCCATGTTCTCATTATGTTTTATACTTTATAATTTATATGTCGTTCTATTTTGCAATTTATATATCTCAATGCAAATATGTATTTTTTAAGTATAAGGAGACATTTATTTATACGATATATAATAATTTACCTAAATACGCCTACTTTGCCTAGGCTGGCGACTAAGCCCTAGCCCTTGTCCGACAAGCACCTAGCGTCTTTTAGAACCTTGTTTCTAACTAAGATATTTGAGAGTGAATCTCAAGAAATTAATGACAATGCATATACTTATAAGGAGTTGAACTATTATTCACGTGTTGATTCCAACAAAAAATTAAAGAATCTTCCATGTCATTATAAGGAGTTGGACCGACTACTTGATTGTGAAACCTCAATTTTTTGCAATATGTGACTAGAAAAATATTGAAGAGGGGTAAAAAGTAAGTGTGATTTCTCACAGTAACGAGCACTGAATGAAGAGATTAAATGATTTTCTGTGAACAAAAATAGAAGAAATGCACCACTGAAAATATAATTGATTTGGTTAGGCAAGAGTTGTATTCAGTGGAAAGTGGGCATCAATGTGGCAACAAATCCTTGGGAAAGAAAAAACACTGGAATAAAAAAAAAACATGAGTCACTTTCTTCAGTCCCGTAACGTTTGCTAGCTAGGAGAGAGCCTTGTAACTTTTGCTTGCTAGGGTTTCGAGAATTTAAGGGTATGTACGTAGTGTCCGAAGGCAAACTCACTCCGTCTCTCTCTCTCATCGTTTGGATGGTGAGATTTTTTATTATGTCTGAAACACGAGCACATACGTCATATGTTATTATACAAATAGATGAATACTTAAAAAAAATTAGCTTCCCCTACTTGTATAATGACATATAGCGTACTATCCCCTATTTCGGACACATTAAAAAATCTCTCATTTGAATGGATTACAATATTCTCCTGATCATCTTTTCATGTGAACTCTTGTTGCTCTATAAGTCGCACCACCCAATACATGCCATGCAATGTAAGTGACCTAACAGCTAGCTCTCTCTCTCTCTCTCTCTCTCTCTCTCTCTCTCTCTCTCTCTCAGTTTGCAAGTTACAATCCAACCCACCAAAACTATACAAGACAATCCTCACCGACTTTGCTCCTCCTCATTTCCTTCTTACGATTAATATCCCAGCCCTTTAATTTCTTTGCCGTAATTATCTCTGCAATTCCTTCATCTTCTTCTTCTTCTACTTGATCTAGCTTAATTAACTAGTGACGACTGACAACCATGGTTTCTGCAGATGCTATTCGAACTGTGGTCGGTATCATGGGTGAGTTACAGAGATATAATTTGGGTTGTATCACACATGATTGCTATTTTAACGCCTTAATCAGCATCTTTGAAATCAAATACGTGAGATTTGTATACTTGCTGGTTCTTGTTAGAAAAAAGAAATAAACTTTAAAGTTATTTTCTTTCATTTTTCATGTGTATATATAGATTGCTTTATCATCTGAGAACCAAACTTGATATGAACACCTTTGCTTATTTTCAGGAAACTTGATCGCACTCACTCTGTTCCTCTCACCAGTGTAAGCATGGTTTTTCTCCATTTCTTGAATTTCAAGGCAAAATGATTTACATTTTTGAAAAAAAAAAATATTATAAACAATTTTACAGGTATCAATTTTTGTTATATCTAGACACATATATATTATATTTAGGACCTCCAATATTTTATTTCCATATTTTTCCCAATTTGAAGGTGACAACATTCTTTGTTCGCTGAATTTGCAGTAGTCAAGTAGTGTTCGTTTAGCAACCGCTCCTGCTTTTAACCAATCACAGATGAACACATGTTCAATCTGCATTAACAATTTCAATTATTTGAACACGTGTCTATCTATAGTTGGGTAGAAGTAGAAGCTGCTGCTATATTTGTAGCAGCCAAGTAGTGTTCTTTTGTTTTCACACAAAACGCATTAATAATAATTTCCATATTTTCCATTTAATTTGTAGGGAAACCTTTGTTCGAATCTGGAAAAAAGGGTCAGTGGAGCAATACTCACCAGTCCCATACCTTGCAACCCTATTTAACTGCATGGCATGGACCCTGTACGGATTGCCTATGGTGCACCCGCACAGTATTCTGTTGGTGACCATCAATGCCACTGCAGTTAGCATTGAGCTTTCCTTCGTCATCCTCTTCCTCATCTACGCATCTGACAAGAAGCAGAGGCTCAAAGTGTTTCTCGTGCTGCTTTCGGAGCTCGTTTTCATGGTTCTTCTGGCATTTCTTGTTATCAAATTGGCCCACACATACAGCAAGAGGTCACTAATTGTTGGCCTAGTTTGCGTTCTAGGTAACATCTTGATGTATGCTTCACCTCTATCTATCATGGTAATTAAGTTGGTAACTACCCTCCTAACCATATTTATTTATTTTTTTTTTCATTTAAGGTCATGATTATTGGCCCGTATCAATACTAATTTTCAGTACCTGGTATATTATTGATACTTAGTTGAAATATCAATAAACTAATTAATTAGATATATCGATTGACAATGTTCTAAAACCTACTCCAACTCTTAGAGTAAAACTCAAATTTAGTTTCTAAACTACAACAACTTGCTCCAACCCTTAGGCCAAATATGAGTTTTAAACCAGAACTCATTTATAGGGTAAATTTAGCCCAGAATTCCCCTGGGTAGTGGGCTGGCCTACTATATATGTATTTTTTTAGCTTTATATTTATAAGTTCATTGAATTCAACGATTAAGATCTAATATGATCAAATCCAATGGTAAAAAAAAAAATCAAATGGTCCAAATTTAAATCAAACGGTTAAAATAATTAAAAAAGATATTTTTTTCATGTGTTTCATATTCTTTTATAGTGTTCCACGAGTTTCATAGTGCTGGTTCAATGATTTTTCAGTATTTATTGGAATCTAAATATTTTTAGGAAAACGTTCATAAAACTAAATTATGATAGTCTACATAATTTTTTTTAAAGTTACTTTAAGAAAAAAAAATTATCCTAAATTAATTCTTTAAAATTCTCAGGCTAAAAATTTAACCCATAAAGGGTGGACCAGAAAAACTGTTTTTAAGTTAAGACCTAAATTTTATGGGTTAAAAGTAGTATCAAATACCAAACAATTTTTATTTTTCTCATTTTATTATATGGGCCTGTAGCAATACTAATTTACGGCGCTTGGTATATTGTTCATGTATAGTTGAATAACAATAAACTAATATATCGACAATGTTCTACATACAGTAAATTAGTATATGATACTAAATGATTTTTTTTTCCCTCATTTTTAACATATGCTAATCTATGGTGTTTTGGTGCATATATGACAGAAATTGGTGATTACGACAAAAAGTGTGGAATACATGCCGTTTTTCCTCTCATTGTTTACCTTTCTCAATAGCGTTGCCTGGTTCACATATGCTCAGCTCCGTTTTGACATCTACTTGACTGTAACCACCTCAAACTCAAACTTTACTTATAGTAAATCCTCCATCTAAGTTAATTGATCATGTCAGTTAAACATAAAACTGAACACATAAATAATTAAGAAACACGTCTAGCTGTTTTTAGGTTAAGTCAGTTGATCAGAGCACTACTTTCACTTTCTTATACTCACGTTTGAATCCCTGTTTCCGTAATGGAATATATTTTTGCTAAACCAAAAATGATGAACATAGTTCTCATATGCATATATTTTGATCAAATTAAAATGGGTCTGTGGTGTGCTCATTTTCAGATTCCGAATGGGCTGGGCTTACTTTTTGGATCAGCTCAACTGCTTCTCTATGCTACATACTACAAGAACACAAAGAGACTGATGGCAGAAAAGAAAGCCAGACAATTTTGTTTGACAGAGGTGGTTTCCGACAGAGATGAAACCAAAAAGACTGGCAGCACTCATCAGAACGGCCGGGTTCCCGCTCAGAACAACGGGACATGATCAACCCCACCATCGAAGTCTGCTGTTTGATAAGTCGAACGAGCAGGGACCCCGTCAAAGATCTACAAGTTTTAGCTCGTCTACACTATGTTACGAAATATCGTACAAATAGTTGGATTTCATGATGCATTCATACAAGACCAAGAGTCTCGTACGCATGTCATACTATGGCATGAGTGAACTTTATACTTACGCCATATGAACTAGTACTTTTTCATAATTGTATGCAACCATTTCAAACGATCAATGATCCAATTTGTTTTGCGACTGAATATATATATATATATATATATATATATATATATATGATAATTAATATCAAAAGATGGGTCTTGGGGCTCAGACTCTGATAATTTAATTCAATAATTAACATTTTTTTTTAATTTCGAATTTAATTATTTAATTTTTAAAGTAACAGACTCATCATTTCGGATGAAGTTTGAAGACAATGAAAGAACGCCTAGAGCTATGCACCCCTCTGAGCAGATGCTTCCAAAAGAAGCATTCCATAATCATACATGTTGCGAACATGCATATGTGCATTACACATACATCCATCTACATGACGTTTAGAATACAGGAAAACGATCTTCTTCTTAAATACCAAAACCTTATTGCTGAGAGAACCACAAAGATATTCAACAAGAACCGAGTTTTTCGATGCTAGAATCCTGGTTTGATCGATGAATCCTTGTGAAGCAGACGTCCATCGACCTACAAGCACTGAGTAGGTACGAAATTCTGTTTCAATAATATTGCGTTACGCAAACCTCGATCGCTATTTTTACTTGTTTGATATTAATTTCGTTTATTCATAATCTGCCAATTATTATGTTGAATTTATTATTTATTAGCATATTCGTCTTTATTTCTATATATATACATTGTCATTGATTATTGATCATTATTATGCAGGCAATATTGGTGGAGGGGGAATCAAGCACCTGATCTCGCGTCCAGTGATAAATACATTGTACCAATTGAGCTACGAGTCCGTTGTAAATTATGGCCGTATTTTGGAGTAGCTAGTGCCGTAAGCTCTTGATAATGATACTTCACAGAGAGCAAAACTGAAGCAAACCTCAAAGAATCAATACCTACACCTTGGCAAGAACAACAATAAAATGGAAAACTTATACCTTCACTTAAAAACTAACACAAGAGCTTCCGAGATGGGACATTATGTCATGAATCGAGAGTCTGATCAGATTGATGCGTGATGTTCTACAAACTTCCAGACACTCCTGCAGGTCTGCATCAGAGGGTACCAGAACCCGTTCAAGGTCATAAGCCACACATTTGATGTCGAATGTGCCCCCTTCCAGTTTTAATTTCTTTGCCACTTCCTCTTTCAGGTCCACAATACCTGAACTCATCGACACGCGAAACCTAATAATGTATTCTTTATATGTGGCCTTTATGGTTACACTCTTCATTTCTTGCCTGCCCGTGGTATGTGGCATTGTGTTGGATTGCTTGGGAGCTGAATCTGAAAATGGAGGGTTTACCACGGCAATTCCGTTTCCAGGACTACCTTGGCATGAACCATGACAAGTAGAGGTACAAGCACTTGCCTCCGATGAGCTTTTTCCCCTGTTGGATGTGTTTGAGCCTTTACACCTGTCTCGCAGACGCCTGTTATGTTCCAGAAGAAGTTCCTCGTAACTCAGCATCCGCCCATCTAGCAAATGATTGTCAATCCCAGCCCGCCCCTCTGTTCCTGGTGAAGTAGAGGTGGGCGAGTCTTTCTTTTGTCCATAAACTTCACAAGGTTTAGAGCTTGGTGAGCCTTGTTGATTAAAGTTCACAAAGGTTTAAAGTGAACAGTACCGGAAGCTTTTAAAGTTCCCTTAAAATATGATGCCAAGAAATGGAGCCAGCAGCAACAGGATGTGGACTCGCAGTCAGAGGAGTTAAACAAAATGCTCCTTCAGCACCGTGAACTAATTCAATTACGCACTGTAGCTTAGTGAGAGAACGGTTGATCATCTCCATCTTGCGAGATGGCCAGCGGGAGATTCCATGATGCCTGCAGATGCGCTTCATTGTAGTGGGACAAACTGCAAAACAAGAATTTCCTTCAAAACAACTTATCTCAATTGCTACTGAAAACCAAACGATCCCATATTTTAGACAAGGATTTTATCATTTTAGCATTTTAGCATCTGTTGACACAAAATGAGCATAACTGCAGGAAACAATATGATAATGCGCGCATAAGCCTACCTCCAAGACTCTTTGCAGCATCCTTAAGACTCCCTGCAAAATATTGTTGGAGAACCTCTAGACTAATTGATTTCTCTGCTTTTCCACGCTTCTTCACCGGTTTCTTTTTTATGTCTTTATTCTCTGGGAAAGAAATATTGTTTTCCCCACCCTCATGAACATAATCTCTCCCATCATTTACAACATCATATCCCACCACTAACTGTGGTTTTGATGAATCTAGTTGCACCATCTCTTCTCTGTTAGGTAAGGCAGGCCCTGGTGGTGATTCCACTTAACGGGGTATCAGTAAACATTGAAGTCTTGTGGCAAGCCCATTATTTTTAGAAGCTTGAACAATTTCAACTATTCCCTCCTCTTCAAGTACAATTCCAGAAGCAACACTAAGACTCCGGAAATGGTTCTTCATTATCGCCAATATAGAGCCCAACAAAGTTTGTTGTTCATGACTGTCTGTGATGCTTGGGGGCAGAAAAAATTCTAGAATGTAATCATCATTTCCAGTATGAGTGCTCTGTAAGCAGATAGCAAAAGAGCCGGCTAGCCCAAACATGCGTGCGTAGTGTGCTAAAGGGTATTCAGTTTTGCAGAATTGGGTAATGTCGTCGCAGAAACATGTGTTATGGGACAAAAATGCCCTCCCAGCAACCCCTTGACCCTTTTGTAAGTGATGTTCAACGCAGGCATCTCGAAAATGCCACATATGAGCATCTACAATGTAGAATGCAACATCAGTTGTGGACATGCAGATCTGTTCCATGCAACTGCCATCAAAGCTAGTACAGCTCTTCTTCAGGCCACCGCCATAAGCCAAAACATTTCGATGCATACAGGGAACCCACGTCTGAGCAAGTGGTAATTTGTGAGTTTCACTTACCACTATCAGTATCTTCAAGATTTCAGCCAATGCAGTTTGGCGACCTTCATTGCATATTTGAATCTGGTTACAAGAAGTGGCAAGCATATATCTGTGAGAACGAAGGAGGAAGAAATGAAAGAAAAGTTTCATATCTATTTTCTTGTTTTCATAAAGAACACCATACTTAGGCACACATCATTATTGCAGCTCACCTGCCTGCTTGGATGATCCAGTATCTCTGAACCTTTCAAGCCCACTGCCTGCAGGAGAATGAAATTACATCAGTGACAAATCTGTTCATGTTTAATATTTATTTAAGAAACCGTATTGGTAATTTTCTGGGGAGTGATTTCTGCACACATTACACAAAATGCAACATATATGCGTAGAAAAGAAAAAAGTAACCCCCACCTCAAGTGCTTTGCAAACCTTATCAACCTCGGGGCCATATTTGATCATAGGAGAAGTCATTATGAGCTCCAGTACACCAACACAAGACCTTCCAGAGGGCTCAAACACGGGCAAAGCTAAGGTTCCCTGAACATTGTATTACTGAGCTTGACCAAGCCGTGCATACTCTTTAATGGAGTAGTACTGAACATTTGGAGTCCATTCCGGCAATTTATGCTGGAAAACGCGGCCAGGAAGCCCAAGAATTCCATGACTCTCCCCATCCACAGAAAACATATACATCAGAGAGGCCATCCTATACTGATGAAGTCTGATACACTGTGGATCAAGGAAAAAGGGCTGCCCTAAAGTTGTGAGTACATACCGATTTCCGTCCTTCACTGGTGCCCAAAACTGGGCTAGAACAGGTTGGTCAGTCAATTCCTTGAGGTACCTAAGTGCTTGAGTGATCTTCTCGTTAAATAAACTATAACAATCTGAACTTTCAAGAGGTTCCAGTCCTGAAAATGGTGATGGAAGCATTCTGTTATTCTTAGTCTCTGTTGACCCTTCCGTTACGGAATTAGAATTACCTGTATTTTGTGATATTGTAAACGAGAGAACATAAATGAGTGAACCTCTGGCTGCGACTTGAGACTGCAAAATGCTAAACGAACAATATCGTAATCGGTTTGTAACTGGAGGGCACAAAGCAAGCCAATTAAAACTGCTTTAAATTCCTATACGAATTCTCAGGCCAAAAAGAGGAAGAAAAATCCTATACAATCTTGGAATCTCCCACCTCTTTCTATTTAGATAGAACTCTACAAACTTAAGGGCTTGGTTGGGACTGCTTCTGTAGGAAGCACTTCTGTTCGAAAGAACTTCTATTATAAACATGTCAAAATTTTAATAAAAATTTCCAAGTGCTTGCTACCTAAAGATGCACCTAGACTTTTCCCGAAAACGCTTCTGACCCAGAAGCGCTTTTGAGTTTATATGACAATCATAATCAAGCATTTCAATTATCAGATAGTACTTTTAGGCTTTTAGCCCTTCCTTGTTGACCAGGAATGACAAAAATGCAACCTTTTGAGTATAACAGCTTTTTGGTTGCTGAGAAAGGAGTAAGATTCTCACCCTTTCTATTCTCATCCCATTTCATTCCCTCATCTCGCACATTGTTTTTTGTTTTATCATCTCTATAAAATATTAATATAAGATTTCGACGTGATTTAACTATAATTGTTCAAATATGAAGGAAGGGAATAAGAGAGAGATTAGGAGGATGAGAGAATCTTCGAGAAATGAGCAAAGAAAACACTTTTTGACCAAAAGTGATTGTTGCTTAATTCCAACAGAATACTATGATTAGTAAAATTACCAAATCGAATTTAATACAGAACCCCAGAAAAGCATTTGTTCAGCTAAGTCAAACACAAGTCATTAGACAAACTTCTAATTAATTTCTGATTCCGAAAAAACAAATTCAATAAAAATTAGAGTAAAAACGGATTAACCCGGAAAAGCAATATAAAAAAGAACATAAAAAACTATCCAAAGAAAAACTCACAGGAAACAAACTGAGAACGGTCAGAAAGAGCTTGACCAACATGCCCGGCGAGCTTGTAGTCACTTTCGACATCGCCGTCGGAAAAATCCCACAAAGGGGTACAAGGCTGGTCATTGGGCGGCAACAAAAGCGGCGACGTGGGGTAGGAGAGAAAGTGAATCGGATCCAACGGCCACAAAACATCGAGGTCGAAATCAAAGTCCATGAGCGCATCTTCTCTTTCGTTCTTTAGGTTCTGCAGAGTGGGTGGCGTTTGGATTTCGTCTTCAGGATTGGACATTTTCCGGGAAAGCGTTGGTTCTGTTTCGTCTTGATTTTTCCTGGAAAGTTGTATCTTTCTGGAAAGAAAGAGATGGGTTGTGGTAGAAAGAGAAGAGTCTACGAGCAACGGTATCAATTTGCAGCGTCTCGGTTTGATTCCATGGAATCCTTGAATTGTTTTCTTTTATTAGTATTTTATTACAACTTGCAGTTGGGACCATGGATAAAGTAAGTATCGGGAAAAGATCTTCTGTTGTGCAATTAACTACCAAATTGGTCGGCATTATACAAGGGACGGAAAGCCGCGTATGCCTATGCAATAGGTGACAGTGACATTGATGCATAGTTTGTTTGTTTTTTTTTTTTTTTTTTTTTGGAGCCATTGATGCATAGTTGATAGTCGTTTATACAACTAAAATAGAAAAACTCATTTTATTTCGAAACTGTCAAGTAATTCACGTGGCGGCGGCAGGAATTTAGTTTATGCTGCTTGAGATTACGGTTTTTTATTATTTGTTTTTTCAGCCTTTAGGCCCAAGCTTATGTGATCCTTCCATTGTATCTTGGGTTGCGACTTTTATTTTGCCAAGACCTTTTACTTTATCTGTTGTTATTTACCTGGCTTTTTATTAGGCTTGTACTAGTTTTTAATGTAATGGAAGTTCTTCTTGATAAAAAAGAATTAAAACAAAAGGACAGTTTATAACTTGTTATTTTGACTATTGTTCTAAAAATTTTCGCCTAGGCTACTACTCACCTCCCCTGATTAATTTCTAGGTGTTTAAAAATTAATAAAAAGCACCTAAACTTGCTTAGGTATTCATGTAGCCCTCCTAGGCATCCACTTAGATCGCGACTTTCATTTTGACAGAAAATAAGTAACTTTTATTTTACATTTTTGTTTAATAAAATGTAAGAAACTTGTTGAATACTTGGATGAACACTCACTATATGTTTGTCCCTCGTGTTTTCAATATGTTCTAATACTTCATAATCTTATATGTCATTTTATTTTTGCAATTCATGTATCTCTATGCAATTATGTATTTTTTAACTATAAAAAGTTATTATACGATATATAAAACATTCACCTAAATCTGCCTAGTCCGGTTAGGCGCTAAGCCCCAGCTCACTGCCCCACTAGATAGCGCCTAGTATCTTTTAAAACCTTAATTTTACTATCAATTTATACACGTGAATGACTAAGTATTGTCTTTCTAGTTTTTACAACTAGATAATGTTTAGTGTCTTCTTTTGTTCTTTATATATTCACCAACTCTCAAATCATATGAAGAGCAAAAACAAAATTCTTGATGTTTTAAACTGTATTTTTAGTACTTATTTGATTTTCTTGGGAGTCGCAATGATGATAAACCGTATTATGAATTTACTTTGTAAGACACGAGAGTTTAAGCAGGGCCGGCCCTGAGAATTTGGGGGCCCTAGGCGAGTCTTCAAAGTGGGGCCCTAAAGCTCTCGGACCTCCGACTCTTTGTATATTGGTATGTAGTAAAAAGAATTCGCTAATTACATAAAAAGTCTATTTCTTCATCGAATATCATTAAAAATTAATATCAAAAGAAAAAAGATATACTAACATTACTTAATATTACATGTCACATGTCCTTAGACGCAAATACACTAAGTGTTTGCAGTCATGAGTCTAATTGAGAGTGAAGAGCAATAAAACTTGATGATCAAGAGAGTAAAAAACAATAAAACTTGATTGACGAATATAATAATTCAACAACGCCAAGTGGTTCTCTTGTGTTCTTTCTAAAATCAACACATACTAGCGAGTCAAATTTTAGAATAACCTAGTTTAACAATAAATTATTGAAAAAGAAAATTTAAATTCAAAGTTATGGTTACCTCAAATTACAATCTACAGGACCAAGTGATAATTGCTTAAACATTCAATAGAAATAGAAAGACTGGAAAGTTGAAAGAAAAAGGATTACAAAGTTATGATTATTCTGGTTTTTGTTATTTTTTTAGGTTATTTTCAAAAGGAAAAGAAAAAAAAAAGCATTTGGATAGATTGAGGCCATTAATTTCACTAGCCTCTTGTCACAATTGGCCTTTGTATGTTTTTTATTTAAGAAACTCAAGCTTTTTCTATTTATACAATTTTTATTTAAAATATTTTTGAAAATAAATAATAATTTAAACATAAACCACCCACTAACATGAGGTTTTGTTTTTTTGTTTTTTTTCTAAAGTTGAAAATTTTAAATTCATTCAAATTTAATATTTGTTAAATTATTTTAACTCCTTTTGATTCTTGTAATTTTAAAATTTTTAAAGAGCAATTTATCTTTAATTTTAATCATTTCATAGATTTGAAAAAAGCAAAAACTAATGCCTACAAGGTGTTTCAAACTGCCCACCCCAATGAAAATGGAGTGGAACCATTTCCACTGCACCAACGAAATAATTGGGATGTTTCTTATGTTTTATTTATTTATATTTTATATACAGGACGTATAAAAAAATTTGGGGGTCCCCCGAACTTGGGGGCCCTAGGCGATCGCCTACCTCGGCTACCCTCATGGCCGGCCCTGAGTTTAAGTAAACTTTAAGCTTAACATGCTGCAATTTGAATGAGTAAATGTTGATGTACTATCACATTAACAATTTTTCCTGAAAAAAAGAAAGAAAAAGAAAGAGTGTTTATAAACTTACCACATTGTCTTATTTTCACACCCAATTTTTAATAAAAAAATTCACACCAATTTTACCCTCTTGTAAACTGACATCTAAGAGCCGAAGAAAAAAGAAAGAAAGAATATTTCTCTTCTCTCTTCACCCTCTATCTGCAACTATCTCAATTCCTTCAAATAAATATTTTCTCCATTTTTCATTCCTCGATTTTAATCATATATAATAGTTGTTCAAAACATTTTACTAATAACATAATTATTTAAAAAATTAAAAATAAAATGGAGACTAGAAGATGAGGATGAAATTTTGATAATGTGACATGAGGCTTGGTCGTCGGATTTGGAAGGGGATGGATGGGGGTTGCGTTGGGGATGTGGAGAGAAGGAAGGAGAGTTGTAATCCGTTGGAGATCTGGGAAGTGACCGGGTTCTAGAACTCAAACCGGAATAAAATTTGGGAAAGGAGGCCTTGACGGTGATTGGAGGCTTAGCTGTGCTTATCAGCACTCTAATATTTATTTTTCTGAAAAATTAAAAAAGAACTTAGATATGGATTAGAGGGTATTTTATTAGTAATAGAGGGTGATAAAATAGCATTTCAATTTTTGTAATTTTTTTATAGATGAAATTATAATATAGATGGGAAAATAAGACATTGTAGTGGGAATATCAATACTCAAAAGAAAAAGGATTTGTACAAGTTGGTGGCCACAGTCGGAACCAGATCCCCTCCTGAACTTAGGAGATTGAACCTCCTGAGCAAAGGATCTGGGCCATTGAAATTTGATCCAACGGCTACAAACAGTGGGCCCCTCTAAAAATTATAATAATTGCAGCCTTTGAATCAAATTTCAACGGCCCAGATCTTTTGCTCAGGAGGCTCAGCCTCCTAAGCTCAGGAGGGGATCCAGTTCCGCCACAGCCTACGAGGCAATTACTTAAAAGGTTTTGCTAATGATATGATGATCCCAACTATTATTGTTTCTTGCATCAAAGTGACAAACATTTCAGGAAAAAGAAAAAAAGCTACTAGATTAGGGAGTCTGGTAGTTTCTTAAACAAAGGAGTTGTCAGCTTTCCAAAATGTTAATTAGCCTTCTTAATGTTATGGACTAAGCTTAATTAATATCTTAGTTTGATTATCTGGAAGTTGATGTTGAAATTATAAAATATGGATGTCAAAACTAGTAAGACAGTTGTTTATTTGGACATCATCGATTAGAATATTGGTTTTTTGTATATAATTGGATTCATTAGCGATAATGACGATCCATTGCATCCACCAATATATTGATTACTAAAATGTCACTAATTTGGTGACGCAATGCCATACGTTTATTTTTTAGGAATTTTAACGAAAAGTTACTAGTACTGTTCACTTTAACAAAAAATCACATTTTTACACTAAAAAATCAATTAATACTATTCACTTTACCTTTATTTTGTCCTTATCGTTAAAACTCAAAATTTTCAAGATATTTTCATTAGTTTTCTTTTATCTTTTCTTCCAAGACATGAGATTCAGAAACTACGGCAAATACTAAGACGGTAGTTGTTATACAATTGGGAGGTGTTAGTGATTTGTGTGTTATTTATTGATACACAGCGTAGTTTAAAGTATAATATTAATAAAAGGTTTTTATCACGGTTGACTTTTAAAATTAGACTTCACAATTAAAATGATTTCTTAAATCAATTTAGTCATTGTCACTTAGTACTACAATTTAGTGGTATTCTTCTTCACTTGTAAATGAGAGATCTTAGGTTCGATTCTCGCCAAAGGAGAATTTGAACCAATTTATTGCTAGCCCATTGTGAGGCTAAGCCCATCCCCTTCTCTTTAGTGTAGATAATATCGTCTTTTCAAGAAAAAAATTAATTAATTTAGTCATTGTTGTTGTGACATATGTTCTTATCAATATGTGATTGTCTAAATCCTAAGTAGAGATAGAATAGGAATCCTTTTGGATCTAGAAGATCTTTCCAAATATACTTTGTATTACTTGGAGATCAAGTTTCTCACATCTTTATTACTATAAATAAAGGCACAAGGACTGGGGAATTAACACACAATTCCTCAAGCCTACTCTCCATCTTTCTCTCTTCCATTTGCCGCACCCTTCTATTACACATAGGTCACAACACGTTATCAGCACGCTCTTCACGTTGTGCTAAAGAGAATTTATTTGTCTTCAATCAAGGGAGTATTATGTTTCAGTTATTTTTAATTGATTACATTTTGATTTTATTGAATTCATATACTTTTATTTTTCTTATGTTAAACGTGATACAAGCTTTGGAGATGGAAAGCCAAAATTGAAGAAATAATTAATAGCATCAAACCAGTTCACTAATATCATCACACAATCAGGTTCTTTCAAAATAACGATTTTTATCTCGATATTTTTTCAGCTCTGATAGCATGAACATTCACTATAATGCATGACCCCATTTTATGTTTTTCGAATTTTAGATTCTACATAAATTGTGTATGCATTATAATCATAATCTTGTTGAATTATGTGAGATATTGTGATATTACTATGAATTATTATATATAATTGAATTTGAAAAAAAAAAAACAAAAAACAAAAATTAGGGTTTTAAACCCAGACGAGTCGCGGCTTCAAGCCGCCTAGCCTTGAGCAGCCAAGCCGCTAGCCTGCCAGACCAGCAGCCTGAGTCGCTGGAGTCGAGCCAACCAGCAAGCCAAGCCACAGAGCCATGATGGCTCCAGCACCCATAACCCACCTCGACACCTTCCATGGCGTCGCCACCACCAAAACCACATTGGGCATGGCCTGCAGTCATGCCCAACCATCGTGGCTGCCTCCCTGACGACCTAAAGTTGTCCCAATCTTGGTTTTTGGTCGAGATTCACATGAATCTCGCCGGATTTTGAAAAATTGATTATCAAATCCGAGGGTTCCCTAGGTTCGTAGACGTCGAGGCCATCCATCCGCCATCGAACGATAGTTCACAGACGAACCACCGTCTCACCCGCATCTCTTTGACCAGAACACGGCCGCCTGAAGCGGCGGTGCCAGTCCCCAATCCCAGTGAACACACCAGCGTTGCTGGGAAGTTCTTTGGTACAGTACGAGCCCAAATTGGGCTTCGTTTTTCCCTTGGTCTACAGCGACAACCCTGGGCCTTTGTCCCACTAGGCTTGCATTCTGCACCCCACGAAAGAATAAGACAGGGCTTGCAGCCCTTACCCCCCCTCGCGCTCGGCCCGCATGACACAAGCCCGTAAGGCCATGGTGTCTCAGTGCACTACGAAACACTAGATCAACGCCTCTGTATAGGTCTTTGTTGATTTGGGCCTGCAGCCCCCCATTTTAATTTTGGTCCAATTTTTCTTGGGCCACCCATTTTTCATTGCCTATTTTTTTTAGGCCTTACGGGTTTTTTTTTGGAAAAATTAGAATCCCTTATAGTTTTTCTATATCATTTAGATTAAACATCTGTGCCTTTTTAAAATTTGATTAAAGTGCTTTGACCAATAGTCACCTCTATTTTTTAAAATTAAAATAATTTTTGAATTTATCCTTTTATCTACATGATGCACTTTTCCTTATTTAGTGGAGATATTAGTAATTAAACTATATTTTCTCTTCTTCCAAATATGTTTTTTCGATCAGCTTTTTTTTTGTTTGTTTTGTTATGCAAACATTTAATATTATTTATTTTTCCAAATGGTTTTTTCTTTTTCAAATAGTTGGTGATCAACATAAAAGCTCCATGTAATTTTTTCAATTTTTTGTGAAATAATATTTTTTTTTGTTGCTGTTTTTTTAAGTATAGTTGTTGATGAATTATTATTAGGTACAATACATTACGTATATATTATTTGCGGGCATGTTTGAATTTACAAAAATCATTAATTGGTATGCTTATTTGCAATTTTGGTATGTTTGATTTGATACATATTGTTAATATTGGTACATTACTTTATTTTGGTACGTTTTATTTTGTACACATTGTGTATTGGTACGTTTATATTATTCTCAATCCTATTTTATCTTAAAGTAATAAAAGAAAAACTTATTTCGGTACATTTGATTTTGGGGAATTTAAAAATATTTTAAACTATTTTGGAAAGAAAATATCTTAAATCATAGATAATTATTGCTAAATTATAGCATTATTGTGAAAATAAATTGAATCTAACCAATTTTTTTATTTTTTATTTTTACAATTATCTCTAATGGAGGAGAGTGTAATCAAAAGGCTAGATTATAGGAAATTTGTTACAATATAATGTGCATATAGCACAAAAATTATGACAAAAAAAAGTTTAATCAAATCATTAAAAGGCATGAATGTTTGATCTGGAGAATTCAAAACTGAGGCGCTTATATCAAAAGATCCCCCCCTTTTTTTTATAATTTTTTCGCCCAACTTTTAATTTTGGCCCGAAGTCCAAATAATTAAATAATAAATTCTAGACATATTTGCATATTTTCCTGTTGCATATTTTTGTATATATTGTGTTTGTTTGCAGGTATTATGAACTTAAAGTTCATACTTTTGAACCCGAAGTTTCGAAAAAGTGCCATAAAAACCTGAAGTTTCTTCACGCACAACACTAATGTTGAGACCCGAAGTTCTCCACGCTTAAATCTGTTTAAACCAAACTATGTCTTAGAACCTGAATGTTCTAACTTTGATGTTTATGGAAATTTTATTTCCTAAAACACCAATCACATTCTTGTTTCCGCCATTCAGTTTCACTGATTTGGGAGTTTCGAACAAGAGACTACTTTATGTGGATATAAGACGTGACACCCCGCTTGACTACGACTAGTTGCGAAATCATTGTAACCAGTTATGGTGTGGAATAGCTGAATAAGCCTTTGCCATGTTCTTCATTCGAAGACTTATGCCTGAAGCATATCAAATGTAAGTATCTCACTGCTGAGGTAACCACGGCTCTTTGACTCGTTATGGACCGTTTCAAATCATGCAAAAAATAAATTCTTGCTCGAAGCAAGACATGATTGAAACCTTTACGTCCATGAATAGGTACAATTCTGAAGTTTATATCCGATTGAATTTTGACTGGAAGAAAATCTTTCTCGTCCTCATATATCTAAATTGCTTCTGAAGTAGCAGTATAGAGAGCAGAAGTTATCAAATTCTTGGATTTGATTACTACAACACTTGTGAGATAAAGGTACCCCAACAATTCGGCTGGGAAGTACCGAATGGTATAGACCCAATTTCAGCTGGAGTCTACCGAATGGTGGTGTCCTGCTTCGATAGGGACGCACCCAAAGTCATGTTCTGCTTCGACAGAGGTGCACCGAACAGTATTGCTCTGCTTCGGCATAGACCTACCGAACATGACCCTTTTAGCTTCGGCTGGAGCCTACCGAACCCAGGTATGGGTCTGTCGCTCTTTCACAATCCTATTTTCGAGTTTGTTTTACAACATATGGTAGAATCAGGCTTGCCAAAAGGTGGTAACATGCCCAAAGCATGATCATTGGCACCTAAAACTTCAAGAATAAGGGTTAGTATTCCCGAACCTCAACCCTGCATAATTTAACTCCGTTTTGATCGAATAGATCATTGGTTATGTTATTTTCAATGTTTTTACCAATGTTGTTGAGGAGTATTATTCTTGTAGTCAAGCTGTGAGACTAGTTTTGCTCCACCTACCACATTTGGCGAGCAAAATTTTGACATGGAAGGCCGTATTGGCCGAACCCCCTTGTATATTTGTTTACTTTGTGAACAATTTATTTTATTCTCGGATTTAAGATTGGTCTTTGGATGTCACTATTGTTCTCGAATAAGAGTTAATTGACGAAAATTACCACATGTGACTACAATTAACTCATGCTTAGGTATGTTTTGTGGGGAAGTTAGTAGTCTGGTTTTATGCTAACTTCATACCTAATCATCCTGACAACCTTTCAAGCTTATCCAACCTGATTGTGGGGCATGTGACTGCCCTATATTGTCCAGTGGTACTAAATTTACCATAAAGGGAAGCCTTATACTCACTCGTTCCAATAGAACGTCTTTTGAGCTTTAAGGATATTCGAGAATATTATACCATATTGAAACCAATGTAGAAAATGGAGTAAAATTCCTTCGCATATTACTATATTGCACTTCCTACGAATATAGCCAGAAGCGTATTCTAGTGACGACGAAACGCTTAACAAATGGATTACACCCATTCAAGCCCACTATGTGGCTGGTTAGAAGCTCGCAACTCCAAAGGAATTTTCGTTATGGATGTATGTTTGGGATGTCTAGGATGATCTGTGATGCGTGGTTTTGGGCATCTTCTTACCATAAGTAATGACATCATACCTGGACGCGTACTATACCTTACCACCCTCTATCTTTGTACAAAGGATTCAAAAGGGGACATTTGTGGACTCATTCAACCATCCAGCGGACCATTTATATACTTTATGGTATTGGTTGATGCTTTTACACGTTGGTCACACGTGTGGCTATTGTCCACAAGTTGCATTCTCCACACTGGTGGCTCAGATTAACAAGCTCAGGGCTCACCACCCTGGTTATCTGATCAAACCTATTTGATTGGATAAGTTGGAGAATTTACATCGAAAACTTTTGACGGATATTGCATGTTGGTTGGGTTTTGAAGTTGAACATCAAGTACCCCATGTTCATACCTAGAACGACCTAGCAGAAGCATTCATTAAACACCTTCAAATGATTGCGCGAACGATTGGTCATACGTACCAAGTTCTCGATCTTTACTTGGGGCCATGCAATATCATAAGCAACCATGTTGGTTCGCCTGAGGCCCATCACGACCCAACCTTATAAAGCCCGTGTCAGTTGGTTACTAGATACGAACCCGACATATCGCATTTGCGCTTTTTTGGTTATGCGGTCTATGTGCCATTTTACGCCGCCCTTACGTACAAAAGAAAAAAAAGGGTCCTCAGGGAAGGATGAGAATCTATGTCGGTTATGATTATCCATTTAATATTCGTTACTTAGAACCTTTTGACAGGCGATCTCTTTACCGCTTGTTTTGCGGATTGTCACTTTTATGAGACAGTCTTCATGTCATTAGGGGGAGATAAGAACGTCAACGTTCCTAAAGAACGACGCGAATTATCATGAACGTCCCCACTACGTCTGACACACCCTGACCGGAGTCAAGGCAAGCTGGCCATCACCCGAAAGTGACGTAACCAAAAGTGTAAGTGATGTAAAAAAGTGAATAAATTAAAACCGAAACTAGAACTTATTTAAACTAATAAAGTGAGTGAGCAGTAGTGGGTAGAACCCATAGAATACAAATATTCAGAGCATAGATGACAAAAGAGTGTGCAATCAGAACTAATTAAAGTGCTTAATACACAACCAGGATCAGTTCCTACATTTATTTAGATATGTCAGAATCACCGGCTAATCCTTGTATGCCACAGAGAATTCAACTATCTAAGACCTGGAGGGGCAAAAAACAAAAGGGTGAGTGGGCATAAAGACAAAGGTTTATAAAACACATTTAATTTCCGAATATACTAACCCCTCACTGTAAAACATGTATAGTTTTCGGAAAAATCATACTATGTATAAGTAGGAAAACAACAGTAAATAATGATAATGCTACAAGATCTCCATAATAATAATGCTAGAAATACGCCAAACTACGATATCACAACAATAGCATAATGAAAACAGGTTGCTTATCAATCTACGATAGCACACGAGTTCATGCAGATAGTTTCTGACATGAATAGGACTATGGTGTAATGTATAAGTACGCTCTAGTGGTACAATCATATGAAGACTAGCGATAATCGCGATCACCTACGAGTCGGAGTTGCCTAATGCAAACTGTACGACAGGACTAGCACCTACTTGGATCCAAGGTGAGCGTGCGGTGCAGAGGTGAACATACATGTGAAAGACTAGCCATGGCCCCGAGCGAGCACTATCACCGGGGTGCAGCAATGATGTGTAGACTACATAAATATAACAATGCCATAACAATTCAATAATTTCTAATCAACATAGTAAGCTTACTTGAGCGTCCTGTAGGATTATTTTAGCATTTCACGACATTATAACATTTCTCATAACAAATTAAATCATGGCATAATAGGCGTAACATCAATCTAAAAACAATAATGGTAGGATATGCATAAATCAATTCACACGCATTTGTGGAAACTATAAAGTGTGTACACACACACACACACACACACACACACACACACACACACACACACACACATACACACACGAAAACAAATGCCCACTCACTGATACGTGGTTGGATCGTATCCTCCTAGCCTCGCTTGACCTCGTACATCCTCTGGATAATTTTCACCTATATGTGAAATAACTAAACTAATAAATTAAATAGGACATATTAAAAAAGGCTACGTAAATCTCCCCATACTTTGCTCAAACGGAAGGTTTGAATATACGAAAATGATCTACACGAAGTTAAGGACCCGTACATGTCAAGCACTCGCCGGCCGGTGGTCGGACGCTCCCTCACGCGCCGGCTAGCACATAGCCACATGCACGTCCACACGCAGGCCACACACCTGATAGAGACTGACGAACGTTAGGAATATTCCTTCAGAATTGACGGAATATTTTGTTAAATAGTAACGGAGTTAATTGACGCCGTTAGAATATTCCATCAACTTTGACGAAATATTCGTCGTCTTCTCTGATGGACCTTTGCCGGTCGCCGCCGTCTGGTTTTGTCGGGAACTAGAAAACTTTGTCGGTTTCTGGGGAAAAATTCAAACCTTCATAACTTGTTCATTTCTCAACCATTTTTAACAAACTTTATATGGATTTGAAGCTCTTGAGGAGTAGAACAATTCTATACCTTTTGGAAGTTCAAAAATGGATGGGAAATGCCTTAAAAATGCCTCAAAAGTCTCGGCCTAAAACTCGACCCCTCGAACTTGCTTGCTTCGACGTCAAGTCGACTCCAAACTTAGTCTAGGGACCTTAGAGAGTTGTGTAGATGCTTCCCCATGTCCTAAAACCTTGTAACTTGGCTAGAAACTCGTCGGAGGAAAACTCACCGAGTCGGACCTTTTGAGTTGACGAGTCAAAACTTGGTTATTTCATTAACGGTTGGTACAGCTGGTTTCGTGGGTTCGAGAAGAGTTCAATGGTGGAGTTTATGAGCTCGATCTGTGAAGTTTTGACGTCGTTCTAAAGGGTTGCAAGGAAATGGAGAGTTTAAGTGAGAGAGAATGAGAAGAAAAAGAGAGATAGTGAGGGAGTAGTTTCTGATTAGGGGAGAGGTGTGAGAAGTAGTTCTGATTGGGTGAAGCATTTTAGGGGAAATTGAGTGAATGTGAGGGTTTTGAGGGAAATAATTTGATTGGTGAGGTGAAAAGAAGACACGAATCCCATTTAAAAATGGATAAATGATAGGGTTTTTACAAGTGAAATCCGACGAAATCTAACGTACCTTATCAAAAACAGTAGTTCCCTACACTGAAATAATTTTCACACTCGTGTAGAAATCTACGCGCTGTTAATGTACTTAACTGTGCGTAACTTTTTCGTTATAGCTCCAATTCAGGTTTAACTCGCGCTCACGCGTTCATAACGACGAGTACTATTTAATTACACTACTAGGAAAAATAATTTAAAAGTTGAATAAGTACATCCACGTTAGTTTCCACTTTTGCCAAAAATGGCATAAACGTACTCGAGGATAACATTACATAGAAAATTAGGGGCGGGTCGTCACAATGTCTCATCTCGATCCCAATCTAGATCGTCAGAGTATAACCAGACACTTCCTCTGTTCTAGTAAAAAGTGACGAGATCACATATACCAGCTGTAAATGTGCCTGCAAAGATGTGTACCAAATGTACGACGGACCTTGTCCCGAAAGCAGGAACGCTACTACTGTGGCTGCCCCTCTTACATTGGCGGCTAGCCAATCAATCTATCCTGTACCAGAAGCGTGGCAGATCACTCGGTTCGAGGATTCACTTCCCTAAAATTGGAGGAACATGGCATGAACAAATCTGCCCCTCGATTGCTGTTTCAATCATTTTCATCTCATGAGATTAAATCCGGATTACTCCCGAGACTTGAAGTTCTTAGTCCAGTATACTAGTTTGGATGAGATATGGAATTGGAATGAGATTATCATAGATGATGTTTCATTTATATGGTAACTACCGACATAAATGAAAAGCGACGATAATGAACCACGTTCCGTTGATTAATGTCAACGTAGAACTGATTGCTCAACAAGAAGAATCAATCTATGATGGATGAGATGAATGAAATAGTGCAATATGATGCCTTGTGGCGCAATGCTTCTCTCATATGCCATGTGATTGATTGCAACATTACAAACGTGGTTGTAGTATCTCTGGGATCCTGATACGAACCTACATGGAGTTTCCAAAGGACTTACATGTACAGATTCAAATAGTTCTAGACCACAAGAACATCCTCTCGGTTTTCAAGAGGCTTTCACTTTGCGGATGCAGAACTATCCGGGCGGATGTGGTATACTCGTCTAAGTGAATATTTGATCAATTAGGGATATATGCCCCTGCATGTACAAAATCCGAAATTGCTAAAGTTAAGAAAACTAACTCGCACCTAAAAGTCGGACTTTAAGATGAATGATCTTGGGAAAACTTGACATTACCTTGACTTGAAGTTTCGAGCTAGTTCTGATGGTATTCTGGTCCACCACTCGAACTAGACCCATAAGGTGTTAGGCCTGAGTATACCCTGATCGTCTGTATGATAGATAAGCCCAAATCCGTAGTAATGGAAAAACGTCTTTAACACCAAATTTGGTATACTCAGCACTACACTTATACGCCACCACCAAATTTGGTGTTAAAGACGTTTTTCCATTACTACGGATTTGGGCTTATCTATCCCTACGCATCTCAGAATAGATCACACCCCCTTGATCTTTAGAATGATGCCTACCTTGTGGGATTCGCTAAATCAGACCGTCTGTCTGACCGCACAAGGTACGTTCCCGAATGGTTAAGTCTTTACCATTAAGGAACACCACAATATCTTGGAGGTCAACCAGATAGACCTTTTTGTTGCAAAACTTTTGAATCATTCCAAGACTTACTATATCTCATCACGTGAGAGATATGGTCGAAAACTCTTGTTAAGCATATTCAAACTCTTTGTGATTTTTATCCATCGTTGAGTCCCAACAACAATCCATGAAGACAACGCTGTATGTATCGACCAAATCATGATACATCCAACAAGTCAACGCCAAACATATTGTGTCCACATTAGCATGAGCATCATAAGATTGAAGTTAGGCAGTCCAATCCCAGACAACCTCGCCGACCTTTACAACGTCACTGCCGAAGTCTACTTTCCAAAAGCTTGTCCGAGGAATTGGTATGCGTAACTTTCTCATTTGCGATGCTTGTAGTTTCATTTGGAAGTTTTGTCAAACTCAAGGGGAGTATCCAGAAGTATACTCACTTAAGCTTAATGTACTCTTTTTCCTACGATTTGGAGCATTTTTCCCACTGGGTTTTTGCTACCTGACTAGGTTTTGACGAGGCACCCATCCTGGGTTGGTCATACCCTTGTGTACGTTCTACTTGCGTCCCGAAGACATATAGTTTTAACTTAATGCAACTTCTCACTTTTCTCCTTTGACTATGGGCTTTTGTCCCACCTTGGGTTTTGCCATAACGAGGTTTTGTGAGTTTTACCACCCATGCATTCTTCCGTTTGTTTTGAGACTCGCATTCACTACTTGTGCCGACTAGACGAGATGACTTCATCAACTGTTTCTACATTTGCCTGAAGATCTGATGCCCCATCTACTTGAGTATTTGCGCACTCAAGGGGGAGTGTTGTGACATATGTTCTTATCAATATGTGATTGTGTAAATCCTAAATAGAGATAGAATATGAATCCTTTGGGATCTAGAAGATCTTTTCTAATATACTTTGTATTACTTGGAGAACAAGTTTCTCTCCTCCTTATTACTATAAATAAAGGCACAAGGACTAGGGAATTAACACACAATTCCTCAAGCCTATTCTCCATCTTTCTCTCTTCCCTTTGCCACACCCCTCTATTAAACATAGGCCACAACAATTGTGTCATTCCGTCAAATTTTCTGTCAGTGTGTTGATGTGAGACACGAGTTTTAAATATTGTTTTAAAAAATATATATATTTTTATTATTATTAGTTTTATCAGTTCTAGTAGTCAAATCTTTTTAAAAATAATAGTTTTTTGTGATCAATCCGCATGGCACCATGTAATTGGAAAGGTGAGACTCATTAGTGTATCATGTCAGAACAATAACAAAAAAAAATTGACAAAATGCTACGAAATGACCAAATTGATTCGCGAGACCTTTGACCATTTTGATTGGAAGGTCCAATTTTTTTTTTTGTTGAACAAACGATACTATCTACCCTAAGAGGATATGGGAGTGGGCTAAGCCTCACAATAGATTAGCAATAATGTGGTTTAAATTCGCCGTTGACGAGAATTGAACCTAAAACCTCTCACTTATAACTAAAAATAAATACTACTAGACCGTAGTACTAAATGACAAACCATGACAAAACTTTATTAATAGATAATTTACGTACCAAGAACAATTGAACAATAACATTATATGTTGATGTGACGATAACCTTGGGGGCCTTTTGTCTAATCGAAATTAGCGATTCTGGTTGGCTTGTATCGATCCACTTGTTCACTTGTCTCCTAATGTATGTTGGCCCGTGCGTATACGAATATAAGATCCTTTTGTGGCTTGTGGAAATCACGGTGCACAAAGCCGCGTATCTTATCTAAACTTGGACCTCAAGTAAGTGGCAATATGGTGGGATGAGATTTTGCCAAAAGTTTACATTCGATTCTTGATAGCACTTGTTCATGTCAAAAACTGGTTTGACAAGGTTCAACCTTAAAAGCTTCACACACACAAACATATATTAACAAAGAGAGATGATTTTCATACACTTTTCTTTGTTTCTAGCCATTAAATTAAATAGATGAAATGAAAATAACGGTTGGACAAGCTGTGTGATATGCTAAAAATAGTGCATGTTTATTATTTGCCTTAAAAAAAATAGAACTGTTATTGACATTTCAAAATTTTCATTGTGCACTCCTCACAAATGTATTTTCTTTTTAAATATAGAACGTTTGGAATGACCAATGAAACTTTTAGAGTGCCAACAACAATTTTCTAAAAAAAAAAAACAATACTTCAGAACTATAAGTTTTACACAAATATTTTAAGAGCTCATTTGGAGAGGAATAATAACCTAGTAGATTCATTGCCATATTCTAAATGATTTTTAGTTAAATTCTCTTCTTATTACCAAGTCAGTTGGTTATTTTTTTCCCTAAATTTTAGTGGGTTTGAAGAGTTTTTTCACTAAAAAATGTAATATTACCAAAGACTTACAATAAAAAAAAAAGAGATCTAAAAGCTTTTAAACAGATAAAGACTTCGAAAAGTTCATTAGACGGTGTGACACCTCTAAGTCTCCAAGTCTATCCACTAATGAAATTTTCATTTGGGATTATAGGTTTGAGCTGATGCTAATTAAGTTGGATCAAAACACAATTAATCCTCCAACGAAGTTTCCTTGCACGTTAAAAGTCGGTTTTTTCTTGATAAGATTATTGTAGGAAATTGTCAGAAGTTATCGTCATTATTCAGAAAAGGAGCTCCATTGCATTAGAGTTGTGATTGTCATCAAATTTCCAGGGTATATGCTAATTCTAATCTACTAATTACTTATTTTGTTCTAATGACCATGAAAAGCATAACTCATATAGAATTACGATTGTCATATAATAACAAATATAATCATATCAATTTTTTTTTATCAATATAAAATCATATCATTTAAAAGTGGAAGCACATGATTTAGATAATAGCTAGAGAAAAAATGATGACAATAATTAATAATATTATTAACAAAAAATGAAATGGATTAAATCATTTTTTAGATGGAATCAGATGAACGATAAGGTTGAAATACTAAGTTATTAATAGAACGTGTCTTTGTTTCACATAGAGAAAAGTAAGCTTAAGTTGTAAATTACTAGTCCAACTCTACTTATACAAACCCTATATGATAAACCACGTACAAGAACAACATGCAGAAGCACGTATAACCGAGAGGAATATCAAGAGACAATTGTTTGTGTTGAAAAAAAAAACATGAGGACTTCAATCTCTATTGTTTTGCTTTTGGTGTGCTCGGCTTTATTGTTCGAAGTAGGGTTTGGGAGGTCTAAACCCAAATCTGATGTCGATCGTGAAGCACATCCGAAGTCAGTTTCACGACTTGGCTTTTAGTTTGGCGGTGGCGGGCGGCTATTTCCGCCGTCAGTTCCAACACCGACATTTCCAAGACCAACTCCAGCTGCCCCAAAGCAGCAGCAACCGAGAGTGCGACCACCACCACCACCAACTCAAGCCGCCCCAAAGCAGCAGCAACCGAGAGTGCGACCACCACCAACACCAACACCAGCCGCTCCAAGACAGCAGCCACGGAGACCGAGATTGCAAACGCCATACGATGGCATTCGAAGATGATGGTCGTCTCTGAATACGGTAGAAAGTTGTGTGCTTGACATTCTTGGTGGATTCCTTTTTGCCGATTTTAGTCACGTTGGACAGGAATGTTGTGCTGCCGTTGTGGAAATTGATGAATATTGTTATGGCCAAATGTTCAATCAGTTCAACAATAACTACTATGCTCCCGAGCTCAGACAAAATTGCGCCCAACGCTAACCGCCCAGAGTACCTCATAGAGGTTAACTAATTCGAATTAATAGTTGATCGTGATCATTTAGGTCGGCTTTGTTAGTTGGTCATCGATCATATATGTAGGTTTTTTTTAAAATTTTTCTTTTTTTTTCTTTTGTTTTTTTTTTTTTGTTGAGAATTTTTGGAATTTTTACTTATCGTTCAAGTTTTAAGGGTTTTGTTCTAGGTAGGTAGGCCTTTTTATTGGATTTGTTCCAACTTAATTAGAGGCATATGTTTTCTCTAATTTCTTTTGGGATATGCAAATTAAAGATATTTTCTCCGTTTGCAATAATAATAAGGGAGCTTTAATGAAAAGGGTTTGGGCCAACAAATATTTAACCAAAAACCATCCTAAAATGTTATTTAACCAAAAGGGCTCAAAGTTTAATAAAAAAACTATCTAAAACTATTGTCTACATATACCTTTTTTGTGCCCTTATCCTCCTCTTTCTCGTCATCGTCCTCTCGTCATCGTCCTCATCCTCTTATCTGCACCCCGAACAATTTATAGTGTTAGTATTTTATTCCAATCAGATCCAATAAGGACCTACGGTCCTGATGATGTACGTACATGTCAGGCGTATGTAAATAACTGAGATTCATAACCTTAACTTAGGTCTTTATCTTAGGTTCTTGTTAGATCAGGACTAAACATAAGGTGCACCCAAAATTATGAGCATTTTGGAAGAAAAATATTAGATATGCATTTCATACGCATTCAACGATGTGTTTTTTGGTCGTGTGAGAGAAGCATGTGTATTTTGATTTTTCTTCGTGCCACCATTTGTATTCCTTTCCCCTCGATTTATTTATTTGTCTTTTTCCTTGGCTTCTTATTCTGGAAACGATTAATGTGATAGAATAACTTTCTGGTATAAAAAGACCCCTTGAACGTAGAGGTTAATGCTGAAAGTGCAAATGCATAGGCATTAGGCATTCTTTCATCCGGGAAATGTACTACTGTAATATAGGCTTACCAAATCAAAGTTCAAATCAAAGTTGAAAAAGGAAGCATTCATCGGAACAAAACCGCCAAAACAAGTTCAAAGAAGTTTAATGGCAAAAACCGGCGAAAAAGTGTCTGGGAAAAAAAAAGAACCAAAATCCAAAACATAACACTGTTTCTGAAAAAAAAAATCAGATACAGTGTTTGTTTTGTCTGTGCACAAACAAACACTGTATCTGGAAAGAAAAGAACCAAAATCCAGAAACAGTGACTTAAATTCCAGAAACAGTCTATGTCTTAACCTTTGATTGTTTATTTTCTTTCATGTATCAGTTGATTATATTTAAGAAACAAGATGCTTATTTTTCTTTAAATCCAAATACAATGAATTTCACTATTTATTTTCTAGCTTACATTTAAGAAACGGTGTGTCTATTTCATTTGGATCCAGAAACAGTGACTTAGATTCCAGAAACAGTGTTACTTAAAATGTAGAAACAGTTTATTTTTACAGTTCAGAAACAGTAATCTGTCGTTATTATTGAATAACATCCAAATCTCAAATTTATTTTCTAGAGAAACAAACGATGATGAAGAAAAATTGAAAAACAGTACTTCGAATACATTATGAATAATAACGACGATCACATTTTAATGAAAAAAATACAAAATATAATTAAATAGCATGAGGATCTATATTTTTGTTTCAAAGAAAAAGAAGAAGGTCTGCAAAACAATGATGAACTCCATTAACGACGAAAATCTGGAACTCGACCTAAAAAAGTTAGGGGTAAAATCAACAAATCATAATTTATTATAGTTGGGCCATTTTTAGTTGGACTACTTTAATATGGGCCTTGTACTAATCATTAAACAAAACTTATAACATGGTTTTTTTATTAAAACTAAAACTTGTCAAGCATTTTTCATTAGTTTTCCTTAAAAATAAAGCATTTTTTATTTTGGCATATTTGTATGGAGCTGCCAATTTCCCCCTAAACTTTAATTTTAGCCGATTATCCCTTGAACTTTTATAATTAGCCAATTTTCCTCTTGAACTTTAATTTTAGCTGATTGGCGTTAGATTTTGAAATTTCATTCAATTTTCCATCCATCTTGATCACGAAAACAATTCGTTCAATTTTCCATCTATCTTGATTAAGGAAGGGAAAAAAGGATGAAAATAGTTTATAAAATAGTTCAGGGGGAAATTGGCTATTTATAAAAGTTTAGGGGGATAATCGGCTAAAATTAAAGTTTAAGAGGGAAATTGGCCAATTAAAATAGTTCTAGGAGTAATTGATTAAAATTAAAGTTAAGAGGAAAATTGGTAGAGGATAAATCAATAAATACCTCTTTTATTTTTTATGGATCAAAGGATTTGGTTACTGCTTCTACTAGACATGAATTGCAGTGGATTATTTTATTAAAACTCTCTGAATTAAACATGAAAATTGAAGAAAGGGGTACAAATTTAAAAAATAAAAAATATTAAAAGGATATATATGAAAATAATTAAATAAGTTTTTCAGTTATAACTTATCAGTTTGCAATTTTCACACACCTAATTTTTATGTACTTATACATTAGGTAGTCATTTTCAATTGTTTAAATGAGGTGTGTGAAAATTACCACACACCTCATTTTGCCAAACATACCTGCTAAAATTATTAAACAATTAAAAAGGTGCTCGAGAGACTTTTTTTTTTTGTCAAATGATAAAGATGTTATATTAAGGAGTCGACGGGGCCTTAGTACAAGGGAAATACTCTTCTCCACTACTGTGGTAAAGGACCACTTGCGCATGACAGACAAATTGAGGTGTGTGAAAAATTACTAATTCTTTTTATCCAAAAATATTGAATGTTTGCTCAGTTTGCAATAATAAAATGCTGATTTTGTTACTTCCACCACCCCCATGAAATAGCTTTCCAAATGCAAGCTCAAACTTACCCAAGAGGAGGAAGATGAATCCTTCAAATCCTAATGATGCGACTATAAAACTTCCTATCAAAAGTTGGTTCGTAAGGAAATAATTGGAATCAATTCCATATTATAAGGAGAACTGGGTGAAATAATCCAACCGTTGTGCCAAAACTAATTTAGAGGGCTCATATGGTGCCTCATATTAGATCGAATTGGATGATTCACAGGATTTAAAAAATAAATCGTTTATATAATATACAAAGACAAAATATACCAAATAATCCAACTGTCAAACCTAAGCTACCTCAGAACCCAAAAAGCTCATATGGTTAATATATAAAGACGACATAGACAAAATAATCTAATCGTCGCGGCTAGGCAAACTCAATACTCAAAAGGCTCGTATGGTTAATATAAAAAACAAAATACACAAAATAATCCAACTATTGCTTAGGATAACACAGAAGGCTTGTTTGGTGGCTGGTGCTTTAGATTAAATTAAAATGGATAACACGCAAGATTCATAATGGAGATCATTCACAAAATATAAAAATACTTAAAGAGTACTTACATTCAATGCTAGACGTCGAACTAAAAAAGAGCGTCTGAAAATCATTTTCGGTTGAAAGAGATCGAGGTGATCAAGCAAACCTTGGAGAGAGAGTCTGCCCACTTTCCTGAAGTTTAGTCTATCGTTGGAAGGATAGGGAAAGAAATAACGAAAAATCAATAACTAACTCAATTCATTCAGAAGGATTAACGCATGCGAACGCAGATACAAGAAGCTGGTTTCAATTCATTCAAGAACGGTAAGAGAAACAAAGAACTGTGGAATACTAATCTAAATCACCAACTACATGTTGAAATCATATGCGCAAGCCGGACACCTATCACATAAATCCATTAGCGTTGCAGGTTTGAGCAAAATCAGGTCAAGAACAAGAACCAAGCGACGCGTTGGAACAAATAGACAAATGAACTAAGAGATCCAGCTGCTTCCTGGATGACAAAAGCAAATTGTGCCTAGAAAAATATAATTGAGATCCCCATTGTAAAGCATCCAAACGCAACCCAAGGGCTCAAGCGTTCACCTGTTTCAAGTACCCACACAAAAGTCATCCACCGGAACCATGGACTAGGAAATCAAAATTATTCTAGCAGCACCAAGATCGCAAATGAATGAAAGAAAACCCTTAAAAAACGTACCTATTCTAGCTGCCTTCCAGAAAAATCCCCGGAACCTGCCAGGATGAGAAACAAAATCAGAACATGAATTGATCATGAAGTTTGACATATCATACAAAGGCATGGAAGCATGAAGGACAGTAAAACACAAACATCACTGATTGGAGGAAAAACACATAATACCGCGGAATCAAATAGAACCAATGCAAGTACCACTAACCACACAATTCTTGCAGGATAAGCAGTAGAATACATAACTAGTATAAATCATAGTCCAAATACCAACCATCTTGTGCGTGTGCATCCAGTTTTCAAAATCACACCCCTTGTCTTCGTGACGTTGAAGGGAATCAAACTTTAGACCTATCCACATCCTAAACCCCCTTCCCCACCCTCGCTTGGTACTTGGGCTAACCGCAAGTGCTTAAAATCACAACCCTTTTGTTTTTAAGCAATCCTACTCAAACCGATGCTAAATGCAACACCCAGGCAGAATTAACATTTAAATGAAGTTTTCTTAACCTCAACTAACAATGTGCATAGGAAACATTGATTAAATGCTGAAAAATGCTTCAATGCATAAGATTGGATTATGCTAAACTTTTATTAAACACAATCTAATTAAAGCAGAAAATTAAATTAAAATGAATAAAAACACACAGGTTTACAAAATTAGAGAAGCAAAGGGGAAGTGAGACCACCGACCCTGTTTTCTGCTCCAGGACGGCCGGAAACTGCATCTTCACGAACGTGCACGTGCAAATCACGAGCAGCACCACCGTCAAAAACGAATTGAAATTGAAAAGCGCCGACTGGATGCCATAACCAAAAAAACCCAAATAAAAAACCCTAATTTTTAATCATAAACACAAAATCTCAATCAAATAAATACATGGATAAGAGAATTCTCAGATTATTACCATGTTCGGATTCCGAGCCTTCGATTTCGTAAGGATCTACGAGAAAGATCGATATCTGAGCAAATGACTGAAGATTTCCGAGAGAGCTCTGCACTACCTTACTTGGAAGAGAATTCACAAAGCTGAAGCAGTTTTAACTTTTAATCGACGAGTCGTTTATATGGAGGTCATCCAAATTTACTGGAATACCCCTGGGTTTGGTTTAAATTACGAAGCTGAGCACCGGCAATTCGAAAATTTTGGATGCGAGTCCCCCGCCTTAAAGAAGACCAAACGCTCCTTTGATTTCGATCAGTTTCTGAAAACCTCGGTCGCTCTCTCTCGGAGGAGACTGAGAGTCTGAGAGTGAGAATAGAAGGATGCGAGTCTACCAGGACTGCTCCTTAGAGCTCAACGCCTCCACCAATAAGGTAAATTAATTCGCAATTTCTCTTAATTAATCCCAAATTTACTTCCATTTGTTCTTCTAAATCGCAATTATGTGCTTGGTTGTGGATTCCGGCGCTCAGATGTTGCTGTTTGACGACTGCGAGAAGCTCTTGGAGTGCAGGATCTTGAAGAAAGACCAACAAGTCAGTTGCGGCGAATCTCTCACGTTCATTTCGTTTCTTGTTGACGTTAACGAAGGCATTCGGTTGATGGAGATCGAAAACCTGTACCTGGTTTCGATTCTCGAGCAAAAGATGAGAAGCGCGCAAAGCCGTTTGTGATTTCCAGTTCAGAGTTTAATAGTAGGGGACTACACAAGTATGGCGCGGGACAGAGTGGTCCCGAAACGACGAATACTACCAAAACAGGTTAGTTTGTGAGGTCTGCCCTGGCCAATGTTTGCTAGCATTTATCGGGATTTCTTGCTTCACATTTGACATACTAATTTCTTTACAATGAAGAATGGCAGGTTCTGTACACCACACAACTCACTCAAAAGGCCAAGAAGTATCATGGCGGTTTCTTACAATTTTCGACTTTTGGATCATATAGAAAGCAGGTTGAGTTATATACTAGTCAACTGACTTGAGATACAAGTAATCCTAAGCCTCCGGGGATTTACAAAACCTAACCCAACAGAATCCTAAACGGATTCTCCTACACTGATACTATCCTTCTATTCTAATTTGCAAGTCTCATTTACCTTAACGGATGGCCATTCAACCATCTCTTCTTACTTTTTTAGTTGCAATCTCAAATTTTGCTCCTTAAATTCTTTAGGCCTCGTTTGGCAGCTCGGATTGTACTGACTATTTCTATCGGATAGGATAAATAGCCACTGGATAGTACTGACTAAATTAGTCGGGTGTTTGATGCAGTATCAGACTAATGACCGTATTATTTATACTGTGTTTGGTACTGAACCAGCCTAGGTTGCTCAGTCTTTCCCAAAAATAACATTCAATCTGTCATACATAGGATACAATTTTCCTAGCCAGCCCTCTGCTTCTTTGTTAACCTGCAATGAGAAAACAAATCACACGATCCATAAAAATACATATAATCTTATTTTGTTCCCTTCAACCTGTCTTGATATTATCAAGCATCCATTAATTTAATTAAGCTGCCATAATGAATGGGGCTAGAGGATATGGTTTGGTAGAACCAATCATACTATTAAAATGTATGTAAAGGAACATGTTAAGTAATCAAATATGTAAAGTTAAATTCTAGTATTATGTTAGAGAATTACCTTCACATAGGATTGCCATTCTTCAGTGCTATCAACCTCAATACATTTTCGTACATCATTCCATGCAAAACCAGTTTTATTAACCATGTCGTAAACTATTGCATATTCTTTTTTCCACCTCCTCATTTTGGACTCAATATGTGGAACTACCTTTGTATTGGCATTATGACATTTCAAATTAATAGCTGTTTCAAACTGAGCCATTGTTCCGAGTTTGAAACAACCATTATCACATCGCAAATTCTTAACAACTGCCTCCTCAAGTATGGACAACAATGCATCTTCTTCAAATTGTTTCCAAACCCTTCTACTTCCTTTTGGTTGACTACTTTGTTCACTTTCCATTCCTATAATTACATACACAATAAGATAGCATATAATCAATTGTGCATAGAATTAATAGTAAGTGATAAAAACCATAAGCAAATCATCACACTTTTTAAATAAATACATAACTAGGTCACACTTTGTTCGAATAAAGTATCATAATCGAATCACACCTTGTCCCACAATACATAAGAAATCACTATTTGTTCAAGTAACAAATCATAACCAAATCACAACATGCATATATAAGAAAATTTAATCAAATCACACTTGTGCACGCCACTCATTGTACATATTCATAGCCAAAGTGTTTCTCCATGCAGTCCATTCTTGTGTAGGTTGAACAGTCTCAATTATATCTTCGTCATCATCATCATCACTTTCAGATTCGTCCAAGTTTAGGATTTCATTTTCTATTGGATCAGCTGACATATGTCTTCTAATAAGATTATGTAATAGACAGTAGGCTGTCATAATCCTAGGTTGTGTTTTAATTGGGAAAAATGATGGACCTCTTAAGATGCTCCAACGTATCTTAAGTAGTCCAAAACATCTCGTAATGACATTTCTAGCTGCAACATGTTTCATATTGAAATACTCCTCATGATTAATCGGGTGTCTTCTATTTCTCCACTCCGAGAGATGGTAACGCACTCCCCTATATGGTGCAAGGTATCCTAGATCATTTGTGTACCCACCATCCACAAGGTAGTAACACCCTAACACACCAAAAAATGTATATTACAATATATAAGAAAATTGAGGATTCAAATTACTAATATAAACAAATAATCTATTGTTACCTGTGGGAACTTTTAATCCCGATGGTCTACTTATGGCATCTCGGAGTACTCTAGAATCAGAGGCTGACCCTTCCCAACCTGGGTACACAAATATAAAATTCATGTCTAGATTACAAACTCCCAACATATTGGTGCAACTTCATTTAGGACTTGGGTAGGCATTAGGAAAGGATTATGGCACTTTCAAAAGTCTACCTTGTAGCCTTAACACTCCATGTAAAATGGAATTGAAATACCTACTTATGGTCACCCCCGATTTACAAAACCTACTCCCAATTGTACGATTCTTTACATGATGTGCAAGTATATACAAAAACATGCAAACTTGTTCTTCCATTGTCACTACACCATCCAATTTTACTCTACCGTGGTCACAGAGCATCTGACATAAATAATGGAACGTTCTTCTATCCATTCTAATTTGGTTCACACACTGAACATCATCATATCCTATTATGCTGTCTAAATAAGCTGACCTTACCATTCTCCTAACAAATGTGCGATTTCTAAGTGCAAATTGCCGATTCCGCCTTCTAGCTGAATTATGATTCATCATGAACCACATCATCAACCAAGTCACAATATTCAAGTACCACAACTTAACAATGAAGCATGCCACAATCTTTCCTTTATCCATGTCTAGTGAAAATATAAAATAACATTATTAGATAGTGGCAAATAATTAAGTAACTGGAGCATGACATTATATATGTAAGCAAGGACATAAGAAGGATACAAGAAGACATGATTATTGGCTAATTAAAGCAAAAATGCATAATAACACTGAAAACGGAATAGCATGAGAACTCATCAACCAAAACCAGGATGCACATTTCATAATTGTTTCCTTCCCTACTGCCGCTACTATTTGCGTTTGTGTCATTAAGACATTATAACACAACCAATAGAGCACAACAGAGAGTTAATTTCCATCAGCCAATGTGATCCTAGACAAAGCTAAACACCTAAAATGAACAAATGCAGCCAACGACACCGCTACATTGAAGGAGACATCAGACCAAATACAAGCGTGAAAAGGAAGTACCTTCTCAACAGAATGCCAGACCAAGAAAAGAAATGTCATAGGCAGAAAATAAATCCTACAGACCGTTTGGGTGATCAGAAGGAAAAATTACAATGAAATCAGAAAGATGTCTTGACATTCATCAGTCAAGGAAGCACGTTACGAATCGAATTCAGAAATTCAGAACACCAAGTTCCGGAGAAAAAAGAAGTCTAGTCTATGATGGCACTTTGTACGACCTCAAATCATTATATATTCATCACCTCATGCTCTTTCCATATAATGACCCGGAATTGTGACTCGAAAACATCACCTCATGCTCTCTAATGTTTCAAAAGATTCAAGATTGTGACTCGAAAACCCTACTCACATACTCACATAAATCCATTACGTACACATGTCTAAGCCATTAAACTGAGCTGCGAAAAGGGCCAAATTCTAGCAGCTAACTACGTGCAATAATAAGTGAACCTGCACACTAAATGCGTACCATCAACTATCGAGCGAAATCTCTGATTCTTCGCAAAAATCATAATTACCCATAAATCATCGATGCTTAACATCAACAGCGACTATTGAGTCGAAAAGGCTCACATTTAGCAATATTTACAAATTTATTTAAGGCAAACTTGACGCACATGATTTAACTTTTTTTCTCTCTGTTCAGATAAGACTGTTAGATGCAAGCAGGAATCAATTAGACTGCAGGTTCCTTAAGAAAGATGAAGTGGTAGCATCCGGTGAATCAATAAGATTGGATGCTCATTTAGTTGAGATTGGAGAACGCGAAGGAGATCGTAAACCTGTAGCAGATTTGCGTACAAGAGAAAACAATGCTGAGGCAGGAATCAAGCTTGAACAGGGTAGTGGTGCTATCACAGATAAAGCTGCTGGAAAAGGTTAGTAAGTGAAAGGTTTTTTCTTTTAAATCGAACTTTTGCATCTCTGAAAGTGACTGCGTAAAGTTTTTTCCTCCATTGATCCTATCTTCCCCACCCCAAATGACCAGGTTGTATATTTGAGCTACCAAAATATCTGGTGGAGGTCGGTGGACCTTACCCAAGTTCTGGAGGTATGGTGCTGTTCCGGTACTAGTTTAGACATCAATGCTTGCTAAGGTCTTGATCATGTCTCCTGCATTGTTTTTGCCAGAGGGTGAAGGAAAGTCTGACGACAAAGATTGTTTGAAGAAAGCTTCAAACTCAAATCATAGTATCCCTAGTGTTGAGGAAACAAAACCAGGGAGGGCCGTCCCTACAAACAAGCCTTTGCGTGACGGTGAGTGTAGGGTTACCTGGGCAATCAGTTGCAGCAAGTTTATTGATTGTATTGACTTCAAAGGCGCCTGGGGTAGGCGTGAGAAATTTTGATGTGTACATGGGTGTGTTTGACTTTACTTTTTAACAGTTTGCTGATTATTATCTGTTTTCATCCGTGCAGCCCATCAGATTTTGTCCATTCTTCAAAAACCTATGGCTCAGGAGAGCAAAATTTCCGGTCATGATAATAACAGCACAGCTAGGCCAGTTCCCACCGCCAAGGGGTCGCAAGTTTTAGATGCTATGATATTAGATTCCTCTGAAGCTGGTCAACCGTCACAATCACATAGAACAGCTGTGAAAATAGAACCGAGTGAAAAGATGGACACTGGAAAACCCCCTGATCTTATCAGTAATTAATTATGTGGAAATTCAATTTGAATTGGACTATAGTCTATGCAGGCAAATCCGGTGGTAGAGGCGGGCGAGTAGCTGAGGAAGCCGACATCAGAAAAGACCAGGTTGACCGTTGTCCCATAGTTTCTATGTATAATGTATTGCCATTTTTTTCTGCTGGTGCTATTCCAATTTAAATTATCTGCAGTTCTTATCAGCCACCAAAATAGAGGAGGACTTAATTAGAACTATTGGCACTGCTTTGCGTAAACAAGGTGCCGTTAGGAATTATGTAGTTGAACCCATTCCATGGTGAAGAATTTATGGCCATGGTTATGTTTCTTGAAATTTAGGAAGACAACATAAGTTGCACTGCTATCTTTTATTTATATGATTTCTTGTTTTTACAATGCATTTCACTCTTTTGGCAACCATCAGAACTTTTGTAGCTTTGATACGATGTATTGTGTTTGTAATTGTTTCAAGCAGCATAATTCAGGCACTAAAAAGCGTGACAGAGCATACGCTTCAGAGAAATCAAGTCCGAGTTCGTGTGCTTCTCATGATGCCGCTGATGAGAAAAAGACTCGTTTTGAGGAGCCTGTTTTGGAGCAAATCCAAGTATGCCCAAGTTTTGATCTTGGATTTTAAACAACTTTACCGGGAAATGTTCTTTCGTGTCCGGTGATAACTTATAGTGGATCCTTGTTTACTTACTGAGTTAGCTATCTAATGGCCTCATGCAAGAGCCGAGAGTGACACCAGAAAACCCTAGATCTTCTCTAATCAATTGCCGAATGGCCAGTGCTTGTAAATTGTGAATTGGAAAATTCTATTCACTCTCTTGAAAAAACACGAAAACTGAGCAGTTCTTACACTTACAACGATATACAAATTTGAAGCACGGGCAATACAAGCGGGAAAGACTAAACAAAAATTCCGACAAGCTTCTACCTCTCTTCTGTTATGTGCTCTCAATTCTCATCCAAATATTTGTAGAATGTGGCGTCCTTCCTAGACTTTCCGAAGCTAAGCAAGGCCTTGTAGAAGCGTTTATTTTTGCCCGAACGCTGCTCAGTGTCTCTTGTCCTGGCTCTTTCGCTATTAAGAGATAATGAAGTTGATCTCCTGGTCCGGGGCCCTGACGAGTACTGCAAATATAATTTGAAGGTTATATTCTTAATATCATCATATGTGTTGGATTGTATTCGACATTCTGCAGTTCAAAAGTGCCTTACCCGCTGTTTGCTGCTAGAAGAGTTCAGAGTGCTTGATCTCTTCACATGAGAACCACAACGTGGAAGTGGAAACCGGAGTGGCGAGACTCTTCTTTTCTCTGATTTTATGTATAGAATTAAAATAAATAAATTGCATATAAACATAGCGAGATCAACGAAAAGCTCGCCAACGTATTATTTTCAGTTGTAATTTGTTTGTATGGAAGAAAATTTCTTTTGCACAAACCATGTTTGGATGCAATTCTTGGGAACTGAAATGCTCCGGGTGAAGATTCTGGAGAGTGCAATGCAGAAGACTTTTCACTGCATCAGAATATATAGCACACACGATTAAGAACATTCACTATGCACCGAGTTTTTGTGTTCGAACCCCTCTCTCCCAATATCCATTGTATCAAAAAATAAAGACGAAAAAAAAAGCGTTAAAAAGATGTACCTGACAATTGGAGAAGTATCCCTCGTTGCTTCAGAAAAATATTCACACAAACAAATTATCAGATTTTTCCCAGTAATTTAAACCTTTTCGGGTGTTAATCGAGCAAATTAGATAGCTAAGAAATGAGGCCGCAGTCTCGAATTCTATTATCTTTCTCGTAATAACTACAAAGAAAACTACCAACATGTAAGGATGGAATGAATACCAGATTTAACCTCAAAGAAATCCTCCTCGGCAGCGCTTTGATATGCCAAGGCAGACTGGCCGACAGCATCCATGGCTGCCCCAACTGAACACATAGTAACTCTCAAATTAAGAATGCAGCGTAATAGGAAGGAAACTTCAAATAGTAGTCACCCAAAACAAAAAAAGAAACTTCATAGAACTATAAAAGGATACTTGCCTGGCAAGGTATATCGCCTATGGTGCATCGGAAAGCTTATGGCTAGCGAATGTTTGGAGACGCCCCCTTGACCGATGAAATCTTCGCACGTTCTCAGTCGCTGTGATTGCCACAAAAATGCTTAGAATTTGTCAAAGTTAAACAGAGGAAAAATGTTCCAACTCCTATGGAGTAAAATGCCATACCTGTTGAATGCAAGACATCCTGAGCTCAGTTTCTGAAACTTCGTCGACTTTGCCATCCAAAAGTACGTTGACCTTATATGCCATTGAACCTAAGTGATCCACAGTGTTGATAACTGCCTTCATCACATAATCTTTCAAAGTCTCCACCACTCTACCCGAAAAAAAAAAAAAAAAAAAAGATCGAAACAACAATTAAAGATTCGAAACCTAAGTACAATACAGGAAAGAGCTAGTTAGAAAAAGGGCAGTGATTTTCACACTTCCGTTTTCTCCTTCTGCTCTCCCCTTGTTTATGAGTCATTCAAGTCAAGCACTAGAAACAAATGAGTGCAGGGGAGAAAAGGGGATTGCAAAAATCACTTCCTTGGGAAAAACAAGGCTTCAACTCACAATTGTTGTTGGTCCTCTTTGCTGTAAGACATTTCGAAATATTCGGCTGCCGAGTACAACTGTTTCCTCAGATTCTTCAGTTCCTGCATGAGCAAATTGCCATAACATTTAACAACTCTAAAATCTATAAGAAAAATGATCAAATTTAGAGGTGAAAAAAAAAAGCACACAGAGACATTGAGGTTCTCTGAAAAGAGCACTCTCTGCTGCATGAAGAGTTCATCATCATGGTGGGAAGCTTTCTGTCGGGGAGGAGAAGCAACTGAAGAGGAAGAATTCACAATCTGCATTTTTGCCACCTACAACATATGTGTGTATATATATATAACTTCTGATATAATTATAGCTGAAAGCAAAAAAACCCCATGAATCTATGAAATTAAAGTTGTTCTGGCAACAGAAAATTCAGATGAAAGCAAAAAAAATCCCTACACACACACACACACACACACACACATATATATATATATATTATATAACTTCTGATATAATTATAGCTGAAAGCCAAAAAACCCCATGAGTCTATGAAATTAAAGTTGTTCCGGCGACAGAAAATTCAGATGAAAAGTAAGCTCACTGCGCAGAAACTGCAATCCAAAACGCACTTGTTGCTAAAACTTGAGTAGTCTGAATAAGTATCCAATTATTGAGAAGAGCAAAAGAAAGCTAATTGGTTTTTGTTTCATGGAAAAGTATGTCCTTGTTGACAAGAAACTCTCAGAATATAGAATAGAAGATGCTGACATTCCACTCAAGAAAAAAGTGAGTGAGAAACTTCTGTTTGTGGTTTTATTAGGAAAATGACAAACTACTACTAAATTTTCAAAGCAAAATATCAACAACTAGGCTACTAATTATTTGTTGTTAAATTGCTTATAACACCAGCAGAGCATGTTAATATGAGTGGATAAAATAGTTGATCAAGAACACAGGGTAAACATGTTCACATGTTATAACATTAGTAGATTAGTAACATTACGTAACAGTGTGATAATTATACCGAAAACTTATTTGCATGTAACGGGTTCCTTTCAAAATTCTATGAAAAATGGGGAAAAGAAAAGCCTAATAAGTCAATTAAAACGAGCCACTTGTCGTCCGCATGGTGGTTGGATTAAGGTAAAACATGGGACCCCCAAAATTGATGGGAATAGGGTGAATCTTAAATTTGATCTCAGCTTACATCGAGGGTGGAATGATTACAGTGCTAGGCTGAAGAAAGTTAAGTGTGGGAGTAAATAGAAGATGCAATTTTACTTCATCAAACATTGAATCCGGTGGTTCAAATTTATCTTGTCTTACCCTTCGACCCAACTACTTTGCCCTACCCCTTTATGATGATACCAATTTCTCGACTAAGAGAGAAAGTATCATGGGAAAATTAAAGTCAAGAAATTGCAATTAATTTGGTAGAAAGGCTAAATATAGTTGGGAATGCCAACAAGATATTTTAATTGTATGGCAGTTGGGGATTCCAATTAGACGTTGAAATTGGATTTATTTGACATTACAAATAGGACTGATGGCCACGTGTAAACCACCATTAATCATTAACTTGCATTAGCTAGGCTTTTTGATATAGATGATATCTTGGTTAATCTGGTCTACTCATTATAACATGACAATTTATTGAGCGATTCTAAAGGTACGAACATGTGGTACTTTTATTGAATAATCGCTTCCATTTTAAATTGCAAAAGGAATTATTCGAACTCAAATGCATAAAAAAGTACAACTACTAGGATGTGAGATATGAACCTTTTGGGGTACGGATAGCTGGGCAGTCTCACCCAAGAATCATCCCACAACGCATTATACTAAACATTTTTGTGTGACATTTAACTCAAGTAGACAGATTTGTAATTAAAAGTAGGGTGGTGCTATCCACCTCTTTTTATCTTTCACACACTCCCTTTTAATTTCTATCATTTGATTCGATAACCGAAAATTATGATGAGTGTGTAGAAGGTAAAAAAGTGTGTCGATAGCACCATTCTAAAGATAAAGCAACCTTTCTGATTAATGAAATTGCAAGAACATAAAATCTGAAAAATATTGCCACCCAAAGAGGTCAAACTAAAATACAATCGTACACACAGTTTTGGGCTCAGTTCTAAATTGAGAAGAAATTTTGGAAGTGACAGTATGAGCAACAGTTGTGAATCACAAAACAAACAACCAGAATGCGGTAGCAGCTCTTTTAGACAATCCGCTCCAACTCTCTTGCGTAGCTGAGAGTTTGGTTGATGAGTTGTAAAGAAGGTATCTCTTTGCAAGGTGCAGACTCCTTTGCCTTCTGGAAATAGACAGCATCATTCTTCACTTCCCACTCAGGATGATCCTGTATCCACGGAACAAAGTCTTATAAATTTGTAGAATCAACCACAAAACCAATTGGCAATATGAGGAGTAGCCCAACTTACTTATAAGTCCATGCATGGTCCCTCCTCCCATCAATGTGGGATTCATTCCCAACACACCACCTCTCGTGTGGCCAATTCTCAAGCCTAACACGTGGACAACACAACAGGGGGACGTGGAGCGCGTGTGGCCATTTGGCTTCACACGTGGGACAACCTGGCTCTAATACCATGAAGAAAGTTGAGGTTCCACCATAAAACCAATTGGCGATATGGGGAAAGGATTGCGTTACTAGAGCAGGTGGAGCATAAGCAGTAGTGCCTTGATGCAGTGTATATAGTTTATATTTTGATTTTATACTCAAAAGCTGAAGCCCATGGCCAAGCCTCGGGTAAGGTTTCCATTCAGTCTTTTATTTGGGAATAAGGGGCTCGATCAATTTAAATCATTGGAAAGTTACACGTCAAACAGGTGCCTTTCCCACTCATGATTTGCAAGGATATGCATTTTTAACTTTCTGCCAGATAGCGGTAGGCATTTTACGTGATTTAAAAAACAGAAGATCAATTATTCTTAAAAAGTTCAGTCAATTTGGACTTTTTATGAAAAAGGAAAATAACATGTTACACGCGACGTACCTCACTGACATATGCCAAAAGTTCGCGGTCAGAAGGAAACAGCAACATTTGACGGGCATCCTTAATAGAGAGAAAATCATACGCCTTCTCGCTGCATCCGGCTAACTCATCCCTAAAAGTGACAGAACAGATCAACCAAATAGAAATCCGCAAAGACATTTTAATTTTACATTGTAACATATCATCTAAATAGCTAACTACACAATAAGTTCAATAACAGGAAGATGATGGGCTTCAATCATTCACATATTCCTATGAGCCAGAGACAACGATGGAACATTCCAAAGAAAAAACATTCCCAACTTCCAGATATTAGCATTTCTTGTCACAAGTTTGAAGAACTTTTGCAATTATTTAAACATAATAATTACTAAGTAAAACAAATTACCTGACTGTTTTAGCCAGGAGATCCATGAAATAAACATAAGTCTCGTGTGGCACTGTCTGACGAGCACTCAACACACGGTTGTAAGCCCCCTCCATGAAAGATTGCTCTAGCTCCACAGCATGCTTAATGCAAGGGTTCTCCAAAGCAGCAGATGAAAGAAGTTCCAGTTCAGTGTGGAACTCAGCAATTCTATTCTGGACAAGGAGTCTCAACAGGTTGAGACCTAAAATTGGGTACTCTTGAGGGGATGGTGGAAGACGATCTCTACTCCAAAAGAAAAGTAAAATTCATTAACAATCTTTTCTGAACAAACATTTATTTCTGTTTAGAAAAAAGGACCGAGTAATTGGTATAAGATAAACAAAGCTATAGGGGATGATAACTTACCGAGCATCTACGTAATAAGACTTCAACTGAAAGAAATCCCTTTCAAATGCATCCTGATCCTCAATCTTCACACTAAGAACAACAGCATGCTCATATATATCCCCTGACAGTTTTTGAAACATGAAAAAGGTTAATGAGGAGGTAGTTGGATTAAGATAATGAAGATGACTATACCAATGAACAATGTTAAACTAGTAAACTCTTTCGTTACTACATAAGTAGGTAGCAAAATGAACTATAAAAGCATAATTTTTGTTTCTGGCGCATTCACTAATTAGTTTGGAACTACACAAACAGGATAGTAGAAGCAAAAGATTTGGATGAAGAACTTTACTTGCTAATGTTAATTCCTTGACAGCATTAGGTGTGTCTTGAAACAATGGGGGTAGGCTTCCGAATTCAGTCAGCTTAACCTGACAACACAACCGATACAACTCAATCCACATACAACAACACCATAATTCCACACATCTTCACATAAAAACCAGTTAATAAATCCTCCGAACTAACGTCTTTGAGTAGCATTTCACTCCCTAGCAGCTTAACAACCAAACACTTGCGACAACAAGTTACATCGAAATCTTGAAATCTCAAAATCTTGTAAATTCAATTCACCAATACCCAAAATCTAATTACAAAATATTTCAAAGGAAGAAAATCAAAACGACAATCCCATCACTCTGACTGACCCAAAAACCTAATCACATCGGGCCAACACACAAGAATCATACTTTAGCACTAACACACGAGAATCATACTTTAGCACTAACACACGAGAATCATACTTTACACTAAGCAGTTAAACGACATAACAATATTACTAAATCATGTGAATAAGCAGCTGATAATCTCGAATTGGGGATTGAAAATTAGGGTTTTTGGGGATTGGTGAGTTACCTTGAGCTGGGAGAGGAAATTGGAGCAGGTATCGAAATCGTTCCGTACGAATGCAGCTTTCAATCGCTCGAAGAGCTGTGCGACCTCTGTGAACTGCGGATCCATCTCCCTCGTGTTCCAGCGGTTGCTTGCCTCGTCGTCTTCTTCCTCCTCCGATTGCTTTTGCTTTTTTGCTTCTCTGAGTTTATGTTCGCTCTTTGTTTCCTTTACAAGAAGAAAATAGAATTTTATTGGGCTTCAATGTGGGCTGGCCTTGGGCCTGTAGGTTTGATTTCATGTGCCGGGGTAGTAATGGGCCGTTTTCGAGTATACCCGCTAAACAATAATTTAATAGTATTTATCAGAAAAAAATCAAGAATTATGATTTTATTAATGAAACATTAGCTGAATGATTATTATTCGTATTCCAATTGTGTTGAGAGTGTGAGATCTACGACAACTTAGTATTATGATCTAGTAGTATTCTTTTATATTTGTAAGTAATGCTATTTTTTTATATTTGTAAGTAGTGGTGTTTTTTTTCATTTTTAGGTGAGAGGTCTTAAGTTCAATTCTCGCCAAAGATGAATTTATAAGTAGTCTATTGCTAGCCGATTGTAAGATTTAGTCCACTTGTCAATGTCCAGAATTGTCAACCTGTCAAATTATACTACATCCTACCGTAAAACGCAGAGTGAGGATCCTCGTTGGATCCTGTTTGTGAGGATTTCGGGAATCCTCCAATTATATTCGTTTATCGTATATCGTGTAATCAGTTTTTATCAAGTAGTTTTTATGTTCAATTTTAAATAAAAATATTTACAATAATTTCTAGTCAGTGTATAATGTGAGATAACGGATGTAATTAGAGGATTCCACGATTGCTCGCACAAAATGATCCGGCGAGGATCGTCCTGGGTCGTTTCATTCACCGTTGTCCTCTCCTCTAGTCCCTTATCAATATCTACCGAGGACTGACCCAAAAGCTTTCTTCGGTTCCAAACAGAGCTTCCAGCAATGGCTTCCACTTCTTCCCTCACTTCAACTCTTACCCCTTCTTCAAATTTCCCGTTTTGCCCCAAAACAATTTCCCAAATCCCATCTCTACCTCAAACCGTCTCCTTCCCTCGCTTTAACCGAACCGGACCGAATCCCATTTCGCGCCTAACCGCCAATGTCCAGTCCCTGGAGTTCTCGGGCTCGTTTTTCGAGGGCGGGTTCCAGTCGGAGGACGACCCGACTTCCCCGCCCGGGTTGGGCTTGACTGCCGTGGAGGAGAAGGAGGAGCCCCCTTGCCCACCGGGGCTCCGACAGTACGAGACCATGGCGGTGCTCAGACCCGACATGTCCGAGGATGAAAGACTTATTCTTACCCAGAAGTACGAGGAGGTAAAAGGATTTTTTTTTTTTTTTTTTTTTCCAAATTCTGTTGCCTTTTTATTTTGGTGAAGTAAATTTGATTTCTTTGGCTCTTAATATTAGTGGGTTTTATCCATTTGTTTCAATTTTGGTTTGTAATCTGTTTGGCGGATGAGAAAATTTGAGGAAAAGATTAGAAAAATTAGTGAACAAAGTTGGAATTTTTGGTTGAATTGATGCATATAATATAATGGCAATTGGCGGATAGTATTTGATGCATTTATTTCTTAGTGAGTGAGGACCTTCAGAGATGTTTAGTTTTGAAAAGTTTACTTTGCATTTGCAGTGCGAAACGCTTTTCGCAATTAGAGCGATATGTCGAAGATACTACTAATCTAATGAATTTTGAGTCCTCATAATGTAGTTAAGTTTGCAGTACATCTGCTGATTTAAAATTTATAAGAGAAACTTTCCTCTGAAAAACTGTCTTTAGGTCCCCAATTGTGTATATTGAGAAGTACTCATGTGGGACACTTGAATTTTGGCACGCTGTGTAACTTATTGTAGCTTGGCCTCTATGGTTCTTCTGGATCTTTCGGACATCTTTTATAATCGGGTCGAAGGTATAAGTTTACGTCATGGGTTACAAGATAGAAGTAGTTGTTGGTTTATCATGAGACCAAAGCAGGAGATCCCAAATTTGACTTTCTACACATGGGAGGCAGATAAGAATTTGGAAATAACCATATCTAATAGCTTAAACCTTTCGGGAATAGTGGTAAACTTGTATCTTTTGTTATCATCATATACGTATTAGTCTGTTAACCGTGGTTGTTTTCGATGGAGAAGTAATAGTTGTTATTTGAATTGTATGCTGTGTTTGTTTGGATGTGCAATGAATTAGTACAGTGAGCAATCAGTCACAATGAGAATGTGCAATACTACACGAGCTATGCCCTTATTTTCTTAATTTTTTTAAATGGTGGGAAAGTTGGGTACTACGGGCAAACCTGATATATTGTGATTGTCACCCAGTAATTCCCGTAATATCAAGAAATGCCAGATTATATCTTTTCATGCGTCATTTTACCCCTTTGATTTCTAGTCATGCATTTGATGCCTTATTTTTAGCTACGAAGATTCGGAGAACTAGGTTGTGGACTTCCTGTTGATCTCACGCTGACGTAAGTGTGGAGTCATAGTGTTGGACTAGTCTAGGCATTTAGACATAGCTATACATGTACGATTGCGTCATGGCTGTGATAACCGTGTAAGAGCTTATTTGAAATAAGATGAATTTTGACACATGCAATTTACTTTAAGCAGCGTTACGTTTCCTGCTCAGGTTATAAAACTATGAGTGTAGTTGGTTACAAGGTTTTATTCTGATGATCCATATTTTGCAGTTGCTAATAGCCGGGGGTGGCATGTATGTGGAGGTCTTCAACAGAGGGGTAATTCCTCTAGCGTATGGCATCCAGAAGAAAAACAAAGCCGGAGAGTCTAACACTTACCTGGATGGTATCTACCTCCTCTTTACCTACTTCACAAAACCTGACTCTCTCGAACTTCTTGAAGCAAATCTCAAAGCCGACGATAATGTCATCCGATCGATGAGCTTCAAAATAAGGAAGAGGAAGTACTAGTTTAGTTTGAATCTTTTGTCTATCTCTTGGAGGAAGGCAGGTAAGAAAAAGTTGCGTGTACAAGGTAATTTCGGACGTTCTGAACTGTCCATTCGTTCCTTTGTTATTGAGTTTGAGATCATTCAGTTTGTTTTGTAACATATTTGAATTAATGGCCAAAGGAAAAATATGCAGTTTCCAGAGTGAAATTTGTAGCAGAAACTCGAATGGAAGAATGAAACTTAAAACCATTTTTCTTCGATTCGAATACAGATTAGATAAAAACAAAGGCCAGTCGCTGGCACAGAGATAAGGTTAGCTTCCTATGTGCTTTGCGCCAACGCGAATTAAACTACGTCGATGGACCGTATACATCTCTATTATGGATGATTTCAAGGGGAGTATCATGATGGGTGCAGAGGTGAATTCAAAATTTGAGTGTAGAGGGCGGAGTCCAGGTCTGCCCGAACCCACAAGAAAGCATTACTAATGCGCTGAATCCCCACTTTGTTGGTGCAACCTGGATGTAGACTTGTGGAATGAATAGAATGCACGTATTTGTTCTGTCGTCGGTTCATCGCATTGCTCAAATTATCTTTTAGGCTTTTAGCACAGCAGAATGCGCAATCTCAAGGGTGGGGGTTTGCTTTTTTGACAAAAATTGAACCAAGTCCATATTTAATTGTCTTATTTAATTTAATCAAACTCATAAACTTGTTCCTGGATAGCACTAACTAAAACACACTTTGCCTTTAATCATCTGAGTTTATGGTGTCTGCCTTTTTGTAAGTGATGATTAAGCAAAGCACGATGACACAGCCACAACTCACAAGCCGCCGCCTAATGGTAGCTGAATTGGACTCATTCTTTTAATTTTCTAGATGCAGAGATTCCATGGCTGGCTGCTAAAGGATTACTCAGAAATAACGTAGGAACACTTCACTCAGTAAGAACAAACTGTGTGAAATAAGATATGGTTAATAGCTTTTTCTTTATACAAGCAATATCAACTTCTCAACAAATAACAAGGCGATATCGAGGAGGAATGAATTCAACTGAGGACTTTGTGGGTAAAATAAATCCTCTTAATTGCTTGAGTTATAAGTTACTCTGATGATGAGGCTATCTTAATTAACTAAGAGTACGACGACACTAACTCAAATTTCAACGTTTTAATACGATATGTGGATCGCAACTGTGATGGTAAAACTATGCCGTCTTTAGTCTTGTAACACCTTTGATCATAGACCAAAGCCTCACGAGCCAACAAGGTGGGTGGTTTGGCCAATGGATCTCCGATGCCTAAGTCAATAATTTTTAAAAGAGTGAGTGTTTAGGGTTGTATGCATAGCAAAAAGCTTACCAAAATTTAGTAGAGATTGAGGTATTTATAGCAAGGATAGGCCGGCCATAGGTTTAGGGTTTTGCCCCACCCATGGTGGCATCTTATTGGTCAATGTTGGATGAATGAGAAAAGAATATTCTCAAGATAATAATTATGAGATAATATCTTGGGATGATGATAGAAGCATTCATGATTGATTGTGATAAGGATTCCTTACTCGATGGAGTTGGTCTTCAATTGAAAATGTATTAAATATAAGATTTAGTAATTAATCATATCTTTAATGTCTTTGACTTTTACATGACACGAGCAGGGGAGCTTTGAGCAGTAGTCTTGGACCTCCAGGGATGAGCTACGTGTGGGAATATTTGTATGCCCTATCCATTTAATGAGGGCATTCTTGTCTTTGTAGATAAAAAATCCACATGTCATTTTTTGGAGTTATTTTTTGCTCCATAACAACAATTTGATTCTATATGTGGCGTGTCTCATGAGTCATGACGGTTTAGTGGTTCTAAATTAATGAGGTTACCGATAGGGCAAAAAAAAAAATTTAATAAAAGAAAGATAATGGATGAAGCAAGTTGAGTTATACATAAAGCTTGGTCATTGGTCTACCAAATTATCCTTAATCTCCAAACCCGTTCCTTCCTACTCAAAGCAATTAAAAAAGGTTAACTCCCAAATACAACGTCCTTACTTTTTGAATTCCGATGGAGCAAGAGATAAATAATGTGTTAACATATCAAATAACGAGGAAAAAACTGATTGCAAACTCTGATCATTAATTCATTGAATGAAATGACAGAAGAAAACTACTTATTACCAAAATGACTACATTATGGGATGGACTACATCTTGCCTCATGATCTATACAAAGTTACAAGAGGTGTATTTATAAAAATCCAATCCTAGAACAAACAAATGAGCAATCTTAAAGCCTAATAACAAGTAAAAAATAAGTATTCTACTGGAAAGCCCTAATACATAAAATATAAAAGGCATGGTTATCCGCACACTCTCTTTTACCTCCTGCACGCATCTTGTTAAATTTTGTCATTTGATTTTTTTTAATTTATTCGATATGACAGTCGAAAATTAAGATGAGTGTATGAAAGGTAAAAAGAGATGTGTGGATAGCACCATCAATATAAAAGTACTTAATATAAAAAATAAATCAAATTGCCAAATCGCTAACTTTTCCAACATAGTGAACAGCAGCCACATTGTTCAGAATTTAGAGAGTTTGAACATGAGTTAGTGCTAGTTAATAGCTAGGTGAATCAAAATGTAGCTACTAATCTAATTTGTGCACCCGTAAGTGGCTTTTTACCACAGTGGTGAAATGAAGTTGAACCCTTGCATGATAACGTGGATTCGAACCCATCAATGATTAATCTAACAATATCTATCGTTTAAAAAAAAAAAAAAAATTGTGCACCTCTAAAATTTAGTCTTGGTGCTTAGATACCCAGTTGAAAATCTTAGGGATCTTTTTTCCACATAAAAAAAAATTGAAAAAGTGGCCAAATTATTGAATTGCTTGATAGTGGTCTTTGGAATGAGGATCCTCTCCGGATCCTCTTTGTGAGGATTCTAAGGATCTTCTAATTGTGTCCATTCATCGTACGGTCAGTAATCATTTTAAAATTTTTATTTAAAATTGAATACAAATAGTACCGGACAAAAACTAACCGCACAATACGATGAATTGATATGATTAAAGGATCATCAGAATCCTAACAAAAAAAGTCCGAAGAGGATCCTCGTCCGTGGTCTTTGTACCAGGTTTGTATTGCTGAATTTTTTTTTAAAAAAGCAAGTAGAGAAAAAGTAGCCATCTTATAATTTTTCAAGTGTTTGGTAAACATCTTATAATCAGTTTTTTTTTTCACAACTTTTAGTGAAAGTAGCCAAATTAGCCAAAGATAGCTTTGAACTAGATCTCTTTCACCAAGGCCACCGGATCAAGTGATCTGAGCCTTTGAATTTTCATCAAACAGTCCACTTGTTTTGATTTCTTAAAAGATATAATAATTTTTTACCGTTGAATGAAATTTCAAATATCCGAATCACTTGATCCGATGGTCTTGATGGAAGAGATCCAAAGAGAATATCTTTTCCTTTCAAAAACCAGCTTTTGCACATATTTTTGTTGAGGCCCTTTAATGAAACTTTTAAATACCCAAAATGACCTTATGCAATTAAATAATTTGCACATCATCCCAAGATGCTTTTATCGTCTTCCATTACTTCTAGTAGGCCTGGCAATTCCTGACACGACACGACACGAAATTAACAGGTGTTCGGGTCGACACAATAACGAATTGGGTCGTTATCGGGTAACCCGATAAGCACTTGTTAAGATAACGGGTTGATTCGGGTATACACGCGGGTAACACGATACACGGCAAGCAAAATATTAATTTTACATTTGATAACCCTAAAAAAATACTGTAATAATTATATATATTAATTTAACAATTTTATACCCTTAAAAACTATAATAAATATATATAACTATAATAATTATAATAATTATATATACTATAATAATTATACATTAACTATAATAATTATAATAATTATATATACTATAATAATTATACCCCCAAAATATTAACTATCTATAATAATTATATATATATATATATATATATATATATATATTAAATTTTGAATTAAATTTTATAAAAACTATAATAATTATTAATTAATATGCATCCATTGATTTGATTCCATAATTGATAATTTCATTCCATTCCCTGCAGTGCCGCCCTTTTTGAAGAAAAAAGGGAAGGAAAATGAAAATGATAAGAAAAGTTGAAAAGGAAACAAAAAAGAGAGGGAATTAGGGAAAGATGGGTAGGCTGCCGGAGGGAAAAGTGGAAATTATAAGAAAAGTTGAAAAGGAAACAAAAAAGAGAGGGAAAAATGAAAATTAATAGAAGTGGTGAGAAATTTTTTTTTTAAAGTTATTAACTTTTTATCACACATATGACATATCCCACTATTTTTATAATGACACGTGATGTACTACTCCGTGTATCGGTCAATTATATGTACAAAATAAATAGATTTAAATCTACTTAATAAATATATATATATACACACACCATTGAACTTGATGGGATACGAATTCTCCGAAACTAATTTCAACTATCCCAACCGTCAAACTTGTTTGTATATGCTTCGAGATCACATCAGCAAAAAATCGCAAAAAACAAATATTCAGAGATCAAGTAACGGGACAAAACTTTTCGACGGTTATAAACGAAAAATCACGATTTAACGGTATTTTAACTTCGATTTTGATGATTTTTTACAGCTACACTCCTTGACCCTATATGAATACAATGAATGAATTCGATCTTCAATTTAAAATATTTACATAAGTGGATACCACAAAATCTTATGTTATACTTAATGAAAGCATAAATAAACTCTAAGTGTTAGTCAATCTATCGTTTTGATGGGATACAAATTCTTCGAAACTAATGTCAACGATCCCAACCGTCAAACTTGTTTGTATATGCTTCGAGATCACATTAGCAAAAAATCACAAAAAACAAACATTTAGAGATCAAGTAACGGGACAAAACTTTTCGACGGTTATAAACGAAAAATCACGATTTAACAGTTATTTTAACTCCAATTTTGATGATTTTTTACAGCTACACTCCTTGACCCTATATGAATACAATGAATGAATTCGATCTTCAATTTAAAATATTTACACAAGTGGATACCACAAATCTTATGTTATACTTAATGAAAGTATAAATAAACTCAAAGTGTTAGTCAATCTATTGTTTTGATGGGATACGAATTCTCCGAAACTAATTTCAACGATCCCAACTGTCAAAATTGTTTGCATATGCTTCAAGATCACGTCAGCAAAAAATCACAAAAAACAAACATTCAGAGATCAAGTAACGGGACAAAGCTTTTCGACGGTTAGAAACGAAAAATCACGATTCAACGGTTATTTTAACTCCGATTTTAATGATTTTGTACAGCTACACTCCTCGACCCTATATGAATACAATGAATAAATTCGATCTTCAATTTAAAATATTTACATAAGTGGATACCACAAAATCTTATGTTATACTTAATGAAAGTATAAATAAACTCTTAAGTGTTAGTCAATCTATTGTTTTGATGAGATACAAATTCTTCGAAACTAATGTCAACGATCCCAACCGTCAAACTTGTTTGTATATGCTTCGAGATCACATCAGCAAAAAATCACAAAAAACAAACATTTAGAGATCAAGTAACGGGACAAAACTTTTCAACGGTTATAAACGAAAAATCACGATTTAACAGTTATTTTAACTCCGATTTTGATGATTTTTTACAGCTACACTCCTTGACCCTATATGAATACAATGAATGAATTCGATCTTCAATTTAAAATATTTACACAAGTGGATACCACAAATCTTATGTTATACTTAATGAAAGTATAAATAAACTCAAAGTGTTAGTCAATCTATTGTTTTGATGGGATACGAATTCTCCGAAACTAATTCAACGATCCCAACTGTCAAACTTGTTTGTATATGCTTCGAGATCACGTCAGCAAAAAATCACAAAAAACAAACATTCAGAGATCAAGTAATGGGACAAAGCTTTTCGACGGTTATAAACGAAAAATCACGATTTAACGGTTATTTTAACTCCGATTTTGATGATTTTTTACAACTACACTCCTTGACCCTATATGAATACAATGAATGAATTCGATCTTCAATTTAAAATATTTACACAAGTGGATATCACAAAATCTTATGTTATACTTAATGAAAGTATAAATAAACTCTAAGTGTTAGTCAATCTATCGTTTTGATGGGATACAAATTCTTCGAAACTAATGTCAACGATCCCAACCGTCAAGCTTGTTTGTATATGCTTCGAGATCACATCAGCAAAAAATCGCAAAAACAAACATTTAGAGATCAAGTAACGGGACAAAACTTTTCGACGGTTATAAACGAAAAATCACGATTTAATAGTTATTTTAACTCCGATTTTGATGATTTTTTATAGCTACACTCTTTGACCCTATATGAATACAAAGAATAAATTCGATCTTCAATTTAAAATATTTACACTAGTGGATGTGGATATCACAAAATCTTATGTTATATACTTAATAAAAGTATGAATCAACTATAATAATTATATATATTAATTTAACAATTTTATACCCCTAAAAACTATAATAATTATATAATTATAATTATATATATTAAATTAAATTTAAAAAATTGATGACCATTGGATCGGCTGAGATCTAATACAATTTCATGATGATCGATGTAAATTGAAGATGTAAATTGAAGGCAATAGATCAAGCCAAAGTTCCAATACAATTTCATGATGATCGATGTAAATTGAAGATTTTGTAAATTGAGGTTTAAACTTTTGAGAAAGACTTACAACCTTGAAAATAAAAACTCTTTCATTTTGCGTATCCTTGCACATTTAATATTTGTAATAGATTAGTAGTGTATGTATTATTTTTTTATTAGGCTCTTATTTTCGAGTGTAGATATAGTACTTAAACGACAAATGTTTTAATGTTTTGAAATAATATTTATGTGGCAATGTGTGGTATGTGCAAATTTAAAAAAAAAAAAAATACATTTTTCTTAACAAGTCATAGGGTCGGGTCATTTTACCCGTTGGGTAAAGTGACCCGACCTGTTAAGGATCCGTTAAGATAATGGGTGTGACACGACACGACCCGTTAAGATAACAGGTGTTACACGAAAATGACACGAACACGACAGACATGACCCCTTTTTTAGGCCTAACTTCTCGGCGTGTTGCTTCAGTATCCTTCGAGTTGAACGGTGATGCGGCGGGGAAGATTCCACCAACTCTCCATGTCCACATCGTTGATCTAAATAAATCGCTGAGAGAGAATACGTCATCGATCACGTCGTCTCTCTCACTTCCAGCACTTACGGCATCCTGAACCTCGAAAACGGCCCACAACCCATCAATGACGGCGTTGAGGGGAGCAAAAGGGCCGCGATGAGATCGCCGCTACATCGCGAAGATCCGAAACTTATCAATTCTTGGGAACTCATGGAGGAGCTCGAAGAAGGAATACCCATCTCGAATCCGTCGATGAAGAGCCCGAAATCGTGTTCTCTTGTCCGTTCACTCACTCTCATGCCAATAAAATCATGTTGAGAAACACCATCATCTTTTTCGGCGAGACCAGATTCAAATTCGATCTTGGCACCGTGAACTTGCCAGGATTGTATGGGAAGAAAGATGGATTTTTAGGCTTGTAGGTCTGTATGAAGAATCAAACAGAGAAAATGAGGGAGAGGAGAGAGAGTGAGAGTGAGTTTGCTTCTAGAAAGAGAGAGAATTTGTAGAAAAAAAAAATATTAAAAATATGGATGAACAATGTGTCCGTTTTAGTTATTATACGTATTTACAACATTTTTGTATAAAAGTTTACCACAGACTTTGATATTGCATTTTAGACTCAAAACACTTTTTGCAAATCTAATTTACCAAGCACCTAATTGGTTCATTTCACAACTTGTTAATTCTACAACACATCAAAAGCAATTTTTTTTTTTAAATACAGCAATACCAAACTAGGATTTCGAGTAGAGAAAGAATTTACGTAAAACGTGAATGTCAAACTAGCAATGTTTAAAAATAATCACATGCCGCCGTGTGTCCTCAAGATGATTCACAACCTACCTACCTTTGATGTACTAATGCTAAGAAACTAAATTTGTAGACAAATTTACCATGTCATTTAGTTTATAAAATTTAGTCTCCCTAGTATCGTTTAAGAAAAATGTGATGATTTTACTTTTTCTTACACCAAAGTTCATGCACTACAAGAAAAATGACTAATAATCATTATATACATAACGGTTTATTATTGGGTAACAGTGATGTATGATTTCCTGATTTTACTTCTATATTGCCATGTTTTTTTAATGTTTTCTATCATTTAGTGATGTGCTATATATTGCCCAATCTCTTTTGTGTTTATGTAATGATGAAAAGTTCACAGCATACCAATCTCACTTCAGTGTAGTGCATGAAAGAGAGAAATCATCTTTTTCTTTCTTGTCATGAGATAAAGTACTTCTAAACAACTTAGAAAGTGAAATAATGCTTTCTGTGATCATTTGCAAGAAGTAAGTTCTTCCTTATATAATATATTACTATATATAGTTAAATTAAAATTTTTGTCCCTGTAACTTTGGCGAAGTTGTCACATCCCGGTCCGGGCACGCCTTTGCCATAGCACGATATTGTCTGCTTTGGGCCCCAACCACACCCTCACGGTTTTGTTTCTGGGAACTCACACGAGAACTTCCCAGTGGGTCACCAATCATGGGAGTGCTCTCACGCGCTACTCGCTTAACTTCGAAGTTCCAATGGAACCTGAAACCAGTGAGCTCGCAAAAGGCCTCATGCTAATTGGAGGTGGGAATGTACATATAAGGCTCACATGATCTATTCCCCTGGGCGATGTGAGATCTCACAATCCACCCCCCTTAGGGGTCCGACGTCCTCGTTGACACACACGCGGTCAGGGTTAGGCTCCGATACCAAATTGCCACATCCCGGCCCGGGCCCCCACCACATCCCGTGCTACGGTTTTGTTTCTGGGAACTCCGAAGTTCTAATGGAACCTAAAACCAGTGAGCTCCCAAAAGGCCTTGCGCTAATTGGAGGTGGGAATGTACATATAACGCTCACATGATCCACTCCCCTGGGCGATGTGGGATCTCACAATCCACCCCCCTTAGGGGCCCGACGTCCTCGTTGACACACACGCGGTCAGGGTTAGGCTCTGATACCAAATTGCCACATCCCGGCCCAAGCCCCCACCACATCCCGTGCTACGGTTTTGTTTCTGGGAACTCACACGAGAATTTTCCAGTGGGTCACCCATCATGGGAGTGCTTTCGCGCGCTACTCGCTTAACTTCGGAGTTCCAATGGAACCCGAAGCCAGTGAGCTCTCAAAAGGCCTCGCGCTAATTGGAGGTGGGAATGTACATATAAGGCTCACAAGATCCATTTCCCTGGACGATGTGGGATCTCAAAGAAGTTCTACTTCATTTGTACCCGCAGTTTCAATTGCAATTTTAGACATGTAATTTTCTAATTGTTTATCTCTTCAAGGAAAATAACTTAACTTTGCCAATCTTTCATAAAAATTAGCAACCGAATGACATATTTGATGACTGTAAATTGGTCCCAAACCCCTTAAATGTGTGCCAAATTCTTCATTTAATTTGTTTAGCCCTTAAACCTAGCTAAAGAGACCTCGTTTTTCTTTGTAAATACTAAATGAAGCTCACACAATATGTGTATAAATATAAAAAATTTAAAAGGAAAAAAATATACGAAAGAGAGAAGTTTGAGAGAATTGTGAAAGATCGTGGAAGATATTTAATTTTTTTTTTAAATTTAAGATTAAAGATGTTATGATAACATTTGAATGAGGAAAGAAAAAAATACAGTAAAAACTAGTTTGTTCGAATTACATTACTGTCCATAATTTATTTTGTGATAGAAGATCAAATTGTCTTTTTACCCACTTTTAGTTGAAAAAGAGAATTCTGTTAATGGATAGTTTAAATTTTGCAAGCAGTGGATTGTCGTAGTGGATAGGGCATTTCGCACTATGTTTTGGGTTCAAACCCTCACTTTTTTTCGTAGCATAAGTTAGAGTATATATTAATATTGCTTCTATAAAAACAAAAAACATAGAGAGACCAAATCAGATGGAGAAACACTAGGGATGTTATGTTGTACATCTTAACATATACCAACAAACTTGATGTCCTTTAGTGAACATGCAGGCCTAATTATATATAATTATGGATTACGTTATTTATGATCAATGGACCAAAATTTATATTTATAAGGTAGAGAGGTGTGTCAATCAGTTGAAGTTGAGACAAACCACCATCCATGCTAACAACAGCCAAACTCTGCACATATATATTTCTCTATCGCTTTACATAGGTTTGTTAGGTCATCGACCTGCCAACCATGCATGGACGACCAAATCGACCAACAGCGAGCTTAATCAAGACGAATGCACTAATCTTGGCCTAAAGCAACATTTACACCTAATTACACAGTAATTTTCTTCTTCTTCCTTTTTTAACTGAATTCAATATTTTTACCATAAAACATGGAATTGAAAGAATTTATGATGGTTTTAGTGATAATCTGATAGACATAGGTTTCCCGTCATTGAAGTTTATTGAAATAAGGAATATAATACTATCATAGCACTAGGCATCGTGTAAATTTGATATCTAGAAAGCTTATTGCTTTAGTTTTTTATTTTTTTTCTTTGATAAGATTAACAAAGGTATTATGTGTCCCTTCCCCAATCTAAAACCAATGATCATGTACCTTGCCCTTTGTGAGTTCTCTCGAGCCAAAAGATTTTCACAAAAAAAAAAAATATATATATATATATTTTTCCCTTCTATTTATCCAATCTAAAATGGAAAATAAAGGGAGATGTTTTTGGCACTCTAAATAAAATGACTTTTTAAAATGCTGATAACAATATTCTAAATAAAAAGGACATATGATCTACTTGCAAGCTTGAAGCCTTTATCTGATTGATCGACACTCATTTACACATTGATTAATACTCGTTTAACTCTTATTAGATTATAGTGTTTAAGTTTCCAGCCGAGACTTAAAACGGTATAATACAAACCCTAATTAGTGAGTTAACCCTAAAGTTATCAATCATGTCAGAAATGTGATAAAGTTACTGCCAATTAATAAACCCAATGATGCATGTGTAAAGATAAAAACTTAGGATCCGTTTGATAAATGATTTGACCTTTTGTGTTAGAGATTAAGAGAAATATATATACGAAAAAGGAGGAATGAAGAAGAATGGTAAGAGGAGGAGGGAAACAAATAAAAATGAATGAATGAAAAGAAATCTCTTAAAAGTGAAAACAACTTGAAATAATTTGAAATAGTTTTTAGTTTCTCTGTGTACAATTTTTTATACATTTCTTCAACATCTTTCTACATCCTTCCTCTACTCTGTATTTCTCCTTTTCATCATATAATTTCACATATCTCAAGCACGAAACATAAAAACTAAAAACTAATAGTTATAATGACCGAGTATGTCATTATTTGCATTTCATTCGCTTTGTGTATTAAGATAGTGGGATAGGTTCTGTCTTAAAATATGAATCTAATTTAATTAGGTGGGATCATATGCAATCAAACAAGATTTCACATGATCAACTGTGTATAAATACACACACACACACATATGGTATTATAAAAGATAATGTATATATAAAATATAGAAAACTTCATTCTAATCCTTGGCAAAGATAACTAATTTTAGACTAAAACCATGAGTAAGATCAAAATATAATTTTAGTCCCTTGATACATTAATTGACACACCCCATCCCGGAGGAGGGCATGCTGGCCGTCACGTGAGAGTGACGTAACCATTTACACAGTTCGGAAGCTTTAGGGATACAATTACAAGGATATAACACCCGAAGATGTATCCTACATTTGTGATTTCTGTCAGAACACCGTTGGATTCCTCGTGGCCACCAAAGCACTGCTACTTAGAACCTGGAGGGGCGCAAAACAAAGTTGAGTGGGTCAATAAAACAAATCTTTTCCAAAAATCATCTCGTTATCAAAGTGCTAACCCCTCGCCGTAAAACCTGTATACTTTCCCAGAAAATAGCATATATACGCATATAATGTCATAAATCTCAAATCATAATTCAAAATTAGTATTCTGAAAGTATGCCATGGCAGATGCATAAATATATATATAACAGGTGAAATAACAAATCAACCGGAGACCCTGCAGTGGTCCTGTACGGCTAATCATATAGCTCAATACCTATGCCTGCACACGAGTCGGAACCATAGAAGTGGTCTGTACGACATGACTTGGTGTAATAATACGCTCTAGTGCTACACTCATCAAAACGGCCGTGCGAATAATCGCAAGTCACCTATGAGTCGGAACCACCTATAGTGGTCTGTACGACAGGACTTACACCTACTTGGATCCAAGGTAGCGTGCGGTGCGGGAGGTGAATATCAACATAAGCACTAACACCGGTGGTGCAGGTTATGAGCTCTCATCACAAATCACATCATCAACACAATATAACTCACATGATACTTACCTGTGCGTCCACCGCACCATTTCATACATATGCATCATATATCAAATCATATATTCCGTATCAATTCTATGCATGGCATTTTAAAACATACTTTCAATTAAATCCGATTTCTGGGAAAATCAGTAAGTATATAGGTATAATAAGAAAACAACTGCCCACTCACTGGTATATCAAAGGATTATGACCCTCGAGCCTTGATTGATGGCGCTCGTCCTCGGGATAGGCCTCACCTATAAGCGTAATAATCGAATAAACGTTATTTAACGCACATAACCAACAATAGGTAATAACTTCTCATACGTTGCTCAAAGGTGTTTGAATATACCAACATGATCTACACAACACCACGCATCGGCCAAGGCACGGCTAGACACGCCCCCACGTGCCAGGCACACTGACGGCGTCAGTTAAAGCTGTCAGGAATATTCCGAGAATATTCTGTTAACTTCTAACGGCATCCGTTAGATTTAAATAACGGCGTCAGAAATATTCCGTCCAAACTGACGGAATATTCCGTCTTCTTCTCGGGCGACTCGCCGACCGCCGGTGACCTCGCTGGTTTCTGGGTAAATTTTCCAACTATGGTTTCTCACTCATTTTTCATCCATTTTTCATGAAATTGGTACCAAAATGAAGCTCTTAACTTGTAGAACACATTCATACTAATTTAAAGCTCTAAAAGTCACGGGATCTCACCGGAGAATTCCAAGAAAAACTGGCCAAACTTCGTCCTCACGATCCCGACGTCCAAATCCTTCAAACGAAGCACTCCGAGCTTCCTTGGGACCTCACTAAGCTTCCTATAAGCTTCAAATTTCCAAAAACACAACGTTTAACGTAAGCATGAACAGTACTCAAATCGGGGATTCTTGGTTCACGAGGTTTTCAAAGGTATCCTTACCTGAAATGGTTACCAATCAACTCGTCTGTGCTCCACGAACACGATGGTGCCCTCTTTGACCACGATCTATGAAGTTTGAAAGGGTTTTGGTGCTTGTCCGTACACAAGAGAAGATAGTGAGAGGGAGTCCGAGAGAGAGAGTGTGTGCGGGAGAGAAGAGGGAGAAATGGTATGGGTATGTGTGTGGTCCAAAAGCCACCACTCAAGAACTAAGAAAAACTTAGTTCTAATTGGGTCACTACTCTAAAATAATTAACCCAAAAATATCTCACACACATTATTTAACGTCCAAGAGTATTATCGTCTTTTCACACTATCGATAAAAAATTTCGGGACGGGCTATCATAATCTACCCACCTTATAAAATTTTGTCCTCGAAATTTCATACAACAATACATTCCTTTAATAATCATAAAATAATCTTGGATATGTTTCTCTCATCCGATTCTCTGTCTCCCACGTAGCTTCTTTTACTGAATGGTTCATCCACTAAACCTTCACCAAATGCATTATCTTATTTCTCAGAACCTTATCTTTCCAATCCAAGATAGTCACTGGCTCCTCGTCATAAGTCAAATTCAGATTAATTTCCAAAGGTTAAGGAGATATCACATGTGAAGGATCTGATACTATAATGTTGAAGCATCGAAACATAAAACATATCGTGCACTTTCGACTACTCTGGAGGCAACTCAAGCCTGTAGGCAACCTCACCAATTCGCTCGATGATCACATAAGGTCTGATATATCTAGGACTCAACTTAATTCTCTTTCTAAATCGAATCACACCTATCCACGGTGATACTTTCAGTCACTCAATGACTTACATAATACACTCTATTAGTGGCATGTCTGTCTGCTAAGCTCTTTTGTCGATCCTGGGCCACTTTCAGGTTAGACTTAATTACCTGAACATTTTGAGTAGTCTCATCCGCAATCTCTGGGCCCACTAGCACTCTTTCGCCAACCTCTAACCAACACGAGGGTGTATGACAATCTTTCCCATAAAGTGCCTCAAATAAAGCCATACCAATACTCGAATGAAAGTGGTTGTTGTAGGCAATTTCCATCAAATCCAACCGCTTAATCCAAGCGTCACCAAACTGCAATACTGAAGATCTCAGCATATACTCCAAAGTCTGAATGGTCATCTCTGACTGTTCGTCTGTTGGGAAATGATATGTTATACTGTAAAGAAATCTTATATCCAAAGCCTTCTAACACGTTATCCAAAACTTAGAAGTAAATCTGGGATCACAATCCGATACAATACTTACTGGAACTTCAGTGGTACTTAACAATCCTCGAGATAAACAATCCAGCTAATCGGCTTAAAGAATACTTCTCCCTCACTGGAATAAAATGAGTTGACTTAGTAAGCCGATCAATTATCGCCTAAATGCCATCATAACCATTTCGTGTACGAGGAAGCTTGTACACAAAATCCATATTAATATTTCTTATTTCCACTGAGGAACGAGAAGTGACTGCATCTATCCAAAAAGGCTTCCTTCTTTCCGCTTCAACCTGCTGAACAATGATACACATACTTACATGCTCAGTAATTTCTCTTTCCATACTCGGCCAATAGAAAAATTGTCGAATGGTATGATACATCTTAATACCTCTAGGATGCATTGCAAAAACCAAACAATGCACTTCATCCAAAATTGCTTTCTTTACTTCCATAACATGAGACACATGCATCCAGTTCTCTAATATAAACATGTCATCTGATTCCTTAACTCTGAGGTCTTTCTTTTTCCCTTGATTTCTTAATCGAATTAACTCCTGAATTCCTTCATTATTTCCTTGGGTTTTGAGTATACAATCAACTAAATTTTTGGCTTGACCTGGAAATTAGCCAATAAAGTTACTTTTCGTTCTTTCACCTTAAGCTTCACTTCTGTAAATCTCAAATCCGTAAGAGAAGAAACATGACAAGTATACCAAGCATAAATTCTCACTGAAGTTTTCTTAATCAATGCATCAGTCATAAATTTTGCACGATCACCCTGGTCGTGCAATCATAATCACTAAGCAACTCAATCCACCTTCGTTGTCTAAGATCAAGAACCTTCCGAGTAAACAAATATTGGAGACTCTTACGATTAGTAAAAATCTTGTATTTCTCACCATAAAGATAATGCTCCAAATCTTCAAAGCCAAGATGATAACTGCTAATTCCAAATCATAATTAGGGTAATTCATCTCAAGAAGTTCAATTGCCGTGAAGAATAAGCAATTACCCTACTATGTTGTCTCAACACGCATCTCAAACCATTCAAAGAAGTATCACTTCAGACCTCATAACTTCCGCTATCATCTGGAAATGCTAAAATAGATGCATAAGTGAGATAGTACTTCAGTTGCTGAAAACTTTGCTCACAATTTTCATCCCACTCAAAACTTAACCTCTATTCTCGTCAATCTCGTAATAGCAAAATAATGACTGAAAAACCTTAACAAACCGTCCATAATATTCTGCTAAGCTAAGAAAACTCTGAACCTCAGTCATGGTTCATAGTTGTTCCAAATTCTCAACCGTTACTACCTTTTAAGAATCCACTTGAATACTTTAAGTAGATATAACATGCCCCGTAAATGCCACTTGATTCATCCAACTTTGGCATTTACTAAACTTAGCATACTACCGATGCTCCCTTAAGCTTTGCAATACCAATTTAGATGTCTAGTATGCTCTGCTCTAAACTTAAGGTATACCAAAATATCATCAATAAAAACAATAATAAACCTGTCTAGATATCACTGGAATACTTCATTCATCAAACTCATAAAAGCAACAGGTACATTCGTCAATCCGAATGGCATTACCAAAAACTCGCAATGACTATAACGTGTCCTAAAAACTGTCTTAGGGACATCATCCCTCTTAATTTCAACTGGTAATAACCAGACTTCAATTCAATCTTTGAAAATTCAATTCAATCTTTGAAAATTCACAGGCACCTCAACACTGATCAAACCAATCATCAATGCGCGGCAATGGATAACGGTTCTCAATCGTTACCCGATTCAATTGCCTATAATCAATGCATAGCCTTATGGTCTCGACTTTCTTCCTCACAATTAAACTGGGGCTTCCCAAGGTGACGTACTAGATCGACTAAAACCTTTATCAACCAATTCCTGCAACCGAATTTCCAATTCCCTTAACTCAGTCTGAACCAATTTGTAATATAAGATCTGTGCCTGGAGACAAATCAATAGTGAACTCCACATCCTTTTCTGAAGGCAATCCAGGTAAATCATCTAGGAAAACACCAGAAAAATGTCTAACCACTTTTTCCATCTTCCACACTACTAGGAGTAACATCATTTAACACCATACGAGCTAAATATCCTTGGCAGCCCTTCGATAACCATTTCTTTGCTATCACAGCAGAAATAACAGCATGCTTCACTCCATTTTGCTCACCCATAAAAGTGATCTCTGGTAATTCAGGGCGATGGAAAGTAATTAATTTCTCGTAATAATTTATATTGGCACGATTATAATGCAACCAATCCGTGCCTAAAATGACATCAAAATCCATAACCTCTAACGGGATAAGATCCACTGGCATAACTACATCTTTCACCGTCACTGGTCACCCTGAATAACACCATATCAAACATAGAATAACCTTCCTGTTTACTTGCTTAACGGATCCAACGAATAAGTTATTGATATTACAGTCTGCAGCCCGCAATAACGATAACTCACTGTTGTCTCGATAAGTAAGCAACCATTCCCAATGGTGCAATATTACCATCTTGTTTCTTATAGGGACATACATATACACGCCTCGATCATGTTCATTCATTACTCTCTTGACAACATCATCAACAACAAGAAATATATCAGCCGGAGTCAGCTAACATGACCTGTACGGCTCTAACCCTGCACACCACGGCTCATCTGACCATAACTACTATATCCAGGTACCTGCTGAATCGGCGCTGGTGGTGGCAAGAAGACTGTGGGGCATCTATTGATCCTGGGAGCAATTTACAGCTCTATGTCCCATTTGTCAACATATAAAGCATCCTCTGCTTTCTGGCCTACACTCTCCAAAATGTCTACTATTGCACCTACGGCACAAAGGTACATTTACTCTACTAGTATCTCCCTATCTCTGGAATCTGGAACCTCCAGTAATCTACCACCTCACCTGTGATTAGTGATATTAAAACCTCTGCTGGAAGAATTAGAACTAGCTGTACTTCTTTTGAAGCTGAATCTTTCAAGGTCCTTGAGATGACGGGTCTTTACTTTTATCATCTTTCCTCTGATTCATATTCTTTTCCTCTTCTTCATCACTATCGCTGGACATGTTCTCAGAGTCCTCAATTCTCAACAAGATCTCATAAAACTCCTGGTAAGGTGCATAATGGGTAGTGGTCGTCAAAGAACGCCACTTCTTCTTAGTTCTCAGCTTAAAACGACATAACATTCCCACCGGATTAACAACAACATCCAGATGGTAACAGGACAAGTCCGTAACTTTCTATAATACTCATTTACCATCACCTTTCCTTGTCCCAATTTTTTTGTAAACTCTTGCTCCCTACCATCAATATATGCTGGAGGAATAAACTTTTCCTTAAACAATTCTTTAAACCATTCTCAATCGGCTGTTTCCTCCGGTGACATCATATAAAACTCCGGTCTTCACCATGATGCATATTCAGTACTCAAAACCAGGTAGTAGTCTAGACCTACCTTTCAAAAGAAAGATTCCCTTAACTTGCATAAACCGAAACGTCTTTTCCAAATGATTAAGCCATCGCTCTGCTCCCTCAGGTCTTTCATTTCCATAATATGATTCAGTTTCAACTTATAAACAATCTCTAAAGGAGTCCTTGAATAATAGGCTGACTCACAATAGTACTAGCTTCCCCCAACTGAGCTATATCAGGGAAACTAAACTCATCTGAACGACGTGGCTCTCCACGAGGCGGTACAGTTCTGACAGAAGACACTAGGAATTTCTCAAGATACACAGGACTGCAACCTAGGCTCTGATACCAACTGACACACCCCATCCCGGAGGAGGGCATGTTGGCCGTCACGTGAGAGTGACGTAACCATTTACACAGTTCGGAAGCATTAGGGATACAATTACAAGGATATAACACTCGAAGATGTATCCTACATTTGTGATTTCTGTCAGAACACCGTTGGATTCCTCGTGGCCACCAAAGCACTGCTACTTAGAACCTGGAGGGGCGCAAAACAAAGTTGAGTGGGTCAGTAAAACAAATCTTTTCCAAAAATCATCTCGTTATCAAAGTGCTAACCCCTCCCCTCGCCGTAAAACCTGTATACTTTCCCAGAAAATAGCATATATACGCATATAATGTCATAAATCTCAAATCATAATTCAAAATCAGTATTCTGAAAGTATGCCATGCCAGATGCATAAATATATATATAACAGGTGAAATAACAAATCAACCGGAGACCCTGCAGTGGTCTTGTACGACTAATCATATAGCTCAATACCTATGCCTACACACGAGTCGGAACCACAGAAGTGGTCTGTACGACAGGACTTGGTGTAATAATACGCTCTAGTGCTACACTCATTAAAACGGCCGTGCGAATAATCGCAAGTCACCTACGAGTCGGAACCACCTATAGTGGTCTGTACGACAGGACTTACACCTACTTGGATCCAAGGTAGCGTGCGGTGCGGGAGGTGAATATCAACATAAGCACTAACACCATGGTGGTACAGGTTATGAGCTCTCATCACAAATCACATCATCAACACAATATAACTCACCTGATACTTACCTGTGCGTCCACCGCACCATTTCATACATATGGATCATATATCAAATCATATATTCCGTATCAATTCTATGCATGACATTTTAAAACATACTTTCAATTAAATCCGATTTCTGGGAAAATCAGTAAGTATATAGGTATAATAAGAAAGCAACTGCCCACTCACTAGTATATCGAAGGGTCATAACCCCCGAGCCTCGATTGATGGCGCTCGTCCTCGGGATAGGACTCATCGAGTTAGCCACTTTTGAGCCGTTTTCCAGCCAAACCATGGCGAGTTAGCCATCGAGAACCATTCTCTTTGTCTTGTCAAGAAGTATGATTTTCGTTTTTGAATCACTCAATTTCGTTGAGTATTGAAGAAGTTATGAACGTTTAAAGTTTACCTAGTTGCCGACAAGTTTTCCAGTTTTTCTGTGGACTAGTCACCTTTTAGGTTATTTTCTGGCCATCTTCGGCAACCTTTGAGCTTCCAAATAGATATAATCTTGTTCAACACTTTCCTATCTTCATTTTGATATATTATGGGTCGAATTTGGTTAAGAAACGATTGAGTTACGAAGCTTTGAAAATTGCCCAAACATCCGGCCAAAAATCTCAGTTTCCGGTATGAGCTACGGGACCACTTATCGGAGTTTTTAACGGAATGACCAAAATAATGGATGGTGGACAATCTCAGGGACCATTTCTATTGATTTTCAATCTCAATGACCAAAGTGATGTGTTATGCAAATCTGAGTGACTATTTTGGCTAAAAAGCCAAAATATTTATATATAAAAAGCGCCTCTACTGTTCATACTTGAATAATCCCCCACCAACTTCTCTCCATAAATACACTCATCAACAAGGCATTTCTGCTTTCCTACATATGTTGAGCTAATTATTAACAGGCAAAATAATCTCTCCAGGTTTTAGAAGGTCATCAGATGGGTAGTCTTCCTCAAACACCAAACAGTACTTGTAATCCTCACCTTTATCCTCAAGCACTTCAACTTAAACTTTACCAGGCCTTCATATTCTCGATTCCTATCCTTTTCTCCATCATTCTTTTTCTTCTCTTCTACTTGTTCTACCTCAAAAGAAGGGCTTCCGCTCTCTTATCTTCTTCTCAATCAGTTCTTCCAAGGAGTAATTATAATCTTCAAGCTGCACCTACCAGATACCACGTTTCCACTGTAACTCTCTCTCTCTCTCTCTCTCTCTCTCTCTCATAACATTAACATACATGCATGCATACAAATTAACAAAACATTGGTGAGGCAGGGTAAGGTGATGGTAAGAGTAGGTTAGAGATACGGCCAGAGATTACATATTATTTTAATATTATTTGTGTTCAATATATTTTGAGTTCCAGTTGCAGACCTATAGCAGCGAAGCGATCATGTTCATACGTATTATGTCCATTGCAATTAACGATTATATTAACAAGGACATATTCATACAATTTGCACAGTCGGATTATATACATACAGCTTCATTTATTTCCATATCCAACTTATATCTATTGCTATTACATTATATGTGTAGGCTTGTCCGGTGGGTTTGAAGGGGGAGCTCAAGGAGAAGCTTCAAACAATTTTATTTGATGACGAACAAAGGAAAAAGGATTCACAGTAAATTTAAATTATTTCCACCGTTATTTTTTTAGTTACAAATGAGCCTTCGAACTTTGCATCGTAGCATACTCCTACCGGTATAAAATGAATAGGTCTTTGTATTAGAGACACAAATGCGGTCCATAATCAATCATGCTCTACAAGGGGTATGTGCCAAGATGGTGTCATATCATGAAGTTGAAAAGCCAGTATGCACTTATTAGCCAACTAACTATTGAGATATTTGACCATTTAAAAGAAAACTAAAATAAATAAAAATAAAAAAGGAGTTAAATTTCTACCTCAACTCTGAAAGGACACATCCTTGAAATTCTCATCTAGTGATCATGGAGTTTTATTCTTGCCACCGGTTATGGCCTAAAAAGGCCTGCAAGGGTAGTTGTAATAGAAGGTTTAAATCTATTCACATGTGAGCTTAGAACCTTTCATAGCAACCACTATCTTTCTCAAAAGTGCTTTTCAGGACACCCTTTTAGAAATTATTTTTCAAAAAGCACTCGGAGATTTTACACTTCTTTTTGAAGCACATCTATATTGTAATTAAAAATGTACGTAAGTGATTTCGAAAAAAAGAACTAAAATGTTTTCTAACAGAATTACGCACGGGCGCGCACAAACATATTTTTTAGTGCACTTTTGATAAATTGAAAGTGTTTGTGTTGCGAAACATTGTTAAAAGCACTTTTAGTGATGTGAAAATGCTTTTCTATAGTAAAGCATATGTATGAAAAGTGGCATATTTGGAGGTGGAGGAGACAAAACGTGAATAAAGTTCAATAAAATTGTGTGTGCAATTGCTTTTTATTCTTGTTGATAGGTAACGAATATTGAATCACAACACCTCACCTACAACTCAATATTAGGTCATCTCTAACCGAATGGTCCAGAGGGTCAAAGGGCTGAAAATAGCCCGAAAATCGTCTCCTACTAAGGGCTCGGCCAAAGGGCTCGTAGGCCCCACTGGACAAAAAAGGGCCAAAGGGCCAACCGGCCGGCCCACAATTTGAATGCAATGGTAACTAGCTAACATCAGCTAGCCGTTATTTTTGCTTTTTTTTTTTATTTTTTTACAAAATTTTTTGAAACAAATTAAAAAATCTTTTTTTTTCACTATAACTTCCTAAGCCATTAAACAACATTAAATAACATTAAGTAACATGAAACAACATTAAACAATATTAAACAACATTAAATAACATTAAACAACATAAAAATTATACAACATAAAAAAAACATTTAACAACATGAAACTTAAACAACATTTTTAAAAACATTTAACAACATAAAACTTAAACGCCTACTCCATGCTTCTTTTGGCCCAAAGATGTGCAACGAGATCTTGTTGTAGGTACTTGTTTGTGGCGGGAACATATCACCATATAGCGCCGCATGTACTCATTTAAAGAGATACTACCAGTTCTTGGATTTAAAGGCAAATTAGGCCCATCAAATATTTTTGCATGTGCCATTCTTGACCTATTTGGATCCTCTTGGTCGTCATCAGACTCTCCATCAATATACCCATCTCGCTCATCCTCCACAATCATGTTGTGTAATATGATGCAAGACATCATGATGGAGTCCAAATTTTCTCGACTCCACCTTTTTGCCGGTTCCTTGATGATCTTCCACCGTGCTTGTAGAATACCGAAAGCTCTCTCAACATCTTTCCGGTATGCCTCTTGGTGTAAGGTAAAACATTTTTCGGCGTCATTCGCATGGTTTGGAATTACTTGGACAAGTGTCGCCCACTTTGGGTAGATGCCATTTGCCAAGTAATACCTCATATTGTACTGACGACTGTTGATGTAGTAGTCAAGTTGAGGTGATTTACCTTCCATCAGGTCATTGAACAGAGGTGAACGATCAAGAACTGTAATGTCATTTTCGGATCCAAGGACTCCAAAGAAAGCATGCCAGATCCATGTGTCATACGAGGCAACCGCCTCTAACACAATAGTTGGCTTTCTCGACCTTCTGCTAAAGCCTCATTACCATCCAGTGGGACAGTTCTTCCAATTCCAATGCATGTAGTCTAATGACCCTATCATGCCCGGAAAGCCACAGTATTTAGCTTTGCGAAGGAGCCGATCAAAATCTTCTTGATTTGGCTCACGAAGGTACTTCTCTTTGTAAAGATGAACAATTGTGTCACAGAATTCAGCAAGAGTATCAAGGCATGTAGACTCAGACATACCGTATGTATCATCCATCGCATCAGCTGGGGAGGCATATGCCATCATTCAGAGTGCAATAGTAATCTTATGATGAGGTGAGAAACCAGGGCTTGCTTTGTCCACCTTCTGTCAAAAGTATGGATTGACCTGTTGGACATCATGAAGTAAACGCTCGAACACATGACGCCTCATCCGGAAGCGACGTCTGAAATCATCTTCTGTGTACACCAAGTTGGGGTTGAAGTAGTTGTTCATCAGATTGGCATGCGCTATCGCGCTGTTTCGTGGTTTGTAAGAGCGACCAGCAACATAGCCACCCCATTGAGGTTGTTTCTCAGTTGGCTGACACACCATGGACGCAGCCATGGCTGCCACATATTGTGTGTTGCGCCATGCCTTCTTCATCAGACTCCTCATCTTCTTGTCTCATTTGGGCCTATTTTCCTTCCAATTCGGAATTGGATAAGGACCCCCAATTGGAATCCGAAGAGGATCCAAAGTTGGAATTCATTGCAAACTTGAATTGAAAGAGATTGAATTCAAAGGTGTGTGAATTATAGCCCAATATCCACCCTATTTATAGCCCAAAAAAAATTCAAATCCAACGGCTAGCTGACATCAACGTGACGCCAGCTAGCAACGACTAGCTGACGTCAGTTACCGTTGGATTTGAATTTTTTTTTTGGCCAATTTTTTTTTTAAAATATTAAAAAATTCTCATTTTTGCCTATAAATTTAAGTTGTTGTAGTTTTTAAATTTAAGTTGTAGTTTTTAAATATAAGTTGTAGTTTTTAAATTTAAATAATAAATTATGTTTGGCCTTATTGTGACATCCCACATCGCCCAGGGGAGTGATCCTTAAATGTATATTCTCATCCCTACCTAGCATAAGGCCTTTTGGGAGCTCACTGGCTTCGGGTTTCGTAAGAACTCCGAAATTAAGCGAGAAGGGGGCTAGAGCAGTCCGAGGATGGGTGACCCACTGGGAAGTTGCTTGTGAGTTCCTAGAAACAAAAACCGTGAGGGCGTGGTCAGGGCCCAAAGCGGACAATATCGTGCTACGGTGGTGGAGCGGGCCTGGGAAGTGATCCACCCCGGGCCGGGATGTGACAATTGGTATCAGAGCCTAACCTTGGCCGCGTGTGTGCCGACGAGGACATCAAGCCCCTAAGGGGGGTGGATTGTGACATCCCACATCGCCCAGGGGAGTGATCCTTAAATGTATATTCTCATCCCTACTTAGCACGAGGCCTTTTGGGAGCTCACTAACTTCGGGTTCCGTAGGAACTCCGAAGTTAAGCGAGAAAGGGGCCAGAGCACTCCTAGGATGGGTGACCCACTGGGAAGTTGCTCGTCAGTTCCTAGAAACAAAAATCGTGAGGGCGTAGTCGGGGCCCAAAGCGGACAATATCGTGCTATGGTGGTGGAGCGGGCCCGGGAAATGATCCACCCCGGGCCGGGATGTGACACTTATGACCCTTTGGCCCTCGGTTGGAGATGGTAAGAAATATGGCCATGCACTGTTCATTAAAATATTAATTTCTTTGAGGGTCAGAGGGCTAAAACGAGCCATCTGGCCCTCATTCGGTTGGAGATGGCTTTATTATCTTATTTAACCTATCATCATGTACTTCTGTCGCTCCTTTTAATTTGGTGAAATTACCAGATTTTATGTTAGGCTAATTAGGTTTTATAGCTAAACATGCACCTAACAATAACCCTAAAATTTAACAGTTAATTAGAATTAGATGCCTCATTTTAGATTTTTCTAAATTAAACATCTGTTACTTTTCAACTTTTGATTAAAGTGCTTTTACTTTTAATTAAACTTTATATTCCAGGTATATTCTTAATTTAAGTATTTTATAAATTCTTTTAAATCCATTTCTATGTAAAAAAATGCACTCAATAATATTCATTAATTTATTGCTATTTTTAATGAATCTCATCCCTTCCTCAATTTAAGGATTCAATTATATCTATTGGGGTTCAAGATTAATTGGATGAAATATAGTTTTTCCAATTTCCATCTCAACATTTTATATAGATTATAAAAAACAAGAGTTCGTTTATAATTAAAATTGAGATGTAGACTAGACTACCTAATTTCATGCAACTGAAAATAAATTTGAATTTTTTAACAACTACTTATAGTAAAAACGTGAACTAAGAGTTTTCACATTTTTATTTTTATTTAAAATGAGTCCTTATTCCAATAATTAATTATTAAGAGTTGACAAAATATTTTTTAGTGCAATGTTTTAACGTGAAAAAATATCTTTTTTTTGGGTTACACAACTTACACATAACGTACCATAAGTGTTGTAAGTACCAAAATAAGGATAATACAACGTACGTACTAAATACAGAATTGCATAACGTACCAAAAGCAATATTTTATAACGTACCAAAATACTAATACGTACCCAGATTAAATTTATATAATGTACCAATAACGTACCAAATGATTGGTACGTTATATTTAATATATCTGTTTGGTACGTTATATTTAATATATGTGCATGTTATATTTCATAATTGTATGTTAATAGGATGTTTATGTGTTTTTAGAATTTAAAACAAAAAAATTAGTTAAATAAGAAAAATTCATTTTGAACGAATTATGATAAGATAAGATAGAATGTCTGTGGTGATTTTAAGATATTTGTGATATTATTTTCTGAACTAGTTGGTTAATTAAATACAATAAAAATAATAATTTTTAATTAAAAATGAGTAGAAGAATGTTTGATCAAAAGTTTAAAAGTTATAGATGTTTGATCAAAAAAATTCAAATTTGAGGCATCTATATCAAAATGCCCCAAAATTTAATTGTGACAGATGCTGTGTTTGCTTGAGTGAATTCGAAGTGGAAGAGGAATTACTGCAAGTGCTATCATGCAAACACGTGTTTCATGTTGATTGTATACATCACTGGCTGCATAACAAAACAACTTGCCCACTTTGCAGATGCTTTGTGATTCCCATCAGTACCAAACTCGACAGTCCCGCATCACCTGCAGCTGCTAGTGTGTCCGACCCAGTAATACAAGAGCAGCACCATAGCATAATAATCTCCCATCAGAGTCCAGGGAGTATTGCATTTGTGGACCAACAAAATCAGCAACAACAGTATCAATCGGGCAATAATGCTATTTCTAGTGTAACAACACCAATTGAAGAAGGTTCCTCATCAAGTGATCATAGTACAAATTTAAGGGACTCTGGGAGGTTACCCGGGCACTAAACTAATGAAGATTTGAGAGAACCAGTCATTGTCTATATCCAAAAACTCATGATTCATGAACAAGGAGTGTATGTGCGTATACACGAGAAAAACTTGTATGAGACTGTTTCTGCCACATGAGAGTGCTGAATGCATGACAGAAACCACATTCTCGTGAGACTATTCCTTTTTGATGGTGTTGAATGAAAGAAGTCGAATCGTAGCGAGATTCCAATTTGACGGCAGCTAGCTAGATGAGAGAGTAGTTATATTTCTGAAACCTCAATGAAAGTGTTTATAAACCTAATTGTCAATAGTCTCAATGAAATTTGGAGCAGTGGAAGTTCAGAGCATACATGTGCTAATTTTTATTTTTATTTTGTAGTGGTAGCCCTAAAAAATATGAGCTATGTGACAATATTGAAAAATGGAAAAATCACACCATTTGCAAAGGAAATCTGAAATTCTCCTAATTGATTGTACAAAAAAATTAGAAAACATTCAATGGGGATATTAAAATTTTCATCACAATTGGATATAAGAGTCAGTTAGCTGTATAGAAGATAATTTATTAAAAGGGAGTTTTAACAAAAAGCCCGCGGTACTGTTCATTTTAATGAAAAACCATATTTTTACACTAAAAAGTCATTCTTTTTACTATTCATTTTACCATTTATTTTGTTGTTATCGTTAAAACTTAAAGTTTTCAAGCCTTTTAATTAGTTTTCCTTTATTAAAATGCAGAATTTTCGAACCCAGTTCTTTAGAGCAAGCATCACAAATTAAACTACAAATTTGGAAAGGAAAAAGGGTAATCGTCGACAGCAGGGTTACCTGCGCGGGCGAAGCCCAACAGATTTCAAGTCTGTCTCCTTAACCACTCGGACATATCGACAAGTTATGGTGAGAAAGAAAATTCATTTATAAATAATTCTAATTATTTCTTTTCACTCTCTAACATACTTCTTGATCTACAATTAGTCCACGCTTATGACATGTTTACATTTACTACTCTATAATCAGAATTAAACAAAAAGTTTGACTGCGATTAAAATGTAGTTATGTGGTTACAAACCATGGAGGAATCAAAATAGAAGTGGGGTCCACATGGAATAAGAAATTTAACCCTTCATTTTGGAAAAAAAAAAAAAGGATTCTTTAGGGGTGGTAGTATTCTTATTCCGCCAGAAAGAAGGGTAGTAATGCATATTTTGTAGCCATAATGCACTCACATAATTTCTAAATTTTCAAGTTCACTATTAATTAGCATACTAATGTCTTATAGAACGTGAGCATTTTAACATTCATATTGTTTTTTTATTCTGATTCAAGTGAATCAGTCGACCTAAACAAATTTTTTATTTTGGAAAGAAGCGATAAAGTTTTATTACGAAGAGCAACCCCGATTACAATAGGTATCAAATGGGTAGATATTTTCCAGTGACCAATTTATTGATTTTGAAGATAATTCGCACAAAAACGCAAATGATTTTAAATGCTTAGATGGCTACCACACAAACCACACTACTAGAACTAGAGGTCTCTAGGCAGATATGTCACAAAGACGAGACATAAAAACTTCGTAGAACTAAGAGTCCCAAGGCAAATATGTCAAAAAGATGACTCAAATCCAGTACAAACATAGTTCACATTGTATTAGCAATGGCCTTAAATTATGAGTATGATAAGTAGTACAAATCTTTAATTTCTTTTATTGCTTTTGAATAATGAAAAATTATGATTAAGATAAGTAGTGTGCAAATCTTTAGCATAATTCACCGTGAACTTTGCATAAGCAATAACTTTGCCACGAGAAAAGAAAAATGTCAATTTTTTTTTTATTTGTGTCAAATTTTGGGTTGTTGTTTAGGGGGCAGGAGCAGAGCACCAACCGTCGAACCCAAGACCATGATGTGTCGTGCAAGCGCACTCAACCATGAGGCTGGGGAGAGGGTTGATCAAAGAAAAATGTCAATTCACTAAAATGAATAACAAAGACATTAAATACTATGCACTTCTGCATAAATTTGACTATTTGAGACCAATTTCTAAGGTTATAAATTTTGCATATTCAGTTCCTTAGAGTTACATGAGCTGCTGCAAATAGAGCAAATGCTAGAGACGTTGAAACTACAGCAGTTTTTTTAGGAATTCTTCCTTTATCTTTCCTACTGATTATGTTCATATATTGGTTTCGAGTTCACTGTGCCAAAGCCAGCTATAAACATCTGCACAAACACTCCCTCTATGCTACACTTGCCTCTAAAAACCTCCACGTTGCCCCAAGCAAAGGCGGCCAAGTTAACAATGGCCGCCATTGTTAGCGGCACAAACATTGCCGACGGAACTCCGAACTCAATGGTGCCTTGTTCATATCGTTTGCTTTGGTCGTCATCGAGGACTTTACTTGTCACATTAAATCCATGTGAGGCAATGCCAAGGGATTTGAGAAAGAACTCAGTGGTTCCAAACAAAAAGCTTGAGAGTCCCCTAATCAACCACATCCTTTGGTCGTTCCACCACGTTTGGACCGTTCCACCAGCTAACACAAAATCTAGGAGATCTTGAATGTAGGCTCCAAGGAACAGAAACACATATAGGAGAAACCATGGCTCTGAAACCTGCATTGAGCACTTTAATCTTTAAAAAATCAGAGTAATGTTATACTTATCACTTTTTTCATACCACATTTATATGTTAGAGAATGAGGTATGAAAAATGTGGCAAGAGTAACATTTTTTTTTAAAAAAAATCATGAATTGTTGTAGCACATCTTGCACATCTTGTAAGACCGACATGATTGCCACATGTTCATGATACGTCGTCAAAATGTTTTGAACATGGAATACATTGAAATTTCAGAATATATATAATATGTCAAACTGTCTGATAATAAAATGAGTTTACTCGTTATCACTGTTCTAAAAATCCCCGCCTAGCGCCACCTAGGCCCCGCCTAGCTCTGCCTAGGCGCTAGGCGGCTGGCTACTGCCCCGATTAATACCTAGGCGTTTGAAAATCAAGAAAGGGCGCCTAGACCTGCTGAGGCACCCGCCTAGACCGCCTAGGTACCCGCCTAGCCCACCCAGACCCGCCTAGGCACCGACTAGGTTGCGACTCACTTAGACAGAAAATAGATAGCTTTCATTTTGCATTTTATTTTTTTATTTTTTCAATAAATTGTAAAGACTTGTTGAATACTTAAATGAATACATATTACATGCTTGTTCCATGTGTTTTCATTATGTCCTATACTTCATAATATATATGTCATTCTATTTTGTAGTTTGTAATGAAATTATATATATGTCATTCTATTTTGTAGTTTATGATGAAATTATATATATTTTAAGTATAAACAGACACTTATTTACACGAAATATAATAGATTTACTTAAATCCGTTTATTCCGCCTAGCCACCTAGGCGCTAGGCCCCAGGCCACCACCCGACTAGCGCCTAGCGACTTTTAGAACCTTGCTCGTTATCTAGAAAAACAAATTGCGAAGGGTGAATGTACATTAATTACCTTAGGAAATGTAGTTAGTCCGTTGAAAAGAGCTAGCTGGGGTAGAAAAGCATATGTGGTGATGGGGATAGACCAAATCGGCCAAAATGCGTAGTGAGCATAAGATAAGCTCATCAAAGGACCCATGACACAAGTTCCATATGTAATTGGACTATACTTAGAGAAAGCCACGTCAAGGTCGCCTATTGCCCATCGCTTGTTTTGGTTCAAGACATCAATTAGGTTCATTGGGGCATCCCCATAAAATGCTGCCCTAGTCGGATGGCAGAATATCGACTTCCAGCCCTCACAATGCATACGATAACCCGTGAAAAAATCTTCCACTAGTGAACCATATCTCACACCAATCTACACAACATTTACACAAGAACAAGAAGCAGTTTTAAGTTTTTCCGTCAAACACTACTAAAGAACTTACCTTCTAAAATAAATCTGAAAGTTGCCCTAATTAACGTACCTTCGAGCCCCAATTGGTACTAATCTCATAACTGCAAGCAGCAACACGGTGTGCCAACTCCATAACCTCTGGAGACTGAATGGGATTGCTCACTACATTGGTTGGGCAAAGTTGAGGGATTTCAGGAGGTAGAAGATGTGATGGTTCTCCAAAGAATGCTCGTCTAGAGAAAAAGCTCCCAGTCCCTAAATAATTTGGTCCCAGTAGCCCATCCATTCCTACTGGGTTAATTTTATACAAACGCTTGTGTTCGCATGCATATATGTCGTTCTTGTTGATTCCATGAAAACGTTGAGGAAACTGCACAAACCCCACTTTGGGATCTGATGATAAGTAACATAATGCACGATGAGGTGCTTGTGAGTCGTTGGAGTAGGTATCACAGTCTAGGGTTAATATTATTGGAGCGTTGGTCATGGTAGCTGAAACTCGAAGCTTTGTAAACACCAACAAAAGACACAAGTGAAATGGTTAATCAGCTAGTGAAGAAAGTTAATCGTAAAGAGATGGTTTTATGAGAAAACTATGTATAGATATGAAAGCTTACGAGGGCATTAAGCGCACCAGCTTTAAAATGATGGAGTGACGTCCTTCTTTTTTCTCTAGAGACGTATATTAGGTTTGGCATCAAATGGTCTGAGACGTCTTTGTCTTTGCTATTGTCCAAAACAACCTGCTCATGGTATTGAGACACATCTCAGCACTAATGGGTTTCATTTGTGCCGTACAAACTTTTAACGATTTTGTTAACGGATTTAAACGTTAGGGAGCAAAGTGACATAAAAATTGAATGTCAATGCATGTTGCCCTAAATAAGCATTATATAAATAACTACAAACTTAATATGTTAGAATCAGATGGATGATACGTATTTAGCAAATTGTTTACTAAAAATATAACATAATTGTAATTTTCTTTTGGCTAGAAGATGTTGGGGGCATAACTCCCCAGAAAGTAAATAACTGTGCCAAATAGAATAATTACTGTTGCTTTTGAGGTAACCCTTTTGTTTTTAATAATTCAGAGGAGGGGAGATGAAGAATCAAAGTATTCTTTCCAGGTCGTAAAAGTGCTTTCACTTGAGTTAGAAAATACTTGGATAACTGTGGGATGATCTGGTTTGGTAAATTTATCCGTCCATTTGCTAAAAGCTTGAATTTCCCGCTCTCCCGTTATATGTTCAGGACCAACCGTGCCGATCTCAATTACATTGTTTACCCTTACTTTCACGCCTTGGTAAACATCCTGTGCCATGATTCAGAACATGTAATTATTAAGCCAGTATTGGTAGTTGGTTTATAAAGTAATCTCATGGATCTAAACCAACAAAAAAAAGCACTAAATATAAAATGGTGTTGATCAATATGTCATTATTCCAAAAGAAACTTTGGCTCCTTTTGTCTGACGAGTAGAGATTTTTACATTTATATCACTTACAATTTGACATGTGTATGAATTTTTTTTTATTTTTGTTTTTTAATCAGTTATTTATGTGTATGAAAAAACTGTGATTTGCATAAATAAAAGAATAGTCAAGCAATGACTATGTTAGTATTATTTAGAATGTTTTCACTTGAGTTAGAAGATACGATGTTTCATTTATTAAATAAAATAAAAGACATTACATAGAAACTTTCATGAAAAGTTTAACCCCAAATGGTCTTTGCGAAGTAGATTTAAAATGAATTACAATTAAATATGACCAATTACAAAACAATAAGCAAACTTCAAGTCTCGTATTACAAGAGCAAGCTCATCGAAAACCAGAAAATTACAAATCTAAAAGCAAGCTCATCGAAAACCAGAAAATTACAAGAATCAATAGAACATTTAAGTCGTATTACACATTATTTTGTTATACATATTAATATCTACATACATTTCAAGGCCGACCTTAGAGGTATGCTCGTGCAGCCACCGTACAGGAAGAGGTTCCTAGCATATGTAGTATTACTTTCATGACAAATAAGTTTTGACAACGTAACTGTTCTCCCCAACTGTTTTGGAAAATATGATATCCTAATCATAAGCATACGTATATTTGACAAACATAAATCTGGTAAAATAACATTTATTAACCTATATACTGGCTATTACGTACCTTGATCTTCTCAGCCTCAGCAAACCGAGAATGATCGGTAGCAAAATAAGCTTCTGGGTTGCACTCCACAATCTTGTTCTTCCTGCAAAAAGGCAACCAGTGGCTTGCAAACTTGGCAGCCTCCATGAAAGAAAAGAGAGTCAGCGCTGAGCCCCCGTCATCTGAAACATACACCGAAAGCTTCTCTGTCGGGTAATCATAAGCCATGACCGACAAGGCCGTGTTTACCACGTTCATTGGTGGCTCCTTGTACGGATCGGCAGTGCATATGAACACGTCCAATGCAGGAACATCCAATTCTTGTACAACCCTTTTCATGTTTTCGGGGAATTCGTCACGGTATATCGGTCGCATTCGAAAAGATTGTGTGGTGGTGAACATGAAAGCAAGAATAGAGTCGGAGACAAGGAAGGTGACGGTAATGAAGAAAGATGTTGCGGTTGTGGAGTTGAGGAGAGAGAGTGAATGGTGATAGAGAAGGGTTAAGATGGCACACGAATGAACCACCGCGAATAAGCGGTTTGCGGTGGTTTGACGAGAAGGCTTGGACGTGTGAAGTGGGAGGTCGTCATGAGTGCTGGTCATGGTGTTTTTGCTGCTATGTCATACGCATGGGAAGGAGTTTTAGTTATAGGGCTTATACCAGATCGATCTGAATATATCAAAAAAGCATTTCACGGCACATGCATATTCCAAATTCCAATTTTACGCTAGTCAAGCATATGAATTATTGTTCTGGCAAGACAAAAAAAAAAAAATTTCATTCTTCGGGACATGTGGTTTAAGTGGTAAAGAAAGACTAGAATTCGACTTGATTTTCTCATTTTTCAAATTGATGAATTTATAAGTATTATTGTCACATCCCGGCCCGGGGCGAACCACTTCCCGAGCTCGCTCCACCACCGTAGCACGATATTGTCCACTTTGGGCCTCGACCATGCCCTCACGGTTTTGTTTCTGGGAACTCACGAGCAACTTCCCAGTGGGTCACCCATCATGGGAGTGCTCTAGCCCCCTTCTCGCTTAACTTCAGAGTTCCTACGAAACCCGAAGCCAGTGAGCTCCCAAAAAGCCTCATGCTAGGTAGGGATGAGAATATACATTTAAGGATCACTCCCTTGAGCGATGTGGGATGTTACAATCCATTGTCACATCCCAGCCTGGGGCAGATCACTTTCCGGACCCGCACCACCATCGTAGCACGATATTGTCCGCTTTGGGCTTACCATTCCCTCATGGTTTTGTTTCTGGGAACTCACGAGCAACTTCCCAGTGGGTCACCCATCCTGGGAGTGCTATAACCCCTTTCTCGCTTAACTTCAGAGTTCCTACGGAACCCAAAGCCAGTGAGCTCCCAAAAGGCCTCGTGCTAGGTAGGGATGAGAATATACATTTAAGGATCACTCCCCTGGGCGATGTGGGATGTTACAATCCACCCCCCCTTAGGAGCCCGACGTCTTCGTCGGCACACTTCCGGCCAGGGATTGGCTCTGATACCAATTTGTCACATCCCGGCCCGGGACGGATCACTTCCCGAGCCCGCACTACCACTGTAGCACGATATTGTCCGCTTTGGGCTTACCATTCCCTCACGGTTTTGTTTCTAAGAACTTACGAGCAACTTCTCAGTGGGTCACCCATCGTGGGAGTGCTATAGCCCCCTTCTCGCTTAACTTCGGAGTTCCTACAGCACCCAAAGCCAGTGAGCTCCCAAAAGGTCTCGTGCTAGGTAGGGATGAGAATATACATTTAAGGATCACTCCCTTGGGCGATGTGGGATGTTACAATTATTGTAAAAACAAATTCAGTGTATTATAATAGTGGTGGACGACAAAATTATAATGATGGTATATGATAAACTTGATACTTCTAGTTCAATTTATTTTTATTTTTTTTCATAACAATAATTTTTTAAATGTTATGTATTACCGCACTGCGACTTGAATAAAATGCATATGATAAAGTTAATATTTTATAATTGAAAAATAATTAAAGGTCAAATTTTTTTCGTGGTCCATGTAGTGACACCTTATTTTTAATGTGACCTTTATAGTGAAAAAGTTGTTAATTAAATACTTGTGGTGAACTCCGTTAGCAATTAAAAGTCCAAATCAAAACTTATGTTAGTATTCTGTTTAAAAACGTGGTTAAAATCTTCATTTTAAACAATTGACACAATTCATAAGCCTAAATCATCTATCCTATGAGTTCTCTAATAAGTTCCCATTTCTCAATGATCATCTATGTGCATCAAAGTGCTTTCTTGGGACAATGATTGATGATAATGGAATCTGCGGACAACCAATGAAGGACGGTCATAATAAGGTTTATAAGTCGTTTTCAAATGTAATTAAAGAAAAAAAGAAAAGATTTCGTGAGAGGCGTACAGATGATCATTGAGAAATGGGATTTCAAAAACATACACTTTGTTCGGCTTCTTAGTTAAGAAAATTGTTTGAAATGATGATTTTAACCACGTTTTTAACGAAATACTAATAAAAAATTAGATTCGCACTGCAATTGTTAACGAAATTCACCATAAACATTTAACTAATAATTTTTTCACCACAAATATCACATTAAAAATAAAGTGCCACTGCAAAAACCACGAAAGAAATTTGGCCCTTATAAACACATTACAACATAAACGCTTTGTTAACAGTACATAACGACTGCATTGGAAACTCTGAGTGCACCCCATAAAATATCATATTTATGTTTCCTTTTTCAGTAACAAAAGTAATAGAATAATCAAAATCTGTTTTGCAATCGTGGGCGACATTTCCCTATGGATATATGTAAATCCGGTTGGACCATGAAGTTTAAGGTGTATCAGATTTAAATTCTCATCATCGATAAATTATTTAAAGAAAAACTAATGAAAATATTTTGAAAATTATGAGTTTTAACTATAAGGACAAAATAAAGGGTAAAATAAATAGTACCATAATTGACATTTTAATGTAAAAATATGATTTTTCGTTAAAATAAACAGTATTAAGAACTTTTTGTTAAACTTCTCATTATTTAAAGGGGAAAAGGATCCTCGCCGGATCCCTTTCCTAGGGATCCCATGAACTCACTCGTTCATCGTATATCGTACGATCAGTTTTTATTATGTACTATTCATATTTAATTTTAAATTTTAAATTTTGAAATGATTTCTGATCGCACGATATATGATGAACGGGTGAGATCACGGGATCCCTAAGATGTCTAGGAAAAGATCCGGCGAGGATCCTTTCCCATTTAAAGGAAGATAGGGTCTGATTTCGTGAGTGCGTGTTCTCACGTCGCTCCCTCCAAATTGGCCATAGCTTTATTCTTTAATCATGGGGGTGTTGGTGGAAGGCCCTATACAACGTGCAGCACTGCACATGAATCGCTGACCTTGGAATTTTGGAAAATGGACATTATCCTAATATTGTTCAGCCCGTGTCATCTTAGCAAGATGCAAATAAAAATGTCTATTAAACTATCGGACTATTATAAAATGTGTATATCAAATTCATCGTGCGTTAATATAAGTTTTTCATATTGTCTGATAAAATATTAGTCTAATATATAATACATCCACCATAACTTTGAACAACGCATTAAAGTCTTTGATTGATTTTATAAATGTAGAAACTAACACAATGGACGGAAAGTGGTCCAAAATACAAATTTTATATTGCAAATTGCAAAAGAAGATTGGTGGAGTAGACAGTAGAACATTAAGAAATCTGTGGGGCAGAGAGAGCACAAAGCTGCCATAGACCCCTAAGGCTAAATACACTTTTGAGGGTGTTGATCATCATCAGTTCTTCACAGTGACATAAGCTGCTGCGTAGAGAGCAAATGCCAGAATTGTTGAAACTAGACTAGTTTTTATAGGAATTTTTCCCTTATCATTCCTACTGATCATGGCTTCATAAATTGGTACGCAATTCACTATGCCAAATCCAGCTATAAACATCTGCACAAACAATCCTTCCAAGCTACCGCCGCCTCGGAAAATCTCTACATGGCCCCAAGCAAAGGCAGCCAGGTTGACAATGGCAGCCACCGTAAGTGGCACAAAGAAGGGAGATGAGACTCCAAACTCCATCATGCCTTGTTTATATCTTTTGCTTTGGTCCTCATCAAGGACTTTGCTGGTCACATTAAACCCATGTGTGGAAATGCCTAAGGACTTGAGAAAGTACTCAACGAATCCAAACGCGAAGCTTGAGAGTCCCCTAATCATCCACATTCTCTGGTTATTCCACCACTTAAGGAATGTTCCTCCAGATAATACAAAATCAACGAGTTCTTCACCATAGGCTCCAAGGACAACAAACACATACAAGAGAAACCATGGATCCGAAACCTGCAATAAGCACTTAAATCTTAGTTTCAAAAGTGTAGCGCGTCATGTTTGACCAAGAACACTTAGACTTGTACAAGATCAGACCTGAAATGTTGTCATTATATCAATTTGAATCTTAATCGTGTAGAGTTCTATTCAAATGTGTGGTATGAAGTCACAAGCTTAAAACAAAATAAGTCTGACAATAGAATATTTATACAATTTTCTCAAGACAACAAACTAGTAAAGGGTGAGTGTGCATTACCTTTGGAAATAGGGTGATCCCATTGAGGAGCGCTAGCTGCGGGACGAAGGCATATGTGGTGATGGGAATGGCCCAAAAGGCCCAAAAAGCATAGGCGAAACCAAGGCCCATCAGAAGACCCATGGCCCGAACACCGTATGTGACTGGACTATATTTTGAGAAACCTACCTCAAGGAGGCCTACGGCCCATCTCTTGCTTTGATTCAACGCATCAAGAAGGGTGATCGGGGCATCCCCTAAAAATGCTGCCCTCTCTGGATTGCAAAATATGGCATTCCATCCCTCGCAAAGCAGGATATAACCTGTGAAGTAGTCCTCCACGAGTGAGCCATATCTTAGTCCCATCTACACAATTTAACCAATTTCATCTATCAGGTTTCAAATTACGCTGTCATAATGTCATTAACTTGTAAGAAAAATGGGAGTTGTTAATCACGCTCTTGAAAGGTCATGTTGCACTGTTGAATGATCGAGCTAACCACAAGGAATGTAGGATGATCTTTTTGAAGTGTGAACAACGGTTCCCTGATTAGAAGATACGTAGCACTAATTAGCTTATTTACATACCTTATATCCCCAAGTGGTATTGTTCTCATAGTTACAAGATGCAACATGGTTTGCCAATTCCAAAACCTCTGGATTCTGAAGGGGCTTGTCAACTACATTGTTAGGGTGTAGTTGGGGAATTTCTGGTGGTAAAAGCTCTGACGGCCCTCCGAAGAATGCTCGTCGGGAGAAAAAGCATCCGGTTCCTACATAATTTGGTCCTAACAGCCCATCGAATCCCCATGGGTTGATAATGAACAGATGCTTGAACTCACTTGCATATATGTCAGTCTTGTTGATTCCTTGAAAACGTTGAGGGAATTGGACATACCCTACTTTGGATCGAAGCTTAGGGTCTGATAGGTAGCATAGAGCGCGAAGTGGCGTGTCGGGATTATTGGAGTACATATCACAGTCTAGGGTTAAGACTATTGGAGCATTGGTCATGGTAGCTGAAACTCGTAGCTTTGTAACACAACACCAAAAGATAAACAAATTAGTTAATTTGTTTATTAATGTAGAAAATTAATTAATAAAAAGATGGTTAATGAGAAAACTAGCTAGGGTTTGAGCTTACAAGGGCATTAAGTGCACCAGCCTTGAAATGGTGGGGTGATGTCCTGCTTTTTTCTCTAGAGACGTAAATTAGGTTTGACATCAAATGGCCTGTGATGTCTCTGTCTTTGCTATTGTCCAAAAGAACCTGCTCATAATTCACAACATTCATGTGCATGAATATTTGGTTGCTCATAAGTTATGCACTTCAGTATCTAACTTGAGGACGCAATTTGACGTTTTATGTTAGCAGCAGAGGTGGCGTTGAGGGGGAGCGAAATGTGCAGTTGCACATGGCCCCAAATTTAAAGAGGCCCCTAAATTTTTGTCATCTAACATCATTTAATAATGTTCTATATTCAAAAATTGATTTTCTTAGCACTTTAAAACCACATTGTACATTCTTTTTAAGAGTTTTTTTTTTTCTTTCTAAATATAAAAACTTGGAGTACAATGAGATATTTTGAGTATCAATAATAACATCCTAAAAAAATGACAATTTCTTAATTTTATTGTATAACAATGTTATATATTCAAGTGAAACTTTAAAGTTAGAGGTTTGAAGTTTTTTTTCATGTTTGGTTGTTTAAGATAAAACTGCTTTTGATTATTTAGTGACTGTTATGTTTGTAGCTCTTTTTACTTATCATTAAGGACATTTGTAAACATGCAATTAGTGAGTACTAAAGTTTGTTTTGATTTTTTTTTTTTTTTGAACAAACGATATTATCTACACTACGGGGGTGGGAGAGTGGGCTCAGCCTCACAATGAGCTAACAATAATATGGTTCAAATTTGCCTTTGGTGAGAATTGAACTAAGACCTCTCGCTTACAAGTGAAGAGGAATACTACTAGACCGTAGTACCAAGTGACTCTGTTTTGATTTGAGTGAGTGTTTTCTAGTATCAATACATTGTCATACTTTTTTAAAAACTTAAAACTATCTTAAGGAGGGCATCTTTTACAAATTTCGCACAGAACCCCCAAAAATCTTAGAGACGGCCCTGGTTAGCAGCATAAACGATTGCTTGCAAGATTGTTAATTGATAAGTTTCGGTTAGAAACAGCTATCTTATGATCGTGCATATTCTAATCACGAGGATAAAGTGCTATATCACTTGAACGAGAAAAATACCTGAATGACAGCGGGATGATCTTGCCGTGTAAATCCATCCGTCCATTTGCTAAAAGCTTGAATTTCCCGTTCTCCAGTTAGATATTCCTGGTCGACTTTGCCTCTCTCTATTACATTGTTTACCTTCACTTTCATGCCTTGGTACATAATCTTGTGCCATGATTCAGAAGAACATGTAATTACTTAATTAATTAGCTCTTAATGTGGTGGGATTGATAATTTCGATCCATAAAGTATTGATATGTGTACTCACCTGTTCTATTTTCTCACTTCAATTTATAATTAAAATATAAATGACAAATCAATATAAAAAAATAAGACAAGTAAGTGGTTTAGTATACCCAAAAAAAAAAAAGGCTGAGTAATCTTGAACTCCACATTGCCCGTGTATAACATTGTTGGTTGTTTATGTATGAAAGGGATAGGGAACAAAGGTGACAAACAAATATTTTCTCCATATTAGCTGATGCGTGTTTTATTTTCTTTATCGAAAATTTATGGAGAAAGTTAAATTAAATTTATATTAAATTTTGAAGAAATCAATGTGCTGCAAATTTATGGAGAAAGTTAATAAATAACTAGATGCAACACATTAGTGAGAACTTTAAAACAACAATTTTCAAGGTCTCATAAAAGGTATTACTTTGAAAGTTTTTTGTGTAGTCTTTTTGTAGTACATTTTTTGGTCAAGTTTAGTATATTTATAGTGCTTCAGTAGTAACTTAGTAATCTTTGAGTGCATAGTTCATTAGTATCCTTGGAGTGCATTTTTAACAATGAACTATGTTTTTGAATCTAGAAAGTCCCATCCAAAGTTATCATTCCTGACACTATATATGGTCTAGGGATGATTAAAAATTAAACATTATAACTTAAAAGAATATTGTCATATATATATATATATATATGTATGTATGTATGTATGTATGAAATGTAGCTGAAAATACTTTTAGCTAATAGTTTCGGAAAATTGATATATATATATATATATATATATATATATATATATATATCACTAGAATTTTTTTACCTTTATCTTCTCGTCTTCAGGAAACCGAGAATGATCCGTTTCAAAATAAGCTTCCGGGCAGCGTTCCACTATGTTGTTGTTCCTGCAGAAAGGTAGCCAGTGGCTTGCAAATTTGGCACCCTCCATGAAAGCAAAGAGAGTCAGAGCTGAGCCGCCATCGTCTGAAACATACACTGATACCTTCTCGGTTGGATAGTCATAAGCCATGACCGATAAGGCTGTGTTCACCACGTTCATTGGTGGCTCCTTGTAGGGATCAGCTGTGCATATGAACACGTCCAAAGCAGGAAAATCAGGTTCTTCAACAACCCTTTTCAGGTTTTCGGGGAATTCAGTGCGATAAATTGGTTTCATGCGAACAGATTGTGTAGTGGTGTACATGAAAGCAAGAAGAGTGTCGGAGATGAGGAAGGTGAGGGTGATGAAGAAAGAGGTAAGGGTTGTGGAGTGGAGGAGGGAGAGTGTATGGCGATAGAGCAGGGCTAAGATGGCACTAAAGTGAACCACCACGAATACACGGTTCGCGGTGGTTCGACGAGAGGGCTTGTGGGTGTGAAGTGGTGGGAGCCCATCATGGGTAGTGGTGTGCATGGTGGTGCAAGTGGAAACTCTTTGAGTTTGAGCTTTCCCTGTATTTTGGAACTCTTAGGTTATAGGCATGGCATAAAATTTATGGGAATAGGGTTTCCTATAAATGATTAAGGTTTTTAGTCTTTGGCACGTAAATAAAGATTTTATTGTTTTTTTGGTACTTGGTAAATGGTAATCTGCCAATCTCTATCTACTGCATACTTGTTGGGACTTATTGTTGTCCAAACCAATAAATAGATATAGATAAAGCATTTCTCGATCAACCGACTAGCTCGTTCTTCCCTTAAATTAATAATCATGAGAGCGAATCAAAACAATTTTAAATGAATTATACTCAAACTTAATTAAGATATTAGGGTTAGCTCAATGGTGAGAGTCGTTACAGTGATAGGTAAGAATACTCTAGAAATTCAGGTTTAAAATCCTTTTTTTGTTGTGGCCTATATTTAACTGACAGGGAAAGGGGGTCAGCGGCACATAGTAGGGTTGTGTAGAGGAATGTGTATTATTCCCCCTACGCAGTGCCTTTATTTATAGTAATAAGAGAGAGAAGAAATAAATCTCCTCCAAGGAATACAAGTCCATATAGGAAAGAATAACTAGAATAAAATCTAATCTATGATTTACACAATCACACTTAAACTAGAAGTTTACAACACTCCCCCTTGAGTGTGTAAATACTCAAGTAGATTCGGCATCATGTAAAGGTTGAGAAAATCAACTCGTCGACACTGATTCTGGGAACATGCTATTCTTAATAAGGTAGGAACTTGCATAAGGAAGTAAGTCTCACAAAAAACCCTATGGCTATGATTAAAACCCGAGTAGGGACAAAATCCATAGTCTAAGGAAAAATGCGTGAGAAATGCAAAGTCAAATGAAATGTTTATGGGACATCATTAGGGATATGATCAACCCAAGGTGGGTACCTCGTTAAAACCTTTTTAGGTAGCAAAAACCCAATGGGAAAAAATGCTCCTAATCGTAGGGGAAAAAGTACATTAAGATCAAGCAAGTATACTTCAGGATACTCCCCCTGAGTTTAACATAATTCCAAAGAGAACTAGCAATGTTACAATTAAAAAATTTTAAGCATACCAATTCCTTGAACAAGCTTCTGAAACGTCTCCTTCGATAGTGATTTGGTGAAGAGGTCAGCCAAATTGTCTTGTGAACGGATTTGCATGACTTTAATCTTCTAATGCTCTTGTTGTTGATGTGAGAAGAAGAACTTCGGCGCAATATGCTTGGTGTTGTCTCCTTTGATGTAACCCTTCTTGAGCTATTCGATGCATGTTGCATTGCCTTCATAAATCATTGTCGAGACATCAACGACGGGGTAAAGATCGCAGGAGCTTCGAATATGGCCAATAATTTCTCTCAGGCAAAAGCATTCCCGAGTTGCTTCATGTAAGGTGAGAATTTCAGCATGGTTAGACGAAGTGGCAACTAAGGTCTGTTTAGTTGACCTCCAAGAGATTGTGGTGCCTCCAACTGTAAAGACATAACCCATTTGAGAGCGCGCCTTGTGCGAATCAGATAAGTATCATACGTTGGCATAACCAACAAGGCAAAAATTGACTCAAGATAAGGGGGTGCGGCATCACTTGAGAATCGGTAGGGATAGAACAAGCCCAAATCCGTAGTACCCTTAAGGTAACGGAAAATATCTTTAACACCAGTCCAGTGTTTGCGTGTTGGTACATTACTGTATCTTGCCAAAAGATTAATAGCGAAGGAGATGTCAGGTCTAATGCATTGAGCTAAGTACAATAAAGCGGCTATCGCACTTAGATAAGAAACTTCAGGCTCCAAAATCTCTTCATCATCCTCCTTCGAGCGGAAGGGATCTCGTTTTGCATCTAGCGATTGAACGACCATAAGAGTACTCGAAGGCTTCGCTTTATCCTTATTAAAGCGGCGTAACATCTTCTGGGTGTAGTTCGTTTGATGTACTAAGATTCTGTCCAAACTGTGCTCTATCTCGAGACTGAGACAATATCGAGTCTTTCTAGATCTTTCATCTCAAATTCTGACTTTAGGTGCGTGACAGTTCTCGCGAGCTTTTCAGGAGTTCCAATGAGGTTTATGTCATCGACATATATTGCAACAACGCAAAACCAAAATGCGACTTCTTAATGAACACATAAGGGTATAGTTCGTTGTTCACATATCCTTGACTAGTCAAATACTTACTCAGATGGTTATACCACATTCTTCCTGATTACTTCAAACCGTAAAGTGAATGCCTCAGCCGAATTGAGAGGTATTCCGGGGTTTGAAAATATTTGATCCAGTCAATGTAAGTTATTTAGGAACTTTCATATAAATTTCCCTATTAAGTTCCCCATAGAGATACGCAGTTACTACATCCATCAGCTGCATACTCAGTTTTTCAGAAACTACCAAACTAATAAGGTAGTGAAAAGTAATCACATCCATAACGGGTGAATAAATTTTGTCATAGTCAATCCCGGGTTGTTGTGAAAAGCCTTGCATAACAAGACGAGCTTTCTAATGCACAATTTCGTTATTCTCATTACGCTTCTGAATGAAAACCCACTTGTAGCCAACGGGCTTCACGTGTGGAGGAGTATGAGTTATAGGTCTAAACACCTTACGTTTCGCAAGTGAATTGAGTTCGACTTGGATTGCTTGTTTCCAGTTTGATCAACCAGTTCTACATCCACATTCATCAATAGAACGGGGTTCAATGTCATTGCTCAACATAATCTCAGTAGTTACTGCGTATGCTAATACATCGTCGATGATCATCTTATTTCTACACCAAACATCATCCAAGCTAGCATAATAGATCGAAATCTCACGATTCTTGGGAGGTGGATTCATCTCTTCAAGGATGCTTCCGTAATCTAGAATTTCCTCATGAGTTGGTTAGATTGAGTAGGCGACAGTCGGATTCACGGTAGGCTCTTCAGGTGCCTGTGCCGTTGGTTTCCTCTTCCGGGGGTGTGAATCCTTTGAACCAAGAGGTATGCTATGCTTGTGTGTAGAGGCAGATGATTGGCTAGCCGCTAATGTATGTGGATCGCCAAAAATGGCGTCCCGGGCCTCCAGGAAGGAAGTCCGTTGTACATTTGGTACATCCATCTTTGCTGGCACATTTGCAAATGGAATATGTGATCTTGTCACTTGTGCTAGATCGGTGAAAGCATTTGGCATGCTCTGAGCTATGCTATGAGGATCTAATATGCGTTGCACTTCAGTTTCAGACTGAGCGGTGCGGGGATCTAAATGAGACAAAGTAGGAGTCGTCCACGATAATTCACGTCGTTCATCAGGAACGTTGATGTTCTTATCTCCCCCTAAAGACGGGAAGACTATCTCATAGAAGTGACAATCCGTAAAACGAGTGGTAAACAGATCGTCTGTCAAAGTTTCTAAGTAACGAATAATCGAATTGGAATCATATCTGACATAAATTTCCATCATTCGCTGAGGCCCTATTTTTGTACGTAAGGGCAGCGAAATCGGCACATAGACCGCACAGCAAAAAACGAGCAGATGCGATATGTCAGGTTTGTATCCGGGAACCAACTGAAGAGCACTATATAGTTGGGTCATAACGGGCCTCAGGCGGACCACCATGGTTGCGTGCAATATTGCATGGCCCTAAGCAGGGATCGAGAGCTTGGTACGTATGTCCAACGATCAAGCAGTCATTTGTAAGCGTTTAATGAATGCCTCTGCCAGGCGTTCTGGGTGTGAACATGGGGTACTGGATGTTCAACTTCAACCCCAACCGACATGCAATAGTCATCAAAAGTTTTAGATGCGAATTATCCAGCATTATCCAATCAAATAGATTTGATCAAATAATTAGGGTGGTGAGCTCTAAGCTTGATAACCTAAGCCAATAGTTTGGAGAATGCAGCATTCCTTGTGGACAACAAGCACACGTGTGACCAACATGTGGAAGCGTCAGCCAAAACCATAAAATATCTAAATGGTCCGTATGGAAGGTGAATCGGTCCACAAATGTCCCCCCTGAATCATTTGTAGAAAAATAGAAGGATTCGAATGAATCTTGTCATAAGAAGGCTTAATAATAAGCTTTCCCATGGAGCAAGTTTGACATACAATTCCTTGAATCAAACCTAAACTTCAGGTTAGTGGATGCCCGTGTGATGATTTGAGGATACGGCGCATCGCTGTTTGTCCAGGGTGTCCCAAACGATCATGCCAAAGTGTATTTCGTGCGTGGTCCTAGAGGTAGGGCACATAGTGACTTTCTATAAGGCGTATGGTCGTAGTATACAGACCACTCAGGATACGCTTTATCTTCTCTATAATACGCTTCTGGCCATATTCGTAGGAAGTTATGCACATAAATTCAACTCCGTTTTCTACATAGGTTTCAACGTGGTAATTATCATCTCTAATGTCCTTAAAACTCAACAACGTTTTTCCGGAACGCGGAGAATAAAGTGCCTCATCAATGGTCAAAATTGTACCATTGGACAACATTATACATGCTTTACCGTATCCTTCGATTAGGTTGGATAGGCCTGAGAGGGTTGTCAAATGTGCATTCTTAGGTATGAAGTTAGTGAAATAGATGCGTTCACGCAAAGTGGTGTGTGTGGTTGCACTATCTGCTAGACAACTAACTTCCCCACTAGTCATACCTAGAATGAAAATTAATTTGAATCGATCACATTCATAAAAGTTCTAAAAAAAATATGCATTCAGAATAATTTTAAGTATTGAAGGATGGTAATTAATTAAAAACTTAATATCCAAAAGCAAATCACCAATAAATAATCCAAACATAAAGGAAAGTTGTTCAAAATTAAACCAAAAAACAAAGGAGGGTTCGGCCACTAGGTGGAATTCGGCCCCAATGTCTAAATTTCAACTAGAAAAATAGTTTATGTCTAAGATTCTAATCTTCCATAGGGGTAACAGCCTCTTGAAAATCAGAAACCTCCATCTTGGTACTCTCTGGTTCATCCACTTGCATAAAGTTTGATTTAAACTTCTTACGACGAGAATGATATTCAGCTACAACCTTTTAGGGGCTCGGCAAACACGGGACCAATGGTCATTTGAACCACAGCGATAGCACATATCCGCATCTATGGTTTCAGGTGCTTTGCCTTTATTCTTGAAGTTTAGGGCCTTGGGAGCGAGGTTAGGGCATTTATGGGCTTTGGTTTCTCCCTTAGATGGATGGGCCTTGGCTCGGTTGACCTTGATGGGGTGGCTTCTGGCCGCCCCTACCACGCCTATTTTGGCATATTGGGCATTTGTTTGTGCTATAGTGTGCTTTTGGCACGGCAGTCGCCTCAATAGGCCGAGCTTGATGATTATTCGTCAACAGCTGATTTTGCTTTTTAGCGAGAAGTAAAATATAGATCAAATTCGAAAACTTAGCGAACTTATGATCTCTATATTGTTGCTGCAGGACAATATTAGTAGCAGAGAAGGTCGAATAGGTTTTCTCCAAGAGATCCTCTTCAGTCAAGGTCTCGTTACAGAACTTGAGAAGTGATTGGATTCGAAAAACTTTAGAATTATATTCATTCATAGACTTAAAGTTTTGGAAGCACAAATGTTGCCAGTCATGCCTTGCTTCAGGTAAGAAGATGTTATTTTGGTGATCAAAACGATCAGCCAAAGCAACCTATAGTGCTCGTGGATCCTCCTTAGCAAGGTACTCAGTTTGCAATGCGTCATGAATATGTCTTCGGATGAAGATCATGGGAGTGGCTTTCTTAGCTTCGCCAACCGGGTTGTCCGTCTCATCTTCAATGGTGGGACGCAAATTCTTTGCAGTTAGGTGGAGTTTCACATCTTGGACCTACTTGAGGTAGTTTCTTCCAGAGACCTCCAAAGCAGTAAAGTCGAGTTTGTTCAAATTCGACATGCTCCTATCACAAAATAGATAGACAAGATGTGGTTAGTGTAATGGAGAAGAATATCAATCCATTCACATATGAGTAGAACATTCAGGTTCTAATAGACATGTATTGGTTTAAATTCGCATGAAAAAGCTTCGGGTTTTCAGTGATGTTTTTAAGCAAAACTTCAAGTTTTCAAACAAGACATGTTTTTAGAAACTTCAGGTTTCGAAATAATTATGAACTTAAGGTTCATATGTTCCTGCAGACAAACACAAATATATATACAAAAATATGCAACAATAAAATATGCAAATAGAACTTTAGGTCTATAGTTATAATTGAAATAATTATTTATACTTCGGGCCAAATTTAAAGTGTGGGTGAAAAAAATTATAAAACCCAAATTGTCTAAAAAAAATAAACAATTAAACTCGGGGTCCAAAAACATGAACCAAAGCCCACGGGTGGGCTGAGCAAATTTATATCGTCGTCTAGGCCCAAAAATTGGGCTTCGATAAACACGGGCTGATTAGGCCCTAAACAGAATTTGGGCTGCAAGCCTAGTGGCAGCAAACGGGCTACAAGAAACCAGGTCCAAGAAACAGAGGCCCAGATGGGCACTGATCACGTGCAGCGCGGTGCAGGTGTATCGATTCACCAGCTGCAGGTTGGGATCGCGTGTATCGCGGGCGCAGGGACACCATAGCCCTCGGGCTGGTGTTATGTGTTGGGTTGAGCCATGGTCTTGGGCCGCATTAGGCGAGCCCAGTCACGAATAATTAGGACGAATAATTCAATCAGGGGAGTATTACGAATAATTCAGCCCGTAATACTCCCCTGATTGAAGACGAATAATTTTCACATTAGATTTCTAAGCACAGCTGTAGGAGCATGCTGATAACATGTTGTGAGATATATTTAACTGACAGGGGAAGAGGGCGGGCGACATAGAGAGAGATGTATTTGTAGGGTTGTGTAGAGGAATGTGTGTTATTCCCCCTATACAGTGCCTTTATTTATAGTAATAAGAGAGAAAATAAATCATTCTCTTCCAAGGATACAAGTCCATATAGGAAAGAATAACTAGAATAAAATCTAATTTAGGATTTACACAATCACACCTAAACTAAAAGGTTATAACATTTTTGTAAATAAAAAGGTTTATCCAAATTATACATTGTCAGGATAAAATGTGAGCTCTTGACTTTAAATTGACTAATTGTTATAGTCTTCGTTCTCTTATTACATGAGCCATACATACATTTTCGTACGCAAAAATGCATGAGTCACACAGAGCTGAACCTTCAATACCATTTTCTTTGGTTAATTTAGGGTTACATCTCCTGACTTCCAGATAATATCAAATAACATCTATATTCCTAAGGAAAAAGAATATAACACATATGCTTTTTTTTTTTTTTTAATGAAGAAATTGGCTGAAACTTCTCTAAATTATCTAGGGCTGTGGTCCTTTTTGGTATGATGCATATCACTACTGTATATACAACATCAAGTACCAATAATTCAAACCAAAGACCTGGCAAGATAAATATAGAAATTAATGACGGTTCGTGAGGATGGAGACAGTTTAGGCCTACTGATGGTAGCTGCTCCACTGAAATTTTGTGTGGAGGAAAAAAATCAAGATGCTTACGTAATTTCAATTTATCATATTTAAGTATTTTAACTAATTAGTAGAAATTTTTAAATAATATGTATAATAAGCTATCATTATGAAAAATTGTCTACAAGTTAGAAAATTTGAGAAGAAAAGAAAAATAAAAATATAGAAGAAATTCTATTGTCATGAATTTTTTTCTCAAGTCTGGAGGCTAAGGTCTCTCCTACTAAGGGCTGGTTTGGTATTGCTGTGCTTTGAAAAAAAGCTGCTTCTGCTGTGCTGTAAGAATAAGCAGCTGTGAAATAAAGCAGCAGAGTGTTTGGTAAACTTTTTTGTAAAAGTGCTTTTGAAAAAAAAAATTAGTATTATAGTGTTTGGTGAACTTTTATGTAAAACAGATGTGAAAAAAAGCCGGTTTTTCAAAGCTGGGTTTTACAGCTTCTTGTTTTTGGCTTTTTTTCACCCAAAACTGTGAAAAAAAGCTGAAGCTGAATGTTTACCAAACACCAAAAACTGTCACAGCTTTTTTTCATAGCAGCTTTTTTTAAAATCACCTCAACCCCAAACTGGGGCTAAATGAAGTTTTTATCTCTGTCCTTGACTGATTAGGAAGAAAAGTTATATACAACTCGTATATTTCGAATTTTAGAGATTTGCTAATGCCACTTCGTGGCATATTATATTTGGAATTTTGTTGAATTCTTCGCAAAATGTATTAAAATCCAGATCAAGCAACTAAAAACTCGAAGTACTTCGGATTCTTATAAACGTTCCGACAGTTTCATCCTTGTAAATTGTATATGTAGAAAATGAAACGAATTATTGATGATTGATGAATGATATAATGTATAGCTCCACTTTAGTCCACTAGCTAGTCTATTGCAGGAAAAAAATTGAGTGTCTCGGGAATACAGTCAAACAATTGGTTGATTTTTTTTTTTTAAATATTCAATTACGTACGTGTATTATGACAGTTATTGTATCGAACCGTATTTTTGGTACACTGAAAAAATATCTCCTATTGTAGTGGCATGGCCGAAAAAAGAGAGAGAGAATGGGAAGTAATGGATGCTAGTCATGGGTAGCTAAGCATGACTTATTTGGTTGACTGTTAGAAATTTCAGCAGAAGATAATATGATCAACTTGAACTCATAACAAGAAATTTCAGATATGTATATCTCTATCTATCTATACATAAGATGCGGTTGTGCATTGGAAAATGGTAAACCTCCTCCCAAGTCATTTGTTCCTATTGTATCAATCGACCTCACATAATTTGGACCATTCTCAGAAATGGACGCGATGTTAGCATACATTGCTTTTATTTAATTAGTGCATGTTAGCTTGATATTGACAATATTAGTCAAGCACATGACTTTCTTTCTGGGCAATATTCAAGAACGTATGATAAATATCTAAATTTATGGTCCGAGTGATTAAAAATTTATTGTCATTGGATTTGTTATTAATATAAACTAGGGTGGACGGTTAATTTAGTTTTTGAATTATCACTGAGTGAAAATTAAGTCCATAAATTATTTTTTTCAAAAAAATCAGTCTTTGAATTATAAAAATTTGCCAATTACATCCCTAATATTAGATTCGAAGCTACTATATTCAATTTTCCGTCAATTTAAGTTATGTTGCTTGCATGTGATACACATTGGAGGGTAGATTGGTAATTTTTTATAAAAAAGGTATATGGAGTTAACTTTGGAGGGTAAATTAGAGGTTGGATTCGCAACCTATATGAACTGTTAAGGACTTATAGGCGAGAAAATGACGCTATTACATTTTAAAGTGTGTCAAGTGACTTAAGTTGACGAAAAATTAGATATAATAACTTTAAATATAATAGTAGGGATGCAATTAGCAATTTTAAATGAATTTAGGAACTTATTTTACCGAAAAAATAATTCAGAGACCTAATTGTTACTGAGGTGATAGTTTAGAGACTAAATTGACACTTCACCCTATAATCAAAATTTCAAGAGAGAAGGGTATCCCGCTAATTCAAAGGCAAAACAGCCTTTTGGCACTTAGTGAGTGTGTCGTAAAAATTCCGTTACTTGATATTCAAGATCGGAATTCCTTGCTTTTCATTGTTTTTTTTTTCCTCTAGACCTTACAATTTTCTTATTAAACGACGCATCATGTGAAGCAACATAAACAAAAATTACTATGAAATGTCGTTTACCAAATTTAGACCCACATGAACAAATAATTCTCAATTCTTGTTTTTGTACGTTGGTTATAGTAGACGAGGTCTAATGATCTCTGAATATATGTGTGTGGCAGAGTGATCATACTCCCACTTGGCAGTCCTCCCTCAATTATTATTAAAAATAATTTCCGCACATCATCTTTCTTCTTTTTCACATTCACTTAATTTCTATTATTTAGTTCTCTTTTGTTTTAATCGATCGAAAAGTCTGGATGAACTAGACTCTGCCAAAATCACTTTTTGTCAATTATTGAACGAGACAAATGGCGGGCAGGCCGATTTGATGGAGGCGTGAACAATTGGACATTGCTCAATTTAAGGCCATAGAAATTGAACTGTGATAGCAATGTGAGCATATATGTCGTTTTAAAAATTGGCCATCCTCAGCACACGGTACAAACACAAAAACAAGAGGACGTGATGTCGGTTTTTCACGCTACGTTGTATTTTGGTAGTTTTACCTTGAAATGATTGGTTAAATATAAAATATTAAATCTGAGGGAAAGTGAAAAGTTGTTTTGAACCATTTGAGTATTTTTGTATAACATTTTTTAATTTTTTTGAAAAAAGGGAGACAATTGGTGACAAGTTACGGTTATCCACCCCTTCCGAGGATCAGGTTGACTCACAGAGGCATTTCATTGTATAACTATCATTTTGGAGTACCTTCCATCTTACGAAAATTAGATCTCTACCGACAATTTGAATGACCTATTAAGTTTTTAGTTTTTAGTTTGTTAAGGGAAGGATAATAATGAATTAGATGATCAAGCCACGCATAAGACTTGGTCATTGGTTTACCAAGGTAGCTTTACTCTCCAAACCCGCACACGATATTAAAAAAAGAACCTAGACCTCAGGAATTAGCTATCAACTACAAAATTAGTCTACTTCATTTTCGCCCAGAGCGATTAGAAAGGGTTAACTCCCCTATAAAAAAACACCTTTGTCCACTATTTTTGAAATTTTATTAAATAAAAAAGAGCGAAAAAAATAAATACAAGCGAGGGGACGAAGCCAAAATCCGTGAAGAAAAGAACAATACAACATCAAAAAAGGAAAACTAGATGAAGAAAGAAAAAAATTCCTCAAACTACAATCCCAAACCGAGCCAAGGGAAACTGTTAATAAATCACTGGATGATCAACTCCATAATTAGCTAAGCAATTTGTCACCTGAAGTTGTGATACATATTAATTTGAGAAGTGGAAGCCAGGCAAGCCAGCAAAGTCTGAAAACAAAGCAGTATGAATTACCAACTTAGGAGAATCATGCCAAACTAAATTTGGAAAAGACAGGCCTACGTTAGCAAAGTTATCTGCAACAACATTCCCCTCTCGAAAGATGCGTGAACAACAAAAATTCATCTAACGAATGCGGGCCAAAAAAGTGAATCATTGCGTGTGAAGAAATCAAGGAGGATCAAATCATCCAAACCGAGAATATAAGCAACACTAGAAAAGTCACTTTCCAACCAAAGACACGCCAACCCCTCTGAAAAGCAAATTTTACACTAATAATAATTCTATAAAGTGCAGCAAAAGAAAGAATTGTGATGACCAATACCATGACAAAAACTACCAAGAAACTGACCATGACAATCCCTAAAACGCCCCACAAGCAGCAGGATCAAGATTTTCTTTCAACAAACCATATGTATTAAGTTTAATCCAAGGATACCAAGGATGAGACCATAACACGGGAAAAACAGTAGGGGCCTTGAGAGAAATATGTTGAATCCCTAAGAATAAATTATACAAGTATCTAAACCTTGAGAGTATCTTGTAATAAACCTCCCGCCGTGGACCAGGTCAGAAATAATGGACATGCAAAGACGATGGAAATATATTGAATGACCCTAAAATTAAACTTATTTCAAGCTTTCTAAATAGCCGAAATAGTAAAAAAAACTCACAAAGACTCAAAGACTGTGCAACTGACGGGAAAAACGGTTACGCACAAAAGCATCCCAAAAAAATAGCCAAAGAATCTGAAACAAGCAAAGATGTACCAAATTAATACGCTAACCACTTCCAAAGTTGCTTAGAAAACTAGCAGTTGGAAAAAAAGAAGATGAGCAATACATGCCTCATAAACATGACAAAGACAACAAATGGATGCCGAAGAAGTATCAAGTTGTTGCATTGTAACATCACTAGGAAGTTTATCATGAAAAAAAGGCCGAGTCAAAAGAGATATTTGAGACGGAATGAAAGACTGCTAAATAACTTTTGCCCAAGCACAATCACTATGTCTCATTCGAATTAGATCATAATAAGAAGAGAAGGAAAAACTCCTAGAAAGAGATGGCTTCCCAAATCAATTTGTCATCAGTCGTTGTCAAGGGTACAAGATGATGCAAAATTTCATAAGCTTGAAAAATCTATAATGACCAACTCAGGAAGAATTGTAAAAGAAATGACTAGATATAATGAAGGGCTAATAATCAACTTGTTCATCCATTTATCAAACTAAAAACAAACTGGTATTCCATCTCCAATAATCCAACGACTATTGATATTCAGAACAAGTACAGCACCTTCAAACCACGCTACACAGATGATTGCAAATAGACATCTTATTTTGTAAGGTGTGAGAGGAAAAATTTGGCGGGCAAAAAACCTCACAATGAAGAAGATTGTAAAGTAACCCCATCCAAAATTGAGCAAAACTGTCAAGTTCAAAGTAGTTAAATCACGAGACCACCTTTAATTTTAGGGCCACACACCATATTCTATTTAATAATTACCAATTTACGAGAAGCCAAATCTCTAGACCAAATAAAGTATCGTAAAGAGGACATATGCTTCAAAAGGCAAGCCGAACACTATTATACTAAGAAACTATGCAAAACTAAACTTTAATAAACTGACTGCACTAATTGAACTCGTCCAGCCATAGAAAGAAGTTTTCATTTCCAACCCGAGAGACGGGCTTTAGCCTTATCAACCAAAGATTAAAAGTAAATTCTCTTTGGCTTTAGCTCTTATGTGCATCAATAAATTGTCCAAAGGCACGACCATACTTGACAAGGAAATCCCGCAAAGACAAAAAAGATTGAACACTTCCACAACACAAAATAAATAGGTCATCAGCGCATAACACATGAGTGGGAGGGCAACAACCCCACAGAGTTGAGATAAAAGTAATCTGCCTAGTAGAGTAAAGCAAATTTAAACCTCGGCTAAAAGCTTTTCTTGAACAGAAAGTTTGCAACCGTAAGTGGTCGTACTGAGTGATAATGGTAGGCACCTCGAATTTAGAGATAAGCCCCACAAAGTTACAATTAGCATTGGATATAACCATTTGCTTAAAGCAATCTTGTACAAAAGCAATATTAGCCAATTCAACGATATCCCAACATGAATGATAAAAAGAACCAGAAAAACCATTAGGTCCGAGAGCACTGGAATGATCCATGAAAAAAAGAGCATTTCTAATTTCATCAACTGAGAAATATTAGAATTTTCATCTTCACTAACCATAGTAAATTGAGAAATATTATAATTTTTCATCTTCACTAACCATAGTAACGCCACAAACATTCTCAATTCTGCAACAACCTATCCCTAATTCTACGATTTTATAAATTTTAAAAGTGTGAATTGACAAAAATACCCCAAGAGGCAAGGATTTTGACTTCCGTTGACCATTGTTTAGAGAGATGTATGACTCATTCTTTTAGCGTATTTACGTAGTACTCATCAGTACGAATGAGTGGACACAAGAAGAATCGAATTTGGAGTTACGAAGGAGATTTTACGGACTTACAAGGTCGAAGGGTATTGTGGTAAATTCATAATTTTAGATATTTGACCCTTAGTTATTTTATTATTTTCTTATCAAAATTTCTGTGTTGTGGGTCCCACACCCACTCTCGAGTCCACCTATCTCGTGTCCCTTCACTCTTTCTAACTTTTGTTTTTTTTTCAAACTTTTGGGACCACTCTCTTGCTGCCATGTGTCCCTTTTCTCCCTACACTCCCGGATCTCCCTCTCTTCACTCACCCTTTCCTGTTCTGCCACCTCATCCTATCTCCCTCTTAATTCTCTCAGCCCTCTTCCTCTGCAGATAATAACACTGAGACTGGCAAGCCCTCGTCGTTCCGGCGAGCTTCACCGCCACCAACAACCATCACCATCGACCTCCACCTCCCCTTTCCCTTCGTTGAAAACTTCATCACGCTCTCTCTCTTTCTGTGCTCGCTGCACACAAACACCAAAGAAAAATCCAGCCATTTCTCCCATTCTCGACTAAGTAAGGTCCCTATTGTTTTAATTTTCGATCTTTAGCTCGATTTTGAGCTTACAAAAGAAATTTGGTAATGATTAGTGCAGGGAACACCCTTAGAACACAAACCCATTTTTTTCGGTGAGAACTCGGCGGCTTTCGAGCCATTTTCCGGTGAAATCCGGCCACGGCCGAGGAAACCAATGGTACTATTCGAATCCTTGTTCCTTGATCTTTGTTTTGGTATATTACATGACTAGGTTTGGTAAGGGTTTATCTCGGCCATCATTTTTCCATATTCCGGTGGTTGCAACGGCAACCGGCCGAAGAAAAAGAAGGGAAGAAAAAGAAAGGGCCTTAGGCCCAAAACCCGGTCCAAAACCTTTGGCCCAAATCTTTAGCCCAACCGGCCCAAACTTTTGGGCTGATGTTCCAGCCCAGCCCAGTTCCAAAATTGGCTCAGAATATTCTTTGGAATATCCCTGGAATATTCTTAAAATATTCTTGTTGACTTTTTTAGACTTTTCTTGAAAATTTCCCTAGGCTAATTCCAGCGTTCTGAGTCCATTTTTGGCATCCATTTAGTGAAAATTCTAAAGTTTTAATGTAGTTAACCATCGGGTTGTCTCGGTTGACCTTTTAGGGTTGATCGTTGACTTTTCGTTGACTTTTTGTAAAATTTTTCGGGGACCCTCCTTAGCGTATTTCAACGTCCTGATACCAAATCCACAATCCATTTTTCCCAAATTTAGTCGTTTAAGTTGAGTTTTACTGTTGGGTCACAATATTTTGCTTAGGTGCGATTACTATTGGAGACTCTAACTTCCTTGCTCGAACATATGTGACATCGAAAGTAACTGTGAGTGGGTCTTTTATTTTATATAGTATATATAATTGTTAGTTTCCATTAATACATTTCATAAAGAGTTTTCTACAATATGCCTAGATTAGCGTGACGTTTACAAGATTTAGCACATTGATGAAAATTATGAAGTTATGCTACGTCCTACGAGATGCACATGTATGCGTATGCTGTCGGCCAACACTGCTCGATTCAGAGTCCAGGTGAACATTCCGGGTCGGGGTGTGTCAAATTCCACTCGGAGTGAAGGGAGAATTATATAAAGAGCGATAAAAGTTTACCACGTGATCAACAATATCAACAAGATAAGAGAACACTGTCACCATCTAAAAGAGTAGTAATTCTAGAAGAAGAATGCCTACCTTGGGCATAAGCATGGAAAAAATTATGTTACGATCACCCTCAGTATGCCATAACTCGAGCATCAAGGACAACCATCTTTGCCACAACTTCCTCATTAAATCTTTTTTGAGAGTTCCATTAGAAGAAACCATATTTAAGTTTTTCCATTGCAATAGTGACATTTCTATGGATATCACAAAATACATTAGGATTCCAATAATGAAAACAACACTTAAGAATTATAAGCTTGCGCGACATAATAAACATAGGACACCCGTGAGCAATACTTGACTGCCAGCACTTAGTCCTCATATTAGTGAAACCAGAATGTAAAGTTGGACTAAAATAAAAAAGGTCGGGGTCAAATGTCGAAAAAACAAGACAATTGTGATATAAGACAACTCTTAGCAAAGCATAATAACTAGCAAGGTTCTAAAAGACGCTAGACGCTAGTCAGACGGTGGGTTGGGGCCTAGCACCTAGGCGGGACTTAATTATATAATATATAAATTAATTAAATTTAAACATGAAATAATATGTTATTTAAAGAAAAAAAGTATATATATACATATGCAATATGAGAGTTTTAGGTACATAAGAATATATTATGGATTATATAGTATAGTCTTAAAATTAAAAAGAATAATAAAACACTACAAAAAAAAAATGAAAATTGATGTTGCGTTAAGAGAGGAAAGAAATAAAAGCGTACAAATAAAAGTAGTAAAAATGAAAATGGTGGGGACAATGGCAAAAGAAAGCATGCAACTATGAAACAGTGGAACAATTTTAAAAGAAACCGTGGGGATTAAAATGATGGTGGGGACTAGCTCCGGTCATCTTCTTTTTCGCGTAACCTCGACTCTACAACCAAAAAAATTCAGATCCCGGCGTTTTAAGATTTGCCAGCCTACCCCCCCCCCCCCCCCCCCCCCCCCCCCCCCTCATCCAACCCCGCCCAGACCTGCATAGCTCTATCTAGTCCCACCTAATCCCACCTAGGTGCCTGCCTAACATGCTTTTTGATTTTATGGTTGCTTAAAAGTTAATCACGGCGGTCGTCCACTGTCTAGCGCCTAGGCACCGCTAGGCCGATTTTTAGAACATTGATAGCTAGTGTGAGGTCGTATCTCTAACCTGTGTGTGCCAAAAAGATAGCGGTAAAGAAGCATTTACATGTGACCACAAATATCCCAATTATTAGTGTTAGTGTAGAAAGAACCAAGAGTGTCCATATGAGTAAAATCCCATAGCTCAGTAGTATTATGAAAATCTTCACACGTGAGCTCAAATGATAGCATTAAAATCACCAATTGTCATCTAGGGTATAGTAGTATGACAGTGAACTTTTCCAAAAGATCACACCATAAGTCCGACGATGACTAGAAGTAGTAACTGCATAAACAATAACGAAATGAGAAAGGAAACCACACAAAAAAAAAAAAAAAAAAAAAAAAAAAAAGCTTGAAAAGTAATTTGTTGGTCTGTAGAAGAAGTCATAAAAGAAGCAACAATTTGTAGAATACAAAACCTAAGTATTAGGCAGCAAGTTACCTCTATTATTAATGGTAATTAAAAGAAAACCTAAAGAATCCCAATACGTAGGAGAAATAGAGTCAAAAGTAACCATAGGTTCAGAAATGCAAACCAGATATGAATGATAAGAATGGAAAACATTGGAAAGCTTCATACGTGTATCAGAATTACAAATACCATGAAAATTTCAATAAAGTAGCTTCATTTTGAAGTAGAAATAACTTGTCTTTATGCTATAGTGATATAAGTTCCTCTAGCCTAGTAGCGTCAACTTTCTACTTCTTTTCAAGTTTCTTTTGTTGTGATTTACTAAGCACAGGGGTAAAAGCATCATCACTAGTATTAACTAGTAATAAGAGAGGATCCCTACGAATAGTATTAACTAGGGGACATATGGTTAGGGCGATAAACTTGACAAGTTCTTTAGCGTCCTCGTTGATGAGCCTTGTCCCTCTTTTTTAGCACCTCATTATGATCTTTCAGGCGTCTATATTTGTTCGTAATATGACCTACAAGGCCGCAATGACCACAAGTCAGAGGTAGATTCTCATAAATAATGTCAACAGAAAAGCCTTGTTTCCATTCAACCATAATAAATGTAGGTAAATGTGTAGAAAGATCCACATCCACTAGAATTCTAGGATAATATCCAAATAAGTTTTCCTTTTTAGCATGATTGAGTACCCATACCCTAAGCAATTTCCATACGAATACAAGGGTGCCAATCTTCTTGGCTTAACCCATAAATTTGAATCAATACATGTGCACTGAGTTTGAAAAAGGATGTCACTAGGTTGAAATCCTGTTGCCATTAAGATAACCTAAAAAGACCAAATTGAAGCGTACAAGTTCCACCACCCCCACACACTCCGCATGTCTTCTTCTTTGGAGAAATGAAGATCAAAATATCCCTTAAGACGCTACCCAATGGAACCAATTGCCAAGAATTTGGAATCCTTCATAAAGACGCCAGATCATTTTGTTTTAGTGGATATTTAATGTTAGGCATAGTAAAAATGGAGGCCCAAGAATACAGAAAACAAGGGAGAATTGGGCTCGGACAAATCGGCAACCCAGGAGGATTTAAAAATCATTATTTGCCAAAGAATAGGCAATAAGCCTATGTGAGAAGTGATGGGCGACAGAGGGCAGCTCACCCCAGCAAGAAGTACTTTTCGAGGGCATGGATATGTAAATAAGTGGTGGCTCACCACGTTCTGGAGGCCATCACCAAAAGGCAAGGCTTAGATAGTCGGGTAAAAAGTCTATAAAAGCAGTAAGGGACATTAGAGACAAAGACACTCAACCAATCAATCAAAAGACATCCCACTTTGCTCTTAGACAAGCAAGAAACCAGAAAACTTTAGTTTGTCCAGACTTTGTTCTTTTAGTCATATATTCACCATAGAAAGCCATCTTTTGTCAAGTTTTAGAAACTCTGCTACTTTTTCCCAGCGTTGTAGTATCAAATCCCTTTTGTAAACTCGTTTTACCTTTCATTCTCCAAAGATTACAACCCTTGTAAAACACAAAGAGAAGTGGCTGCAAGAGGATGAACTTTGCCTGACAAGGTTATAATCTTGCCCAAGTCTCTTTTGTTTGTGCTTTTCGTTCAAAGTTTTATTTCAATGATTAATCGAGCTAAACTAATTAACCTTGCTTCCTTAAGGTTCACTATAATCAAAGAAATAGTTGGAAGCGCCTTGAACTCCCTTTATTTGGACACACAATATCATAAGTAAAAGCCCTTGTTTACAAGGCAAGAAAAAAAGTCTTATACAAACTTAACCCATCTGTAACAATCCAGTAAGATCAAGAAGTCTAAGTAACTTGTGGCACAAGTAATTAACCCAGTTAAATAACCAAAAAGAATAATATGTTATACAAAGATAACAATGGCATGCTCAAATCCATATTCGTTTTGATTGTGAGCCTCAAGGCCTAACAAAAGCCCCACAAAGACACCATTCAAACTAATAGCAAACTCATATTGCAGCACATCAAGCAGCAAACCTTGCCTGATAGGCAAGACCCCAGGAAGCTGTGCGATGGATAGATTTAGCCCGAACATAGTTTTTGGCACGCTCGGTGGGACCCTATTTTGTGATATTGTATGCCAAGATGAAGGAAGGATCGAACATTCAGATGGAAGGTTAAATTTAGGCAACCTCTTTGTCAAACAGAAAAATGCATGACAGATCACCCATAGGACTTTCCTTCACTACACGGCCCCAGAATCTTAAAGAGCCCGACCTCTTCTGATAAGTTAGGTGCAATGGTTACTAATGAGGATCTATAAGCCACCATGGTGCAGGTATTGAGAAGTATAGAGAATATCTCTCTAGAGACTAGATGAGAGGTTAGCAGGTTGTGTTCCTTAATAAGAACTCTACAAAGAAAGTTTGAGTTAAAGTACTCCACACTGAAGGATGGTTACACCAGGGAAAGAATCATAGAGGCAAGCCCAGAAAAGGAAACAACATTTCCTTTATTCCTTTTACTTGAAGAAAAGAAGAACAAAGGGAAAATGAAGGAATAAGCTAAAATAAGTCGGCGAGAAGATTAAGAGTTTCAGGAAACAGGATTGCTCGATCCTTGACCACCACCAGATGTTGGAAGGCAGGTAGAGCAGGAATAGATAAAGGCTGATGTGTATAACTCGATGGGAAAAACAAGCGGAAAAGGCTTATCCACAACTGAAGATAAGCCTCTTCCTTATAGGCCACCATCATTGGCTAATAAGGGAGAAGGAGAAGCTACATGGAGACAACCACACACACAAATGGAGGTTTTCTATCCCCCACACAATAATATGGCTAACCAACAACTCAGGAATGAATTGGCAAAATTGAGGAGGAATGTGGTACAAAATGCTCAACCGCAAACTCGCCCAATGTTTAGGATAACATATCAGAAACCTTATCCTGAGTATATTGATGAGCATAATCTTTTCCTTCTCAATTTCAAGATGCCCGCATTCCCAAATTTCAGTGGGGAAGACTGTAATGTGTCTTCTAGAGATCATATTTTCAAATTTTCAAATCACTGTGTGGCGTTTAAGGACAACCCTAATTACTAACTGAGACTGTTTGGAAAGTCACTGGTAGGCTTGGCTTCCCAATGGTACTCTCTGTTACCCCTTAATTCTATTGCCAATTGGGGCAGATTCTTTCATGAGCAGTTATATAGGGTGGAACTTGAAATGACCATTAATGATCTGGTGGAAGTGAAGTAATATAAGCATAAGTCTACGGAGAATTTTATGATGAGGTTTAGGAAGACCAGGATGAGATGCCAGTTTCCAATCAACCATGCTCAACTTATAGCCATTGCTCAGAAAACCCTGAGGTTACCCCTGAGGAAGAAGTTCTATGATATACAGTTTAACGGGTTTCAAGAGCTAGTGATTGTGGCCACTAAGTATGATAAGCTGTTAGCAGAAGAATAACAAGTGAAGCATTCATATAAAGTGACCCCTTTTATAAAAGCAAAGTACCAATACATTAGCTGGAATTTGAAGGTCTGGAGGCGGGAGAAAATTATAACATCTTAGGAGAAGGGATAGAGTTGTGTGCTGCAGAGATGACCACTCTTTTCCAATCTTTGATTGTGAAGGGATTGGTTCAACCTATCAAAGACTAGAAGATCGTGATGAACGATTGAGGTTTTGTACTTATGAAGCCTCCAAAGTATTAGCGATATTCCTTTGACTTAACCAAGGCCAAGACCTTATTAAGGAAAAATTATTACTGGAGAAACCCTGGGCCAACATGATGATTGACATAGATCCATTCCCTGAAGCCCCAATTAACCTGATAAATCTTAATTGGGTTAAGAGAAGGAAATGAAAAGTTACCTAGAATGAAATAGGATAAACAAAGTAAGCAGTTAGGCCAACATAAGACGTTAAAAGGTTGCCCGACAGACCCCAAGCAGCTGTGGTCAAATGAGTGGTTTTGTGTAGCAGATGTCAGTGTAAGTGTGAGCTCGAGGTACCATCATCAGGTGCCATCATTGATCAAGAGTTGGTCAAAACGAGAAAGATAAAAGAGCAGGACGCCTGCATAAGTATTCTTCGGGCTGCTGAAATAAACAAGGAGACTACTAAGAATGTGTTCCAGAGATTGGGAAGAGATTCAGAGCCTAAGGGTCTGTCTGAAGTGTTCAGAAATTTTGAAGCTTCGAAAGAAGTAGAAGATAAGGAGGCAAAGTTACCATGTTAGGTGGATGTTAAGGCTCCTTAACCAACCAATTACAGCAACATGAGACAATGAAGGCTTGAAAGAACCATGAGCCGATACCACCAGTTACAAAGGTGAACTTAGCCCGACTAGGTTGAAAAGGGTACGTGGTGGGCAGAAACGGATGACCTATTAGAGAGATTGGAGCATCCATGATAAAAAGGGTTCAGAGGCAACACAAAGCTCATATGAACTCACTTAAAATGCATGTTGTTTCAGAAGCTTCTAAAAATGTTAAGTTCGAGAAGTTTACCTAAAGAGGAGAGAGACAACTCAATTGGAGAAGCAAAAAAGAAGTAGAGAGGGCTCATAACAAGGCTGAAGGCGTAGGGGATCATGTTCCTCAAACCCTCACCTAGGGAAGTACAGAATATTAAGAAGAGCCCAAGAGAGCATGGTGATGGTACCTATACCAGGCTGAAATCCATAGCTTATTTGTTTTGGAACTATTTCTTCTGAGATAGGGATGCCTCCACTACCACAAGAAGATAATTCCTTTAGAACTCCAAGGCAGCTATATGATTTTAATACCGTAGGAGATAAGGCAGTATTCGAGTTGATCTTAACCAAAGATGCTCAGGTATGAATGGATCAGTTTCTGTGCCAGATTAGGGTGAAAAAAAAGGGACACCTGGGCCTAGCAACTTTCATGTGAACATGACCTATGTACTGTCAGCCATGTTCTGTGCAGAATCAAATCAACCAGTAATAATGGAGGATGATTATGTGGCACAAAAGCCAATGATGGCACTTGTAAACATTGATGAAGTTAGTAAAGATGAGTCCAGCTTGGCAGACTTACCCGATCTCACACAAAGAAAGCCCGAGAGAATTTATTCTGATAAAATGGTGTTCAAAAAGCTAAGTCTGGCCTTAGCAAACCATCTAAAGCCCATATATGTGTCAACTCATTTGGAAGGAGTTCATTTCAAAAGGGTGTTGATAGATGGGGGTAATAGTTAATGTGCTACCACTTAAACAGATAAAGAGACTTTGCAGAGGTAAAGAAAACCTTATTCCTATTGATCTTACAGTGTCTAAGTTTTATGGAGCCATCAGCAAAACTCATGAGATACTGCTCTTAGAGGTAGACTTCGGATCCAAGAAGATTATGTTAGCATTCTTTGTGGTGGACAACAACTTTACTTATGAAGCATTGCTAGGAAGGGATTGGGTACACCAGAGTCTGTCATTCAGGATGAATGTGACATGTTGTTTATCATGAACCGACCACTGCATAACAAGGATTTTGGGAAATGGTGGAGGACGAGTCACAGTGATTTTTCCCCACAACTAGTATTACTGAGGCTAATTTTTACAATCCCAATGTTGGGATTCTACAATGTCTAGGTGCTGATCAGAATAGCTGCCCTACCAAGGTGACGGTCCAAAAGCTCTTAGAACAAGGATTGTCTCTCATTTAGGAGGAATGAGACAGGCCTCATGTTGTCCCTGCTCGAAAACATCCATGATGACAGACCAAAAAAGAAAGGATCAAGTAATAGCAATCAGATCCTTAATCAAGATGCTGCTAAACTATAAGATAGAACAAAGAGAGATCATGGAAAGCTCAGCCAAAGAAATGGCTGAGTGTGGAGAAGGAACTTCAGGCACCAAAGATGACCAAGGAAAGGAAATTTTGGAAGAATAAGTGAAGGCAGCCATTCACATGGCAAAATGTATATATGACTTGGATTGGCCAGATGTTCCAAACACAGTAGAATTTTTGTCTACAGAGCCCGATAAACCAGCACGTGAAGTTCAAGACCCCTTGGAAACCATTAATTTGGGAACTGAGGAGAATCCAAGGCCAATACAACTTAGTGGCCTACTGAAAATCGAAGATCGGGCAAAGATAGTTGATCTTTTACACGAGTTCAAAGATTGTTTATCATGGCATTATACCGAAATGCCTGGATTAGACTCCAATTTAGTGGAGCACATAATGCCTATTAAAGAGGGGTACAGACCTGTAAAGCAAGCACCAAGAAGGATGTAGAAAGAGATAAGAGAAAAGGTCAAAGAAGAAATTGAGGGGGTAGTAAAGGCAGGCTTTATTAGGCCTGCAAAATATGTAGAATGGTTATCCAACATTGTACCTGTACTGAAAGCTGTAACTAATGTTATTCGATGTTGTTTTGATTATAGAAATATTAACGAAACAACTTCTAAGGATGAATACCCTATACCTATGAAGGACCTATCCATTGACGCAGTTGCAAAACATAAAGTTTTATCTTTTATGGATGGGAATGCTGGATATAATCAGATAAAAATGGCTAAAGAAGACTTACATAAGACAACATTCAGGTGCCCATGACATATAGGAACTTATGAATACGTTGTCATGCCATTCGAGCTGAAAAATGCTAGTACTACTTACCAAAAAGCGATGAATGCTATTTTTCATGATTTGATCAGGCATAGCATGAGGGTATACATTGATGACATCGTGGTAAAGTCTAGATCTGAAGATCAGCACCTGGAAGACCTCAGATAAGCCTTGCTGAGAATGAGAACCCATAAGTTGAAGATGAATCCTAGAAAATGTGTCTTTGGGGTTAGACTGGGCAACTTTCTAGGTTTCCTGGTCCATCAAAGAGGTGTGGAAGTGGACAAGAACAAGGCTAGGGCTATAATGGAATTACCTCCCCCACTAACAAAGTACAATTGCAGAGGCTGCTAGGGAATATTAACTTTTTAAAGAGATTCATTACTAATCTGGGGGGCAAGATCCAACCGTTGACTCCTTTGTTGAGATTAAAGAATCAAGACAAATTTGAGTGGGGTCCTCAACACCAAGAGGCCTTTGACAAAGTGAAGACTTGTCTAGCCCCCCCTCCAGTGCTCATGCCTCCTCAAAGGGGGAAACCTTTAAAGCTCTACATCTCAGCACCCAAGAAATCAATAGGGAGTTTATTTGCTCAAATAATGAAAGGGGAAAAGAACATGCAATATACTACCTCAATAGAATCCTCACCAAGGTAGATACAAGATATACCCCAATTGAAAACTATCCTAGAATGATAAGTATGCATGATGGTGAAGATGTGACCCAGCTTTTCTAAGGCTGTATTGTTGTTGGCTAACTGAGCTTCAGACTCCTCCACTTCATGGTTGACTTTCTTCACTTCCTCGATTTTCTTGTATAGCTTGCTGGAGAAGGTCATCTGCTTAGCTTTCAAAACAGAGAGTTGTTCTTCAAGCTTCTAGATCTCAGCAGCTACCACCATTATTCGATCTTTCATGGCCTAGCCCTCTTCCACCAGCTGCTGCAGAGTAATGGAGGTCTTAGTGTGCTTCTCCTTGTAACACCTCACTCTATTTGCTTGCCTCTCGGCCTTGAGATGTTGACCCTTCAAAGCCCTCATATTTTCAAAGAATGAGATGAAAGACTTATACTGCATCTTCGTCATCCAATAGGCTTAGTATAAATCAATAAGAGCTCTCTCAGCATCTTGAAGAGCTTTAAGGCTGAATGAGGCAGAGAAGTCCCTCTGCATCAATTCTCTGAAGACCCTGCGTTGATCTTGAAGGTGCTGAGGTTTAAAATGGCGCCTTGGTTTGGAGTTTATTGTGCCAAAGCCAGCTATAAACATACGCACAAACACTCCCTCTATGCTACACTTGCCTCTGAAAACCTCCACATTGCCCCAAGTAAATGTGGGTAAGTTAACAATGGCCGTCATTGTTAGTAGCACAAACATTGCCGACGAAACTCCGAACTCAATGGTGACTTGTTCATATCATTTACTTTGGTCATCATCGAGGACTTTACTTGTCAAATTAAATCCATTGAGGCAATGCCAAGGGATTTGAGAAAAAAACTCAATGGTTCCAAACAAGAAGCTTGAGAGTCCCCTAATTAACCATATCCTTTGGTCATTCCACCACGTTTGGACCGTTCCACCAGCTAACACAAAATCTAGGAGATCTTGAATGTAGGCTCCAAGGAAAAGAAACACATATAGGAGAAACCATGGCTCTGAAACCTGCATTGAGCACTTCAATCTTTAAAAAATCAAAGTAATGTTATACTTATCACATTTTTCATACCACATTTATATGTTGGAGAATGACGTATGAAAAATGTGGCAAGAGTAACATTTTTTTTTTTTGGAAAAATCATGAATTGTTGTAGCACATCTTGTAAAACCGACATGATTGCCACATGTTCATGATACGTCATCAGAATGTTTTGAACATGAAATACATTGAAATTTCAAAATATATATAATATGTCAAATTGTCTGATAATAAAATGAGTTTACTCATTATCCAGAAAAACAAATTGCGAAGGGTGAATGTACATTAATTACCTTTGGAAATGTAGTTAGTCCGTTGAAAAAAGCTAGCTGGGGTAGAAAAGCATATATGTGGTGATGGGTATAGACCAAATCGGCCGAAATGCGTAGTGAGCCTAAGACAAGCCCATCAAAGGACCCATGGCACAGGTTCCATATGTAATTGGACTATACTTAGAGAAAGCCACCTCAGGGTCGCCTATTGCCCATTGCTTGTTTTGGTCCAAGACATCAATAAGGTCATCCTCATAAAATGCTGCCCTAGTTGGATGGCAGAATATCGACTTCCATCCCTCACAATGTATACGATAACCCGTGAAAAAATCTTCCTCTAGTGAACCATATCTCACACCAATCTACACAACATTTACACAAGAACAAGAAGCAGTTTTAAGTTTTTCTGTCAAACACTACTAAAGAACTTACCTTCTAAAATAAATCTGAAAGCTGCCCTCATTAACGTACCTTCGACCTCTGGAGACTGAATGGGATTGCTCACTACATTTGTTGGGCAAAGTTGAGGGATTTCAAGAGGTAGAAGATGTGATGGTTCTCCAAAGAATGCTCGTCTAGAGAAAAAGCTCCCAATCCCTAAATAATTTGGTCCCAGTAGCCCATATATTCCTACTGGGTTAATTTTATACAAACGCTTGTGGTCGCATGCATATATGTCATTCTTGTTGATTCCATGAAAACGTTGAGGAAACTGCACAAACCCCACTTTGAGATCCGATGATAAGTAACATAATGCACGATGAGGTGTTTGTGAGTCGTTGGAGTAGGTATCACAGTATAAGGTTAATATTATTGGAGCGTTGGTCATGGGAGCTGAAACTCGAAGCTTTGTAAAAACCAACAAAAAGACTATGGGATGATCTGGTTTGATAAATTTATCCGTCCATTTGCTAAAAGCTTGAATTTCCCACTCTCCCGTTATATGTTCAAGACCAACCGTGCCGATCTCAATTACATTGTATACCCTTACTTTTACGCCTTGGTACAGATCATGTGCCATGATTCAGAACATGTAATTAATTAAGCCAGTATTGGCAGTTGCTCCATAAAGTAATCTCATTGATCTAAACCAACAAAAAAAAAGCACTAAATATAAAATGATGTTGATCAATTTGTCATTATTCCAAAAGAAACTTTGGCTCCTTTTTTCTGACAAGTAGGCATTTTTATATCTATATCAATTGCAATTTGACATGTGTGTTAATTTTTTATTTTTGTATTTTTAATCAGTTACTTATGTGTATGCAAAAAATTGTTATTTGCATAAATAAAAGAATAATCAAGCAATGACCATGTTAGTATTATTTATAATGTTTTTAAGAAAAATACGATGTTTCATTAATTGAATAAAAGACATTACATAAACCCATTCATGAAAAGTTTAGCCCCAAAGGGTCTTTGCAAACTAGAAAATGAATTACAATTAAATATAACCAATTACAAAACAATAAGCATACTTCAAGCACTTCTTCAAAAGCAAGCTCACCAAAAACCGGAAATTACAAGAATCAATAGAACATCTTAAGTTACGTATTACACATTATTTTGCTATATATATATATATTAATATCTACATAAATTTCAAGGCCGACCTTGAGGTTTGCTGGTCCAGCCACCGTACAAGAAGAGGTTCCCAACATAGGTAGTATTTCATGACAAATAAGTTTTGACAGCTTACTGTTCTCCTACCAACTCTTTGGAAAATATGATATCCTAATCATAAGCATATGTATATTTGACAAACATAAATCTGGTAAAATAACATTTATTAACATATATACTGGCTATTACGTACCTTGATCTTCTCAGCCTCAGGAAACCGAGAATGATCGGTAGCAAAATAAACTTCTGGGTTGCACTCCACAATCTTGTTCTTCCTGCAAAAAGGCAACCAATGGCTTGCACATAGAAACTGAAGGTTACTGTTTCATTCAATATCCTGAATAATTACAACATATTTGTTATATATAGTCTGGAACCATCAAAAGGACCAAAAGAAAGCTTGGATTGAAGATAAAGACTTTGTATGAATGTCTGCTAGTTGATCTTGACTACAAACATATTGAATCTTGATAAATCGAGGAAGAACAAGTTCACGAATGTAATGCTAGTCAATTTTAATGTGTTTAGTCCAGGAAAGACAGGGTTAGAAGCTAGAGAGATCGCATAAATATTATCACACCAGAGATGAGGATCTGTCGTAATGAAAGACCAATATCTCTGAAAACTTTACATATCCATGTGATTTCTGCATAAGTGTGAGCTAAAGATCGGTATTCAGCTTCAATTAAGGATCGTGCAATTGTGGACTACTTCTTGGCACTCCAATTAATCAAATTAGAACCAAGAAAGATGCAATAACCACTAGTGGACCTTCTGTCAAAGATACACCCTACCCAATCGGCATCAGAGTATGCAGTAAGATGTAAAGTTCCTGGTTTGAACCATAATCCATGTGTAATAGCACCTTTTAAAAACGGAGAATCCTTTTGGCAGCTTGAAGATGAGAGTCCTATAGAGCATGCATAAATTGGCATACTTTGTTAACCATAAAGGATATGTTTGGTCGAGTCCAGGTAAGATCTTGCAAGGCACCAACGATGGATCTATACTCTGTAAGATTAAACAACAGTGAACCTGTGTGATCGAGCTTGGTTGTGCCTCAAGGAGTGGAACAAGGTTTAGCTCCATCCATCTTGGTTTTCTGAAGAACGTCAAGTAAGTACTTGCCTTGATGTAGAAATATGCCTTCAGAAGATCTGTGCACCTCAAGTCCCAAAAAGTAGTGTAACGGACCCAGATCTTTGACTGGAAATATAATGCTCAGTTTCTGGATAAAATGTTGATAGAGAGTGGCATTAGAACCGGTGACTAAAATGTCGTCAACATATACAAGAATGATAACCAAGGTTGAAGCTTTTAAGACAAAAAAAGAAGCATTAGAGGATAATTGCTGAAAACCAAAAGAATGCAACACTTGGAATAATCTGTCAAACTAAGCCCTGGGAGCCTATTTAAGGCCATAGAGGGACTTTTTAAGTTTACAAACATGATTTGGGAAAGATGGATCACTGAACCCAGGAGGTTGCTGCATAAAAACATCTTCTTGTAGATTCGCATGCAAGAAGGCATTACTGATGTCTAATTGGTTTAAAAACCATTGAGATTGAGTTGCAAGGGACAATAAGATTCCGATGGTAATAGGTTTAGCAACAAGGCTAAAGGTTTCCTTATAGTCAATGCCCTCTTGTTGATGAAACCATTTTGCAACAAGCCGAGCCTTGTATCGGTCGATAGAACCATCATGATGTTTCTTAATCCTAAACACCCACTTACAACCAACAACGTTTTGATTTGGAGATGAGGGAACAAGAATCCAAGTTCTTGTAGATTGCAGTACATTGAACTCTTCTTACATGGCAGATCTCTACTAAGCATGCTTTGAAGCTTGCAAATAAGTAGATGGAACAAAGTCTATGGAAGAAAGAAGAGGATGCTTAGTTGCTGAGAAGGCCTTTGGCTTGAATATCCCTGCTTTGGACCGTGTAATCATAGGGTGAGTATTTGGTGCAGTGGAGGGGACAATGGGGTCAGCAGTGAGAACAACATTAAAGTCAATAATAGCAGTTGGTGAATCAACATGTGAATCAATAGTTGGTGCATGGGAATTAGCATGTGCATCAACAGACTGAACATGTGAAGTAGCAGCATTTGAATTAGCATTGGAAACACTGTGGATAGAGGACAGTGAACCAACTCGAGAACCAGGATTTGAATCAGTTGCTAGAATAGTGACAGATGCCTCGAACCTGGAAAAATAAGGAATGGTGAACTGAAAATCCATTTGAGAAGTATCAAGGATGGATACAGTAGACATAAGAGCTGTACTTGTGGGAGAGAACTGAGAGTGATGAAACGAAAATGTAGATTCATTAAAAACCACATGACAAGATATATATATATATATATATCCTCTGAGTCAATGGATTCAAGCATTGATATCCCTTATGTTAGAGACTCTACCCCAAGAACACACAATACTTACTCTTGTTGTCCAGTTTTGAAGTTGTATAAGGCTTAAGCCAAGGGAAACAACTATAACCAGACACCTTCAGTCTACTATAATCAGGTGGAGTGTGAAACAATAATTCCCAATTAGACTACAATATGCTAGAAATAGGGAGTCTATTGATCAAGTAAATCGCAGTGGAAAATGCCTTCACCCAGAAAACATGAGGAACATTAGAAGCAACCAATAAAGTTTGAGCAGTCTTTACAAGATGATGCTGTTTCTTTTCTGCACAACCATTATGTTTAGGTGTGTGCGGACAACTAAATTGATGAATAATGCCATCTGTTTTGAGAAATGACTATAAATCATGGCTAGTAAATTCACCACCTGAATCTGAACGAAGAACTTTGATTTTATTGCTAAAGAGATTTTCTACATAACTCTTGAACTCAACAAGTACATGATACACTTCAGATTTTGACTTTAAAGGAAAGAACCAATTGTATTTACTAAAATCATCAACAATCAACATATAATATCGATAACCACTCACTGACATAACAAGAGTTGGACCCCAGAGATCACAATGTAAAAGTTCTAAACAAGAAGAGGAATAAGAACTAATAATACTAAACAATTACTTGTGACTTTTTGCAAGAGCACAGTTGGAACAAAAGAAATCCACTGAAGTGCTTCCTTGAAGAGCAAGCTTATTATGTGAAAGAACACGCATGAAGATGGATGAAGATGGATGACCATGTTTGATGTGCCATACTTGAACCGGTGCTTTGACACTTATTAAGGTAGTAGATGAAGTAGCATAGGATGGAGATGAATGAGATGAACACTACAGGGGATAGAAAGCACCCTTAACCAGTCCCCGTAAAAGCGTCTTCCCCATAGAACGATCCTTTACAAAAGATCCATCAGAATTAAGTGTCAAAGAACAGTCATTATCCTTAAGAAATTGATATGCAGAGAGTGAATTATGCTACATTTGGGGAACATGAAGAACATTTTGTAGTTTAAATGTGGCAGATGGAGTACGAAAAAAGGAAGAACCAATGTTGTTAATGTTTAAACCTTTACCATCACCAATGTAGACCTTGTCTTCACCACGATAAGGAGTAGGAGATGAAATGTTAGAAATATCATTGGTGATGTGTGAGGTGGCACCCGAATCAATGATCTAAGAAGGAGAGGGCTTTGATGAGAAATAAGCACACATAACAGCTAGTTTGGTAGGATGAACTTTGCCAAAGATATCCGGATTCATTCGATCAAAACAATCAATAACCTCATGACTACTTGATACATAGATTTGACATATAATACCACAAAGCCTTGAGAATTGCCACGAGAGCGCCTTGAGAATTGCCACGAGAGCCTTGATAGTTACCACGAAAGTTGTTACCTTTGTAATTTCCACGATGTCCACGAGCATTGCCTTTGTAAGTTCCTCGATGATTGCCTCTGTAATTACCACGATGAGGTTGTGATTGAACAGCAAAGGCTTGATGGTACGGTGGTGTAGGCAAGAGAGGAGGCTGTGATTGAGCAGCAAAAGCATGAAAAGGCTCTATGGTGCTAAAGGAGACAAGTTTCTTCCTTCGAGACATTGACAACTCTTTGGTGAGTAGTAGGCCGTGCAATTCATCCAACGTTGTGGTTGAGATACGAAGGAGAATGGAATCAGTGAAGGACTCGAATTCATCAGATAAACTAGCCAGTGTAGCAGCAATTAAGTCACGATCGATGACCGGAGCACTGGCGACCATCAAGGCATCAGAAATTTCCTTGATTTGTTGAAGATAATCAAAAATCGACTGTGAACCCTTCTGAATTGACTAGAGATGAGATCATAACTGATGAATGTGAGCATCTGAGACTCTTCCAAAATGCTGCTCAAGCTTGAGCCATAGATCCCCGAGATGATGAAACGCCGACGGTGACCAGAATCACTTCTTCAGACATAGTAGAGTTCAACCAGATCAGAAGGTTATGATCTTTCTCATACCATATCTCAAATGCAGGATTGAGAGATCAATTGGGAAGAAGAGGCGATGGATAGACTTCAGTACCATCAAGAATGCCAAGAAGCTTATATCTATGCAGAATGGGAGCAAATAAAGCACGCCATGGGAGATAATTGGAGCATTTGAGTTTGATTGGCACCATGCTTCCAATGTTTTGGATCATAAGAGAGGCATACGAATTCGAAGAGAACGACGAATTTGAGGAATTAGGGTTTGGAGCTTGCACCGACTCACTTGGAGAAGACGAAGCAGACGTTGACGCCATTGACAAACTGCAGAGAGAGAAATACCGATCGACTACACTTTATGACTATACTTTAGCTTCTTTATTGCAAACTTGGCAACCTCCATGAAAGCAAAGAGAGTCAGCGCCAAGCCCCCGTCATCCGAAACATACACCGAAAGCTTCTCTGTCGGGTAATCATAAGCCATGACTGATAGGGCCGTGTTCACCACGTTCATTGGTGGCTCCTTGTATGGATCGGCAGTGCATATGAACACGTCCAATGTAGGAACATCCAATTCTTGTACAACCCTTTTTCATCACGGTATATCGGTCGGCATTCGAAAAGATATATTGTGTGGTGGTGAACATGAAAGAAAGAATAGAGTCAGAGACAAGGAAGGTGAGGGTAATGAAGAAAGATGTTGCGGTTGTGGAGTTGAGGAGAGAGAGCGAATGGTGATAGAGAAGGGTTAAGATGGCACACGAATGAACCACCGCGAATAACTGTTTGCGGTGGTTTGACGAGAGGGCTTGGACATGTGGACTGGGAGGTCGTCATGAGTGGTTGTCATGGTGTGTTTGCTGCTATGACACAAGCATGGGAAGGAGTTTTAGTTATAGGGCTTATACCAGATAGATCTGAATATATTAAAAAAGCATTTGACGGTACATGCATATTCCAAATTCCAATTTTATGCTAGTCAAGCATATGAATTATTGTTTTGGCAAGACAAAAATCATTCTTCGGGACATGTGTTTTTAAGTGGTAAAGAAAGACTAGAATTCGACTTGATTTTCTCATTTTTCAAATTGATGAACTTATAAGTACTATCGTAAAAACAGATTCAGTGTATTATAATAGTGGTAGGCGATAAAATTATAATAATAGTGTATAATAAACTTGATACTTCTAGTTCAATTTATTTTTATTTTTTTCATATCAATAATTTTTTAAATGTTATGTATTACCGCACTGCGACTTGAATAACATGCATATGATAAAGTTAATATTTTATAATTGAAAAATAATTAAAGGTCAAATTTTTTCGTGGTCCTTATAGTGACAATATATTTTTAATGTGATCCCTATAGAAAAAGTTGTTAATTAAATACTTGTGGTGAACTCTGTTAACAATTAAAAGTCCAAATCAAAACTTATGTTAGTATTCTGTTTAAAAACGTGGTTAAAATTGTCATTTTAAACAATTGACACAACTCATAAGCCTAAATTATGACATCCCACATCGTCCATGGAAGTGATCTTTAAATGTATATTCCCACCTCTACCTAGCACGAGGCCTTTTGGGAGCTAACTGGCTTCGGGTTCCGTAGGAACTCTGAAGTTAAGTGAGAAGGGGGCCAAAGCACTCCCAGGATGGGTGATCCACTGGGAAGTTGCTCGTGAGTTCCCAAAAACAAAACCATGAAGGCGTGGTCGGGGCCCAAAGTGGACAATATCGTGCTACGGTGGTGGAGCGGGCCAAGGAAGTGGTCCGCCCCAGGTCGAGATGTGACAAATGGTATCAGAGCCAATCCCTGGCTGGAAATGTGCCGACGAGGACGTCGGCCCCCTAAGAGGGGTGGATTGTGACATCCCACATCGCCCAGGGGAGTGATCCTTAAGTGTATATTCTCATCCCTACCTAGCACGAGGCCTTTTGGGAGCTCATTGGCTTCGAGTTCCGTAGGAACTCCGAAGTTAAACGAGTAGTGCGGGAGAGCACTCCCATGATGGGTGACCCACTTGGAAGTTGCTCGTGAGTTCTCAGAAACAAAACAGTGAGGGAATGGTAAGCCCAAAGCAGACAATATTGTGCTACGGTTCGCTCAACTTCTTAGTTAAGAGAATTGTTTGAAATGATGATTTTAACCACGTTTTTAATGAAATACTAACAGAAATTTTGATTCGCACTATAATTGTTAACAAAGTTCACCATAAATATTTAACTAATAATTTTTTTCACAACAAATATCACATTAAAAATAAAGTGCCACCGCAGAAACCACGAAAGAAATTTGGCCCTAATAAAAACATTATAACATAAACGCTTTGTTAATACTACATAACGACTACATTGGAAACTTAGTCTTTTCAAACCCTCAAACCCTACACCTCTGAGTGCACCCCATAAAATATCATTTATGTTTCCTTTTTCAGTAAAGTTATTCACAATAGTAATAGAATAATCAAAATCTGTTTTGCAATCGTGGGAGACATTTCCCTATGGATATATGTAAATCCGATTGGACCATATGAAGTTTTAGGTGTATCAGATTCAAATCCTCATCATCAACAAATTATTTAAACGAAGATAGGGTCTGATTTCGTGAGTATGTGTTCTCACGTCGCGCTCCCTCCAACTTGGCCATAGCTTTATTATTTACTGATGAGGATGTTGGTGGAAGGCCCTATACAACGTGCAGCACTGTAATAAGGGTAGTATTGTAAAAGACAAAACTTAGCTAGAACTTTCTGGTATTCTAGTTAGTTGAGTAGTTCTTTCATAAATGTATATATAAGCAACCAAGTGTAATCTTATTGATTAAGAAATACAATCACATTTATATTTTTACTTCTCTCTCTACATTTCTTTCTTTCACAGAATCTATCTCTCTCTAGATTCTATCATGGTTTCATCGCCATTTGTCTACCGACTCTCCCAATCCTAACCGCTTCTGCACGGCCTCTCCTCACCACTTCTTCACACAAACCCTAACCGCCATTGTTTCTCCATGGCACTCTTCATCTCCTTCCCCTGACATTGTTTCTCCGATCACTTCCTTCATTGTTTCCACACCTTCCTTCATTACGATTCAGAACATTCGCTCTATGGTGCCAATCAAACTCACCACCACTAATTACCTCACCTGGGGCGCTCTCTTTGCTCCGATCTTCCGGTGGTACAATATCACCGGCATAATTGATGGATCTCAGGTGGCTTCGCCCAAATATCTATGTGATTCTTCTGGAAATCGTACCTCAACTTTGAATCCGGCGTTCGTCACTTGGTATGAAAATGATCAGAATATCCTGATTTGGATAAATTCAACTCTCTCAGATTCTCTGATTCCTTGTATTGTTGGTGTGGCTTCGTCTCGTGAACTCTAGGCTAAACTCGAATCAAGACTCGCGACGACATCACATTCTCACATCCATGAACTCCGATCTCGGCTTCGTTCTATAACCAAAGGTGATGCCTCTGCTGCTTCATATCTTCAGCGAATCGAAGACATTGATGATGCCTTAGCCAGCGCCGGAGCTCCGATTGATGATTCTGAGTTGATCTATGTGATTCTTCACATACTACCTCTTGAGTTTGATTCCTTTGTTGATGCGATTCAGTTACGCATTGGATCCACAACTATTGATGAGCTTCATGGACTTTTACTGAGCAAAGCGATCCAGATTGAAAATCGCAAGAAATCCACTTTTGCACCAATTCAGGCCTTCCACACCTCCACTGGAATTCTGCCTCTACCTTTTGAACCGCCAATGTCTCAGACTTACGTTGCTCAACACTTCTCAAATTCCACCCATCCTTCAGGTCGTGGTTCTGATCGCAGTTTCTCAAACCCTCGAAATTCTCAGAATCGAGGCAATTTCAGAAACAACAATTAGCGAACCAATTTCAATCGCTCCAATAATCAAAAGTATAATCATAATCGTGGTTCTCGATTCAACAATTCAGGCTATGCTAATTTTGGGAGAAGAATTACTTGTCAAATCTGCAAGCAATTTGATCATGAAGCTATTGAATGCCCTCAGCGTCTGAATCCTACTTTTGGCGCCTCCTTTCAATCTGCATTCTGTGCTAATACTTATACCCCTAAGCATTCGTGGTTACTTGATTCTGGTGCATCCTCCCACATGACCAACTCCTATGCGAAGCTGCACAATCTGGAGTCCTACATTAGACCTGAGCGAGTATACATTGGAGATGGCAAAGGTTTGCCTATACTTCATCTTGGTTCCTCTAGTGTCTCTACTTCTTCTCACTGTTTTAATCTTAAGAATGTTTTACATGTTCCTGACCTCAAGCAAGATTTGTTATCTGCAAACAAATTCATTCTTGATAACCAATGCTCAATACATCTATATCCTTTTCACTTTACTCTGAATGATCTTTCTATGAAGAATGTGCTTTTTAAAGGACATGTGCAAGAAGGCTTTTATCCCTTTCAAACTTCCATTGCTGCCAACCAACATGTGTTTGCAGCTTCATCTAAAGCACCTCAAGATATATGGCATCAAAGGCTTGGTCATCCCTCTTCTAGAATACTAAATAAAGTTACATCTAACTTTGGTATTTCTTTTTCTACTGGTATAAATAAATCTCTGTGTTCCAACTGTGCAATGGGCAAATGTTCAAAATTGCCATTTAGTTATGTTTCTTGTTCTACAAGTAGACCTTTAGAGCTTATACACACAGACATATAGGGACCATCACCAACTGTATCTGTACAAGGTTTTCGATATTACATCGTCTTTGTTGATGATTATACAAAGTATTGTTGGTTCTTTCCACTTACATATAAATCTGAAGCTTTCTTGGTCTTTACTTATTTCAAGTCTATGGTTGAGAACTTGTTGTGCACTAAAATTGTTACTCTGAGATCCGATTCTGGTGGAGAGTTTCTAAGTACTCAGTTTTCCAAGTTCTTAAGGGATAATGGCATTATTCACCAACTAAGATGTCCCCATACTCCATAACAAAACGACTGTGCTGAAAGAAAGCACCACCACCTTGTTGAAACAGCAAGAACTCTCCTTCCAGCCTCTAAAGTTCCTCATGAGTTTTGGGTTGATGCTTTTGCCACAGCAATATATCTCATCAATAGACTTCCCACTGCACAACATTGTTCTCCATGGGAATCTTTTTTTCACAAACCACCAGAGTATACCTCTCTTAAGATCTTTGGTTGCAAATGTTTTCCTTGGCTCAAACCATATGTCAGTTCCAAACTTGGACCCAAAAGTCAACCTTGTGTCTTCTTGGGATATAGTTTACAACACAAAGGGTATAAATGCATGGATCTTGTCATTAGGTCTACATTTCTAGGCATGTCTTTTTTTATGAAACTCAGTTCCCTTTTCATCATATCTCTAGTTCTTCAAATCTGTCTATGTCTCAACCTTCTCATTTCAATCCTATACCTACATCATTAACCTTCTCCACACCCCCTGTAGTACCAACCATACCTTCTTCATTATCTCTAACCCCTAACCCTCCCACTTCTCAACACTCTATCAGTCACACTTCATTCCCCCAATCCAACCAACTAACCAATATTCACCCTATGCAAACCAGATCAAAATCTGGAATTGTAAAGCCTAAAGCTGATACTGCAACTAAACATCCCCTTCCACCTCACTTATCCTAAGATTATCTTCCATCTACCTATCTTCAAGCTTCTAAATATCCGCACTGGAGACAAGCCATGTAGGAAGAGTTCAATGCATTGTGTAGTACTGGTACTTGGTCTCTAGTACCACCACATCCTTCTCAAAATCTGGTAGGATGCAAATGGGTTTTCAAAATCAAGAGGAAACCATATGGGACAATTGACAGGTACAAAGCCTGGTTAGTTACAAAAGGGTTTCACCAGCAACAATGCATCGACTACACTAAGACATTCAGTCTCGTGGCTAAACCTGTAACCATCAGATTGCTTCTTACATTGGTAGCTCAATTCAACTGGTTTCTCAATCAATTGGATGTAAGTAATGCCTCTCTACATGGCAACTTATCAGAATCTGTATTCATGATTCAATCTCTAGGTTTTGAAGTCTCTACTCAACCTCACCATGTTTGTCAACTACATAAGTCCTTGTATGGTCTTAAACAAGCCCATCGAGCTTGGTATGAGAAGTTATACATTGTTCTGTTCTCTCTGGAATTCGCTAGTTCCAAAAATGACCATTCACTTTTTGTTAAAAAAGATCCAGCTTTAGTCTTCATTCTAGTATATGTTGATGATATACTAGTGATTGGTCCAAATCCTCAAGCCTGCAAGGATACTATCTCTCAACTCAGCAATCTATTTCCTATTAAAGATTTGGGACCTCTTCATTACTTTCTAGGCATTGAGGTCAAACATTCATCATCAGGGATTTTTATTTCTCAGACAAAGTACATCATTGACTTACTTAAGAAGTCCAATATGATTGGTGCTAAACCATGTACAACTCCCCTTAGCACTTCGTCTTTGGATCATGAATCCCCATTGTTGTCAGACCCTACTGAGTATAGATCATTGGTTGGTGGGTTACAATATCTTACTTGGACTCGGCCGGATCTCTCTTTTGCAGTAAACTTAGTTTGTCAATTTATGCATCAACCTCGAGAATCTCATCTTTAAGCAGTGAAACGAATTTTGAGATATCTCAAAGACACTCTGGAGCTTGGTCTCTGGTTTCCCAAAGTCTCCACTTCTCTCAGTATCAAGTGCCTTCTCCGATGCAGATTGGGTAGGCTATCACATAGATAGGAGATCCACAGGTTGTTTTTGTATATTTTTGGGTAGTTCACTCATCAGTTGGAGTGCCAAGAAACAACCCCCAGTAGCCCGATCTTCTACTGAAGCTGAATACCGGTCTTTGGCAAACACTGCAGCTGACATTACATGGATATGCAAGCTCTTGGTTATGAGATCCACAGGTTGTTTTTGTATATTTTTGGGTAGTTCACTCATCAGTTGGAGTGCCAAGAAACAACCCCCAGTAGCCCGATCTTCTACTGAAGCTGAATACCGATCTTTGGCAAACACTGCAGCTGACATTACATGGATCTGCAAGCTCTTGGTTGATGTTGGTCTGCAACTTCCATGTCGTCCCAAGATCTGGTGTGACAACATCTCAGCTATATCCTTAGCCAAGAATCCTATTTTTCATGCCCGGACAAAGCATGTGGAAATTGACTATCACTACATCCATGACAAAGTTCTTTCCAAAGTTGTTTCTGTCCATTTTATTAGTACTCAAGCTCAAATTGTTGATATATGCACTAAGTCTCTTTCAAAGACTCGATTCCATCTTCTTCGAGACAAACTTTCCCTTCACACACCTCAGTTTACTTTGAGGGGGGGATAATAAGGGTAGTATTGCAAAAGATAAAACTTAGCTAGACTTTTTGTTATTCTAGTTAGTTGAGTAGTTCTTTCATAAATGTATATATAAGCAACCAAATGTAATCTTATTGATTAAGAAATACAATCACATTTATATTTTTACTTCTCTCTCTACATTTCTTTCCTTCACATAATCTCTCTCTCTCTAGATTCTATCACACTGCACATGAATCACTGACCATGGAATTTTGGAAAATGGGCATTATCCTAATATTGTTCAACCGATGTCATCTTGGCAAGATGCAAACTAAAATGTCTCTTAAACTATCGGACTATTATAAAATGTGTATTATCAAATTCATCGTGCGTTAATATAAGTTTTTCATCGTGTTTGATAAATATTAGTCTAATATATAATATATTCACCATAAACTTTGAACAACGCATGGCCTACTTAAAGGAAACCTAACACAATGGACGGAAAGTGGTCCAAAATACAAATTTTATTTTGCAAATTGCAAAAGAAGATTGGTGGAGTAGATAGTAGAACACTAAGAAATCTGTGGGGCAGAGAAAGCACAAAACTGCCTTAGACCCCTAAGGCTAAATACACTTTTGAGGGTGTTGATCATCATCAGTTCCTCAGAGTGACATAAGCCGCTGCGTAGAGAGCAAATGCCAGAATTGTTGAAACCAAACTAGTTTTTGTAGGAATTTTTCCCTTATCATTCCTACTGATCATGGCTTCATACATTGGTACGCAATTCACTATGCCAAATCCAGCTATAAACATCTGCACAAACAATCCTTCCAAGCTACCGCCGCCTCGGAAAATCTCTACATGGCCCCAAACAAAGGCAGCCAGGTTGACAATTGCAGCCACTGTAAGTGGCACAAAGAAGGGAGATGAGACTCCAAACTCCATCATGCCTTGTTCATATCTTTTGCTTTGGTCCTCATCAAGGACTTTGCTGGTCACATTAAACCCATGTGCGGAAATGCCTAAGGACTTGAGAAAGTACTCAACGAATCCAAACATGGAGCTTGAGAGTCCCCTAATCATCCACATTCTCTGGTTATTCCACCACTTAAGGAATGTTCCTCCAGATAATACAAATTCAACGAGTTCTTCACCATAGGCTCCAAGGACAACAAACACATACAAGAGAAACCATGGATCCGAAACCTGCAATAAGCACTTAAATCTTAGTTTCAAAAGTGTAGCGTGTCTTGTTTGACCAGGAACACTTATACTTGCACAAGATCAGACCCGAAATGTTGTCATTATATCAATTTGAATCTTAATCGTGTAGAGTTCTATTTAAATGTGTGGTATGAAGTCACAAGCTTAAAACAAAATAAGTCTGATAATAGAATATTGTACAATTTTCTCAAGACAACAAACTAGTAAGGGGTGACTGTGCATTACCTTTGGAAATAGGGTGAACCCATTGAGGAGCGCTAGCTGCGGGACGAAGGCATATGTGGTGATAGGAATGGCCCCAAAGGCCCAAAAAGCATAATAGGCGAAACCAAGGCCCATAAGAGGACCCATGGCCCGAACACCGTATGTGACTGGACTGTATTTAGAGAAAGCCACCTCAAGGAGGCCTACGGCCCATCTCTTGCTTTGATTCAATGCATCAAGAAGGTTGATCGGGGCATCCCCTAAAAATGCTGCCCTCTCTGGATTGCAAAATATGGCATTCCATCCCTCGCAAAGCAGGATATAACCTGTGAAGTAGTCCTCCACTAGTGAACCATATCTTACTCCCATCTACACAATTTAACCAATTTCATCTATCAGGTTTTAATTTACGCTGTCATAATGTCATTGACTTGTAAGAAAAATGGGAGTTGCTAATCACGCTCCTAAAAGGTCATGTTGCACTGTTGAATGATCAAGCTAACTACAAGGAACGTAGGATGATTTTTTTGAAGTGTGAACAACGGTTCCCTGATTAGAAGATACGTAGCACTAATTAGCTTATTTACATACCTTATATCCCCAAGTGGTATTGTTCTCATAGTTGCAAGATGCAACGTGGTTTGCCAATTCCAAAACCTCTGGATTCTGAAGGGGCTTGTCAACTACATTGTTAGGGTGTAGTTGGGGAATTTCTGGTGGTAAAAGCTCTGACGGCCCTCCGAAGAATGCTCGTCGGGAGAAAAAGCATCCGGTTCCTACATAATTTGGTCCTAATAGCCCATCGAGTCCCCATGGGTTGATAATGAACAGATGCCTGAACTCACTTGCATATATGTCAGTCTTGTTGATTCCTTGAAAACGTTGAGGGAATTGGACATACCCTACTTTGGATCGAAGCTTAGGGTCTGATAGGTAACATAGAGCGCGAAGTGGCGTTTCGGGATTATTGGAGTACATATCACAGTCTAGGGTTAAGACTATTGGAGCATTGGTCATGGTAGCTGAAACTCGTAGCTTTGTAACACAACACCAAAAGATAAACAAATTAGTTAATTTGTTTATTAATGTAGAAAATTAATTAATAAAAAGATGGTTAATGAGAAAACTAGCTAGGGTTTTGAGCTTACAAGGGCATTAAGTGCACCAGCTTTGAAATGGTGGGGTGATGTCCTGCTTTTTTCTCTAGAGACGTAAATTAGGTTTGACATCAGATGGCCTGTGATGTCTCTGTCTTTGCTATTGTCCAAAAGAACCTGCTCATAATTCATAACATTCATATGCATGAATATTTGGTTGCTCATAAGTTATGCACTTCAGTATCTAACGTGAGGACGCAATTTGACGTTTTATGTTAGCAGCATAAACGGTTGCTTGCAAGATTGTTAATTGCGTGATAAGTTTCGGTTAAAAACAGCTATCTTATGATCGTACATGTTCTAATCACGAGGATATCACTTGAACGAGAAAAATACCTGAATGACAGCGGGATGATCTTGCCTTGTAAATCCATCCGTCCATTTGCTAAAAGCTTGAATTTCCCGTTCTCCTGTTAGATATTCCTGGTCGACTTTGCCTCTCTCTATTACATTATTTACCTTCACTTTCATGCCTTGGTACATAATCTTGTGCCATGATTCAGAAGAACATGTAATTACTTAATTAATTAGCTCTTAATGTGGTGGGATTGATAATTTTGATTCATAAAGTTAACCCATTTACACAAACCGGAAAAGAAAAAGTATTGATATGTGTACTCACCTGTCCTATTTTCTTACTTGAATTTATAATTAAAATATAAATGACAAATCAATATAAAACATAAGACATGTAAGTGGTCATAATATACCAAAAAAGGCTAATCTTAACTTTACATTGCCCGTGTATAACAGTGTTAGTTGTTTATGTACGAAAAGGATAGGGAACAAAGAAGGTGACAAACAAGTAGTTCCTTCCGTATTAGCTGATGCGTGTTTTATTTTCTTTATAGCTCACATAAATATATTACCCCTTCTTTTGTCTTTGTCCCTATATACCTTATAAATATATATTACCCCTCGTCGCTATCCTAGTGAATATATAGATGTGTACGTCATGTGTTGGGTTTCTATAGCTTTCGAAGCACTCCTTTTAATTTAGAAAAAGGCTCGACTCTTCTTCAAATAGTTACCTATGCTATGTTTGGATAAGTAGTTAAATGAAATTTAGACTAATTTTGAAGAAAACAATGTGCTGCAAATTTATGAAGAAACTTAATAAATAACTAGATGCAACACACTTGTGAGAACTTTCAAATCTCATAAAAGGTGTTACTTTGAAAGTTTTTTGTCTAGTGTTTTTGAAGTACATCTTTTGGTCAAGTTTAGTATATTTATAGTGCTTGAATAGTAACTTAAGTAATCTTTGAGTACATAGTTCATTAGTAAGTATCCTTGGAGTGCATTTTTAACAATGAACTATGTTTTTGAATCTAGAAAGTCCCATCCAAAGTTATCTTCCCTGACACTATATATGGTCTACGGATGATGAAAAATTAAACATTATAGCTTAAAAGAATATTGTCATATATATATATATGTGTGTGTGTGTGTGTATGTATGAAATGTAGCTGAACATACTTTTAGCTAATAGTTTCGGAAAATTGATAAATATCACTAGAATTTTTTTACCTTTATGTTCTCGGCTTCAGGAAACCGAGAATGATCCATTTCAAAATAAGCTTCCGGGCAGCGTTCCACTATGTTGTTGTTCCTGCAGAAAGGTAGCCAGTGGCTTGCAAATTTGGCAGCCTCCATGAAAGCAAAGAGAGTCAGAGCTGAGCCGCCATCGTCTGAAACATACACCGATACCTTCTCGGTTGGATAATCATAAGCCATGACCGATAAGGCCGTGTTCACCACGTTCAGTGGTGGCTCCTTATAGGGATCAGCTGTGCATATGAACACGTCCAGAGCTGGAAAATCAGGTTCTTGAACAACCCTTTTGAGGTTTTCAGGGAATTCGGTGCGATAAATTGGTTTCATGCGAACAGATTGTGTAGTGGTGTACATGAAAGCTAGAAGAGTGTCCGAGATGAGGAAGGTGAGGGTGATGAAGAAAGAGGTGAGGGTTGTGGAGTAAAGGAGGGAGAGTGTATGGCGATAGAGCAGGGCTAAGATGGCACTAAAGTGAACCACCACAAATACACGGTTCGCGGTGGTTCGACGGGAGGGTTTGTGGGTGTGAAGTGGCGGGAGAGCATCATGGGTGGTGGTGGACATAGTGGTGCAAGTGGAAACTCTTTGAGTTTGAGCTTCCCTGTATTTTGGAGCTCTTCTAGGTTATAGGCATGGCATTAGGTTTATAGGGTTTCATACAAATGATTAAGGTTTTAGTCTTGGGCCCGTGAATAAAGATCTCGTTGTTTTTTCGGTACTTGGTAAATGGTAATCCGCCAATCTCTATCTACTGACTTGTATTATTGTTGGGATTTACTGTTGTCCAAACCAATACACATACAATAAAGCATTTCTCTATCAATCGACTAGTTCGTTCTTCCCTTAAATTAATCAATCATGAGGGCGAATCAAAACAATATTAAACGAATTATACTCAAACTTAATTAAGAAATTAGAGTTAGCTTAGTGGTGAGAGTCATTACGATGATAGGTAAGAATACTCTAGAAATTCAGGTTTAAAATCCTTTTTGGTAAATAAAAACGTTTATCCAAATTATACATAGTCAGGATAAAATGTGAGCTCTTGACTTTAAATTGACAAATTATTATATGGTCTTCGTTCTCTTATTACATGAGCCACACATGCATTTTCGTACGCAAAAGTGCATGAGTCACACAGGGCTGAACCTTCAATACCATTTCTTTGGTTAATTTAGGGTTACATCTCCTGACTTCCGGATAATATCAAATAACATCTATATTCCTAAGGAAAAAGAATATAACACATATGAAGAAATTGGCTGAAACTTCTCTAAATTATATAGGGTTTTTGCCCTTTTTGGTATGATGCATATCACTACTGTATATTCAACAGCAACTACCAATAATTCAAACCTGGCAAGATAAATATAGAAATTAATGACGGTTCATAAGGATGGAGGCAACTTAGGCCCACTGAGACCATCTCCAACCCTTGGGCTAAAAGACAAATTTTTTAGCCCGGAAAATTTAGCTTTTAATCTAGAAACAGCTTTTCTGCTCCAACTCTTCTGGCCTAAAATTTTAGCCCAGGATTATTAAATAATGAACTTAGGCTAATTTTTTTCTTAAATTAACTTTTTTTTTTAAAAAAAAATTATATAGACTATCGTAAATTAATTTTATGAACATTTTAATCTAAAAATATTTAAATTCTGATAAATATTGAAAAAGCACTAATACATAGGTATTTATAGAGTTTTTGGGTAAATTTTGAGTTAAATAAATTTTTTTTAATTATTTTAGCCGTTGGATTTAAATTTGAGCCGTTAGATCTTTTTTTTTTACTGTTAGATTTTATTATATTCGATCTCAACCGTTGGATTCAATGTATTTTAAAATAACATATTTTTAAAAAATAAAATTTGAATCTGGACTGTTGGATCAACCAACGGTCCTTAAATTATGGACATTCGATGCGGAAAAGAGCCGTTGGGCTCGGGGAAGTGGCCGACAGGGGCCCTGACAGTGGGCCCCTCGCTGTCGAGAGCTGAATTGATGCGGGCCGCATGGGGCTCGTCGGCAAGTGGGCGGGCTGAGAGTGGCCCAAATGCAGGCAAGTCCACGCATTTGGGGGGGGGGCATTTGGCCCATCTTTAGCATTTGGCTTTTAGCCCAATGTTTTAGCTTGGGTTGGGTGGTGTTTGGGGGGGAATAAATGGGGTAATTTGGCATTTAGCCTAGGGTTGGAGGACTGAGGGTAGCTACTCCACTGAAATTTTGTGTAGAGGAAAAAAATCAAGATGCTTACATAACTTCAATTTATCATATTTAAGTACTTTAAGTGATTAGTTGAAATTTTTAAATAATATGTATAATAAGCTACCATTATGAAAAATTGTCTACAAGTTGGGTTAAGAAAATTTGAGAAGAAAAGAAAAACAATAAAAATATAGAAGAAATTATACTGTCATGAATTTTTTTCTCAAGTTTGGAGGTTAAGGCCTCTCCCGCTAAAAAAAATTTTTTATCTCCGTTCCTGACTGATTAGGAAGAAAAGTTATATACAACTCATGTATTGGCCGGTTGTAACATTGTCCATATAGTTCTAGAGATTTGCTAATGCTACTTCGTGGCATATTATATTTGGAATTTTGTTGAATTCTTCGCAAAATATATTAAAATCCAGATCTAGCAACTAAAAACTCGAAGTACTTCGGATTATTATAAACGTTCCGACAATTCCAACCATATAAATTGTATATGTAGAAAATGAAACGAATTATTGATGATTGATGAATGATATAATGTACAGCTCCACTTTAGTCCACTAGCTAGTCTATTGCAGGAAAAAAGTTCAGTGTCTCGAGAATACAGTCAAACAATTAGTTGAATTTTTTTTAATATTTAATTACGTGTATTATGATAATTAATATACCGAACCGTGTTTTCGGTACATTGAAAAATCTCTCATACTGCAATGACATGGTCGACAAAAGAGAGAGAGAATGGGAAGTAATGGATGCTAGTCATGGGTAGCTAAGCATGACTTATTTGGTTGACGGTTAGAAATTTCAGCAGAAGATAATATTATCGAACCAGGATCCTCGCTGAATCCATTCCCTAAGGATCTTAGAGATCCTGCAATCATGTCCGTTCATCATATATCGTGTGGTCAGAAATCATTTAAATTTTAAAATTCAAATATAAATAGTACCTAACGAAAACTGACCGCACGATATACGATGAACGGACACGATTGCAGAATCCCTAAGGAATGAATCCGGCGAAGATCCTGATTCAATATTATCAACTTGAGCTCATAACAAGAAATTTCAGATCTGTATATCTCTATCTATCCATACATAAGATGCCGTTGGGCATTGGAAAATGGTAAACCTCCTCCAAAGTCATTTGTTCGTATTGTATCAATCGACCCCACATAACTTGGACCATTCTCATAAATGGACACGATGTTGCCATGCATTGCTTTTATTTAAGGGGACTTTAACGAAAAGCCTCGAGTACACGGTTCATTTTAACGAAAAACCATATTTTTATACTAAAATGTCAATCCTGGTACCATTCACTTTACCCCTTATTTTGTTCTTATCGTTAAAACTCAAAGTTTTTAAGCCCTTTTAATTAATTTTTCTTTTATTTAATTTGTGCATGTTAGCGTGATATTGACAATATTAGTCAAGCGCATGACTTTCTTTCGATAAATATCTAAATTTGTGGTCCGAGTGATTAAAAATTTATTGATCATTGGATTTGTTATTAATATAAGGGAAATTTTATTTAAACTCATGCAACCTCTTTTTACATCCAACTTAAAATTTGAATGTTAATTGTCTATTTTACCCTATTGCATAATTATTAATAAGTACAAAATGAAATTAATAATAAAACTCAAATTTATCAATAAACCCAAACACTATAATTAAATCATACGATCATTCTTTGTTTATCCTACGTTCATTCTGGCTAAAACCTTAATAGCTCTCAGCAGGTACAAGTAGTTGTGACAATAATAGAAGGCGGGCTACTAAGCGGGTGCGACTCCCAGCTGACCTTCCCATGGAGGCTATAACGAAGGGTTCAACTAAAGCTATTGACAAGGGCTTTACTAAGACATCGACTAGTTTGGCCCCTCTTCAGCTTGAAGCTCGGAGTGCCTTCGAAACAAGCCGAGCTATGTCAAGCTCCACAGGGATTGTTGCTTCTTCTCCAAAGAGCAGTTTAGACTCACCTGACATCCATCCCCTCCGGCTCGGCTAACACAAGAAAGCTCTGATCGTCATCAACTGTGATTTTAATTTTAATTCTTTCATTTGTGAGGCCGGCAAGTAACCAGGCATGGCAATGATGGCATGCCATGTATAGAAATTTTTCTCAAGAGTTTGGTTTCGAACTTTTAACTGAGATGCATATACTTTTGTATTGTCTGATCTGATGAGAGCTTAATTGCGGGCATAGCCTCTGCTGGATTAACTCCTTCAAAAGGTTTCGCAATTCATGCAGAGCTTGTAGCCGGTAAGAGACTACCAGATGGAATTGCTTTTGGAATGTCTAAAAACGCTTTCAGAAGAGCTTTGATTATATATTTTGCTTTCGGATTTAATATTGTATTATATATTTTTGCTTCCATGTTTTGTAATGACAGATGATTAATTTGATTCTATATGTGTTTCTTAAATAAAAGTGCTTCTTAATTAAAAGTGCTTCCCCAAATGCTTGCATCTTACTTAAATGGAATTATGCACCTCGTATCAACTTTACTATCGACGGAGCTAACTGCGCAGGCAGCTTCTCCATTGAAACAAGTCGAGGGAATCATTACTTTCAGACATTACATATCACACATTCAAGTTGTTTTCCAATGGAGTTGCAACTGCAAGCACAATGGCTTCACTTCACATACCAATTCGAAAACAATAAAGCCAACCGTTTCCCACAATCATCAAAACACGAGGGACTTTTTCGTCAAGCATGTGCTACCAAAACAACATCAGGGACTTTTTCGTTGTCGAAGGGCAAGCTCACATACTCCTTAGCAAACTCCTCTGCAATTTCCATGGCAAGCTCACCATTCACAGCCCGTCAATACATATACAACACCGTATACGTAGCGGCATTGTAGAGCATTAGCAGCACGAGAGAAGTTGCAGTCACCACAATTTGCACCACAAACACCCAGCTCTTCCACCCATCAGTATCCCCCTTCAAATCCAATGCCAAAACCCAACTGTAGAACCCCAAAACCACCACGAAAAACATCAGCAAGCACAATGCCACCCTTCTCATTCCCTTGATCAAATTCGCACTTCGAGTCAAGGATTCAAACCCCCATTTCGATTCTATCACAACAACCGCACCCATTTCTCCAAAAATAAATCCAATGGGTGTAAAAATAAATCTACATATTGAATTGGGTTTATGGGGGTATATTAGGTATTCAATTTGGGTTTAAAGAGATATTAATAGTTTAGTTAAAAATCAAATGGGTGCAAATAGTAAGTTGGGTGTATAAATAGGTTAAATGGGTTTAAATAAAATTTCCCTTAATATAAACTAGGGTGGACGGTCAATTTAGTGTCTGAATTATCACTGAGTGAAAATTAGGTCCATAAATTATTTTTTTCAGAAAAATTAGTCTTTGAATTATAAAAATCTGCCAATTACATCCCTAATATTAGATTCAAAGCAACTATATTCAATTTTCCGTCAATTGAAGCCACGTTGCTTGCATGTGATACACATTGGAGGGTTGATTGGTAATTTTTCATAAAAAAAATAGTATATACAGTTAACTTTGGAGGGTAAATTAGAGGTGGATTCGCAACCTATATGAAATGGTAAGGACTTAAAGGCGAGAAAATGACGCTATTACATTCTAAAGTGTGTGAAGTGACTTAAGTTGACGAAAAATTAGATAGAATAGCTTTAAATATAATAGTAGGGATGCAATTAGCAATTTTAAATGAATTTAGGGACTTATTTTACCGAAAAAATAATTCAGAAACCTAATTTTCACTGAGGTGATAGTTCAGAGACTAAATTGACACTTCGCCCTATAATCAAAATTTCAAGTGAGAAGGGTATCCCGCTAATTCAAAGGCAAAAACAGCCTTTGGCACTTAGTGAGTGTGTCGTAAAAATTCCGTTACTTGATATTCAAGATCGGAATTCCTTGCTTTTCCTTGTTTTTTTTTCCTCTAGACCTTACAGTTTTCTTATTAAACGACGCATCATGTGAAGCAACATAAACAAAATTACTATGAAACGTCGTTTACCAAATTAAGACCCACATGAACAAATAATTCAATTCTTGTTTTTGTACGTTGGTTATAGTAGACGAGGTCTAACGATCTCTGAATATATATGTGTGTGGCAGAGTGATCATACTCCCACTTGGCAGTCCTTCCTCAATTATTATTAAAAGTGATTTCCACACTTCGTCTTTCTTCTTTTTCACATTCACTTAATTTCTATTATTTAGTTCTCTTTTGTTTTAATCAATCAAGAAGTCTGGATGAACTAGAGTGTGCCAAAATCACTTTTTGTCAATTGTTGAATGAGACAAATGGCGGGCGGGCCAATTTGATGGAGGCGTGAACAATTGGACATTGCTCAATTTAAGGCCATAGAAATTGAACTGTGATAGCAATGTGAGCATATCTGTCGTTTTAAAAATTGGCCATCCTCAGCACACGGTACAAACACAAAAACAAGAGGGCGTTCGTTTTTTCATGCTACGTTGTATTTTGGTAGTTTTACCTTGAAGGGATTAGTTAAATATAAAATATCTAATCTGAGGAAAAGTGAAAAGTTCCTTTTTTTTTTTTTTTTTTTTTTTTGCAGAAATGAAAAGTTGTATTGAAAGAGGAATATTTCAGACATCCTAGCTAATTAAGAATATTTGAGTATTTTTGTATAACCTTTTTTTTTTTTTTTTTTGAAAAAATGAGGACAACTGGTGGCAAGCCACGGTTATCCACCCCTTCCAGGGACCGGGAAGACTCACAGAGACATTTCATTGTATAACTATCATTTAGGAGTAGCTTCCATCTTACAAAAATTAGATCTCTACCGACAATTTGAATGACCTATTAAGTTTTTAGTTTTTTTTGTTAAGGGAAGGATAATAATGAATTAGATGATCAAGCTACACATAAGACTTGGACATTGGTTTACCAAGGTAGCTTTACTCTCCAAACCCTCACATGATATTAAAAAAAGAACCAAGACCTCAGGAATTAGCTATTAACTACAAAATTAGTCCACTTCCTTTCCGCCCAGAGTGATTAGAAAGGGTTAACTCCCCTATAGGAAAACCCCTATGTCCAATTTCTGAAATTTTATTAAATAAAAAAAAGAGCGAAAAAAATAAATACAAGCGAGGGGACAAAGCCAAAACCCACGAAGAAAAGAACAATACATCATTGAAAAAAAGAAAACTGGATGAAGAAAGAAAAAATTCCTCGAACTACAATCCCAAACCGAGCCAAGGGAAACTGTTGATAAATCACTGGATGATCAACGCCAAGTCAAAATAGATAGTCGAGATAGAATGAAATATTGCTAAATAACTTTTGCCCAATCACAATCACTATGTCTCATTCGAATTAGATCATAATCAAAAGAGAAGGAAAAAGTCCCAGAAAGAGATGGCTTCCCAAATCAATTTGTCATCAATCGTTGTCAAGGGTACAAGATGATGCAAAATTTCATGAGCTTGAAAAATCTATAATGACCAACTCTGAGCTTGAATAACCTTTGAAACCTTTGAAACCCGAGGAAGAATTGTAAAAGAAATGACCAGAGATAATGAAGGGCTAATAATCAGCTTGTTCACCCATTTATCCAACTAAAAACAAACTGGCCTTCCATCTCCAATAATCCAACGACTATTAATATTCAGAACAAGTAAAGCACCTTCAAACCATGCTACACAAATGACTGCTAATAGACATCTTGTTTTGCAAGGCGTGAGGAAAAATTTGGCGGGCAAAAGAACCTCACAAAGAAGAAGATTGTAAAGTAACCCCAACCAAAATTGAGCAAAACCGTCAAGTTCAAAGTAGTTAAATCACGAGACCACCTTTAATTTTAGGCCCATACACCATATTCCATTTAATAATTACCAATTTACGAAGAGCCAAATCTCTAGACCAAATAAAGTTTCGTAAAGCAAAGAGATGCTTCAAAAGGCAAGTCTATGCAAAACTAAACTTTAATAAACTAACTGCACTAATTGAACTAGTCCAACCATAGAAAGAAGTTTTACTTTCCAACTTGAGAGATGGGCTTTAGCCTTATCAACCAAGGATTAAAAGTAAATTCACCTTGGTTTACCACGAAAAATTAGGACACCAAGATACGTGAAAGGAGCAACACCCAAACGAAGCCAAAAATGTCTCGAGTCAAATGTCATATGATGAGAAGAGGTGAACCCAAGATAAAAAGTGCTCTTACGTGCATTAATAAATTGTCCAGAAGCATGACCATACTTGTCAAGGAAATCCCGCAAAGACCCAAAAATCAAACATTCCCACAAGAGAAAATAAATAGGTCATCAGCGTACACATGAGTGGGAGGGCAACAACCCCGCGGAGTTGAGATAGAAGTAATCCGCCTAGTAGAGTAAAGTAAATTTAAACCTCGGCTAAGAGCTTATCTTGAACAAAAAGTTTGCAACTGCAAGTGATCGTACTGAGTGATAGTGGCAGGCACCTCGAATTTAGGGATAAGTCCCACAAAGTTACAATTAGCATTTAGATATAACCATCCGCTTAAAGAAATCTTGTACAAAAGCAATATTAGCCAATTCAACGATATCCCAACATGATTGATAGAAAGAACCAGAAAAACCATTAGGTCCGGGAGCACTCAAATAATCCATGAAAAAAAAAAGCATTTCTAATTTCATTAACTGAAGGGAAACAAGAAATAGTAGAATTTTCATCTTCACTAACCATAGTAACACCACAAACATCCTCAATTCGACTCGGAGTGAAGGGAGAATTATATAAGGAGTGATAAAAAGTTTACCACATGATCAGCATTCTCAACAAGATAAGAGAACACACTATCACCATCTAAAAGAGTAGTAATTGTAGAAGAAGAATGCCTACCTTGGGCATAAGCATGGAAAAATATATGTTACGATCACCCTCAGTAAGCCATAACTCTAGAATCAAAGACAACCATCTTGGCCACAACTTCCTCATTAAATCTCCTTTGAGAGTTCCATTAGAAGAAACAATATTTAAGTTTTTCCATAGCAGTAGTGACATTTCTATGGATATCACAAAATACATTAGGATTCCAATATTGAAGACAACGCTTAAGAATTTTAAGCTTGTGCCACATAATAAACATAGGACACCCGTGAGCAATACTTGACTGCCAGCCCTTAGTCCTTACATCAGTGAAACCAGAATGTAAAGTTCACATGGACTGAAATAAAAAAGGTCGGGGTCCCCCAGGTAAAGCATCAAAGGCCAAAAAAACAAGACAATTGTGATATGAGACAACTCTTAGCAAAGCAGAACAGCTAGCAAGGTTCTAAAAGACGCTAAGCGTGCTAGTCTGACAGTGGGTTGGGGCCTAGCGCCTAGGCAGGCACTAGGCGGACTAGACAGATTTGAGTAAATTAATTATATAGTATATAAATTAGTTAAATTTAAACATTAAATAATATGTTATTTAAAGAAAAAAAAGTATATATACATATGCAATATGAGAGTTTTAGGTACATAAGAATATATTATGGATTTTATAGTATAGTCTTAAAATTAAAAATAATAATAAAACATTACAAAAAATAATAATAAATAAAAATTGATGTTGCTTTCAGAGAGGAAATAAACAAAAGGATATAAATAAAAGTAGTAAAAATGAAAATGGTGGGGACCATGGCAAAAGAAAGCGTGCAGCTATGAAACAGTAGAACAATTTTAAAAGAAACCGTGGGATTAAAAAGATGGTGGGGACTAGCTCGGGTTCTTTCTCAGGTAACCCCGACTCTACAACAACAAAAAATTCAGATTTCGGCATCTTAACATTTGCCAGCCTAGCCCCCGCCCAGACCTGCATAGCTCCATTTAGTCCCGCCTAATCCCGCCTAGGCACCCACCTAACATGCTTTCCGATTTTGTGGCCGCTTAAAAATTTCAAGACGCATTTACATGTGACCACGAACATCCCAATTATTAGTGCAAGTATAGAAAGAACCAAGAGTGCCCACATGAGTAAAATCTCATAGCTCAGTAGTATTATGAAAATCTTCACATGTGAGCTCAAAGGATAGCATTAAAATCACCAATTTCATCTAGGGTATAGTAGTATGAGAGTGAACTTTTCCAAAAGATCACACCACAAGTCCCGACGACAACTAGAAGTAGTAACCGCATAAACAATAACGAAATGCGAAAGGACACCACAAAAAAAGCTTGAAAAGTAATTTGTTGGTCTGCAGAAGAAGTCATAGAAGAAGCAACAATTCGTAGAATACAAAACCTAAGTATTAGTCAGCATGTTACCTCTATTATTAACGGTAATTAAAAGAAGACCCAAAGAATCCCAATACGTAGGAGAAATAGAATCAAAAGTAACCATAAGTTCAAAAATGCAAACCAGATCTGAATGATGAGAATGGCAAATATTGGAAAGCTTCATACGTGTATCATAATTACAAATACCATGAAAATTTTAGTAAAATAGCTTCATTTTGAAGTAGAAATAACTTGTCTTTCTGCTCTAGTGATATAAGTTCCTCTAGCCTAGTAGCGTCAACTTTCTACTTCTTTTCAAGTTTCTTTTGTTGTCATTTACTAAGCACAGGAGGAAAAGCATCATCACTAGTATTAACTAGTAATAGGAGAGGATCCCTATGAAAAGTATTAACTAGGGGACATGTGGTTTAGGACGATAAACTTGACAAGTTCTTGAGCGTCCACGTTGATGAGCCTTGTCCCTCTTTTCTAGCACCTCATTATGATCTTTCAAGAGTCTATATTTGTTCGTAATATGACCTATAAGGCCGCAATGACCACAAGTCGGAGGTAGATTCTCATAAATAATGTCAACAGAAAAGCCATGTTTCCGTTCAACCATAATAAACGTAGGTAAATCTGTAGAAAGATCCACATCCACTAGAATTCTAGCATAATATCCAAATAAGTTTTCCTTTTTAGCATGATTGAGTGCCCATACCCCAAGCAATTTCCATACGAATACAAGGGTGCCAATCTTCTTGGCTTAACCCATAAATTTGAATCGATACATGTGCACTGAGTTTGAAAAAGGATGTCACTAGGTTGAAATCCGGTTGCCATTAAGATAACCTAAAAAGACCAAACTGAAGCTTACAAGTTCCACCACCCCCACACACTCCGCATGTCTTCTTCCTTGGAGAAATGAAGATCAAAATATCCCTTAGGACCCTCCCCAACGGAATCAATTGCCAAGAATTTGGAATCCTCCATAAAGACGCCAGATCATTCTTAATAGCATCGATTTCCATTGGTACCCTCCCTTTCTTTAATAAAAGCCTTCCAATGACGTTGGTTCGACATGAACGGCTGGTCCCGAAAAAGATTCTCACTAATCTTGGCATAACTCACATCACCACAAACAGCGGGCGCAGGAAATTGTCTAAGATTAAGAACTGAGAAATCTCCATGGACATAAGGGGTTGTTTGCCAGGCTAGCAAGTAACATCTTGGACCATAAAGCTTGATTGAATTGGCTCAGTTGGATCCGTCATTTGATCCAATCATATCGGGATTCGAAATTTAGTGATCCAATCAGCTACACCAAATTAACAACCGAGTAAAATTAGATTCGATTTATTGGTTTCTAACTCGTTATTTACAAAATTCCATCGAATTTGATCAGTTTGTTTGGGCAGATTGGAATTAGTGATCCAATCTACTTAACCTAACCCATGGAAATGGAACAAGAGAATAAGAATTCGTTTGAGGAGTGCTTTTAAATAACCGAAAGTTTTTTAAAAAAAATTTTTTTTTTTTTAAAACCAATATTTAGTAAAATACAAGTTAATTTTGAAAAAAAATACTTGAAGTGCTTCTTGTAAACAACACATAACTAGTGCTTCTTAAAGGAAGCACTTAAATGCTTTTGGAATCCAAACGAGTTCTAAACCACCCACAAATTAGCAAATGATCATTAAAAATCATTCAAAGCCTAATATTAATTAATTAACCACGAACTGGTGGTCCAGTAGTAAATGACGGATTACGAAGCTTCCTTAAAACTAAAAACTGGAGGTCTCGAGTTCGAAACCCGCTGCTGGTGTGAAAGCCAGACTTGTGGCCAGGACGAGGTTGAAAGGCCTCTGTGAGTCTTCCCAACCCCTGGAATGGGTGGATAACCGTAACTTGCCATCAGTTGTCCCCCTTTAAAAAAATATATATTAGTTAATTAACTAACTAATACAGCAACAGAAGATTGCATACTGCATAATGTCAATCACTATTGGGAAATATGGAAAAATAACCAGAATTTGAACCCATATAGAATTATAGCCATCATTTTATGTTTATGATAATTATAACAAAAAATTGATGTAAAAATACTAACATACCCTTAATGACTAAAAACTTTCTCATTCCCTCCAATTTTCTCAGCAACCAAACACCAACAACACCAACAAAACATTACCCAATAAAGTTTTAGCTTACCTGATAGTTTTGGGACTGAAGAGTTGGGAAACTTGCAATCTACGTTTGAAACTGAAATCTGCGTTTTGACACTGAAAAAGCTCTAATGCCCAACAAGTTTTCGATTTGACGTTGGGTGTCCGTGTGGGTGGGCGTAGAGAAACCCCATGGGCCAAAGCCGCCATTGGAGGTCTGCTTTCTCATCTTCCCTGCGTTTGGATGAAGGGTGAGCTGCAGAATGCCCGGCAGGCCATCCGATGGGCCATTGACTACCACCTCAAAGCTACTGCGCACCCAGGCACCATTTATATTCAGGTAGTTTACTACCCACCCAAAGCATTCTTCAAATTTCTCCATTTTTCTTTTAAAAAAAAAAAATATTTTGAGCCATTTTTGTGGTTCTTTTGGAAGGTGCGGAGGCTATAAGCTAAGTGGCATTTGGAAGGGACTAGAGTCTTCAGAGGTACATGCTGGTTGAGAGGGATTGAGATACTCGGAGTTATGGGAAGAGGACGAACTTGGCTTGCGGCTAACAAAATTGGATATTTTGGTCGTGGCATAGGATTTAAGGGTATATTAATATCTTTACATCAAATTTTTTATTATAATTATCATCAATTTAAAGGTGTGGCTATAATTCTATATGGGATCCAAATTTTGGTTACTTTTCCAAATTCCCGTCACTATCCACCAAAACATTTCACTGCCAAAAGTAGATATATTTACAACAGCATCATATGGAACAAAATAGCCTAAAAACACCCAACTCCTCCGACGACCCACCACAATTGCTTTTGAATATTCACAGATTCCTAATCCTACCCACCACCATACAGAGGACAATGACATAATTGCCATTGCACCTTTTTTCAATTTCCAGTCAAACGTAGTCTAGCTAGCTCTAAAAAACGAGCTATTCCTCTTCTGCTCCTTCTTCCAACTTCAAATCTTCTTTTTCCTCCTTTTTGCCCAAAAATCAAGTCTTCCCTCCCTCCATCCACAAACAAACAACCAAAAGACCTGCCCCGAAAATCAACAAAACCAACGCGTATTTAAAAAATCACCAACCTAACCGACGTTAGTCCGAGCTGATGACCGTCCCCCCTTCGACTTCTAGTGACGACATTGGAAGTTCGCAGCCTGCGCTGATTTTCTTCACGTCTTGACTCGAACATATAAAGATCCTTTTCACCATGTCACAGAACTCCCTGCAAAGAAAACGACGCAAAGGTTTTAAACTAAACAAGGAAACATGTTAGGAAAATCCAAATACAAACTCCTTTTATATTTATATTTATATATATATATATATTTTGTAATAAAGTCTACTTACGACCACGGGTCATCGCCCATAAGCATCATATCTCCTTCATTATCAGTAAAGACAATTTGCCACATGTTACCGGGGCGAATATGTCCCTTAATGTCAAACATCTCCTCCAGTTCATCTATAAGCTGATCATATCCTTCCAACATCGTCAAGTCCACTGCTCGGCCAACAGCTATCCCCTGCATTTGAACCTTTTGGGATATACAAACGCCACAACTCAGCACTTGAGCTAAAGACTCCAAATCTATAACATGAATACTTGATATTTCAGAATAAAAAACAAACAAAAATAATTCTACTTTGAGCACCTTGGTGCGACTTCTGGCGGACGTAGAGCAACTGTGCTTGCTCTGTGTCTCCTTAGGTGAGACTTGCAACTGTCCAGGTTTGCTTTCTTTAGAAGCCTTTGAAAGGTCAGATTTCTGGTCTGACTCAGCTGCTAACATGTTACTAACACGTCCTTCAGTGGTTCCAGTAGATCCACTGATTGGTTGTGGATGTGCCTTCTCCATGGCAGGGAAGCATGTAGAATGACTAGTAAAGTCTATACCGAAAATTCGGCAACTAGTACCCGTCTCAGTTTTCTTCTCTTTTTCAACATGGTCAAACTTTGAGTCATTTTTAGGCTTTGATGAGTTTGGAGTTGAATATCCAGAGAAAACAGGCCAAGCAGAAACACTTTTACTATCCTCCATTGTTTCCTGGAATATGTGCGGAGAACCACCTGCCTGAGAAGACAACCATCCCCCATCAATCTGAGTCCTTGGAACAGAGTTGTTATTGCTGATCACGTCTGCCTGTTGATGATGCCATACAACATGATTTTCACTTCTTTTGCCTTCAGCAGCGACTCTCAGTGTTGACATGTCATGGGACTGTGTCAACTCAGAATTCCACACAGCTGACCCTGTTGAACTCATTGCATCTAATATCCATACAAGTTAGAACACTCTGACCCAAAAAAACTAATCCAAGGCAAAGGATAAAAAGGGGGGGAAAATGTTGCTGTTTAGTTGGTTACTAGGAAACAGAAAGAAAAAGGTTCCTACCAAGAGCTGGGATTTCAGTGGGTGGTCGAGGCCTTTTGTTCTTCACCACAGCTGGTTGAGGAGGGCTCGGAATTACAGACGCCACAAAAGGTTCAATTTCCCAAGGCGATACCCTATCAGGCCTTGGAATGGATGCAGACTCATCCCAGTGAACCTGGAAGATATTTCAGAAGAGCAAATTTATGTCAGAATTTTCATTTAACGTCCAGTACAAGGAGAAGGGGAAGAAACAAGAAAGGAACAAGATAACAAGAAAAAGAAAAGGAAACCAGTACTAAGAGTTTACTTTAAGTGACCGCCATTTTGAATCTGCCCAGTGAGGAGATATATCTTCAAGACCAACTATTGTGCCTGAAAACCTGGAAAAATGAAAGAACATGGAACAAAATACATTAGAAAGCCCATAAACAAATTAAACCGAGTAAACATGCTATAGCACTGCTGCATTTGACTTCTACCTTCTCTCGGGAGCATCCTCCCCCTCAAACCTCATTTTGAATCTCATTCCGACTGAAAACTTATTGTTGACAGCCTCCAAATACTTGTTCAAACCGATAATGAACTGACTCGTCCTGGACATTTCAAAAGGAAATCAAGATAGACTATGAGAAATCCTGTGTCAAATGATTCAGCGCAACAAACATTTTAAATTCTGCAGGTTAATATAATACGACATACCTTGGCTTATAATACACAACAAAAAGAGTTTGGGTTGCAACTGCATGAGATGCAGTTGCTAAAACCCCTACGTGCATGCTTTGACTCGAGATCACCGATGATGGCATGCTGCTTTGTTGACGAGCAAGACGTCTAACTCCAACACGTAACTCCCCATTGCCCCCTCTAACAAACCAATTTTCTACATATTAGTGACTGTTTGACCGAAAAATATACATGCCTCATGTACGATATGCGAAAATTCAATTTTCCAGGCTACACTGTTAAATTTAGTTGACAAAAACGGTAAGAGAGAAGGGACAAGAACAAATGGCAATGTTTACCTGAGAAATACAAAGGAATCCCCAGCACTTAATCTCTTGGAGGTGACAAAAGTACTCCATCCTGTTGTAAGCAAGTGCCTCCGTGGTTGACCTGTTCAGTTAATCACGTATAGATGAACCGTGAGCAACAATCAATAAAGTTAATTGATACATCACTCAGCATGTTTGAATTTTTTCATACAAGATGTCCAACTCATGATCTCCTCCTAATAATTATGAAATCCCGCATTTGGGACAACTGCAAGAGTGCAGAGAAAATGAAGTACATCACCTCTGAAAATATGCTTAAATCGCCACTCGTAACCATGAAGATCCTTGGCAACCAATTCCTGAGTTGGGGTTGCCTGGGTCATGTCCTGAAAAAGAAATTGATCCATGGTGAAAAGGTACAGACATGAAATCAAATCAAAGAAATAATGAGACCAAGAAAGAACAGCCAAAACAAAAGCTAGAAAAGAAAATATATATACCAGTGCAGGAAGGCATTCAGTTGCGTGTTTCCGGAGAACAGAAAACCCGCCATGGGTGCTTGTATCAGAGGCAGTTAAAACCTTGCAGAATGAGTGAACTGCAGGTTTTTGAGGTTCTGGAAGGCATGGATCAGGACTAGTAGGCTCCGTTTGCTAAACATATAAACGTATTAATGTTAATAATGACAAAGAAATATGGCTCAGACAGCGAAAATCTAATCAGGAAGTTCATTTGGGTCTTACATTTGCATCTGGAATTAAAGTAATCTGTGCATAAACCTCATCTGTTTCCTGCTCAGCCTAAAATTGCAGACAACTCAAGGTAAGATATTTCCAAACAAAACAATTTCACAAATTATGCCCAACATGTTTGGTTACTGAGAAAATCCAGGAAATTGAAGATATAAATTCTAAAAATTTTAAAGTTGAAGACTTCCCAATCATTAGACCCCCTAATCAGCTGGAGATGAAATTAGCTAACAGATCCAGCTGATCTGAGTTATCATTTTCCATGAATCAGAAACAAAAGTTTTCTACTTCCAATCTTCCATTTTCTCAGCAAACAAACACAAATTAAAGAAAACAAAGAGGAAATACCAATAGGGTAACGTTAACAACGAGGCAAAGAATCTTCGAGGGAAGATTGAACTGCGGAATCCCTTGATTCAGTTCCTGATTTGTTGGTGTCGACGCCTCCAGCTAAAACATAATCCCCAAAAATAGCAAAAAAAATTCAATTTCGACGAAAAGATTATCATCCCAAAAGCAGAAACACAAAATTAAATAAAAATAAAAATGAAAAAGGAAGATGGAAAACTCACTTGTTCCATGTGCCCCTGTGGAAAGTAGAAGACTCTCTCCTGGACGCGAGGCACATCGACTAGTGGGCCCGCGCAGGCCTTCCAGAGCTCCGGATACAGATCGCCGCCTGCAAAACAAAACGCCCAAACAGAAATGGGAAGGAAAAAAGGTTTAATTTTCCGGGAAAATCCGAGAAAGTGTGAGAAAATCAACAGCCATTTCACCTTCCCGATTCGCCATCGTTGAAGTCGTACCCTCCCGAGTCAACAAATTTCAAAATTGCCACAACAAAAGCTCAGATAATCTCTCGATTCTGATTCTCTCTCTGTCGCTGTCCCTGTCTGTGTCTCTCTCTCTCTTCGGTCTAAGGAGACAAAGCTGAGCTGAATGTATAGATATAATTAAGCACAATAATGACTCCTTAATAAGCCGTTAATACGATTTTAATCACACAAAGCTCCCACCACTTCCACTCTTTCTCGCTTCACACACTCTTCGTGTAACGATCGCTGATCCATAAGAACCGTTACGCCGAAACCACCAAACCGTTACAGTACCGCTATCTCTGCTCGGAAAACAGCCTTTCTCCCTCCCTCTCTCTCAAAAAACCCTCACACCCTCTCTCTCTCTCTAAAAACCCTCTCACACCCTCTCGCTAGAAAACCCAGTATAAGAAAACGCCGTTACAGAGGATCCCAACCCGCTTTTGCGCGCGTCTTATTATACGCGACTTTCTGTCTGCTTTAACTCTGACCCTCTCTTCTCCCTCCACCTTTCTCTCTCCTCCTTTCTGTGTAACTGAACTAACCGTAGTTAGAGGATTAACCGGAGGGGTGGGTTAACCGGACGGGAGCAGCGCCTAACGGAAAGGTGGGGCTCTGCGGGGTGTAAAGGAGCAGAATCACAACGGCGTTTCGAAACCGCCGGTTTAAAAAATATAAAAAAACAAAAAAAGTAATGTATTATATGCATAATGCTATAAAGACTAAATGATATAGTTGTAGATAATTAGATTATACATTAAGTTTGGTTAACATGCTTATTTTTTATTGCTGACATGTCATTTGGTTTTTAAATTGGTTTACCTCGCATTACCCTATTTATATTATGCAATGGAGGAATTGACAAATCTCACAATATAGTAATCATAATAATTTAGTTCAAATTCATCTTTAACGACAATCGAATTTAAGACATGTTTTTTTTTTTTTAGTACATCAATATTTTTATACTAAGGGGACGAAGAGTTCGGCAAAGCCACACAATGAGCAGCCTAATTTAGTATCAAACACGATATTCAACATGTTACTTATAATATCAGTAAATTGTAGTACTAACTAAAATAAGGATTAAGTACTACAAACTCATACCTTTCAGTGTTATTCTAAATTGGTCTTAACCTTTTTAAACATTACAAACAAGTACACAACCTATTGAAAATTTCACATTCTTCAAGCCCTAATTAAATTTCTGCTAAATTAAGTAGGGCTTACTTTGTCTTCCGCATCAATACAAGGTCATGGAGCATGACTTCTACTAAATAACGGTCACCGTCACTCCCTTCAGACCATCACCCCCTTCTTGATCTTCATTTTTATTTTCCATGTTATTGTGAATTTGTTTATTTTATTTTTAACTTTTCATCTTCATATTTTTTTTAGTTATTATTATTATTTTAGTGTTCAAGTAAGCAAATAAGTGTGACCTATTGTTGCCACATGTACATTTAACAAAAAAGTTAACTAGACCTTAATGAAGGTGACATTTTCAATAGGTTTGATATTTGTTTGAAATGTTTAAAAATGTTAGGGTAAAGTACAGAAAAACTACCTCAACTATTGGTGTCACGACACTTTTTCATACCTCATCTTTTAAAAGAGTAAATTGTAGCAATGGTCCCTCAACTTTAATCAAATTGGAGCAATGGTCCCTCAACTAAAAATCCATTACCATTGGTCCCTCAACTTATCAAAATGTGTAGCTATAGTCCTTTTCATCAGTTTCATCAAAATTTTGCCAAAAAAAGTTATGTTGAAATGACCATTTATACAATTAGGGTCCCTCAACTCATCAAAGTGTGTAATTATGGTCATTTTCGTCAACTATGTCAAAAATTTTGTCAAAACGAGTTATGTTGGAAGGACCATTGCTACAATTGGGTTAAAGTTAAGGGACCATTTCTCCAGTTGAATTAAAGTTGAGGGACCAATGGTAATGAATTTTTAGTTGAGGGACCATAGCTGCACGTTTTGATGAGTTGAGGGACCAATGGTAATGGATTTTTAGTTGAGGGACCATTGCTCCAATTAAGCTAAAGTTAAGGGACCATAGCTACAATTTACTCCTTTTAAAATTGACAATGTCATACCTCATCTTACGAATTTGTGCCAATGTCATACCTCCATCAGTTTTTCTGTTACTTTTTCTGTTAAATGCTGACGAGGCCAGAAACGGGACCCATTTTTATTAAAAAATTAATTAAATATTAAAAAATAAAAAATAAAAATAAAAAACAAAAAACCAAAAAAAAACCCATCAACCCGTGTCCCCCTCCCCAAAAACCCAGATCACCTTCTTTGAGTTATCCCCTACCCAACCCTCTCTCTCTCTCTTGTCTCTCCTTGCAACCTACATCCCTAAAATCCCAAAACCCAGAAACCCTTCCCGCCCGAGTCATCACCGCCAGCGAGCTCTCAATCCTCTGAGCCGACGATCGCCGATTAACCCCAGACCCTTCCCCGCCACTCCCGCTGGCGTCGGAGCTTTCCTTCTGGCACCGCAGGTGCTTTTGGTTCCCCTACTTCAAATCCCACGGCAAGTTGAAATTGTGAAGAGGCTTCGCCCTCTCAGAACCTATCGTCATGGACTTCACCTCCATTCTCTCTTCCTCATCCGACCCGCCTATATACACCATTTATCGGAAACTCAGACCAAAGAGAGCCACTTTCATATCACAGCTCTCTCTCTCTGTTTCTCGCGCCTCATCTGATTTTCTCAGAAAATCTCGAAATTTTCTGGGAAAAACGGAGAGTTTTTCTATTGGGATTGTTGTTGTTGTTGTTGTTGTTGTTATTGTTTTGTTTTTCTCTCACAAATCGCCGGAGGGGCAGACTCCGGGGGCGAGGAGGAGAAGGGAATGTTGTTGTGGAGGTTGTGGCTAGAGTTAGGGTTTGGGGGCGATTGGGGGTCGGAGAGGAAAGTTGGGGGGGACGGATGGGAAGAGTTTCTAGGTTTTGGGATTTTAGGGATGCAGGGGAGAGAGGCGAGAGAGAGGGTTGGGTGGGGGAGAACTCAGAGAAGGGGATCTGGGTTTTTGGGGAGGGGGACACGGGTCGATGGGTTTTTTTTGGTTTTTTGTTTTTGTTTTTGTTTTAAATTTTTTAATATTTAATTAATTTCTTTAAATATTTAATTAATTTTTTAATAAAAATAGGTCCCGTTTCTGGCTACATCAGCATTTAACAGAAAAAATAACAGAAAAACTGACGGAGGTCTGACATTGGCACAAATTCGTAAGATGAGGTATTACATTGTCAATTTTAAAAGATGAGGTATGAAAATGTCGTGATACCAATAGTTGAGGTAATTTATTGTACTTTACCCAAAATGTTAAGACAAAATTGAAATGACACTAATAAGTTTGGGGATTTTTTTAAACAATGACATTATCTACACTATTGGAAAGGAGGTGGGTTTTGCCTCACAATGGACTAGTAATAATATGATTCAAATTTACATTTGGTGAGAATAGAATCTAACCTCTTACTTACAAGTGAATTTGCGGATTTAGGTACTTAATAAATAATGAATTTTAATTATCAATGATTCGTGTGATGTGAGGGTGCTTCGAGATGCGTGTGGTTTGGGATATCGGAGAGATGTTGAGTCGGGTGTGCCTTTCCATTTGTCGCCGTCTCTTTCGTTGTCTGCTTCGAAGAAGGCAACAAGGTTGGCTCGAGTTAATTTTTAATTTTTTTTTTTTTCGTTTTCGTTAATTTAATTTTTGGCTTGATAATTATGTTACATGCCACTCGGTAATGAGGGTGGGACCCCGGAAACACGTGGTGACTGTTTGGGTCTTGATTGGGTTTTAATCATCTTTTCATTTTCCCTAGACAATCTGCGAGCGCCTCGGGGGTTCCATGACGACGTGTAATTTACCCTTCTTATTTTAACTTCCACTTAATCTTTTTCTCTTGTCTGACTATGATGATGTGGCAACATTTTGGTTTAGGCCTAATTGGATTATTAGTTTATGTGGTGATAAGATAGTTGGATGATAGCTCATGTGATTAAAAAAATTAGGATTTAAGTTCCTGTGGTGAAGTCGGTTAGGATATAAACCCAAAATTGAAAATTTAGTTAACTCTCTGTTAATTGTTAACACATAAGGTTCACATGTGAGACTAAAAAAATAAAGTTAGTCTCACCCCACGTGCTAATAATTAACGGAGAGTTTCGTTTTAACTTAATATGTATGGCTCACGTGCTAATAATTAACAGAGAGTTGACGGAATTTTTAATTTTGGGCATAAACCCTAACAAACTTCACCATAGGGGCACAAATCCTATTTTTGTATCATATGGACTATCTTCCAACTACCCTATCACCACGGGACTATTAATCCAATTAAACCTTTCATTTACAATTTTGAATGCAAAACTACATTTATATTGATCAAATAAAAAACTACTACATTTTACCGTGAAGTTAAAATCGGAATATACAACAGGTTGCATTAGGATGACAATTCTACCAATTAAACTTGATGACCGTGAATAACCATTTGAATGTGGCGAATTTGGGATGAAATTCGACTATTTTTCGGATATGAGAAAAAAACTTGAATGTTATTCGATTAGGGTTTCATATATGGTTATAGAGGTCCCCCTATTCGCATCTGTCCCTAAATATGCCCCAGATATACAATATATTAAAATATAATTTGTATTTATATTCACAACTATTAAAATTATTTGATAATTTGTATCATTTTTCTCCCATAGTGGCTGTTGTATTTGCTTTTGTCATCTCTTTTATTCATTCATGGGACCAATTTGTTTTAATTTGCTATCATATTTGACTTATCATAAACACCTCTAGAAAGTATTGTTATGTTTTGATGATTTGGATGTGGATATTAATGACGAAATTAGTATTTAATAAATTATAATATGTCAATTGAACGAATAATTTTTTTGCATTGACGAAAATGGATATAACCGTTAACCGATGGAGAATCCGGTACTCGATGGGTATGATAATAGATAATCTCCAATGGTTAATTTGCGGTTATGAATTGGTTAGTTTTTGTAGTTATTGGGAGAGATATGACATTTCCATCTTCAAACCAAACCGTTGTCATCCCTAGATTGCACATTTGAACTTGAGAAAAGTTATGTGGACGGATCAATGTCAGGAGAAAAATACCAATAAAACAGTATAAGCACGTGGTTAGTTATCCCACTCTTATAAGGATGACAATTCAAACCGCTAAACTTGATAACCGTGGATAACCGTTCGAATGAAATGGATTTGGGGATGAAAATTTGGTTATATTTCGGATATGGTGAAAACCCGAAAATATCATTCGGTTATGGTTATACGAGTCTCCGATCTGTATCCGTCCGCAAAACCGCTCCCAATAATACATATTTTATATATATATATATATATATATAATATTTTACATATAATAAATATAGTATTGTCTAATACATATGTATATTCACCAAACCCATTACTTCGAGAATTACAAAAGTTGCATTTTGTGAGAAAGTTCAAAAGTTTTGAATCAAAACCAATAAGAATCCAATGGTGCTTATGGGAGAGATCAAACATAAGCCAACATCATCAATGCATCTATTATATTATAATGACGAAATTAGTATCTATTATATTATAATGCCTCAATTTAAACTAATATATTTTTGGTATTGACGAAGATGAATATAATCGTTTACCGATGGGGAATCCGTTACCCGGTAGGTATGATTATAGATAATCTCTGATGGTTAATTTGCGGTTATGGATATAATTAATTTTCGTGGTTATATGGATAAATACAACATTTCCGTCTCCAAACCAAACCATTGCCATCCCTACACTCTTCCAATAGATGAGTTATTTTGTTTAAAAACATTTAGTTGGATTAACAAATTAATTGGGTAATACTAGAGACACCAAATTCATGCATCAAATTGGTACACTCAATAATATGGTACATTCCATACTATACGAATTTTTAGTACAATTATTATCAACTTCCAATTTGAACTAAAGCATAAATTTAATTAGTGTCACGTTATTTGGTGTGCGTATGATTATTGATTTATCATTATGACGTGACAACAATTTGGTTTTTAATTTTAAAAGGGGCTACACCTAAGTTAGTATCATTTCGTTCAAGAAAAGCTTGATGGTGTGCCCCATATAATGTTTAGCAAATGTTGTTCAGTTAAAACATGTCAGGTTTAAAAAAATTAAATTATAAATAAAAATTTGTTATTACGTGTTACATTTTAATTAGATAGTACATGTGACTCAGTATTTCACATAATAGGACTATAGGAGGCTCTTCACATGATATATGTTAGCCTTCATGCACGAGCTCACGCGCGTGCAGAAGACATTTTTTAAATCACGGCGTACTACTCGTAACTTACACGTTTTAAATATATTTCATATGCGTAAATTGACAAAAGGAAAGTCAAATATTTGAAGTAAACGAATAATTTTAGATTATGTTAGAAGAAACTCCTCATAAACCAATTAAAGCAGCTGAATTCACATAATAAAATCGGTCTCTATAGAATTTACATTAAGAATAGAGAAAATAATATTTAATAAACAATTGATTGAATTATATTATTGCTAGCCTATTGTGAGGCTAAGCCGACCCCATTCCCCCTTAGTATAGATAATATTGTTTATTGAAAAAAAAAACAATTATTTAACAATTAATTTAATCACATTATTACGAAAGACTTTTTTTATAACTGCCATTACACGCCTTTTAAGATGTTTTGAACGTGTTTAAAAATAGAGAAAATAATATTTAATAAATAACTGATTGAATCACATTATTGATAGCCCATTGTGAGGCTAAGCCCACCCCCTCCCCCTTAGTGTAGATAATATCGTTTGTTAAAAAAAAAAAAAACATTTCACAACTTATTTAATAACATTGTTATCCGCTTGCGAAAAACCTTTTGTATAATCGGCATTATACGCCTCTTAAGATGTTTTGAACTTATTTAAAAATAGAGAAATTGAATCACATTATTACTAGCCCATTATGAGGTACTAATAAAAATAAAAATAAAGAAGCACCAAAAAGTAAATTATTACAAAAATACTGTTAAAATGACAAAAATGCCCCTACTTATTTGATGCATTATTTTGAGATGCCTTTGAAGTTTTTTGTTTTGAGGGCTTTTTTGTCCGAAGATTTTTGTTGAAGCATGATGACACCAAATCACTATTCACCTTTTCCATTCTCTTTATATATAATAGATTATAGCGAACGTACGCTACATGTCACCCAATGTAACAAGAGCGATCCCCACCAAATTTTTTTTTTCCTTTTTATTTTAATGATCTTATGAGGGAGAAGATAATAAGAATCAAAGTTTGACAATCAAATGACTTGTATCCTCTTTTGGGTTGGTGGAATGAAATCATGTTTTCAGAGAAACAAATTTTACAGCAGATGATATTTGTGCTTCTTTAAGGCATTATATTAGTAGCATGTGTGTTTGGGATGGCTTATTCCCTCCAAGCCAAAAATGCTCTTCAGTTTGATTACAGAGGTCTTGGATATTTCCGAGGCTTCTCTTTAATTTAATTCCTCTTCTTGCTCAAAAACAGATTAATAATTGCAGTAAACTGTAAAAAAGATGATGAGAAAGCATGCATGTTACGTCAGATTAGGGTTTGCTTTTCCTCTCCCCTCTCTATGAAGAACAATGAAAAGGGAGAAAAAATGCCCACCTTTGATTTATTTAAACAAGTTAATTACTAGTCTTAAGTAGTCTTCCCCTCCCTACTCTGCCTCTTTTAACAACTTAAGCAACTCTCCGCCCCCTTACCAGAATTTATCTTATCATATATGAATATTTTGAATTATGATTTTAATCAAATTAATATCCAAGATGCCTTCCCCACACTTTTATATGCTCTCTCTTAATCATCAATTAGTTTATTAATCCAATCTTTTTGAACGTCATACATAATTTTCTTTCTTTTTTGTGCGTAAGGTTTTTTATGGATCATACCATACATAAGTATTACGTGCATTTTGTCAAATAAAAAAGAAAAAGTATTATGTACATGGGCACAAACTTATTGTATAACATATCATCATTTTATGGTCAAATATACTTCAAGGATATCATTACAACATATACCATCAGATAGTGATGAGCTCCTCGTATGCCACCAACGAACACTACCTAATACCTGGAGGGGCGAAAAACGAAAGACATGAGTGGGCAAAAACAAATCTTTTCAAAACCTTTTCTTTACTCAAAAGTTATAACTCCTCTCCGTAAAACCTGTATAATTTCCCAGAAATAAATTATATACTCATATATAATTCTCGAAATCCTGCTGGAAAATATGTAAGTATGAATGTAGGTATGCCATGCCAAAGTATCATAACTGAATGCCAAATCATAACTCTGTGAATGTGATTGAATACTAGATAATCAACTCAGCCCTCGGCTGTATATAGCTCATAACAATCTCATCATATCATATAGCTCATAATCAACTCAATCATATCATATATCCTGCACACACATCAATACCACCTCTAGTGGTCTGCACAACATCACTGTATATAGAATAATATGCTCTAGTGCTACAATCACGTGAAGACTGTGCGAAAGATTCGCAGGTCACCTACGAGTCGAACCCACCTATAGTGGTCTATTCGACAGGACTGAGCACCTAACTTGGATCCAAGGCGAGCATGCGGTGCGGGAGGTGAACATCACGTGAAAGACTGAGCCCTTATCTCTGGGCGGGAGCACTAATATAAAGGTGCAGGTTTATGAGCTCTAATCATATCACATCATATCACATCATTCATTCTCATCATAACCAGTATATAAACTTACTTGCCACTTACCTGTGCGTTCGCAGCACCAACATTATTATATGCAATCACTAATGCATAAATAAAATAAATAGATACTTTGCATGGCATCTCATATCATATAATTCTTGAAATTCATTTTATGGGAAAAGCTAGTATATAGGTATATACGGAAAACAAAAGCCCACTCATTGATAAGTAGCCGGGTTGTAACCCCCGTGCCTAGCCTGGCTACGTTCGTCCTCCGGATAGGTCTCGCCTATATGAGAAATAACTGAAATAACGTTAATTAATGCCCATAATCGAAACCTTAGAAATAACTTCTCCTATATTGCTCAATTTGGGTATATGAATATATCACAGTGATCTACACAATCTTAAGATCATCCCCATATTTTTAGAAAAAATTTCAGACCATCCACGCGCCTCTACGCGCCGGCAAGGGAACGGTCCTACGTGCCCCCACACGCGGTAACGTGACCTACACACTGACGGCGTCCGGAATATTCCTCAGAATATTTCGTTAAAACCCAACGGAAACCGTCCAAACTAACTGACGGCGTTAGCATATTTTGTCAAAACTGACAGAATATTCTCTGTCTTCTCCGGCGAGTTGCTGGTCGCCGGCGACTGTTCGCTGGTTTCTGGAAAAACTTCCAACTATAGTTTCTTCTTCATTTTTGCACCATTTTCTATGTACTTTATACCAAAATGAAGATCTCACAAAGATGAACACAACCATACCTGACTCGACCCCCAACTCGCTGGGGATTCGCCGGAAAAAGCCTCGAAAATTCCGACCGAAATTGAAACTCTTCAATCTCGCGATTTTGACGTCCAACTTCTTCCAATGAAGCACTCTGAGCTTTGTAAGGACCTCCTTAAGCTCCCTGTGAGCTTGAAATTTTCAAAAACACAAGATTTGACGTTTGCATGAACAGTACCCAACTCGGGGTTAAGGTTTTCACGTGATTTCGAAGTAGTTCTTACCTGAAAATGGTACCAGTGAGTTCGTATGGACGAGATGAACACAATGGAACCAAGCACGAGCTCGATCTGTTGAGTTTGAAGGGTTTTGGGGGTTGTCCGTACAAGAGAGAAGAGATAGAGTCTGTGAGAGACAGAGAGAGAGTGATACGGGAGTGAGAGACAAAAAAGTGATGTGAATGTGTGTGGTCCAAATACATCCAACCAAAACAATTGGACCACCCCCAAACTTAAACACACACGTACCTTTATTAACGTCTAAGGGCATTTTAGTCTTTTCACACCTTCAAGAATAATTTTCCGGGACGGGCTGTTACATTTGAAACAAAGAAATGAAAATGAAAATACTCATCCTCTTCCTCCCACTCCTCCATAGGCCAAGTTAGTTTTTAGTGTGGTCACACTACAGTGTGATGTTATAATTTTACTCGAATTATAACGTGTATCTATTTTTTAATACTGCACCCACTCTTCATAACATATCAACAATATTGTCCATTTGTATAATAAAACATGAATTAGAAAGCCGTCACCGCTCACAAATTTTTCTCATCGGCCACCATGCATAGCCCCCATCTCAATGTTTGGCCGCGGCGTTGTGCCGTTGCTTGGCCTGCAAGATTTGGATATGTCATTGTCAAATCGATCCATAAGGGTCATCTACGTACTCAATTAAATAAAAGGAAAAACAAAAGTTATTTCAAGTTTGAAGTTAAACATGCGTGGGTGACTGAAAGTAAAATGTAGCAATAAGAAAGTTGGTGCGTAATTGTGTCATTGTGCGCATATCCGATAGAGCCCCACAAATAATGGGGTTTCTAAACGAGAGAAAATAATTAATTACACTATACTCTTTTTGGCAAAGGTCATATATTAAAAAAGGATTTTATATATATATATATCAATCAAACAGTGTAAGAAGAAAAGAGACCAACGTTGTGCTTCACTCTTGTATTAAACAACCCTAACCATGATCATTGTTAACGTGAATTGCTTTGGTGAATAGAGTATTATTTATTAAATTGTATCTTGGAATCGAATCGTCACACTCTATTCATCTACTCGCTGCACATCGGGTTCAAACCGTCTTTGTCTGAAATGCTATTTAGAATAATAATATCGATTTTAATAAAAAAATAAAATTATTTGTCGTTTTAGACCTTTGGTGTTAGCTGCAAGTCAATGCATGACATCATTTTGATGAAAGCAATGTGAATTATGGTGGGCATTTTGGTTTTGTTTAATACTAATAAAACAGCATTAGTGCTTTGGATAAGCATAGGAGCAATGTGAATTAGGGTCTCAATTACTTTTGTTAATCATTTTTAATTGGAGAAAGGTGGATGAGAGTAAGGACAAACCAATCAGAGTTTGGTTATGTGTGTGTTTGGCTGTGCCTATTCAATTCTCTAACCTATGGCTTTGCATAATTTGGCCCCAAACACTTGGATTTTCTTATACATAACTTTATCGTCCGACACCTGTCCTTTTATTATGATAATTGTACTTTCTTTGTGCTCTAATTATTGTTACAATATCATAATATTTTGTTAAATTGGGGGGGAATTATGTCGAATTAATTGGAAAATAACAATACAGAAAGAAGGCCTTCAGGAAAACTGTATAATGCTGGCATAAAAATTGAATTGACAAAATAGATTTTAAAGAGAATAATAAAAGAAACTTCTTGGGTGGTCTAACAAAAAACCAACTCTTGTTGGAGGTCTAAAAGGAAGCTTTACTGATAAAAACAAAACAATGAAGTCAAGAACAAATACATCTATACACAGTGACCTGTTTTAATCACACTTAAATACTTTAGGAAAATTCCGCAGTCTTTGAATTTGACAAAATTAGATTAATGATCAAAGCCACGTGTCCAAAGGGGGGGTTTGGTCAATGAACCTCTAATGCCTAAGTCAAAAACTCTGTAGAAAGAGTGAGTGGTATAGGGTTGAACTGCATAGAATTAACTTACCAAAGAATGAACTGGTGATGGGGTATTTATAAAAGCTAGGGCCGGCCACATGTGGGGGGTAACTCATGCGATGTGTTGGCATCTAATTGGTCAGAGTGCGTCATCCGTAGGATGAAGTAGGAAAGTATCTTTAAGATGTTGAGATATCTTAAAGATGCTTGGGAATAATCTTTACAGATATAATTAAACAATAATACTATCTAAGAATTATCTTTGGAGAATCCTTGATTGAATTTGATTGGGTTTCCTTGAATAAAGCAATATGTCTTCAACTAGGAAAGCTTAAAGGTAAGATGTCACATCCCGGCCCAGACCCCCACCACATCCCAGGCACGCCTCCACTATAGCACGATATTGTTCGTTTTGGTCCCCGACCATGCCCTCACGGTTTTGTTTCTGGGAACTCACACGAGAACTTCCCAGTGGGTCACCTATCATGGAAGTGCTCTCGCGTGCTACTCGCTTAACTTCAGAGTTCCGATGGAACCCGAAGCCAATGAGCTCCCAAAAGGCCTCGTGCTAGGTAGAGATGGGAATATACATATAAGGCTCACAAGATCCACTCCCCTGGGCGATGTGGGATCTCACAATCCACCCCCCTTAAGGGCCTGATGTCGTCGTCGGCACACTCGGCCATGGTTAGGCTCTAATACCAAATTTCTCAGAAACAAAACCGTGAGGGTGTGGTAGGGGCCCAAAGCGGACAATATCGTGCTACAGTGGAGTCGAGCCCGGGAAGTGGTCGAGCCCGAGTCGGGATGTGACAATAGACTTAGTTATTAACTCTACCGTTAATTTTTTTGCCTTATCTCCTTGCCATAGGCAGAAGAGCTTGGAGAGAAATTATAGTCAACAACTCAGGTGTTCTTCGTTTGTTGAATTGTACATGGCATTCTCATCAACAGTGAATAAAAGTCTACGTGTCAGCTCTAGGATTTTCTGAATTATCTTTCGCTTCATAAATACCTCCACACCTGATTACTGGGCGTAGAAGGTGCATGAAGTGTAGAAATCTCAAGTTGAGTAGGCTTGCCAAAAATAGATTTCTTGACTACCTTGAATTCAGAGCCTTGACTTGTGGAGAAAATTTTCTGGAAATGGAGTCCAACTGCCTGAAGAATTTATTTTACTCTATTATAGATACAAGATTAAATATACCTAGAGAGCAATTCTTTTCCAACACAAGAAAGAGAGAGACAGAAAATTGTTCCTCATCCCCCAATTTTCTTCTTATTTTGCCCCGTGAAGAGTTGTTTGTTGTCTGTGTTGTTGTTGTCACACCTCCAGAGTAAGAAATTCTTCTTATTATTCTTCTTTTTTTCTTTTATTATGTCGCAGCTAAGAGTCGTGGGATGGAGTTGGCGGCACGGCATGTGAAAGCCCTAATCTGAATGCTGTTTTAGCTATTATACCGTCACATCACACGATTTTAGTCTTCTCCACCGTGAACCTTTTGAAATAGTTGCGAATTGACTCCTTCAAGTCCTTCTTGATGTTGAAGAGGTGGTCAAACTTCTTTTTTATTGAATGGTAAGACAAATATTATTTAATGAAAACTAAGGAAAGTTCATTGAAGTTCTAGATTGATCATGGCGCTAAGGTGTGAAACTAGCATCGCACATTGCTTTGAAGAATTGTAACAAAAATCTTGCACATGAGTGCATCAATGTTCCGGTAAAGGATCATAACATTGCAATAATGATTGAGATTGCAATAATGATTGAGATGTCTATTCGGATCATCATTTCCTTTGAATGGAGTAAAGTGAGGCATGGTGAACTTGTGAGGTGGATTTGTCCACTCAATCTCATCAGTGAATGATGACTTGCTCATGTTGGTCACATCTCCTCGAAGTACTTCATCCTTAGCCTCGATGCGCCGGAAATCACGCAGTCGCTCAGTTAATAACCTTTTGTACTTTATCCTGGATTTGCCTTTATTAGGGCAATGGTGCCTCAGGCTACTATGTGACAGTCTACAGGTTTATGTTACTCTTCCCAGCAGTTTGCTTATTCATGTCACGTCTACGAAACACGTTGTTTATCTCTAGCTGTGAGCGAGTTGCTCGTGTTTGAGCTTAACATTGAGTTTTCTCAAGCTCTTTCATGTTCCCTATGATGTCTGCTCTAGTGTGAGAAATGAGAAGTTCCATGCGAGCCAAATCGCAAGTAGACACTGCGCATTGGGCTTAAATCTTAAATGTCCTTCAAAGCGTGGATCTAACCGTGAATGTACACGCGTTTCTGTGCCAAGTTAAGAATAAACACTTATATGCACGCCAAGGTAGAAAAGAATGTTTTTGCGAGGGCCAAGGCAGGAGTTCACGCTGGTTAAACACTCGGTTCAAGGTTGGTCGAGTGGCTGCTTGCTGGGATGTCTATGGAAAGAGATATCATTATCAGTTCTTGTCCTACTTCAAAATAACTCGCCAAGAGCGCACTTTGTTTTGATGTGCTCTAGAAGTTGACTAACCAAATTGTTTTCCTACGCAAGTGTGCTTGTCAAGTCTACGACTTGCCAGATAGTTTAGATCGCCATTCAGAGTGGAGGAGCTAGGATGATAGGCACATACATGAGTGGTTGAAGTGGAGTGGACAACAAACATAAAATTTGAGCTAGGCTAGGTCAAATTTACCGGAAAAATTAGCCAAAAAAATCCTGATTCAACCGCCAGTTTGTGGGTCAAGCTGGTCTGTCCAGTCTAAACCAAACTGAGTGTGGGGATTAACAACCCATTCGACTATAACGATTATGGGACTGGTATACTAGAGTAGAACCATATCGGACACGCGAGCGCAAACTCCGACGCGAATCGACCAACGTAGACTGCAGGCTGAGGTGCTTTAGCCCGCTGGGATTGCGCAACCTAGGCTTGTGCTCACTAGGCTAAAGATGTTGTAGCTGGTGATGCTTGCCTGGTTTAAGCCCGCACGGCTTGGGCTTCCTAGGTTTAGTTTTGGGCTGTTGCCATTACTTGTGGTCGAGGTTGCCTAGCTCCGTGCTTAGTCGTGAGAACAGGCAACGCAAGGTCAGGGTTGGGGCCATGTTGTGGTTTTCGTCGGTAGATCCAAACCCAAGCATATAGGGAGTGTCATTCGTCGTGGTTTCAGAAATTCCAACCATGTTTCCATGTTCTAGGGCATATAAATCAAATTAAAATTCTGAAGATTTGGTGCATGATAAAAATTTAAAGAGGTAGAAATTCAAAAAAAAAATTGCGATAACTTATTTGAGGTTTGAATCAAGCTCTCAATGAAAGCACCAATTTATGGTAGCAAATTTTGTTGTGTTCGAATTTGACGAAATTGTACCTACAAAAAGACACTTTAGGTTAACAACCAAAGCCACACATGTATAGGGGGAACTCTGTAGAAAGAGTGAGTGGTTTAAAGTTGAATTAAGTAGAATCAACTTACCAGAAAATGAACTGGTGATGGGGTATTTATGGATGCTAAGGCCGGCCACATGTGTAGGGGATTGCATGCCATGTGTCAGCGTCCGATTAACCAGATTGTGTCATCCGTTGAATGTAGTAGGAAAGCATCTTTAAAAAATATTAATGTAACAGCCCGTCCCGGAAAATTATTCTCGAATACGTGAAAAGACGGAAATACCATCGGATGTTGAATGACGTGTGTGATATGTTTTGGTCGAATTAATTGGGATTGGTGACCCAATTAAAACTAAGATTTTTCTTAGTTTTGGTTGGTTGTATTTGGACCACACACACACACATTCACATCACTTTTTTCTCTCTCACTCCCGTACTTTCTCTATCTCTTAGAATCTCACTTTCTCTCTTCCTTCTTCGTACGGACATCACATCGAAACTTGATAGATCGAGCTCGTGCTTGGTTCCATTGTGTTCATCTCGTCCGAACGAACTCATTGGTACCATTTTCAGGTAAAAACTACTTCGAAATCACGTGAAAACCTTAACCCCGATTTGGGTATTGTTCATGCAAACGTTAAATCTTGTGTTTTTGGAAATTTCAAGCTCACAGGGAGCTTAAGGAGGTCCTTACGAAGCTCGGAGTGCTTCGTTGGAAGAAATTGGACGTCGAAATCGCGAGATAGGAGAGTTTCAATTTCGGCTGGAATTTTCGAGGCTTTTTCCGACGAATCCCCGGCGAGTTGGAGGTCAAGTCAGGTATGGTTGTGTTTATCTTTGTGAGATCTTCATTTTGGTATAAAGTACTAGAAAATGGTGCAAAAATGAAGAAGAAACCACAGTTGGAAGTTTTTCCAGAAACCGGCGAACAGTCACCGGTGACCGGCGACTCGCCGAAGAAGGCAGAGAATATTCCGTCAGTTTTGACGGAATATGCTAACGCTGTCAGTTAGTTTGGACGGATTCTGTTGGGTTTTAACAGAATATTCCTGACGACGTTAACTGACGCCGTCAGTGTGACCGTCACGTGGCCGCGCGTGGGGCGCGTAGGGCCATGCCCTTGCCGGTGCATGGCGACGCGTGGGTGGTCAGAAAATTTTTCTAAAAATATGGGGATGATCCTGAGATTGTGTAGATCACTGTAGTATATTTATATACCCAAATTGAGCAATATATGAGAAGTTATTTCAAAGGTTTTGTTTATGTGCTTAAAATAACGTTTATACAGTTATTTCTCATATAGGCGAGACCTATCCGGAAGACGAGCGTAGCCAGGCTAGGCATGGGGGTTACAACCTAGCTACTTATCAGTGAGTGGGCTTTTGTTTTCCATATATACCTATATACTTGCTTTTCCCAGAAAATGAATTTAAAGAATTATATGATTTGAAATGCCATGCAAAGTATCTATTTATTTTATTTATGCATTAGTGATTGCATATAATAATGATGGTGCTGCAGACGCACAGGTAAGTGGCAAGTAAGTTTATGTACTGGTTATGATGAGAGTGAATGATGTGATGTGATGTGATTATAGCTCATAAACCTGCACCTTGATATTAGTGCTCCCACCCAGAGTTAGGGGCATAGTCTTTCACTTGATGTTCACCTCCCGCACCGCATGCTGGCCTTGGATCCAAGTTAGGTGCACAGTCCTACCGAATAGACCACTATAGGTGGGTTCGACTCGTAGGTGACTCACGAATCATTCGCACAATCTTCACGTGAATGTAGCACTAGAGCATAGTATTCTATATACAGTGATGTTGTGCAGACCATGAGATGTGGTATTGATGTGTGTGTGTAGGATATACGATATGATTGAGTTGATTATGAGCTATATGATATGATGAGATTGTTATGAGCTATATACAGCCGAGGGCTGAGTTGATTATCTAGTATTCAATCACATTCACAGAGTTATGATTTGGCATTCAGTTATGATACTTTGGCATGGCATACAAACATTCATACTTACATATTTTCCAGCAGGATTTTGAGAATTATATATGAGTATATACTTTATTTCTGGGAAATTATACAGGTTTTACGGAGAGAGGTTATAACTTTTGAGAAAAGAAAGGTTTTGAAAAGATTTGTTTTTGCCCACTTAAGCTTTCTGTTTTTCTCCCCTCTAGGTATTAGGTAGTGTTCGTTGGTGGCATACGAGGAGCTTATCAGACAGTTCTGACAGAACTCACTTATGTAAGACCACCTTCGGGTGTTATTTCTATTTAGTACTTTCTGCTTAACTGCACGTAGACCATTTATGCTCTGGTTGTGTAAACCATCTTAATTCTCGCACTAGCACACTATCTTGATTTGGGTTGCTGGTTGCATGGTTTTAATTTGTTCATATCTTTCTGATTAATCTTGCTTCCGCACTGTGCACATGGTTACATCACTCTCACATGATGGCCAGGACGCCCCACTTTCGGGTCGGGGTGTGTCAGTTTGGTATCAGAGCATAGGTTTGGTAGTCCTGCATATCTTGCGAATATTCTAATTATCTTGGTGTTTTTGTCAGAACTATGCCACCTCGTAGAGAGCCACGTCGTTCAGCTGAACCTAATTTCCCTAACATAGCTTATTTAAGGGAAGCTATAGCGAGTGTTATTCAGTCAGTTATTCGCTCGCCTCAGCAGACCCTCTGGAGTCGGTTCATAATTTGAAAATAACCACTTTTGTGGGGAATGAAGGGCCCGAGGGTTCAGAGAAATGGTTGATGCATATTGAGAAGACTTTTAGGTTGATGCAGAGTCAGGGGAGTCTATCTTCGGACAGTTGGGTCGAGACGACTTCATGGTTTTTGGGTAAGGAACCTGCTTCATGGTGGGTGCAGTTGGCTGATGAGTTACCCTAGGAGGAATCTAAGGATTGGGAGGTATTTAAACAGTTATTCTATAAGAGATTCATTCTTTCTACATACATTGATCGTAAGAAACAAAAGTTTACTAGTTTGAGGCAGAAGAAGCTGTCAGCTAATGAGTACTACAAGAAATTTATTGATCTATCTCGTTATCATCCGGAAGTTGCTACTAATCCGGTTGAGAAGCTACGTCGTTTTAAATTGGGTACTAAGAAGAAATGACGTACCATTGCGACTGCGATTCCTTGTACCACTTATCATGAGTTTTATGAAGCTTTACTTCAGATTGAGGATTCTAAGGATTTTCCCAGCGACAACGAAGAAGAAGAGAAAGATGGGAATCAGAATAAGGATAAGGGTAAAGATTATTTCTTACAAGGGCCTCGCCAGACTCAGAACTTTAAGCGTAGTGGGGCTAGTTCTAGTTCTTCCAGTTGAGGTTTCAGTTCCACAGGTCAGAGAGGAGGTGGTAGGTTCTTCGAAGGTTCTAGATTCCAGAGACAGGGGAATTATGGTATAGGAAATGCACCCTTGTGCCGTAGGTGCAATAATCGACATTTCGGGGATTGTCGAAGAGGTAGCAGTGGTTGTTACACTTGTGGTCAGGAAGGACATCTAGCTAAGTTTTGTCCTCAAGGCCAGCATAGGCCTCAGCAGCCTCCTTTACCACCGCCAGCTCCAGCTCAGCAGTTTTCAGGACAAGGTGGTTATACCAAGACAGGTCATGATGGTGCATACCACTATCAGGGGGATTCCGTTTTGTATTCTTCAAGACAGTACCAGTACCTCTAGGATCCCTATCAGCAGGGCAGTTATGGACAGTATTCAGGAGGATATATGCCTCAACAGCAGTATTCAGCTGGTGGATCACAATGGCATTCTGGAGGACAGCCTCAGCAGGTTAATGCTGCTACCAGTGGAGTTGGGTCTTCGAGACAGCACAGTCAGTCAGGACAGGGGTGTAATTCTCAAGGGCGAGGAGTTCACGCCAACAGAGGCAGATGAGGACAGCAGACCCAGGGACGTATCAACAACCTTTCGCTGTAGGATGCTCAGAATAATCCGGACTTAATCATGGGTACGTTAAATAGTCTTGGTCATTATGCTTAAGTGTTGATTGACTGTGGTGCTACTCATTTGATAATTTCTCATATGTTTGCTCAATTGACACAACCTCAATCTTCACCTCTTGGGTATGAGTTAGAGTTTGCTATGCCTAGAGGGGAGAAATGCTATGTAGATTATGTTTACCCAGGTTGTCCCATATTAGTGGAGGATGTGGTTATGCCTGCTAACCTTATTCTTTTAGACATTTTGGATTTTGATGTGATTTTAGGCACAGATTGGTTGCATTACAATCGTGCCTAGATTGATTGTTACGAAAAATCAGTGACTTCCATCGTCCTGGATTACCTGAGGTTACATTCTTTGGTGAACCTAGTGGATTGAGGCATGGTATTATTTCAGCTGTGAGAGCCAAAAAGTTACTAAAGAAAGGTTGTCAAGGGTACTTGGCTCCCGTGGTACTAAATGGTGATGCTCCAGTTAGCGTGGAGAATGTCAAGGTGGTCAGACACTTTTCTGATGTTTTCCTTGATGATTTACCTGGATTGCCGCCAGACAGAGATGTGGAGTTCACCATTGATTTGCTTCCAGGTACAGATCATATTTCCTTAACTTCATATAGAATGGCTCATGCGGAGTTAAGAGAATTGAAGATTCAGTTACAGGAATTGGTTGATAAAGGTTTCATTCAGCCTAGTACTTCACCTTGGGGAGCCCCAGTTTTGTTTGTTCGGAAGAAAGACGGTACTTTGAGGCTTTGCATTGATTATAGGCAATTGAATCGGGTAACGATTAAAAACTGTTATCCCTTGCGTCGTATTGATTATTTTTTTGATCAACTCAGAGGTGCCTGCGTATTTTCTAAGATTGATCCAAGGTCTAGTTATTATCAGTTGAAGATAAGGAGCAATGATGTTCCTAAAACTACTTTTAGGACTCGTTATGGTCATTATGAGTTTCTCGTGATGCCATTTGGATTGACAAATGCACCAACATCTTTCATGGGTTTGATGAATAAGGTGTTTTAGCAGTATTTGGATAGATTCGTCATTGTCTTCATTGATGACATTCTGGTGTATTCTAAGTCGAAGGCAGACTATGTTCGACATCTTACTTTGGTGTTGAAGAAACTAAGGGAACACCGATTGTATGCTAAGTTCAGTAAGTGCCAATTCTGGTTAAATCAAGTTGCTTTCTTGGGGCATGTTGTTTCAGCTTAGGGTATCAGGTAGACCCTCAGAAGATAGCAGTTGTGGAGAATTAGGAACAGCCACGAACCGTCACCGAGGTACGAAGTTTCCTTGGTTTAGCAGGTTATTATCGGTGATTTGTTAAGGATTTCTCAGTTATGGCTTTACCACTAACGAGGTTGACCAGGAAGGAAGTTAAATTCGAGTGGGATGATAATTGTGAGCAGAGTTTTCAGTAGTTGAAATATTATCTCACTCATGCTCCTGTTTTGACTCTTCCTGATGATATTGGTAATTTTGAGATTTACAGTGATGCTTCTTTGAATGGCTTGGGATGCGTGTTGATTCAGCATGGTAGGGTAATTGCTTACGCTTCACGTCAGTTAAAGCATCATAAGATGAATTACCATACACATGACTTAGAGTTGGCAGCCATTATTTTCGCTTTGAAGATTTGGAGACACTATCTCTATGGCGAGAAGTGTAGGATCTTCACAGATCACAATAGTCTTGAGTACCTGTTCACGCAGAAAGATTTGAACCTTCGTCAGCGAAGATGGATTGAGCTGTTACGTGACTACAATTGCACGATTGAGTATCACCCTGGACGTGCTAATGTGGTGGTTGATGCTTTGAGTAGGAAATCCCAAGGTCGGGTTAATGCTATGTATGATTCTCGTGTTCATCTTCTTGTAGATTTGAGGTCTACTAGAGTGAACTTGGAATTGGAAGAACAAGAAGAAGCCTTACTTGCTAGTTTCTAAGTTAGGCCTATTCTGATTGATCGTATACTCAATACCTAGATGAATAATGAAGAAATTTAAGAGCTAATTCATTTGAGGAATCAAGGGAAAAAGAAAGATCTCAGAGTTAGAAAGACGGATGACATGCTTATGCAAGAGAATATGATGTACGTGCCAAATAATGAGGAGTTAAAGAAGGCAATTCTTGATGAGACACATATTTCAGCTTATGCGATGCATCTAGGAGGAACTAAAATGTATCATAACATTAGGCCATTTTATTATTGGCTAGGTATGAAAAGGGAAATTGCAAAGTATGTAAGTAGGTGTATCATGTGCCAGCAGGTTAAAGCCGAAAGGAAGAAGCCGTTTGGGTTGTCACAGCCATTTCCCATTCCACAGTGGAAATAGGAAAATATTACTATGGATTTTGTGTACAAGCTACCTCGTACACAAAACGGTTATGATAGAATCTGGGTGATTGTTGATCGGCTTACTAAGTCAGCGCATTTCATTCCTGTGAGGGAAAAGTATTCTTTGAACAAGTTAGCCGAGTTGTTCATCACGAAGATTGTGAAGTACCATGGAGTTCCTGTGAGTATTATTTCAGATCGAGATCCGAGATTTACTTCTAAGTTTTGGATAGCATTCCAGGAAGCTTTGGGTTCGAGATTACTGTACAGCACGGCATATCATCCTCAGACAGACGGACAATCAGAGAGGACGATTCAGACCTTGGAGGATATGCTAAGATCTTCGATGTTGCAGTTTGGTGATGCTTGGCATAAACGGTTGGATTTGATGGAGTTCGCCTACAACAACAGTTTTCACTCGAGTATTGGTATGGCGCCAATCGAGGCACTATATGGCAAGCCTTGTCGTACACCTTTATGTTGGTCAGAGGTTGGCGAACTAGTTTTAGTGGGCCCTGAGTTAGTGGATGAGACTACTTAGAACATTCAGGTTATTAAGTCTAATATGAAAGCGGCCCAAGATCGCCAAAAGAGTTTAGCAGATAGACATGCCACTGATCGAGTGTACAAGGTTGGTGATTGGGTATTTCTGAAGTTATCGCCGTGGCTAGGTGTAGTACAATTCGGGAAGAAAGGCAAGCTAAGTCCTAGGTTTATCGGACCTTATCAGATCACCGAGCGAGTTGGTGAAGTTGCTTACAGGCTTGAGTTGCCGTCAAAGATGTCCAAGGTACACGATGTGTTTCATGTTTCGATGCTTCGTCACTATGTCTCAGATCCGTCACATGTGATACCTCATCAACCCTTAGAGATCAGTTCAGATTTGACTTATAATGAGGAACCAGTGACTATTTTGGATTGGAAAGAAAATGTTCTGAGAAATAAGACAGTGCAATTGGTTAAAGTTTTGTGGATGAACCATCCAGTGGAAGAAGCGACGTATGAGACAGGGGATTGGATGAGAGAGATGTACCCAAGGTTGTTTTATGAGTACTAGTGGATGGTTTTGGTTATGTAAATTTCGGGGACAAAATTTTTATAAGGTGGGTAAATTGTAACAGCCCGTCCCGAAAAATTATTCTCAAAGACGTGAAAAGACGAAAATACCCTCAGATGTTGAATGATGTGTGTGATATGTTTTGGTCTAATTAATTAGGATTGGTGATCCAATTAGAACTAAGATTTTTCTTAGTTTTGGTTGGTTATATTTGGACCACACACACACAAACATTCATATTACTTTTCTCTCTATCACTCCCGTACTCTCTCTATCTCTTAGAATCTCACTCTCTCTCTTCCTTCTTCGTACGGACATCACTCAAAACCCTTCGAAACTTGATAGATCGAGCTCATGCTTGGTTCCATTGTGTTCATCTCGTCCATACGAACTCACTGATACCATTTTCAGGTAAGAACTACTTCGAAATCACGTGAAAACCTTAACCCCGAGTTGGGTACTGTTCATGCAAACGTTCAATCTTGTGTTTTTGGAAATTTCAAGCTCACATGGAGCTTAAGGAGGTCCTTACGAAGCTCGGAGTGCTTCATTGGAAGAAATTGGACGTCGGAATCGCGAGATCGGAGAGTTTCAATTTCGGCCGAAATTTTTGAGGTTTTTTTCGGCGAATCCTCGGCGAGTTGGGGGTCGAGTCAGGTATAGTTGTGTTCATCTTTGTGAGATCTTCATTTTGGTATAAAGTACGCAGAAAATGGTGCAAAAATGAAGAAGAAACCATAGTTGGAAGTTTTTCCAGAAACCGGCGAACAGTCGCCGGCGACAGAAGACTCGCTGAAGAAGACAGAGAATATTCCGTCAGTTTTGACGAAATATGCTAACGCCGTCAGTTAGTTTGGATGGATTCCGTTGGGTTTTAACGGAATATTCTGAGGAATATTCCTAACGGCGTTAACTGACGCCGTCAGTGTGACTGTCACGTGGCGGCGCGTGGCGGCACATGGTTGGTCGGAAAATTTTTCTAAAAATATAGGGATGATCTTGAGATTGTGTATATCACTGTGGTATATTTATATACCCAAATTGAGCAATATATGAGAAGTTATTTCAAAGGTTTTGTTTATGTGCTTAAAATAACGTTTATACAGTTATTTCTCGTATATACAAGACCTATCAGGAGGACGAGCGTAGCCAGGCTAGGCATGGGGGTTACAACCGGGTTACTTATCAGTGAGTGGGCTTTTGTTTTCCGTATATACCTATATACTTGCTTTTCCCAGAAAATGAATTTAAAGAATTATATGATTTGAAATGCCATGCAAAGTATCTATTTATTTTATTTATGCATTAGTGATTGCATATAATAATGATGGTGCTGCGGACGCACAGGTAAGTGGTAAGTAAGTTTATATACTGGTTATGATGAGAGTGAATGATGTGATGTGATGTGGTGTGATGTGATGTGATTAGAGCTCATAAACATGCACCTTGATATTAGTACTCCCGCCCAGAGTTAAGGGCATAGTCTTTCACGTGATGTTCACATCCCGCACCACATGCTCGCCTTGGATCCAAGTTAGGTGCACAGTCATGCCGAATAGACCACTATAGGTGGGTTCGACTCGCAGGTGACCCGCGAATCATTCGCACAGTCTTCACGTGATTATAGCACTAGAGCATATTATTCTATATACAGTGATGTTGTGCAGACCACGAGATGTGGTATTGATGTGTATGCAGGATATACGATATGATTGAGTTGATTATGAGCTATATGATATGATGAAATTGTTATGAGCTATATACAGCCGAGGGCTGAGTTGATTATCTAGTATTCAATCACATTCATAGAGTTATGATTTGGCATTCAGTTATGATACTTTGGCATGGCATACATACATTCATACTTACATATTTTCCAGCAAGATTTTGAGAATTATATATGAGTATATACTTTATTTCTGGGAAATTATACAGGTTTTACGGAGAGAGGTTATAACTTTTGAGAAAAGAAAGGTTTTGAAAAGATTTGTTTTTGCCCACTCACGCTTTCTGTTTTTTGCCCCTCCAGGTATTAGGTAGTGTTCGTTGGTGGCATACGAGGAGCTTATCGGATAGTTCTGACAGAACTCACTTATGTAGGACCACCTTCGGGTGTTATTTCTATTTAGTACTTTCTACTTGACTGCACGTAGACCATTTATGCTCTGGTTGTGTAAACCATCTTAATTCTCGCACTAGCACACTATCTTGATTTGGGTTGCTGGTTGCTTGGTTTTAAATTGTTCGTATCTTTCTGATTAATCTTGCTTCTGCACTGTGCACATGGTTACGTCACTCTCACGTGACAGCCAGCACGCCCCACTTTCGGGTCGGGGTGTGTCAATTAAGATATCTTAAAGATGTTTGAGAATAATCCTTAGATACATTATTAAATAAATAATAATATCTAAGAATTATTTTTGGAGAATCCTTTATTGGATTTGATGGCGTTTTCTTGAATAAAGGAATATGTCTTCAACTGGGAACCTTAAACATAGGAATTAGTTATTAATTCTACCTTTAATTCCCTTGCCTTATATCCTTGGCACGGGCAAAGCAGTTTGGAGAAATTGTAGTAAGCCACTTAGGTTTTCTTCATTGGTTGAAATGCGCCTGGTGCGAATGTGGGCACTGGATGATCCATATAGGGACCCGAGGGGTCCTGGGACCCTTCGGAAGCCCGAAGAAACACTTGTGATCAACCTTCGGGACCCTCAAACAATTTGGGCAGGTATAGCGGAGAGGTTTGTTGCCTCCATGGATGTGCAGGCAGCATTGCTTATAACAAAGAAGAAGAAGAAGAAGAGGTTTTTAATTTTTGTTTTAAAAGATCTAGCCAAAACGACAATGTTTTTTAGCCAGGTCATTATAAAAATTTTAAAAACTAAAATATCTCTGTTTTCTCTACAGAGCCCGAGAACTTCGGTCTTTTCCAGTATCGCCAAATTATATTTAAGAACTCCCAGCCCCAATCGTCGCAACCTTCCAACTTTAAACCCAAGTTACCCTATTTTCCACCACCATTTGCCTTTCTACCGCATTTAGCTACCTAATTTTATTTCCTCCAAATTCATATAAGTTTTTTAATCCTAAACTCTAGTCCCAACTCCCAATTAATAATATATATATATATATATGTTATTATTAAATGTTACATTAACAAATTTTAACTTGTAGAGTCACTAATTGCGTTATGTTGCCAAATTATATTTAAGAACTCCCAGCCCCAATCGTCGCAACCTTCCAACTTTAAACCCAAGTTACCCTATTTTCCACCACCATTTGCCGTTCTACCGCCTTTAGCTGCCTAATTTTATTTCCTCCAAATTCATATAAGTTTTTTAATCCTAGACTCTATTCCCAACTCCCAATTAATAATATATATATATATGTTATTATTAAATGTTACATTAACAAATTTTAACTTGTAGAGTCACTAATTGCGTTATGTTGCTGAGGAGAATTTGTTGGTTTTATTACTTTTGAGATTAATCTTGATTTATTCAATGAACCAAATTCAATAGAAAATAGTGATATGGAACCAAATTAGTCTAATATTTTTAATTTTTTGAACTTTTATGTTGGAATCCCTCGATCTTGAAATCCTAGATTTGCCACTAAATGTGGGCAAACCATTAGAGCAAGGGTTGGCTCTACGGTCGGTCCACAGATAAGTAGGTCCATTACCGGATAAGGCATTCTCATCAATAGTGGATAAATGCCCACGTGTCAACTTCTAACTTTTCTAAATTATTTTTTCTCCACAATTATCATTCTGCGTATAACTAAATCTTCCAACATGATTAGTATTCCATGCCAACTTTATCATAGCTTGGATAAAATCTGAGAGCTCTTCCATCCAATCCTGACGACGTCCTCAGAGAGGTTGCTGCATGCTGATCCACTGTTAGGGTTTTGAAAGGAACATGCTGTGTATTTGCCCCACCACACCCCTTCAAACCTGGAATGCTGTTATCACTAAAGACTACAGACAAGAATTCTTTAAAAGAAAAGAAAGAAAATAACTCGATATTAAATTAAATGTGCCTCAAAAGAGAGAAAAATACATTTTTCTATATTTTACTTTTGTAAAATTTTGTCCACAAGAAAGGGAAAGTAGCAAATTGGTGGGGTTTGTGGTATTGTATATGCACACCCCATGTGGAGACCAATTTGGTTGGTTTTCCTTGGCTGCACTTAGACCTGGCATTCGTGTCGTGTTTTTTGTGTTTGTGTCGTTTTCGTGTCATACCCGATATCTTAACGGATCGTGTCGTGTAACACCCGTTAAAATAAACGGATAAAATGATCCGACCCGAAATTGACCCGATAATATTAACAGGTAATACGACCCGACATGTTACCCACTAAGGAAAATATATTTTAAACCAATAAATAATCAAATGAAAAACATAATACTAAATAATTATCTACATACCATATTGTCACATCCAAAACATAAAAACGCATTTTTCTTTTAAGTATATTTTCGCTTACCTAAATTGATTGCTCTAGCCTTTTTCTTTGCAAGACTCATATTTGTATTGTCTATACTTTTGCTTCCAAGATCTCCTTCTGTTCCCATTATAATCTCCACGGACTCCTCACCACTAAGGTTTACTGAATCTGAATCTCTAGCATCCATTGCTTCTGAAACAAAATGAGTATAAATTAATTAATAGCTTAATTAATTAAGTAAAGTCTTTAATAGTTTTTTAATTAATGTAGAAGTGTAAAAAATATAGAAAAATATATATAAACACTCTTAATGACAAGTTTTACAACTTTCATAAAGAGCTTAACTTTGAAATTCGCCACTATAATCATATAAATCATAGATCAAAATTTAACCGTTGATTGTTGTTTACATTAACTCTTCATTGTTCTCATCAATTTTTTTTTTTTTTAGATTTTCTTTTTTGAAAACATGATCTATTAGAGGATACAGGAAGATGAACGGTTTGGATCGTTGATATTATATTCAGAGTTTTATGGTTAGTGAAAATATTGCTTGATGTTTATAAAGTTTATACAAACTATATGACATCGACTCATATTTCAGTTAACCGTAAATATCGAAACGTGATATCAAAGATCTAAATCGTTCATCTTCTTACATTCGCCAAATGATCATGTTTTCAAAAAAGAAAATTTTAAAAATGAAATTCAGTAAGAAGAGTAAAGCGTAAATGACAATCGATGGTTAAATATAAATTTAAGGTTTATGGATTATAGTGTTAAATTTCGAAGCTAACCCCTTCATGAAAGTTGTAAAGCTTGTCACTATGAGTGATTGTATATTTTTTTTTTTTTACATTTTTTACACTTCTACGATAATTATTATTAATTTTATTAATTTTGCCCTCAAATAAAAAACATTATTCATGAGGGTTTGGAGGATTTTAAAAATCTAAACGATAATTTAAGTGTAACCATTATCTACTCGTGGAGGAATAATGATGAATCACGAGTGTTTATATATTCTTTCACATTTTTCATACTTGTAAGTATGTCTTCTTAGTTCTTGTTATACAAATACTATACTAGTTTATTTTAATTTTGGACAACAACATGTTAAGTAAAATTTATCCTAGTAATGATAATAAGGAACTCTCATAATAAAAACAAATAATGACTAAAACTTTTTGTTTTTAAAAACTTATATAGAATAATAATACAAAACTATATATTTAATATAGAATATATTGTATATATTAATATGGCTATTGTATTTTATAATAAATATTTTAGTAGTTAAACTTTAAAATTATCAAAATAATTTTTTTCTTAACGGGTCGAAACGGGTTACTCACGTGTTACCCGCGTGTATACCCGTTAAGAACCCGTTATTAACGGGTTATTAACGGATGACCCGATTAGTTATCGTGTTGACCCGAAACCCGTTATTTTCGTGTCGTGTCAAAAACTGTAGGGTCTAGCTGCACTCACACCTACCCCAAAAAAAATGAATGACTTTGGTTCTGAAAAACCCAAAAAAAATATTTAAAAAAAAGGAAAAAAGAAGAGAGAATTGAAGTGGGTTTGGATTAGGGATACCTTGTAGAGAAATGTTAAGGGATTTCTCTAAAAAATAGGACTTTCGATAGATTTTATGTCACCTTATGTTTGTAGCACAATGTTTTATAATGTTGAAACAAAAATTGACGTTAAACAGAGAATCTACATAAAATCTGATTTTTGAGAGTTCCCCTTAAACATTTCTCTACCTGAGTGTAAACTTGTTTTGGGATTGGAATCCATGTGAAGACAATCATGGGGCAAATTGCAAGATTTTGAGTTAGTGGGTGGAAGAGCAAACCCTGGAATTGCCTCCACGTAAGCTATCTTTTCTTTGAACAAAGAGGTGACAGGCAAAGGTGAATAAGATTTTTGGTCCCCACAATCACAGGTTTTGAGTTTAGCCTTTTAACTTTGGATCTTATTTTAGGCTAGAAACGATGTGGACTCTTTAGTCCAACATGATAAACTTGGATAAAGCGCTAAATCATGTCATTTGTTGGACATTTATCACAAAATTACAAAAAAATTTAAAAATAAAATCACCTTGGTGCTAGGCTAGAAGATCGAACCTGTATGGGGCACGTCGTATCTACTTCATTGAATGTGTATTCGTTGTATGGAGTTATACCATATCTACCTATCGACAGTGTACTTGCTGCCCTCCCTATTGTGGCAGGGGTCATTCCATCAAATTGTTAAGCAAAATATAACTTAGAAGCTATAACGAAATAAAGGAGTGTGTATTTTCACTTGACCCTATGTTGAGTCTAATATAAGAGTTGCCTAATCAAGTAATCCTGCTCAAATTTCTCTCTAATTCAAAAATCTTGAAATTTACTGAACATTTTTATGAAGTGTTTTTTCTTTTTGGTTTTTCCTTTTCTTGGAATTTATCATTTGACACTTACAACACAGATTTGGGGACCTCACCACCCCATTAATGTGTCTCTATCAAGCAATTATCAATATTATTTAGAGTTTCATGCTCTTCCCCTCGCTTTGCCTTATCCAATCAAGAATTTCTTATAACTAATATCTTTCTTTTGATGCGGGTTTGAAAAACTCTTTAGATAGAAATGTTTGTTGCCAAAGGAAAAACTAATTGAGGAGGGAAAATCTAACTTTTTAAATGCTTTTCGTAAAGGAAGTTAGGGCAGGTAGGCGAGGGCAACTTGAATAGGCTAAGTTATCTAGTGAGATTTAACTTGAATGTCTAACGCATTATTAGATGCTATTTGAGATTATTCCATTACTTAATTAGTTTTCAAAATTAAATTTCTCAAAATGTAGCAAGAGATTTGTAATTCAGTTTGCCATATTAAATCTCTCAGAATGTGTTACAGTATAAACTTTGAAAGATTAGAATAACTCTATAACTTTAATTAATTAGAATGCAATATTAAACAATTGTGCCAACTTGAGCTCTTGTTGTGTTTGCACTTTATGCATGTCATTTTTCGCTTGTGCTTAAGACAAATGTATATTTATTATACCGAATCCAACCCATTTTCCATCAATCTCAATTTTTTTTTTCACGCACCAAAGAGACTCTACTTATCTTATTATTATTATTTTGTCAAACCAAAATTGATCACTTCTTATTAATTTGGTTCCAAAATAAAAATGATATACAACATATGAAATGCTCGTCCCACATTAAAAAGCACAGACACACGCACGCGTGTATAAAGCAGACACCATAATTTCGTTTATGTTTAAACTAAAACATTTACTTGTTTAACTAACCACACAAGATTCCTCCTAATTTAACTGCTTCGATTAGTTATCACTAAGCAAGTCATACTTAGTTCTATGAGATTGGTTAACCATGATTATTTATCACTAATCAAGTCAAATTCCATGTTACTTAGCTCTGATTGGTTAATCACAAGCCTATAAACAATCAATTAAGTGCCTAAATTAGGACTCATGGACACCTACATTGCACAATATGATTAGATTAATTTAGATAAGCTTCCTACATTTTCCAATCCAGATAGAAGCACTTCCTTCAATTATACAGTTTAAAAATCAAGCCATCCTTTTAGCAAAGTCCCAAAGGGGAAAATAATTTAGAGGTTCATATCAAAATTAATCGTGTAAAAGTGTGTAGAACTCAAGCACTAATTAACTATAATGGCCTACCATGTTACAGATAAATTGTAGCATACCTTTTTTTTTTTCCCCTTCTACTTTTAGTGCCATGACAAACAGAAGAAATGTCTTAGATTATGACATTTTGGATCAAATACAAAGTTGAGATCTTATGGAAATCTAGCATTAGTTTCATGATGTTAACTTAGGATCTCATAAGCATGCACATGAAGAATATTGAGAAGTGATTTTCAATTTTTCACACATTTTTGTCTCGCTACACATTCATGTTTATTTATGATCGTTGAATTGAATAAATGAAAGAAAAATCAAGAGACATAAATAAATAAATAAAGGTTTACATAATGAGAAAAAGGGAATGTGAAATGCTTTTTGTGTTAAACGAGTTTTCTTAATACAACCGATGTTGTGAGAAGGAAAAATCAAAACAAAGCCTCAGAAGTAAAGATAAAAAAATTTTAACCTCTTGAACTACAAATTGCTGGCGTGAAAAGTGAGTTATGAAAACAAAGAACTTGAGTGTAATCCAATTAAGCCGCTAATTATAGTTTTTGTCACCTAAACTTGTCCATTTGCGGCTTTGCTTGTGGAGGAAATAAGGTTAATTTTTGTTGCATATTATATTAAGGTCGAAGAGTTTAATGTTAAATGTTAGCTTACCTACCAACAGTCGGTATGATCGGAGATGAAACATAATTAGTCGTTGAACCATGTGATTTAATTGTGCTGTATTTGACTAAATCCTGGTCAAAGTAAAGATTGATGACAAACATAGAACAAAGCCAACTGCTCAGTAAATAAAACACTCTGCAGGCTAATACATACATTTTTCTAAATTTTTATTCAGTGGGGCATCTTTTTAAATTTTTATAATACCATCCATGTTTTATGTTTATGTCCTTTCATTGTTTTGTCTAGGTGAATTGTTACCCATTTATTGGAAGGATTGGAAGGGAGAGTTCTAGCAATCTTTGCATTAATTTTCGTATTTGGATTCACTTATTCAAATGACACTTGTCGTTTTATTACACACAAAAAAAAAAAAAAAATTGGCTAGGAATTAATAAAGAAAAATATAAAATAAATAAATAAATTTCAAAGGCATTAAAGTTCTTGTTTTTTGTGTAACAAATGACACATCTCATTTGAAGAAGTGAAAATATTCAAATGAAAAAGTTGATAGCGTTTCTCTTATTAGAAGCAGAGTTGTCATACTAACCCGAGGTTTAGGACGTGCTTAATTAGTTAGACTTTCTATAAGAATGATGAATTATTCACCCACTTTGACTTATCTATTCACCCACTTTGACTTATCTTTCATGCAATCAAACACTTTAATGTCCTACTTAATTAGTTCTTACGCTGTTACATTCGGCATTTATATTATTTCTTTGTTTAAAAAAGAAACTAAATAAAAAAGTAAAAGTTGGTCCTGTTTATGTCCGGTTTTGCAAATTGGCTTTTGGCAGCATTTCAGATTGTGGGAAATGACTAATGGGCAATTTTCTGGGTCGTTTTATTGAATTAAAATATACAAAGGTCATCAAATAAAATTCCTTTGCCGTCAACAATGAGGTTCGTAGGGTCATCTGGTCTTGCCCAGTTGGTCCACTTCCTCCACTGTTACTATCTTATTTAGAATCATGCGCGTTTGAGCAAGAACAAAATCAAGAAAGGTCCCATGGATATTGTTTTGAAAATTATTTAAGGAAAACTAATGAAAAGGGTTTGAAAACTTTGAGTTTTAACGATAAAGACAAAATAAAAGGTAAAATGAATAGTACCAGGATTGATTTTTTAGTGTAAAAATATGGTTTTTCATTAAAGTGAACAGTACCAGGAGCTTTTCATTAAAATTCCCAATTATTTAATATGCGACTGTGTAAATTTTAATTAGACTTAGGTTCTAAATTATTCATTATTCTAGTGATTTTTTCCTATTAGATTTGTATTACTTAAAGGATAATTTACTCTTTTTTCTTGATTTACTATAAATAAAGGCGCCGATATAGGAAAAATCACACAATCCCTAAGCATTCTACAATTTCTCTCCACTCTCTCTATTGCCGCACCGTCTCTCTCCCTTCCCTTCAGTAAAATAGGCCACATCAGACATATAAATTAGGAGAAATTAGGTTCTCATTCCTCTTTTTGCTACTCCATTGACTAAAACCTTATTTATTTTCAATTTTTGATCAAGGTTCTTAGGTATTAATAAACTTCATTAATTATTTCAATAATAAAATATTTTTTATTTCTAAATATATTCATTTAGTGTTGGAAATGTTACATTTCATATATTTATATTTATGGCTAACTTTTTTATCATATATTTTTATATTTAGTTTGTACCCATTTTTAATTTGCAACCCTTTCTTAATTAGTAACAATTTTCTTTTCACTTTTCATTTGTACCCATATATTAATTTCTTTTTGTGCCCATATTTTTTAAAGTTTTATTTGTAATTGTACCAATATTTTTTAATTTATTTGTACCCATTTTTAATTTTGCTATGACACACCCCGACCTGGAATGTCCACCTGGACTCCAAATCGAGCTGTGCTGGCCGACACTAGGAGGGTAACGAAGCCATAAAGTGTAGTGATGTGGAAAAAGTGAGTGAATTTAAACCTAAAAGTGCCTAAATGTAAGAGTGCGCTTGTGAGCGGAAATGAACTCATTTCACACGTGATGTCAGAGCATAAGTAAAGTACAGTAAGGTAGGATGAGAATTATACCATCGAACGTAATCTCCAGTACCAAGATTGCCAAGAATCCTCATCGATACGAAAGTACAGCTGCTAAAACCTAGAGGGGCGAAAAACAAGGATGAGTGGGCCTAAAAATAAAGCTTTATAAAAACCTTTTTGAAAATGTTATAATCCCTCGTCGTAAAACAAGTATAGTTTCCAAAATATACATACTACGTATAGTATAAAAATGTTTACCATAGTCAGCAGTATTTCAAGGATGCCAAATGTCACAACTTTCGTAAATAAATACTTGACGTTCGTAATCACATAATTTCGCGTAAATGAACATATCATATTGAGTGCTATTCAATACGTGTTGACACACGAGTTCATGTAGAGGTAATCTGACATGAACATAACTGGGTGTAACAATGACACACACTCTAGTACTACAATTACGTGAAGACTGACGCTATGCGCAACACATACGAGTCCTAATTGCCTATAGCAATCTAGGATAAGACCGGTACCTACAATGGATCCAAAATGAGCGTACGGTGCAATGTGCACATACACGTGAAAGACTAGCCTTGGCCCGGGCGAGTACCAACACCAATGCAGCAAACGATGATCAGATAACATAAATATAGTCATGCCATAGTGATTCGATAATTCTGGTCAACATAACATTATTCATAACCGTAAATTTAGCTAAGGCATCATGTAAGATTCATAATGATTTCATAATTCTCTTCGCTACGTCATTTCCTATAAATATTAATTTATCTATGGCATTCCTTTAGAAAATTCATTATTAGATGTATATATGGATACTAAACATATATATATATATATATGTATATATCAAAAAAAAGACCTACTCACAAATCATGTCGTCGAGTTAAACCCGCCTCGTAGCATCGAGAGTCCTTGCGATGTGTTTTGCATAGAAACGAAACCATTTATGTAAATACGTAAAGTACTAACGTATAAACGTGTTTTCATACAATGTATGGCTAATAAAGGAACTATTTTAAAATGATCGAATTTCGGAAAAAGAAGGGCGGATTCGGGTCCGACACGTCGAGAAACCTAAGGAGGGACCTCAGGTTCCTCCACGCCCCGCTACACACACCACCACGCTGGTTCCCTCACGCGCGCCCACTCGCCTGCGAGTACTATTGTACTTGCCTTCCTCTCCGGTTCCTGCATTTTTGCAGGTTTTTGGTCCAACTTCCAGAGCTCCAAACGAGCTCATTCCTTAACCAAATTCAATGATACAAAATCCAACTTGAAGCTAGAAATGTGGGGAATCAATCTATACCTATTGGAAGCCCAATCGTGGTCGGTGTTGGCTAGGAATTTGGTATGGGTGGTCGGATGACCACGGTTTCTCCCTTACCAGAAATCTGGGGAAAACTCACCCGACTTGTTTTCTGCACTTAACCAACCCTAATCACAATTTTAAGGTTACAAGGACAATATAAGGCTTCGAAATAAGGAGGATGTGAAGGTCTTGGGGCTCACCATGGTCGGGAATGAGGATGAACAGTGGTACGGCCACTGTAAGTGCATATTTCATAGTTGTTGCTTACATAGCTTAAGGTCATAGTTTTTGGGCCGAGAAGCTCACAGATCTCATCAAGGCAACAAGGTTAGCGGTGGTGATGGTATTGTCGAACCACCATTCAGTGTTTGCAAAGAAAGATGAGGAGTGAAAGACGATTGGGGGTATGGTTGCAAAGGTGAACTCGCCTAGTTTGATGGCAGGTGGGGATGGCCTGTGCTGCTGCACCTTTTGTGCAGTGCACCTAGCTTAAAAGGAGGAAGTTCTTTGGTTTACAGAGAAGAGAGAGTTTGAGAGGGAAAGTTAAGAGAGAGGGAGAGTACTCGAGAGAATAAGAGAGAGTAGGGGAAATAGAGATGAGATAGAGAAGAAGACACGGGGAGGGAAACACGGAAGAGATGGGAGGAATGGGGCGTGGGCCCCACGTGGTGCACAGCCCAAGGTCAAAGATAAAATCAATTTATCTCTCGTAAATGTGAAATTACTAAATCACCCTTTACGAACGTAAGTCCATAAAATCTTCATTGTAGCTCCAAATTCGATTCCGCTTACGCCCACACGTTCGTAGTGATGAGCACTACAAGGATAAACTAAAGGAATGTTTCATACATCTCCCAATACATTGGTCAACAAAAGTCAACACCCTCGCCTCTAGGGGCATTTTCTTCAATTCACCCATTTAAAATTAATAAAATCGTAGAATTAGGGACGGGTTGTCACATGCTAAATGTATCCATGCTAATTATATGTATTTATTTTATGTTTTAAAATATATCAATAGTTATTTTCTAAAAATATGTTAATAATTATGTGGGTACATTATTTTCTTGCTATGATTTTGTGAAGAACAATATTCTTCTAATATTTATTTTTAAATATTTCTTATATTTTACAGATTTATTTGAATTTTGTTTAAATTTCATAATTTGTGGGACATTAAATGCACAAATGCATGAATTAAATCTCTTAAATGATGTTAGGAGATTTACCCTCAAATTCAAACATGTGGGCGCAAAATGCTATCCTGCTCTATTGTTCAAACAATTAGGTTGATTAGTGACCGGAACCAAAATGACCCTATAAATTATGAGAATTTATTTTATAGAAAAATACATATCAACAAATTGTATTAGAATAATTTAGATAAAGTCCACAAATGATGGCGAATTCGATACCAAATTAGGTTGCCCATTGTGTGGCTTAACCGAACTCCACCTCCCCTTAGTGTAAACATATCGATGTACTTAAAAAAAAAAAAAAAGTCCACAAATCATTTTACTATCTTTTCATGTTAAAAAACTTACCAAAGTGAGATGATGAGGTTAATTAATAGCTAAGGTTCTCATTTGTCATTTCTTTCGGAAAATTTTATGTGAACCTATTTAACTCTTATTTACACCCAACTTAAAATTAAAACGTGAAATGTCTTTTTTACTGTATTGCATAATTATCATCAAGTATAAGATGAAATTAACAATAAAAGTAAAATTTATCAATAAACAAACCCTCAATAATCAAACCATACCATCACACAATCTTTATCCTACGTTTATTTTAGCTAAAACCCTCAAACGTTTTCATAGAGAAAACAAGCTCTTTTTTGACCGATGGATGTTGATTTTGAAATTTTGAATCCTCCAACCAAGCTATAAATTGATTTATACAAGTTGTTTTTTTCTTTTGATTTCAATTTTTTTTTAAATTTATATGTGTATTGTCTACAAAAAAGGACTTTGTTAACCCAAGTATGTGTGCGAAACAAAAGAAAGAAAAAAATGATTTATGCCAATCAAGTTTTATTCGTTTGATTTCAAGTTTTTATAGGGTTTAGGAGTGTAAGGTTGTAGCCATAATTTTTCCAATTTCACAGTCCATGGAAAATCGCATATGGCTATTTATCCTCTACAATTTAGTATTTTTGTCAACCATAATTTTTCCAATTTCATATTATTTATGTGAAACAAATTAATTTTTAGCGAATAATTTATTATATTTGAGTCTTATATAGTGGTAATGTGGATGTGTTTAATACTGAATGTTGAGATAATCTTGATGAGTTTGATACCGAATGTATATGTAATGTGGATATATAGGTTTCGCTACCTTGGAGAGGTGATGTAGATAGGATTTCTTTACATATTGATAAGGTTTCAATTGACTATGCTCTAAGTGTTCATGTTTTGATGGTATTGAGTTTTTTTTTTTTAATACATTCTATATTATTTACATCATGGAGTGGGAGAGCAGGTTAAATTTCACAATGAGCTTGCCATAATAATTTAGTTCAAATTCGCCTTTGGCGAGAATGAATCTAAGACATCTCACTTACAAGTGAAGAGGAATATCACTTCATTGTAGTACTAAGTTGTTTTTTATTTTTCAAATAGACATTCAATTCTACCTCAACGATAGGTTTTAGGACTAACAAATTGTTTCTTATGGTGACAATGCAAGCTTTCAAAATCCAAAAGATATAATTTGACCAAATAATGCATTTAATTAAGATTTTAAAATTGTTTTTATATTCATCTAAAATGGCAAATTCGTCACAAATAATAAATTCAATAGACATTAGTTACCAAAACAATTAATTTGGGATTTCCTTGGTGAGTTGAGTGGGTCTAAATCAAAATGCCCCTTTATTTATTATTATTTTTTTAACAAATAATATTATCCACTAAGGGAGTGCCTCACAATTGACTAGTAATAATGTAGTTCAAATTAGCCATTGACGAGAATCCAACCTAAGACCTCTTACTTACAAGTGAAGAGAAACACCATTAGACCGTAGTAGGCAAATGCGCCCATTTATTTTAAATATAGTGTTTTGAAGCAAATGTAGGGAAGTAGTGTACTGGAAGCAGCCTCTTTTCTGCTTCAAAACTCTAATTTTTTTTTTCTTTGCCATTTCTAAGCTCTTGGGACGTTTCGATGAGAATTTTCATGTATCAAGAAATTTAGGTTAACATGGTTATAAATGTAATACAAAATATTTTAGGGAGATATTTGAAATGACTGCTCTTTTGCAAGTAGTTATTACAAATCTCTCTTGTGTATCTAAGCCCCAGTTTGGGGTTGAGGTGATTTTAAAAAAGAAGCTGCTATGAAAAAAAGCTGAGAGAGTTTTTAGTGTTCGGTAAACATTCAGCTTCAGCTTTTTTTCACAGTTTTGGATGAAAAAAGCCAAAAACAAGAAGCTGCAAAACCCAGCTTTGAAAAACCAGTTTTTTTTCACATCTGTTTTACATAAAATTTACCAAACATTATAATACTGTTTTTTTTTTCAAAAGCACTTTTACAAAAAAGTTTACCAAATACTCTGCTGCTTTATTTCACAGCTGCTTATTCTCACAGCACAGCAGAAACGGTTTTTTTTCAAAGCACAGCAATACCAAACCAGCCATAAGTCATTTCCTATCAAATGTTTTGTGGTTTCCCGCTCTTCGAAACCTCAGATTTATACAAGTTCGTATATAATATGTACCCATATTTGACGGTAATACTGTTTCATGTATAATTCACATCTGGTGTATGGGGAAAAGGAGACAACTTAAACAAAAATATGCAAATATACGTATATAAACACACTCCCCATACACATGTATATTCATATATGTGTGGCCATAAAGATTGAAAGTTAGATGAGATATATGATAGCACATAATTGTTGAAGAAAAATGAGGATCTTTTAAAGGCATATTCCTATTGTTTGTTGTTATTAAACAAAGGATTATATACTCAATTATACTAAAGCTTATGATGCTTCAGCATCAAGGGACTTAAGAGTGTGAACTTTCAGAACCAGAAAAAAAAAAGATTAAATAATTCTCTGCCTAATAACAACTAACAAGCCCTAGCTTAATATAATTAGGGTTTCCCAACAACCTAGTGGGTTTACTAGTTATAACTTTAATGTCGGCCTACAACATGGTTAATTAAATTAATTAATTTGGGTGCTAATACGATCCACACATTGAGCTTCAGAAGCAACTTCATCATCTGATTAGAATTTTTATTTAGAGTGAATGATTAACAAGAGGTCTTAGTCTCTAGCAAGTTGCAGCAGCTAGTGGTTGGAATGACAAAAACTTAAAATACCCAATTAATTGAAGTATCTTGGAAGGTATCTATCTCTTTCTGTTTCTAATATGAACTTTCTTTATCTGCTTAATGATAATTAAACATTAGTTAGAGAGTGACATTCCATCTGCATAGAAAAGGCAGCAGCACATGATTAATCAATTGATTAATGATGGCTATGTACGGGAGCCGGGGGTTTTGTAGAAATGAATGTGAATGAATATATATATCTTTGCTAAAATAAAGGGGAGATTCTAGGGTTACATTATTCATAAAATCCTTCTACATTGACTCTTGCCTTTGGTTCTGGGGTCGACGATAATTCCGCTTGATCTCTTCTCTCTCTATGTTTCTCATATCTTCTAAACATCTTAGATCCCCCGGTTGTGTCTCTTTCTCTCAAACTCGGATCTGTGAGAGGCGGTTTCGTGAATTGAAGTGGTGATTGTTCTCTTTTATCACGTTCATGTTAGAATATGAGCATAGTGTAGGAGAATTTGGGCCAGATATTTGAGTTCAAATTGGTCTAGAAAAGTTTTATTGTAAGAGATTTATTTGTAAATTTCAAGCTTGTACTAGTATACAAATGCAAAAACTAGAAGAGGGTATATAATTGATTGCTGTAGTCTTGAGGTTCCAATCCACATTAACTAATTTAAAAAGAAAAAAAAGTCAGTAGACCGTTTCAATGAACCCTCATGTATTAGGACTGCAACTGAAAAACTCCTTTAAATTTTGAGGATCCTTCTGATGTTATAGTTGAATTTATTCAACTAGAACTGTCGTTTCCATTCAGCCAAAATAAAATTTAATTTTGTAATGATTTAAAATAGGGAGTTTTAACGAAAAGCCCGCGGTACTATTTACTTTAATGAAAAACCACATTTTTACACTAAAAAGTCAATCATGGTACTATTCACTTTATCCTTTATTTTGTCCTTATCGTTAAAACTCAAAGTTTTCAAGCTATTTTCATTAGTTTTCCTTTTAAAATAAGATGAATCTAATTAAAAACCTTGTTTGGTGTATTTAATCAAACAAGTTATGGGAAATATATGCCTTCTTGAGATGGCTTTCTCAGTCATTAGGCCCCTCTAATTGGACTTGCTTACACTCACTAATCACTATGCATTTTGGCCCATTTGGTAAACGTGCTGCAAGATCTTCTAGGTTTTGCGTTAGCAGAGGATGTTGAATAATTGCCTTCTTCTCAGCAGCCAAAGCCGAAAGCTTAGGTCAGCCAAATCACGATCAGTTTGTTTGTGATTGATGGATCCCCCTCTCTTATTCCCTTGCATGTCACGTCATAGCATCATACTTAAATTAGGGCATAACACATGACATTACTTACAGTACGGTACTGATCTGATTAGTCTGATATGAATATGATAGCTGGACATCAGATGTAATTTCCATCTGGGATACAGTGACACGTCGTATTCTGCTTCCACTGACATTCCATTCCAGAGTCCCTTCAGCATTACACCACTTCTAAGGCGATGATCAAATTTCATTTTTGTGTGGTATAATGCATATATGCGTGTCCTATGCTGGGGTATACAACAACTGAGGTGATAAAATTGACAACCCTGATTCTTCGACAGCTAGTTATTACCCTAGCTTGATATACATTATTAGATCATTTCTCTAATACACCTTAAACTTTTGAGGCAATGATTTTCTAACATGGTTTCAAAGCCCCCATCCCCCACATATTTTCAACTACTTACCTTAGGGTACTACACTTGTTCCACTGTGCTACTATGCACGTGTCCGATTGTCTCTCCATCTACATCATGGTGGCTGCATAAGAGGGAGAGTGCTAATTTAATGCATTGTTGACACATTTCCTTATAGGGTTAAGCTTTTGAGCAGTTCTCTAATATATTATCTATGTTTTTTTTTTTTAAGATAAATGGAGCTCCTTATCAGCCTGCGGCTCAGTGCTCCCTTTCCTCAACGGCAGCCTGCTCAAGTTTCTGCTGCTACTACGACTCCGGTAGGCGGTGGCTGGGGCAAATAAGAAGATGGTTACTCCAGCTGATCCCACAACAATTCCAGTTATTTAATCCTCATTGTTTGAGTTAATCCTAAATCTGCTACATACTTTGATGAATGATGACCATTCTTATTCTTGATTTCTTAAGGAAAATTGTCCAGAAAACAATTTCTTGAGGAAAAGCTACAATATCTTCGTTTGGTTTAGTTGCCTAATTGTTTCTAATATCAAATTATATGACTAATGGTCATATTTAATTTCTGGAGCTCAGCAGAATGTTAGTTCCTAATACATATTAGTTTTCTTCAAATTGGATAAACAATGGCAATTAACTTGGACAAAGAATAAGGTGAAGAAATTTCATTCAAGTCCTTTATTGGGCCAATTATGTTTTGAACTCCTCCATACAAAATTCACTTAAATTACAAACAGAAAAATCAGCAAACAAGACACTGTGGGGGCAAGAACAGCAAAAATAAAAAGTTGATTTCGTGTTTTATTCAATGGAAAAAAAAATGTAGAAACCCTAAATCCGTTTCATGCGCGTGAGGACTCTTGACAATGCACTTCATTCTCACACTAAATCCGTTCATTTGCACACGGAAAGGGGCTACATGAGCTTGAGGACTCCTCACAGTGCACTTGATGCTCATACTCATCTTGTACGCTTCAGAGAAATGGAAACATCACCGAATCAATGGTTCTAAGTAGCGAAATATTAGTGTAAGATATTTCTTTTCTTCATGGCTTGAATGTTATTTAGGGACTGAAAGGGGCAAAGACAACCACGGAGTTGTGTCCGCCAAAGCCGAATGAATTTGAAATAGCTGCAAGTGGGAGATCTTTGATTAGCCAAAGGAAACTACGTATCTTGTAATACAAGGAACTCAGATACTATAGTTTGGCATATTTATGAGAGTGTGTAAAAGCACTTACCAACGTTAACCTCATGTTGCTTCTTCACATTCGGGACAGTGTCAATTGTAACAGCAGGCTCCAAGTCCTACGAACGACAAGTATTAGTAAGTATTGAATTAAAACAGCATAATTTGATAAGAAAAAAGTGAAGCAAAAGCAGGGGAAAGTGAATGTAGTGGGGAAAAAGCAATACATCTTGATTAATTGTAGGATGGAGCCAGCCAGTGTTGATTGCTTTAATGGTTGCAACGGCTTCCAATCCCCCAGCAGCTCCAAGACCGTGTCCGATCATTGACTGAAACACGAAAAAATAAAAAAGAGAATTAAAATGACCTGTTTTCGTGCGATAAGTTTAGTATAAAAATAATCCGTCTTGCCGGATTTTAGTGGGAAATAGTATGCACACTGAGTTACTAAATCATTTCTTTGAGAGTAAATATGTAAATGGGATTTAGGTTCTTGCCTTGGTCCCGTTGATCTTCATCTCAGACGTGTCCTTAAAGACCTTTTTGATTGCATTAAACTCAGCCAAATCCCCTGCTAATGTAGATGTTGCATGAGCATTCACATAGTTCACCTGTGAATCATAGTTTGTCCACAGATAAAAATCAGAATCTCGAATGGCCATAGATACATTAATTGGCGAATAAAAATTTCCTTAGTTTTGGAGAACAACAAATGCTCTTACCTCTTCTGGGGAAACTCCAGCATCTTCTAAACTCTTGGTTATGCAAGACGATACACCAAGACCATCTGACCTAGGATCAGTCATGTGATGAGCATCGCACGTCACAGCACCTCCTAAGTACTCTGCAATTATCGGTGCTCCTCTTTTCAATGCACTCTCTAAGCTCTCCATAACCTTTACACAACGAAACAAAAAATATTCAGTAAGATCCAGGATCCATACACAATGTAATCATATGTAAAGTCACACTACAGAAGAATGATATATGATTTTTTAATTACCAGTACACCAGCACCTTCTCCCATAACGAAACCATCACGATTTTTGTCCCATGGTCTGGAAGCTCTGTGGGGTTCATCGTTTCTCTGAGACAAAGCCCGGCAAGCAATAAACCCACCAACACCAGTAGGCATGACTGCAGCCTCAGTTCCACCAACTACCATAATATCTGCTTCACCTCTTCTAATGTGATTCGCAGCTGCGTAAAAGCAGTAATTTGCGGTGGCACAAGCAGTGGAGATGGAGTAGTTGGGTCCCATTAAGCCAGTGTCAATTGCTAACAAAGCCGACCCCATGTTGGTAATGGAGTAAGGAATGAAAAATGGACTAATCTTTTTGTATCCCTTTTGAATAAGAGATTCAACTCCAGCGCTGAAAGCTGTTAAGCCTCCCATGCCAGTCCCCACAATCACTCCGATCCTTGTTCTATCCATCTGTTAAAACAAAAAATCAATGTATCAGATAAATGTTCAACGCCATAACGGGCGAGAAAACCTGAAATGCATTTTTCAGATAGTAAGAATGTGACTGACAGTTTGGAGAACTTCAGGTCCAAGGTTGGCATCTTCAAGGGCCTTTTTGCCAGCAACAATACCGTATCTCCAGCAATCATCTAGACGGCGATCATTCTTCCCATCAATGTAGCCTTTAGAGGAGAAATCACGTATCTGTCCAGCGAACCGAACTGAGAAGGTTGAAGCGTCAAACCTATCTATTAGAGTGATCCCACTCTCTCCCTCCAGGAGTTTGTTGTAGAATGTATCAATGTCACTTCCGAAAACTGAGACTAGACCCATTCCTGTTATTACAGTTCGTTTCTTGGGATCTGTTTCTCTTTTGGGAGCAGAAACAGTTGAAGACGCCATGGCCTTGATTATCCTGCATTTTGGTGCTGAGAATGGAGAACTAGATTAGAACTGGACACCCAATTGAGAAAAATCACTTCTCTGATCCTTAACCAAAGTACCAAACCAATACAAATGCCCCACAATGCGAAGAGGACATTCGAATTAATTAGATGAGTTGATAAGGTGAGTTCTTTTGCAATATATCTCACGTGTTAGGTTGTCAGATTGGAGTATAGGCCTCAAACTCCAACAAAAATAAACTTGATAAATAGTTCAGAACTTCAGATTGACCAGACTGAATTTCTCAAGATAAAACTTAATAGTAGTAGCAAAGGCACAAAACAGAAGAATTACAAGAAGGATGGACCAATTTAGCATAATTATAAAGTAACAAGCTTTTCAATATTGTAAATTGAGAACCAATTTAGGAACAAACTAAACTAATATCCAACCATGCTTGCATCTCAAGCCTCACTACAGCTAGGAAAGGTGTCATAGACACATATAGTCAGCTACTAGACTCATTTCTGCATTTGGAAGGAATATCCTTAGCCCTTCCCTTGAAAATAGTCGTTCCAACTTACCCGCTAATTGATTTTATAGTGGAACCTCACTTCCTTTAATATCATTTTTAATCTCTATCACTTATAGTAACCATAATACCATTGCATCATAAGGAAAATTGACAATAACAGAAGAGAGTTTATTTACCTGAGGTAAAACCCAAGCCATTTGACTTGTTACCATTTACAGGCACATGCATGGTCTCCACTTGCCTAAGCCCATCAAACTGTGCCATGGAAGCTCCATTAATGCTCCCAGCTTCTCTTGATCTAAACAGCACACCAGAAGAACAAGGACCAGCAATACCAGCCATGATTTCTTCTCTCTTCCTCTCTCTCCTCTTCCTCTTCCCCTCTCTCTCTCTAACTATTTTTTCAAAACAAGAAGAGGGTTTAATAGATAAAAGGAAACTCAGAAGGAGAGAGAGAGATATTTGGAGGAGGTAACAAAGAGAGGGTTTTGTTTTGTTTTGGCTTTAAATAATTTGGTTGGAAAATCCGCCACCTATCTAATTCGTTTAGAGAACAAAGTTTGAGGGCGATGATAGCAAAAGAGTCCGATTGCTTTTGGTTTTGGTTTCATTTTTTTTCTTTGCAGCCGCTTAACCACCACAAACAACCACTTGGGATTCAACTTATTCAATGCAAATACCTAAAAAAATGAAGAATTCAAATATTCTACAAGAAAAATTCATGTATTCAATGAAGGAAGGACATTATTATTGTTGTCGTTCTGGGTGCCTTGCCCTTCAATGCTTACCTGTTCCTGCGGTAGTTTATTACAATTTTGCCTGCCTATCTAATTGCTATGCACATTGTCTATTTGTCAATTGTTTCCACAGTAATCAAACGAATGAATTTTGGAGTGATTCTGATTGGAGGATGTTCGTGAGTCTTTCAAGATGATTGTGTCAAAGTTCCAGATTTTTCTACCAAGCCATTTGACCGTGGCAAAGAAAAGAAGTCTCAACGCGCAGCTTTCCTAAATTGATGTTTTTGGACGTTTTGGATATTTTGAAAGTCAAGATGGCATGTTTTGAGGAAGATTCCCTATGAGGATTCGTAGGGATGTCTTCAGCTTTCAAAAGAGACATTTTGGGATCAAATCGGAGTTGATTTGGTCGGTCAAAAGTCTGATTTTTTTAGAAGTCCGAATTTCAATTCAAATGGGAAACATTTTATTTGCTAGTTTATTATTTTATTATGTTTCCTAGTTTTATTCTAAGACCTTTTAGGTTTTTATTTTGTGGTAGTATAAATAAGGATATTTGCCATTAGGGTTAAGAGGGGAGACGCACTACTTCAGAGAATTTCAGACTTTTTACCTATAAGGTGTTTTCTTTCCATGTTCTTAATACTATTTTATTTTATGATTGTTCGTAACTAGTCTCTTTTGCTAGGGCGAGGCCACAAGCCTTAGCAAGAATATGTAGTTTCTTTTCATTTTGCCTATGATATTATGCATGCATGTTTTGAATTATTAATCACCGGTGTAAATTATCTAATTATCTTAGTGTTCGCGACCATTAGGATATTTAGAAAAGTAATTCGATGCAATTTTGGTCGGAAGGTTCCCTAAAATTGGCGCTAGCTTCTTGTGGTTAATAATTGTAATTTCACTTAAGATGAACACTACATCTTAAGGGTTGCATAGTTTTTCAATGAGTTTTACAAAGCTTAGTGAGTTTTTCATGTTCATATTTGATTCGAACGTTCGGACGGGTCGCATGTTAGATATACGTTATATGTTGGAGGTTTCACATATGACATACTTTAGGAAAACCTAACCTTCGAAATATGCATGGGTAATTCATAAGTAATTGGAAGAACTACCTTAGTGTCTCTTTGAATTGATTTTCATTAAATTGATTTTCTAGTTGATTTATTGAATTGTTTTTATTAAATTCGTTTTTAATATTTTAAGTCACAAAATCAACATTTTCCAAACTTTGTTTTAAATAGTTAATTAAGAATTAGTTTAAATACAAATTATTCATTCAATCCTTGTGGAAACGACATTGTTTGTGCCGTTTATACTACAACTACCTTGTTCTCTTGCAAATATTTTTAAGTGTTTTTATCCTTACTTTTGCAGGTGGTAAAAATCCTATCAACAAGCTCTACAACTTTTGTGAAGAGGTCAACTCCAAAATTGCCACCATAATCCCATAAACCATAGATTTAAATTTAATCGTCATTGTCGTTTACGTTTACACTCTATTATTCTCACCAAATTTCGTTTTTCAGATTTTCTTTTTTGAAAACATGATCTTTTAGCGAATGCAGATAGATGAACGGTTCGGCTCGTTGATGTCATGTTCATATTTTTACGGTTAGTGAAAATATTGCTCTAAGTTTATAAAGTCTCTAGGAACTATATAACATTGACTCATATTTCAATTAATTGTGAACATCAGAACATGACATCAAGGATTCGAAACGTTCATTTTTATGCATTCGCTAACACATCATATTTTCAAAAAGAAAATCTGAAAAACAAAATCCGGTGAGAAGAGTAGAGCATAAATGACACTCTACAGTTAAATATAAATCTAGGGCTTATGGATTACGGTGTCAAATTTTGGAGTTAACCCCTTCACAAAACGTGTAAAAGTTGTCATTATGAGTGATTGTATAATTTCATTTTATATTTTTCACACTTCTACATTAATGTTATGAATTTTTATTAATTTTTCGCTCAAACAATGAACACTATTCATGAGGATTTGGAAGGTTTTTAAAACCAAAACGACGATGCAGCCATAGTCTAAACGTAGAGGATGCAACCATGAGCGTTTGTATATTGTTTTCACACTTTTACATGAATAATTATGAATTTTTATTTATTTTGAACTCCTCTAAGATCAGTGTTCACAAGGGTTTGTAGTTTTAAAAATTCAGACGATGTACCAATCATCAAAGCGTAAAGGATACAATCACGAGCGTTTGCATATTTTTTCACACTTTGAAATTAATTTTATGAATTTTTTAATGTGCTTTGGAATTTTTTAATCTCACTTATGTGAGAGTAAATACTATGGCCATAATACTAAGTTTTTTAGTGATTTAAAATTATCAAACTAACTTTTTTCTTATTCGGATGAAACGGGTTACCTGTGGGTAAATTTGATTAACAGATTCTTAACGTGTGCAACCTGATTAATTAATATGTTGATCCGACATCCTTTATTTTCGTATCGTTTTAAGTCGGATTAGTAAGTCGTGTAAAAAATTGTTACATCTACTTTCTCTATACGTTTATTTGGGAAGAAGGGGGAAATGATACTTAAAATGTTTATGCATAAGATAAACATATTTTGTGCCCAAAGCACATGCCAAAAAAGACCCCGATCGACAAGAATACCCTGTAGGCACAAGCAGGCTTGGCTTCGCATTACATGCAGGAGGCGTGGCCTCGGTAACTTCGCTCGGTAGATGAGACACCGCATTCGCTTACGGGCCACTTAACTAAGCATGAGGAATAAGTCCAGCATGATATACAATGCGATGCATTTATGTTGGTTGCATTATTTTTCCATAAGTACTTCAAGCACTTTTGGGTGAAATCCTAACGGCCCAAGTCGCCAACGGTCTTAGGCCAGCCCAGGGACAGGCCTCTCTACTATCATTTTTATTATATAAGACTATTTGGCCTTTGGTTAACAACGGTTTCGTGGTGTAGTTAGTTATCACGTCAGTAACACATTGAAGGTCTCCGGTTCGAACCCAGGCGAAGCCACATCCTATTTTGCGCTTAATCCTTTTTTTCTTCCTATCTTGCGTATTGACTCGACTTCAATGGGCTGGGCCGGTCCAATGCAGATCCAATTCAAAATCTCACTGGACCCTTCTTATTTCCACCTATGCAGATTTAAGGGCCAGAATGTTGTTGGCGGTTGGATATGCTAATATTTCAATACTTTTGTTTTCAACTACCTACTTGCTTTTGTTTTCAACAGCCGACTTGCTTAGTGCTCTGTACAATCTTGCAACATTAACACATCGACATCAAAGCAAGGACACATCACTAGATACAATCTTATTGGTGGGTCATAGTGTAGGTCTGCATGTTTATAGGTTCTGACTAAGGTTTTAAAACATAAGGGTCATCTCCAAACTCATAATTTTGAACCTAACCCTCATATTAAGGGCTTTAAAGCTAGTTGCAGAGAATGAATTAATGAAATGAATTCATTGTTATGTGACGTCACCGACTCAATAATGTATTGCTCCATTTAAGTTTATACTCACATGACAATGCCTTTTTGGATCGAGACGTCATTGTAGCAGTAAACTCATTCTATAAAAGTTGCTCTCATAATTATGACCAACTCTTGTGAGTAGAGACTAATATTTTTTCACCTTATAATACTTGAACCAAAATTTTTCTTTGATATTCTCTTATTGGCTTTTCTTATGCTTGTTCGTGCTCACAAAAGGCCTTTTTTAATCACGCGAGCTAAGCGTGACTTACAGATGTCCTCATAGCGGTTGTTTACAATGGCCGCCGCATAACGCAAGACAAGATCAGGGTCATTTAAGACCCATTTACTCGGCAAGCAGATGCTAGAATCAACCGCCAGTTGACTCACGACATTGGAGCGATCTTCCGCATGAAGTGCCCTATAAAAGCCTCTACACAGAAAAAACTCGCCCTTGAGGTGAAGGGCGCAAGGTGACAAAGATCTCAGTAGGTGTGGTTTTTTTTTAATTTTTTAATTTTTTTAATTTTTTAATTTTTTAATTTTTTAATTTTTTAATTTTTTAATTTTTTAATTTTTTTTAACTAGTACTTGTTTTGTTTTTTGGTCTATTTGAGGTCAACTTTGAGATCGAAATGGAAGAGCCGGGTATGTCCGAATACATAACGGGGGTGTGGACTGATTAGTTTAAGGATTGAAAATGTGAGTTGCGTAAGTACTACAAGACTTGTGCATCTCCAACTAAAGATCTGATCGACCCACCCCAGAGTTTGTAGAAATGATGAACGGGTGACACTGACTCAATGGTCATTCCCAAGGTCTAAAATATCCATAATATCCTGATATTTCCATCGAAATTTCTGTGTTTTTGGACTACCGATATTTCCGATGTCATCGATATTTCCATCGAAATTTCCGTATTTTTTAAATTTCTATATTTAAAAAAACACCAAGGGGATTCAAACCCCTCCCATTTTACTCCTTTAACACCTTGACCACCATATCACTTATATTTTTATGAAAATATGCTCAAATATTTATATATTTTCTACACTCACAATGTTTGCCAGCTCGCTATATAATCAACTTAAATCAGTTAAATCCATCATGCAATGCATTTCCTTCCAATTTTTTATGATAAACTAATAGATAATTGACTAAATAAACATCCTGCAAAGTTTCAATAAAAATTTCCAAGTTTTTCTTACGATTTCCGTGGTTTTTATTCAATTTTTATCGATATCGATAATATCCAGATATTTCTATCGAAATTTCCGTGTTTTTTAACTACCGATATTTCCAATATCATCGATATTTTAGACCTTGGTCATTCCCAAAGTTGCGAATTTATGGTAAGTTTTTTCAAGTTTCATTTCAATTTTCTGTTTTTTTAATTAAATTTAATTAATTTTTTATTTACACTGGAAATCGAGGGCAAATATGACTAACCGGTAAGCTTATGGTTGGGTGATTTTCCTCATCTAGCTCTCAGCCTGCAAGAGGGACGTCTGCCAGACAACAATGGTTGAAGATGAAGTACTTAGAGACCTTGTTCCAGTAATAATAATTTTATTATTCAAGTTCAGTATAATTGTACTAATATTTCAGTTTTAATATAAATTAAATAATTTTTTATATTGTGATTTCTTTTGAGATTAATATAATTAAAATTAATTAATTAAAAATTTTGGCCAACCAGTATCTTCGTCGAGCTTGTGTTTGTATTATTTATTTATTTTTCTTTAAATTCCTTGCCCACAACTGTTTTGTCGAGTAATTTTGTTTTATTTCCTAAAAATTCAACTTTGCCAGACGAAATGGTGGAAAAATTCGTTGGGCAAATTGTACAATTTTCGTTATTTATGATACTATTCTAGCTTAACAATGAGTTTTAGTGACCAAATTCTATCATTGGGCAAGTTTATATTTGTCGGGTCAAGTTGGTCATCGCACTTGGCTCGACAAAATTGTCATCGGGCAAACAGTATTTGTCTGATAGAGTTTTAATATTCATTAGGCACATATTAATTGGTAGACGAATTTCTGTTGGGTAAAACATTAGGCGACAAAACCTTAATTGATCCGCCCAAACCTTTTTGTCTGAGGGGTATTTTCTTTAGTGCTAGATTGTCTAATCTTTTCCCAACATGGTGCTGATTCTCTCGATTCTACTCGGGAGGGTGTGTCTGGGCCTCAGGGCATTGGACTTATCGAGGGGATTCACCGTCAACGAGAGGCGGACGAGGAAGCAAGGAAGGCTCGAGAGGAGGCTTATGATGCATGGTTAATTAGTCCAGGTGGGGGATCGCGGATGGTGCTGAGAATGTGGTTTTAAAGACAATGCCAGAAGAGGATGAGCGGGTCAATGTGGTGTGTGTATCGCAGGAGACGGGTCGGGAGATTGATTTGAATGTTGAGGTGCAAATTCTGGATGGAGTTGATAATGGAGGAGTGGACGCGGTGCAGGGCCAGGTGCGGCATGTAATGGGTGGAGTTTTGGAAGTGTGAGTTGGGGTAAGGGCGAATGATCCTTTTAATTTAGACCCTATCATTGAGGAGGTGATGAAGCAGCAAAAATGAAGGAAAAGAGCTATCCATGAGGTGGAGTATGTAGAGCTAGTGGAGTGTATTGAACATCGAAGTAATAAACCAAGGAAGATGGAATTATCTGAGGCGGATGAGACTAGCCTTAAGGGGTCTCCCAAGTCCTCATGAAGTTAATCTGTTGGAACTGTCAATGTATCGGGGGTGACCTGGCAGTTGATGATTTGATGGAGCAGAATAAGGGACCAATATTATCTCGGCGGGTTGAGGTTGCTAGTGATAATTGCCTACTTATTGGTGACTTTAACGATATTATTGATGACTCGGAGAAAAAAGGAGGGACCTATAGATCAGTAGTGAGTAGGCATGATTTTTGTGATTTTATTGCTGGTAATGGTTTGCTTGACTTGGGGTTTACGGGATATCCATATACGTGGAGAAACTGTAAGGATGAAGGGTCCATATAACAACGCTTGAACCGTGGGTTGGCAACGAATGGATGGGTCAATATGTATCCCGAGACGAAAGTAATGCATGCTGTTCTAGAGGGTTCGGATCACGTTATGCTTATTTTGGATACGGCCGTTAGGCCACTTATTCAGAGACGACGATTTATATATGATTCAAGGTGGAATAAGGAGGAAGAATGCCAACGCATTGTGAAGAAGAATTAGGGATGTGGCTTTGTGGGATTCCATACGTTTAAAGTAGCTGAAAAGTTGAAATGGGTCCGTAGTGGGCTTCAATGTTGGAGACGGACTAGTGGCAGCAATTCAAAGGTTCATGTTGAAGCTTTAAAAAATGAGCTAAGGCAGGCCTATCAATCCTCGGATTTTGCTAATGAGGAGGTCCGACGGAAGGAGAGTGAGTTAAGACACTTGATAAAAGAGGAAAAAGCCTATTGTCGGCTAAAGTCAATGGCTTAATGGATTTGGGAAGAGGATAAAAATACTAAATTCTTCCATGCTCAAACGGTGAAACGATGTCGATGCAATAAGATATTGGGTTTGGAAGATGATCAGGGGATTTGGTGTACAAATCCAAGTTAGATGGATGCGGTTGCGATGAGCTATTTTCAGAAGCTTTTTATTACCTGCAATCCGCGAAGGGTGGAGGAGATTATGGGTTGCATTGAACCACAGATTTTGTCGACGGATGTGACTAGGTTAATGCAGCCAATTTCAGAGGAGGAAGTGAGGCACACGATTTTCCAAATTCTAGCGGATAAGTCACCTGGCCTTGATGGGTTTACGGGTAGCTTTTATCATGAATATTGGGATGTCGTTGGTAAGGATGTGGTGGATATGGTGAGGGCGTTTTGGTTTTCTGGAAAGTTGTTGAGGAAATTGAATCATACTCACCTTGTGTTAATTCCGAAGGTCTCTAGCCCTCGGAATATGTCCCAATTGCGGCCGATATCACTATGTAATGTGGTTTATAAGGTGATTGCTAAATTATTAACTAATCGTATGAAGATGGCTATGCTGCATCTCATTAGAGCGAATCAATCGACGTTTGTGGCTGAGAGACAGATTCAAGATAATATCTTAGTGGTTCACGAGATATTGCATTCTCTTAATCAACAAAATAATGGTGATGATGTTTTCTTAGCTATGAAGTTGGATATGGCGAAGGCTTATGATCGAGTGGAGTGGAGCTTTTTGTTGGCAATGATGCGTGTTTTGGGCTTCCCACCTGAGTTTTGTCAACGGATAGTGGAGTGTATTACTACTGTTACTTATATTGTGTTAATCAATGGTGCATCCACTGGGTTCATTCAACCACAGCGATGAGGCAAGGTGATCCTATGTCCCCGTTTTTATTTTTGATTTGTGCTGAGGGGTTCTCCGCTTTGCTTCGACGTAGAGAGGAGCGGGGATCATTGTATGGAGTGCGAGTAGTACCTGGTGGCTTGTCCGTATCTCATTTGCTTTTTGCAGATGATGCGGTAGTATTTTGTAAGGCTGAGGAGACTAAGATTTTGGAGGTTTTGGAGGTTTTGGAGGTATTACGGTGTTATGTTGAAGCCTCGGGTCAAGTGATTAATAGCGAGAATAGTTCTTTATTTTTTGGGGCTAATTGTGAGCGGCAGTGGCGAAAGAAAATTGCTCTTTGCACTAATATTACAGGTCGAGATTCATTTGGTAAGTACTTGGGAATTACGACTGATTTTGGTTCATCCAAAAAAGTGGTGTTTGAGGGTGTTCGGGAAGCGTTAGAAGGGAGAATAAATGGGTGGGCCGAGCAGTTTTTGTCCTTAGCAGGAAAAGAGGTTCTTATAAAAGTGGTAGCTATGGCTTTACCCAATTATGCAATGTCATGTTTTAAGCTTCCTATGAGCCTTTGTAAGGAATTGGAATCGACTATTGCCAAGTTTTGGTGGAGAGGGAACAAAGATAAACGTGGTATGCATTAGATATCTTGGAAGAAGATGAAACGTCAAAAGAGGTCTGGAGGGCTTGGCTTTAGAGACTTATTGGCTTTTAATCTTGTTTACCTGGCAAAGATTGGGTGGAGACTTTTATATAAGCCGGATACTTTGCTGGCCAAACTTTTTAAAGATAAGTACTTTCCGAAGATATCTTTTATGGAGGCTACGTTGGGGTGGTGCTCTTCATGGGGATGGAAATGAATTATGTAGGGGAAAAGGATTTTGGAGAGAGGTTTGTGTTGGTGGTTGGGTGATGGCAGGAGTATCCGTGTGGTCCATGACCCGTGGCTGCCCAGGCCTCATACTTTTAAAGTGAGATCGAAGCACATTGATATGCCTATCATGGTGAAGGATTTGATGGAACCTGCGGAGGGAGTGTGGAAGGGCGAGTTAATTCGAAGATGTTTTGATGAGGAGGAGAGTAAGCTTATACTTGGGTTGCCTTTAAGTTCAGTGGGATGTGAGGATCGAAAAATATGGCATTATGCTAAGAATAGAGAATATACAGTACGTACGGGATATGGTGTTGCCATAGAGATGCAGGAAAATGATGAGTTTGGGGGGCATGGAACAGGGGGGAGTAGTCGCTAGGATATGGTTGATTGTTGCTGGAGGGATATATGGGGTTTGCAGGTGCCCAATAAGCTAGAATTCTTTATCTGGTGATGTTGTAATGGTTCTTTAGGTGTGAGAGTTAATCTAATTTGACGGCGTATACGGGTGGATGGTGGGTGTATGATGTGTGGTGCAGCGGATGAGACAGAGCACCATTTGTTTTTTTATTGTGAGTTTAGTAGGGTGATGTGTGACATTGTGGCCTTGCAAGGACGGGATTTCATGGAGTATTGGATGCATTTGTGTGATAAATTCCGGGATAATGATCGGGAAGAGATGTTGTTGCATGAAGCTATTTATCTTTTGTGGAGAATCTGGAAGTGTTGCAATGATATGATCTTTAAAGGTGTGTCAGAAAATCTCTTTAAAGGTGTGTCAGAAAATCCTATAGAGATGATTCATGTTGTTAGGCGGCAAGTTGTTGAATTTCGTGAATGCCATGTTATGAAGAAGGCTGTTACTGGTGACACTGTGTCTGGGGGGAATTCCAGCTTTGCGGGTCAACAGGTACGGTGGAAGAGACCGGCTTTTGGGGTATTAAAGGTTAATTGTGATGAGGTTTGGTGTGGGAAGATTTGCAAGGGTGGCTATGGATGGGTATTGAGAAATTTTGCAGACTTGTTGCACGCGGCTGGTGAGGAAAGAGGTCTGCTCTTTAATACCCCGGTGATGGTAGAGGCAGCTGCCATTCGTGCGGCATTACAAGTCTGTCTTGAGCTGGGATGCATAAAGATGGAGGTTGAGTCAGACTCTCAGTTGGTTATTTGCATGGCTAATGAGGAATATGTGATTGATGCTACTTTGGAATGTTTTTTTCATGACATTACGTTCTTGGTTTCCCAATTAGGAAGGGTGAAGTTTGGGTTTGTCAAACAGCATGGAAATGCTGCTGCTCACGCTGTTGCTTCATATGTAACCTCACATGGAGGTGCTTTTCGTTGGGATGCTATTGGTCCGGAGTTTTTGTTTAATATTTTGGCTACAAATGTAAACATTTCTATTAGAATTTAATAAAGTCTACTCTTTGACAACAAAAAAAAAAAAAAAAAAAAATAGAGCGGGCCCTTAAATGGTACAAAACAATGGTGAAAATATTTTGCTAATTAATTGATATTTGAAAGAAAGGTACATAAAAATGGTTCAATACATTCCACAAAACATGGAAGATAAACAAAAGAGAAATTGACTGGAATACTACTAAATGCTCCTTTAGAAGTGCTTTTAAAAAGATTGAAAGATTTTAGAGAAAATGTTTTTGAGTTCAAAAGTACTCTAAGTGCTTTCTGCAATAAGTAATAGTTATGTGATTCTTATATGAAACACTTCAAATGCTCTTTCAAGATTCACTTACATTTTTATTAAAAATTGGTTCAAAAACTATTTTCACAAAAAACGTTTTTAGCCATTTTAAAAATACTTATAAACGAGTCCTGAAACTATTTTAAATCGCTGTTCTAATTGATCTTTGTCTGAATGTTAGAAAAAAAAAATAACGCAAGAAAATTCTGTTGCTGAATAAAGGCTCGTGTGAAGTGACGAGGATCATTACAATTAGTTGGCCCGTCAAACTTATAATCTTATGTTTTTTTTTTTTTTTTCCAAAACCTTTGTGTTATGTCAATCAAACATAATTATTAGAAAAATACTAACCGAAGACAGAAAAAGAGAGTAAATTCACTTTCGTTCTAATGTTAATGAACAATAATGTTATTCATTAGTAAAAGTATAAAAAAAACTCTAGTGATCCGAAGTAGGAGATATTTCGGACTTTCAAAACTGTTAGATTTTTATTCAATCGCTAAAAGCGTTAAAAAAATATTATACTCCAAAATACCATAATTTTTTTAAAATGTATAATGCACATAGTAACCATATGGTAAGATGACAAATGGGACGATTCTATTCATGGACCTGGGTGGTCCTAGGATCACTTGGAAGTCCAAAGAAGCGTATGTGAGGACCTCTGAGGACCACCCAACAATTTGGGCAGGTGGTAGAAGAGGGAAGATCACAATGAAGTGCAACATAAGTTTTGAACCAATAAGAAATATCTAATTTTAGACGAAGAGGAACATAGAGAAGACCACCATGACTTTGTTGTTCTTAGACCTTGGTTCCAACGAAGAAGAAATACTTTCTCTTTCATTTTCCACGTAACTAACTCCCTATTTTTCTTTTTCTTTTTTAATTGTTATCCAATCATGTTATACCACAAATAGCATTTTAATTAGGGGGTTTTGATCCAGATGCCTAGATTTTAAAATTTTGAGATTAAACATTTATGCCTTTTAGAGTTTTGATTAAATATTTTCCTACAATTTAGGTGACACACCCCGATCGAAATCGAAGCATGCTGGCCGTCACGTGAGAGTGACGTAACCATGTGCACAGTGCGGAAGCAATATAATATAGAAATTTTGAATGAATAAAAACCGAAACACTAGCTAAGGCAAATACTAGCGTGAGAATAAGTGTGAACACATAAATAGAGCACTAATAGTCTAAGTGCAGTTAAGCATAGGAATTACTAATTAAATAACACCCGAAGGTAGTCCTACATGATTGATGGTCTGTCAGAACTTCCGTTGGAAACCTTGTGAGCCACCCACAAAAGCTACCTAATACCTGGAGGGGTGCAAAACAAAAGCGTGAGTGGGCAAAAACAAAGTTTTTCCAAAACCATTTCATTATCAAACTTCTAACTCTTCGCCGTAAAACCTGTATAATTTTCCCAGAAAATAGTATATACATATACTAAATCTCAACATAATTCATCATCAAAATACGCATTCAAATCATGAATATGCCATGCCACATTATCAATTATCCAAGTAAGTAATCTAAAAACGATGATAATTGCAATTATCTCATCAACTGAACTCTAGCTCATAGATCATGCCTGCACACAAGTCGAACCCACCTATAATGGTCTATACGACAGGCTGGGTGTATAATAAATAATTACGCTCAAGTGCTACAATCACGTGAAGGCTGTGCGAATGATCGCGGGTCACCTACAAGTCGAACCCACTAAAAGTGGTCTATATGACAGGCTGTGCACCTAACTTGGATCCAAGATGAGCGTGTGGTGCGGGAGGTGAACGATCACATGAAGGCTAGGCCCTAACTCTGGCGGGAGCACTAACACCGGGGTGCAGGTTTATGAGCTAACAATGCATCTCAACAATCATCATAAAGTAACACATAGCTTACCTGAACTTACTTAAGCGTTGCTGGCATCGAATCCCAATATGTGTATATAAATATATATCACAATGCATACATATAGCATAAGTATATTTGGCATGGCAATTCATTTCATAAAATTGCTTAAAATGTATTTCTGGGAAAAATACTCATTATATAGGTATATACGGAAAACAAAAGCCCACTCACTGATATGTCGAAGGGTCGTAGCCCCCACGTCTAGCCTGGCTACGCTCGTCCTCCGGATAGGCCTCGCCTATATGAGAAATGACTATATAAACGTCAATTAAAGCACATAAACGAAACTTGGTAATAACTTCTCATATATTGCTCAAATTGGGTATATGAATATACCACAATGACCTACTCAACCTCATAAACATCCCCAAAATTTTAAAATATTTTTATGAGGCTCCACGCGCTGCCACACGCAGGCCAAGGCACGGCCAGACGCGCCGCCCACGCGCGGGCACGTGCCTGGCACACTGACGGTAACAGTAACGGCGTTAGGGAATATTCCGTCCAAAAATAGAATATGCCGTTAAAACTAACATGACGCTATTAGGTTCCGTTAGGAATATTCCGTTAACTTGACGGAATATTCCTCTATCTTCTCCGGCACTCCTCCGGTGCCATCGCCCTCGCCAGAAACTGGAAAATTTTCAAAGCTTGATATCTCACTCGTTTTTCATGCAAATTTCATGAAACTAGTACCAAAATGAAGCTCTTAATTTGTAGAACATTTCCTTATCTGTTTATAGCCCCAAAGATCATGGGATCTCGTCGGAGAAATTCCATGAAAGCCGGCCAACTTTGAAACTCGACTTCCCGACGTCCAAATCACTCCATTTTTCTTCTCCGAGCTTCATGAAGACGATCTAAAGCTCACTACAAGCTTAGAATGCTCTGAAACCTTCACATTTATGTGTGCACAGATAGTGCACAAAATCTGGGGTTAGGGTTTCTCAGATTTTTGAAGGTTTCAAGTCTCAAAAATGGTATAGATGAACTCAAAAACTTGCAAGGAGTTCGAATCTTACCTTCTTGACGTCGATCCGTGCGTGAATGGTTGAGTTTGGTGCATACCCGTACGTTTTGTACGGAAATGGTAGGAAAGCCGAGAGGAGGGGAGAGAGTGCACACAGGAGAAAGGGATTGGTGTGTGTGTGTGTTGTGTGGTCCAGTTTCAACCAACCAAAAGCAAAACAATCTTACTTCCTATTAGGTCCAAACAATTAGGAAGAAAATGAATTGGCCCAATTCCAACGCCTAAAACACAACACACAACCAACGCTCAAGGGCAAATTCGTCCTTTCACATCATCGAGAAATATTTTCCGGGACGGGTTGTCACATTAGGTGCCACATGGATTAGAAGTAGCCTTTTTTATAATTTAAATTACCCAACTTGCCATTATATAAATATACCTTTTAATTCCTAGATAATACATCAAAACTCCTAAAATCTTGTAGATAAATATTGTAGAATTTAATTCCAATAAAAAGTCTTTCAAAATACCCATGAATGCGACTTGCCATTAATTTTCTTAGATAATATCTCAAAACTCCTAAAATCTTGTAGATAAATATTGTAGTATTCAATTTTAATAAAAAGTCTTTCAAACTACACAAGAAACGTAGATTTCTTTTTGGTACATATTTGATACGTTACTTAATATATCTTCTTGGTACATATTTGGTATGTTTGTTTTCTTTTTTGTATGTATTTGGTAAGTTTATATTTATTTTAAAAAAAAACATATCTGGTACATATATTTTCTCTTGATTAAACATATATTTCTCCTTGGTACATATTTGGTACGTTACTTTATATATCTTCTTGGTACGTATTTGGCACGTTCATATTTCTTTTTTGTATTTGGTACATTTATATATTATTTTGGTACGTTTATATTTATTTAAAAAAACATATTTGGTAAGTTATTTTATATATCTTCTTGGTACGTATTCGGTACGTTTAAATATATTATCTGAACGTACCAGCCTCAAGCCTTCGAAAATAGAGAATACGTCTAATTATCTCACATGATATCAATATAAAATAGTGAAAACAACTACTAATTGAAATGGATAAGTTCATTCAAAATTCAAAAATGAGGATCACAGAATTCTAACTTAGGAGAAGAAACCATACAGCTCAAACGTGGGAGAAGAAACTGGCTTCCTAAAAAAAGGCCACGTACAGATATATATAAACCTAAAAGGATATATATATGGAATTTAATAATTAACATTTTAAATTAAAAAAAACACAATAATTACATGTAATCTAATTAAATATAAAAATGCTGACATGACCAAAGAACAAAATGCCGATAATATCGGCAATATTTCGCCGATATTATCGGTTTTTTACGGGACCGATATTTTAATAGGTATCCAACGGGTTTTCGTCAAAATATCGCGATATTATCGATAATATCGATAATATCGCGATATTACCGACATATTGCGATATTTTGGAACTGTTCTACTCGGAGAAGAACGCTGGAGCTTCTACAGCTCCGGTCGACTGTAAAAGAGGACCCTAGACTCCGATCTAGGTATCAAAATGAAATAGAAGACGAGATGAATGTTTTTATATATTCCGTTTGCCGTGAAACGGTCGGAGGTGTTCAGAAAGTTCGTCAACACCCACGGCCTCGCCGGAGATGGGTGTGCCTATTCCCGAGCCGATTTCGTCCCAAAAACCTTGCAAAAACACGATTTTGAACTTAAATTTCACATATAAGGTTCAATCTAGAACAGAAAGAGGCAAACCCGAAGCTTACCTAACCGGAGAAATTCAAGAAACTCGCCGGAGTTCCTGCGTTCGCCAAGTTGCAGAGACGAGACGGGGAGGGATAAAGACGAGGTTACTGATGATGATGGGTGTCTTCCTGAAGCAGGTGCGATGGTGTGCGTGTGTGTATGTGGGTCTCGGACCCTCGGTGCAAAGAGAAAGGAGAGAGACGGCGCCGACGAGGAACGAGCAGAAGGCGATGTGGGTCTCTGTGCTTGTGTGTGGGAGAAGGATCGAGAGACCTTGGGTCTCTGTGCGTGTGTGTGGGAGATCTATGTGTGTGTGGGAGAATGAAGAAGGGGGAGAAGGGAGCTCAGAGCAGGTGCGATGGTGTGCGTGTGTGTATGTGGGTCTCGGACCCTCGGTGCAGAGAGAAATGAGAGAGACGGCGCCGACGAGGGAGGAGCAGAAGGCGATGTGGGTCTCTGTGCTTGTGTGTGGGAGAAGGATCGAGAGACCTTGGGTCTCTGTGCGTGTGTGTGGGAGATCTGTGTGTGTGTGGGAGAATGGAGAAGGGGGAGAAGGGAGCTCAGAGAAGAGAGAAGGATCGAGAGAGAGAGAGAGACTATCTGCATGTGATGTCTGTGTGCGTGTGTGATCTGTGTGTGTGTGGTGGCATATGTGTGTGTGTGGTTGGGTCATCTGACTCACCTCACCTGACAACTTTTACAATCACAGACCATGGACAAAAATAATAGTGCTTTCATAATGAAACCATGTGCCACTGTGAGTCTATGATATTCTTTCACATTCAAAGAGGTGGAGTATCAGAGCCATTCAGAGCATTTTCGTTTCTTTTTCTTCCCTTACCCTTTTCAAAGCCATTCCAGATCCATTCCAGAGCTTGAAGACAGAGGGTTCCATATTTAAGGTAAGTTTACAAACTTATATTTATATTATTGTAATTTATACAACAACAAAAAAATTTGTGTGGACTCGTATGTTAATTTTTTTAAGTAATTAATACTTGCATGTTAATTTTTGTAAGTAATTAAGTAATATTAACAATTACATGTTAATTTTTTTAAGTAATTAAGTAATGTTGTATAATTATTCCCTAGGATAATTTTAATATGTTTAATGTTATTTATTATTTTATTAATATTAGGTTTTATTATCAAATTGGATTATTATTCATTAATATTAGGTTTTATTATTTCATATTATTTTTATAATTACTTAAATTTTTACAATCATTTTCTTTACTTCGTATTTAATTCTTCTGTAGAATAATTTTATTATTTAGGTTCTCTTATATAACCGTCATCACTACTATATTTTTTGGCCAAAAAATAATTGTCTAATTTTCATGAAAAATAAATATAGGTACGTTTAAGATGTCCAGTGGAGTTACTAAACGTGATCCAGCTTGGGAACATGGAGACCCAATAGACGGAAACAAACATGGCACAATTTGCAAATATTGTGGTCGGGTAATAAAGAGTGGCGGAGTGACACGACTTAAGTACCATCTTAGTGGATTAGATCCAGCAAAAAATGTCCAACGATGCGATAATGTCCCCCAAGAAGTGAAGGCATGCATCAGCACATTATTAAAAAATAAAAAACAGCAGAAGGAAAAGATAACACATGGGATGGAAAATATTTGAGCTGGGCTACGAGGAGAAGTCATTGGCCAAGCGGTTAACAGTGATGATGATGACGATGAGGACGAATGTGATGATGACATGGGACCTGAAGAACGACGCAGTTTGAAACAAGCATTACGTGCCTCCAAACAGTCAGCATGGGAAAGAGAACACCTTCATAAAATTCCTAATAGAGCACAAGGTTCTGGGACAAGTGGTGGTGCACAAATGAGACGGGGAGGCAGTCTTAGAGAATCACAACCAACACCACCAATAGCCCTAAGTTTATATAAGTCATCCAAAGCACGTCAAAAGAGTGTTTGGAGTTAATTCACTAGAGGTAATGTGAAGAAGGGAATGAGGCATCTAATTAGCAAGTTCTTTATCTATGAAAATGTCCCTGCTCAGAAAGCATCATCACATCATTTCAAAAATATGGTAGTGGGATGTCAACAGGCCGGTGTTGGAGTACAACCTCCCACTCCCTATGAGATAAGAAACAAATTTTTGGATATGGAGTATAAAGACATTGGCGAGTATGTTAACAAGTTGAGGTCAAAGTGGGAAACTAATGGTTGCACAATCATGTGTGACGGATGGACTGGCCCGACCAGATTGTCTATCATAAACTTCATGGTATACTCCAAGGGAAAGACAATTTTTTTGAAGTCTGTTGATGCTTCAGACCATATAAAGAACTACAAGTATATTTACAAATTATTGAGGGATGTAATCATGGAGGTGGGAGAGAATAATGTTGTCCAAGTCGTGACCGACAACGGTTCTGCATTTGTCAAAGCTAGAAAAAAGTTAATGAAGCATCATAATGTGTTTTAGACATCATGTTCAGCACATTGTATTGATCTCATGTTTGAGGCAATGGGGAAGAGAGAGAATGTTGCTACTGTGGTAAAAAGAGCTAGAACGATCACAAATTATATTTACAATCACGGTTGGTTGTTGGCAAAGATGCGTGAATTTTGCAAAGGAGAAATTATTCGTCCAGCTACCACTCGATTCGCCACCAACTATATTGCATTAGACAGCCTACTTAAGAAGAAAGAAGGGTTGAAGCAACTATTCACTAGTGACGATTGGGCCAACCACAATTTGAGCTGCTCAAATGCAGGTCGTATGGTGGAAAGTATAGTGCTTAATCATGCTTTTTGGACTCAATCAGAACATGTGTGCCAAGTGTTTGAACCTCTTTACAAAGTTTTACGGATCGTTGACACAGAAGTGTATCCTACTATGGGGGCAATATATGAGTTGATGCGTGTAGTGAAGGATGAATTGGAAAGAAAACATGGTGCAAGGTGGGTCATAAAGATAATTGAAGACCGATGGTATAAAACATTATACCACGATTTGCATGCAGCAGGTATAAATTATGTCATAATTTGCAATTCATTTCTTTAGTTGCATAAGTATTATTTCTCTTATTAGAGTATGTGTTTCTTTGAACAGCATATTATTTGAATCCTTGATACCAATACAGACCCGGTGTTAGAGATGATGGTACCCTTATACGTGTTGTACATAATGTATACTCTAAATTAGACCCTGCATCACCAGCAGTTGGCCAATTTGGAAATGAGGTACACAATTACTTAAATTATAATAATTACTTTGTTGGATTAAACTAACACGATTTATTGAATTCAGCTAACATGGTTTAAAGATGCAAGAAGAACTTTTGGAGAACCAACATCAGTTGCTGCTCGAACAAAAATGTCTCCTAGTGAGTGTAAACATATTTCACTATAAGTTTATAATAGAATTTGTTGGAGTTATTAGGCTTATCAACATTGTTTTTCATTGTAGCTGAATTGTGGATCATGTATGGAACCGATGCACCAACTATGAGAAAGTTAGCAATCAAGGTATTATCACAAACAACATCCTCATCTGCTTGTGAAAGAAATTGGAGCACATTTGCACTCATACACACAACGCAAAGAAATAGGTTGGCTCATAGTAGGTTGGAAAAATTAGTTTATTGCTACTACAACATGAAGCTTCAAATTCGAGATAAGGAAGCAGAAATAGATCATGTCGACCGTGGTGACCCACTAGATGTGTTTGATATTGTTGTTGAAGATGATGATGTAGAGGGTAACCAACTTTATCAATGGATTAGACCTCTTCATTTAGATGATGATGAAGGCAACCCAGCTCCCATAGTTGCTGAAGAAGCACGTAATGAAGGGATAAATGTAGAAAGAGTATTAAATGAGGAGGTGAGATCTAGCAGCGCTGACTCTTTGGAAGAACTTTTGCGCCCAAGACCAAGAAACACTGGAATTCCACCTTCTTCCAATCCTACACAACCGCAACATCGTGCTGATACTAATGATAGCTCTAGTACAAGATCAGGAGACTCACCTACCACCGGAGCTAGGAATGATGAAGGATATAGTGAAGCTGGAGGTAGTGGTGGTGGATATGGAAACTATGTTGGACCACCTCCCGGATTTATGAGCCCCTTCACTGGTGAGGCAAACTTCACGCATGCAACACATGATGATGACCATGGCAGTAGGCGGGCAGGACCAGGAATTGGTGCCAGGACTATACTCGTAGAGAAAGAGGCAAGGGGATTTTGTCAAGTCAAGAAGATGACTCGTTATCTAGAACTTCGGACTCTGTTGGAGTGGGAAGTAGTAACTATGGTTATACTCATAACCAACCATTTCCCTACCCTTCATATCCCATTCCTGTTGGGATGGAATCGAGTGACTCATGGAAACAATCCGAGACTCAATCTTCAAATGATTTTGCTTATGGAAAACGTCAACCAATCTCGGATCCATATAGGTGGCATGTTAACAATTACATGCAAAACTATTTTGGGGATTTATCATTTGATAACTACTCTTCACAATACACTCACTCTACACATAGAGATGATGAAGATAGTGAAAAATTTGAACCTCATAGGAACTCTATGTGGTACTAAGTCACTCATGTATCTTACCATAAGTCACTCATGTAACTTACCATGCAATGTATAAAGTGTAAAATATTGTACTAATTCATTATATATAAATGATTATGGTGTGTTTAAACTTCTTTCATTAATTACTACATATTTTCTACACTCACAATGTTTGTCAGCTCGTTATATAATCAACTTGATAATGTTAAATCCATCATGCAATGCATTTCCTTCCAATTTTTTTGTGATAAACTAATAGATAATTGACTAAATAAACATCCTGCAAAGTTTCAATAAAAATTTCCAAGTTTTTCTTACAATTTCCGTGGTTTCCATATAATTTTTATCGATATCAATATTATCCCGATATTTCCATCGATATTTCCGTGTTTTCGAACTACCAATATTTCCGATATTATCGATATTTAATACCTTGGACATGACTATTGTTTAGGTGTCCTACTCAAATTTCAAAATAGAACCAATGTTTAATCTAAAGAGTATTAGAAAAGTACAGGAGATTCTAATTAAGGTATAGTTTGTTACTCAACCAATACTTTTATATTATATGTTTGACACTTTTTTTTTTGTCGAACACCTTTATTTTTTTTTTTAAATTACTATAAATTCATACGACATTTGAAAAATATTGCGTAAGGTACTACAGACTAATGACCACTTGAGCTTTCATCTCATGTCATCAAATTCACTAAAGTACTAAAGCAAAAATTCTAATATTTTTGTATGTTACATGTAACGATAAACCAATTATAATAACAAATTCTCAATACAAATATAATTTTTTTTAAGACAAATAGACACTCATTTACATGTTATAATAAATTTACTTAAACATGTCTAGTCTGTTAACCTTGCCTAAACCATGTCTAGAGTCTAGATGCGTAGGCCTAGGCCTCAGTCCGATACCGGACTAGCATTTAGAGTACCTTGATTAAAACCATTAAATATTAGAATTCTCAATCCATCACCAATTCTCAATCCGACCAGATGACAATCCACCATATCTTAGCTCCAAATGAAACCCTTCACGTGTAGAGTCTTGATTTAGACGTGTAAACCCCATGGCCAAGTCATACATTTGATATATACGCACACTATTACGCGTCCTCCTTGTCTATTTTCCATTTTGTCCAAGTCTTAGCTCCCAAGCAATGAATACAACTTCACTAGTATGAACTCTCCCAAATTCCACCGGCCCTCCTCCTACACCTTCTAGAAACGGCAACAAAATTCAACCCCACTCCACTGTCCATTCTCAAACGCTACCCTTCTCTCTCTCCTCACTTTCTCTCTCCTCCTGTCTATGTGCCACATCACCTCCCACATCTCAACGCGTTTTTGCTGTCATCACTTAACATCATCACCCCTCATTTTTAGTTCAAACTTAATAATCTCACGAAAGTAAAATTTTATTTTGCGATTTTCTTCCAATTTCCATTCGAAAAAGTTAATAAAAAAATATTTGTATATGTCTGCCTTTGACAAATCAACACGCAATCTTCAAACCCCTTTTAACTCTTTCAGAAATTTCCTCCTCTCATGATCCCAATAGTAAATAAATTATCCCCTTTATTTAGCAATCCACTCCACACTTCTCCCCTCATATTTTCTCACCTCCCCTGTTTTCTCTCTGATATTCTATCTACTCAGTCTTCTGAATCTCCGTGCACGCTGCATAAAGTTCTATTCTTTCAATTACCCAGATCGATTTTTTCAGTTTTCTGAAAAACCCAGATCGCGATTTGTAGTTTTTCAATCGAATTTTGATACAGAAATGGAGAACAACAACCAGTCGTTTTGGCAGTTCAGCGATCAGCTTCGAGTCCAAGGCTCCAATTTCGCAAATCTGAACATCAACGATTCGATTTGGAGCAATTCGTACAGCAAGAGGCCTGATGAGAGGAGGAATTTCGATATAAAGGTCGGCGGAGAAGTGAGTCCGATAGTTAATTTGACCCCGAAAGGGTCCGATTTCAACGGGTTCAACGACTCGTGGGTCGACAATCTGAAGCCGAAAGCGGCGTTTTCCGACGCCAACGGCGGTTCCAGCGACGGATGGAACAGCTTCAAGCCGAAAGCTTCGGAATTGAACAACGGATTCAACGACAACAGATGGAATTGCTTCAACCCAAAAGCTTCGGACTTCAACGACAACAGATGGAACAGCTTCAACCCAAAAGCTTCGGACTTAAACAACGCTTTCAACGACGGGTGGAAACTCGGCGGCGCTGCCGGGTCGCAGAATAGCGCCGTTGGTCTCAATGGCGGTTTCAACAAAGGGATTTACTCCAAGCCTGCAATTCACAACAACAACAATTTTATGAATTTGAAGCCATACAAGAACAAGGCCCACGAGGAAGATCAGATTCATGGCGGGAAATCTGGGAAGAGGAACAACAACAACAGCAATCCCGGTAAGAAGAAATCCGGCGGCGATGACAATAACAAGGATGGCAAGAGTGGCGTGGATAAGAGGTTTAAGACGCTTCCGCCGGCCGAGTCTCTGCCTAGAAATGAGACCATTGGTGGGTACATATTTGTCTGCAACAATGATACCATGCAAGAGAATCTCAAGAGGGAGCTTTTTGGTATGCCATTCCCCTCTAATTTTTATTAATTTTTTTCCCTTCATATTTTTGTTCAATTAATTTTTTCTTTGTAGCCTAACAATATTTGGTGTTCTTTTGTATTTTTCTATAAAAAAAAATATTTTTTCTTTATTTTCTAAATTATTATCAGTTAGGGTTTGGATCTAAAAATTATTGTGAATTTGCAGGATTGCCTCCACGTTATCGTGATTCAGTGAGGGCGATAACTCCGGGGTTGCCCCTTTTCCTCTACAACTACTCCACCCACCAACTCCATGGTATTTTTGAGGTTTGTATTCCTCTGCAGCTGACATCTGTCCATTCGATTTTTATTTTATTTTTGAAGTAGTTGGAGGAGAAATTTTTAGTAGTGACGGGAACACGGATGGTACACCTTTTTATTAGTCATGGAAAATTTTAATTTTTAAATTATTGACCTTTTAACACATATAACTCACCATTTATATAAAGATATGTAATGTATCATCTCGTATGATACTTGTTCTATTCAACTTTTGGCCAAACTTCTAGACGGAAGTTTATATTCTTTGTTTGGAAGAAACGTCCCAACTACTAGTTTTACCTAATATTTGCTAAAACCTAACAACCTTTCTTGCGTGTTAATGTTTAGGCTGCGAGTTTTGGAGGGACCAACTTTGATCCGTTGGCCTGGGAGGACAAGAAGTGTCCCGGCGAGTCGCGCTTCCCAGCTCAGGTTCGAGCTTTTACTCGGAAAGTTTGTGAGCCACTCGAAGAGGACTCGTTCAGGCCAATTCTTCACCACTACGACGGCCCTAAATTCCGACTTGAACTTAGCGTACCCGAGGTAATGCCCACATAACCAAAGCTCACTACTTGGCACATTTGTGTGATGATAACACTCTTGTTGCTAATCCATGTATTACAATATGGGTTGACAACGATTTTATGTGTTGTGTTTTTCGTATTAACGAATATACACGTGTTTGGATTAGTAATACCACTTCTCACCATAGAATGTTGCACATTGATTGTCGTCGGATTATATAGCGAGTTGCATGTATTAATGTATGTTAGTACAATTCTGCAGGCACTGTCTCTGTTGGATATATTTGCAGACCAAAACCCTTGAACAACAACAAAATACAAAGGCCGCACATAAAATACAAGATATGAAGTTAGTGAAGAAAAGAGAGAATAGTGAACCATAGGGCGGGCTTGGCACCAAATATGGATATAGTGCGTTGAGAATCTGGGAAGAGTTTTAGAAGAATCAATCAGAAGACGGTGAATATATACATATAAAAATAGTGTGTATAATAATATTACTATATGTATAATCCTTTGCAAAGAGCCCATATATAATTATGCTTTTGTCCTTTTTGTTTTTCTCTTGCAATGTATAAGCAAGTCCAGATGATGAGAACGGAATCCTTATGATGGAATATGAGGTGTATATGGGGGATGGAAAGAACTTGGATTATCGAAATGCTACCTGTGTTACTGCATTTTTTACTTAGCAAGATCGTGTAGTTTTTAATAAATTTGAATGTAATGATTTTAATCTAGACCGTCCGTTACAAATGGCGTATAAGCCTCAACATTCAAACTAAGAACAGTTTGCTTCAATCCGAGCGGCACTATGATGCACTTCAATCCCTTTGATCTTTATCAGCAACATCCTTATGCTGGGACTGATCAATGACTACTCGTTAGTTTCGCGAGATGAGGCACCTAAAGCTTGTAGACTTGTAGACACATATTATAAGCTCATAGACACATATTAAACAAATGCGCCACTTGCCTTAGTTGCAACTTGCAACCAGCCCGAACTAGTGGCGAAGTCTGCAGTCTGCTGCTGCAAAGCTGACAGCCTAGAAATTTTTGGAAGAAAAGTGTAGTGCGGCATTACAATTCTGTCTCCTTTTTTTGTCTCGTCTTGAAACGTGAATAACTTGTTCAATACACGATGTTTCGTTTGCGTTTAAGCGTACGTAATGACGAGCATTGCGGAAATATGCTAAAATAATAAGTCAGTTTACTCTATTGTGTGGTTAGTTCTCTGTATATGTTTAGGTGCAATTGTTATCGACGACCTAGTCCTTCCTAGTTTAAGCAACATTTCGAACTTAGTATCTTTAGTTGCGTTATGATTGAAGGTATGTAATGTCATATCTTACTTAAGAAACAATAAAGGTCTTGTACCTTATCATTTTATTATTAGTGGCGTTTACAAACTATGACATGTTCATACTTGTGTTATATCTGCTCATCATGAATGTCTATATGACGTTTCCTTTATTTGTACTGTTCGAGCCAGGATGATCAGTTTCATGTGTAAGTTCAGATGTACCGTTATATTCACTTTGGATCCAGAGTAAGTGTTGGCCTGTCTCTAAATTGCGTTAGATGATTAAAACTTGTGAGGAATTTTCAAACCTAACATGTAAGCAACACAAATGAAGTGGCATGGATCACGTGTGACCATTAGACTTCATATGTAGGCCAACCTGCTTTGGTACCATGAAGGAGGTTGAAATGTGAAGAGTTGCTCAACTTCTTATAAGCACTTGCATAGTTTGATCCTTCACCGACATGAAACTTTTTCCTCATATTCTCACACTCTCCCCATCTTATCCCATTTTCTTTCTCTATTCTTGAATCCTTGTTATTTCTTTAGTCGGTAACGTTAACGTTACTATGATAACGTAATTCATGAAGTATTTTGACTGGCTCTCGAGTCTCTGCTCTGGAAAAACAAAAATATTGACTCCAAAACGTGACAGAAACGATTGAATAGGCTTGGATATATTGATAGTTGATAATCCAGATTCTAAAGTCCAAAAGGGTGCGCTACCTTGAGGTTGAACGTCCAGAATGTTGATTGTTTCACACGGGCCAGTCAATCTTTTTTATTAAATAAGATGTTTTATCAAACATTATATTACACGAGTCGGTCATTGTATGTCACCTTGTCACCCGTTAATTATCATCCAATCATATGAATTAGTATTGATAAATTTTAGCATATTGAATTCGTAGGCACAACTTCGCGTTTAAGACGTTTGTCATGGATTTTTGGAACAGATTGCTACAAATTGAAAGGCTGTCCATTTCTTCGGTGTTCATAGTCGCACGCGTCACTCTCCTCTCTCTTTTTCCTCTAGTCGGAAGTCGGAACCAACAATAGGTCAATTCGTGGTTTTGGGTAAATATAGTTAATTGGAACAGATAGATCAACAAGGGTCCATAGCTCAGTGGTAGAGCATTTGACTGCAGATCAAGAGGTCACCGGTTCGAACCCGGTTGGGCCCTCCCTTGGTTTATACTTTTATTTTTTTGTATTTAGTTTTCCTGCTCTGAATTTTCTACGTACAAATCATCATCTTTCTGTAGCTGTTTTTGCCATAATTTACAAATCAATTTACGAGAAATTGTATATTTATTAACACCAATACAAAACCTAAGACAACATTAGGAGAAAAAGATAGTTTAAACTCCAACATATACGTAGATGAGAAATTACAACAAATGTCATTATGGTTATATCTCATGCAATCACACGTTATGCCAATAACGCTAGAAATATCAAATTGTATATAATTGACCACAACGAGAATTCCCATCGTGAGTATGCTTTTCTCGTGTCAAACCACGTTAAGAATTGGAATAAGAGGACCGTCAAGCCGCGTAGTGGACGAACCCATCCTCGTTACACTTGGGGGCACCTCTCCCTCTTATCCCCAGAGTAGGATTCTCTCCCCGTCTAATCTCTCTTCCCTTCCTTTCCCTCCTATTTAAACGGTTTCGATTAAGCCACGTCAACATCTTGTTTTGAAATTTTTATCAAGAGAAAAACACAAAAAGGAAAGTGTGAGAACAAGAGAGGGAAGGGGAAAGAATTAGGAGGGAAGAGAATTCTACTCCCTTATCCCCCAACCACCACCCTATAACTCCCGCCACACTCTATACATGGCACAAACCTGGTCCCACCACACCCATCGCACGCTTTCCACCCCACCCCTATCTCCACACGTGACAACTTCATCATCCTCTCAAATGTGCCCGACTCATTCAACAAGACAAAAGTTAACGAATAGCCCTTATACACAACCTATCAACAACACTTCATAACCCCACATCGCACCCAAATTTTCCAAAAATTCCACATATCTCCCCAAATTTCAACTAATTTCATCAACGGACATGCATAATTAACCCTAAACACTTAACTAATTAATCAAGTTCAACGGAAGTAGCAATGTTTATTTCTAGGGTATCAAATTTCCAAACTCACCAAATTTCAAATTGACTTTGAGGAAAAAGTATGACCTCGAGTATTGTGCAAGGATTCTGAATGCGACTCGAAGGAAGCAAGCACCATGTCCTTTTGGTCAAACCGACTGGAAAAAAGTTCGAACAAATTTCGCTTGAGTTTCAACCGCGTGTTGATAAAGTTGACTGAGTTTTGAACGCCGCGCTGGAGACGACAAGCACTAGACAACTTCGACTAAGTTTCGAACAGGGAGGAAGTCGACTGAAATTTTTTTGGAATCGTTTTTGAGAGAGTTTTGGGCGAGGGGGACAACATCTTTAAGAATGGTAACTGCTGTTGGGGAGAGGAAGAGTTTAAGTTGAAAAAAGAATAATCGTTGTTGGGTCCTTTTTTGGACTCAATGGTTGGTCATGTATAACCCTGTTTCACCCTAAGCTTGTTGTGATTGATTTATTTTCGGCCATTCAGATTAGATTCAATGGACCATATTTGGTCCGCACTTTAGAAAAGCGTGTATTTCAAAGCCCCGTGGACCCGTAGGAACTGACCCGTTTGGATTAAGTCCGGTCCTATTTTTAAAATAATACGATCCGTTCTGCCCCACCTTGTTTTTTTTTTTTTTTTTCCAAATGAGTCTGGTACAGTGTCTCTAAATTTAGGGCCTGCCCGTACCCATCCCTAATTGAATGCCTTCACTTCATTGTGTTGTCGCTCCATTCTTATCTCTATACAAAAGTACTTGAAATTGAATTGGTTATTATATTAGCATTCACTTTTACATAAGTCTCAAATTTGATTCCCCATTTTAGTTAATCAAAACTCAGGTCAAAACTGCATGTTAAATTATCGGAACTTCTCACTATTTTCCCTGTGATACTCATACATTGAACATGTTCGTCAAATTGAAGAGCCAAACAGATGCCTATAATTTATACGGACTAAAAACCAAACACCTAACATTTGTAGGCAAATACAAATCCACGAATCAAACTCTTATTCTATTCCTATGCCTTGGATCAACTAAAATTTGAGCCTAAAATAAATAATTGGTCCCAATGTCCAAAATTTCACATGCAACCGTTTACATATCCTGCATTGTGCTGAACAAAACTGTGGCATCCTTTTTTCGCTATATTGAGATATTAACGCCCTTGTAAAGTTTTGTGAAATTGCAATGGATTTTAGTTTCAACTGCCTCAACGAAATTAGGACTGATCCCGAAAGGCTTGAGGTGAAAAACTTGCATAGAAGAACTTCATCATCCCCTTTGAGAACCATTTGTTGCTGGAAATCGTAAATGTGTTTGACATGGTCAGTTTGAACTTTGGTTGAATGAATTTACTAGGTTTTTTAGCTTTCAGAATGTCATCAGTAAATGACGACTTACAAATCCCTGTCACTGCTTCCACGGCAAGCCAGACAGGGGTCTGTGACTTATACCGTTCACTATCTTTTGGATTCGCTTCCGTAGGTCGACATTCTTTGCATTCTTCAGTCCTTTCTCTCGGTTATCATTCTCATCCCGATCCTTCATCGCTTTATTACGGCCATTGGAAGGTGCGTTGCTTTGCTCGGTTCACCGGTTTTTATGACATCACTATCTATAAGTATATCTTGAATAATTAGGTGGCTCTTCGATATTATTTTAGGGTATTCGTTGCATATACCCAACAGGATCTACTGGCAGTAGAGGTCCTTAATTAGGATGTCCTTCAGAAACTCATGCTAACTATTTATCATTGAAACAAGGATGAACTACATGACATAAAACCAAATCTAAACCAATATTGTTTTGTCAAAAACCCACAAGAATGTTTGAGTGCTCTCACAAGTAAAAGAAAAAGAAAACAAGATTGAGATTTGAGAGAAATTATTCGGTATCATGCACCAATTAATACAAATCTAAGGTTGTGTGGTGCAAAAATTGATGTGGCATGTTCACATATACTGTCACATACGGTGGTGTGGTGCAAAAATGTGATCCTCTTAGCATTATCTTAAACCATATCCGTTCAAAGATGTTACTACGAATTTCAAAACAAATTTGTACTTGTTTACCTAATCTGTCTGTTAATATGTAAACTTTAAGTAGCTTCCTTATATACATCAAGGGATTAAAATTACATATTGTCAAGACAGTGAGACCTGTATGAAGGTGTCCCTGGGCTCCTAGATTGGCACACAAACTGTTTGAAAATTATAGTACACCGTCAAATATTGACTTTTAAGTTCGAAATTTATCAAAATAAAGTTGAATGGCGTCGCCCATACAAGCTCTGTGGTGATTATGATGATAATCTCTCTCTTAAGCACCAGACCTACACTAGCAGTGTACGGAAAATGTCTTGAAAGATGTCTTCGAGATTGCGGTTTGCCTCTCACTGCAGAATGCGTTGAAGAAAAGTTACAACATGAGTAGAACGGCTGAGGCTGCAACCGTTGTGGATCAGACTATTCACTTCTGCAAACTTGGTTGTTCACTTCACCACCGTGCCAAATACAGCTGTGGTACGTATTGCTATTCTCTTTGCATGCTTTACTCGTTTTTATTTTAAAACTTAAAGGTCCCTCTCGATTCTCGCCAAAAGCAATTTTGAACCGTATTATTGCTAATCTATTGTGAGGCTATGCCCACCCCCTCTCCCTTAGTATAGATAAAATCGTTTGTTAAAAAAAAATCCGAAACTCGAAAACATGAGCTATATATCTTTAACCTAAATTTGGCTATTTATTGTTTTACCTCTTCAGCTCCACCATATAGATGAATATGTTTATGTTTTTTCATGGTATGCAGATAAACAAAAGGATGAATGCTTGACTACTCAAGGATGAGTAGGAACTTCTACTCAAAAAATTTCGTGTCTGATTTACAAAACTTTGCGTTTATAATCGAAGTTGTTCATATTATAAATCACTTTGTAAATATCATCTCTGTAAACAATGAATTAAAACTAAGGTCGTTAAGTCAATCAACTATTAATTTGCTTGACAATAAATGCTATGGGGGCAATGTTGCAATTAAGTTTGACGTTGCTAAAGCTTTTGACACTCTTATTAGTTGGGATTTCTTGACTCGAGTGCTTCAGGCTTTTGGTTTTCATTCTTCTTTTGTTCAGTGGATTAGCTCTATTCTTCATTCAGCGCGTTTATCAATCCTTTTTAATGGCTCTCCGGTGGGCTTTTTCAGTTGCAGTCGTGGTGTTCGTCAGGGTGATCCACTTTCGCCTCTTCTTTTCTGTATTGCTGAAGAAGTTCTTAGTAGAGGTATTTCTGAATTGGTGCATTCAGGTTGCATTCATCCTATTTCTTCTCCTTGTGGTGTTCAAGCTCCATCTCATGTTCTAGATATATGCTGATGATATCATAGTTTTTTGTAAAGGAGATAAGCGTAGTTTGAGGAATCTCATGGCTTTCATGGATGAATATGGCTTGAATTCTGGGCAATATATTAATAAGCAAAAATCTAGAGTGTATACTGGGAAAGCTGCATTTCATCGTCGTTCCCAAATTGTTTCTTGGCTTGGTGTAAATTTGGGGGACCTTCCTTTTATTTATCTTGGTGTTCCTCTTTTTCATGGTCGTCCAAAAAGGGTTTATTTCCATTCATTGGCTGATAGAGTGCGTCAGCGGATGTCTCAATGGCAAGGATGTTCGTTGTCTATGGCTGGACGTGTTGCTTTAATTAAATCGGTTGTTATTAGTATGCTTTCTCATAGTTTTTCGGTTTACCGATGGCCTTCTACTGTTTTGGTGCAAGTCAGAAATTGGGCTCGTAATTTTATCTGGACAGGTTGTGCGGACTCTCGTGGTTTTTCGACGGTTTCATGGAAGAGGTGCTGTGCTCCACTGAATGAGGGTGGTCTTGGCATTCGGAACTTCGCTTCTTTGAATCAGGCTTTTCTGCTGAAAAAATTTTGGGACATCTTGGTCACCTCCCTACTTTGGCTTCTTCATTTTTTCGCGGTCGGTTTTTCAATAATCATGGTTTGCCCTCCTCCTCGTATAAGATTTCTTCTATATGGCCTGGTCTTCGTCCTCTTTTTTCTGAATTACAACAGAACTCACGTTGGACTATTGGTTCAGGTAAAAACGTTTCTTTTTGGCATGCCAATTTGTTGGATAAATCCTTAATTGAAGTTTTAAACATTCCAAATGCTTTGGGTAAAATTTTGCATGCACGGGTCTCCAATTTTATTATTGATGGGAATTGGATATGTCCTGCCTCTCTCCATGATAGTTTACATCTTATTTGGGGTCAAATTTGTTCTATTTGTTTGCCTAAGACTACTGAAATTGATGATACTTTGATTTGGACTGATTCTTCTGATGGTTATCTCACGCTTTCTCATGCGTATGATATTAAACGAAGCAAGCAATCTTTGGTGGTTTCGGACCGTTGGGTTTGGAATTCTTGTTTTCGTCCTAGAAATTCTCTTTTTCTATGGAAATTCATGCATGGGAAAATTGTTATAGATTCTTTATTACAGGATAGAGGTTTTGCTCTTCCCTCCATGTGTTCCCTTTGTTGCTCAAATGTGGAAACTCCGAGACATTTGTTTTTTGAATGTTCTTTCTCACATCAGGTTTGGTCTTCATGTTTAAATTGGTTTGGGGTGATCTCTCCCTTTGATGATATTATGACCTTCTTCACTTATCCTATTCGCAAAGGCTATGGCTCTCAGATTCAACTTCTATGGTGGGGCTTAATTGGAGCCTGTTTATATTGTCTATGGACAACACGTAATAATCTTCGTTTTGACGATATTCAACCTTCCATTACTGTTATTGTTCGCTCAATTAATTTTCAGCTCCTTGAAATTGATTCCCTGAGTAAGGGAAACATGAAAAATTATGTGGAAGAACTTTGTATTCTTCGCGCTATTGGTTTGTCTGGTCGTCCTGCCAAGTCACCTCGTGTTATTGAAGTTTTATGGAAACCACCTTCTCTACATTGGGTCAAAGTGAATATCGATGGTGCAACTTTTGGATCACCAGGATTAGCTGGTACTGGCGATATCTTTCGTGATCATTTTGGTTCATGCGTAGGGTGTTTTGCTACTTCTTTAGGGGTGGCCACCTCTGTTGAAGCTTAATTGCATGCTGTAATTCATGCGGTAAACTTAGCTTGGGAGAAGGGTTGGTGTTCCCTTTGGATTGAGTGTGATTCATCCTTGGCTGTTCTTTTCACTTCTGCTTCTCATAATCGTGTTCCCTGGCGTTTAAGGGTTCGTTGGTTGAATTGTAGAGCGTTGCTCTCTTCTATGTGCATAAGAGTTACACATATTTTTCGTGAAGGGAATCAGTTGGTTGACTGTTTGGAAAATTTTGGAGTGGACCATCTTGGGGTTTATTGGTGGGACTCTTGTCCCCCTTATGCTATTGCTGCGTATCATCGTAATCTTTCTCTTCGCCCCAATTATCGATTTTGTTAGGATGGGTTTTACCTTGTTTTTTTGTAACTGGGTTTTCGTGTTTCAAGCAGTTTTCTACTTGTTGTTAGGGTTTGGCTTCAAAAGTTGTTTTTAGCGGGAATTGACCTAGTTCCCCCGCTTGTATTACTTTTCCTTTTTTCTTCTTAATAAAATCTAGTAGAAAGGGGATGGGAGGAGGGTTTATGGGTGCAACGGTCATTTCTCCTTCGGAAGAGGGTTGGTGCCTCGTACATGACTTTTGACGAATAGCTAATATCGCCTAATCCGTCTTTACAAATTAAAAAATAAATAAATAAATAAATAAATCTCCGAGAGAAGTTCTAAATTTTCATTAAATTAGTTTGAGTAGTGATTCACACACTTTTTCATTTGTTTGAATAATACTTGACTACTTAAAGAATGAGTAGAAGATCTTACTCAAAATTTTTTGTTTTTGATTTATAAACTTTCGTGTTTATGATAAGAGCAGTTTATATTATAAATCACTTTTTAAAGATATTGTCTACCAAAAAATCAATTAAAACTAAAGTCATTTAGTCATTCAATTGTATAAGAACCAATGGATGAAAATGGAAAAAACAGTCGGAAATATGACGACCTTTGAGAAAAGCAAACTGATTTGGAAAAATGATCCGAGCTGCAATAGGAGCAAGACGATATGCCAAAATTTTGGTAATCACTTTAAACATAAAATTAGTGATGGCAAGCAGAGAAGCATTTTCAGAGTCCGTCACCAAGGACGGAATAAGTCGAGAAACTAAACCAGTATCCATTGTGCTGCCATCATCAGTAAAAGCAATGGAGAAGTGCTCAACAACATGAGTGCGTAAAACATGAACATCATCCTCCAAACTGGGACCAATTCGTAAAGAAGAGATAAAATTCTTAGCACATGGAATTTTAGCAAGATTATGAAAATAATTTGTGTTCCGATCAACATCACGCAACCAATGGACACGAGCTTTGTCACTCCAGAATTTTTCCTGAACTATAAGAGATTGAGAAAGACAAGAACGAGCTTGTATCTCTGCAGCAAAACGATCCTCAGAAAACCCCCCAGTTGATATGGCCAATCATAAACAATTTCAACAGGGAAGCCGTGATTTTCTCTCTCAACCATGATCGAAGCAGGTAAATCACCAGAGAGATCAACATCAACCAAAATTCGAGCACAGTACCCATGCAGACGTTCACGAGCGGCCTTGTCAAGCTGCAGGGGGGTGCCAATGCCACGAGCAATTTCCATTAAATGACGTGGGTGCCGCTACTCTTGGCTTAAGCCATATATTTTAACCCAAACCTGGGCATGCGATTGTGGGAGCACATTACCAGGTTTAAAATCTGGTTGCCATTGAGAATTGAGATAGACGAAAAATTCCTTGTGCTAACGTACGTCTCATGTCATCTTCAGTAGAAAAATGAATATATCATAATAACCTTTGCCTAATGGAACAAGCAGCCACGGCCTGTTAAGAGACCACAGTGAGACAAGAGATGCTTTGTTTCTGGCGGGGCACGTGAACTTCTCTCGGAGATGCTAAATAGATGCAACCTTCCTTTCAACCCGTGATGCTGCTGATACATTGAACATATTTCAATAGATACATAGCATCTAAAATTTGAGTTGAACATGTATGGAAGGAACATCAGTCACCTAAAGTTTACAGGCAAATACAAATTCCCTACCGACTCAAATTTTGAATCTAGTCTTCTACCAACTGTCGTATTTCCTACTATTCTTTTAACTCACCACTCTACCTCTTATTCTGTTCCTTTGCCTTGGATCAACTCAAAATTCCACCCTAAAATAATTGTCCCAACGGTCCAAAATTTCACATGCATCCATTTACATATTTTGAACAAAAACACAATCTCTATGTCTCTTCTGACAACCCTCCAATCCAATGTTTGTCCCTTAATATCTCGCCAAAAGATTCCAAAACCTTAAATATATACGGGCACTGAAATTGTGGCCATAGGTGGCAAAAATAATTTCACAAATGGGGAATTGTTCTTCTCTCAAAGGAACCACTGGGGAGTGTCCTAAATCTATTAGGGTTCTCACAGATTCTGGGGGTGTCCTAGAATTTAAAGGCCCTATACTAGCTGCTGAAATCCTCACTGGTTTTCCACGCTATGGCATTTTCCAACAAGGCAAGGCCTCCTTGCCAATGTCTGACCAAGAAACCCTTATTAGTGGCCAGTACTACCTTCTTCCACTGAAGGCAGACCAGCCCGTTTGCCGAAATCGGGTTGCTGAGAAACCGGTGGCTGCAGCAGCTGAGCCTGTGGAGAGGTCATTTGGTGCAGAACCTGATTTCACGGAGAATTTGGTGAACGGGTTATCAGGTCTTGGAGTTGAAGTCCTGGAGAAGGCTGCAGAAGGTGAGCCTGTGAAGATGTCATGTGGTGCAGGATCAGAAGTTGGAGTCATGGAGGCTGCTGAAGCGCCAGTGAAGAAGTCATTTTGTGCAGGATCACATTTCGTGGAGAATTTGGCGAAAGAGTCATCGGCTCTTGAGGTGCTGCCATCTGGTGGAGACGGGGTTTGGAGGGTGAAGCTGGTGATCGAGACTAAGCAATTGGAGGAGTTATTTTCCGGAAATGGCGACGCAGGCGCGTTGATTGAGACGATGAGGATGGCTGCAAGTGGAGGCTGGGCAAGCACTCCAAAGAAGACAAAGAGCCTTTGGGGAGGAGGTGGTGATTGGAGGAAGTCTAACTTCTCCAACTTGTTTTAAGGTGCCTCCCAATGACCCTGGTCCTGGAAAGTGCAAAGGCTGGGTCATTTGAAACATCATATTTCTCTGTCCCAGTGTTTTTCAGATTTTTAAGGGCAAATCAATGCTTTAGAGGGCTAAAAAAATTACTTTTTGACATGATTGAGAACATCAATTTAGTTATTATGCTCGATTACCTTGTGAACTTTGTATTAGTATTTTGTACATATGACGAAGGCAAGGGATTTATGAACGGTTCGATGTGTATGAGTATCGCTGTCTGTTTTTTGTTTTGTTTCAGAGAACTCCTTAATCCTCGAAAAGACGAAGGAAAAAAGCATCCTCCATTTATGTTTTACTTATTTCCTCCTAGCTTTTCGTCCTTGTTGGAATGCTTGAATTAAACAGGGGAGATAACATATAACAATTCAACAACACCCTTTCATATTAGCTAGGACATTCTATTTAGGGTTTCAGAGATAAACTACGAACTTTCGGTAGATAACAGAGAACACAACAGGTTGTTTTTGTAACATGAGGGGCTAATTACAGCAGTATTCAAGTTCTAAACAAAATATTCTGTCATCAAGTGACCAATATGGAGCCCCAAAGCCGAAGCCAATTCATTTCACAACAAACAACGTAATATAGATTAAAAAGGATAGACATTCGAAATTTTCAGATGATATATTCTCACTAGATTCTTGACTCCATCTTACTAATGGCTTTCTCTATTGCAGGTACATTCTTCTTGAAGACCGACCATTGCTCCTCTGTCAAGCTTATTCCTGCAGACAGATGTTTACATAAATACCACGGTAAATAAACTAAAAACCGTCACCCAGTATCCATACATCCAACGCATAAGTAAAAGAAAATCAAGAAACAAGCAATATTTCACTCAATTTCGGTGCAAAGGTAATAAGGGAGAAAGGGGTATGAAAGATATAAGGAAAAAAATTGACTGAAAGCCACTCTACTGCTACCATCACTGACTGTAAACAACAATGCACAAAACAAAGTAGAGCAGTTAGCTTGGTAGTTTACTATGACCAGTTTGATACTCGGCCTTTTTCTTCATATTCCCTCACCGATTCTTTGCTACCAAGACAACGAGCTAACCCATAACTTAAATGTACCCGAAGGAACATATTCACGAGTCAGATTGTACAAAAAAGAAGCCCAAGAATGCATTCGAAGGCAATGTAAACATAAAACAAAAGCTAATCACAACCCGATTGCTCAATATGTTGCGAAATGATGGCATTGCATCATCCATCAACAAGTCCATACAAATGAATAGCAATTAAGCTATATAATCAGAACTTGCAGCTACAAATTGAAATCATTTCCTGATATAAATACACAGAATTAGAAGCTGCTAATAATCGGATTAAAGTTAAGTAAATCACCTTTGGCAGTAGGAAGCTCTTTCCCATCTTTAAAGTAAAACTCCCTAATCGACACCAAATTCTTCCCTCTGAATTCCTGAAGCGTCACCTTCCTCTTCGCCGAGAGCTGCATATCACAACCATAACCCAAAACCCACAAAACCCCATTAAACAAAAACACAAAAAAATCAAAACCCAACAACAGAAAATCCAATCCATTCAAATTTTCTCGGGAAACAAACAGAAAAAACTGACCCTGCAAATCACGAGATCGCCGTTGTCATCGTACTCCCGCTCCCGGGCACCATCGGCCTCCGGGTTTTGATCCTTCTGCGCCGCGTCTTGTTCCTTCTGATTCTGCTCCTCGAGGAAGGACTGGACGACCTGCTTGACGAACGCCCTGTATGGGGGCTTGGAGAGGTCGAGCTCCAGCTCTTCGGACGCCTGCTTCCGAATCTTGAACTCCGTCATCTCGTCCATGTTCGATTCCTCCAGGATTCTCCGCACCGTTTCCTCGATTTTCTGCTCGGTTTCGGCTTCCATTTTTAATTTTATTTTCGGTCGTGGCGCAGAAAAATCTATGAGTTTTCTTCTTTTTTGCTTAATTGGGGAAGCTCTGTGTCACCGTGCGCCTCTGTGTTCTTGTGTATTTGGTGGTGCCGTTTTATCCCGTGCGCAATAGAGCACAGTCATTCATCCACGTTTCACTATTTTACTGGTCCGAGGTGTAAAAGCATTTTACGACTTTTTACGCTAGAGAAAAACTTGTAAGCACTTCCACCGTGTGCTCCAGCCCGAGGAACAGGCGCGGGAACAAGGCCAAAGAGCCTGAGTGATGAAGCCCAGCGTGTGCTGGCGAGCGAGCCCGAGCAAGTCCGAGAGAGAGGCTCGGCACGAGTCGCCGGCCCGAGCACCCGAAGGGAATGTGACATGGGCTGACGTCAGGTCGTCAGCCACGTTTTTTATATTTTTTGCGTTAGGCGCATGGGCGCGCGTCATCTAACAGAATTTTAGGTCTGGGGCCCGCTGCGCACTCGGAAATGTTACCGTTGGGGAGGCCACGTGGCTTCCCCACGTCCGTTGGATTTCAACGGCTACAATTTCTGGACCGTAGGATTTCTAACGGTAAAAAAATTAAAAAACCTTATTTAATTTTAGCCGTTGGATCTGAGATCAACAGTCCACGTTATTCGCCTTTATAAATAAAATAAAATAAAATAAAACAGTTTAAAAATGAGAAATCTTACCATTGTGCCACGTGGCACAATCTGAAGTGTTGGAATTCAAATTTTTTTTAATCCAACGGCAGAGATTAATTAGGTGAATAAAAATTTAAAAAAAAATTGAAAAATTAAAAAATTATTAATTAGGTGAATAAAAAATTATTAAAAATCCAAAAAAACAAATTTTAAAAATTTAAAAAAAAAATTGATTTTACTTTTCTATAAATACCTTCTCATTATCTTCTACCTTACACCACAATTTCATATTTTCTCAACTACTTTCAACCACATTCCAATCTTTCTCTTAAAGTTTCAATCCAATTTTTTTCCAACAAAATGACTATTGATGCAGGTACGAATTGGACGCTTATTGAAGATGTTGCGTTGTGTACTAGCTGGGTTGAAGTTACTCATGATCCGATTACGGGTAATGAGATGCTGTGACAACCCGTCCCTAAAATTTCATTTTTATTTATTTTAATCGAGGGAATTGACAAAAATGCTCAGAGACAAGGATTTTGATTTCTGTTGACCATCGTCTAGAGGAATGTATGACTTATTCACTTAGCGCATTTGTGTAGTATTCGTTGGTACGAACGCATAGGGGAAAGTCGTTTGCGAGTCTGAATTATATCGGTATATTTACGGACGTTTGACATTGTAAAACTATAGATTGTGGGAATTATTTAATTTTCACATGTGGGTTAAATGTTAAATTAGTTAAAATAAAAGAGGACCAATCAGATTTTTAGAGGGAGGAAAAAAGACCAATTAGGAGTAGAGAGAGAGAAGCTGAAACTTCCCCCCCCTCCCCAATTTCGCCAACCCATGCACCACCAACTCGGTTTCGACTCAGGTGAATGCCGGCCAATTCCACCATTTTTTCAGGCAAGTTTCATCCATCGTCCACCTGTAACTTCTTGCACCACCTTCCATCTACCATTTATGCCCAAAAATCAAGGGTTTTAAGGCCTATTTCGGGTAGAACTCCACCGGAGAACCCGAGGGTTCTCGTCGGCGTTTCGTCATTCCGGTGAGTATCACCATTCACCATCACCCTTAATCAACTCTCCTTGGACCTAGGAGCAAGACCCAATCAGTTGTAGGGACGTTGGAACATCGAGGAAGTCAAATTGAAGAACATCCATCTTAGGGTTTCCGGCGGGTTTAAGTGAATTTGGGGCTTTTCTCGGCCAAATTGGACTTGGTCACAGGCGACGATAGTTCGTGATGTCTCGATATTCGTGCAAGGGAGTCGTAGCGTAGACCTAAGGTGAGTAGGTCTTTTCTCTTCTACCGTATATATATATATATATAGTTCGTGATGTCTCGATATTCGTGCAAGGGAGTCGTAGCGCGGACCTAAGGTGAGTAGGTCTTTTCTCTTCTACCGTTATATATATATATATATACACACACACACACACACTTGGCCATAGGCGACGATAGTTCGTGATGTCTCGATATTCGTGCAAGGGAGTCATAGCGCGGACCTAAGGTGAGTAGGTCTTTTCTCTTCTACCGTGTATATATATATATATATATATATATATATATATATATATGATTAATAATTCTACAAACGTTTATAAATTGAATATTGCATATAATTACTATGAATGCTTTGAAGTACTTGTGTGAACTACAAATGACTTGATCCCTGTTTAGGGTACGTAGGCAGTCTAACGAGACGTTAGATGCAGCCATATAATAAATGAGACTAAATAATTGAGACAATAGCCTGGTTTGGGAAAATTAAACAATGTGAGGGATATTGGTGGGAAATGTGAGATTTAACTTTATGATTTGGTGGTTAAAGGTTGGTCATAAATCAATGTGTGAAGAATCAAGAAATTGAAGTAAGGAAACGTAAGTAATGATAGTTAATTAAACTAATGTTTAGTTGGGCTTATCACCGATAATTCTTTCTGAAGGTAAATAGTTCAGGAGTGGGGCGTTACAGCTTATGCATTTTATACCATTTATATGTTTTTATATTTGGAAATATTATGATATGGTTGAATTTCAGATTTACATCCTGGTATATCCATATGTATATTACTTGCACGTAATTATTGTGAACGCTCTGAAGTGCAAAGGTAAACGCAGGACACACAGGTAAGTTCAGGTGAGTATATAGTATTAGTTGGAATGATGGGATTATGGCATGACTACATTTATGTAATAGGCAACTCCAACACTGTCGTACAGGTTGCCTACGAGTAGTACATGAGGTATTAGATGCATTTAGAGCTCATAAACCTGCACCCCGGTGTTAGTGCTCCCGCCCGTGGCTAGGGCATAGTCCTTCACGTGATGTTCACCTCCTGCACCTTACGCTCACCTTGGATTCAAGGTAGGTGCACAGGCCTGTTGTACAGACCACTATAGGTGGTTTCGACTCTTAGGTGACCCGCGATTATTCGCACAGCCTTCACGTGATCGTAGCACTTGAACGTACTTATTTACACCCAGTCCTGTTGTACAGACCGCTAAAGGTGGTTCCGACTCGTGTGCAAGGATATTTGATGAGATATGGATAAGTCGTACATGTCACTATAGGTGACTCTCGACTTATATGCTAGCATCGATTGATGAGATATGAATAAGTCATACAGGTCACTATAGGTGACTTCCGACTTATATGATAGCATCGATTGATGAGATATGGATAAGTCGTACAGGTCACTATAGGTGATTCTCGACTTATATGCTAGCATTGATTGATTGAGATATGGGTGCAGTCGTACAAGTCACGTGAGGTGACTCCGGCTAGCATGATGATGAGCTATTGATTCAGCTGTGTAGGCCACTATAAGGGGATTCGACTCACATATCATTGCATATTGATTTATTTCACCTGGGTTACTTATTCTTGTTGAGATATTTGATACGGCATAACTGTGAGACTATTATTTTGGTTATGCGTTTGAGTTATAGTCATGCCTGTTATTTTCTGGGAAATTATACAGGTGTTACGGCGAAGGGCTACTGCCTTTGGTAGTTGAAATTGATTAGAAAAGTTTTGCTTCACTCACTCATATTTTCTATTTTTGCACCCCTCCAGTATCTAGCAGCGGAGTTCCGTATCGACGAGGATTCATGGCACTTCTCAGTACAGATGTCTTCTTATGATGGTATAATCATTATCTTACCTTACTGTACTATACATATGCTCTGTATCACGCATGAAATGGGTCCAGACCCGCTCACCACGCACTCGTGCACTTAGGCACTTTTAGATTTTAAATTTATTCATATTTTTCCACATCATCACACTTTATGGCTTCGTCACCTTCCAAGTGTCGGCCAGCACAGCTCGATTCGGAGTCCTAGTGGACATCCTGGGTCAGAGTGTGTTAGATGCAGTTGCGAGAAATATGGAGTCTTATTCATACCAATTTTCTTGAGAAGATTGGTGGGAAAAGAACCAAAGAATCGATGTCCAATCATTGGAAATTACTTAGCCAATCGTTTAGTACGTGGAGAGACACCTTGGCACAAGCTAGTACTAATTTTTGAAGTGGCGAAATCAGGTAACAATATATTATTTATTTGTTTGTACTATACCCAAATTTACGTTATAATTATTTGTTTGTATTATTTATTTGTTAGCTACTTTGATTATAGTTATTTGTTTGTATTATTTATTTGTTACCTACTTTCATTATAATTATTTATTCTCCCGCATTGTGTAGCAACAAAAACAAATCATTCAACCGGTGGGAATGTTGGAATATTGTCAAAGATTGTCCTAAATTTAGAGTTGTGCATGTTGGTCCAGAAGTTTTCATGAACAGCACCCCTCTACACTCTACACCCAATCATGCCTCGCATGTTCATGAAGATGAGGCAGAAGAAGTGCCCGAAACGCCCCCAATGAACAAGCGTCAGGGTCGACCCGTTATCCAATTAGGCCTCAAGGTAAGAAGGCTTCAAAGAGAAAAGGGAGTGCTTCCAAGAATGATTATGCAAAGTATATGGACGAACTTGCTCGCCAAGGTGAATTGACTTTGGCGATAGTAAATTTATTAAATTTAGTACTTTATTTAAAGTGATAGTAAATTTATATAATTTGGTAATAGTAAATTTATTTAAAGTGATAGTAAATTTATATAATTTGGTAATTTATTAATACTAAGAGAATCTTTATTCAAATGACATAAACACACCAAAGAAAATTACATAAACATACCAAATAATAAAAAACTCACTAAATGAACTAAAAAAAACACACCAAATAAAATGAAATAAACACACCAAATAAAAACAAACACACTAAATGAACTTAAGTATCTTGAGCTTGTTTCAATTCCCACTGGTGCTCTATCAAGTCAATTTGTCGGGCATTGTGCATATATGGCCTTTGAAGTGCAGTATATCGTTGAATGAACCTTTCATTGTAATGTCCATCCCTTTCTAATGGCTTGTGTTGCACGAGTTCTTCGGTGGCGTCATAAGCACAATATATTTGTGTTCTTGAATTGTTCATCGTGTCTGGCTCATATTCATCAACGGCATCATAATCGTACTCATCTTCCACAATCATGTTATGAAGAATGATGCACGCCATCATGATGGATCGAAATGACTCTAAATCAAACATTCTGGCAGCACCCTTGATGATCGCCCAGCGAGCTTGGAGGATACCAAAACAACGCTCCACATCCTTCCTGCACCCCTCTTGACAGCTTGCAAAATGTTTTTCCTTTGCACTTCGCAGACGTGGCACTGTTTTGACAAACGATGACCACCTTGGGTAAATGCCGTCTGCTAGGTAGTATGGCCCGTCGTACTTATGTCCGTTGACCCAGTACGTGACTTTTGGTGCCTTTCCTTGCAGGACATCGTTGAACACCGGGGATTGGGCAAGGACGTTGAGGTCATTTTGAGCTCCCAGAACCCTGAAAAAGGCATGCCAAATCCATATATCAAAAGATGCCACTGCCTCCAAAATGTTACTTTTTGCTCCTTTTTTGTACCCATAAGCTCCTCGCTATGCACTTGGACAATTTTTCCACGTCCAGTGCATACAGTCAATGCTTCAAATCATCCCAGGAAAACCTCACATCTCGCCCTTCTTCAGAAGCATTTGCAAGTCCATATTAGTAGGTCTCTGGAGGTACTATGCGGTGTAGATAAATTCGATTGCTCAGCAAAACCTCATTAGAGACTCAAGAATGGTTGATTTTCGCATCCTCGCCATCTGCAAGGCATCAGTAATTTTTGCTCAGGTAAGAGACCCATAGCACCAAAAGCATCCTTCTTTTGCACAAAGTAAGAATCATGGTTGTAAACACCAATCATGATTTTTTTGAACAAATGTCGTTCCATTCTAAAACGATGTCTAAAGTACGTATCAGGGAGTGCACTATTATGGACAAAATGATCGTCCAAGATCTCTGTACCTCGTCGTTGCCTGCTTCTATCAAGGTTTCTGGAACGGCTGGGCCTACAAATCTGAGCCACAACTTGGATGACTCAATGGGAATGTGAGGCTCTGGCCATTCTTTCTTCGTCATCTCTCCTTCTACGCTCCTCATCCTCTTCCATCTCATTTTGGGCCACCTGGAGATTGAACATTCCTTCTGATTGGTTAAACAATTCTTCCTCTTCCTGATCAATTTACCACATCATCCTTGAAGAAGAAGACATTGTAAGAAGGAAGCAAAAACTATGAATAATGATACAGATTTTGATTTTGGTGAAGAAGGAAGCAAAAACTATGAATAATGATAGAGATCTTGAGAAAATTGGTGTGAGATTTCAGAGGATGGATGATGGATTATATGGAGGATTCAGAAAGGATTAGGTTGTAGATAATGCCACGTGGCATGCCGTCATTCGTTAAAAATCTGATCGAAATCTACCTCAAAGATTCTAAAAAGGTAACGATACGTGGCACGACGGCATTGGATAAAAATCTTATCGAAATTCACCACCAATAATTGTCTTTTTCGGATAAAAATCTTACCGAAATGACTTTCAACCTGACCTTTAATTTGACTCTTAAAAAAGTAAACAATCTGCAAAAAGATATATAATTTAGGAAGGAATGAAAGTTAAAATTGGTGGGTTTGTGATAAAATGAGGTGAAAGATTTGGAGTACCTGAGGGGCAGCTGTTGAGTGGGGGATGGTGATTGGGCAGCTATAGGGAATCATCATCTTCTGCAACTGAGGAAGGTGAGGAAGGTGAATGCAGAAGGATGGGAGATACTCTTTCATTTTTTTGTTTTCGGACCAAAAATATAGGATATTAGAAAGAGTGGGAAAATAAAAAGAAGGGAGGTTCCACCGAGATTTGAACTCGGGTTACTAGATTCAGAGTCTAATGTCCTAACCGCTAGACCATGGAACCTCAGATGCTTCTTTACTTCACCTTATTATATTTATTCATTTAATCTGACAACCCCTTTTGCCTTCTTTTAACTCACTTTTCGAAATCATGGTTAAATTCACCTAGACCTAACAAAATCACGCACAACAATACAACATGGTAACTCAACACAAGCACGCGCACAGAGAAAATAATGTTTCAATCGAGCTTTAATTGATCATCCTCGTTTTAAGCTGCAAAACTCGTTACTAATCAGGTCTTGACACTCAACACATATCCAATCCATGTTTTCAACATTCATAGATCATTACAAGGAGTAGGTATTAGAATTGCTTAATTTTTTTAGTTCTATGCGTTTAAACATGGGTAAGAATCATTTGACCTCTTAACTTTCATTTTAAATCCATAAGCAAATACTAACAAGTAACAATTAAGAATCGGATCCGATTCCCTTTCCTTACTTTTTATAATTCTAAATTCTCTCATCCTTTCATTAACCCATTTTTGTTAAGAAAACATCAGCTTATGGATCATCTTTCATTGAGAAAGAGATGAAAAATACTAGGATGCGGGAAAATCTTGAGAAATCCTAACGTTTATGCATCTCAATGTCTCACTCGCACAAGAACTAAAAATATATTTCCGAGAAACCTTGGGTATGACCGTGGATACATCCGAATATAAACATTTCACGTCCTGACGAATAAATTACTTATTTTCCAAAAACTCTTGTTTTAAGAAAATGACGAATAAATTACTCAATACTCATTAGTTATTTACTTTTTTCTTGGTAGAATGGTAATTTACTCTCTCACTCAAACATATTAAAATCTTACTTTTTTCTTTTTTTTTTTTATCAAGTGATAGGTTCGTTAAATTAGATGTTAAATTAGAAAAAAGACTAGAACTGAGCACCTTTGTTCATTCAAGCTTTAAATATCATTCAAACTCATTTTCATATCCAACTAATTAATTTCGCAAAAACAAATTATGAACAACTATGATAATAACAATAACAGGAAGAGAAAAGGAAAGGAAATGATAACCTCTTGACCAGAAAACAACCAAAACTGAGGTTGGAAAAATTGAAAGCATCTTTCCGGGGAAAATATAGCGAAAGTTAAATCGACTTTCTACTGCAATCGATACCACTATTTTCTTAAAACTAGTATTATGTTATATAATCGGTATCATCGTATCTTCCTTTCTTGGTTACCCCTGCACAATCTGCTGTTCTCCCTCTCCATCCATCACAGAGCTATGATGATGCACCATGTACCATCGCCCGTTATGGAACTCATAGACGTTAGTCACACTGAATAGCCCAGTGTCGATTTCAACAAAGGTTTTCATGGTAACCCAAGCCATATCTGTCAGAACCCGGGCACACACATCTCGAATCTGAAAGTTAACCCCTTGCTCCCAATTAAATGCTAGTTGCCAACTCTGTATAACAGCATTATACCTAAATCGGAAGCAAAAATGACTTAGCTCTGGTGTCATATTAATAAGGCGCAAACGACAAACCAAAGAGACAGTATGGGTATTTAAAACGACAAACCAAAGTTAATCCCTCGCTTTTTCAACTCCCACCAAATTTCAAAAATAATCATTTGGGATCTTCCCTCTCATGTCAACAACCCCTAACCGAAAGCCATCTCATAACTGTCATGTACATTTGATTGACTCTTTTATCTAAATCTAAGTTTCAATAAATAGCATTTCACACTCATCACATAAACAAAACCCTTAAAGCCAAGGCAGAACAGGAGTTTCAGAATGAAAACAAAAAAGGGTATGGTAGTGAATGAAAAACAAGAACGAAAAAACAAAATTTGCCAATCACTTGGACAAACTTAACAGAAGAAAACAGCCATAAAAGAAATGCAGTTGTTGTACAGTGTTGCACACAAACGAGGCATCTTACCCTGAAAAGAGTTCTCCAGAGGCATGAACACACTTCACATAATCTGCATTCAACCATAAACGACTCATTTCTGGAAGTGACCTTCCTCGGATATGGTTAAAGAATTCGGTATTGACATTCACAATCACTCTTGTAGCAGCGTAGTAAGCTTTCCATCCATTAACTGGTGTCACACTATCCTGTTCCAATGTGAAGTCCTGAAAGAAAATTTGAAAACCCATAACAAAATATTCTTACAAAATGGTTTTGGTATCGGATGCCAAAAATAGAAAACCGACATGGATTAGGGTTTCAAAGACAGACAAAATTGCTGCTTCTAAATTAAACTAAGCACGTGTCTCAACGAGCAATCTCTCGGGCTAAATCCCATGTTATCCATAAACCAAAACGGTCGCGCATTAGGAAGTTTAAATTGAAGGAATTTCATCATTTAAAGAATCATGCATCCATAATAAGGAGACTAAATCCAAGGATATCCATTAACCGAAACTGACACCAAAAGAAAATAAAATGGGTTAATCTTGTAATCTCTCAGGCACCCATAATGTACCAAAAGTGACCATACAACAGCCTAATCTCATCCCACATGTCAAACCACATTCCCAAGTTAGAAAATGTATCATAAGTAACTTGCAGGAACCCAATTCCATTGTTCCAATACTATAAACACAATCACAATGGATTTTCGATTGATAGAGATGCATAAAGGGTCCCAATTTTCCCACATTTTCTCGGCAACCAAACACACTAATCCCTTCAATTGGCAACCACCTTGCCTTCAAATCAAAATCCAACAAACACCCAAATCCAAATACTTCAAATGCAATTCAAATTCAGTAATCACATACCTTATGGTAAAGTGCCTTCCAAGCATTATCATCGTTGGCGGCCTTCCGCATGAGCGAATTGGTCATCGAAAGCCTACATAGGCTCGGGTAGTCCAGATAGCTAAGGGCATGCGTCGTAATCTCCGGAACCAGCTGCTCCATCATCGACGCGCCCGTCTGCCGCTCCAGGAAGGCCGCCGTCTTCGTCGGCTTCTCCGTCACGTCCGTACCCGTCCCGCCGTTCAAGTGCGGCGCGCTCACGGCCCCCGAACCGGAGCCCAAAACGACCTCTTCCCGGTGACGAGCACAGCAAGTGCAGACCTTCCCGCTTCCACTCGACGACGAGGTGGCAGAGGCAGCGCCGCCCGATTTGGGTTTGTCGGGGAGTAATCGGACGGCAAGGAGAGCAAGGAAAAAGGAGAGAAAAGTGAAAATTAGGGCTACAAAGAAGGTTTGAGGAGACGAGAGAGCGAGGAAAATAATCTCCATTCATAAGACATGAAAGCTCTGAAGAACATGAAAAACCCTAGAAATCTAGTGGTGCGAGGTCCACGACAAGGGAGTCTGCGTCTGCGGGTGGGGGCGAAACTGTGCCGTTTTGGGTCGCCGGGTTCAGGCTTGAAAAACCCTAGAAAATGCTGAGGAGACTGAAATTTTGCAGAGATGGAAGTGCGGAAAGAGGGAAAAGAGAGGTTGGTTTGTGAGTTGGTGAGTCGCGAGTCGTAACGGACTGAGCTCTGGAGAATCAACTCGAACCGTGAGTGCCGGGTCAAATATTATAAGAAAAAGGGTAATTTGCCAGGTTTAGCCCTGTGACGCTTCTGTGTGGGATGAAAATAGATTGTGATACGAATTCACATTTTTACGACGGATCAGAAAATTAAGTGTGATATCAATTGAACAGTTTAATATATCAAACTCATGAATCACGAGTTTAGTACAAATATATTAAACTCATACTAATGTAGCAGTAGTTTATGGAAATCAAACTCGGAAAACCTGATTTCCATATACCTAAATCACCGTGGAAGTAATCTTTTTTACCAAAATACTCCTTACTTGGAAAATCCACTATCAGTGCCAACTTGCCGCCATTTGAAATTGGAATATCATTCAAGGTTAAAAGCCATAGCAGAAATCTCGCATCTGATTCTGCTCCTCCTGCCACCACAACTCCTTCCCTCAATCTTACTCCAACATCGGCGACACCAACCTCCCCGCGGAGCTTTTTCTGACTTACAGTGTCCTTGAGCACGCCAAAGCTGCCCACAAAATTTCCAATTCAAGCTCGAATTTCCAGAATCGGGCAAATGGGTTATCGTCATTGCCGTCTTTGTCGTGTATGGTGTAGGCGGCGGCAGTGTCTAATTTCCCGTGTATGGTGTCACTATCCGTGATGTGATATGTGTGTTAAAAAGTTAATAACTTAAAAAATATAATTTTCTACCATTTATATAAAAACACGTAATGTACTATCCGTATTCCGGTCACAATAAAAAATTTCTCGTGATTCGAGAAGGGTGAGGCTGGCGTGTATGTTCGTTGTGGACACGTGCACGTCTAAGGACAAGCACTGAAAAATGAGCTCATGCTTGTTGTGGAAGATAAAACGATGGGTAAAGACTAGAGAGGGCTAGTTGAGGAGATGTTGACAGAAAGATAAAGTTGGGTATTTTGGGTAAAGATGGCCGGTAGAGATTGGATGTTTAAACCAAAGCTAGTAAAGATTGGTGTGTTTATGAGAGGGCTATTAAAGCCAATTACCCAAAGAAAAATCTGTAGACAAAATTTACAAATAAAATGATGTGTCACTAATAGGAATGAACACGTTTATCAATGCCTATCATGTAGCTCTTGATTGGGTCCTGAGCACTTCTAACAGGGCTTCCTCCTCTGGACCCTCTGGGCAACCCCTATTGTGGAAGCAAGTTTGGGCTACTAAGGTTTCTGTAGGGATATTGTCCCCACGCGAGCGAATCTGGTCCGACGTCATATTTTCGCTGATTCTGCGTGCATGCTATGTGGCGGGGACTACGAGTCTGGCGTCCATCTTCTCCGTGATTGCCCCTTTGCATCTTGTGTCTGGAGCTTCTCCCCTTTGGGTCACCTGATTAGAGATATCCCATGCTCATCGGTGAGCAAATGAATGACATCTCTTATCCCCAATCTAGACAACCATAACTTTGAGCTGATCCTCATGCTTTTTTGGGCTATTTGGACTGCCATAAATGCCATGCTCTGGTCTAGTAAGTGCGATCCCCCAAACATTCTCGTTCCTCGCACCATCACCTGGTGGCAATCATTATTGATGGTCTCCACCCCTCATGTCCCTGCAAACACTGGCCGGATTTCTTCTACTATGCTTTAGGCAAAACCTGGGATCGACTTTTTGAAACTCAACATTGATGGGGGCCTGGAACGCCAACAGCCTTATGGGTGGTGTGGGCGCGGTCATTCGTGAGTCTGATGGAAACTTTGTTGCCGGTTTGGCTATGGCTTTTGATCATGTTTCTTCCCCCTCCCCCCTCTTTGCCGAGGCGTTGGCGGTTAAAGAAGGCTTAGCTTTGGTGTCTTCCAAGGGTTTTCAAAATGTTCTTGTTGAGAGTGATTTGCTCCAGATCACCCAAGCTCTCAGAGCATCTTCGATGGACCTATCTCCGGTTGGCATCATCGTTGAGGACACTAAGGCCTTTGCTTCGGAGATCACTGGAGTTTGCTTTACCCATATAAGATGCCAAGCTAATGTTGTTGCTCATTGTCTTGCTCGTTTTAGTCTTTCTTCTGGTTATCCCTGCCTCTGGTTTGAAGAACCTCCAGATTTTTATGTAGATCCTTTATTTGTGGATTGTACGACTGAGCAGTGATTGCTCTTCCTTTGTACTCTGCTTTCCTATCAATGAAATTTACTATCACTTTGACTTCAAAAAATGTAATAATCCAATCATCAACTTCCACGTCATTTAGTTACTATATTTTACCTACAAATTTAGCCTCCCTAACATTACCCAATCAAAAATATTAAATGCTCTTTATTCTTTTAAAAAAAAATTAATTCTTGGGGGTGTTTTCTTATTTAGACTTTTGCTTGTTCAATTAATTTATTTATTTTTGTCAAACGATATAGTTTGTTAGATTAGCCACCAAAGTGGTTCAAACTCACGTCGTTATGCAAGGTCTCAACTTGCTTGTTCAAATTATATTTGAGTACTACTAAAATCACCGATTGTCCTATTTTTTCACTCACATTAGAATAAAAAAGTTAATGACAAACTTATCCTCTTTGAACAAGACAATTAAGGCCCTACATATTGTCAAATCACACCAGCAAACAAAAAAAACATAAAAGTTGATAAGAAAAAAAAAACATAATCTGACTCTGCATCGACAACGTCAACTTAATGACCATTCACGACATCTCCACCCACAAGTCTCTGTGGCGCCAAAGCGACGGCGTTAACTCATCTCCTCATTTTCTCTCTCTGTATCGCGTATACTCTCCCTTTCAACTCAAGCCAAGGAAAGGGCAAAGAAAAATAGAGAGCTACTAAACCCACTTTATTGTCCTATTTTTCTACCCAAATTATAATTTCACCTATCATAAAAAATCGAAAAAAATTAAAATGTTATTTTCCCATCTACTTTTATTCCTAAAATATCCTCATTAGCACTCTCCCTCCGCTCCGAGCTTGTTTCTAAAATTATTGCAACATTAGAGAAATAATTTTAGAGCGCTCAGTGACAGACTTTGCACCATTTTTTTTTTTCTACTAAGCAAACTCGATACCTTTACAGAAGACTATCATTCCTCGATTCTTCTTCCACACTTGTGTATAGAAATATCAACATCTATACATATGCAGCAAGTCCACATTACATATCAATTCATGCTGATATCCATTGTTGAAACATCCAACCCAAACCAAAACATTAAATTTGAACCGGAGAGTGGCTGGAGAAAGCAGTGATGAAGCAAACTTTGGTTGCCTTGTTATTGTGTTCGTCTTTGTCTTCCAAGGTTTTTATGAGAATTAATTTGCAGAAAATGTAGAAAATAGTGTGGAACTGGAACGATTTCAAGCTGAGTTGCATTGAGATTTTATCGGGTGAGTTAGGGTTTAAGGGTTGATAAATCGTTTGTAAACAGAGGGCTATCTTTTAAAGTCTTTTAAAGTCTTTTTCAGTCATTTTACAAATGAGCAAACTTGTAATTAAAAATTTCATTAAAAGGTGGGTAGGGAGATAAGATACTGGAGTGGGAATACCAGCACTTGAAAATTATTTTTTTTATTCCTCTTCAACTTTGCTGAGTAATTGGGATTCGAATTTGTAAGTTAGGAGCCGTCACACTTCTCTAACCAACTGACATAGCCCATTTTTGCATACATTGTTAATTTCACGACTTTACAACAAAAAAGAAACAAAGAACCAAATTTCGGATTATTTTCGTATTGACCACAAAAATTGTGATTCATCCATAAATAGAACGACATGAACTTTTTTTCTTCTACAACATCATTTCTTTCTATTATACAAAAAAAGAAATCTAAATAAAAAAGTGGCCAAAGACCTAATGCTAAAGCTGGATTGGCACTAGAAGAAAATTAAGAGGAATTTCTAACTATAGATTAAAGTGATAAATATTGTCATACTGCTGCTAACAATCATCAAAACCCAACCTCTATTTTTCCTGCGTGCATTCTCAGGCCGAGACTGAGACGAGGAGGAGGAGGAGGAGGAGGAGGAGGAGGCTCCTCTGAAAAATGTCAAAACTTGCAATGAAACTAGTATCAGAATTGCAAAGCACAAGAAGAAAAGACTGACTGCTAGAACTGCAAGCTCTTTGCTTTCGAGGCTCACTTGATCCTTCACAAACTTCTCAAAATCTAATCTGTAATAACGAATATCGATGTCAGTGAGTCTATAGATTGATGTGAAGCAACGAGGACGAAAAATTAACTGCACTGTGGGTTGATAAGAACAAAAGCCTAGAGGTTAGATGTACATCTAACCTTAACATGTTATTTTCCCTGGCCAATACATTCATTTGAGATGAGACAACAGCTTTCCATGATTCAAGGTCGGTAATGCTGTTTTCCTGAAGAATCAAATCATGAGAAACAATTAGGTTGATAATGTTTCCTGTCCTGAAAATTATATGCATAAACATTAAATGTGTAGTAAATGTTAAAAAAAAAAACAATGCAGTACCATAATTTCCTTCCATTGCAAGAGATTTTTTATCTCTGTTTTGCTTTCATCCAGAAGCAATGATATTCTCAACAGCTCTTTACCAACCTCCGGCAAGATATTCCCTCGTCTTCGATTTAATTCTTTGATATACTCCTCCAGCACAGCTAAGTTCAGCTCGAGTGACCTCACTTTTTGCATCAAAATCTTCAGAACTGAGTCACCAGGAATTCTTCCGTTCAGCTGCTGTCTAACCTTCATAACCGGCTCTGGAACCTTGCTTGTAGTAACTGGATTATTGGTAATGTCTACACTGACTTGTTGTGTGTCTTCAACGCTTTCTGTCCCTACACCAGCTGTTTGAACCCCAGTTTGACCGACACTACTTGTTTTCCGGTCAGTTGAACCAACCTCTTCTTTTGGAGAGGATTTTACAGGTGAATTAGGCTCTGGCAATTTATTGGCTGCAGGTTCTGCAGATGCCACAATCAGATCTTCAAGCATCCGCTCAATTGCGTTAATGCCATACACCTCTAGAACACTTAATGTGCAGTAAAACTCTGACCCGTAGTGACTTCGTAAATCTAACTTCAAGTATCTTACCCATTTCGGTTCAGGCAGCTTAAAGGTCTGAGCATGCTTGACATTAGCAGCAACAAAGTCTCCCAATGGCGACCACGCTTCTACCGGATAGCTTAAACTTCCAGACAATTCAAATTCCTTGAAGTTAGAAGAGTAGTGCTCAAAGTTTGCAATCTTGACAGCATCTACCAGAGTCTCTTCTGCAAGCTCAACTATAACAAACTTTCCCCCAACGGAGCAAGGGTTTCTCAGGTACTTATCGTGATCCTTTCCCAATATGTTACTTGCTCCTTTTGCTTCTTTATTGTGAGCCACCACTTTTGCACCCTTGGATGCAGAGGCATAGTTGTACTCTGTTCCATCAGATTCAAGCCCGTGGGTTATGTTAACTAGCTGACTAGGGATATCCTGACCTTTTCCCCGCTTTGTTATGTTTCGAAATTCATCAAAATTGAGATAGGAGGGATGAGAAGTTCTTCCATTCAGAAGTTGTCCTGAATGATTTGTGTTGTGATCTTGTGCTTGATGTAGTTCACAAACCAAATCACCATAGCCTAAAATACTCCAAACTAATCTATTCATCTCTGGAAGTGAGTACTTGGAAATTGCATAGTTGTCAAAAACTCCAGAATCGTTACAGTTTTGAGATGAAGTAAAATCTAATACCATTCCATTTGTCTGTTTTCCGCTTCCATTTTCTACAAATGAGCATGCATCGTCACCGTGCTTACCATTGTGAACACTAGGACAATGTGTAGATCTGTTATCAGGAGCTGTATTCCCTGAAGAAAATATAGCTTGTGTTAAAAGAACAAATCTGAAAGAAATAAATAGGCAAAGGTAAAAGCTGAAATGCCATCCAAATAGCTTATCCTAAAAGCATGAATCCGAAAATAGCAGAAATGTCCTCTTAGCTCCAGATGAAGATACGATTTGGTAAATCACAGAAACGTTTTCATTGACTAGTCACGACGAAGAAGAGATTTTCCCAACATTACACTTCAGCAAAGCAACATATTATTCAAAAGAAGAAGAAATAGAAAACCTACATGGATTTCCCCAGAATCCAGAGTCTAAGATGTGAACATTCTTTAACAAAGAAACAAAATCATTCAAAACCGAACAGCGGGTAGTAAGAAACAAACCCCCTTAATGATAAAACGTGAGCATCCAACCCAAAACCGATCTGAAATGGGCGGAGAAGCCCTTGCTCTACTTCCATCTCCACCGGAGGTTGTTGAATGAAAAAGAAATTGGAACCTATTGTCATTTTTTCATACCCATTAAGGAAATTTGGAATTCATTTCACCAATAGCAGTGTCCAAAACAAAGTTTTCTTCTCAACTCTTTATTTTGTAACATTTGGATATCTTTTCTCATTAGCATTCTATCCTTTCTCTCCAATCTATTGATACAAAATACAGATTGGGGAAATGGGTTTGCTAGAAAATACAAAACTGAGAAATGGGCATCAAGGAATTAGAATTTACAGGTAAAAAGGGGCAAACTTTACAAACCAAAGACAAATGAAAAAAAGATAAATTATAGATACCTCCATTGCCATGGCCGAGACCAAGCTTAGAGTAGAACAGGAAGACAAGGCACCAGAGAGAGAAGATCAAAGAGAGAGAAAGCTCGTAGAAGCTCTTGCTCTTGTTGTTGTAGCATTTCTTGCTTTTGCTTTTGCAGCTTTCTCCCCCAGTGCTTTTCTGAAAACTGCAGCTTTCTCCTCCACTGCTGCTTTTCTGAAAATGGAAGCCGTCAATGCTGGTGTGGTGGCCTCTGGTTTGGGTTTTGATATAAAAGGAGCCGTTCCGGGGCATCTTCATCTCTCATCTGTGCAAAAATGGCCTTTGGGTTGGAGGGTTTTGGTGGGTCTTTCTGTTTCATCAAAAGCCATAGCAGAGAGAGAGAGAAGGGGGGATTTCCTCAGGAATTGGAATCGGGAAAAGTCCTTGTCTGCTTTTTGTGGCAAATTGTTTGCGGAAAGCGCTCTTTGCCGTTGAGAGGCGCAGAAGTCGCCTTCGGATCAAGTTTGGAGTTTTTAAGTTTTTGACCCGTTTCTTAACAACGGTATAATTTGGTGCCAAGTTTCAAGTTCGCTAAAGCTTTTATGCTCACTCTTATGGATCAAGTTCTTATCTTGCCCCGATAGTTTAAATTAGATTAGATTGTTGTTTGAGTAAAAAAGTGAACCGAAATTTGAATAAATGAGACGCTACCATATCATAACGAGTAAAAAATTGGTAAACAAATTGAGTGTAACTGTTCTCTGCTTCATCGTTCAACAAGGAAAAGACTGACATGAAACATGGACGCCCAAGGCTGTGTCCAAACTTATCACGCATTGCCACCTGGCGTAGCATGAGGGGTTTAGAACACTACCATCTTGACATCTTCGTTTTATGCAAGTCCTCTCAGCAACTAAATAAAGAAAAAGATTTGTGTGACATGAGATTTTCAATATGATGAAAAAGAAGTTTATAATGAGATCATGGCATCCAACTATCTGAGTAGTAATCTCATTCATGTGTAAATGGAAAAAGAGAATGCATATTTCTACATTATCTATCAACAACCAAAAATAAATAAATAAAGAAAGCCCAACAAAAAGGAAAAATGGCCTTTCTTTTGAAATACAGGAGACACAGATTACACCAAAATTACAAGATACAATCTCATTCGCGCTGTTCATGCTCTTGATGGAACTGAAGCTTTCGATGCAGTCCTCGATCCATGCACGATACGCCAAGTCTGCGGAGAGCCCCCATTCGCATAGTCATAGGGTTTCGCCTTTGGATTGAGATAGAAGGGCGTACTCTAATTGACGTTCCTGTTCCTGTTCTTGTTCTTGTGTGACAAACTTAAGGCTGCCGGTATTTTCCTCCTCTAAAAGAAGCTTTAAGGGTGTTTGTGGAGGGTACTTGTTCAAGATAAAATCAATTTCTTCACCGCTAATTTCCTTGCGTTCAAGAAGAACCTGAAATGAAAGAAAGCCAATGAATCCCACCAAGTCATTGAACTGCTTCGAGGTTAAATGCAGTCAGCTCATCTACACATACGTAATCTCAATTTGCATTCAAGATATTAAGATACGAATTTGCATTCAGACCAATTACCTTCACAGTTTTAAGCAAGGCCGTGTGATGCTTCTTAAGCAGAGAAAGTGTTTTGTCATACATTTTATGTATCAGCTCTTCCACCCTTTTTGCAACATCATCATCTAAATTGAAGTTCACCGGTGGTTCAATCAGGTCATAGTCGTGGTATAGTGATCCCTCAAAGTCCAGCCGAGGGCCTACAAATTCAAGTTTCTTCCTCCAGGGTGGTGGCTCTCCGTGTATGACCATCGGATTCTCCAAATTCCAACTGTAAGGAGAGATTAATCATATCAGATCATTACAACTTGTCAACCATACAACTTGTCAACCACACAGAAAGCAAGGAGGTAGAAAAACAGTAGTGAATAAGGGCCTCACATGGTTAAAATTTTACGAGCAAGCCAAGATGCATCAGCAAGGTAGTCAACCGATGCCCTTGATGTGTCTCGTCCATATATGACCTCTTCAGCAGCCCTCCCACCAATTAAAACCTGCACATAAGAAAGAAAAAAACCTTCAGATAAAAGATAGGATACAGTATTAAAAGAAACTATAACAAAAAGAAGCAAACCTGAAGGCGATGCAGTAATTGTGGCCGGCGTTCAAACATGTATGATTCATCATCAAGTCGATGAAATACAACTTGTGACAATGTCTGTACAAATTACTTGACAAAGTTACACCATAATTAACAAGTGATAGGAAAAGGAAATACCAGAGTCAAATAATTCTATTATTGATATCAAAGTAGCCATCACATGTTACAGAACTGCGAAATTAACATGATAAGATAGTTCCGAGGCTTGAAGTAATCTAAGAAGATAGTTGGTCGTCTGTAAAATCATTCAGGTTACCTAAGTATGCAACAGGACGACAAGGATGAACCACATAACAGTGACTATTTCATAAGACAGTGTCAAAAACATACAAAGCAAAGAAGAATGACAAATTAGCCTATGGAGGAAAAAGAAGATAAAGGAGCAGAAAGAGCACCTGACCACGAGGGATGATTGAAATGCGATCACATCGTTCAACTTCTGCATTCTCATATTGCCTAAGCAGATGAGAAGTCATTGCCACTCCAACTTCAGTAGTGGCTCGACGACATTGACCCCGATGGCCCAACTCTATTCCAACCCGCTTTGGTCCTACAGTGAGTCTATCAACAGCATCATCCAAGTCTGACTGAAAATTTGAATCATGCCCCTTCCTCACTGCTACAAGTGCAGCCTCTTGGACCAGCTGAGCCAACTTTGCTCCCGTCCATCCTGATAAATAGAAAATTGGCCTCAGGCCTTCAATTTGCAAATCCAGTGGAACGCCAAAGACAGATGCATACCAGGTAAGTTCTGTGCATAGCTGGACAAATCAACAGATGGTGACATTTTCACTTTGCTTGCATGGATTTTCAAAATATCCAGTCTCCCCTTCGCAGCAGGAGGACGAATTTTTATCTGCAGGATGCAACCCAAATAATAATGAGCCACTAAATTACATTCAACAAAGCTAGCATATACAATTTAATGAATTTATGGATAACCAAGCAGAAAATATCAGTTTCAGTGAATAATCTGATATCAACCTGCGCAAATCCAACCAATGATTGGAGAATGGTTGAATGGCTCATTTAGAATCAGATACAGACGTATAATATGACTGAAGTATGTCATCTCAAGTTTAAACAGAGTCAAATTGCATGAAGCTAACGCAGTAGCCTAGCTCCAACAGTCGTTTACTTTAGAAAGAGAACAAACCTTCCGGTCAAAACGACCTGGTCGAAGAAGTGCTGGGTCTAACAAATCCCTGCAATTTGTAGCAGCTAAGAATATAACACCTTTACCAGTATCAAATCCATCAAGCTCAATTAAGAGCTGGTTCAGAGTAGTTTCTCTCTCTTGAGTGGCTGCATGGCTGCATTATACAGGTGGTCGCTAGTTTCCTTGAAAATTCCTTGACGCCTGAGCATAGGATAGAAAACAAATACCCATAAGTGTATTAGCATCCAGTTCAAAGTTAAACACTAATGATATGTCATAAAGGTAATAACTGTATGTTAAAAAAAATTAAAACCACAAATCATTAAAGTTCACCAAGAGAAATATGCATACCTCGTAGCCAATGCATCAATCTCATCGATAAAAATAACAGATGGTTTGTTTACCTGCACCAAAAAAATAAACAAATTCATAGCATAACAATCCCAATAAAGACTTCAAGAAAGTGAATATGTCGCTATAATTGATTAAAATACTCTCTCAGAAGTCAAAAGTCAGAACCACTTTTAAAGAGGAAAGTAGATTTTAAAGTCAAAACTATGAAACTGATAGCAGAGCGTGACTTGTTTGTGTCCTCACTTCCCCTTCAGGGTGACAGTGGAATAATATGGCGAGAACCAAATTTGTTAGCCGCACGGTGCCTCCAAAAATATGTCCAGGTTTAAATGTTTAGAATTAAAAATGGCGTAAATTCTAAAGGAGATCGATCAGAATTAACAGAATTCAACTACAAAATGGGAAGTATAATCACCTTGGCTCTTTTGAATAGATCCCTAATACGAGCTGAACCAACACCAACTAAGACTTCAACAAATTCAGATCCAGCCATTTGGTAAAACGGAACACCAGCCTCACCAGCTATGGCCTTTGCAACCAGGGTCTGGAAAAAGGTGAGTAAACTGAAAAGTTAGTAATGCTTAATTTCATGTATTGTACACAGATTGAAGATCTACACAAATAACAAACCTTGCCACATCCAGGTGGACCCTCTAAAAGAACCCCATGCGGTGGTTTTATTCCCATTTTGTCAAATAGTTCTGGGTTCTTCAAGTACCTCACCAACTAATCAGCAGAATATGAAAGATACTAATAAGTTTCCCTTAATTAGGAATGTAGCATTAAGAATTATAACATAAGACCATGAACGAATTACAATATATAAGCAATTCATTCTCAAAGAATAGTGATAACGAATACCTCCAGGAGTTCCTCTACTGCTTCATCAATCCCTGCCACATCACCAAACTTAACTCCAGTTGACCCCTGAACACATGCCAAGACAAAATCGAATTCTAAGAATCTTATGAACAACTTCAATAAGCTAGGAAGTTGCAAAATGAGTAACTATTAGAAAACTAACATCAACACGGGCTTCCGCTTTGGATCGTGAAAAATCAATCCCTTGCCACAGGTCCTACATATATTAAGTGCAACACATGGTGATCAAATCCATGGCATACTAATACAAGGCATGAAACTGTAGAAATGACGCAGCATTACCCACTTCCGGAAGTTCTTAGGTCTTCTTGAAAGTGTGAAACGGACAAGAATGACCATGGTCATAAGGACAATTGTTATCGGTTTTAACATCTCAATGCTGGCAGATAGACCACCCAAAGTGTAAAATTCAGAAAATTTAGAGAAAATGCCTCCATCACTGAAAAAGTCAACAAGGTTGTCCCATACTCTCTCCAAAATACCCAAGACGAGACCAAGAAAAAGTCTCAAAAATGGTTTGACTATAGGTAATACGACATATACAGTTGAAGCAAAAACGAAGCTGGTAACAGCAAATACAGCAGAAGCCAGGAATCCTCCAATAAAAACTGCTGCAGCAGCCATTACAGCTGTTACCATTCCAAGCTCCACCATCATTCTGCTAGATATGGAAGATGCCACCGGATGAGGGTACTGTGGTACCTTTCCAACCCACGACTGCAGCAAAGGAATCAAACAGTAAGGAAAGATTAATCTTCTATAGGAATAAAAAGAAAAAGAAAAACCAAACGGATTTCCTGACTCTTTAAACATATGGTTCCAATTCTATGACACCAATGCATTGTGTTCTAGGACCAAAAACCTCAAGTCTAGATATATGGTACAAGATATGGCTGCAAAAAATGAAGTCTGAAGTTAATTCTTGAACCTGATTATTTTCATTGAGCCCAAATATTTTCTAATCACTGATACTACAATAACTAAAGGAAAGTTAATACAGCCACCTTTACTTTTTAAGCACTCAAACCAGAACCTCCGAATAAAATGGGACTACATACCAAACACTCTAATTTTACACCATGAAAATAAGTACCACAAGATAATTCACCAATAGCTAGTTTGCATCTTCTTAAAACCAATTTCCATTTCATTCATAAGTTATATTTAACTAAGCAGAAATGAGTTAAATGATTGATCACCGTAGTATGCCCCTCAATCACATATCTCAGGCCTGTGTAATCCTCCAAAAGAGCTTGAGCTTCACCCTCATCCAGCCTCGTTGCCCTGAAAAATTGCAAAAACATATATCAATAAGCTGCCAAAAACATCCACAAAAATCACTACTCCCTAAGCAACAAACTGGTTAGTCATTTTTACCATTTGGTTCGATGCAAGCTCTTTTCACCCCGTATCTCCTTCAAATCAACAATGTAATCACAGACACCATAAGAAGTCCCTGCAACTTCCTTGGAAGTTAACAACTTAACCTTATCACTCTTCACAGCTTTCAGAAACTCCTCATAGCTCATTCTGGGCAATTCCTCCAAACTCTTCTCAAAATGCTCTTCCTCCGGCAACTCTGTCCCGAAAACCTGCTCAGGCACATAGAGCTTCCCCTTGTACTCCCTCAAAATGTCCTTCAAATATACAGCGTCATCCTTCACTCCACCATCACTTAGCCCCTTAGTTCTCTCATTTTTCACCTTCGAAAAATTCAGCCTTTTCGCAAAGAGTTCAACAAAACCCACATTGGAATTCTTCCGCAAACTCGCTTTTTTCATTCGAAGTATAGAACTTGTCGCCTACCAAGTACCTGGGTTCAATCTGGCTAGGGTTCTCCTTCAAGACCCTGGTCACATAATCGTCCTGGGGGGCTTTGCTATTGTCATCGGACCTTGACGATGGCCGGGAAGACGATTGGCAGAGGAGGGTGAGTGACCGGTGGCGGATAGGCAGCTGCGGTTGAACTTTCCGAATCAAACCGAAACGCTTCGACTGAGCTGGGGATTTGAAGTGGGTGTGTGGTTTAGGAATGTAAATTTTGGGTGGATTGAGAATGTCAATGGATGCCATTGCTGGGGAATACGAAGAAATTTGAGCAATTGGGGTTTAATTTTGGAGGGAAATGCTGCAATTTGTGCTCATAATTTTTGGGGGTTTATCTATTTTTAGGGTTTAAGATTCTTCATTTTTTATTATGCAATTTTGTTGCATGAATTTTGAGTTGGAAACTGGAAAGTTTGAAACTTTGAGAATTTAAGAGGGGTTTGAGTTCTGTTTCATATTATCCGGGTCAAGTTTTTTCAGGCGGGTTCAGATTCAGGGTCCGAATTCGATCAACCTTTGGGTCTTGGTTTCTCCACCACTACAAAATTCGGTGTTTCTTTACTTATCTTTTTTCAAATGAATTTTTATTTTCTGATGGTCTATTATGAAGCTAAACTCACATCATTCTCTTTAGTGTAGATAATATCGCTTGATTCATACACAAAAAATTGAAATTTTATTTTCTTTATCAATTCCACTCCTAAAAAAGCTTCGGCTATAGTCAATTTCATCCACCCAAGTAAATAGTAATTGTCTAAGTGCATTTACACTTTTAATCTGAATAGCCCAAACAATTCATTTTAAAATTAGGGGTGGGCACGGTGCAGTTTCGAATTAAACCGCAATCGAAATCGAAACCTTTTGCAGTGCAGTTCGATACGGTTTTGAAGCCAAAATTGAAATGAAATCAAACCGTTTGATTCGGTTCGGTGTGGTTTCAAACGGTTTTGGTTCGATTTTTTGAGAAAAAAAAATTTATAATTTTAAATTTACACCTATTTACGTATAAGATGATCTCATTTTCCTCGTACGTTAATCAATGAACCTGCAGCAAAACTGCAACGAAAAATAGCATCAAAAGCAAAGTTGCAGCTAAAAAAGCAACAAACCTGCAGCAAAAAGTTCACCAAAAAAATAACCGCAGCAAAGGAAGTCAGAGATAGAGAGATTTGTCTGACCATATGCAATAGTAGCACCAATCTACAACACACAAGCATTAAAGAAAGTACAATGTATACATCTTTCATACTGCACAATTTGTTTAAGTTATACTAGCCTTCATGCGCGCGCTCACACACGTGCAGAAGGTATTTTTTGAATCACGGCATGCTACGCTTGACTTACACGTTTTAAATGTACTTATATGCGTAAATTGACAAAAGGAAAATCAAATATTTGAAATAAATGAATAATCTTAAATCATGCTAGAAGAAACCCCTCATAAACTAATTAAAGCAGCTGAAACATAATAAAATCAATCTCTATATAATTTACATTAAGAATAGAGAAAATAATATTTAATAAACAATTGATTGAATCACATTATTGATAGTCCATTGTGAGGTAAGCATACCCCATCCCCCTTAGTGTAGATAATATCATTTGTTAAAAAAAAAAATCATTTGACAACTAATTTAATCACATTAGTATCCACGTGCGAATTTTTTTTTTTATAACTGGCATTACATGCCTCTTAAGATGTTTTGAACGTGTTTAAAAATAGAGAAAATAATATTTAATGAGTAAATTGTAGCTATGGTCCCTTAACTTTAACTCAATTGGAGCAATGGTCCCTCAACTAAAAATCCATTACCATTGGTCCCTCAACTTATCAAAACGTGCAGTTATGGTCCCTCAACTAAAAATACATTACCATTGGTCCCTCAACTTTAATTCAACTGGAGAAATGGTCCCTTAACTTTAACCCAATTGTAGCAATGGTCCTTCCAATGTAACTCGTTTTGACAAAAATTTTGACATAGTTGACAAAAAGAACCATAATTATACACTTTGATGAGTTGAGGGACCCTAATTGTATAAATGGTCATTCCAATATAACTTATTTTGACAAAATTTATGAAAAGGACTATAGCTACACATTTTGATAAGTTGAGGACCAATGGTAATGGATTTTTAGTTGAGGGACCATTGCTCCAATTTGATTAAAGTTGAGGGACCATTCGTACAATTTACTCATATTTAATAAACAACTGATTGAATCACATTATTGTTAGTCTATTGTGAGGCTCAGCCCACCACCTCCCCCTTAGTGTAGATAATATAGTTTGATAAAAAAAAAAAAAAACAATCATTTGACAATTAATTTAATGTAATTTAGTCACACTATTATCCGCGTGCGAAAGACTTTTTTTTATAACCGGCATTACACGCCTCTTAAGATGTTTTGAACGTGTGTAAAAATAGAGAAAATAATATTTAATAAACAACTGATTGAATCACATTATTGCTAGCCTATTGTGAGGCTAAGCCCACACCTTCCCTCTTAGTGTAGATAATATCGTTTGTTAAAAAAAAAAAAAATCATTTGACAACTAATTTAGTCACAGTATTAATCGTGTGCGAAAGACTTTTTTTATAACCGGCATTACACACCTCTTAAGATGTTTTGAACATGTTTAAAATAGAGAAAATAATATTTAATAAACAACTGATTGAATCACATTATTGCTAGCCCATTGTGAGGCTAAGTTCATCCCTCTCCCCATTAGTGTAGATAATATCATTTGTTAAAAAAAAAAAACAATCATTTGACAACTAATTTAATCACATTATTATCCGCGTGCGAATGACCTTTTTATAACCGGCATTACACATCTCTTAAGATGTTTTGAACATGTTTAAAAATAGAGAAATTGAATCATATTATTGCTAGCCTATTGTGAGGTACAAATAAAATAAAACCACAAAAAAATTAATTATTAAAAAAAATACTATTAAAATGACAAAAATGCCCTTACCTTATTTGATACATTATTTTGGGATGCCTGAAGTTTTTTGTCTTGAGGGCGTTTTTGTCCAAATATTTATGTTGAAGTTTGGTGACACCAAAATCACTATTCACCTTTTCCATTGGCTTTATATATAGAGATATCAAGATAAGCATTGTTATGAAGCACATTTCTTAAGCGAAAGAATGTTGTTAATTACATGTATGTTGCATTAATCAGGTTCAAGCTTTTAGCACATCTATGAACTCTGTGCGTTATTTAGATCGAGTGAAGTGTTGTGATCAAGGGTTGGAATTAGTAATTCTACTGCAATATGAGTACTATTAACTGCACAACTTCTTGTGTGTGGCCAGATAGATGAACATGAGTTTTGAGAGAGGGAGAGAGAGATGTATGTGTGGATGCAAATTTCTTCCTTCTTGTTCTTGGAAGAAAATGCACCTACAAAAACAATTAACACATTAGGTCAAGGCCAAGAGCCTCACATGCCCAAGATGAATGGAAGGGGACTTTAGCCGAAGAACCTCCGATGCCAGAATTTTGAGGGAAAAGTGTTTGGAAAATTTAGAGAATTTTGCAAGAGGATTCAACTTAGGTTTTTGGAGAAAATGGGGTGGTATTTATAGGGGTGTGGCCGGCCCTTTTGGGAGAGATGGGAACCTGCCACTTTAGTGGTTTTTTGGGTGTAATTTACAATTAATTAGCTAATTAATAAATTAATTGAGTAATAAATCAATTAGTTAGCCAATTAATATAATTCGAAAGAAATAATTTGGGAGTTACCTTGTGGGAAGGATTTGATGAGAATGGATGAAATAGGTTTTGAATAATTACCTATTTTGATCACTTTTGACCTTGATTGAATTGTGATTGTCCGCTGCTTGAGCGTAGAAGCTTCGGTGTGCCTTAAGAGTAATTTTGTCTTTTTTACCCTAGAATCCACGTGTCGCCTTCACATTTTTCTCGATTATTTTTGGCTCCACAATATGGACTCGAATAGAGGTGCAAAATTGGATGACATTCTATTCTAGTGTAGTTGAGTACATACTATAAATGTATGGACTCTAATAAAGAACCAATTAGAACATAACATTCAATATATGGTGCGGTTTCGGTTTCGGTGCGGTTTTGAAAACCCAAAACCGAAACCAAACCGTTTCAAAACAGCAAAACCGAACCGTTTGGTGCGGTCCGCTTTGATTCGTGTTTCGGTTTCGGTTTTCGGTTCCAAGTGCCCACTCCTATTTGAAATAGTATTAAATATTTTAATAAAATAATAAAAAATAATTTTATTTTTAATTTCGGATAGAATTTTAACGAATCTCGTTAGGCCACGTGTCATAATCCGAAAGAACAATTTTTGTGGATAGATAAATACGAAATTAAATAATGGTTAGGTATTTATAGAAATATGGTTGAAAGTATTGACAATATTAAAATGTGGTGTCAGGTGAAAGATAATGATTAGATATTTATAGAAAAAAAATTATAATTTTTTTTATTTTCAATATTTTTTAATAATTTTGTATTAACTTAATTAATCTGGACCGTTGGATTTCAAAAAATTGAAATCCAACAGCCCAGATTTGGACACATGGGCAATGGTAACGTTTCTGATTTTTCATATTTTTCCTCCAGAAAACTAGCCGTTGGAAATTCAACGGCTAAGGTTGTGCTACGTCACCCCTTATGCGGACTTCATCAATACACTGCCAACGCAGACCCCACGGGCTGCAACCTATCGTGCGTGTTTGCCTGATGCAAACAAAATTCAAAACGTGGTTTTACGTCAGCCTTGTGTCTCATGGTCTAGGGGCTGGGCTAGTTGATATTTGACTAGCAACCCCGGAGCCCAATACACTTAGAGGGCTGGAGGTGTTTTTGGGGGTAGGGGAAGGGGGAGTAAGGGGAATAAATCCACTACCACTTAGAGAAGGGTGGAAATGCTTTTATAGTCTTACAAAAAAAATATATAAAATGACATAAATAAAAAATGTTACATCATGATTAGCTTAATGGCAATACACGACATGAGGTTGTGTTGACCCTAAAAACTCCCAAGCCTACGTGGTGCACAGGCCGAGTAATTAATAAGCTAACTACGTCATTCGGTTGTGTGCGGGGCGTGCCAACTCGTCGGCCAAGTTCGGCCGGAGAGTAAAATATGTTGATGTAGCGTTTGACGCGTTGCTGACTTCTTGATCTTGTGATTGCGGTCAAGGAAGGAACACGTATCGGCCTTTGGGTTCTAGAGCCTGAAGACAAGGCTGCTAGTTATGCGAAGTTCACAAATCGTCGGCACCGGGTTCGGTCTCAGTAATTATATTCGTGAGAGTATAAGTACGCCGAACTGGTACCAGTCTGTATGGACATAAATAATCAAAAAAGATGTCTTGATTGTAAATGTGGTTCGACCGTCAAAATGCTGAACTCTAAAATGTACTTGCGAATATCCAATCATAAAATAAAACCCGGCTCTCAATGTGCCGAGCCTAGTAACCTGGTAACACCTTACTTCGCCGAGAAGGTTGATGAGATGACCTCTACCATCAAGGACTTGGAAATCCTTGTTGACCGAGACTTAGATAAATAACCAGTCGGTCTCGAAGCAGTGCTGTCTATCCAAACTGAAGACGTTCTTCGATCGGCTGATTCTACGACTCCAGTGCTGTATATCCAAACTGAAGATGTCACCGGTTGCCTTCACAGTGCTGTCTATCCAAACTGAAGATGTGTTGGCAAGAAGAAAAGGGAAGAGGATAAAATCTCAAGGTTGTTGAGAAGCATTACGCAGGGCAATTTGTGTGTTGATTTGAAGGGGCTTTTTCCTTTACGGAACGTCTTATATTTATAGAATTCGTAGTGCTCAGCCACTGAAATAAAGTATCCCAGTTCCACTCTAACTCTTAGTATCTGGATATTGTGATAAAAATCCTCTTGATAATATTCCGTAGCCTTAGCCAAAGTCAAGATTTCTTGGCTCAGTGTCGTGCTCTTCTCATCTTTGCAGAGCACCAATCTAATCCAAAGATTGGTTTTAATCTTTAAATGCCTGAATCGAAGTTTACGTGGATCTTTGTTGTACAAACTCTCATGCACCAATGAAATTTCAGATTGCATCATTATCTTGACTTCATCATTATCCCATGCATGCATGAAAACCATGCATCCTGACAATTCTAATCAACCCTCATCTTAATGTACCATGCCGTTCCAATTCGATAACAAGAATCCCAAGTCCATTTGAATTGTATTGCTTGCTTGGAGATATAATTTGCATCTTATTATCCTGTATAAGAGAATATCAAGATAATTTGTTATTAAAAGATCATTATTATGATAACAAATCATAAAATATTCTTTAACAATAATAAAATTATCTTCACTTTTCCATTCGATGATGTGGAGCTATGCTCACTCAACGGCCTTGATTGCACGGGCCGATGGTGTAATTTTGGATCCAAACAGGTTGCCAACAAGCTATGCGGATGCAAGCTTAATTAAGCAGTCAGGAAGGTAAGCTCTAGTAAGCGAACAGGAAAGCAAACTAGACTTAACTTGAATTGGCGAACTTGACTTGACTTGCAATCTTAATTGGACTGGCAAACTGATTCCTATTCTGATTGGCTGACGTTGAAAGTACGGAAAGAAAACATTTGAGTGCTCCCCGTCAATATACAAACGAGATTTCCATATGCCAATTGCAGCAAAGAACAGACGAAAACAACATTATCACTCGAGTGGTCACAAGTCCAAACACTCGAGTAATAGTCACAAAAAACTCCCAAACAGACCAACAACTTGTGTAAGCCCCCAAAACAACATGTGGTCCAACCAAAAAACACCAAAAAGTGGCCCAACAAAAAAACAAATTCTTTTTTACTTCAGCAACTCTGGTCAACAAAATCGTTTTTCTTATTTCCCTATCTTTTTCCATCTTTTCTTTTTCCTGATCTTTTCATTTTTTTTGGGATTTTTATCACAAATGGTCCCTAAAATTGACCCACACCAGTAAGATGGTCCTTGAAATTGAAAATCGATAAATGTAGTTCCTGAAAATATGTGTTGCAAATCAATGTGGTCATTCCGTCACAATTCTGTCAAAAATTATGTTATATACTAATGTGGCACATACTGGGTCCCATAAGTTAATTTTTTTTAATCATAAATGGTCTCTGAAATTAACCCATACCATTAAGATGATCTCTGAAATTGAAAATCAATCAATGTAATCTTAGAAATAGGCTTCTCAAATCAATGTGGTCCTTCGTCATAATTTTGTCGAAACTTTTGTCATGTGCTGTTATGGCAAATAAATTGGTGAATATGTTTATTCAACGACTTTAACCAGTTTAATTTTAACCAGTTTAATGGGAACTCACATTATAGAAAAATCTCTTATCCTCACAAATGAAGAGTTTATCATGGTTGTTAAAGTGAGTACTTTTTTTTTTTTTTTTGACCGAAGGTAAATTTTCATTACCAACACAGCAACACATTTACGGTTGCAGATTTAAGAAATAGTGGGATAAAGAGAGGCCAGAATTCACGGGCGTAGGTAGAAGATGGGGTGAAAAGATTCATGGATGTTGGAAGGCAGCAGGGAAAGAGATAAAAAGATGGTATGAATTGAGAAATTTCTGATGGAGGCCAAGGTGTCGTTAGATCTGATGTAAGAGGAAGGAGAAAGAGCCGACGGAAGCAGAGGAAAAAGGATAAAAAGAAAACAAAGAAGGTAGAAAAAGAAGGCGCTACCACCGACCCAGGCCCTGCTGGGGTCGACGGCTGATCAAAATCAGTATCTCTGGTCACTCACACAGAAGATGAGAAGCACTCTCAGTCTGAGAGAAGAACTCTCACCGAAAGAGAGAGAAAGACCTTTGTTAAAGTGAGTAGTTTACCATAGTAATTACATACATTACCAATCTTAATGGATACCATTTGTAATGGAAGAGGGCCCCAATTTTTTAATCTCGTATTTTCATTTATTAATTTTTATTCTTAATTAATGTGATTCTCTACACTTGTTTTAATACAAGAGCGATGTTATACTTGTACTCTAAACTGAGGGCAATGATATTCAAATTTGAGTAATTTTTTTTTTTTTGAACAAACGATATTATCTACACTAAAAGGGTGAGGGTGTGAGCTAAGCCTAACAATTGACTAGCAATAATGAGATTCAAATTCGCCTTTAGCGAGAATTAAACCTAAGACCTCTCGCTTACAAGTGAAGAGAAATACTATTAGGCCGTAGTACTAAGTGGTAAATTTGAGTAATTAGAGGATGCACACTCGCTCTAGTCAATGTGGGTGAAAATGTTATTTCTCACTCGATTTAAGGATCAAATAGACTTCAATGTTTTAAAATAACACGTTTACCTTTGCACTTGATATCCACATAGATAAAATCGGTCAAAATTAAAACTAAAAGTTCGATTTGGACTAAAATTGATAACATGGTTAACCAAAATTGATTTTGAAAACATATAAAGGAATCACACCTAAAATTACCTAGTTAGGAAGCAAATTTTGAAGAAGGTACAGTTGGTCCTTAGTTTTCAGCATTAACTCCTTTTGGCATTTGGTAGAAGTGAACATTATATATTGGGGAGGACCGATGGAGACTACTCTGTCTCCTTCACCAAATGCTCCCAAGAAAGCCAACTTCTTTGTATCCTTTGCCTCTCTCTCTCTCTCTCTCTCTCTCTCTCTCTCTCTCTCCTCTCTTTCTGCTCCTTCACTTTACAGAAGGGACCAAAACAAGAGACAAGATAAACATCAAGGACTTGTTTTTTTAGTTTTTTTGGTTTGTTCAAAACCTGCATGAAATACTTTTACAATGGAGGAGGACAGTTTTGTTGATAGTTTGACAACATATGATGGGATCTATGAGGGAGAAGACACTTATCACCGCCGCCGACGCTCTTGCCACCACCGCTGCCGTTTCTTGGCACCGGCCAAGTCCAACAACAGAGCATTGAGTCCAGCCACAACAGTTCATGAGCTTCTTGAATGCCCTGTCTGCTCAAAGTCCATGTTCCCACCAATTCACCAGGTGTGTTTAGTTATATCATTTACCATAATGTGGTGACATTAATTTTTTTATTTATTTTTTTTTGGAAATTAGTCAAATATATTTAACACATTGAAGTTTTTTGGCCTTTTTTTTCTTGGGATTTAGAAATCTAACCACTCAAGACTCCCTCGAGCGTATCATCATATGCTTGCTTGAGAGTAACGCTCGAATCTTTCTAGTGCATGTGATTAAAATTCTGAATCTAAAACAAGTGGCTAGAAGTCTTTAAAGAGTCCAAAATGTTCAAAATTTCATTTTTTTTTTTTTTGGTAGTATTATGATTGCTTTTGGTGACTATGATGAGTTTTGATTGGTTTAGGATATGCAAATCTAGGATGAGGGTATTTCCTAATGCACTACAAGGACCAATTAATGAATTACTCAATCACTATAAAACCATCATAAAATACTACAAATACACTACAAAACGTGCACAATGAATTACTCAATGTGTCACTACAAAAGACTTTCAAGATGACACATTGATAGGTGTCATTAGAAAGTTCTCTCAAATGTTTTGGATCGAAGTTATCTTCAAGTCCCTCCATTATTTTTAAAAGTCCCTCTGTTATTTTTAAAAGTCCCTCGTTCAAAACACAAGGTTAGATATTTCACAAAAACGGACCAGTAACAACTACTAATTGGTCTAATACTGATATTCACCCCTACTTACCACTTTCATAGCCCAGCAGGTGTGAGGTTTTATCTTCAGTAGCTACTATACTTTCATTCAGATTGACTACTTACATTACGTGTGTTAGAACTTAAAACTAGTTGATCCCAAAAGTCTGTTCTGCAGTGCCCAAATGGTCACACTCTTTGCTCAATCTGCAAGCTGACGGTGAACTGGTGCCCGGCGTGTCGAGAAAAACTCGGAGACATTCGATGTCTGGCGTTGGAGAAGGTGGCAGAGTCACTAGAACTTCCATGCAAGTATTGTTCTTTGGGGTGCATGGAGATCTTCCCTTACTACATCAAACTCAGGCATGAGGCTCACTGCAACTACAGACCATACAGTTGCCCTTATCCTGGATCTGATGAGTGCTCAGGGGTTGGGGATGTTCCTTTTTTGGTTGACCATCTGAGACAAGATCACAAGGTTGACTTACACGTTGGGCCAACGTTTAATCACCTCTATGTTAAGTCGAATCGCCTCGAAGTGGAGAGTGCAGCAAGGATGCTTATGGTAAGTGTTGTTTCGTTGTTTAAATTTTGATTTGTTGAAATTGAGAATGAATTTAGAGTAGTTTACAATAAGTGATAATGAATGGCTCGTTTGACATTACTTTTAGATGTTTGGCATAAAATCATAAGGATTATAAAAGCAATTTTTAGTGCATGCTTTATGGAGAAGTACTTCAAAAAGCACTTCCAAAAGCGCTTTGTCGTTTAGGATTGCTTTTGTAGAATTACTTCTACTAAACATGCTGTTAGAAACATGTTGAAATTTTCAATAAAAATCTGAGTAGGAAGAAAGGCACTTGTGAGTGTTTATTGAGGAAACATCTGACAAGTGCTTCTCCAGAAAGCGTTTTTATGACCCCAAAATACTTTTAAAATTCCCTGCTAATGCAACCAGAAGCGCTTTTAGTTGTCATAAAGCGCTTATGGCCATTCCAAAAACAATTGCAAACAAACCCTAAGAACTTTGTTCTACTTCTAATAAAAGCACTTATGAGCATATACATTTCCAAGAAAAACCTCCCCAAACGAGCACGAAGCCTTTTTACCAAATGGGTTGGCCCTAGTTCGTGGAATCTATGGTAAATTGGTAACTAGAACGATGCGTTTGTTTTCCTAGATGCTCACCTTCCATGTTCTTCATGTTTTATTAGGTGTTTAACTGTTACAACAAGTACTTCTGTCTGCACTTTGAAGCCTTCCACCTCGGCATAGCTCCGGTCTACATTGCATTCCTTCGCTTCATGGGCGACGCAGCTGAGGCACGAAGCTTCAGCTACAGACTGGAGGTGGGCAGCAACGGCAGGAAACTAATATGGGAAGGAACCCCTCGGAGTATCCGTGACAGCCATCAGAAGGTCAGGAACAGCCATGACGGTCTCATAATCCAGTGTAACATGGCACTGTTTTTCTCGGGTGGAGACAGGAAGGAGCTCAAGCTTCGGATCTCTGGCCGGATTTGGAAGGACAACAGCAACTAGATGGAGGCGGTGCGCGTATCCAATCTATGCAGCTGGTGGCATCGGGAGCCCTTTGCTCTTATGCTCAATGCCCACTTGTCCGTCTGTGTCAAATTTTGGCGTCGTTTCGTTTTCTTACCTTGAAGCTTGAAGCTTGTTGGCAAATTTTGGTGTTGTTTTGTAGTAAAATCCAGAGTCCAGGACGGTGTTTTACGAAGGGACATTGAGTTTTTCTATACAAGTTCTTTTTTATTCCTGGGTGATTTTATATAAAATCAATCAAATGTTATGATATTGACAATATGTTAATTAAATTCATTTCAATTATAAATAGGTTAATGAGATTTTTTTTTTTTTGGTTAAAGGTAAATTCATTACCAAAAGATTACAGTAAAGAATGCCGAAATACAAAAATAAGCACAAGACATTGGGTTGGACACTCCATATAAACAAAAAGTAAGAGCCCAAAGACATTGGAACCCACAACAGAAAAAACCAAAACACACAAAAACCCTACTGCAACCTTCCTGCTATCGCCGCCGCCAGAAACCCGAGCATCAAAGAAGAGATCGAAGCCTCAACGGTAGATCTGAAGAGGATGGTGTTGTAGCATCCAACAAGAGCCAGCAACCAGCGTCATCCTCAATCGATCCCTTGAACTAAACCCACCACCGCATATGTGAAATCTACAAATGTGGTAAGGTCGGAGAACGGCACCAGCAGTAAACGGATACAAGAAGGCATCAAAAGCAGGAGTCCCAAAAGTAAAAACAGCCGATAAAATCTTAATCCACATCAAATAGAAGCAGCCCAAAACTTCAAGACCTGATGTTTGGTTAAGGGAAAAGGAAGATGGTAGGGAAGAAAATGATTGAAATGGACAGATTTGCAGGTTGGTGGTGGAAATATGGAGGGACTGGCGTTGAGGTGAAGTGGCTGCAAGATGGGGATTAGGATGAGAAAGGAACGCATAAAGTACATAGAAAAATCCCCGGCCGTCGACTCTCAAAACGGTGATCGGAGGGAAAAACTGTTGAAGGGGGTGGAGAAGACAAAAGAGAGGGTGAGAAATTGAAGCTGGCTGTTACAACTCTCTCACAACCAAGGTATTAAATATCGGTAATATTGGAAATATCGGTAGTCCAGAAACACGGAAATATCGATGGAAATATCGAGATAATATCGATATCGATAAAAATTATATGGAAACCACGGAAATTGTAAGAAAAACTTGGAAATTTTTATTGAAACTTTGCAGGATGTTTATTTAGTCAATTATCTATTAGTTTATCACAAAAAATTGGAAAGAAATACATTGCACGATGGATTTAACATTATCAAGTTGATTATATAACGAGCTGACAAACATTGTGAGTGTAGAAAATATGTAGTAATTAATGAAAGTAAACATATTTTTTGGTTCTTTTGGACTTCACGTGTTTTGGTTCTTCTCTTACAGAATATTTGGTCTTCACGTGGAGAATATTTGGTCTTCTCTTACATAATATTTTTTTGTTCTTCTCTGACAGACATACAAAAAATCGTACACACACAAACACACACACACACAGAAAAAACCGCACACACACACACACACACACACAAAACCGTGCACAAAACCGTGTGCCAAAACCGTGGTTTCATACAAAACCATGTGCCAAAACCGTGTGTGGCACGCACGCAGTCTCGATCATTCCACCCCGCACGCACGCACCCACCCTCCCTCTCCTTCTTTCTTCCGGAGGCCAGATCCCTCCCTGCTTCTCTGTTCCCTTCCTCCCCCCTTCCCAAATCCCTCTTCTTCCCCCCCCCCCCAATATTCTTCATTCCCCACGCCCCCTCCCTCCAGATGATTATTCTTCTTCCCTTCCCCCCTCCAGATTCTTCTTGTTCCCTCTTCCCCCCCCCCCCCCCCCCGCGGATCTTCCTCCCCCACATTCACGTCCCCGTATTCCCCCCCCCCCCCCCCCGGCGTTCACGTTCCCCACCCAAGACACCAGGATCCCCCCCAACCACCATAGTCCCCCATCCCCAAAACGCCCTTCTGCTGCGGATTACGTTCTCGAAGCCCCCTACCCAAAACACCAGATCCCCCCCCAACCCCCACAGTCCCCCATCCCCAAACGCCCTCCTCTGCACATTACGTTCTCGAAGCCCCTGTTCTTTCCCCCACTTCTGTGTTTCACATTCCCACCCCGCGGCCCTTCTCCTTCAAAATATCGCGATATTTTGACGAAAACCAGTTGGATAGTAATTAAAATATCGGTACCATGAAAAACCGATAATATCGACGATATTTCGCCGATATTATCGGCATTTTGTTCCTTGCTCACAACTGGGGAGAAAAACCCCCACAGACAGAGGGAATCGAGCTCATTAAAACACCTCAATTAAATAAAAAATTACAATTCATGCCATTGTCATTTAAAACACCCAACCTCTCCAACTCCCTCATTGTAAACCGCGCAAAACACCCTCACACTTCAACCTCCATCGCCTTGCAGCCATAAAACACTCTTAGACTTCAACCTCCATCGCCTCCCACCACCTTCAACCTCCATGTTTTGGCCTCACAACACCTGCCTTGTTAACTTTGTGCCGCTTAGAACGATTTCATACTTTAGCCCTGATTCCGACGAATGATTCGCACTTGCGCCTGAGAAATCACGATCAAGTTTTTTTTTCCTTCCTATTTTCTTCTTGTTCTTCAATTCTTATGTTTTAGGTTATTTGAGTTGTGTTTTCGAGAAATTTGCTGTAATTTTGCACACTACACTTTTTTTGGTTTTGAATTTAAGCTTGTTTGGATGTTAAAATTGGTTTGGGCATATCTCAGATTTAGTTTGTTTGGACATATGTGTTGGCTCTATTTATGTTTATTCATGGTGGTTATGTCGTTTAGTCTAATCCCCACTCATCGTGCTATTTTTCTTATGTTATGTACTCCATTTCAAATTCTAGGTTTTGTGGATTCAAACATTGCAACACAGTGTCTGTTTCTTGTTCTACGATTGTACATTGATATTCAAAATGTTTTGTGAATTCAGACACTGTGTTGCAGTATCTGTTCCCTGTTATGTGATTGTACATTGATATTCAAAAGAGCATGTGACAACCACCAATTGCAACGCAATGTTTGTATTTCTTGTTCTGTGGATTCAGACACTTCGTTGCAGTGTTTGTTTCATGTTATGTGCTTGTGCATTGATATTCAAATAGTTTATGTGGATTTAGACACTGTGTTGCAGTTTCTGTTTCACGTTCTGTGATTGTACTTTGATATTTGAAAGTTTATGTGATTCCGACACTACGTTGTAGTGTTTGTTTCCTATTCTATGAATTCAAACACTTCGTCGCAATGTGAGAGAGAGAGAGAGAAAGAAAAGACAGTGACGAGGATATAGTTAAGGGTTGGTTGAACATAAGTGTGTTAAAATATAAATAGAGATAAAGAAATATGGATAGAAAAGTCAAATTCTAAGTATTTATAATCACTTAAAACCTATGTGACATTCATCATTGATCTAGGCCTAATTAATAAAAATATATCATTAATTAAGTCCAAAACAAAAATATGTCATTGATATATATATATATATATATATATATATATTTAAATAGTAAAGTTTTTATTGATTTTTTTGCTAAATTATCTTTTATTCTTTTATACAACGATATTTTATTTAACGGGTTGAGAATTTAGACTAAGTCACACAATGAACCAACAATGATAATAAACCCCCAACCAAGCAAGTCGAACTGAGAACTCCTACTCACAAGTGGAGAGGGCCGTAATACCATTTTTAACGACATGATCCTTATTTGCTTCAAGAGTCATTTAATAACTGATGAAATTCTTGTATATGATCGAAAAGCAAGCAGGAAAACTCACCTGAATATATCATGAGCGCCCGGACACAAGTTCCTTCATCAACTTATACAATGTTTGGGGTTCGGGGTGCTTATATAAGGTCTTTCGAAACTATTTACAGATCAGTGGAGGTTCTGAATAAGTGAATAATTTGAGAGCCGAAAATGACTTTCGTTACAGAGGATCAGCTTCTTCCTTCTGTCGGGCTGTCTCAACATACTGCTCGGCGAGTTTCTTCACCTTCTCACCTTCCTTGATCAGGAAATTTGCATTCTTGGATTTAGAATGGTATTTCATAACCTTATCAGTTGTTTTCGCCACAGCCCACTTATACTGTTCAGCCGTAATAACGCCACTCTTGCATAGTATTCTGATGTGCTCCTTAATGTAGGCTTCCACCTGTGAAGGATTGGAAACAAGTCAGCCAAAATGACGTATTGGAGAAGAAACTCTCCTAATTCAATTACGTTAAGTTCATGAACAGAAAAATCCTTTCATGCGGATTTACAGAACGAAAGGAGCAATCTAAAGGTAAGTATAAGTTTTAGGGAAAAGTGGCTGGGAAAAACCTTCTTAGATACAGTACTGTTGCTATTAGACTGATTGTTGCACTCCGTACTCGATTTCTTCTCTTTAGTCTCAACGTTTCCACCTGGTTGTGGATGGTTCACTGAATCTTCTCCAGCAGAGTAGTTGCAACCAACACTGGCAACAAGCATATTTTGCGCAATGTTCTCCTTACCCAATTCATTTGTTTTTACTGCTTGGTTTGGCTTTGGCACACAATCTTCATTCTCTTCAGAATCTTTATCTTTAACCAAAGCTTCGCCAATCAATCCAGATAGCTTTTCTGATGCTTCTGGAAAAAATTTTATCAGTGGTTCTTTTTCGGGTCCATATAATTCTTCACATTCTGCAACAGTGAGCTCTTCACCTTCTTTGCCGAATAAGGATTCCAAGGGAACGCTAGTCTCATCAGTGCCACCCTCCGTGATGGAGTTTTTCAAACCTGAACAAGTATGATTCTCGAGCATGCTGGAAGAATCTTTTCGCACTTCAACAGTTGTCTCAGGCTTCTCAAGATCTAGATTATGATTAGATCTTTCAGGCTGAAGTGTAGAGAACACCAATTTCAATTTCGGTGCCCCTTCGTCTGGTTGTGGATTAGTTACTTTTGCAGCAGCGGCACCAATGTAGTCTTCATCTTCCAAATTATACTCAAAATCACCATATATGTCCAGATCAGGCTGAAAATCCATTTCAAAGACATTATGAGGCCCTTCCTCTCTGATATCTGATGCGGGGCCATCTTCTTCAGCAGGAACTTCCATATCGGGATGTGGACTATTTGGAGGAGAATCGGACAGAAGACCAGCATTTCTCAGTGCTGCTTCAATTACAGGATCAGTTGAAAGTTCATTGGCAGCTTGTTCTGCTCTATCAGTGGGGACTGAAGATGGGGATGAACTATGTGCTGGGGCTGCACCCGCACTAAATTTCCTATTTTCTGAACGATGCAATATCTCCTGGGAACATAGATTCGTATACACTAGCTTGCTGCTTGACCTATCAGCAACCCCCTTTTCTATATTAATTGCATCTGCAACAGCTAACTCCGTATCCGCAGTTCTACGGATCACTGGCAGATTTGCTTTCTTCAAGAAGTGCTCAGTCAGACGATACAGCTGTGTCTGCAAGGCAGGTGATTATCAAGTCCAAACCACCAATTAGCCTCCAGTTTCATGAAATTAAACAAATAAATGGGGCTAAAAAGATTTTTTTTAATTCGTAGTAACATATCCTAAGAAACTCATGTTAATGCTCTCATCGGAGTGGTGGTAGTAACAGTAGCAACAGTTGAAACGATGTTAATGACTTCATGGTGGTTTGATTGAGATGGTGGTGGAAGCAGTTGTATGCCTAGCATATGTTTGCTTAATGAATCATTCCTCATGAAAGATTATTCAAAATTAGGCGGCGAGGTTCATTTCTACCATTTCCTCATAAGAAAGTCAAAATGATTTCCTCCTTTGTAATTTCCATTCAAAGACCAACAGAAGGCAGAACACCCTTTTTGTGTTCCCAACCTTTTATTATAAAATAGAACTTAAAAGAGTAACCTAACAAGAGATTTAATTATATCAATATCTAACACGCACCAATCTTGGTTAATAGAAGCATACACAAAGAAATTCTTACCTGCCTCACTGATAAGGGGATCTTATTATGACGACTGGATGCCAAAACGGGTCTCATGTCTATCGGCAATTGAGCCTGCTCAAAGCAATCACAAAATTATATTATATAATCTGCAGAGCCAAACAGCATAAACGAATGGTTTTAAAAGTAAAGCTGTTACATACTAGCAAAGGGTAATTTGCTTTGAGTGTGTTGTCTTCCTGTTTTTCATTTGTTGTGTTCGTGCCTGCACCACTTTTCCTGGCAAGAATCTCTAGAGCCCATTTTCTTTTGTCAGTTTTTACATCTCCAGTTTTATCAACCACTTCACCCGTGGTTTTGGATTTGGAAGCACCAGATGAAGAAACCAAGGACCCTTCCAAGCGTTTGTCTTGATGTACTTTGTTAGGTGCAGCACCATTCTCTGAGCTCAGAACATTATTCTTATTCCCATATTTCTCCAATGAAGGAACCCTGCCTTTTGATGAAACCTTATTCGTTGCTGTGGAATTTGATGTAGAATCATTAAGAGATGACTTGGAACAATTTTCCTTCAAGGTAAGCTGTTTAGTATTCTGCTCTGAATTACCAGCAGTTTTAAGAGCTAAGAGAGGCTTAATATCATCTTTTCTTGGGAGTACAGATACATCTGCTAAATACAACCTGGAAAGAATTGGATTTGTGGACTGCTTATCGGACTCCTGCTCTGTATCTGCACGCTCTGACCTCTCTTTCAGAAGGTTAAGGACTGACTTCAAAGTCTCAATCTTTTCAGGCTCTGTAGTTCCTATGCAGCGGTGCTTCCAAAATTCAATTTGCCAGTCCCGGTCCCATGCATGTTTTCTTCTTCCATTTGATGTCCCATAAATCTTCTTTGTTAGATTCTCACGTACTTTTCCCTTCTGCAACATTGCCTTCCTTGCCTTCAGTGCCAAATCTGGTACCTTCTTAACAGGTTCAGTTTGAGGTCCTGCTACAGCAGTCCTAAAGGCATGAAGAAGCTTTGGATTGAAAAGGTTTTCGCCAATACCATTTGAAGAAATTTTACCAACAGCTTCTCTTATTTCTTTTCTCAGTGTCTGAACTGTCACAGACGAGTCCTTGTCCTCAGCGGCTCTCCTCATGATCTTTTTAACTCTCAAACCAGGCACAGTTTCTTGTTCTTGTGATAATTTATCTGCAGGATTAGAACTTGCAAGCCCCTTAGAAGATTTACGCTTCGTAGTTCGAACAATGCTCATTATATCGGAAGTGGTGTTCCCCTCAACAGGAGGAGATGATAACATACTATCTTTAGGAGCTACAATCAGTATAGAACAGTTTTGAGAGTCATCTGGAACAGATTCTTTGGCTTGGTCATTGGAAGCTGTGGGTTGTGTTTTCTCATCCTTTCTGAGTTTCTTAACAGAAACTTTGGTCTCAATCTCAGGGTCAGTATCTCCACCATAATCAATATGGACGTCATCACTATTATTTCAAAAAGTCAAGGTAAAATAAAGTCAGAACCCTTGTTCTACTTGCTACGAAGCATCTAAAGCAAGCAAATCGACATTTGAAATACAATTTTTTCAAGAAAATGACAACAAAAATAGAAGGAGGCTAAGATACAAGTGTGAGGATGGTGAAACCACTTAAATTAACCTGCATTTTTGTTCAACCAGTTGAATTGACTTCTGCCAACATTTTCTTAATGCTTTTTGATATTTTGGTGATGAGTTTGTATTGCATCAAAGGGAAATAAAAGAGAGCTTTAGAGGAAATCTATAAAGAGGAAGCAGAAATTGAAAATTTGGGTTGCATGCATGTATTTTTAATGTGAATAAGTTATAAGACAATAATTGCAACAAAAACATGCTGGTTTGGTTTAATCTACAAACTACCATAATACAATGGAACTAGAAATAAAGTTAACACCTTACTGTAAACCAAAAGACAAGAAAAAGAGATAAGCCCTATGAACCCAAAATCTAATACACGAGAAACATTCCAGCTGAATGAATCAAGGTCTACTATGGATAATGGAAACACAAAACATCCAACATAATGTAAGAAGCATCGGTGACATGCAGAGTTGAGGGTAGTAGAAAAAAAATACATCCAACATAATTTAGGAATACTATATCGACAATTACGCAACTGATGGTGGCATAATATGAATGAGGATAGCAGTAACAAAACCCGAGGTTCCATAGCTAGCACTAATTGCTGAAAACCATATAAGAATGACAAGTGACCTGCAATCAATTCGCTTTCTCTTTCCACCAGCAGTCGGTCCAGGGGAATTCAAATTAGTATCTGGTACAATCTCGTCAGCTGAAAACATTTCCATAATTAAGCAAAGCGCATGAGTGACTGGTGAATAAACAATTTAATTTTTGAAATTTGTTTGGTTCCGCTCCCAAGAAAAATTAAACACAGTAAATAATGCCTCAATATACCTATTGGTGAATATCCTTCCCAAGGATCATGCTGCTTCACATCCTCAATCACTTCTTTTGGTACGAGAGTGTCAGCTAGAAACATTTCAACAATAAATAAATGGTACATGAGTTACTGTTGTAAACCACCAGACAAAAACGTATGAAGACCCATAAACAAGAAACATTTCAACAATAAGCATATGAAAACTTCAGTTATATACTATCCTAACATGAAATAGAGGAGGCTCAAAAAAGGAAAAATATGTAAATTACCAGACAAAAACGTGCCCACAGATAACCCAAGATGAAGACCCATATTGGAGTCACTGTCAGACTGTTTGTTATCACTCTGTGATTCATCAAAGGACTTTCCGGAAGGATTCGTGATGCCATCAAAACTACTAGGCTTTTGTGCTAAAGAATTTGAAGGTAAACTGGAGGTATCACTGGATAGGGACAGTTTTAGTTGCTGAGCTACAATAACTGGTTGGTTAATAGTTCTTTCCGGGGAAGGTTTTCTCAATTTGTGGCTATCGTCAGAAGACAATACCAATTCTTTAGTTTCCAGGTCCTTTCCAACTTCACCAGTTGGCAAAACACTCTCACTTGGTCCTCCAAACCAATGATTTTCGCCAACCATGGAGACCACAACAGCCGTCTCACCACTATCAGCAACAGATACAGATACCTTTCTAGAAAGATTATCCTCAGCTAAATGTTTACCATTAGCATTTTCTGGACCATACTGTCTGTTAGACCTCTGTACTGAATCTGCATCTGATTTTTTTGTCATTTCATCAGCTACACATCTACAGAATGAAAAAAAAAAAAAAAAAACCATAATAAAAAAAAATCAGTATGACAAGATAGATGAAAAGAGGAGACCTAGGAATTTTAGGAAAAAAGAGAAATTTGTAATCCATTATGCCTAAATCTTGAGTACATAAATAAAGATAACCAAAGCTCACTAATCAGTCCAAGCCTAGAGGGATTGTTACTTGGCAGCAATTGTAAACATAAATGGTTCTCTTTGTCCCGGAGTCACAAATGAGATGGTATCATTACCTGATTTGAATGTTTAACCTAATTAGTTGACAACTCAAGATAGGGATCTCCACAACAAAAACAAAACTCCCATAGAAAGGACCCACAACCTAATTATCTCCATTAACATTGATTTTAATTATCACCAACGCTTGGCACATGCATGACAAGTTGTTATTGATAATTTAATGAAACTGAAGCTATAAGGAAAAGCCACGGACTAGACTTGGCAAAGGAGCAACAGTGCAACACCCATGAACAAAGGAATGATCTCCATGTAACTTACCTGGGGCATAACCATGTACTCTCAGATGTGCCCTCCGGATCAAATCCCACACAGAAAGCATGGTACCTGTCTCAAGTCAAGTCAAAAAGCAATTAGAAAACAATATTTTTACAAAATCATTTTTCTGTTTGGAAAGAGTTAATGTATCACATTGCTTGATTCTTTACCATAAGTCACATGAATCACAAGCAATTGATGTATCGAGATTGGAATCTCCCTCAAAAGCCACTGATCCACTTCGAATTTTGCAGCCATCTCCATCCAAGCAGGAAACTGCCTAGAAAATGATAAAGTAACAAAAGAATGCGATATCATCTGATCAAATGTTGAAAAGTAAACTTGAAGACAAAATAAAGACAAACAACCTTGGGAAGAAAAGGAAACAACGGGGGTTTCTGAATCGGATCTAAATGGGAATGACCTGAAAAGTCTTTTTCAACACCTAGCATTAGCCTTAGTTTTAACCATTACTTTAGTTTAGAGCCACATTAACCTCCAAACTCGTCTTTTTTGCTTTTGTTATTTGATTATTTTTCATGGAGCACATAACACTCCTGTATAAGAAAGCATATATCCTGTATAAAGTACTAATTCAATTCCTCTCGGATGCATCTTGATGTAATGGGAACCGCTATATATTTCCCTAATGATGCTTATAAGCACAACACCACATCTCTGTTGTAAGACCAAAGCACTGGGTCTTCAAAAGATATTGATGCATGGCACGTAAGAACGAACTAAAATTCATAACTCATGGGATTCAAATGTAGAATCGTTTAAGGAAAACAAATTTAGAACAAAAAACCACAAGTGTAATATGTACAATCTTCTTGGAAACACTGGTGTGAGTGGTCACTAAGTTTACCAAAAAAACCTTCGAACGAAATTATGAGGATTGCAAGAATATTTTAAAAAGAATACATGCAAGGATAATTACATTTTCATCAATGTAGTACGATGGAAATGAGAGTGTGTTATTCTTCCCTTCAATACTCCAGTCATCATCACTGCACAGATGAATATTGAAAAATTAGTCTCTGTTGAAACTTGTTCACAAAACAAATGTCTTGGTTGCAAATTCTATAACACAATCCTTGAATTCCAATTTCATATGAACGCTACATATGAGTAGTAAGCCAAAGAAAACCATGTGTAAGAGACTAAGCCACATAAAAATGTGAACAAATCCTCACCAGTATACTTAAACACATTATCCTTAATTACCAAAATACGTATTATCCTTAATTACCAAAGTACCTATAAGTTGAGTCCTCGTCCACTTTACTGCTCCCAATCGTATCATATACCTTCACATTGAATCAAACTCATATGCTTTAGCACCACTTTGAAACAACATCAACTCGCTAATTCAAGAAAACTTAAAAACAAAATTTCCATTGCAACAAAAAGAACACTATCGAAACCAGACAGTTTAACGGAAATAATACTAAAACGATACAACGAGGATGAGAACAAAGAAAAAAGAAAAAAACTTTCTATTTGCACCACTCACTGGAAGACACGTGATCATTTGGAATTCATTCTGGCAAAGCGGGCAGAGGTTTGTAATGGTAGCCCAATTGTCAATGCATGCGAAACAGAACCTGGAAAACCACAAGATGAACCCATGTCATAAAACAAAGTTCTTCTCTCTCTCTCTCTCTCTCTCTCTCTCTCTCTCTCTCTCTCTCGCGCGCGCACACACACACACACACACACACACAGAGACAAAGCCACAGTCTAAAACACATACCAGTGCTGGCAGCAATCAAGAACACCCCTGTCGATAATAGCATTCATGCATATCCCACATGTTTCACCCTCGAAATTAGGATTGTCCTGCACATTATGACACTAAAATAAAAAAGTTAATCTTTTACAGATACGAAACCAAGCAGCTACATTTAACTTGCGTATCTAAACACACGAACAAGCAGGTCACGATTAACACTAGCTTTGTTTTTGGTCAAATTAATTAACACTAGCTCCAACTGTCTAAATGAAAATTCAGTAATTGAAATTCGAAAAATGATAATTTCGTCCAATTTCCAGAAAAGGAGCCTAAAATCTTAACAAAATGAACAAAGTTTCAATTGCATGAAAAAACTACTTGCAACAGCTCAATAAAAAATTAAAAAATTGAACTTGAAGCTTACATTGTGATCATTCTCATCAACTCCAAAAGCTTCTTCCTCTTGCATGCCACTTGTAACTAAATCCACCTCCATTGTACAACCAAAGAACTCGCAACTTAACTAAAACCTAATTAAACAAATAATTACGAAAAATTACAAGAAATAAAAATCCGACTTTGTATAATTTGGAGATCAGCTGTTTGACGATGAAAATAACTAGAATCGCAGAGGTCAAAATTGGAAAGGAGGAAATGGAAGCGACGAGAGCGGAGAGGTTACCGATGAACGAGGGAGACCGCCATGTCTGTGTATTTTTGGGAGGAGAGAGCGATGGGGGGATGATCAACGCCAGGGAGTCGGCAACTCGGAAACTTGGAAGTTGGAAGCGTTTGTTACCGCTTACCACCCAACGAGATGACAAGGCCCAAAATAAATCATTTTCTGGGCTCAAAATATCTCCATCATTATCCTCTGAGGCCCACATGATTCAACGGCCCAACTGTCCCGTAAAAGTCTTTCTTTTGAGAGGAGGCAAAATCATGGAGAGTGGAATGCTAGGGTTTGAAAGATTTTTTCATGTACTCAGAACACAAATCAGTACACGATGTGCCATAACATAAGCGTTTTTTCACTTGTGTGGGGTCATAACATAAGCGTTTTTTCACTTATTGTACAAGGAATGTTTTTCCAAGAGAACTTACTAAAGAAAAGAACCAGATTCCAAAATTCCAAATCCAAAACAATGACCATTGCTAGGGAATTTCTGGCACTAACTCCGTATAGTTTTCCATCCCATAAATCAATAGAAACAAAGAGTGATGGTAAACAAGCTCTCACGTTGCAAGCTCATGAACCGTCAGAGAAACGTGCAGAGTCCGCGTTTGCACTAGCTCTCTCGACTCTAGTTTTTTTTCAAAACATTTAAGATCATTCTGTACTAATCTCTTCCAACAGAAGACAGTTTTTTGATCACATAAAGTGCTCAGAATGGGCTGTGTTTGCATGAAGCATAGACTTGAATGTGAAAACTTAGCAGTTCTTGCTTCTCAAACCTGCTGTAATTAAGCTTCTTCATTTAAATTAAACTGACTTGTTAATTGGAATTTACTGTGTACATTTACATTCTTTGGTTTTTGCAATTAAGGTGAACGACGCTAAATCTTTGTACGAGTTGTTCAGGAAGTTGAGCAGTTCTATAGTTGATGATGGCCTTATAAGCAAGGTAATAAGCTTTATCTCTTCTATAAGTTAATTTACTCGTTGTAAGATTTTCATTCGGTGATTCGGTATCATTTTACGCGTCGTGTCCAGGAAGAGTTTCAGCTCAGATTGTTCAGGAACAGCAAAACACAAAGTCTGTTTGCAGATACGGTGAGCTTCGTGGCCTCGGTTTTTCTAAATTCGGAATGCTGATCTTTTACTGCCAGTCAAAACGTTTTGTTTGTTTTCGGGGACAACTCATCTTTGCATTGCTTAACCTAATAGGTCTTCCATATGTTTGACACGAAATGTGATGGGGTGATAGGATTCGAAGAGTTTGTTCGATGTCTGAGCGTGTTCCACCCGGAAGCACCCCAAGCAGAGAAGGCTCCATGTAAGAAACCTTGCAGATTTTTTTTCTTCTTTAATTTGAATGCATGTGGCAATAAGTATGAAAGATTGCATAAAAAAAAATTTCATATGATTTGGCAGTTGCATATCAGCTGTATGATATATGGCAGACAGGCTTCATCGAACGCGAAGAGGTAAACAAAATGATTAAGTTGTGTAACGAAATGATTAACGCGAACACCTTGAGAAGACATATCAAATCTTACTTCCAAGCATTTAATCGAATTGGTAGATATATACAGATAAAGTACTAATCGTTTGAGGTACGTTATGAAAGGTGAAAGAAATGGTTCTCGCGCTTTTGAAAGATTGATCTCGAAGAGTGGAATGAGCTCATGAATCGCAATCCGTCCTTATTGAAGAACATGACAATTCCATACCTCAAGTATTTCCACCTTTACCAATATCTAATTTTCTGTTTCATTACAATTCAAGTAAAACCTTACAACCATCAAAACGCTATGTCGAAGCTGATAGAATTTTTCATTCAATGCAGGGACATCACAACCTCGTTTCCTAGTTTCGTGATGAAAACAGACAATGAAGACGACAATAACATCTACCTCTAAATCGGATCCTATTGCATTACCAAAAGGCAAAACATATACAATGCACTTTTAGTAATGTCACTTGTATACTGAAATGTACGATTTAATGTTGTAAGCAGTTGATGCAAAAAGTATAGTACCAAAAATTTCGAGGAGCTTTTCTGTTTGATCTTTGTTTTATAGATAATATGGCCATTGCTGCAGCTTCTCCATCGAATCAATAGGAGCTCGATACTACCATATCCCCCAAGTTCATTGGATAGCACATTTTCGTGTGCAGGCCATTCCACACATTATCAGCTAGGATGGCATTGACCGCATCAGTTGGATGGAACTGAACCCACCAGACATGAGTAGAAGCATCATTGCATGCCATATCCGGTGATAAACACATGACAAAACCCTTGTGCTCCCCCAACCCACAGCAAGCATCAGTAGTTTCATTGAAACCTGAACAAGATCATAAAATTCACACATCATTAGTATGCAGACTCCCTGCTAAGAGATTTTTCGGTAACTGACAGGAATTAACAAGTTTAGAAAACCACTCATCGTAACGTGCAAAGTTCTTTATGATATCCATGGAACCTTCAAACACATTGCAGAAGATGATGTTGGTAGCGGGAAGCTCTTCGCGGAGCTCCTCAATCATATACCTCATCACAAAGTTGAACTCCATTACCATGTTGTTTATCTCCTCAATACATTGTCCATCCTTCATTTTGTACTGAGATAAATAGTGAGGCACATAGCCTATCGGTGCGAGCCCCATTACTACCACCTTAATCACATTTATGTTGTACAAGTTATGCACCATCAAAATACATAGAAATCTCTGAGTAATCGGTAAAACTCCGAATTGGGAAACTAATTGAGCGTGATTAGAAAGATCACCTTAATTTCCTGCGTCAATGTGGATGCTAAAAACTGATTCAAACCCCAAGGCAAGTACAGATTTTGTATGTTGGACACAATGCGCAAATAGTAATGTATGTAGTCGTTCATTCCAATCGAAATGTAAAGCACCGAATTTGAGACGAGATCAATTGTAGCTTACTCCCCCAAACTTATTGTAAACTGCTGATAGGTATCTGTGAACTGCTGAACTTGCTGACTGAAGGAAACATGTTGACCTTGCAGGAAAAAACTACATCAACACTCGAATTAAGAAGCCTTAAATGCTACATTAAACATATTAATTGAAGAGATTATATTAAACAGATAAACGCATGATTTGGGGGGGGGGGGGGGGAAGTGAAATGAAGCATGTTGCACTACCAATTCTGAGCCGCTGGTGAATATAATTCCAGCACCGGCAGACGCAAAATTCAATCCGTGACTCATCTCTTCCACTCTTCCGTTCTATCCAAGATAACTTAGTACGAAAGGATGCCTGAGACGAAGTGCTGATAGAAAAAAAAATCCAGAGAGAAAAGCACTTATGAGAGAAAAACTTGATAGAAAATTTCATCAGAAAATTCCTTCACGAAATAAAAATTGGTGGACAAAAATCCTTAAATTTTTAGATGTCTTCCATTTGGGGTTCCAAGAAAATCAAAAACTCCTCTCAACCTCTGCATTTCTTAGAAAAAGAAATACATTAAATGAATCAAGAATTTAGAAAGAAAAAAAAAACCAGATGAAAAAACTAGAATTTAAGCAAGAAAATGGTTAAAGAAGCAACATTACCAAGATAATCGACAGGGATTCTGCCATTGCAGAACCTCCCAGTGGGTTGGTGGGTATCGAAGTCTCGCCCGTAGGGGAGGTGGTTGGCACGGGCGAAGGTTTCGAGGAAGTTGTTGGTGCCACAGTCGACGGAGGAGTCTCCGATGACAAAAAGCGCCTGGACGAGGGGAGTCATTGGGTTTAACTCGATTGAGACTGTTGGGGTCGGAGGGAATGAAGAAGAAGAAGAAGGTGAGATAGTGGGACCTATTGAATTGATGAGCTCTTGGGAATACGGAGGATAACACGGTTGTGCAGTGGCGGTGGAGAAGACGACGCAGAGCAAAGCAACAAGAAGCTTGATCGACATGGTTGTTGGTCGTTTGGACAGAGAGAGGAAGAATATGCGGTTTTGGCGGGTAAAAGGGGGCAGTTACGGACTGCAAATCGCAATCTTGGCATTGGGGTTGAAAGCCACGGGCTCATAAAATTTCATCACTGGCCCAAATGTTTTTATGGGCTTTACAATCATGGGGTTTTTCTTAGTAAAATATGTTTGAATTTCATGAATGACGAGTTTAATATCAATATTTAATTTTTCCGCTCTCTTATTATAAATATATACTTTTGTATAAAAAAAGAACAAGAGTCAATCTCTTAAAAATGAATTGGCCCAAATATTCATATCTTCTAGTATATATAACCCTGCTAAATTTTTTCATGTCAAGTGCATTCACTTTTTATCCTCATCACTTGAGTTACAAGTCGTCGTGATATTATTTCTCATTTTGTTATCATGAGCAGCAGTAGCGAATCTACAGAGGAACCTGGGAGGTCCTTAGACCCTTCGGCGACCCTAAATCGCGGTTAGAAATTTTTCAGGGACCTCACGTACTTGAACACGAGGTATGTGCTGTGCAGGTTGCAGGTTGCAATGGTGTCTTGTTTTCGGAGAAGACGACCACGCGCAGAGAAGAAAGAAAAGGATAATACTTGGGTCAGTACCCAATTTCACTTACCATCTTCGTAACCAAACGCAAACCAACCCCTTTAAACCCAATACCAAACAAAACTCTTCTTCTCCGATATCCGCTAATCTCCATGCCATGGCTATGGTTTCTTCTTCAGCCCATCTTCTTTCCTCCATCTTCTCTCCCCCCGCCCCAATCCCTCTTCCAACCGTTGATTCCACCGTTGCAATGAGATTGACGATGACACAGCTATGCGGGTTTGACGTGGATGCCGCCAACTTGAGACGCCAAAGATTACGAATGGCCGATGATCGAGCTCGGCATGGCTGTGGAGGACAAGATTGGTGAAGTCTTGAAATGGCAGAGTCAAGGACTTCACGGTGGCCGGCTGTGAAGATCTTGGCAGACTTGTTGGAAAGGAGGAAGACTATTGTTTAGTCACGGGTTTAAATCATGGATTTGTGTTTAGTTACAGAGATGATAAGGTCCTTGGATTGACAGATGGTTCAAACTTATTAGGCCACATAGATAGTCAATGAAATTAGGTACTAACTGTTCAGTATTGAAGCATTGTCCGAAAGAAAATAGGACCCTTTCTAACAATTGGCCCAATAGCACCATCTATTTGTTCATTGAGAAAGATGGTAGAGTGACAGCTTAGTTGTTTATATTGAGAAAGATTTTTTTTAGGGTTTTAATCACAAATGGTCCCTGAAATTGACACACCCCATCAAGATGGTCTCTGAAATTGAAAATCAATCAATGTAGTCCCTGAAATTGGGTGTCGCAAATCAATGTAGTCCTTCCATCATAATTCCATTAAAAATTCTGTTATGTGCTAATGTGGCAAGTGACGTGGCACACTTTATATTAAAAAAAACTAATAAAATATTATTAAAAACTAAAAAAAATCATTTAATATATTTTTCTTCTTCTTCTTCTTCTTTCTGGGTTGCAGTGAACTTGGTTTTTTTTTTTCCTTCTTCTTCTTCTTCTTTCTTTGTGGGTTGCAAGGGGTGGGTGGGAAGACGAAATTGGATTTTTTTTTCTTTTTTTCCTTTCTTCTTCTTCTTCGGGTTGCAGGGGGTGGGGGAGAAGGGGACCCCGGGGGAGGGGGGGTTTGACAAACATGGGTTTTTTTTTTAATAATTAATTATTATTTTAACATTTAAAAAATATTAAATGATTTTTTTTTAGTTTTTAATAATATTTTTTTAGTTTTTTTAATATAAAGTGTGCCGCGTCACTTGCCACATCAGCACATAACATAATTTTTAACGGAGTTATGACGGAAGGACTACATTGATTTGCGATACCCAATTTCAGGGACTACATTGATTGATTTTCAATTTCAAGGACCATCTTGATGGGGTGGGTCAATTTCAAGGACCATTTGTGATAAAAACCTTTTTTTTTATGTATTGGTGATGAAGCTATCATAGAACATTTTCAGATTATGAAACCTCATCGTGGACACTTGAATTATGATTTTATAGCTTGTAATGTTGTTTTGCTTATGATTTTTGAATGAAATGTATTATATTTAACTTTTCAATTTTAATTTTGTCTATAAATTTTTTGACTTTTATTAATGGGACCCTCCGAATTTAAAATCTTGGATCCGCCACTAATGAGCAGAAGGATGTGTATCAGTCTTGCTATCTATCAATGTTTAAACTTATGATATCCACATTTTAAGCTAAGAACTTAACAATGTGTCATCATATATTTCCGGATGATGTTATTTGAAAACACAAAACAGATACATTTTTACACACTTTATAATACAAACAGAGACAAAATACAATAGTATGACCCACCTCTTATATAGTGTGCCAACAAGTATATCAATATTTCGTGATCAAATAATTTTATTGTACATATTTTGTAAGGCTTCAAGAATTAATCAAGTCCTAAACTTATTATCATCTCATGAGTCGTGAGCATTGTAAGAACCATGTGTTCCCAAATTAAGGCTTCAAGAAATGCCGCTTTTCTCTGACAAACTCGCGTCAAAGCGCTTAAAATCGTTTGTCTTACTTTCAAGCGATTATTAAATAGCCCTTAACAATTAACGCGGCAATCTACTTATAATTCAAGCGATTAAGATCGTTTATCTTACTTTCAAGGTCCGTATTTCAGTGCTCCACTCTTTGGATATCAATTAGTTGAGGAGGTTGATCATGGTGCTGCAATAATGCTTCTGTTCTGAAGAGGGTTCAGATCTGGAGTGTAGGGTTGTGTGGCACATGAAGAGCCATGATGTAGTGCTATCAGACGGCTCAGAAAGCACGATTGTCCTACAATCTCCAATTATTTTTTGTTCGTGATCATCGAAATAATGCATCCACTGCAATAATTAGCTTTGCCCAATATAAATTTAAAGAGCATAAAAAGTTGCACATCTAAAAGCTTTTCGCTGCATATATGACAGATGTTGTTCTATGATTAAAGGTAGAAAATTTTGCACAAGAAACTGAACAAATCGCTGTACATCTTTTGATGAAAATTGTGAACCGTTCAAATAACGGTGGTGCTTTCCACACAACCATTTTCACTTCTCATATATTTTTTTTAATTTTTGACCATTGGAGCAAATTAATTGAATAAAATCAATGAAAAAAAAAACATGTGTGTAGGAAGTAAAAAGAGATATGTGAATATCATAACCCTCGAAAGAATTACACTTAAAACACATATTACGTGTGTTTTTACAACCTGCAACCTAAGAAACCCAATAAAAAGAAGATATTTATTTATTATTGACACTTTAAAACGGTCATATTTCATTTATCCAAATGCATTTTTTTCCCTATATTGTACAATTCAAGAATATATATGGCCTTCTAAAGTGTTAAAAATTATTCTTCAATATAATGTATGTTTTTAATATATATCTTAGAGTGCAAAATTTAATTTAATTTTTTTAAGAATGCATTACAAAAATTAAATATGGACTTGAAGTAAATTTATGGTGTTTTAGTAATATATTTGTCGGAATTTGATCCGTTTCTGCAGTATTTATCTCAATGCAGGCATAGAATAATACTAAAATTGTGTTAGAATCATATGTATATATACACTGGGTGATCTTATAAAATCATTAACTTGCACCCAGCACATCAAAATGATAACAAACGTAGCTTAAATAGCTTAAAGCCATCCCAATATTCTTATAGAAATTGGATCCCATGTTCAATGTACTTTCTTCTACCAATTCTTTCGAGGAACCCTACCTTCGATCTTTAGCCTTTACAAGCATATATATAAAGGCCAGATGAAATGAATCAATGCTTAAGCTACTTCATAGTTTAATGTTATACCTTTACAAGCATATATATAAAGGCCAGATTATCTCAAAGTAAAATTTATAGACTTTCTGCTACTTCATAGTTTAATGTTAATTTTTGTGTTAACATTATAAAATATTGTGCAAAAAATATAGAGAACTTTAACGAAAAGCCTCACTTTAACGAAAAACCATAATTTTACACTAAAAAGTCAATCATGGTACTATTCATTTTACCCTTTATTTTGTCCTTATCGTTAAAACTCAAAGTTTTCAAGCTCTTTTCATTAGTTTTCCTAAAAATATAAGGTGGCAGTCTGGCAGATAGTCCATAGAGAATCATATTTTTGAGAGAATCCCCTTAGCATTTCTCTAATACTTTTCTCCCAAATTAATATGTGAATATGTTGTTGTTGATATTGTCCATACTTTGATTGACAATTTAGGATATATAATTAATGTGATTGTTGATATACATCGATAAACTTGACTACACTTCTGAAAGTTTACTTGTGAAAGTTCTTTTTTTTTTTTTTTAACAAACAATAGTATCTACACTATGAGGTGAGGGAGTAAGTTAAGCCTTTTACAATGGGCTTGCCATAATAATGTGGTTCAACCACGCATTTGGCGAGAATCGAACATAAAACATCTCACTTACAAGTGAAGAGGAATACCACTAGACCATAGTACTAAGTAGCTACTTGTGATTTTTTTTTTTTTTTTTTTTGTCGAAAGTGAAATAATATTAAATCTGAATAGAAATTTTTACATCGGAAGTTAGAGTACTAAACAACCACTCCGGTTCAAAATAATACCACATATGGAGATCATCCATTCAAGAAACAAAAGATGTCACTAGATGCGCTGCCCTATTACATACTCTAAGCAAAAATAAACTCTACTGACCTATGTTGTTAAATACATTATATATCAAAGAGAATACCTCCAATAACACCTTTAGGAGGCGTGATCCTATTAAGCATTTCCACAAGGCTTTCGGAGTCCTATTCCAATTGACCTCTGCCATCAAACTGAACTCACAGAGGATGTTTCCTAAGCCACCCGCTCCTTTGAAGATTCCTGCAAAATCACGGACAACCCAACCATATCCTCCCTTTCCAGTTTCTTTAACCCAAGCACCACCACAATTGACTTTGATTGTGCGAAACGGAGGCCGCACCCAGCACGTACTACTAAGAAATATTACAAAAAGGATTATCCGAATCAAACAAAGCTATCCAACAATGCATATTAATCAATCCACAAAACAAATTTGGATATTACACCAATGCATATTAATCAATCCAACAATGCATATTAATCAACTGTGATTGGTCCAATAATTAAGATAATTTTGTGTAATTTATCATTTATTATTTGTCATAATAATAATCTCTTTTTTTTCTTTCTCTCTTTTCATTTTCCCGGGAAGTTATTATTTACCACCTAAATGTGCTCCCCGACCCACAAGACAAACAAACAAACGGCCGTTACAAAAAACAGTTACCGGTCGTCGGTATCTCGGATTTTTTCAAAACACTAAAAACCGGCGAGCACTTCCCGTTATAGTCGTTCTGGTCAAACTTTTATAAAAAGCCAACGGTTATAATTTCGTCCCCTCTCTCTCTCTCTCTCTCTCTCTCTCCTCGTTCTTCAGTCTTTCACTATCTCTCTCTTATCGACGACAAAATAATCGGACCCAGAAAACTTCGGTAGAGAAGATCGCGGGAGCTTAGACTTCTTACATTCCATTCTGGGAAAATGCAAAATCTCGGCTGAATTACTCGGCAATTAATCGCCACCCCTGAAATGGTCATGCAATTTAAGCTCTCATCCTTTGCCCATTTCATTTGATTCTTTCCCTTAAGGTAAGAATCCACTCTCTCCTCAAATTGCAATTCTTTGCCCCCATTCTTTTTTGTGAGAGTTTATTCGATTATCCGCGCATTGATCATCTGATTAATTTTTCGATTTAGAGAGAATAATTCCCAATTGTGTGTCCTAATTTCTGAAGAACCCAACTTTCACATCGTGATTGGATTTTGAATCGACTGAATATTTGTGGGAGCTGTCAAGAACAAGTTGGAGTTTTACATTTTTTGTTAATTTTTAATTTGATTTAGGGATCTGGGTTTGATTAATCAGAGGGTTTCTCTTGAATCCCGGGGCTTTTGAATTTTGGATTTGCAAAGTTCAATTCTTTCTGGGGATTTTGGATTTTTTTCCCTTTTGGTTTGGTTTGGTTCTGTTTGTACAGAATTTGGTTTTTTGGGTCTTGTTTTTGAATTAATTTAGCATTTGGGTTTTTGATCAATGTGATCTAAGAGCTTTGTGTTTGAAGCGCCTTGAATTTGAATATCGGTAGGCAAATATAAAATAAAAAGAAAGTAGGGTCCTGGTTTTTCATTTTCGATTTGGGGGGGTTTGAATTTGAAGGAAGAACAAAAAAGTTTGGATCTTTGAAAAATGTCTCTTGCTGATGTTGCCCTGAGCCCGGGACATTCTGCTGCTGCTGGGTTTTTCGAAAGCCAGCTGGGGCATTGCTCTAGTGAATCAATCATGTTGTATCTCAGGGTTGCTGGCTCCGTGATCCCTATGCGCGTTTTGGAGTCCGATTCCATTGCTTCGGTGAAGCTAAGGATCCAAACGTGCAAAGGGTTCGTGGTGAAGAAGCAGAAGCTTGTTTTCGAAGGCAGGGAATTGGCCCGGAACAATACTCTCATTAAGAACTATGGCATCACTGGTGAGAATGTGTTGCATTTGGTTCTTAGGCTTTCTGATCTTTTGCATATCACTGTTAGCACCATTGGTGGGAAGGAATTTGATTTCCATGTTGATAGACATCGAAATGTCGGGTACCTCAAGCAACGGGTTTTGAAGAAGGGGAAGGCTTATGATCCTGAGGATCAGGAACTTTTCTGCAATGGTGAAAAGCTTGATGACCAGAGGCTCATTGATGATATTTGTAAGAACAATGATGATGTCATTCATTTGGTGGTTCAGAAATCTGCCAAGGTTAGGGCCAAGCATTATGAGAAAGATTTGGAGCTTTCAGTTGTGGCGCCGCTTTCTGATGAATGCAGAGAAGAGGTCAATGGATTGGCCAACCACCGATCCAAGAGGGTTCCAGTTATAACATGGCAGTTACCTTATCGCAATCCAGATTTCTTGTTGGAACCAATTGTTGTGAACCCCAAGGTTAAGCTTCCCTCTTATGCTTGGGACATGCTTAATTCCACATTTAATGGTTTGAAGAAGGGCAATCAACCTATTAGGTCATCTGAAGGCACTGGAGGAACTTATTTCATGCAAGATTCCTTCCAGGAGTTTGTTTCTGTTTTCAAGCCTGTGGATGAGGAGCCTAATGCAGTGAACAATCCCCATGGCTTGCCCGTGTCCCCGGATGGTGAGGGTTTGAAAAGGGGAACAAGGGTAGGAGAAGGATCCGTGAGGGAAGTGGCAGCATACTTGTTGGATCATCCCAAGAGTGGGCCTCGTAATTTATCAAATGAGACCATTGGCTTTGCTGGGGTGCCTCCGACCATTTTGGTTAGGTGCTTGCATAAAGCATTTAATCATGCGCAAGGGTATGATTGCTCATCAAAGAATGTTAAGATGGGGTCATTGCAAGTTTTCATGAAGAATGATGGAAGTTGTGAGGACATGGGTCCTAGTCGTTTCCCAGCAGAGGAGGTGCACAAGATTAGCGTTTTTGATATAAGAATGGCAAATGCAGACAGGCATGCTGGGAATATTTTGTTTAGAAAAGGGGAAGATGGTAAGATAAAGCTCATTCCTATTGATCATGGGTACTGCCTTCCAGAGAATGTAAGTGTGTGTTCTTTCGTTCATGCGTTCCTATATTAGTGATATTTTTAAATGTTCGCATCATTGTTTTGCCTTCTCTTTCCTTCCATAATTTTGTGCATGTCATGAAACTGTAACAGTAGAATTTTGAATACGACATATAGTTTCACTCAATCTCCATTTGTGGATGCAATGTAATTTTGGTGTGCCAAAAGTAGGGTTCATGTTGGACAAACAGGTTGAAAATTCGACTACAACAATAGCTAACGTTTTGATTGGGAAAGATTGTCTAATTCATAAATGAGTTTTTCAACTTAAGATGTTTTTTATTTGTTTTCCGCAGTCTCATATCTAAATAGTTGTAGTAATGTTCATGTGAACGTTGTCGTTATTTGGTGTTTTTTCTTTACCTGCCAGAATGATTTCCATACACTTTTTTTTTTCAACTAGATTTTTAGTATATATGATTGGTTATATTCTTTAACTAAAGCTTAGTTCTTCGCTGTCTCTGCAGTTTGAAGATTGCACTTTCGATTGGCTTTATTGGCCACAAGCTCGCCAGGCTTATTCTCCTGACACCATTGAGTACATAAATTCTTTGGATGCCGAACAAGATATTGCACTTTTGAAATTTTACGGGTGGGACATTCCAGTTGAGTGTGCCTGCACGCTCCGTATCTCCACCATGCTTCTGAAGAAAGGGGTACAGAGAGGTCTCACCCCTTTTGCCATTGGGAGCCTCATGTGCAGAGAAAATATAAACAAGGAGTCAGTGATTGAGGAGATAGTGCGTGAAGCTCTGGATTCCTTGCTCCCAGGCATGAGTGAAGCTGCATTTCTTGAAGCCATCTCCGAGGTCATGGATTCCCAGCTCGACAAGCTTACAAAGTAAATTCCTATATTATAGGTACATATATGTATGTATTGAATGAATGACCAGTCCATTTTCGGATGGACTGCAAGCTTGTATGAAGTGTTGATGGCTTATGTAGTTTCATATAATAAGCCTGAAACTTTCGCTTTCATTTCTGTCAACTGATGGAGATAATACAAAGACTTCTGTCAACTGTTTTTTAAGATGGTCATGAATAAGATCATTTCCTATTTATGGATTACAGGAAGCGTTTCGCAAGTAGGGAGCTCAGGTACTGCAGCGCTCCTTCGGGAGCTCAAGAATTCCTGCATTGAATTTATTTCCTGGTCTGATACTACTTTACGAAAATAGTTTAGGGTTTAGCTGTTTACATTCATATGTAGCTTAAGGATTTGAAGATTGGAACTGCGCGTCTATTGACATGTCGATAGTTGCTAATTTTCTCATCGATGCGCGATTTAGACTGTTTAATGGAGGTTTTTTTTTTAAACCAGAGACTGCAGTTTGATCAGAAAATAGGAAGTTAGAAACTTCTCTTCTAATTTCCATTATTTTCTATACTGGCATTGTTCCTCTAAAGAAGGGAGGCCAGAAGACATGGCATCTTCTCACCTATGATTACCATCTCTACGTGCTCAAACTAACCAGAGAAATTTTGGTAGGGCTGCCTAACTCCTGGTGGGGTTAGAGGATTCGAGTGAAACCCCTAAAATACAAGTGGTTTCTAAGCAGTCAAGTAATACACGTGGTCCGGTTTCCGCTGCACAAGTTTTTCTCCAAACTCTAAACTCAACATTGCTGCAATGCTGACCTTCAATGATGCCAAAACCCATGTGAGTTTTCGTCAGTTTGATAATTGAAACCAACCCTTTGGCCCTATACGAGCCCCAGTACAAAGCGAGGGAAAAGTGCTTTTGAATAAAGTGATTTTGAATTGTTTCATCTACTTTTTTTACCCCAGAAGTGAATTACAACAAAAAATCTCTACAGAGCTACAAATAAGTCTAATAAAATAAAGAATATTATGTTGAAACAGGAGCTGCAGCATCGAATTTGATTTGACTTCAACTTGCTTATCATGATTGCTATGAACTCAATTCCTCAGCATTTTCGATCTTTTAAATTTAATTATCGAGATTAGCATAGCAACTTAAAGGGAGCATGATCTCCTAATATAGAGCCTAGGTGGGCCCCATTGCAAGAAATTATCAACTTATCAAAACTAAGATCCTAATAAATAATCACCCGTCCACCGAATTTTATCCAAAACTTTTAAATAAAAAACCATATAAGTTTGTGGTTCCCACTCAATTTATTCTCAATACCAACATATTTGACTGAATTAAAAATCAATACCGTTGATATGAGGATAAATGCTCTTTTATTTTATTTTATTTTATTTTTTAACAAATGATATTATCTATACTAAGGAGTGTGGGGGGATTGAGCTAAATATCACAATGAGCTTGCAATAATGTGACTCGTATTCGCCTTTAGCGAGAATCGAACATAAACCCTCTTACTTACAAGTAAAGAGGAATATCAGTATACTGTAGTATTAAGTGGCAAAGACAAACGCTCTTAACCACTTGAAAAAACACAAGACTTTAGATATAGGAATAAACACTCTTTAACTCTTGCGCTACAAGCTATAAGATATAGTTATTTAAGTTTGAACTACATGGATTAAAACAAAGGAAAACTAATTAAAAGGATTTGAAAACTTTGAGTTTTAATCAAAATGACAAAAAGGTGTTGTAAGTGAATAGTACTATGAGTGACTTTTTACAATAAAAATGTCATTTTCGTTAAAAGTGAACAGTACTAGGAATGTTTCGTTAAAACTCTTTTAAAACAACCCAAATTGTAAGATAAAAAGTGTAATTTTTTTGTGTGGAGGAAACCGGGAAATATCATTCCAAGGCAAAGAAGCCAGAGAGTTACAAAGAAAGCCTACCCCAAGGCCAACAAACAGAAACAACACAAACAAAGCAGCAAATGGGATCATACAAAGACACTGGAACCGAGTTCAAGTGTTGCCCCTTGAACTGCCGTTAAAGATCAAGGGGGACAAGGCAAACCATCTTTATTCAGTACATAAACCAAAAAAAGATGGAGGTTTGCGGACCCAAATGCAATTGCACATCTCCGTATTACGTCGCGACGTCAAGAAATGCGCTGCCATATTGGCTAACCTTGGAATCCAAGACCAGCGACAGTCCTGGAAGGACTCCCCATACCATTTAACTAGAGTTAAGGTGGGAAAAGCCTCTCATCTGCCAACATCCAACGAATTTGATAAAGATGTAATCGTGTCATTCGAGTCGAATTCAAAAATTACATGACGATGCCCTAACGCATCTGCAAGTTCACAACCTCGCAGCATAGCCAAAGCTTCAGCTGTAGAGGCATTAGAAGCCTTAACCTCATACCGTGCCACAACAACAAAGAGACCACGGGATCCACAAATCACAACACCCACAAAACCATTCCCCGTTGATGAAGACCAGCTAGCATCCACATTAACCTTGAAGAAGGGAAATGTAGAGCGTGACCAAACAACTACCGGGGCCTCCACCCTGGAAAGAGCCGGGATGGAAACATGCTGAGGAGCAGTAACGTTCAGGAAAATAGAAGCCGAGGTAGAGATGGCAAAAAGAACTTGTGTAGGGTTGATTGGAGAGTGATTATGCAAAAATTGACACCTAGCTTTCCAAATATGCCAACAAGTAAAGGCAACATGAGAAAGCAAAAGGCAGTGTTCTTCATTCGACCCAAACCTCCTCGTCGCAATGGTTAGGAACCACTGAAGCGATGAAGAAATCCGAGGTCGATCAACTCTATAGTTAAGAACGCCACCAAACCAAATAGGCTCCACTCAAGGGCATAAGAAGAGGAGATGTTCTGCAGTAAAAATTGACATGCTTGTAACTAACTTGTCAAACCCCACTTTCCTAATTTTCTTTATTGGGCCCACCCTCGTTTTAGTCCTTGAAACCTTCAAGCCATGGACCAAAGTCCATGCCTCGGTAGCACGGCAACCATACAGACAGCGAAAGCCCACTCTTCACCACCTCTAAGGCCATCTTCAACCGAATGAGGGTCAGAAGGCTCTATTTAGCCTTATAGCTCTCCAAAAAATGAATATTTTAATGAACAGTGCTAGCCATATTTCTTCCCATCTCCAACCGAAGAGGCCAAATGGTCATAGGCCAAACATAGCCTTGTGACAAAAAACAATCTCCAACAGAGGGGGCCAAAGGGCTATAGGCCAAACATAATTTATTATTTTAATTGAATTAATATTGTGACAACCCATCTCGGAAAATTATTCTCGAATGTGTGAAAAGACGAAATTGCCCTTGGATATTTTTGTATGGTTGTGGTTGTGGTCTTGGTGAGGTGTTAGTGTGCATTTTGGACCACACATACAAGACACTCATTTCTCTCTCTTCTCTCCCGTGTTCTCTCTCTCAAACTCACTATCCCCTTCTTTCTCGTATGGACAAATCTCGAACCCTCTCATTCATGCACGGATCGAGATTTGATCAACTTTGAGGTGCTTGTGTGTTCTCAAAGATTGACTTAAGGTCAGGCTACTATCAGTTAAAGATTAAGAGTGACGATGTCCATAAAACAGCTTTTAGAACTCGTTATGGTCATTATGAGTTTCTTGTGATGCCATTTGGATTGATGAATGCACCAGCAGCTTTCATGGGTTTAATGAATAAGCTATTTCAACAATACTTGGATAGATTTGTCATTGTTTTTATTGATGACATTCTGGTGTATTCTAAGTCAAAATCAGATCATGTTCGACATCTCACTCTAGTATTGAAGAAATTGAGGGAACATCAGTTGTATGCTAAGTTTAGTAAATGCCAGTTCTAGTTAGATCAAGTGGTATTCTTGGGACATGTTATATTAGCCTAAGGTATACAGGTAGACCCTCAGAAGATTGCAGCTGTGGAGAATTGGGAACAGCCACAAACCGTCACCGAGGTACGGAGTTTCCTTGGCTTAGCAGGTTACTGTCGACGGTTTGTTAAGGACTTTTCAATTATCGCTTTACCACTTACAAGGTTGACTAAAAAGGAAGTTAAATTTGAGTGGAATGGTGATTGTGAGCAGAGTTTTCAGCAACTTAAGTATTATCTCACTTATGCTCCTGTTTTAGCACTTCCAGATGATAGTGGTAACTTTGAGATTTATAGCGATGCTTCTTTGAATGGCTTGGGATGTGTTTTGATGCAGCATGGTAGGGTGATTGCTTATGCTTCATGTCAATTAAAGTCTCATGAAATGAATTTCCCTACTCATGATTTGGAATTAGCGGCTATCATCTTTGCTTTGAAGATCTGGAGACATTACCTTTATGGTGAAAAGTGTAAGATCTTTACAGATCACAAGGGTCTTCGGTATCTTTTCACTCAGAAAGAGCTTAATCTTAAGCAACGAACGTGGTTAGAGTTGCTTAGTGATTATGATTGCACGATTGAGTATCACTCTGGTCGTGCTAATGTGGTGGCTGATGCTTTGAGTAGAAAATCCTAAGGTCGGATCAATGCTTTGTATGCTTCTCGTATTCCTCTTCTTACAGATTTGAGGTATACTGGAGTGAAATTAGGGCTAGAAGAACGAGAAGAAGCTGTAGCAGAACGAGAGGAAGCATTGCTTGCTAGTTTCCAAGTTAGGCCTATTTTGATTGATCGTATACTTGAAGCCCAAAGAAATGATGAGGAAGTTCAGGATTTAATTTTTGCAATTTCTAAAAGAAAGAAGAAGGATCTCAGAGTTCGGGAATCTGATGGCATGCTTATACAAGATCAAAAAATGTATGTGCCAAATAATATGGAATTAAAGAAAGAGATTCTTGATGAAGTTCATGTTTCAGCATATGCAATGCATCCTGGAGGCACTAAGAAGTATCATACCATTCGACCATTTTATTATTGGCTGGGTATGAAAAAAGAAATTGCTGAGTATGTTAGTAGATGTGCTATTTGTCAGCATGTTAAAGCTGAAAGAAATAAGCCTTTTGGGTTGATGCAACCACTTCCCGTTCCACAGTGGAAATGGGAAGATATTACCATGGATTTTGTGTACAAGCTTCCTCATGCATGAAATGGTTATGATGGAATTTGGGTGATTGTTGATCGGCTTACTAAGTCAGTGTATTTTATTCCAGTGATGGAGAAGTATTCTTTAAGCCGATTAGCTGAGTTATGCTTATCGAAGCTGGTGAAGTACCATGGAGTTCCTGTGAGTATTATTTCAGATCGAGACCCTAGATTCACTTCTAAGTTCTGGATAGCATTTTAGGAGGCTCTTGGTTCGAGATTATTATATAGTACAACATATCATCCCCAGACAGATGGTCAATCAGAAAGGACGATTCAGACCTTGGAAGATATGGTAAGATCTTCTGTGATGCAATTTGGCGATGATTGGCATGCACGTTTGGATTTAATGGAATTTGCCTATAACAACAGTTACCATTCGAGTATTAGTATGGCACCATTTGAGGCACTTTATGGCAGGTCTTGTCGGACTCCATTATGTTGGTCAGAAGTTGGCAAAAGAGTTTTGGTGGGCCCTGAGATAGTAGAGGAGACTACTCAGAATGTTCAGGTGATTAAGTCTAACCTGAAAGCGACCCAGGATCGTCAAAAGAGCCTAGCTAATCGGCATGCTACGGACCGAGTGTATAATGTTGATGATTTTGTATTCTTGAAGCTATCACCATGAAGAGGTGTGGTACGTTTTGGGAAGAAGGGTAAGCTAAGCCCTAGATACATCGGACCGTATCGGATCACCGAGAGAGTTGATGAGGTTGCGTATAGACTTGAGTTGCCTTCAGAGTTGTCTAAGGTACATGATGTATTTCATGTTTCGATGCTTCGACATTATGTCTTAGATTCGTCACATGTGATAACTTCTCAACCATTGGAAATTAGCCCGGATTTGACTTATCATGAGGAGCCAGTGACTATTTTGGATTGAAAAGAGAAGCTTCTGAGAAATAAGACAGTGCAATTGGTGAAAATTTTGTGGAGAAACCATTCAGTGGAATAGTCTAATTGGGAGACAGAGGATCGGATGAGAGAAATGTATCCACGCTTGTTGTATGATTATTAGTGGATTGTTTTGGTTGTATAAATTTTGGGGATGAAATTTTTATAAGGAGGGTAGATTGTGACAGCCCGTCCCGGAAAACTATTCTCAAAGGTGTGAAAAGATGAAATTGCCCTTGGATATTTTTGTATGGTTGTGGTTGTGGTCTTGGTGAGTTGTTAGTGTGCATTTTGGACCACACACACACAAGACACTCATTTCTCTCTCTTCTCTCCCCTGCTCTCTCTCTCAGACTCACTCTCTCATTCTCTCTCGTATGGACAAATCTCGAACCCTCTCATTCATGCACGGATCGCCGTCAAGAAGGTAAGATTCGAACTCCTCACAAGTTTTTGAGTTCATATATACCATTTTTGAGACTTCAAACCTTCAAAAACCCGAGAAACGCTAACCCCAGATTTTGGGCACTGTTCATGCACACGTAAATGTGAAGGTTTCAGAGCATTCTAAGCTTGTAGTGAGCTTTAGATCGTCTTCACGAAGCTCGGAGAAGAAAAATGGAGTGATTTGGATGTCGGGAAGTCGAGTTTCATAGTTGGCCGGTTTTCGTGGAATTTCTTCGGCGAGATCCCGTGATTTTTGGAGCTTCAAAGTGGTAAGGTTTTGTTCTACTTGTTGTAAGCTTCATTTTGGTGAAAATTTCATGGAATTTGGTGTTGAAAAGACTAAGATATAAGGATTTTAAGATTTTCCAGTTTCCGGCGACAGCGACGGTCGCCGGAGTTCGAAGGTAGAGGATGACGGAATATTCCGTCAACTTTGACGGAATATTCCTAACGGCAGTTAACGACGTTAGGTTAGATTTAGCGGAATATTATATTTTTGGACGGAATATTCCTGGCGGTGTTAACTGTCGCCGTCAGTGTGCCAGGCACGTGGCCGCACGTGGGGGCGCGTCCGGCCGTGCCTTGGCCAGAGCGTAGCGGCGCGTGGAGTTTCAGAAAAATATTTTAAAAAATTTGGGGATGTTTCTGAGGTTGAGTAGGTCACTGTGGTATATTCATATACTCAATTTGAGCAATATATGAGAAGTTATTACCAAGTTTCGTTTATGTGCTTTAAATAACGTTTACATAGTCATTTCTCATATAAGCGAGACCTATCCGGAGGATGAGCGTAGCCAGGCTAGACGTGGGGGCTACGATCCTTCGACATATCAGTGAGTGGGCTTTTGTTTTCCGAATATACCTATATAATGAGTATTTTTCCCATAAATACGTTTTAAGCAATTTTATGAAAGGAATTGCCATGCCAAATATGTTTATGCTATATGTATGCATTGTGATATATATTTATATACACGTATTAGGATTCGAAGCTAGCAGCGCTCAGGTAAGTTTAGGTAAGCTATGTGTTACTTTATGATGATTGTTGAGATGCATTGTTAGCTCATAAACCTGTACCCCGGTGTTAGTGCTCCCGCCAGAGTTAGGGCCTAGCCTTCACGTGATCGTTCACCTCTCGCACCACATACTCATCTTGGATCCAAGTTAGGTGCACAGCTTGTCGTATAGACCACTTTTAGTGGGTTCGACTTATAGGTGACCTGTGATCATCCGCACAGCCTTCACGTGATCGTAGCACTTGAGCGTAATTATTTATTATACACCCAGCCTGTCGTATAGACCACTATAGGTGGGTTCGACTTGTGTGCAAGCATGATCTATGAGCTAGAGTTCAGTTGATGAGATAATTACAGTTATCATCGCTTTTAGATTACTTACCTGGATAATTGATAGTGTGGCATGGCATATTCAATGATTTGAATGCGTATTTTGATGATGAATTTTGTTGAGATTTAGTATATGTATATACTATTTTCTGGGAAAATTATACAGGTTTTACGACGGGGGGTTAGAAGTTTGATAATGAAATGGTTTTGGGAAAAACTTTGTTTTTGCCCACTCACGTTTTTGTTTTGCGCCCATCCAGGTATTAGGTAGCATTTGTGGATGGCTCACAAGGTTTCCAGCGGAAGTTCTGACAGACCATCACTCATGTAGGACTAACTTCGGGAGTTATTTAATTAGTAACTCCTATGCTTGACTACACTTAGACTATTAGTGCTCTGATTATGTGTTCACACTTATTCTCACGCTAGTATTTGCCTTAGCTAGTGTTTCGATTTTTATTCATTCGTAATTTCTATATTATATTGCTTCCACACTGTGCACATGGTTACGTCACTCTCACGTGACGCCCAGCATGCTTCGATTTCGGTCGGGGTGTGTCAAATATGTTATCTCAATAATTTTTCGAGATGTAATCTCAATAATTTTTCGGATAGGATTTCAAGTGACAAGTGTCACTAAAGTGAGTAACTCTCCAGATTTCTTGTCGATATGTAATCTCAATAATTTTTTGGATAGGATTTCGAGTGTCACGTGTTGATATGTGAGTAACTCTCCAGATTTAAATAAGTACATGAGGTGCCATAGGATGATACGTTCGCGTGCCACAAACAAGTACCTACAACAGGATTTTGTTGCACATCTTTGGGCCCAAAGAAGCATGGAATATGCGAATAAATTTTATGTTGTTAAATGTTTTTTTTTAATGTTGTTTAAGTTTGAATAACTTCCCCAAGTAGGACTAGGGTGGAGATTGTGTTATTTAATGTTGTTTAAGGTTAATGTTATTTAATGTTGTTTACTATTGTTTAATGTTGTATAATGTTGTTTAATGGCTTAGGTAGTTATAGGAAAAAAATTAGAATTTTTTATTTTTATTTTTTAAAATCTTGTCCAAAAAAAAAAAAAAAAAAATTCAAATCCAACAGTAACCTGGCATCATGTAGTCATTGGATTTGAACCATTGGGCCGGCTGGTTCTGGCCAGCCGGTTGACCTGATTGCAAAATTTTGGTCTGGTGGGGCCCACGAGCCCCTTGGCCTAGCCCTCGGTTGGAGACGGTTTTCGTGTCATTTCGGGCTATTTTTAGCCCTATGATCCTCTGGGTGGATTGGTTGGAGATGGCCTAAAAAGTCTCCCTCTTGACCTGTCCCTATTTGTTTTTATTTCACTTTGATACTTTGGCTAATTTAACATGAATATAACTCAAAATTGGTTGTCGCTCAATTATGTCTGGCTTTTTGGTTAATTTTGTTTGTGTCAATTTGACGTCTTACTAACTTACCTTACATACCTAACAATGTGACACTCCTACCGAAGATTCTCTCTTAACTCAAAATTATTGGAGGTGTGAGCTGAGGAAACAAAAAAGAGATTTCTAACATTTTCTTAAAATGCGTGGAGTTACAATCACTATTCATATTAAATTTGTAAAACCAACACTGCACCAAACAATATGAGAGTCCAAGTTCAAAGAAGGATAGTGCTATTTAGATATTCCTTTTTACTTCTCACATATTTTTTTTTATTTTTGATAATTGATCTTCTTTAATTCATTTGATCTGATAATAAAAAATTTAAAAAAAAATGTGTGAGAAATAAAAATGGACGTGTGAATAACGCCATTCTCACATAAATGTTTCTCCAACCCAACAATTTAACAACCTAAAATGTTTTTATGACAAAATTATGAATTTAAATTATCGATCAGGTTTGATTTGAAGACGTAAATTTAAAAAAAAAATTACCCTCCAAAATTTATAAAACATAACAGAAAAAGACAAAGGCTCTCTCCCTCTTTCTTTCACAATTTCAGACTTTTGTCTCGACTCTCAACAAAGACATCTTCCCATCACTTTCATCTTTCCCACATTTTTCCTCACCCCTCACTCTTTCCTACCACTACAATAATACAATCCCACATCCAAACACTCCCCTCAATCCTCCCTCTCCCTCTCTCTCTCTCTCTCTCTCTCTCACAAAGATCCCACTACTCCACCGCTTCTCTTAATTCCCCAATTAAGCTCATTTAATCAACCATGAGCAAGCCTCAGCGGCCTCAGCGGCCCAAACCGCCGCCGTCCGGCCGTACGAACCTCGCCTCCTGCATCGTCGCCACCATCTTCCTAATTTTCGTCGTCATCGTCATCCTCATCGTCTACTTCACCGTCTTCAAGCCCAAAGACCCCAAAATCTCTGTCTCCGCCGTCCAGCTCCCTTCCTTCTCCATCCAAAACTCCACCGTCAACTTCACCTTCTCCCAATACGTCTCCGTCCGCAACCCCAACCGCGCCGCCTTCAGCCACTACGACAGCACTCTCCAGCTTATCTACTCCGGCAGCCAAGTCGGGTTCATGTTCATACCCGCCGGCAAGATCGAAGCGGGTCAAACGCAGTTCATGGCCGCCACCTTCGCCGCTCAGTCATTCCCGGTCTCCGATCCCAATCGGGCTTCCGGGATGGTCCAGAACCCACTGGGCCCCACTTTCGGAGATGGGTTGAGCGGGTTGAGCGGCACCGGCGCCGGACCCGTCGGTTCCACGATGCAGATTGAGTCGCGGTTGGAGATGGGGGGTCGGATTCGGGTCATGCACTTTTTTACCCACCATGTGGAGGCAAAATCTAGGTGTGAAGTTTACATTGCTGTGAGTGATGGATCTGTGTTGGCTTTTCACTGTTAGCTCTTAATTTTCTTTTATTTACTTGGTGAGTGAAATTGGAAAGAGTAGTTTTTTCTGTAGATTTTGCCAAAATTGGTAACTGGGGTGTCCAATTTGTTAACCCCAATCCATCAATGGAAGTGTAAAAAAGTAGTAATTTTTGACAATTAATTTCGCTGGACTGTGGTTGTGCATCAAGTTTTTTGTTTTAGTGGGGGAATTTGGGTGTTTCTCTATTTGTGTTTTTTAACAAACGAAATAAATTACGCCGACGGTTGAGAGAGTAGATTAAGTATCACAATTTGTTAACAATAATTATTGATCAGCGAAAATCAAATTTAAAATATATCATTTATAAATAAAAAAGAATATTAAGCAGTTTTTTTTTTGTGTTAGATGGGTATAATTCATAAAGTTGAAGCCTTTACCTAGAAGTGTTGTTGGCAGTGAGCCTTGAAGAAAAGGGTAGGTGGGAACTGTTGAAGAGGTGGCTTTTTGCTTTTGGCCTTTTGTTTTCTGGAGTTTGATTAATGCTGGGGCTTAGAGATTAATTAGTGTTTAATTAAAGGTTGATATTACTATAATCGTAATTTTGTAGTGCTGCAGTTGGTTAAGTAAAAAAATAATTGGCCAATTACTTGAGGGATTTATTAAAGGTGTGATTTAAGGTAATGGGTCCCAACTCCAAGGTCCCAGTCATCAAGTTTAGGATCCCATCTGTGCCTGGAGCCTGCTTGTGTCAGTAAAATTATGTACAGAAGCGTAAAATGCGGATCCTTATTGAGTTAATATAATCATAGGGATACGTGAAAAGTGCATGAGTCTACAGAGAAAAACTTACTTGCAACAAGGTTATATGAGAGTATTTTGCGTACCACTATAAATTATAGGTATGTTCATGGTTGTTCTATCCGCATATTTTGATCTACTTTTCACATCTTTTGTTAATTTTTTTTCAATTCATTTGATTTAACGGTCCAAAATAAAGAGAGGTGTGTAGGAAGTAAAAAAAGATGCAAAGATAGCACATCCCTATGTTCGCTATACATTTAATCATCTGCCACGTGTTTTTTATTTGATCTTGGTTATTTTTTTTTAAATTAAAAAAGAAACATTTAATGTGAAAGTTAATTAGAAGTAAATGAAATGACACATAACAGATGATTAAATGTTTGATGAGCATACACTACAGTTATAGTGATGAGCAAAAATGCTCCCAGATTATATCCGTATCCGTTTCAATCTTTCAAAGTACAGTATATAATTAGGTTAAAAAACTATTATAATAAAACTGTACGTGACTGTCGAAAGAAACTTACAACGAGATGAGAAAATGTGTGATGCTCAAAGCTAAACATACATTTTAATTTCTGCACATAGAAAAGTGTGTGATTAGTTTGATATACTGTTATCTTAACATTTGCTTACATGACACGAAAGTCCATGTAAGTGTGAACCATAGCTAGTGTGAGAGAATGGAAACATAAATTTAAGCCAACCAGTAAATGGTAATTGAGCAAACATAGTCATGGGATATTCGGAATGGAAAATGCTTTAGCAAGTAACAATTCATGATTGATTTATTACCAACAATACAGAAACAACACTAAATTGAGGGTTGCGGCGGTTCCAACATGATCTTCTCTTGATCCTGTTTGTGAGAATTCCAGAGATTAATGAATCATGTTCGTGCATCGTAGTTTTTATCATGTACTATTTGTGTTTAATTTTAAATAAAATAATTTAAAATAATTTCTGACCGTGCAATACACGATAAACGAATACGATTCACGAAACTTCGAAATTTTCACATAAGGATCCGGATTCGCGGCGGTTACCAAAGAGAAAAACAAACAGAAAAATGGTAGTGGTTGAGAGGAGACCCAAACAGTGGACAGGACTCCAGCCATGGTCATGCCATTGGGATTCGATACTGCTTTTTGGCAATTTCAACGTTTGTTCACACACTGTCCCGGTTACGAAGGGTAAAAAGAAAGAAAGGCAACTATTAAATTATTTGCATTGTCTCTCACATGTCACTTGTGTCCGGAAAAATTAGAGAAGCCATCAGCACGCCGGAAGGTATCAATCGGTCAAAGAAAGGAGTAGCCATGGATTTCTATGGAGCATCATCTAGGAACAAGAAGGTTCAATCCAGTAACGAATTCATACATGGTCCAAGGAAATTAAAGGCTCGCTTCTACAATTTCAAGGCTCGTTTAAAAATATTTTTTTTATAAAATGTTTTTATTAGTAGCGCTTTAGTCGATAGCAACCATTCTGTTTTGACAAAATTTAATCATTTGTAGTTGAAAAAATATAGGAGTTGCATTTTTACAGAATATTTCTGCGTTTACCAATTATGGAGGAATCAAAATAGCAGTTGATTTCCATACGATAAAGAGAATTCAACTGTTCATTTTGGAGGAATTGGATCTTTTCGAGAAGTGCAAACTTTCAAAGTTTAACATTAACTAGCACACAAAATAATGTACTAGGGCATTTTTGTAATCATTCTGATTTACATTCCGATCAAATAAATAAGTAAACAACTTACATGGAATCAATATCATTCACACTCCGATCAACGAAAAGTTTAGTAAATAACTTCACACTATCAGAACCAAACAGCCTCCCAATTGCTTTTCTTCCTCATTTCTTTGCTTTCTTCTTTCCAAAATGACGGCTGATGTAAACAAGCTTGGAGGCTGCTTTACTACGTACTCACACAAAGATACTAGTACACGGCAAAATAATAACACCGAAAACTATTCATATTTGTGGACCTCGGAAAGCAATTGCAGGTCGTCTCTCCACCATTGATGAATTCCATGGGCTTCTTTCAGATCCCTTGAAGGGGTTAAATTAACTGTCAGGTTCGCCGAAGGAATGAGGTGCAATGGGGGCTCGGGCGCTGCTTTCTTTCCCATCGCGTGCATCAGTAGACCCCCTAGAGAATTCTGAGTTGCTAACCTCTCAATGGCCCCTGCTCCAATGTCCTCCATCTTCTTCCTGTGTTGGAAATACCCGATATATTCAGAGCAGATGTCATCAGATGGATTGACAAATAGACCAGGGAACCATGCAGCTAGAGCAGTGAATGGTTCGTTTTCTGGTTGACTTCTGTGTTGATGATGTTGTTGTTGTTTAGCCTTCATAGCAAGAGTGAGTCCTGCAGTAATCACACTGCCTGCAATCCGAAGCCCATGCTTCACTCTCTTATCCTTAATCCTCTCTATTGGGGCCGACACAAATGGCGGATTGAAGAGAAAAGATTTGAGATAATTGCCAGAGCTAGCCATAGTTTTTCCAGCAAGCATTGCCATGGCTGACCCCAAGGAGTGGCCAGCTAACCAAACATTTGAAGGACCTGATGCAGCAACCATATTTCGGACAGCTTGCATAGCAATCTCGAAGCGAGATGTCCTGTGAAGTCCATTTCGGATCACCTCAACATCCAACTCAAGATCTCGTGAGACTGAGTCATACTTCGTTATGGTGCCTCGGAAAGCAATTACATAACAAGGGCTTCCTTCCGATGGATGGTTACAAAGAGAGGGTGGAGGTTTAAACTCATATACGGCACCAAAGATAGAGAAACCAACATCATCCACAAGCTTGCGGAGCAGCTTAAAATGGAAGAACTCCCACCAAGGAGGAGCAAGGGCCTGAGGCCCTTCTCGTTCCTCTTGGCGGTCCCGTTCAAGAACGTAGACACCCTGAACCAAACAGGCAGCAACAGATCTTTGATGCTGAGTATTCTGCCTGCATAGGATGGCACACATTTTAAATCCCATATCATCTTTCAAATTCAAAAAGAAGGAAAAGGTAGCCGCCAAGAGACAGTAGTGGAAGCAGTGGAATTCCAGATAGAAACAATTCCCAACTTGACCAACATTGACAATGGATAGACTAGTGCACAATCAACTCAAATTTCGCGTATGAAGTTTGTACGAGTAAGGTTTGTTGTGCAAGTTAGAAAGAAACTTGGAGATATTACGTACCACCTGGAAATGTGAATAACTGCTAGATATGACTCTAGTGCATCTAAGTGTCTAGGCAAGTTGCATAGCTGGTAGAGATATACTTAACGCGATATAAAAGAAGAACAGATAAGTCTCAACCCGGTTTGCACAAGTCTGCATATGAAGTGCATAGTCAATTATGCAAAGTAGAAGAGACATAACACAACACAAGGGATACAATTCATATAACAATGCAATTGATTTATGCTGGAAGTATTTTTCTAAACAAGTTCCCTCGAATTTGGCCAATAAAAACCTTGTGTCAAATTACAAGGAATACAAAACCCTTGAATCGATGACTGCATAATGTAACAAGCATATAACTCCACATAACAAGGAAACAGCTCCACACCATCCATTCCTCATACGCCTTTTTCATTAGTTTAACTTCCTCCATACCATTTTGGCAAAGAAACTTCATCTATCGAAAGAAATTGCGTGTGTTTGTTGGGGAGGAGGGGGTTTAAGGTCTCACCAGTCAATGGAAGTTAGGAGCAATGGTCCTGAAAGGTCGAAACTTTCCCTCTCCGACGCCATTTACACCATATACCCTACTCTCCCCGATATCCTCCAAAGCAGTTCTGCATTCCGCAATTCCACAAGGAAGTCAGCCAAATAAATTGAGATGCAAAAACAGTACGAACCCATAATTTTGAGATCTGACCACAACCCATTAACCTTCATAATTTTGAGATTAATACTGATTAGGGACAGTGAAAACTATCAACTAACCCATAAACTCAAAAGATTTATACACAAAAATCTGTCACAATTTCTCAAAGAAACCCAGAAAACGCAAAACTAAAAAAATTAAGCAGAGAGGCAAACGTACAATCAAAATGTGCTAAACTCAAATGGACAGATGAATAATTGGAAAATGAGAAATTAAAAAAAAAAAAAAAAAAAAAAAGGTAGGTTGAAGAAATGAGAGGGGCTGATCTGACCAGGTGATTTGTGTTGCTAAAAAGGCTGAGGGGTTGGTGAATTCGAACGTTAAAGTGTCTGCGTCTCTTGCTCATCGGAATTTGAGACCCCAACTACTTTGGGTCGGGTTTGGATCCTCAAACTGTTAAAAACGACCCGCTTTGGAAATCTTGGTCCCCTCTCTACTTTCTACCTTCTAACCATTTTTATGGGATTCTAGGCTATTGCCTATTGGGCCTACCTGTTATGTTCTCAACGGTATGTCGTTCGCTCCCCCTTCCCCAACGGCCAACGAAGACTTTTCGCATTTTTCATGGACTCATGTCATGTTTGAAAAAAATAAAATATAATATTTTGTGTCGATCATATTTTATATTACTCTGTACATATTATTGTCTGAAAATTTGACATTACAAAATATTTCATGCCATTCATTGTATATTCAATGTATTAACTTTCAAATTGTTATAAGGTGCCGATTGGAAAATAATAATACCAATTTCGTGATTTTGTGCATTCAATATACAAGTTAATTTACCTACAAACACAACAATAGATCTAAAACAGCTTCGGTTATTGCATATATACTCCAATCCCTAATGCACAAAACAAAAGTTATATGTTCCACGCAAACAAAATAGTCTAATTTACCTATATGATTTATGTGCATTAGATTTCAAGTTTATTTAATTGCCTACAAGCACAAACCCACAACATTCAAACATTATCTAATATCACTAATTTTTCTTTTTTTTTTTAGAGAAAGACGATATTAGATATTCAATTCAAACAATGCAAAACAAGTACAAACTGAGGATAGTGTGCATACTGGGCCTCAATAAAACCTTGCCGAAGCTTTCAACCCGGTCGAAGGAAAGAGCGTCCTGCACAAACAAGGACCCATCCTCAAATGTCACTACAAAGAAAGTTACAAGGTATCCTGAAGCAAATCAAGGGAATTTTCCACCCACCAAACATGTAGCGTATATCCATTGATGTGCTGTGAGCGTCAACAGTGCGGCAAAACAAGCGACCATGGCTTCCATAGTCATTTCCACACGCTGCAAAACCAACCTGAACCACCAGCTGAAAGCCTTCAGACAGGTGCACTCCGCATAGAATCAAAATGACAGAACAAAGGCAAAATACAAAGTGAAATCTAACAAAAAAACCACCACATGACTGGCCGCCCGAAAACAGAGAAAGTAGTGGCTCATGAAAATGAGAGATAGCTAGTGGAGCAAACATCATATCTACAAAGCCCAATACATTATTCAAATCCGATACAACTGGAAAGCATGCGCCCATAATATTATAATTATCTTGCTCCAACCCCCGACCCTCGCCGATCGACCCAACCATCCCTGACTCCTCCGTTGCAGTCGCCACCGCCCACGTTGTACAAACACCAAGCACACCATGGAACCCTCGATAGGAATAATAGGTTGCCACTCTTAGCTCATCTTTAAGAAGCGCCAACCGTGTGACTAATACTACGAGCACCGGAACCAGATAACCATGGCGCCATACACCGTAAGCAACTTCCTGTCGCCGCTCTCCTAGAGAAGCCTAGAAACTAGGGAACCCTAGAGAGCAATTAGGACCCTTTTAGCATAAAAATAAAATAAAGAATTGAAAGAGGAGAAAGGCTCAGTGCAACACTCATTGTTGCAGCCATGGTGGATGTCTCCACCTCCAACAACATTCCTTTGCAGGGTCTGCGCGAATGCGCTAGGGAAGGGAAGTGAGCAGGGGGATGGATCTGGCACCATTTTCTTTGGCGCACACAGATCGGAGCCCAGAATGGGGTGCGGGTGAAATATGAGGGGGTGAGGTAGAGAGGAAATGTGGGGGACAAGCACAGGGAAGGAATGAGACCAAGCTCACAAAATCGAAGGCAGAACTGAAAAGGAAAAAAATTGAAATTAGAGCAAGAGGGAAGAAGAGAGGGAGAGATGAGGAGAAAAGAGAGGGCATGAGAGGCTGCCACCGGCCCCTAGCCATAACCAGAGGTCGGCGACTATGGGGTGACGGCTAGGGTTTTTTCTTTGCAAAGAATAAGTAGGTATATTAATTTATATGTAGGTAATTACATGATTCAAACAATATTATTTTTTTTGTACGAGATATGTCTATTTTTTTTTAATATGGTAAGCTAATTTATATATATGTTACTAATATTTATGATACAAGAAAGGCAAATATCCGTATGGGTTTAATTGCTCATCATAATTAGGATGAGTAATAATATTTATAGAAAACTAGATTTTAATTCCTAAATAAGATGAAGTTTAGAAAAATGTCTTATACAAGATTAAAAATTGATTTTAGTCCCTAGACTCTATTTAATGTCATTCAATGTCTCTTTTTTTATTTATAATTTTATGAATTTAAATTTTATGAAAATATTATAAATTTTAATTCTCATTATGGTAAGCATCTTATATAAGAAAATATTTTCGTAGAGATTTTTTGATATACTTATGTTTTTGCATATTTTCTTATTTGCCACTAATTCATTACAATATATTTAGGTACGAACATTTCGGTACACTTTGTTAGTATAATATGTTTAGGTACGGACATTTCGGTATACTAGTTTAGTATAATATATTTAGGTATCGACATTTCGGTACACTAGTTTAGTATCATATAGTTAGGTATGAACATTTCGGTACACTTTTGTTAGTATAATATATTTAGGTACGGACATTTCGGTACACTAGTTTAGTATAATATATTTAGATACCGATATTTCGATACACTAGTTTAGTATCATATAGTTAGGTACGGAATTTTTCGGTACACTTGTATTTTTACATATTTTCTTATGTGTCACTAATTCACTACAATACATTTAGGTACGGGCATTTCGGTACACTAATTTAGTAATATATATTATGATACAGACGTTTAGGTACACAAACGTTTAGGTACACAAATTAGAGAAAGTTAAATAAAATTAATGAATTAAAATGTGTATAATAATAAATTTAAAATTTAATGTAATAACATTAAATAAACTATCTATTATATATAAAAACAAAAATATAATATGAATTTGAATTAAGTACACATTAAGGGACTAAAATTAATATTCAATCTTACACCAGGTTTTTTTTAAATTTTAATTTTCTTGAAGGATTAAAGTTCAAAAACCCCTAATATTTATTGACCAAATTAGGATTTTGTAGCATAAGTTGTAAATGTGTTGTAATAGTTGGTTACATATTACCTAATAGTCTTTGTTCTAGTGGAGAAAGCTGGCTAGACCACATGTTGGGCGGCCTCTGAGTGTTTGCCTTCGGGAAGTCTGATGTGAAAATTACTTGACACTCAAATTAAAACCCTATCGACGTAGTATATGAAAGTAGGAATCGTTTTAGGCCGGGGATTAGAAGGGATGCTAATCTACACAATTTAAACTCTAAAACACTAAACTAGACTCTTATGACTCAAAACTGACCAAATTGACTCAAAACACACAAACTAAGCTAAATAGACTCAAAACAGATACTAAAGAGTGAATTGGACAAATTCTAGACTAGTAAGACTCAAAACACAGAAAGGGGACAGATTTGGACGAATTTGACAAAACTAAAACACAAATAAGAACTAAGGGGGTTTTTGGACGAATCTGACAAAACTAAGTAAATTGCAGCAAACAAAGTAAGTTAAAACGAAATTAAGGTGAATTCAAGGGTGAAAAGCTAGTTAGAAGATCCTTCTCCACACATGAAACATATGCATACAAATTGATTTCCAGTATTGTTTCCTTAAACCATGAATGACAATGCCCCAAATTAATCGTGAATGCACAAATTAACTTTCAGATTTTCCTTAATTCATTGAATTGGATGGATAACGCATCGACAATCAAATTATTCTTATCAAGTTCCCTACATGGAATACGCATAATAGAGATACATTCAAAGATCATTAAGTTCTATGAAAATCATAAGCATTGACAAGGCATTCGTAACTATGAAAAGCATGATGATACTCATGCCATGGATTCACTTAACACGATTGTGACTAGCAACCTTTACTACTCATAAATATAAGTTCATAACAATTAGGTGAAATTCCCTTATATTTTAGCATCAGGTTCATGCATGCAAACTAAGTGTGCACCCTTAACCCACATACAAGAATAAGTTTTAATCAAACAGATAAGTAAATCGCATTCATGTTTTACGAAACAATAACTGGAGGTAATCAATTCATATTAAACATATGTCCATGGCTTCGAATTCACCTCTAACTAAGAAAAACTTAGTTACACATGTTCATAACAATTGAGAAGCAATCTGAGATAAACATTGAAACAAAAACAAGGGAAGAAAGAACTCAGGAAGTCTCCAATGGTTGCAGGTTGTTGCGGCACAAGGTCCTCCTCCAATGGAAGCCACGGCAAAGCTCTCCTCCTCTCCTTCTTGCTGCAAAGGGTGTTTCTGTGTATGGATGGTGATAGCTACGAATTATGGTGTGGTATAAGGGGTGGTAACCTGCAGCAAAGCCTCAAAATATGTATATATAGGCATGGAAAACCCTAGGGAAATCAGGGTACGATTTGGACTTAGCAGAAATAAGGGATTAGGGCCCTAGGGTGCGGCACAAGGCTTAAATCCATCAGGAAAGGGGTTTAGCCCAATTAATTTCTGAAAAGGCTTTGCACAATCCAAATCCACAAGGGAATAGGCTAATTAAATCAGAATCCAAGAGGACTAAGAATAGGGAAGGTGCGGCACAATTGGAGGGAAGAGGATGGAGTGCAAGGCAAGGCAAATGCCTTCTAGAAAGGTTTGGGGCGCCAGATTTTTAGGACTTCTAGAAAGGAGTGTTGTGGCATGTTTCTAGAAGGAAAAGACCTCCTAAAAACAGGTTTTAGGCATCCTATTATGAAAAGGAGTCCCCCTTGCAGTTGGAATTAAGATAGGATAAGATTAGATAAGGATAAAATAAGATAAGGTTGGTTTGGATAATGTTCCATGTTTGTAGCTGATTCCTTATCTTCTTTGACTTGAATTTGTTTCTCCAACTTTTAAACACATTCCTAGCCTCATTTGAACTTCAAATTCGTCCATTCCTTGTGCTCCAAATGCAATCCATTTCAGCCCAGAATTGCTCTAAAATGCTCTAAAATGCACTTTCTTGCCAACTTTGCCAATTGGACCTACAAACACACGAAAATAGCTTAAAACACTATAATAAACATAAACTAACTAAGTAAATGCAAGGAAACAAGCTAACTAAGTCGCATAAATATGTTCTTATCAAATTCCCCCACACTTAGCTTTTGCTAGTCCTCGAGCAAAACAAAACAAACAAAACTTCCTAAACCTTCCAACATTCGCCTCAGGGATTTCCAATGGTACATAACATGCTAAAAATCACTACCTACATAGATTTTAGCCATCCCTACTCTCAAGCACATACGTAATCATAGTCATCACTTAGTAGCTCGCATTTAATCAATTAAAACAATGTTTTGAATCTAGTAACATGCCTTAGAGAATCCCTCAATTCCTCACAAAAGATACACTCTATTTTCACACAGAATTTCTGACTACACACCCTACACTAGGTATATGTGAGAAGATTGATGTAAACAAGAAAACTAGTACTCACATATGTCATAACAAAGAAGGTACTTTCTGGAATTATTAAGCATGTATAGATATGATCTCATGAATGGAATGCCACTACTTAGACGCGAGAACCAAGGATACCATATGCTCATACCAATCCCAAACTCCACATATTGAAACACACAACACTCAAGATAGAAGTATAGGGTTGTAACGGGGCTAGGGGTATTGACTAACAAAGAAAGGTAAGGAAAACAAACGTTCTTAAAGCAATAGCAAGCAAAGCAATGAAATCAACACTTAGAATTCACTTTCTGAATGCAGCAACCAACTTTGAACACAAAGGGAAGATTCATACAACTTTTAGGGCCAGATTCAATCTTTTGGACCCTTTCTTCAACAACCAACACTTGTGAGCTCATTCTCACTTGTTTCTCAACTATTTTTCTTTCTTTTCTTTTCTTTTCACTTTTTTTTTTCCTTTTTTCTTGTTTTGTTCTTTTTTTCGTGCCCTTTCTCTTTGGCACACAAAACCTTCCCCCACACTTGTTTTTTTGCATAATATCGATCAAAAGGAATTCCCTCTAAGTCATGCTTCACTATCCTTTAAGAACAAGGGTAAGGATAGTCCTATTCTAGGCTAGGTAAGGATAATGTGGCTAACAAAGAAAATTAGGCTAAACAAGGCTCAACGGGGTTAAACCTACAATACAAATGAGAAAGGGGCGGCTGTTTGGCTCTGGTTTAAACTAAACAACTTCATCTTGTTATTTGTTATGCTAATCAATTTCATGCTTTGAATGAAATGGACATGAGTTCTAGTATTTGGAACTAAATGATGAAACACATTCTAAGTAGCAACCAAGCAAAGAATTATGAGATCATGCAACGACTTTAGAAAACAAGAATGTCAAGATTAATAACTCTCCAAATAAACGTTTAGGCTCAAGTCTCTCAGGGTTGTAGCGTTATTTTGAGTTACTTCCTTCAAGCATGTTACAAAAACTGATTTTTTTTTTTCTTTGTGATTACATGTGAATTCGTAAACAACAACTACAATTAAGCATAAACCAAAGAGCATATCAAACTTCAATCCATGCTTGTAACTTTCTTTAACAGTCATGCAATTGAAAACCAAATCCTCATCATTGTGTTGGAAGGTACCCTAAGACACAAACAAACACACAAAAACGACTCTTTTTGTATTTTTCAAACTTTTTTCAATTTTTTCTTTCTTTTTCGGATTTTCTGCTCAAGACACATAAAAACACTTCAAAACACACTAAAAACTCTTAAAAACAGTGAGAAACGACTTTAGAAGTGATGGGTGACAAAATCCTACGAATTTTCATGAAAAACACTTTCTTTACCCCCCCCACACTTAAACCAAACATTGTCCTCAATATTTTAGACATAGACTCACACATAAGCAAGCAAACAACACAACTACAAGCATGACAAATATGGCAAAGTAAAAGCAGTAAAGAGAAGGGTTAAAGAACGCAAATCTGGTGTTTGGAGCTAGAATTCCATCTTCTCCTCGTTTGAACACATGGGTTGCCTCCCAAGAAGCGCATGCTTTAACGTCTTTCAGCCGGACGATACCTCCTTCTAAGCTTAAATAGGGCCAACGGCATGGAGGGGTACATTCTCCACGACATGCTCCTCAAAATACTCATACATAGGCTCTATGAATGGAAAGGGATAGTAATCCTTCCTGATTGGGGTGTTGAGCATTCTAAAGTCAATGTAATCATTCCCACCAGCTTGTATTCGATTGGGGACCTGCACCATACAAGGTAACAACCTATTAGTTGAAATTGGAATCGAAATTGGAATAGGTGGCTTGCCAATGTACTGCAATGAAGTGGCAACACTATCAACAAATGCATGTGGGGTGCTCTCGGCCAGATTTGGGGGTTTGAGGATTGTGGCCCTGCAATCCTTGTGCTTCACTCCAATTCCCTCTTCGTTTGTGGTTCGAAATGCATCCTTCTTGATTGGTGCTAAATGTTCCTGCCCTTTATTTTTTATTACATCAATGACAAAACAAGAACGAACGTCATTAGTATTCTCAACAGATTCAGAAATATTAAAATTAATCATATCACCACCAAACGCCATAGTTACTGCTCCCTTGGCCACGTCAATCTTGGTTCGAGCAGTTTTCATGAAAGGTCGTCCAAGTAAGAGTGGCGATGGTAGAGAGTGGGCTGAGTCCTCCATATCAAGCACATAGAAATCTGCAGGAAAAATCAAGTGGTCTACCTGCACCAAAACATCTTCCAAAACTCATTTCGGATATGCATTAGATCGATCGGCTAATTAAATAATAACACCATCATTTTTAAGCTCCCCTAGATTCATGGATGCATAAACGAAATATGGCATGACATTTATTGATGCACCTAAATCTAGCATAGCGTGGTCAAACCTTGTATTACCAATTACACAAGGGATTGTGAAACTACCTGGATCTTTGCATTTAGTTGGCAGCTTTCTTTGCAACATTGCAGAGACATTCTCACTTACATGTACCACCTCTTTCTCCCGAATCCGTTTCCTTGTTGTACATAGCTTCTTTTAAAACTTAGCGTACTTCGGGATTTTCTTTATAGCATCAAGGAGTGAGATATTGACATGCACCTTCCTAAAGGTCTCTAGAATGTCTTGTTCATTCTCTTCGTTCCTAGCTTGCATAAACCTGCCAGGGAAAGGCAAATTTGGTGGAATTAGGTTAGAATGAGTCAAATTTGAACCACCCTTACCTGAATTGGATAGTGTGGAAGGCTTAGGGGGCTGCGGCAAAGATGGTTCCTTCCTTGTCGTGGGCTTATCTTGCTCATCCTCTTCAATCAGCAACTTTTCATCTTCCTTTTGGCTTGATTTGGATGGTTGTGGGTCAGTTCCAACTTCTTTTCCACTTCTCAATATGATGGCTTTAGCGGTTTCAAATCCTCCATTTGGATTCACAATGGTTGAACTAGGAAGTTTACCTTCTTCTCGAAACTGCCCAAGGAACTCTGAAATCTGCCCTATTTGCTTCTTCATGTCGCTCATCTCCTTGTCTTGATTTGCTATTCAATTATTTTGATTTTGTAATCCCTGCGCTACAGAAGTTAGTAGTTGAATAGCTTGATCATTATCAAATAGCGAACCTGAGTTTGGTTGAGCAGATTGTGGTTGAAGTTGCATTGGTTCGAATGGCCTTTGATAGAACCCGGGAGTTTGCTATCTAAATCCACCTTGTTGTTGAGGTTGTTAAGGCTCCCTCCACTTGAAGTTTGGGTGATCTCTCCAGCCCGGATTGTAAGTATTGGAGTATGGATCATTTCGTGGCTGATTTTGGCCTTGATAGCCCACGACATTAGCACTTTCCCATCCTCCATTCTCTATCAATTGAGGGCATTGATCATTGAGATGCCCCTGTATAGAGCACACTCCACATATGACCGGACCTTGCACTTGGGTTCCATCAACAACCTGTGACAAAAGAAGAGTGAGATTTGCCATTTGAGATTGAAGTTCAGAAATTGCACTTACCTCATTCACTTGTTGTTTCCGTGAGGGGTCCCTTTGTCCAACACCTTCGTATTGTTGTGCATTCAAGGCTCGGTTTGCAATTAAGATCTTGGCAGCCACGGAGTTTTGTCAACCAAGGCACCTCCCGCCGAAGCATCAAGCATTTGTCTCTCAATTGGAAGAAGTCATTCGTAGAAATATTGAATTAAAAGCTCTTCCTTCATTTGGTGTTATGGGCAGGATGCAACTAGGGCCTTAAAACGCTCATAATATGCTGGAAAAGATTCTCCTTGGCTTTGTTCAATGCCACCAATTCTCTTCCTCAAAAGAATAACTCTCGAAGTTGGGAAGAATTTCTCTAAAAATGCTCTTTTCATGCTTTCCCAAGAAGTGACCGTTCCAGGTGCCAATTCAAATAACCAATCCTTAGCCTTTTCAAATAGAGAGAATGGAAAGGCTTTCATCTTCAGAATATTCCCATCTACATTGATTGGTGTCATGCTTGAGCACACCACCTCAAATTCCTTCAAATGCTTGTTTGGATCTTCCATGGACAGCCCATGGTACTTAGGAATGTGGTGCAACAAGCTTGACTTCAATTCAAACTCATCGGTCTTTCCTTGACTTGCCGCAGGGTATTGGATGCATAGAGGCACGGCATTGTCAAGTCCTGAGGCTGAAAGCTCTTTGATTGTACGATTGTCCACAGCCATGGCTTGTTCTTTCTCTTCTTGTTCTTCAAATTCAGATTCAGAGCTAGAACTAGTACCTAAAACAAAGAAAACAAAACAAAATCAGAAACTAAAGAAAATACGAACAGAAACAACGGGGGATTAGCAATTTGCTAATCCCCGGCAACGGCGCCAAAATTTGATGTGAAAATTACTTGACACTCAAATTAAAACCCTATCGACGTAGTATATGAAAGTAAGGATCGTTTTAGGCCGGGGATTAGAAGGGATGCTAATCTACACAATTTAAACTCTAAAACACTAAACTAGACTCTTATGACTCAAAACTGACCAAATTGACTCAAAACACACAAACTAAGCTAAATAGACTCAAAACAGATACTAGAGAGTGAATTGGACAAATTCTAGACTAGTAAAACTTAAAACATAGAAAGGGGACAGATTTGGACGAATTTGACAAAACTAAAACACAAATAAGAACTAAGGGGGTTTTTGGACGAATCTGACAAAACTAAGTAAATTGCAGCAAACAAAGTAAGTTAAAATGAAATTAAGGTGAATTCAAGGGTGAAAAGCTAGTTAGAGGATCATTCTCCACACATGAAACATATGCATACAAATTGATTTCCAGTATTGTTTCCTTAAACCATGAATGACAATACCCCAAATTAATCGTGAATGCACAAATTAACTTTCAGATTTTCCTTAACTCATTGAATTGGATGGATAACGCATCAACAATCAAATTATTCTTATCAAGTTCCCTACATGGAATACGCATAATAGAGATACATTCAAAGATTATTAAGTTCTATGAAAATCATAAGCATTGACAAGGCATTCGTAACTATGAAAAGCATGATGATACTCCTGCCATGGATTCACTTAACACGATTGTGACTAGCAACCTTTACTACTCATAAATATAAGTTCATAACAATTAGGTGAAATTCCCTTATATTTTAGCATCAGATTCATGCATGCAAACTAAGTGTGCACCCTTAACCCACATACAAGAATAAGTTTTAATCAAATAGATAAGTGAATCGCATTCATGTTTTACGAAACAATAACTGGAGGTAATCAATTCATATTAAACATATGTCCATGGCTTCAAATTCACCTCTAACTAAGAAAAACTTAGTTACACATGTTCATAACAATTGAAAAGCAATCTGAAATAAACATTGAAACTAAAACAAGGGAAGAAAGAACTCAGGAAGTCTCCAATGGTTGCAGGTTGTTGCGGCACAAGGTCCTCCTCCAATGGAAGCCACGTCAAAGCTCTCCTCCTCTCCTTCTTGCTGCAAAGGGTGTTTCTGTGTATGGATGGTGATGGCTACGAATTATGGTGTGGTCTAGGGGGTGGTAACCTGCAGCAAAGCCTCAAAATATGTATATATAGGCATGGAAAACCCTAGGGAAATCAGGGTACGACTTGGACTTAGCAGAAATAAGGGATTAGGGCCTTAGGGTGCGGCACAAGGCTTAAATCCATCAGGAAAGGGGTTTAGCCCAATTAATTTCTGAAAAGGCTTTGCACAATCCAAATCCACAAGGGAATAGGCTAATTAAATCAGAATCCAAGAGGACTAAGGATAGGGAAGGTGCGGCACACTTGGAGGGAAGAGGATGGAGTGCAAGGCAAGGCAAAGGCTTTCTAGAAAGGTTTGGGGCGCCAGATTTTTAGGACTTCTAGAAAGGAGTGTTGTGGCATGTTTCTAGAAGGAAAAGACCTCCTAAAAATAGGTTTTAGGCATCCTATTATGAAAAGGAGTCCCCCTTGCAGCTGGAATTAAGATAAGATAAGATTAGATAAGGATAAGATAAGATAAGGTTAAGATAAGATAAGGTTGGTTTGGATAATGTTCCATGTTTGTAGCTGATTCCTTATCTTCTTTGACTTGAATTTGTTTCTCCAACTTTTAAACACATTCCTAGCCTCATTTGAACTTCAAATTCGTCCATTCCTTGTGCTCCATATGCATGCAATCCATTTCAGCCCAGAATTGCTCCAAAATGCTCTAAAATGCACTTTCTTGCCAACTTTGCCAACTGGACCTACAAACACACGAAAATAGCTTAAAACACTATAATAAACATAAACTAACTAAGTAAATGCAAGGAAACAAGCTAACTAAGTCGCATAAATATGCTCCTATCAAAGTCAGGGGTTTGAATCCTAGCATGTAAACAAATTCCTCAAGGAGAGCCTACCGTTACAGTGAATATAACGGCTCGAAGTGGTAGCCCACCACTACCATTTTATTTCTTCAAAAAAACAAAAAAAATAGTTGGTTACATATTTGTCTACATGGCAGTCTATTTGAAATTTGGGTTTTATTTGAATGTTTAAAATTAGGTGAGTTTTTGTTTGGAAAAAAGGAGTTTCAATGACCTATATCAAAAGAACCCCAGTTAATTAACTAAATGGTCATAAACACGAACTGTTCCATTTACTTTTAATTTTTGTTGTTTACTTAAAAGATTCAAATTTCAAGTATTTATTAATTTTCCTTGTGGATGTTCTTCTAAAGATTTATGGCGCTAGATGGCTGGTCACCGTCCCAATTAATCTCTAAACGTTTGAAAATTAAGAAATGACGCTTAGACCTGCTTAGGCACCCAGTAGCCCGTCTAAGCCCTGTTGAGCCACCCGCATAGGTCGCGATTTTCACTTAGACAAAAAATAGATAACTTTCATTTTGCATCTTATTTCTTTAATAAATTGCAAGAGACTTGTTCCCCATGTTTTTAATATATTCTAATACTTTATAATTTATATGTATTTTTATTTTATAATTTATGTATTTCAAAACAAATTATATTGTTTTTTTTAAGTATAGTAGACATTTATTTATATGTTATATAATAAATTAATTAAAATTTTAAAAAACCGCTTATACCCCCACCTAGGGCCGCCTAGACACCTAGGCATTAGTCCCCTACTTGCGGCCGACTTGCGCCTAACCCCTTTTATATCCTTGCTTGTGAAAGCATTTTGTTGAGGATGTCCCCTAAAAAGCCCAACATGCAATCTTATGCTTTTTGGCACCTAAAAGCGTGGATTAATTTGCAACTCACAAGCATGCTCAAAGCAGAAACAAGTTGAAGAAAATGGCACATCAGAAGCAGATCATAAACTATAAAAATGTTGCTGTTGAAAAAACAAGTATAGCGACATCAAGTGAAAGATTGCATCACCTCTCGCCAATTCGTTACTACATGAACAAAAATAAACAGAATGCCTCCAAACCCCCCTCCCCTTCCCACCATTACAACTAAATCGTAAATGACAGATGTGCTGCACACACATCTACTTCGCCCAGGCAACTGAGTCGATTTCTGCTTGTGCACTCCTGTATAGCTCCAGCCTCTTTGCGAGGGCAGCACGCCTCTCCATTACTGCCGGGTCCTCATTCAGTAATGACGACAACTGCTTTGTCTGTGCAAAAAAATTCAGAGTCAATCTACAGTCTAACAGTTGCTTTCTACGAGAATGATCAATTTTCACCACACAATAAGAAATGACGGGTTGGAGAAGTTGTACTTACCTCCAGTTTTCCCAATTCGATGAAGAAATTGTCAAGCAAGACTCGTTTTGCCTCTCGGACTTGACAATAGACCACAGACTTAGGAATGGAGTTACGCAAACTTACACATACCATATTGACATAAGCCAAAACCGTGGTCCCTGTTTTATTAAGAGAAAAGAATATACCAAGAGAATAAGGTGTCTAGATATTGGTTCAATAGAAGAGAAAGCAAAGTTTAACCTACATAGAATACATGCAAGGCTAATTTTTCATTCATGAGACTCACCAATCCGCCTGAGATATGAATCGTTGTATCTATCAAAAATTGAATGTGATGGGTTTCCACCCTTCTCAACATCTTGGGGAAGATTACGGAAGAAATCAGCCGTCAGGTAACTACATTCCATATCAACTAGCTGTAGTGTTGCCTTCTTGCTCTGTTCTCTCATTCTCTCGAGTGACTCAGTAGCTGCATTTGTCACCTCTACTCTGAGAGCAGGATACTGCTTTAGCTCCTGTGAGACGACAAGGGCAGTGTTTATCCAAGACGAAAAAGACAACAAAAAATGAGGAAATGGACAGTGAAACAAGAATAACACCAAAAGATAACAAAAGGACAGAAAAACCAAGGGAAGCAACTAATCAAACATGGTTGTAAACATACTGGAGTCTCACTGATAGCCTTGCGAACCAGATCCTTCAAAATGATATGAACCTGGAATTACGGAAAATTCAAAATAACTCATTTAGTACAAGCAGCATGACAAAATAATTACCTAAATTTTGCACAGATGAAAAGGTAAACTATAATAATACCGCATCAACAGCTGCCTCAGCCGGACCTCTCATACTAACTATAGAGGATTCGATGAGCCGACGGTACCCTTGTTCGGGAGCTATAAGATGAGGTTGATATCCATCAGCTTCAGTAATGAGCTTTCGTATATTTTCCATTGAAAGTTGCTTGTCAAATTGCAATCTTTTCAGAGCAGCAGGAAGCTGATTATCAAAAACATTGTAAATCTTATCACCACCTGAACGCCTGTGGACAACGAAGAACATAGTTTAAAACTACTAAATCAATAGAGTAACAGACAAAAGCCCAGCACCTCAGAGGCACTGTCCAATATTGTAAAAGATGATTGTGGTTGATACATACCCGCCATCAAGATGTTCTTTATATATCCCATCAAAAAGACGACAAATCTCCATGACTGTATACAGTTTACCCTGCAAGTCCAGATGAATCAATTAGTGGCAACTCTTGTAAAGGTTAAAAATAGAGGTCAATCTTCATTATCACTTTGATTTTAAAAGCAAGACATTTCAAAAGGATACAATGAAAAACAAAGCAAACTTACTCCAGCGTCTGCAGAAATAGGCTTTCCAAGAAGACTCAGTTCAGTTTCAAGTTCAGCGAGAGTCTTGCTAATAAGGGACTGGATGCCCGGAATTTTTGACTTAATGACAGTTTCCAAATGCTGAGACAGTAACCATCACAAGAATTTAGTGAAACGAACCAAGATTAACCCAATGGTAAATGCAAAAGAGTTACTAACTTGATTTCTTGTTATAATATACTGAAATCAGATTGAAGTAGGGTATCAGTTGCCTACCTTAGAAAGCATTCTAGCTAGATGCTCAGAACCCATTCTGGGAGCAAGGTGCTTGTATTCTGGGGTGGTAGAAAAATACTCACGTTCTCTATGCCTCGCAGCAATCATATCAACATTCTTGTTAATATCTGCTTGTGAGCGATTCACGACCCCAACCCAAGGAAACTTTAGCCGGTATGACTTTCCTTCCAATATCTAAGTAACCCAAAATAGGAGAAGAAAATCGGGATATAAAAATGCAAAATTTATGCAACTTCAATCTATAAAATAAGGGTATCCAAAATGTATGTATTGCCAAGTGACCACTAAAATATAAGATTTGCTACTCATTGTGACTTGAAAAGAGATTACATATGTATGTGTACATACATGCCTGATCTGGAGTGGCCACTACTGAATTTGTGTCATAATTTAGTATCTACTCCATAAAAAAAAAATTTAAAGAATATCCCAAAATGAGGGCTACTAATTGGAGAGGTAGAGTTTAAAGACTTATGGTATATTTAAATACTCATAACCAAACCAAAAAAATGTATGACTAAATAAAACTTTTCATATCTATGGATATGAATCAGCCTACATACCTATATCCTATAAGATATTCTTGATATATGTAGGATTAAATAACATCAGATGATACAATGTACATAAATGTCTTTCTAAACCTTCTTCCACCTTTTCCTAACTATAAAAATGTCAAAGAAAGATCTTTTGCTCAATCAACCGAGAATTCTTTAATACTGTACACTTTCTACCTTAATGGTTGATTACCAAATCATCCAGTCTCAAACACTTAAAAACAAGAAGATGCTAGGCCAACTTACTTCAACTGCATCGGTACCCTTGTCCATAAGATCAATCTTTGTCAAAACTCCTAGAGTCCTGTCCCCTGCAAAAAAAATGGGAATATACTGAATCCTTCAACATCTACAGTTTTCCAATGTGCTTTTTCAAGATAAAGTAGTCAATTGTGGCCAGGACTACAAGATATCACATTTCAGTATATTGATATAATGATTCCTTGACTTAAAAATGGCAAGAGAATATTTACAATGTGTAGAAAACAGTATTGGGTTCACCTGTTGGATCCACTTCACGAGAGATCCTAATTGCATCAGATGTGGCAAGGTCTTGATTGGCAGGTGAAATAGCTAGAATGATACAGTTGGGCTGCATTACATGTTAATCAGACAATATGGTTCAGAATAGTAAAAAAAAAAAATGAAAAGGAAAACAAGATTCCAGTGGATATTACCTTCTCAATGAAGGAGCGAACCATATTTTCAATGTCTTGCACAATATTATCCGACTGACCCTCTACATTCCCAATAAAGCTTGTTAGAAACTGCATATCAAGTGCCTGCATAACAGTTGCCGAATCTATGAGATCCATGACACTTACCAACAGCCACTTTTGTAAGCCCGGGAAGGTCAACAAGTGTCAAGTTAACAACTGCCAAGAATTAACAATAAAAATTGGTACATCAGTAAAAAAGAAGATCAAAATATGCATACAAAAAACTACATTACACGAAAATGTTATAGTGCGGACATATTAAAGACAGGAAAATTCTGGACCCTAGTCCTAGATATTCAAAGTTTATTAGCTGAGGCCAAGGCCTTTATATTTTAAACGCAATCCAAGTAAAAACATCTTTTCACTTTATCTGTTGTCTATCGTTTTGAAAAGAAACGTGAAACTATTATGTACAAGACTTTGGCAGACTGATGTTTATATTTAGTGGGGAGAAAGGCTGATATCATAAAAAGACATTTGACCCAAGATTTGTCTTATCACATTCAAACTAGTAATCAAACAGTCCATGAAACTTCATTTGAGTCTACCCCAACTGGTCCATGTTCTAAGATACATGGCAGTACCACATTCTCATTCCCATTCCCAAAATCATGATGCTCCAAGTTTTAGGTACTATGAACCACCAATTTAAATAAATAGAAGCATACAAGTCAAAGATCGCTTATCTTACCATTAGGAGAATATATGCTAAGATGAATTGGAACGCTAGAGATTTGTTTGCTGAGGCCGGTTTCTCGATCTGTCTCGTCTGCAATCTCCTTTCTCACAGCAGCTGCACAGTTGACAAACATTTAAAATGAAATAAAAATACAGATAGCTCTGTGTGTAAATTTGCACACTAAGCCACAAAGTTTTATTCTTTGTGATATGATTTTGATATTTTCATATCGGGAAAATCTTCTAAGAGGCGAAATCTTTACTGAAAAATCTGGATATCAATAAAACTTAGTGGCATTGTAACATTGCACAAAAATGCAAACAAGATAGAATGAAGAGAAAGAAACCTACCAAAATCAGTGAACCTCTTCCTTGGAAGGTGGAGAAACTCCGCATATTCTCTGCTTCCTTCGTCAATCTTAATAAGTTGCAAGACAAGAGGACGCCTAGTAACAATTCCTACAAATATTTTCCCATGCATTATTTCCCAAACATCCAAGAACAAGAATCGAAAACAAATACCGCACAAATAGCTATGAAATTGAAGTCACTATACTGAACGACTAAACTACACAAACAACTAAGATTGCCCAGGATTCACTAAACTTACCAGAACCGCGTGGTAAGAAATCCTTCCCAACTATGCTCTCCAAAACCGAAGACTTCCCAGAACTCTGCAGGACAGAACAAACTCATAAGCATACATTATATAACACCATCACATGAAAATATATCCATTCCCTCTACTTTTTCTTCGCGAATTTACTTTTGTATTCGACACGTCTTATTTTCTTGTATTTCATTTTTGCTGCTTCCAAATTAAGCTACTTTAAAGTTTCAAACTTTGAATCCAAATTTTTGTGAACTGTGGAAAATCAAAAAGAATTTACAATTTGGCACCAATTTGTGCAACAGAGTTAAAATAATTAAACCGAACCGCCATAACTAACACTGGAAGGTACATAATCAATAACTAAGCTACAGAAGGATGAACACAAGCAAAATTCATATGCATGAATCAAATCAATCGTAGAGATAAGATGGAAGGTGAGGGACAGGGAGCGGACCTGGCCACCGACAACGGCGATGGCGGGAAGAGAGTCCCAAAGAGTCGGTAATGCGCTATCTTCACCGTGGTCACCTAGAGCAGTGCAAGCTCTCTGGATTTTGTTCACCAATGATATCAGGTTCTCCATTCTTGGCTTCGGCTATCGGTGGCGGCGGCGACTACGGCTTCAGACTCAGGTCGCCAGGATATGAGGCGAGCCTCGAAACGTAGAGACGATGACGACGGGCCGGCCAGAGAGAAGAGGAGAGAAAGAAAGGAGAGCTGCTTTTGAAATTTCGAAATGCGTTTGCGTTTTGAAGGGAGCGTCAAATGTTTGCTAGTGCGACGCGGTGAAAGAGCAGCTTGAGAGTGGAAACAAAACGACTTGCGTGAATTGAACCTGAACTCGACCCCACGCGATGCGAATCGAGTCGGGCATCGCCCACTCGACTCGCCAGATTTGCGTTTCCGTGTCACTCTCCAATACTTGTGTGTTGCTTGCCCGGGGACATTTTATTATAGTTTGTCCACTGCAAATTATGTTGGTCATTCTATGAAAATTTATCAGTATTCTCGTTAAGTGAATGGTTAGTTTGATAAAAATACTCTCAAAAAGGTGGACACGTTGTCGTCCACATGACAATTTTATGAGGATACTGACCGATTTTTCACGGAATGATCAAAATAGTTTACGATGGACAAACTCAATGACCACTTCTACCGATTTTAATTGGCATGAACCAAAATGAAGAACTATGTCAATCTCATAAAACCTTTTTGGCTAAAAAGTATTTTCTTGTTTTTATTTATTTTCTAGAATTCATGTTTTTTTATAAGGAAAACTAACGAAAAGTCCAAAGAAACTTTAGTTTTAATGAAAAATGACGAATAAATGTGTAGTGAATAGTACCAGGGAAAAATAAAAATGTGGTTTTTCGTTAAAAGTGAACAGTATCGAGAGTATTTAGTTAAAACTCTCTTTTTATAAGGTTCGAAAAGTGATTGTGATTCTAATTTTATAGAAATTGTAAAGTGAGTTGAAAATATTGAGTTTTATGATAGGAATTTCAATTCTTGAGTTTAATATATTAGAAGTATTTGTCGATTTTCTTTCCGAACTTATAAGGAGCTGTCAATTTTTTCATAAACTTTAATTTTTGCCAATTACTCCCTAAATGTTTATAATTGGCCAATTCCCCCCTCCCCCAACTGCCCATCTGAACTTTAAGTTTAGCTGATAACCCCTTGAATATTTATAATTTGCCAATTTTCCCCCTGAAATTTAATTTTATAATTACAAAAGGTAATTTTATCCGTAATGTTGACAACATATAGTTTTTTTTTTCCTTCTTCTTCTCTTCCACTAATTCATTCCGTACACTTTGTGTTTGAATTTTAGAGTTTAGAGTTTAGAGTTTAGAGTTTAGAGGGAAATTGGCTAATTATAAAAGTTCACAGGGGTAATCGCCTAAAATTAAAATTCAGGGGGGAACCAATTATAAAAGTTCAAGGGGTGATTGCTAAAATTAAAGTTCAAAAAGAAAATTAGCAGCTCCTTACAAGTTCGAGGGATGTTGATAAATATCTCAATATATTAAATACATGAGTTTGATTCTTATACCACAAATGACCAACTATTAGAGAGAAATAAAAATGAATAAACCAATCAAAAATATAAAGTAAAAAGAATAAATAGATCAGCCGCACAATTAATAGATAGAACTCAACTCTATCAAATTCACACCATTATAGCAATAGTATTATAGGAATCAAACTCAAAGTGTTTATATATATAGGAATCAAACTTACCTAAATGATGTTGGAAGGCCTAAGGACAATAAGGGCCGGTCTACATGTAATTTTTTATACAACGATATGAAGGTGATTGAAATAAATTTGTATCAAACTCGACATCCATAATATTCGAACCTAAGAACTATCCCCCCTCCTACCTATTGGAATCAATCCTCTCCTCTCTTCTCTCTCCGTCTCTCTCTCTCTCTTCTGATCCTCTATTTCAATCCTTTTTTTTTTTTATGCAAATGGAGGTCATGAAGAGAGGAAAATTGTACTCAATAGAAGGGGGAATGGGTGTCTTGTAGCCTCATCCTTGGTATCTTGTCCGTCAACTTCGATTGGTCTTTTTCTTTCCCTTTTAAATATTAAAGTTTGAAAACAACTATTATTGCCTACCAAAAATGTTTTTGGATCTTAATATTTAACTTGAAGTGAGAGATCTTAAGTTCGATTCTTATTTTATTAAATATAATTTTTTTCCATCAATGTGTGTGGACTTAAGTCGTTTTTATCGGAACGATCTTGAGATCTTAAACCGATAATAAAAGATTCACTAACAAAGAAGAACATCCAAATTTAGTTGCCCTGCCAAAATCCCTACTAGGTTTATAAGGTTATCAAACACTAAAAAAGAAAGAAAGAAGGATTTCAATTGAAGTGCGCCAAAACCATTTTTGAAGTTTGAATCATATCCTAATCCTATTATTGTTGAACCATTGGGGATAACTTTTGTACGGACAATCATTTTGCTTTCTCTAATTTCATTTGTTTATTTTAAATGATGATTCTTTCTAAGTTTGAAATCTCCGATTCATGCACTGGTGACCATGACGTGGGAGATTCTCGGATTCTGGTGACCTGGGACGACTGCCTGCTCATAAGAATTTCTTCTCGTTTAAACATTGACGTTAATGCAAGCAAGGGACAAAACAAGGTGTTGAGTTTAATCCCTTTGACTTTTTAAGTGTAGCTGGAGCACAGCACATTGTGCACTTGGCATTTAGCTCTTGGACTCTTTGTGATGTGGCTTATGTTGAAAAAAAATAAGGTCTAGTTGCCATATTATTTACACAAAAAAGTTCAAAATTTATCATGCACGTAAATACCAAATGTAATGTGTGTAAATGATCAAACAATGGTAAATGAACATAACATAATGAATTAGAAAAACTTAAAAATAGCGGTCGAGACAAGGATATGATATGACTCACATGAACATGTATGACTCAACTAATCAAATTCACTAATGACTCAACATGATGAGGCCCTTATATAGATGTATAAGTGACTTTTCAGAATAGTCGTGTCTTTCCTCAAATATTCAATAGTTAATTTCCTTGAAGGTTTTTTTTTTCCTTCTCATTTTTGATTTTCAAATCATTTTTAATGATGTGGGATTAAGTTCCTAATATACCCATAAATTTTACGAAAAAAAAAGACGGTGTTAGTGAAAATGACCAATGATAGAACACAATGTTAAGTTAGAGGACTAAAGAACCTAATATGAGAATTCAGGAACAAAATTAACTAGGGATAAAATTCTATGACCATTGCTACAATTAAACTAATAATATTTTAAACTCTTGCCGCGGGTCCAAAAATCTGAATGCAAAGTAAATTTGAAAGAATACTTTTAACTTTCTAATTCATCCAGCTACTTAATATTATAGTCTAGTGGTATTTCTCTTCACTTGTAAATGAGAGAACTTAGGTTCGATTATCACCAAAGACGATTTTGAACCATATTATTATGGCTAGCCTAATATGAGACTTAATTTACTCTCATATCTCATTAGTATAGATAATCTCGTTTGTTTTAAAAATAAAAACTTTCCAAGTCATGCAGTGCGGCTGTTAACTTATTTGATAACACCTCTATCGATGTGAATAGGTGTCCAGCTTTTTTGGGGGTTATGCCAGGATGGAAAATAGGAGACAAGGAGGTAATGATCAAGTTTAATGTTTAATATTTGGGTAATGACCAACCAAATACATTATATATCTCTAGCGGCTGTGAGTCTTCAAAATGGGATGATGCGGGAAATAATTTTTATACAAATATTGATTGGCCGTGTATTAGCAGATGATACATATATAGGCCCACGATGCATTGCCGTTCGAAATCAAGATGAGTCTTTGTCTTGGTACCTTTGTGATCATCGTATGCATGACAACTGTATGACTCAGCTATAGACAAGTTACATTTTCATTAAAGAAATGATTTAGATGTGGTTTACAAGTCCCTAATATTTCCTGGCAATAACGTAATACATGTGTCCATTTCACGAGTCCACTTTATTGACACAATTTTTATTATATATGTTTTGACCGTGCAAATATTGTGATCATAATTGGTAATTTTCTCAATCCTCTAACGTACAAAAGAAAAATCAAACTAGCTACGATATAATCGTTTATATTATAAAACAAACAGACAGTTCATGAGATGACTAAATGATTGAATGATTGAATGTTATAAGTATGTCAAGATGCTTAAACGATCTTTAATTTGATTGATTTTTTTTTTCTTTTTTCCGGAGATGGCTAAAATGATGTGTTAAAAATTTATATAGATGGGTATAAGGAAAGAAAATTATAAATCAAAAACCAAAAATTATTTGAAGTTTTTTTCGTTCATTCTTCTCTTTTTTGTTTTCCTGAAATACAAGAGATATCACTATTTTAATTTACACTAAAAAAATGAGAAAAGTTTAAACACGGAACACAATAAGTTGAAAAGAAAATTTGAAATCTCCTATTCATGCACTGGTGACCATGACATGAGAGATACTACATTGGCACGGCTCCCCCGCTCTTAAGAATTTCTCCTTGCTTAAACATTGACGCTAAAGTAAGCAAGTCACAAAATAAGGTGTTGAGTTTAATTTCTTCGACTTTTTAAGTGTAGCTGGAGCTCATCTTGCACTTGGCATGTACAGATTTACTCTTTGACTCTTTGTGATGTGGCTTATGTTGGAAAAAATAAGATCTAGTTCGTATATTAGGAATTTCAACTTAAAACCTAAAAAAATAATAGAAAAAAGTTAAAAACCACTGTATCTAAAGCTTAAAAAACAATACTTGGTTACTAAAAAATGAGTAGGAACTAATACTAAAAATTTCTCAAAATTGTTCGTGGTCAATTTATAAAACTTCGTGTCTATAATCAGAACCGTTCATATTATAAATCACCCTATAAAGATAGTCTCTGCAAAAAATCAATTAAAACTAAGGTCGTTCAGTCATCAAAATGTTTGAAAAAAATGAACGGTATTGGTAAAAGTATTACAAACCGTCTATGTATTTACTACAATAGATTGACTAAACAACCTTAGTTTTAATTTATTTTTTGCAGAGATGATCTTTACAGTGTGATTCATAATATGAACGGTTGTGATCATAAGCACAAAGCCATGTGATTAAAACACTAAGAGTTTTGAGTATGAGTTCTTACTCATCTTTGAGTAGCCAAGTATTGTTCAAACTTAAAACAAAATGAAGTTTAAATTAGAAATACAAAATGAAAATGGTTGGACTTTAGCAACTTTTAAATATAGACAAAGTGATTTCAAAGTTGGTAGGAGATCAAACTTGGTTGGACTTAAACAACTAACAACTCATATGTTGAGCTACCAAAAAAGAATTCCTATGTATTCAATTTTCTTACCCAATTTTTTGTTGTGATATTTTAAAAAAAAACCTCCTTTCTCATTTCTCATTTTCAAATTCATTTTTAGTGATGTGGGATCAAATTCCTTATATATCCCTAAATTTAACGAAAAAACAGACAGTGTTAGTGAAAAGGACTAATGATACTACACATTGTTAAGTTCAAGAACTAAAAAACCTAATATTAGAAATCAGGAACAAAGTTAAACTAGGGATAAAGGTCAAGGACCATTGCAATTAAGCCTTGTAATATTTGTACGTTTTTTAAATTCTGTTGCCATGTTGACACAGTGGGTTGAATATTGAATGTGATATTAATAAAATAATAGAGGCCTTTAAGGGAAGGAAACTCTATTTTTTTAAAAGGAATTAGTTGTAGAGCTCACATTATATTGAACTTCAGCTACCTAAGCTGTCTATTTTTCAAGTAGCACATCATAGATCATTCTAGCAAAATATTAGCCAAATTGAAAATATTTAAGACATCAATTGAGTTTAAAGAAATTAACGAATACTTTGTTCTATAAGAAACAATGAAATTTCATCATGATAATTAAATAGGCAAATGATTTTAGATTGAATTGAATTTTTAAAAGGATGATCTATGAATCGAGACTTACAAAATTGACTGTTCGGATCATTGGAGTTCAATATGAAAAAGATCTCACAACTAATTCCTATTTTTTTTTTCTAAAAATAAGGATCTCTTTGCATAAAGGATCTAATAATATAATAATCAAACTTTTACAGCGGGTCAAAAAATCTTAGTACAAGAAGAGTAAATTCGAAAGAATGCTTTTGACTTTCCAATTTGCAGTGCGGCTGTTAACTCATGGGACAACAAAGAAGGAAGGTTCACTATTTTATGGAGGAGGATTGTCTGCCCTCCCAGTTCCGGTGCCCTCCCATGCTTTTCTATTTTGTGTGGTCACAGTTAAGCTATATCAACATTTTATATTATTTTTTTATAGAGATAATAAAACAAAAATGAATAGTAATATAAAATATTAACGTGGCTTAATCGTGATCATACAAACAAAAATGCATAAGAGGGCACCGAAACTGAGAGGGCAGATAATCCTCCTCTCTATTTTTGTGGGTTTATGCCAGGAAGCACGGAGAATAGGAGACAAGGAGGTAATGAATGATCAAGTTTAATTTTTAATATTTGGGTAATGACCAACTTCAGTTGTTGTCTTGGCAACATTGGGATCATCGTATGCATGACAACTGTATATGACTCAACACTGGACAAGTTAGATTTTTATTAAAGAAATGATTCGGACGTGGTTTACAAATTTCTAATATTTCCTAGCAATAATGTAAAGGACAATACCTGCGTTCACTTTCTCCACACAATTTTGATTATTTATATATTTTGACCGTACAAATATTGTTATCAAAATTGATAATTTTCTTAATCCTCTGTGCTTATAGAAAAATCAAACTAATAACGGTATAATCATTTATATGTATAAAATAAATAGATAAATCAATATAAGCATGCCAAGGTGACTAAATGACCTTTCATTTGATTCATTTTTATTTCAGAGATGACTAAATGATTGTATTAAAAAAATTATAAAGATGGGTATAACAAAAGAAAGTTACAAACCAAAATCCAAAAATAATTTCAAGTTTTTTTCATTCATGCTTCTCTGTTTCTTTTGAAATACAAACGATATTACTACTTTAATTTATCTTAAACTCTAAATCCTAATTTGATACACTCAAATATAATACAAATTTAGTGTATTAGATGTAGCATACACAAGTTCATGATGCCACATGCATAGGCAGCACCACTGTTATAAAAATCTCTGCCTAGACCACTAAGGTGTCCACTTAGCCCGTCCAAACCTGTCTAGGCACCTGCTTAATTTGCGACTCTCACTTAGACAGAAAATCATTTGCATTTTATTTTTTCAATAAATTGTAAGAGACTTGTTGAATACTTGGATGAGCACACATTATATTTGTTCCCATATTTTTCATTATGTTATAATACTTTATAATCTAGATGTCATTTTATTTTACAATTTATATATACCATTGCAATTTTGTATTTTCTATGTATATAATGATGCACTTATTTACATTATATATAATATTCGCTAACTAGGGGCAAAGCCCTAACCGGCCGTCTGACTAGCAATTAGCGTCTTTTAGAAACTTGGGCAGCACGAATGCAACCCATTAGTACATGTATGAATAAACACGCCATTTAATTGGGGCCTTGTTGCGATCATGAAACAGGCTGATCCCCATTGGAAGGAATGGGCAGTAACAGCAGTTGGTTGGAATTGTACTACCAAAAATAGTCTCTGTCCAATTTATGCACCGCCGTTGTTAACTTAATCGAACTCAAGCCCGATCTATGTGATTTTGAATTTGTACTATGTCTGATTCCATCCAAGAAAGGTGGACTCAAGCGAGTTGTCCGATGCTAGAATAATCTCCCTAGATTGATTTGAATGTGATTCCAAGAGCCGAACGAGAATGAATACCACACATAAGAGTCAAGACCGGGCTCCCTAATAGAATGTTGAACCGATCCATTCCTGATCGATTGAATTGGTACGGCCCTAAAGTTGAATATCAGAGTGCACGATTAACAAACGAACAAACTAACTATAAACTAATATAATTTTATTGAGTGAATGAAAGATTGCCATGTTAAAGATCAACACCAGTCCATTAAGATCAGTCGGTACAAAAGAACTAGATTGGTCTAGTTCAAACATGCGTGGTTTTCTTTAGAAGATTCTATAATGAGAATATGCTAGAAAACTCTAGCAAAGAAGGTTGTTCCTTAAGTTGGTGGAAGATTCTAGAAGAATGGTGAGGTTTCCACCAACGAGAAAAATTAGTTTAGATAATTCTAGCTTAGAAAGGTAGTGGAATTATCTAGATATCTCTAGCATGATGTTTCCATGCTTCTCCAAGGTTCCATCCATGCCTATAAAAGGAGAAGGCATCCACACCATTTGTAACCAACCAATCAACAAGAAACCAACCAACCAAGAAATCAAGAAGTAGTAGTAGGCAACCAAGTGAGAGTGAGAAGCAAGAATAGTCTTGTAGGAGTGTGAGTGATCTATAGTGTGTCTCTAGAAAGTGAGTGAGTGTCATTGCTTCTAAAGAGTGTCTTTGAGAGTTTTGAGTGTTGTAATATTTTTTGTGTGTAATACAAGTAATTTGTTTACTTGTGTTGTCTCTCCAACACTTGTGTTAGAGTTGTGTACTCTAAGTTCCTCAACATGCCATGACGGCTACATAATCCAAGAGGCTACATTGCGAATGACTTAATTCTCAAACTAAATTACAAGCTCTATTTATAGAGCAATAAACCCAAAAAACCCTAATGCGTAAATGCCAAAAATACCCTACTACAAAATCAAATCAAATCTCTAATTAATTTCCTAAATAAACCTAATAAATTCCAACACCTGATTCACAGCCCTAAGTGAAGGGACAATAGTGGACTTTGCCCGATGAAGTAGTTTCTTTTCTTGCATTCTGAATCAATTCTTTTAAAAATATAAAGTCTAGCTTATTATCTGAATTTATATTCTTAAATATGGAAGATAAAATATCTTTCGTAGTTTAAATTTCTAATAAAATATTTCTAAAACAACAAAAATTGACATTGAATGAGACTATAAGAGAAACGCAGCCCAAGAGTGACAATTTCGGGCCTCGCAACATGCAATGGCTACAAACTACCAGGGGCCTTGGGCGATTTTGGCCATGCTAGATTCTCGGGCACTGGCGACGCTGCACGTCTGGCCGCACCCAAGAATTTCTCTCAAGGAACCATCACACAGCAAAGAGCAGACAGCAAATCAAAAGCAAATATGTTTCCAACAACAAAGTTTCTTCTGGACATTCCGAATTCCTGTATTGCAAATAATGGTATAAAGCGGTCTGATCTCAAAATACATGGAGGAGCATAAGCAACAGCAATTGGTTAGAACTGTACTACTAAAACTGTGATGATTGAGTAAAACTGTAAAACCAAACATAACATTAATTGGCCAGAATCTTAACACCACAGCGACTAACTGCTTAAGGATCTGCCAACGAAGCTCATGAGAACGAACCTAATCTCTGCAAGGCCGCTAAAGCTTTACATCGAGGGTGAGAGATGGCGACCGCTAAACCTACATATAAAGCATATGAAACTATCACCTTACAGTTGCTTAGTCTGCATGTCCAAAGCTATACGGATTTTTGGCTAGTCTCTAGTCCGCTGTCGATAAACACTAAACTAAAATATAAAGCATATGAAACTATCAGCTCTCAGCTGCTAGAGTCTGAAGTTTCATAGCCATAAGGATTTTTGCTAGCCCAGTTCCACTGATCCCGGCACATGTCATCTATGCAATATTTTGCCCTGCAAAGAAATTACAAATGTAAGATTTAAGGCTTGATGACAGACCGCATAAATTTTTCATAAAAACTCGGTACTCACTTCCAGTTCAGTTCCCTCTGTGCCTTTTCTGTTGATGCATATACGACTTCAGCATCACCAGGACGCCTCCCAGACGTGACAAGAGGAATTTTCTGAAATAGTAACAAGTAAACAAATAAGCTTAACCAAAACAACAAATGGTCAAACAGAATGTCGAACAGAACATATGCTGTGGAAGTGGAACAAGGTCCAACATTCTTCCAATAGCAAGTCCATCAACAGAATTGAACACAATACTCTCCAACTATAGAAATCCTAGTATTCGCTTAATTAGAATAGTCATTCTTTAGCTGCCGGGGGCTGGGGGTGGTTAAGTGACCTAGTGCGTGGACTAGGTATCTATTAGGTTTGACCTTTTCTAATAAAGGGAAACGAAAAGGTTCTTGTCAGATGAGCCAAGCTAAAACCACTGTGGTAAACATCTCATTCCAACCATGTCCAAATTCTGAAACATTATCCACACTTCTGTCCAAATTTGATATAAAATATTTGACTACGCAAATAGGAGTCACCTCTATCCTAACAACTAAAATTAAAGTGATGTACAGACAACATTTCGCAGAATGAGACCCCAATTTTACATGCAGCACGATGTTCATAACAGAGAATTAGGGTCCGGTAACCAATACAACTAAAATTATAGAAATATTTGCAAAAACAAACCTTTCCAGATGCCTTTTCAAATGCTGCAACCATCTCCAAGACTGATGTTCCTTTACCTGTTCCTAAATTGTACACCTCGCAACCTGTCGATTAATACACAGTGTAAATACGTTCAACATCTCTGTGGAACAAAGGCAAAATAAAATGGGAAAGTTCTAGAATAAACTTTGTCTGAACCACATTAGCACCAGATATAACAACACCAAAGAATCACATGTGAGGCAAGACGTATTAGATAGTTTGAGGGTGTGGTCTGGCATAAAATAATCTCCGTATCAAACTAACAGAAACAGGTCAAGTATCACAGACAAAGAAAATGGCGATATTAGAACCCCTACCTATAGTACCCTCGTCTAGCTTGTGCAATGCAGCAATGTGCCCATCTGCTAAATCACATACATGAATATAATCACGTACCTGAAATGGGATAAACAGCATCAAAATTAATCCTCCAGCATAAGCTTAAGAGAAAAGGAAAAATAAATGATGCCACCTATACCCCAAAAAATTCGTGTTTAATCCATACAACAACAAAGGTAAAATATTAATGAACACAGATACCAAAATACTTACGAAAATCTCAAGTAATCAAGTAAACTGAGCATCTATATAAATTTGGATATGGCCCAAACAAGTTAGTGCGGACATGAAAAAATTTGCTTACAGCAAAAGGCTACAATGAATACATACCCCAGTACCATCTTTGGTATTATAGTCAGCTCCAAACACTGTCAGTGCTTGACGCCTGCCTACAGCAACTTGCTGCACAAATGGCATGAGATTGTTTGGTACCCCACGAGGATCCTCACCAATAAGGCCGCTAGGATGTGCACCAACTGGATTAAAATATCTCAGCAATATAATTTTCCAGTCAGAGTCTGAGAGGTAAAGATCACGAGCAATTTCTTCAATGAAAAGCTGAAAAAGAAGATAAAGGGGATGAATAAAAGGTACATCATCTGAACCAAGAAGATGCATAGTGATACTCTTACTGAGAAGATAACCAGACATTTAGAACTAGATACACCTAATTATAGCCATATTCTACCTTAGTTCGTCCATAAGGATTGGCTGCAACAAGTGGGAAATCTTCTGTACATGGGACCACCTTTGGCCAACCATAAACAGTTGCTGACGATGAGAACACAAGCTGAAAGTATTCAAAGTATGTGAAACCCATGTCAATGAAAGATCAGATACATTCAACATCTGAATTTAAAAAACTCCCAAGAAGTACTATCATATAAGATTTTGGGAACTTGAAAATGAGAAACCAGTGATGCCCAATCAACATTATATCAAACAAAGTTGAAGGAACATTAGAGAGAACCTTCTTGCATCCATGGGCAGCCATGACTTCCAACAGAGTAATTGTCCCAATTATATTGTTGTTATAGTAGAGCAATGGTTTCTGAACGCTTTCACCAACCGCTTTGAGTCCGCCAAAGTGTATGACAGCATCAAATCTGCAATTTGGAGGTATGAAATGTGATATCTGGAACATGATACATTAGATGGCAAAGTCCTGATTGGGGGCGCTTTTCGGGTGAAGATGCTTACGGTGTTGAAGAAAAGAGATTATCGAGTCCAGCTTTGTCCCGGAGGTCCTGCTGCAGGTGGAATTGGAAACAGAATTGTGAGAAATCATGATCATGCATGAATCAATGAAACAGTGAACACATTGGAAAAACACAAGCCCATAACAAATTTCAGCCATCACTAAAAAAAGGTGCAAAACTTCAGCCATCAATTCTGCATAACTTTTTTCAGCAGTTATATGACTATTAAGGCACAAAAATCAAGAAATTGCATAAATTTCCCAAATTTTCAAATATAGAAACACAAACTTGGAAACCCAGAAAGCAGAATTACAGTTCTCCAAAAACACCCACCAAAAAAAAAAACCCAATTTGTATATATTTTTTGTTGTTTTGCCAACTAATTAAAATACCAATTTCTGAGAGTTGGGTATAAATATTCAGTTCAAAAACCAAGAGTGTCGGTTTCTGCCCCTCAAAATTAGAAATTACAACTGATCAAATTTAACAAATAATCACCCAATTAGCAAATGAAACAAAAAATATACCACAAAAACCAAAATCCAGACCTTGTGGAAGGAGAGGTTTTTGCCGAAATCACGAGCGAGTTCCCTGACACGGTTAATGGCCACTTCAGATGAGTTGTCGAGATTGTCAACGACAACGGTTTTGAAGCCGCCGAGTAAAAGCTGAAGCACGGTGTGGCTGCCGATGTAACCGGCTCCGCCGGTGACCAGTATGCTCTTGGCCATGGAAGCAAGCGAAATGCGGCTGTCAAAACGACAGGGCAGTACACGAGGCAGAGGAGGGCGAGGAAGAAGCAGTGGTGGGATTCCCGGAAAGCGTGAAGATTTTTGGGTGCCGCGGCAAAAGCATGGAAAGAAGGCCAATATATAGGAACCGCTGATGGTACCAGTCGCCAGCGTTTACTTTAATTAACCAATTAATTTAGTTAATTAATTTTCCAAAAGCAGGAAGAAGAAGAAGCAAAAGCAGTTTAACGTCTCTCTCTCCTCCTCTCTCTCTCCTCCTGAGTGAGGGAGTAACTGAAACTTTGGAATAATTAATTGAATAAACAACGTAAAGTTTTGGGGTGGACCAGATCTGACACGTGGAGCGATCTCGTGTGGGGTGGTGATTTGTGAAGGTTCGAAGACTCACATGTCGACCAGCGGAGTGATGGAGAGGACTTGGGTGTAAAATTACGGAGGAGGAGGCGGCGGCGGTGGTCGGTGATTGGTGTCTGCTTTTTTAGGTTAAAATCTGGGATTAAAGACTGGAATCTTGGAGAGGATGCGAGATTAAGGTAAAAAGATTTCATTAAATTTAATTGGACTTATTGAGTTCAAGGTTAACTAACTTCCGCTACGTGTCTAGCAGTTGACATTTATTTTAATTTAAAAATTAAATTTTATTTCTGTTTTTACATCTAATTACATATTTTTTAATTGAAAATATTCAAAATTAAAAGAAGAATTTTGTTTTTTGTTTTTTTGAACAACGAAATTATCTAGAGTGAAAGAGCAGACTAAGCCTAACAATGGAGAAAAACTTGTGTAGAGCTTGTCTTGCCATTGGATCATGCTGAGTGGCACTACCACACCATTCATAACTTGCCATGTGTTAAGCATTGTTGCATTTTTTAGTAATATTATTCATACTATGTTTTTATACTACATTTATATACCACCTTAGATGGCATCTGATGTGGATAGCCACATCATTTGAAAAATTTGCAAAACCCAAGGAAAAAAAGGAAAAAGACTCCTCGTATATCACAATCATCATTTAATTAACTAGTTTTTATTAATTATTAGTTTATTAAATAATAAACTAAATTTAAAAATCTGATTAATTCAAATGATGTGGCTGTTCACATCAAATGCCACCTAAGGTGGTATGAAAATGTTGTACAAAAACATGATATGAATAACATTACTCTTAATATAATTTCTTATTTTCAATTTATATCATAATTAATAAAATTAATAAAAAAAACCATATGGAAAAAGTAAATTTTTAAAAGGCCTGACTCTGAGGGACACCATAATCGCAAGGTTATATCTCACGGCCTTTGCATGGTTGCTGGGAAATTGTGTAGAATTTGTGTAATTACAGGTTCAAAGGTTCATTAATCCATCTTAAATGAATTAGGTTTCTGACTAACCTCAGTATTTTTATAACTTACTGAATAATTATCATGGACACATAAATTCTGGTGAAGAACCCATTTACCAAAGCCACCTTCCTTCACCAGTTGTTAGTATTTCCAGTTTTCAAATACTATGGACTATTGATGTGAAATTGAATTAGTAATAACTTATAAGCAATCATAAGAGAGAAAGAAGAGAGATGTGGGAATCAGGGAAGGGGGAGGCTGAGTAGTAAGGGAGGAGAATTGACGGTGTTGGGGACACCGACCGACGAGAGAGAATAGTCTATGAGCGGGTTTGCAGATGGAGGAAGGTTGAACTGGGGTTTGTGAGTTTTATTTTAGCAATTTTAGTTTCTTGAAGAAATAATGTTTTAAGTGTTTAATTTTATATTGACATAAAACGAAAAATAAGAAATCGTATTTAATGTTTAACACACGGCAAGTTATGAGTGGTGTGTAGTGCCACTCAGCATGGTCTAGTGACAAGTTAAGCCCCACATAAGTTTTTCTCCTCACAATGGGCTAATAATAACCCGCCACGTGCCTGGCACACTAACGGTAACAGTTAACGACGTTATGGAATATTCCGTCAAAACTAACGGATTCCGTTAAAACTAACCTGACGCCGTTAAGAATATTCCATTAACTTTAACAGAATATTCTTCCTCCTTCTCCAATGAGCCTTGCCGGTCGCCGGTCGCCATCGCCGCTGCGATCGCCGGAAACTGGAAAAAAATTCAAAACCTTATATCTAGTCCATTTTAACACCAAATTCCATGAAATTTGAACCAAAATGAAGCTTACAACGAGTTGAACAAAATCTTACCACTTTCAAGCCTTGAAATCCACGGGATCTTACCGGAGAAATTCCACGAATTCCGGCCAAACCTCGTCCCGAATGAGGGCGTGCTGGCCGTCACGCCCTCCTTCAGGACGGGGTGTGTCATCGAACTCACAATCCCGATGTCCAAAAACCACCACACTTGCTCTCTGAGCTTCATGAGAAGGTTCTAAGACTCCCTGTGATCTTAGAATTCCCTAAAACTCCCTGGCTTGGGAGCACATGAACAGTACCATCAACGGACCTTCACGGATCCAGGGATTTTGGAAGGTTTATGTCCAAAAACTGGTATGGAGGAACTCAGGAGCTTGCAAGGAACTCAAATACACTAACCATGGCCTCGATCCGTGACTGGAAGTGGCTGGTTCGAAGTTGTCTGTACAATTGTACGGATAATGACAGAAAATCGAAAGGGATGAGAAAAAGAGCACGAGAGGGTGAGAGAGAGAAGGTTTTGGGTATGTGTGTGGTCCTCACATTAACACCTCACCAAAACCACAACCACAACTATACAAAAATGTCTAAGTCCCAAAATAATCCAAATTAGACTAGGGTAACTAACTAGAACCCTAGTATTCACAATCCTTGAAACGCTTGAGGGCAATTTCGATAATTTACACCTTTGAGAATAATTTTTCGGGACAGGCTGTCATAGTTCAGCCGGGAAAGAGGCGGATGATCCGATTGAAGCGATGGCGTGTTCGATAGAGTTTTTGGGAGATGTATTTGTGAAGATGGAAATGGCAAAGATGAGAATGAAGATGGAGATGAAGCAAAATCAAATGATAATGGAGTCGCAGAAGCAGATGGTGGATGCTTTGTGTGAATGCATTGTGGGAAACCAAGAAGAAGAAGATGAAGGTCATCTCGCTTTATGATTCGTAGATGGAGTGATCTGAGCAGCTAAGAGGGAAGGATCGGGGAAGAGAGAGCGTGGGTTTTTTTTTTTTTTTTTTAATTTTTTTTAATATTGAAGTGGGCCCATATTGACACGTGGCGCTCATTTATTGTCCACGTGAGCACCACATCATCAGTTAACAAAAATTCTAACGAAAAACTTAACAGATGTATGAAACTGTCCCAAAATTAAGACTTGAGGTATGACTCTGGGTTAAAAAAAACTTCATGTACCAAATGTTGAAAACCACGAAACTTCAGGGTAGTAAACTGAGATTAACCTTGCTTTTTATTATGTAACATTAGAATTGAAATAGTTGATGGTTCTACATCTCAAGCAGGAACATCAATTCCAAGTGCTTCGAATAATTGATTCATGGAAGATTTCACATGCATTGGTTGCTGCTACTTCAGTGATGTTGCATTATCAAAACAAGAAGTTATTTGTTTTGGGATTATAATATGGGAATCTTATAATCAGAACCATACTTTTGAGTTTTGAGTTTTTTGTTTATACATTAGTTGCTACAATTGAATTTAGACAATTATATTAGTTGGACTTTTGAGTTTGTGAACTTATAACTATTTGGATTATGTTTGCTACCATTGTTGTTGGCTTATTAAGTTTTGATTTGATTTCCATCTTAATTTGTTAAGTCATGATTATGTTGGCTTATCATCAATTGAAAAATTGCAACAGCAACTTCTTTTTCTCTTTTCTGGTTTGTTGTTTACGGGTCTGTGCATGGTCTTGAGTTGTTGTTTTTGTAGCTTATTTGCAAACCATCGGTTGTATCATTTACCAACCGAACCAGGCAATAATTTTGGCTGAACCAATTTTTGGCAACCGCAAGAAGACGGTTGGCTAGCGATAACTGATTTTCGATAATTATGTATATGTGGCTGGCAGGTGACACAAGGAATTTGGCATGGTTTGCCAACCGAACCCAGCCCTAGGGATGTCCATTAAAAAAATGGAGATTAGTTGTGGGGTTCACACCACAGCGAACTTCAACGATCTGAACCAGATTTACAAAATAAACAGCTCGAATCGTTGAAGTTCGATGTAGTGCGCACCCCACAACTAATCTCCATTTAGAAAAGATGGGATTTCATTCACTTAAAGGCCTCATATTATGTACACACGAATAATATAATATTTTACATATTTTGGATGAATTTTCAAACTCACGTTGGTGGCACGTCTGGCCGTGTCTTGGCCGGCACGTGGCGGCGCATGGAGCCTCAGAAAAATATTTTAAAAATTTGGGGATGTTTCTGAGGTTGAGTAGGTCACTGTGGTATATTCATATACCCAATTTGAGCAATATATGAGAAGTTATTACCAAGTTTCGTTTATGTGCTTTTAATTGACGTTTTTATAGTCATTTCTCATATAGGCAAGGCCTATCCGGAGGACGAGCGTAGCCAGCCTAGACGTGGGGGCTACGACCCTTCGACATACCAGTAAGTGGGCTTTTGTTTCCCGTATATACCTATATAATGAGTATTTTTCCCAGAAATACGTTTTAAGCAATTTTATGAAATGAATTGCCATGCCAAATATGTTTATGCTATATGTATGCATTGTGATATATATTTATATACATATGTTGGGATTTGATGCCAGCAGCGCTCAGGTAAGTTCAGGTAAGCTATGCGTTACTTTATGATGATTATTGAGATGCATTGTTAGCTCATAAACCTGCACCCCGGTGTTAGTGCTCTTGCCAGAGTTAGGGCCTAGCCTTCACGTGATCGTTCACCTCCCGCACCACACGCTTATCTTGGATCCAAGTTAGGTGCACAGCCTGTTGTATAGACCACTTTTAGTGGGTTCGACTTGTAGGTGACCCGCGATCATTCGCACAACCTTCACGTGATCGTAGCACTTGAGTGTAATTATTTATTATACACCCAGCCTATCGTATAGACCACTATAGGTGGGTTCGACTTGTGTGCAGACATGATTTATGAGCTAGAGTTTTGTTGATGAGATAATTGCAGTTATCATCGTTTTTAGATTACTTACCTAGATAATTGATAATGTGGCATGACATATTCATGATTTGAATGCGTATTTTGATGATGAATTTTGTTGAGATTTAGTATATGCATATACTATTTTCTGAGAAAATTGTACAGGTTTTATGACAAGGGGTTAGAAGTTTGTTAATGAAATGGTTTTGGAAAAGCTTTGTTTTTGCCCACTCACGCTTTTGGTTTGCGTACCTCCAGGTATTAGGTAGCATTTGTCGGTGGCTCCCAAGGTTTCCAGCGGAAGTTTTGACAGACCATCACTCATGTAGGACTACTTTCGGGTGTTATTTAATTAGTAATTCCTATGCTTGACTGCACTTAGGCTATTAATGCTCTGATTATGTGTTCACACTTATTCTCACACTAGTATTTGCCTTAACTAGTGTTTCAGTTTCTATTCATTCGTAATTTCTATATTATATTGCTTCCGCACTGTGCATATGGTTACGTCACTTTCACTTGACGGCCAGCATGCTTTGATTTCGATCGGGGTGTGTCAGTTTGGTATCAGAGCAGAGGTTGCAATCGTGCATATTTTGTGAACTTCCTTAATTATTTTGGTGTCTTCTGTCAGAACTATGCCGCCTCGTAGAGAGCCACATCGTTCAGCTGAGCCTAATTTTCCTAATATCGCTCAGTTAGGGGAATCGATTGCTAATGCCATTCAGGCTTCACTTTGCCCTCCTCAGAGAACTCATTTGGAGTCTGTGTATAATTTGAAGTTGCCTCATTTTATGGGTAATGAAGGACATGAGGGGGTAGAAAAGTGGTTCCAACAGCTCGAGAAGACGTTTTAGGTTATGCAGAGTCAAGGAAGCCTACCCGAGGATATGTGGGTTGAGACTACTTCTTGGTTTTTGGGTCCAGAACCTGCATCTTGGTGGGGCCAAGAGACTTTTGGATGGTCGCCCGAGGAGATTGCTAGTTGGGAAAATTTTAAGCAGTCATTTTATAAGAGATTTATTCCTTTAGCATATCTGGATCGAAGGAAGCAGGAGTTTACTAGTTTGAAACAGGGAAAGCTGTCTGCTAATGAGTATTATAGAAAGTTCACGGATTTGTCCCACTATGATCCAGAAGTTGTTGCCAATCCAGTTGAGATGCTTTGTCGTTTTAAGCTTGGTACTAAGAAGAAGTGGCGTTCTATGGCTATTACAGCACCCTGTGCCACTTATCAGGAGTTGTATGAGATTTTTTTGAGAGTTGAGGACTCAGAAAATATGCCCAGCGATAGTGAAGAAAAAAAAGGAAAAGAGGGTAATCAAAAGAGAGATGATAAAGGTTAAAGGTTAGTATTCTTAAGGACCTCGCAAGACCCAGAGTTTTAAGAGAAGTGGTACGAGCTCGAGTTCTTCCAGTGGAGGTTTTAGTTCCACGGGTCAGATGCGAGGAGGTAGATTTTCTGGAGGCCCTAGATTTCAGAGGCTGAGAGATTCATGTGGTGGTGCTTACCTTTACCAGGGAGATCCCGTTCCTTATTCTTCAGGACAATATCAGTACCTTCAGGATCATTATCATCAATGTGGCCATGGTCAGTATTCAGGAGGATATATGCCTTATCAGCAGGGTGACTATAGTCAGTACTCGGCTGGCAGGTCACAATGGCATTCTAGAGGACAGCCACAACAGGTTGATGTTGCTGCTAGTAGTGCAGGATCGTCGAGGCAGCACAGCCAGTCAGGTCAGGGACGCAGTGCTCAGGGCCGAGGCATTCATGCTAATAGAGGTCGAGGAGGAAGGCAGCAGGCCCATGGACGTATCCATAACATTTCTCTGCAAAATGCTCAGAACAATCCTGACTTAATCATGGGTATGTTAAATGTTCTTGGTCATTATGCTAAAGTGTTGATTGATTGTGGTGCTACGCATTCCGTAATTTCTCATACATTTGCTCAGTTAACCCAACCTCAATCTACACCCTTTAGGTATGAGTTAGAGTTTGCAATGCCTAGAGGGGATAAGTGTTATGTAGATTGTGTATATCCAAGATGTTCTGTTTTGGTGGAGGATGTGCTTATGCCAGCTAATCTTACTTCGTTGGATATTGTCGATTTTGATGTGATTTTGGGCACATATTGGTTGCATTATAATCGTGCCAATATTGATTGTTACGGGAAAACAGTGACTTTCCATCGTCCTGGATTGCCTGAGGTTACGTTTGTAGGGGATCGTAGTGGAGTAAGGCATGGTGTTATTTCAGCTATGAGAGCCAAAAGATTGTTGAACAAAGGTTGTCAAGGGTACTTAGCTCATGTGGTATTAAATGATGATATTCTTTCTAGTGTGGAGAATGTTCGAGTTGTCAGACATTTTCCTGATGTATTCCCTGATGATTTACCTGGATTACTGCCAGATCGTGATGTGGAGTTCACCATCAAATTACTTCCAGGTACGGATCCTATTTCCTTAGCTCCTTATCGAATGACACTGGCTGAATTAAGGGAGTTAAAGATTCGGTTACAAGAATTGGTTGACAAAGGTTTCATTCAGCCTAGTACATTGCCCTGGGGAGCTCCAATCTTGTTTGTCATGAAGCAAGACGGCACTTTGAGGTTGTGCATTGATTATCGGCAATTGAATCATGTAACCATTAAAAACCGTTATCCATTGCCGCGTATAGATGATCTATTTGATCAACTTCGAGGTGCTTGTGTGTTCTTAAAGATTGACTTGAGGTCAGACTACTATCAGTTAAAGATTAGGAGTGACGATGTCCATAAAACAGCTTTTAGAACTCGTTATGGTCATTATGAGTTTCTTGTGATGCCGTTTGGATTGACGAATGCACCAGCAGCTTTCATGGGTTTGATGAATAAGGTATTTCAGCAATACTTGGATAAATTTGTCATTGTTTTTATTGATAACATTCTGGTGTATTCTAAGTCGAAATCAGATCATGTTCGACATCTCACTCTAGTATTAAAGAAATTAAGGGGACATTAGCTGTATGCTAAGTTTAGTAAATGCCAATTCTGGTTAGATCAAGTAGCATTCTTGGGACATGTTATATCAGCCCAAGGTATACAGGTAGACCCTCAAAATATTGTAGCTGTGGAGAATTGGGAACAGCCACGAACTGTCACCGAGGTACGGAGTTTCCTTGGCTTAGCAGGTTACTATCGACAGTTTGTTAAGGAATTTTCAATTATCGCTTTACCCCTTACAAGGTTGACTAGAAATGAAGTTAAATTTGAGTGGAATGCTGATTGTGAGTAGAGTTTTCAGCAGCTTAAGTATTATCTCACTCATGCTCCTGTTTTAGCACTTCTAGATGATAGTGGTAACTTTGAGATTTATAGCGATGCTTCTTTGAATGGCTTGGGATGTGTTTTGATGCAGCATGGTAGGGTGATTGCTTATGCTTCACGTCAATTGAAGTCTCATGAAATGAATTACCCTACTCATGATTTGGAATTAGCGGCTATCATCATTGTTATGAAGATCTGGAGACATTATCTTTATCGTGAGAAGTGTAAGATCTTTACAGATCACAAAAGTCTTCGGAATTTTTTCACCTAGAAAGAGCTTAATCTTAGGCAACGAAGGTGGTTAGAGTTGCTTAGTGATTATGATAGCACGATTGAATATCACCTTGGTCGTGCTAATATGGTGGCTGATGCTTTGAGTAGAAAATCCCAAGGTCGAGTCAATGCTTTGTATGTTTCTCGTATTCCTCTTTTTACAGATTTGAGGTATACTGGAGTGAAATTGGGGCTAGAAGAATGAGAAGAAGTTGTGGCAAAACGAGAGGAAGCCTTGCTTGCTAGTTTCCAAGTTAGGCCTATTTTGATTGATCGTATACTTGAAGCCCAAAGAAATGATGAGGAAGTTCAGGATTTAATTTTTGCAATTTCTGAAGGAAAGAAGAAGGATCTCAGAGTTTGGGAATCTGATGGCATGCTTATGTAAGATCAAAAGATGTATGTGCCAAATAATATGGAATTAAACAAAGTGATTCTTGATGAAACGCATGTTTCAGCATATGCAATGCATCCTGGAGGCACTAAGATGTATCATACCATCCGACCATTTTATTATTGGCCGGGTATGAAAAGAGAAATTGCTGAATATGTTAATAGATGTGCTATTTGTCAGCAAGTTAAAGTTGAAAGAAAGAAGTCTTTTGGGTTGATCCAACCACTTCCCGTTCCACAGTGGAAATGGGAAGATATTACTATGGGTTTTGTGTACAAGCTTCCTTTTACACATAATGGCTATGATGGAATTTGGATGATTGTTGATCGGCTTACTAAGTCAGGGCATTTTATTCCAGTGAGGGAGAACTATTCTTTAAGCTGATTAGCTGAGTTGTTCTTATCGAAGGTGGTGAAGTACCATGGTGTTCCTGTGAGTATTATTTTAGATCGAGACCCTAAATTCACTTCTAAGTTCTGGATAGTATTTCAGGAGGTTCTTGGTTCGAGATTATTATATAGTACAACATATCATCCCCAGACATATGGTCAATCAGAAAGGACGATTCAGACCTTGGAAGATATGCTAAGATCTTGTGTGATGTAGTTTGGCGATGTTTGGCATGCACGTTTGGATTTGATGGAGTTTGCTTATAACAACAGTTACCATTCGAGTATTGGTATGGCACCATTTGAGACACTTTATGGCAGGTCTTGTCGGACTCCATTATGTTGGTCAGAAGTTGGCAAAAGAGTTTTGGTGGGCCCTGAAATAGTATAGGAGACTACTCAGAATGTTCAGGTAATTAAGTTTAACCTGAAAACGGCCCAGGATCATCAAAAGAGCTTAGCAGACAGACATGCCACTGACCGAATGTGTAATGTTGATGATTTTGTGTTCTTGAAGCTATCACCAGGGAGAGATGTGGCTAAGTCCTAAATACATCGGATCGTATCGGATCACCGAGGGAGTTGGTGAGGTTGCGTATAGACTTGAGTTGCCTTCAGAGTTGTCTAAGGTACATAATGTATTTCATGTTTCGATGCTTTGACATTATGTCTCAGGTCCGTCACATGGGATAACTCCTCAACCAATGGAAATTAGCCCAGATTTGACTTATGATGAGGAGCCAGTGACTATTTTGGATTGGAAAGAGAAGGTTCTGAGAAATAAGACCGTGCAATTGGTCAAAGTTTTGTGGAGAAACCATTAAGTGGAAAAGTCTACTTGGGAGACAGAGGATCGGATGAGAGAGATGTATCCCAGATTGTTTTATGATTATTAGTGGATTGTATTGGTTGTATAAACTTTGGGGACGAAATTTTTATAAAGGGGGTAGATTGTGACAGCCCGTCCCGGAAAATTATTCTCGAAGGTGTAAATTGTCGAAATTGCCCTCGAGCGTTTCAAGGATTGTGAATACTAGGGTTCTAGTTAGTTACCCTAGTTTAATTTGGATTATTTTGGGACTTAGACATTTTTGTATGGTTGTGGTTATGGTTTTGGTGAGGTGTGAATGTGAGGACCACACACACACCCAAAACCTTCTCTCTCTCTCACCCTCCCGTGCTCTCTTTCTCTCTTCCCTCTCGATTTTCTGTCATTATCCGTACAATTGTACGGACAACTTCGAACCTGCCACTTCCAGTCACGGATCGAGGCCAAGGTTAGTGTATTTGTGTTACTTGCAAGCTCCCGAGTTCATCCATACCAGTTTTTGGACGTAAACCTTCGAAAATCCCTGGATCCGTGAAGGTCCGTTGATGGTACTGTTCATGTGCTCGTAAACCTGGGAGTTTTAGGGAATTCTAAGATCACAGGAAGTCTTAGAACCTTATCACGAGGCTCGGAGAGCAAGTGTGGTGGTTTTTGGACGTCGGGATCGTGAGTTCGAGGTTTGGCCGGAATTCATGGAATTTCTCTGGCAAGATCCCATGGAATTCAAGACTTGAAAGTGGTACGGTTTTGTTCTACTCGTTGTAAGCTTCATTTTGGTTCAAGTTTCATGGAATTTGATGTTAAAATGGACGAGATATAAGGTTTTGAATTTTTTTCTAGTTTTCGGGGATCGCAGCGGCGAGGCTTGTCATAGAAAGAGGAAGAATATTTTGTTAAAGTTAACGGAATATTCTTAATGGCGTCAGGTTAGTTTTAACGGAATCTGTTAGTTTTGACGGAATATTCCATAACGTCGTTAACTGTTACCGTCAGTGTGCCAGACATATGGCCGCGCGTGGGGGCGCGTCTGGCTATGCATTGGTCGGCACGTGAAGGTGCGTGGAGCCTCAGAAAAATATTTTAAAACTTTAGGGATGTTTCTGAGGTTGAGTAGGTCACTGTGGTATATTCATATACCCAATTTGAGCAATATATGAGAAGTTATTACCAAGTTTCGTTTATGTGCTTTTAATTGACGTTTTTATAGTCATTTCTCATATAGGCGAGGCCTATCCAGAGGACGAGCGTAGCCAACCTAGACGTGGGGGCTACGGCCGTTCGACATACCAGTGAGTGGGCTTTTGTTTTCCGTATATACCTATATAATGAGTATTTTTCCCAGAAATACGTTTTAAGCAATTTTATGAAATGAATTGCCATGCCAAATATGTTTATGCTATATGTATGCATTGTGATATATATTTATATGCACATATTGGGATTCGATGCTAGCAGCGCTCAGGTAAGTTCAGGTAAGTTATGCGTTACTTTATGATGATTGTTGAGATGCATTGTTAGCTCATAAACCTGCACCCCGGTGTTAGTGCTCCCGCCAGAGTTAGGGCCTAGCCTTCACGTGATCGTTCACCTCCCACACCACACGCTCATCTGGGATCTAAGTTAGGTGCACAGCCTGTCGTATAGACCACTTTTAGTAGTTCGACTTATAGGTGACCCGCGATCATTCGCACAGCCTTCACGTGATCGTAGCACTTGAGTGTAATTATTTATTATACACCCAGCCTGTCGTATAGACCACTATAGGTGGGTTCGACTTGTGTGCAGGCATGATTTATGAGCTAGAGTTCAGTTGATGAGATAATTGCAGTTATCATCGCTTTTAGATTACTTACCTGGATAATTGATAATGTTGCATGACATATTCATGATTTGAATGCGTATTTTGATGATGAATTCTGTTGAGATTTAGTATATGTATATACTATTTTCTGGGAAAATTATACAGGTTTTACGGCGAGGGGTTAGAAGTTTGATAATGAAATGGTTTTGGAAAAGCTTTGTTTTTGCCCACTCATGCTTTTGTTTTGTGCCCCTACAGGTATTAGGTAGCATTTGTGGGTGGCTCACAAGGTTTCCAGCAGAAGTTTTGACAGACCATCACTCATGTAGGACTACCTTCGATTGTTATTTAATTAGTAATTCCTATGCTTGACTGCACTTAGGCTATTAATGCTCTGATTATGTGTTCACACTTATTCTCACACTAGTATTTGCCTTAACTAGTGTTTCGGTTTCTATTCATTCGTAATTTCTATATTATATTGCTTCCGCACTGTGCACATGGTTACGTCACTCTCACGTGACGGCCAGCATGCTTCAATTTCTGTCGGGGTATGTCATGAACTCCCACCCAAATCTTCTAAACCAACACCATTAGAATGCAAACCCCCTCGAAATTTCTGATTAAACCCACTCCTTGAACCAACTATATTGCTGCCACTACGTTTCGAGATAAGCTTGGCATTAAACTTCTCATTACTATTACCATAACCCTTGCTCCTGAAACTTTCATAATTTCTGACCCGAAACCCACCTCCATATTGAACTCCGATGCGGATATTCGGATCTGGGTTGGACACGAAAGCCAAAGGAGAGTCGCATTCCAAGTCGATCATGGGTTGAAACAGATCTCAGGCAGAGAAAAACAAAGCCGAACCCAGGTGGCGGAGTTGATAGTGGTGTTGTGTGGGCGAGGACCAATTCGGAGCTGGAGATTGATGGGCCGTCGAGCCTTAGCAGCAGTGGGTATGCTGGCAACCACCAACACCACCGCGAAGGTCGTGGGGATTCTGGAAATTTTGGGGACTCGGGTTTTGTTGTTCTCAGATATGGTGGGGGAAAGGGAGATGGTGGGGGAAAGGGAGATGGTGGGTCAAAGAGGTGAAGAGGGAGGAGTGGGAGGGATCGGGAAAGAGAAGAGGGAGGGATTGGGAACGGGAAAGAGAAGAGGGAGGGTGGTTTTTTTTTTTTTTTTTTATTTTAATTTTTTAATATTGAAGTGGGCTCATATTGACATGTGGCGCTCAATTATTGTCCACGTGGGCGCTACGTCATCAGTTAACAGAAGTTCTAACGGAAAACTTAACGGATGTATGAAACTGTCCCAAAATGAAGACTTGATGTATAACTTTGGGATGAAAAAAACTTCATGTATCAAATGTTGAAAACCACGAAACTTCAGGGTGATAAACTGAGATTAACCCTAAAAAGTATGATTAGAATAAGAAGTAATATTGAATAATAAATTAAAAATATCAATAAACATTGGATTGAAGTACTATGATTAGAATTAGAAAAAAATATAGCAATACTTACATTTTTCCAGTTCTTCACATGTCAAGCATGTAAAAAAATACCTAAAATATCTAATTGTCGGTTTGGTATAATGCCAACCGATTATGAAAAAATGCCAAAACTATACCATAACATTATGAACCGACTGGTATGGTTCAGTCGGTAAATCGATTTATGGCAATCTTTGTATATGTATCTCTCTTTGTGTAATCGCTGGCACTAAAGGAAATTAATTAACATGTTTTATGCTAATAAATTTGGAGACAAAGAAAAGAAATTGACATAATTTGACCTTGTTTAATGTTTGACACTATGGAAAATGAAATGAATATGATGAAATGAGTCACATTTTTTGTGGAATCAGATTCTTATTTGGACATTTTTTATTTTTTATTTTTAAATTAGGTTTTCATCCTTGTTTCGTTTTCTATTTCATTGATCAAAATTTTATTTTATTTTAATTTTTGATCAAGACGCTTTGGTTTTATATCCACCTCATTATTTAACTAATTAAATATTTATGTGTCAGCTTATTTAGATTTCATAATTAAATATTTTTTAATCGTTTTCAAATACATTTATTTTGTGTTAGAAACGTTACTTTTTGTATATTTATATGTGTAGCTAAATTTAAAATTAAAATTTTTTATTTTAAATTTGTACTCATTTTTTAATTTGCAAACATTTTTTTTTTTAAATTGCACCAATTTTCTTTTAATTTTAGTTTGTACCCCATATATTTAATTTCTTTTTGTGCCTATATTTTTTAACTTTTATTTGTATCCATAATTTATTTGTATTTTTTATTTTTACCCATTCATATATTTATAATGTACTACTTTGTTATATATAAAATAACCAATATCTAAAACGTACTTATATTTTAAAAAAATAATTCTGAGATATCCCTCTATTCAATTTTGAAGGAAAAAAAAGAGAAAAATCCCTTATTTGGGATTAATCTTTCCCTGATTTTATAATTTTTTTTAATTAATTTTCATTATTAAATTTCTTAATTCATACTAATATTCAATATGTTGTCCTTTAATGAAAGTATTCAAACTAAGAAAATTTAGGTCTAAGATTTTGGTTTAACAGCAACTGGAACCAAAGTTTCCCTTTCTTTTTCATGTAAAGCATTTGTTCTCCTACAATATATAGGCTTCGACATCATTGTGTGTGTATAATTTTTCTAGTTTGTTATGTTTTATCGAAAAACAATGAATACGAGACTATCGATCTTAAAATGCATCGAAGCTTTAACATTGCATTATTCATTGGCATTTGTAAGTGGCGGCAACATCACATGTTGTGCTAACGTTGTGTTATGCATTCCATACGCGTGGGTTAATCATTTTTTAATTAAGGTCTAGATATTGAAAATTATAAAAGTGCTATAATTTTAATGAGTTCGATCGTAACATGATGTCAATATGTCACATTGTGAATATTATCCGGTCGATTTTGCTCAATATTAAAAAAAAAAAAAATCATTTTATTAGCTTTCTCTAATTTGAAACGAAAGATGCTTGTATGTTTAAAGAAGTGATTGATAGACATTATCCAAAAAGGAAAGTGTATAAAGAATTTATTCTCTTTCATTTTTCAGGGTTAAAGATTGAAGAACATATTCTAGATATTAAAGATATCTCAAGATTAAAGATTGTATGTTTAAAGAAGTGATTGATAGACATTATCCAAAAAGGAAATTGTATAAAGAATTTATTCTCTTTTATTTTTCAGGGTTAAAGATTGAAGAACATATTCTAGATATTAAAGATATCTCAATGAGTTTTTTTATTCGCTTTTAAGAGCCAAGAGTAAAATAATGTTATCAAATCTATCACTCTAAATAATAATTAAGTTTACCACCAAATCAGAGAAAAATGACAATCACCTAATAAATATTTTGGTATGTTAATAAATAGGCTAATTTTTTTGTATGATCCATGTGCTGAAACCAAACTTTTAATGTAATCCTCATTGTGAGTTCCGTTATTAATTGGTATCAAAACCTAAATTTCTGTTAGTTTCCTTTAAAAAAGCACATGTGAGTCTCACGTGGAGCCGTTAAAGTCGTCCAATCAAACTAAATTAAGAAAACCAAAGGCATCTGTTGTTTGATTTGGTGATGGATCCTGCGAAAATATGCAGGACCTTGTTCTTCTGTCCTTCATTAGCTGGTGATGGATCCTGCGGCAACAAACTACATCCCTTGCTTTTGGTCGCTGTTTATGGCGTTTTCGTGTTGCTTTTTTATTATGGATGAGATAAGTTCCTGGTATAGGCTAGGTGCGACCAAAAAAATATTCAAGGCTCACATATGTTTATTTAACGGAAGACTAACAAACGTTTAAGTTTAGACCACAATTTCTAACGAAGCTTACCACAAGGGTTTAATTAATAATTCTTATCGCGAGGGTCACATTGAAAGTGCATTATCAATCACCTAATAAATATTAACACCACGCGACAATGCTTAAATACGTCGAAACATTACATTAATCACTACTACAAAAGGGCCTTATTGTGTCGGTGGGTGGTGTCGCTTTTATACAACATAGTGGCGGATAAGACATTCCGACACCCACTTAATAAGGTGTCGGAGTTACTGTCGGTTATAACCGACATACACTGTTAATGTCGCTATAACCGACATTAATTTTAATATTTTTAATACTAGTGTCGCATTAAAAAAACTATTTTAATATTTTAATATTTTTAATACTAATGTCGCTTATAACCAACATTAATTTTAATATTTTTAATACTAGTGTCGCATTAAAAAAACTATTTTAATATTTTTAATACTAATGTCGCTTATAACCGACATTAATTTTAATATTTTTAATTTTAATAATTTTATACCCCTAAAAACTATAACAATTACATATATATATATATATATATAAAATTATAGCTACACTCTTTGACCCTATATGAATACAATGAATGAATTCGATCTTCAATTTAAAATATTTACACTAGTGGATACCACAAAATCTTATGTTATACTTAATGAAAGTATAAATAAACTTTAAGTGTTAGTGAATCTATCGTTTTGATGGGATACGTATCCTACGAAACTAATTTCAACAATCCAACCGTCAAACTATATGCTTCGAGATCGCATACGCCAAAAATTGCAAAAAACAAACATTCAGAGATCAAGTAACGGGACAAAACTTTTCGACGGTGTCGTTTTGTTATCTACCAAATTCATATGTACTTAAGTTAAAAAATTTTAAAATGGCAAGTCACTAAACTTTTGCAAAATTTCAAACATTTGTGAAATTTGAAATTTTCACACCACTCTAGACTCCCGCACAAAATTCTAAATATAAAGGAAGAAAACACAGTCCCTACAGCAAAGCAGCTCATTCTTTGCTCCTTCTTCGCAGCCACAACAGCAGCAGCAACAATCGCCGTTTCAAATTCAACAAAGCCCAAACCGTGTACAAATTCTTCAGATTTTGATATTTATTTTGGCTTCTTCTCTCAGATGTATTTTCAGTGGACAAGTCGCCAGTGCAGTACTTCATGCAATTTCTGGGTTTATGGGCGTTTTTTGTTGGGTGAAGAAAAGTAGGGATTACGGATGGATAGGACTTAAATCCAACTAAATTAGCACTTTAATTTTATGAAATCCTTCATCACCCTGACTTAGGAAACCAAATGGTGGTCTTGTATGTTGGGTTTAGAGTTAGGATGGTGTCGCACGGAGAACACCATGGTTTTCAGTAAGCTGGGGATGGAACTTGATGTTCCAGTCCTTAATTCAACCCATCAACCCTCCCATTCAATCTTTGGTAATGTTTTCAAGCCCTGGATGTTCGAATCGACTTGGAATCCAAGGTTTAAAACGCCTATAATTTTCTATTCTTCAATTCTAGCATTTGGCAATTTCCTTTGGCGGAACTCTGACGAGTTCTAAATCAAACATGTCCCAAATTATGGAATTTCTTGTGAGGTCCCATGAGCCTTATATGTATATTCCCACCTCCAATTACCGCGAAGCCTTTTGGGAGCTCACTGGCTTCGGGTTCCATTGGAACTCCGAAGTTAAGCGAGTAGCCCGTGAGAGCACTCCCATGATGGGTGACCCACTGGGAAGTTCTCGTGTGAATTCCCAGAAACAAAACCATGAGGCTGTGGTAGGGGCCCAAAGCAGACAATATCGTGCTATGGCGGAGTCGAGCCCGGGAAGTGGTGGAACCCGGGCCGGGATGTGACAATTTGGTATCAAAGCCTAACCCTGGCCGTGTGTGTGTTAACGAGGATGTCGGGCCCCTAAGGGGGGGTGGATTGTGAGATCCCACATCACCCAGGGGAGTGGATCCTGTGAGCCTTATATGTATATTCCCACCTCCAATTAGCGCAAGGCCTTTTGGGAACTCACTGGCTTCAGGTTCCATTGGAACTCCGAAGTTAAGTGAGTAGCGCGCGAGAGGGCCAGTCTTTCACGTGTATGTTCACATCTGCACCGTTTGCTCACCTTGGATCCAAGTTTAGGTGCCAGTCCTGTCGTACAGACTGCATTAGGCAGTTCTGACTCGTATGTGACCGTGCTTAACACCAGTCTTCACGTGATTGTAGTACCAGAGCGTATTGTTACACCCAGTCCTGTCGTACAGGTTACACTAGGCAACTCCGACTCGTGTGCTAGCTTAAATGATGAGAAAAGTACTTATAATTGATTATCACATGATTATATTACTGTGGCATTTTGATATATCATGACTTGGCATATTTCTGATTATAATGTCGTTATATTATTGTTTACATACTTACGTAGTATGTTTTAAGGAAACTATACTTGTTTTACGGCGAGGGGTTAGTATATTCAAAATAAAGGTTTTTGTATAAGCTTTGTTTTTCTGACCCACTAAACTTTGTTTTTCGGCCCTCCAGGTTTAGTAGCGGTGCTTGCGTGTATACGAGGATTATGACAAATCCCAGGAGATGGTTACCTTTAGTGGTATAACCTTCATCCTATATACTATACTGTCTTATGCTTTGACATCACGTGTGAAAATGGTTCAATCCTGCTCACCCGCGCACTCTTGTATTTTGGCACTTTTAGGTTTAAATTTAGTCACATTTTCTGCATTACTACACTTTATGGCTTCATCGCCTTCCAGGTGATGGCTAGCATGCTTCGACCTTCCCGGGTCGGGGTGTGTCATTTCTCATATGAGGTAATGTCTTCTTGCATCTCGGATTAAATATGGGTTCGAAATCTGGGTCTTTAACCTTTGTGATTATTTGTTCTTCACCCCAGGTTCTGATGTGGAGCACCGGCGAGGAACTCGGTAATGTTGAGGGTCCCTTGAACTCAAATGGGTTCTCATTAAACATTTCATGCTCTGCATGTTTGAATTTACCTAAATTTGGAGGTGCTAACCTATGTATAGCTTTCGTTGATTCCTTAGAATTGTTCCAGCAACACCTGTTATTGAACTCCCATGGTATCAGAACAGCCGATGAGTTCTGGATTAAATCCGCTTTAGAACCATGAAATCCTGCAACAGGTTAAGAGCCTAAGAGAAGGATTGAGAGAGGATGAAGAAGACGATGAAAAAGAAAGAGTTCTGGAAAGAGGAAAAAAAAAACCAATAATTAGGTGGTGTCGCTTATAGGCGACATTATAGTGGTTATTTTATTTATCCAATTATCAGATGGTGTCGGTTAAGACCGACACCAGTCTGGTCGCTTGTCTCCGACGCAATCTTCGATGTCACTTTTAAGCGACGTTGTTTTTCTTTTTTATCTTATATTACTTTGCTTCTTGGTGGTGGATTAAAGGGGCTAAGCGACATCAATACCCTTTTTGTGATGGTAGTATTGGCGTTGATTCCACTATGCGACATTGCACGATATAATGTTGGATTTTTACCAAAAATCCGACAGTAAGTGGTGTTTTTTGTCGGTTTTATAGCGCCACTGATATCCCTTTGTGTAGTAGTGAATATTCAAAATGAAAAAAAAAAACTGAAAAAAATGGAAAAGTGGGGGTGGATATGTTTTGAAGTTTAGGAACTATCTTCTATATATAAGGCCAATGAAAAAGGTGAATAGTGATTTTGGAGTCACCAAGCTTCAACAAAAAAATTTGGAAAAAAATGCCCCCAAGACCAAAAACTTCAAAGGCATCCCAAAATAATGCATCAAATAAGGCAGGGGTATTTTCGTCATTTTAATAGTATTTTTTTAATAATTAATTTTTTTGTGGTTTGTTTTATTTTATTTTATTTTTATAAATTAATACCTCAGAATATGCTAGCAATAATGTGATTTAATTTCCCTATTTTTAAACACGTTCAAAACATCTTAAGAGGCGTGTAATGCCGGTTATAAAAAAGATCATTCACGCGTGGATAATAATGTGATTAAATTAGTTGTCAAATGATTGTTTTTTTTTTTTAACAAACGATATTCTCTACATTAAGGGGAAGGCGGCTGGGCTTAGCCTCAAAATGGGCTAGCAATAATGTGATTCAATCAGTTGTTTATTAAATATTATTTTTTCTATTTTAAACACGTTCAAAACATGTTAAAAGACGTGTAATGCCGGTTATAAAAATTTTTTTCACACGCAGATAATAATGTGATTAAATTCATTGTCAAATGATTGTATTTTTTTTTTAAACAAATGATATTATCTACACTAAGGGGATGGGATAAGCTTAGCCTCACAACAAGCTAGCAATAATGTGATTGAATCAGTTGTTTATTAAATATTATTTTCTCTATTTTTAAACACGTTCAAAACATCTTAAGAGGCGTGTAATGCTAGTTATAAAAAATGTCTTTCGTACGCGGATAATAATGTGATTAAATTACATTAAATTAGTTGTCAAATGATTGTTTTTTTTAACAAACGATATTATCTACACTAAGAGGGGGGGGTGGGCTTAGCCTCACAATAGGCTAGCAATAATGTGATTCAATCAATTGTTTATTAAATATAACTTTCTCTATTTTTAAACACGTTCAAAACATCTTAAGAGGCGTGTAATGCCGGTTATAGAAAAGATATTTCGCAAGCGGATAATAATGTGATTAAATTAGTTGTCAAATGATTGTTTGTTTTTTTTAAACAAACGATATTATCTACATTAAGGGGGAGGGGGGGTGGACTTAGCCACACAATGGGCTAGCAATATTTCGTGGATAATAATGTGATTAAATTAGTTGTCAAATGATTTTTTTTTAACAAACGATATTATCTACACTAAGGGGGATCGGATGTGCTTAGCCTCACAATAGGCTAGCAATAATGTGATTAAATTAGTTGTCAAATGATTAATTTTTTTTTTTAAACAAACGATATTATCTACATTAAGGGGGAGAGGGGGCGGGCTTAGTCTCACAATGGGCTAGCAATAATGTGATTTAATTAGTTGTTCGTTCAATATTATTTTCTCTATTTTTAAACAAGTTCAAAACATCTTAAGAGGCGTGTAATGCTGGTTATAAAAAAGGTCTTTCACACACGGATAATAACGTGATTAAATTAGTTGTCAAATAATTGTTTTTTTTAACAAATGATATTATCTACACTAAGAGAGAGGGGATGAGCTTAGCCTCACAATGAGTTAGCAATAATGTGATTCAATCAATTGTTCATTAAATATTATTTTCTCTATTCTTATTGTAAATTCTATAGAGATCGATTTTATTATGTAAATTCAGCTGCTTTAATTGGTTTATGAGGGGTTTCTTCTAGCATGATCTAAGATTATTCATTTACTTCAAATATTTAACTTTCCTTTTATCAATTTACACATATAAATACATGTAAAATGTGTAAGTCGCAGATAGCATGCCGTGATTCAAAAACGCGTGCATAAAAGCTCGTTGAGTAGAATGGGGAACAGTAGGTGTGGGGGTTTGTGAAGATGTGATCACAAGGAAATGCATGGCTTGTTGTGGAAGTGCCGGACACGTAACTGCAATAACAACGTCAATACCTACCTACCTTCTCCTTTTCGTGAATATTCGGCAGGCAGGTCACGAGATTCTCATCGCCCCATTCAACATGGGGCGATCTAAAAGTTAAATTTTATAGCTCAGTTAGTTTGGAGTATAAATTATTCGCTTGAGATTGTGGATTTTCAAAACTTTTAATTTGAAACAATAGACAATATTAAATACATTCCTATGGGAGAACGAATTGTATTTTTTAGCACGTGAGAGAACAAATGAAACAAAAAGAGAAGAAACTTGAACAAAAAAGAAAAGCTTGAAAACTGCAAGAGAAATTATGCCAAGTCCGAATGTTATTAAACGAATATGACAAGAAGATCTTAAATTATCAAATGTGAATGAAAGCATTACCCGATTATGATATCAAAACCTATCAAATTCTAATTAAGAAATAATATCACAAAGTAAATGAGCAAATCATACACAAGAATGATCATATTTATACCCCATCATAGCAAATTCATATGGTACCATATCTGTAAACTATAACTTTTCTTTTTGTCAGATATCTGAAATTATCTTACTAAAAACAACCATCTAAACTCGCCAAGAAATTTGTTTTATGATTCAGAATGTCAATTAATAATGTAGACTCCTTGAAATTAAGTATTACCCATTGAAGAACATATTTTTAATGTCAAGATATAACATTTTTTTATAAGAAAGGAACAAAGTATTATAGTATTAAAAAAAAATGACGATTCGTGAGAAGAAGCATCAAGGGATTTGGACAGTTGTCGCAATGCCGGAGCGGGGAGCCTACAGGGAAGATTGGGGCAATGAGGAGCTCGACGAGTATCTGCAGACCCTCTACCTAGAGAAAATTTTCATTATGCCCATACCACTTGTCATTATATAAGTAGGGGGAAATTTTATTTCTTAAGTTGTTAATTTTTTGACACAAGTATTCCTTCACTTGTATAGTGATATGTAGTATACCATTTCGTGTTTCAGACACATTGAAAAATCTCTCATCTACCCCATCGTAAAGGAGAAGAAAATAAATAATTAAATTTGTTTAATTTTCCTATAAAGTATTGTTGGAGTAGAAGTTAGTTCGTTGGTTTTGGTCACCAACTTAATCAGAATTCAAAGGATGTAAGCATATTTTAATACAGATGATCTCACATTGTATCAATCTCCATGTGGATTGTGGGAGCATTGACAAATAAAAAGTAGAAGAAGAATAAGGAATCTCCATGTGGAAGTGTGATTGCCATATTTTCATTCCACACAATGACTCCACATTCTATAACATTCTTTTCTTTTACTTTAAAATCCAATACAATGAGAAATCTTCACACATGCAAAATGTAGGTTGGAACGACACTTCTTTAACAAATTTTTAGGCGTTTATTTGGTATTTGAAATTAATGAGCAGTAAGTAATTTCGTCATTTTAAAAACAAAAAATTGAATTAGAGCAAGAGCGGAGTTAGGATTCGATGTGCAGGGACGTGCTTAAAAATAAGGGAACTTTAACGAAAAGCTCTCGGTACTGTTCACTTTAATGAAAAACCACATTTTTACACTAAAAAGTCAATCCTGGTACTATTCATTTTACCCTTTATTTTGTCCTTATCGTTAAAACTCAAAGTTTTCAAGTTTTTTTCATTAGTTTTCCTTAAAAATAAAGGCAAAATTTTACAAATATAAATTAGAGAACATGATTTTATATATGGAAGTGTCTTTCAAAACTATGAACTGAAAAGCCTCCAACTGGTAAAGGGGCGGACTACGAGACTCCAATAAACAACAAAAATGTGAAAGGTTTCCGGTTTGATGCTCTTAGTTGGTGAGTCTGCTTGATTGTGGTCATGGGCAATGTAAAATTTCCCATAGCCTCTCCGGATCCGAAAAAGGGTGGATAACCTTGCGACCTGTTGCTCCATTTTTAAAACAAAAAGAAAAAGAAAAAAGAAAAAGCCTCCAACTGTGCAATTAACGGAAACTTGGTGCCAAGCCCACTTGGGCCCTTCATTGTCTGCTATCTGGCATGATGTTACGTTGTCAAGCCAGATAATTCCACGTACGCGTTTAACCGACAGAAAATCTATCAAAGCTGCCATCTTTCTCCCATATTTGTGACCTTCGTGACGTCGAGATATGGTAAATTATATTTTGCATTAAATAATATTTAATTACTTAAGAATGAGAAGGATTTGTTATTCAAAATTATGTTATTACAAAGATTTATGCTTATCATCAGAATCGTTCAAATTATGAATCACTCTAGAAGGATTATCTTTGCAAAAAATGAATTAAAACTAATATCGTTTAGTCAATCTATTGTAACAAATACATAAACGGTTTGCTTTTACCAATTCTATTTATATGTTTTTATACAATTTGATAACTAAGCAACTTTAGTTTTATTTTGTTTTTTTGTAGAGATGATTTTTAGAGTGATTTATAATATGAACGGTTCTGATCATAAACACGAAGTTTTATAAATATGCAACGAACAATTTTGAGTAGAAACTTGTACTCATCATTTAATTAGCCAAGTATTATTCTTTTGCATTCTCAACTTTGGGTCACATAACAAATTCATACTTTATCTTTTGAATATTGCAATGTCATACATCAACTTACAAATTCCTTGCAATGTCAAACCTTCGTTAGTCAAGCCGTTAATTTGGCCGCTAAGTGATAATGTGTCAACTTCGGGTCGTACATTTTTACTGATGTGATGTCAAATTTACGCCATGTGGACAAACAACTAATTAAAATTATATGAAATTATGAAAATAGAATACAACCTTTAAATTATATTCAAAAGACTTAACATTAGTAGCCCCCAACCCGAGTATGTTAACCCTATCTTCCTTTCTATCCCTCCACCCAAGCAAATTAAATTGTATCATTTGGTGCCAATTTCATTTGATTGGTATCAATTTTGTTGAGATTTAGTTAAAGAAAAATATTCTGAAGCATCAGTTTAGAGCATCCGTAATGGTGGCTCTATCCTCCATGAGGCTACTACATTTCAAGCCTTAGTGAGAAATTTCATCCCCAATGAGTTGGAAAATGGGGCTAGATTCACCACTGGGGCTAGCAACTTCCTTTCTTGGGTAGCATAAATCGGGCTACATCTAGCCCCAAAAAACAGTGGGTCCCACAAAAAGTAGCAACCCGTGTGAGCAAAATTCTATCACTCTTCTTCCACTTGAGAATACACTTATACTCTCCTTTTATTATTTTTTAAATTATTTTTTCTTACTTTCTTTTTTCTTGCAATTTGGCTGATTAATGATTTTTTTTTTTTTAAATTCCATGAGAATTAACATTTCAAATTGATTTAACGTTTATGGGCATTGGTGGGTGAAATTTTCAAATAATTTTTTTTTCAAAATTGTATGATACTAATTTACCAATTGGTGCTAGGTAAATTGTTATGTTATACATGAAAATAAAATTATTTTAGAGGGCGAAGTGGGGGTTTGTTTCTTTCAATGGATGAGATTGAGATAAGAGAATCTAATCCAACGAATGATTCATAAGTGATAAAATCTAACTTTGTCACAATTTGAACTTTTTAGGTTGAAAGGTTCATAAATTTTTTTTAAGATTTCACGTCCAAAAATCAACTTAAGAAAAGCAAACACAAAAAAAAAAAAAAAAAAAAAAAAAAAAAATCATCGCTTAATCAAATTACTACATAAATAAATATATATAGCCCCATACAGAGTCCGAAAGATATAGCCCCTCATTCAGAGAGATTCTTTTATAAAGCCCCAAAGATTCATTGGAGCTCTAAAATGAGCTATATCCACCACTTTTCCAGCCCCATATAGAGCCACTCACTGAGGATGCTCTTATAACCGCACAAACCTGCTCATACCATCGAATCATCCACACTGCACCACCACTGTTCTTCCGGTGCACCTAGTTAAAAATGTCCTACATATGTGGGCATAAAGTCCCACAATGGGTTTAAATATGTTTACCCCACTCTAACTAATACTGAGGCCTTTTGTGGTAAAACCCCACACTTGACGAATTGGGCAGATGGTAAAGTTGGGGACAATATCGGTGTCGTTAGAGTGAGGCGGGCCCGACGATCCAAAAATCCAACATGGTATCAGAGCCCACGGTGCGGGCCCGTGCAAGCCAACGAACTTGTCACCCATAAGGAAACAAGTCTGAACTCTTAATATAAAGACGACCACTGAGTTTCATTGACAACAAGTGCCCTAACGTGAGCCGACCTCTGAGTTTCAATTACCGACGTGGATCTCCACGTGTGAACCACTAAATGAGGTTACACGTGAGGGGGATTTTATGTCCCATATCGGTGGGGATAAAGTCCCACAATGGGTTTAAATATGTTTACCCTACTCTAACTAATACCGAGACCTTTTGTGGTAAAACCTCACACCTGACGGATTGGGCAGGTGGTAAAGTTGGGGATAGTATCGGTGTCGTTAGAGTGGGGCAGGCCCGGCGATCCAAAAATCCAACACACCTCTGCACCCGCACCACTACGATTTGACCCACCAAGGCCACCACCAGTCACCAGACCAGTACCATCTGTCGCTCGCCTGAAAGTCACCAAAGTCGCCGTCGCACCATCAGACCCGAATTCGTTCTTCAAGAAACAACAGTAGCCCGACCCGACGCCACACCATTGCTCTGTATTACGAAACCTGTTGGTGCCCTGCCATAGCATTTTCCAAATTTCATATATTTTTAAATGGTTGTTTGTTCACATGGCATAAATTTGATATCACATTAGTAGAAAAATGGGACCCACATTTGATAGATCTTCATTAACAGTCAAATTAACAGATTAATTAGCGGAGGTCTAACATTGCAACAAATATATAAGTTGATGTCTAATATTGCAATGTTCAAAAGATGAAATATGAGTTTGTTATGTGATCAAAAGTTGAGATAGTAAAATGAAATACAATTGTATGATGTTAGAATAATAGTTTGAACGCTAAGATGTACTGTGCAATGTGCATTACAACAACGTGGCTGGCTTGTTATCGGCCCATTAATAATAATGCACGTACACCTCCTCGTCAAATTGATTAATCATAACTCACAAGGACCAGTTTACTCGCCCCGTGCATATAAAGGGAGAGGAAAAACTATGTATTCAGTTTGAGGATTTACGTCAGAAAATGTGCAAGCTTAAAATACATTGTTAGCATCTTCCTTGATAAATTAAGCTTTTGAGGCTAGTGGTTGTCTCACAAAGTTGAGAAACCAATACGTAATTCTTGGACTAAGAAAACTTGTGAGAGTTGTTCATGCACTACTAGAAATTTTGACTTTACCGACAAAATTACTTTGTCGGCAAAAGTCAAAATTTGTCGGCAAAGAGTCTTCCTCGACGAAAAATTTTGTCGGCCATTTCGTCTCGCAAAGCATGTTGGGTAAGAGTTTTCCCGACAAATTTTTGTGTTTCGTCGGCCAAGGTTCAATTTTTCCCAACAAACTAGTTTTTGTCGGCATTTACATCTTTCCTGACAAATATTTCATCAGTACAGAGCTTTTATGCCGACAAATAATACTTTTTAGCCAACAAATTATGTTCGTCGTCATGGAAATTTTGTCGGCATAGTCTTCTCTCCCGACAAAATTAGTGTCGTCGGGAAAGACATTTAATTTATATAAAAAAAATAACGCTTTAATGCTCAGCTATTATATATGCAAATCCAAATACAATACAAAAAAATTGTTAAGAAATAATACTTTATTGATTGATAAATTTCAAATGTACATCTAGAGTGCTTATACAAAAGCATGTCACACAATAAAATTGTCCTACTGTCATTCCTTAAAGTCGGCTGCCACGTAGCATTATGCAAGAGCTTGTGTCATGAGGAAATGGGCATTCCCAGCTTCATTTGCATGCAAGAAAATGAGCATTCCCAGATTTATATCAAATGGCCATAAAAAATCCAATAGCACCAAATATGCAGGAGCTTGTGTCATGGGGCAAGAGGAGAAGAATTTAGTGGCTTACTGAAGACCATCAGTTGCGACCTCAAACCTTGGATGATATAGCACCATAGTAGAAAATGGGGAAGGGCTGCAATAACACCATAGTATTACAATAAACAATGAAAACTTAACCAATTTGTCAACAAGAAAGCATGTAGTTATATCTAATACTTTCCCATTACAAAGAGCCTAATCCCTTTCTAAGTTCATATTTCTCCAATCCCAATATACTTGAGACATTATATTGAATGTTAATGCACAAAGTCCTCCTTTACGATAGTCCAAATCGACGTTATATTGAATGTTAACATTTAAAAGTTAAGTGCATGCCAAATTTGGGTACTGCAAAACTAGGAAAAGTATTGACAAATAATTAGTTAATATCTATTACCTAATCAACCTGTAGAACAGTGCAGGCAGCATCTGCAGCATAATTGAGAGCAAAGAACCTGTAACAAACCACCCAACATAGAAGATATACCTATGTCACATATGACAGAATTAGTATGACAAGCTAGGGTCATAGCGCTTCTTAAACCAGAATCTAAGCAAGATATAAACCTAGAATCTACAGAACCTACATGATTCCCTACACACAAATCCAAAGTACTAATGCAAGTAGAGGTTTGCCACAATATGCTGAAGGAAATAACTTCAAAAGTCAATTGCAACCTTACCTTTGTTCACATGTGAATAGGCATGTCATCACAACCTCTTAAAAATGGAAAGCTGCTTAAACTGATTATGAATTCAGAAACTAGAAAGGGCACATTCCCAGTTTTAAGACCAAACGGCCTTCACTGAAACCAACCCAAAGTTCAATAACCCCACATATGCAAACTCTAACATTTAAAAAGATTATATTACATTTAGCACAAACAAGAACACAAACTACAACATACTTTAAATAAGAATCCACCATCACAAGGCATTTGTAAGCATAAGAAGTTACATGGAGCGACTTCTGTTATCAAGCACATAGTTGCAATTAAGCACACCATCTTTGAGGGCATCAAACCTTCAAGCCCATTTCAGTGCTCTAAAACATTTTGAGACCATTTTTCATGCTACTTCAGTTTCAGTGTCAAGTACCATGAGCCTAATTTCAATTGATTACACAGAGGGATTGATTTTTGTGGTGCAAAGACTCACAATCAATTTTAACTATAAAACCATTACTGCAGCTTGATTGAAATCTGCAGCAATTGAAGTTAAAAGCAATTAAAATCCAAAACATGGATTACGCATCCTCAAACCCTAACTAAGGATCCTCCATCAAACCATTACCTAAAATCCCCTCAGAATTACATTGGAAAAACAAATCTAAGAAAGGAACCATAAAATTGAGGCTAACAGAGAGCTGAGGGGAAGGATTAGAGTAGATAGGGTTTGAGAACATACCCAAAACGTTTTAGAGAAACGAAGCACCCTATATTAGCGATTACGAAGCTAGAGTAACAGGGGCACTTCGACGGCAACAGCAACATAGAGTAGATGAAGCAATGACGACGGCGAGCCAAAAAACAATGTTGACGGAAAGCGAACAGTGGCCCTGTGAGAGAGAGAGAGAGAGAAGAGGGGGCTGGGCTATCCGCATATAACAGGGTTTGTAAAAAATACATTGAATTTATATTTAAGGGGGAAATTCTTTAAACTGAAAAAATTGAGCAGGGAATTGAAAAGACCAAAAAAAATAAATGAGCCGGAAGGAATTAATTTGCGCCCCTCTCTAGAGTCTAGACGATGAATAGACATGTTTTTGCCGACTATTAGTTTATTTGTCGGCTTGAATGTTCTTTGCCAACAAACTTTTCATCGGCATAGGTCTCAATGTTTCGAGATGAAAAATTAAAATTTTTGTCGGGCAAAGAGTGTCGACAAAATTTTACTTTATCGGCTTTAAGTTTGTCGGCAAAATAATATTTTCTAGTAGTGATGTCACACGACTTCTTGAGTAGAAGAACTTTGATGATGGTATATGGTCCCAAATTTAGTAACAATATTAAGCAAGGTGCTAAAAGACACTAGGCGCTAGTCGGGTGGAGACTAGGGCTTAACGCCTAGGCACCTAGGCAGATTAAGCGGATTTAAGTATATTTATTTTATATATATAGTACAAATAAGTGTTTGCTTATACTTAAAACATACATAATTGCACTAGGATAAATAAATTGTAAAATAGAATGACATATAGATTATAAAATATTAGAACATAATGAAAAAATGGAGAATAAGCGCATAATGTGTGTTCATCTAAGTATTAAACAAGTCTCTTGTAATTTATTGAAAAAAAATAAAATGCAAAAATGAAAGTTATCGATTTTCTGTTTAAGTGAAAGCTGCGACCTAGGCAGGTTTGGATGGGTTAGGCGGGCGCCTAGGCGGTCTAGCCGGGTGCTTAGACCTGTCTAGGCGCCCTTTCTTAATGTTAAAGGCCTAGGGATTAATCGGGATGGTGACTAACCGTCTAGTGCCTAGGCGAGGCCTAGACGACACTATATAGGAATTTTTAAAACTGTAACACTAAGTTTAAGTCATCTATTGATTGGACTATTCTGCCACTCAACACTACCAAGCGACAAAACAATTTGTCACAAAATTTCTAAAATTGTCTTATCATATATTCATGTAGTTAACAAATAAGTTGAGTTCTTGCGTTTTCAAGTGTTAGATTATTTACAAAAGCTTAGAGATATTTAGTTTTTTATGTGTGTCTTTGTGTTTTGTCCCTAAATTTGCGTTTGGACTTTGGATTTCAATCTTTGTGTAAACCACAAGAGCTAGCTAAGTTGTTATAAATTAGAATAATGATTATATATTTTGATTATTATTAGGAGGAGGAACTACTAAATTAAATGTGGAGAGGGAATTATATATGTAAGTACGATGCAGAGACCTCGTTGACCTCTTCTACTCTCTATATCTCTGCAGGTTCTCAGAATTTGCGGTCATAAAAAAGACCAGAGGATTGAGTGGCCATTGGAAAGAAAAATGGCGGGAACCATCCATCACCTTCTTCATGGCCATGCATGTTAGAATTCAAACCCTAGGAAATACCCCATCATTTTTTTCTTTTCCACACCCTCATGACAAACCCTAAATGAATTCCAATATCATAATTTTTTATTTTGTTAAAAAACAAAAAAAAGTATAAGCTTCTCCTCTTTCTTTCTTTCTTTCTTTCTTTCTTTCTTTCTAATTCTTTCTTTTATGGGGGGCTTTATTTTTAATATTTACTTGCAAATCAAGAAATATCGAAGGTGATCATCGTGATCAAGATGCAACTTCACAGATTAAGATAAATTATTTTTAGCTAGCTTCCTTCTTGTTGTAGATCATATGACCATATGGTGATGATGAGGAATTCATCAAATTCCTTGATAATGTTGAGCTATGTCTTCATGATCACGATGATGATATTTTTATTAAAGCCAACTAAGAGATTGGTCAATGCTGGTCGGAATGATATCGTAGTACTGCCTAATTTTTGTACAACACGTTTAAATGTTCTCCAGCCACCCTATCATGATATACCGAAATCCATCTGTTCATCCCTCGATTGGCACGGCTACCGTATTAGCGTAAGCGATCGTATATTATCGATTATGAGCTAAACCCAATTTCTTCATTTACTAATTACGTTTTTATATGCCGTGACATGACCATGACATGATGTAATATAACAGTTCTTTCAGGATAATAACGCTGTTCTTACCGTTGTACTATCGGGAATGAACGAAAACAGTTGGGTCGGAGTCGGGGTGTCAAAGGACGGCATGATGGTCGGTTCGAGTGCTGTGGTGGGATGGATGAACAGAGATGGCAAATCGGGCACAGTAAAGCAATATTATTTGAAAGGACGTACAAGGAATGATGAAAGCATACCAGATAAAGGTGAATTGAAATTCACAAATGTTACACCCACCATTGTTGTCAAGGACCAAATCATTTATCTAGGGTTTCAACTCCAGTTTTCCAGTCGTCTTGATCGTCAGCCCTTTCTGTTCGCTGCCGGGTATGGAAAGCCTGGTGCTAACAACATCCTACCAACGCATAAATATAGAAGCGCCTTGTTAGTTGATTTCCCTAAAGGTTGGTTCATAAGTTGATTTATTTTCTCATGTTATTTACTCATTTTCTAACAGTTTAAGCTTTTCGGTAAAGTGGTGGTGAAAAATGGAGCCTTCGACTTGCAAAATATATGTTTCACTATTTATACATTTCTTTCATTCTCCACGTGCATGATGGAGTCTCATCTTGCACATGATTGACACATTTTCTAACAACTTTAGCTTTTGAGGTCTAGCGATAGCCTGCAGTAATACTTTTGTTAGGTTATTTGGGTTCTTAAACATGGTTATTGATTAATCGATATGCTAGAATTTGCAGTAAGTTAGCAATATATATGCCACTTAGCACTACAGTGTAGTGTTGGACATTGTGTAGTTGATTTCTGTAAATGGCAAGTTAAGTTTGATACTAAATTATTATGATTGACTCACTGTGTGGTTTAAGACAAATCCCCCCACCTCTTAGTGTAAATGTATCGTTGTACATATATAAAAAACTATATATGTGTTCTAATTATTTGGTCTCTGCTGGATGCAGGAGTCATTCGTATCGGGTTTGTAGACAGCAGGAATGTGAAGATGACCCATGGAATACTAACTATTATTGGATGGGGCATAATAATTCCATTCGGATCATCAGTGGCCAGATATCTTAGGGAGTATGAGGCTTTATGGTACTACCTTCATTCATCAGTTCAGTTTATAGGTTTCTTTGTGGGGCTTTCTGGTGTGGCTGTTGGAAGGACACTATATGAACTAGTACATGCTGACTTTAACAGCCACAGATCCATAGGGTACATTGTGCTTGCACTCAGTGTTCTTCAGGTAATCCTTTCTTTAATTCTTAATCTCACGTGTTGCCTCAATTAAAATTTTGTTACATTGTGTCCCATGTGATGAATTTCACGCATTTTTTAGTCTGAAAAGTTGCATGCGTTTCGCACTTGATCCTTCAAAATGAGTGTGTCTGACGTGTCTATCGATACTTTGAATGTTAAATTAACTACCGCTCTAAAAGGTCTGGTGCAAGTCATGCACAACTTCTTATTTGAAAATTCATCATCAAACCATACTTTAAAATGATTTCCAAAACTCAATTATAGAAAGGGTTTTTATCGCAAATGGTCCTTGAAATTGACTCATCCCATCAAGATGGTCCCTAAAATTGAAAATCGATCAATGTAGTCCCGAAAATAGGTGTTGCAAATCAATATGATCATTCCGTCATAATTTTGTTATGTGGTGCTCTTTTCTCTTAACTTTTTTATTTAAGTTCTTAAATTTGACTTCGGTAGTTGTGATCACAGATATGCCAGTTTATCATGAGGCCATCCAGGACCTCCAAGGTCAGGAAGTACTGGAACAAGAGCCATCAATGGGTCGGGAGATCGGTGGTCGTGCTTGCTCTTGTCAATATTTTCATTGGTCTCTTTTATGGAAATGGAGGGAAACCTTTTAAGATATTTTTTTTGTGCGCCTTTTCTCTTTTCATTTTGTCCCAAATAATTTTGGAAATCCGGCTCTTGCTTCAGAGGAAAAGAGCAGCACTTGCTACTACCGCTGATGAGCCTCCTCTTTTTCAAGTTCCTCCACGAACTTAGCATCAATTCCACTACTGTTTAGTGAATTTATTTTTATTAAACTTTCTTATGATGGTCGATGCTTATGTACATATACGAATTGAGATCTTAACAATTAGTGTTATCAAACATCAATCGTTTATCTTTCCGATGTTTTTTTTTTTTTTTTTTTTGTTTATCTGTCATCTGATCAACGGGAGAAGGGGTATTTGAACAAAGGATGTCTGTACACCGCTAGACCAATATCTAGTTGGTCTTTGGTCTTTGTACAATGTTCTTGGTGGTAAGTTGTGAAGCAAAACCATACGAACATAGTTGACATGTAAAAATATCAATTGCCTTCCCTCAAGTTCTCATAGGCCAGACGGAGAATTTTGCAAAACTCTATTTGAAAAACGGCAATAAATCAATCCAACGTTAGAAAGAAAACACGGGTGGGAAAACTTGCTAACTCTTAGGCCATGTTTTTTTTACCTGACTTCGAAAATAGGAACAAGAATTGGAATCCTTTCCATGATAGTTCTTGAATAGAATGAAGAGTAGAGAACATGGATTCGATCATCAATCGTCAATCGCGGGGTTTGATCGGAATTAGGGTTAGGGCTAGGCTTTATGAGGATACACAAAGTAGGGGTTGGCATAAAAACAGTCGAACCGGAAAACCAAATTGAACCCGTTAAAAAAAGGTAAAACATCGCGTTAACTGAAAAAAGCTAAATTTGGACTGGTTCAGAAATTGAATGGAACGAAATAGACCAAATTTGGTTCTAGTTCTTACTTCTCAATAACCGGTTTGAACCGAACCAGACTGGCTTTAATATAAATTAAGGATTAATTAGATAAAAGCGCTCTAATTCTACATCTTATTAATTAAACATTTGTGGGTTTTCAACTTTTTATTAAAACGCTTTGTATTTTGATTAAGGTGCTTCCATTTTTATCCATGTCATTTTTTAATTTCCAACTCATCATTTTAAGTAAATTTTAAAGGAAAAAAAAATGAAAATAAGAGTTATTTATATTGAAACTTATCATATCTAAAATCCATAAATTCGTGGAAAGAAAATAAGTTTGAAAATTTTGATTGAGTCATTACCCCAATAATTAATTGTTAAGAATTTGATATAATTAATTTTCAGTACAAAGTTTTAATATGAAAAATTCTCTCTTTTTAAGGGTCATAACGTACCACGTACGTACCAAAGTTAGGTTAACACATTGTACCAATACCATGATACATACTAAAACAAGAATCACATAACGTACCAAAATTAGTAATCTGTAATGTACCAAAATATTAATACGTACCAAAACTAAGATTATATAAAGTACCAATTATGTACCAAGTTATTGGTACGTTATGTTTAGTACATATGTGCATTCATATATCATGTTCATAATTGGTATGTTATGTTTAATAGGACGTTAGTTGTTTTTTTAGAATTTTAATGATGTTTTTTTTTTAGCGAAACGATAGCGTTAGTAAGTTAAATGTTAGATTAGCCACCGATGGGGTTTGAACCCACGTCGTTATGCAAGGGCACAACACCTTTCCACCACTGTGGTAATTTGAGTAATGAAAAGTGTCGTTTGAAATGAATTATGGGATAATATATCTCCTAGATTTTAGGATTTATGTGATATTAATTTGTCATTTGATTGGTAAACCTAATATATGTAATTTTTGTTATTAAAAATTAGATAAGAATGTTTGATCAAAAGTCTAAAAGCTATGGATGTTAAATCTAAGAATTTCAAAACTGAGGCTCCTATATCAAAACACCCCATAAATTAATTTATGTTATAATTTTACATAACTATCATACCTGACTTGCATTTCCTAAGCCCAAACCTTTTAGTCTATTCCTCTCCAAGCCCAATAGCTGAAATAAAAAGAAAGCCCAATAATCCAATTTAATTTTGCAACCCTAAGTTCTCATTCCTCATCCTCATCCATTATCCCAATCCGCAGCCTCCATCTCATGATCCCATCAAACATAAGTTTTATTCCCTATCTCCAGTCCTTTACCTTCCTTGCATGCACATTCGCCATGAGCAACCCCGCTCGATCTGTTTCAATTCAAGGAAAAAAGATAAGTCAATTGGTGGTGATGGCTGACCCTGTTAGATCAGTAAAAGCGTCCGACATGCTTTAAGCAACGTTATCTAGAATACGTCGCACTTTAGTTTCAGATTGTGTAGTGTAGGGATCTAAATGAGACATATTGAGATTCGTCCACAACAATTCACGTTGTTCTACATGAATGTTGACGTTCTTATCTCCCTTTAATGGTGGAAAGACTGTCTCATTAAGGTGACAATCTGCGAAGCGAGCAGTAAAGATATCGCATATCAAAGGTTCTAAGTATCGTATGATCATAATAAACATAGATTCCCAATCTTTGCTAACATACCCATTTTTGTATGTAAAGGCGACACAATTTGCACGTAGACAACGCAGAAATGTGAGATTTCGGGCTCATATCCAGTTATAATTATAGTGTATAATAGATTGAATAGAGATGGGTCTTGGGTGAACCAACATGGATGCGGGAAGTGATCTCGGTTCAAGGTGGTCGAGGCGAGTTATGGAGTTCACTTGGAACCCTAAGTTGCGACGAAGATAGATTTCTTGACATCAGGGATTGCAGTGGATGGCTACGGGTGCTCTATAGGTGCACCGGGGCTATGCTTAGAGCCTAGCGATGATCCACGAGCTCAATAATATTGAGGTGGTTGGCGGCGAGCATCGGGCTCGCCACTATGGTTGAAAACCTAGGAGAGTTGAATTGAATCTTGAAAAATTTGGTGAGATTTTGGTTCGAAATCTCGACCATGTGGTCATGGTTGACTGGGATATCATTGGGGACGATTATAGGTCATTGGGGCTGCAAGGTTTCACAAGAAAACATTAACTAAGAGGCTGGGTTCAACTGCGGGCAAAGCCCAAGCGGTGGCCTGTGTCCGAGGATAGGGATGACGCAAAACGATGTCATTTTGGGTTTTGGATGAGAGCAGTAAGGCTCTAGAAGCGAGGCACAGATGGCTTTAGGCCGTGGTTCGTGCGTGTCAGGGTGGAAACCCCCTAATTTTGCTTATTTTTCTTCAATTTCTTACACAATCATCAAGTTCACAACAAATATAATATATAAAATAATGCGAACACAATTTAAGCAGAATCTGAAATTCAAAATGTCTAAAATTTGGGGTTTATGCATGGCGGTGAATGTTTCACGCAATCAAAGTTGAAAAAATATGGACAATTTGGACAGTGTTTTAGAAGATACTTGGATTGCATGATGAGAACTGTGCACTGATTTGTAGCAGAAAATACCTTTCTGATTCCTTAGCGCAGCTCCAAGAGAGCGAGCTTACGATTGATAGTGTTGTGGCCTATTTACCGAAGGGAAAGAAAAAGGAAAGGAAGGGGGCCTGCGGCAATAGAGAGAAAGAGAGAGAATAGAGCACAGGGAAATTGTAGATACGCTTCCATTGTGCTAGTGCTTTTTATTTATAGTAAACCATGCACAAGGAAAGACATACTTGAATAACAAGTAATACAAAACCTAATAGGATAGAATCACTAGTTTACATAGGAATCCTAAACCAAATCTACCGAGGATATACACCATCATGTTGTAGGCATAATTTACTGAACAATTATGGAGGCCAGAGAGAGAGGGAAGGTGCAGCAATAGTAGAGAGAAAGAGAGATATGTAATTGTGAGGTGTGTTTTATTCCACCCCATTGTGCCTTTATTTATAGTAGTAGGGAAGGTTAATTTCTTGCCCTTTTAAGATTACAACTTTTAATAGGAATATAAGAGATATTCCTAGATACACTACGATTTACATAATCACATTTCTAATCTAATATGACTGCAACACTCTCCCTTGAGTGTGTAAATACTTAAGTAAATGGCGCATCAGGTCTTCAACGATGAAGTAAGTAAAGTTGATGAAGTCGTCGGCACAATAAGCGAATGCGAGTCTCAGATCAACGGAAAAATGCATAAAAAGGTAAAACTCACAAAACCTCGCTATGGTAAAACCTAAGGTGGGGGAAAAACCCATAGTCTTAAGAGAAAAGTGAGAAGTTGCATTAAGTCAAAACTATATGTCTTTTGGACGCAAGTAGAAGAGCTCACAAGGGTATGATCAGCCCAGGATGGGTGCCTTGTTAAAACCTAGTTACGTAGCAAAAACCCAATGGGAAAAATGTTCCTAATCGTAGGGAAAAAAGAGTACATTAAGATCAAGTGAGTATACTTCTGGATACTCCCCCTGAGTTTGACATAACTTCTAAATCAGAACTACAAGCATTGCATATGATAGTTAGGCATACCAATTCCCCGGACAAGCTTCTGGAAGGTTAACTTCGGTAGTGACGTCGTGTCGAGGTTGGCAAGGTTGTCTGGGATCGGCTTGCATGACTTCAATCTCCTGATGCTTTGCTGATGTTGATGCAATATGTCTTGGCGTTGACTTTGGTGATGTATCATGGCATGGTCGGGTTGATACATGCGGCATAATCTTCATGGATCGTCGTTGGGACTCAACGATGGATGAAAAACATCAAGTACTTCGAAATATGCTCAACAAGAATTCCTAACCATATCTCACTTATGGCGTAGTGAAGTAAGGTGAGTCTTGGAACGATTCAAAGATTTCACAACTAAGGTCATATTGTGGACCTCTAAGATATTGTGATATCCCTAACGGTAAAGACATAACCATTTGGGGATTTTGCCTTGTGCGGGTTTGATAAGTAACCTGCGTCAACATAACAAACAAGGCAAACATCATTCCGAGGATCAGGGGCGTTGGATCAGCTCGAGATGTGTTGGGATTTGCCTTCGTAGTACCATGAGTACGTCTTTAATACCAATTCAGTGGTTACGTGTAGGCGCGGTGTTGTATCTTTACCAATAGATCAACAACGAATGAGATGGCATGTTTAATACAATAAGCTAAGTACAACGAAGTGCAAAGTTGAACTTTAGATATGGAATTTTGAATTCCATAACATCTTCAAGGGTCTCATTTGCATATAACGTATGGACGATCATAGGTATACTTAAAGTAACACATTCTGGGTGTAGTTCGACTGGTAGACCAAGGTACCGTCAGAACAACGCTTGAACTTCAGGTCAAGGCATAAACGAGTTTTCCTAAGATCCTTCATCTCAAATTCCAACTTCAGGTGCGATGTAGTTTTCTTAAGCTCTTCCAGAGTCTTAGTGAGATGTATGTCAACGACATAAATTGTAACTATAGCAATTTGGAATAAGACTTTATAGTTTAACACACAAGGGCATGATTCATATCCCTGACTGATCAAATGATCACTTAAACGGGTATACCACATCCGTCCGATTGTAAGTGAATGCCTCAAACAAGTTAAGAGGGTGTTCCGCGGTTTTGGAACTATTTGAACCAGTCTATGTAATTCTTCGAGAACTTACATGTCAATCTCCGTATCTATATCCCTATTGAAAAAACACTAACCACATTTCATCATGTTGCTATCAATCACATGAAGTTTTGAGAGAAACCTTGCCCTGTATGGCGTGCATCATATCGCACTATTTCATTCATCTTATAACGCTTCCTTTCCCACTTGTAACATAATAAGGTTACCTTGGGCAGTGTAGGAATGACATGTCTAATACACACTTTGGTAAGGAATTTAACATGGATTGTAATTTCGATTGTCTAATCAGTTCTACGTTGTCACTTAATCAACGGAACACGGTCCAATATCGTCGCTTTTCATTTATGTCAGTAGCAACTGTATAAGTGAAAACATTATCGATGGTAATCTCATTTCAATTCCATTTAGCTCATCCAAACTAGTATACTGGACCAAGAACATCATGTCTCGGGAGTAATCCGAATTAATCTCATGGGATGGAAATGATTTGAGACAGCGATCAAGTATAGATTCATTATTGTGCTATGTCTTCTTCTTCTAGGGAAGTAAATCCTACGAACCGAGTGATTTGTCGTGCTCTAAGCCAAGATAGATTGATTGGCTATCTGCCGATGTACCAGACCGTCCAACAGGGATGGCACACCCTATAGGGATGTTGACATGACGTCCGTGAAGTACGTCTATCCTTGCATGCATGTTTGCAGTTGGTATATGATCTTGTCACTTTAGCTAGATCAAAGGGCGCTTGTTTATCATACTTGTGCGATACGGGGATTGAGATGAGACATAGTGGGCAACGCCCAAGTAAATTCTCGCCGTTCTCCAGGAACGTTGACGTTCTTATCTCCCCCTAACTGCGGGAAGACTGTTTCATTAAAGTGACAACTCGCAAATGAAATGTAAAAAGATCGCATGGAAGGGCTCGAAGAGAGCTAGTGTGAAGGAGAATCATAATCGACAAAGATTCACATCTTTCTTTGAGGACCCATATTGGTACATTGCGGCGGCGCAACTTAGCACATGGAATGCACACCCAAATTCGTAAATACGAAAAACGTTAGGTTCGTACCCAGTAACCAACTGTAACATTATATAGGTTGGGTGGCAATGGGCCTCAAGGCGGACCAACATAACTGTGTACAAGATTCCATAGCCCTAGGCAGAAACTGAAAACTTGGTACGTTCACCAAAATCCGGACGATCATTTAATTTGCGCTTTATGATCACTAGGCGAGCCTATTTGGGGTGAACATGGGAATTCGATGTTCAATTATAAACCCAAAATACATGCAATACTTTATAAAAAAACCGTCGTTATAAGCTCTCCGGCATTATCCAGTCTTCCGGACCTTAAGGGATAAGTAGGGTGGTGAACCCTTAATCGACCTAGAGGTTTAGCAGTAATGTGTGTGGACAAACATGTGACCAGTTTGTCAATTCATCAACCAAAACCATAAGTATTTATATGGTTCACATTTTGGTTGGATTAGTCCACATATATTCCCTTGAATCCACTGTGAAAAGGGGGTGATTTCGTATCTTTGCGAGGAATGATATAGAAAATCAATTACCTTAATGAGCAGGCATGGCAAAGTGTGCTTGTAGGCACAAGATCCTTACTTTGGTTAAGGAGATGCGTCGTAGCATCGTTGTTCGACCTAAATGTCCCAAATGGTCGTGCCAAAGCAAGTAAACTGCTCAATCACCAAACTTTAGGTTGGCCACTTGTGGTGTGTTCCCAGATGGGAAACAACCCATTGGCCCCAAATCAAAGTTGCATGCTCATTTTTGGAGGTGGTGCAAAGATATTCGACTCTATTTTCTTCAGTGGTTTCATTTATGATCATTGTCATCTCGAATATCCTTAAAAACTCAACGACAAGGAGAATTTAGAGTCCTTTAAATGGTAATTCGGTACCATTCATCAACGAGGAGCGTGCCAATGCTCTTAATCAGGTTGGATAGATCTAAAGTCGTTGTTAGAAATGTGATTTAGGTGTAAAGTTAGTGTGCATAGTATCCCATTCATCCAGACAACTAACTTTCCCACATTCCTACCTAATCACATGTTTAATTGAATTTGGTCACATGTATACAAGAAACATGATTCAATTAACTCGTATTTGAGGACAATATCAATAAGATTATCCATAAGTAAAACATACACCAAACTTGAATCCAAGAACAAGGAAAAATGTTCACAAAGTAAATGGTTTACTAAGGGGATTCGGCCAACAAGGCCATCCATATCAAAATTCTGCTCTTCTAACGATGTTTGGTGGAGCAAAATTAGTCTCACAGATTGGCTACGAGAATGGTACTCCTCAACGACATTGGTAGGGGCATGAACATGTGCATAACCAATGATTTATTCCATCGAGACGGAAGTAAATTCTGCAGGGTTAAGGTTCGTGAATACTATCCCTTATTCTTAAAGTTTTAGGTCTTAGATGCCAAGGATCATGCTTCAGGCGTGATGCCACACCTTGGCATGCCCTAATTATACCATACGTTGTAAAAACAAACTCAAAATTGGATCATGAGAGAGATAGACCCCGAATTGGATTCTGTAAGCTTCAACGAAAGCTAGAAGGGTCTTTTCGGTAAGTCTCTGATGAAGCAAAACAGCACCGTTCGGTGCACCTCTACCGAAGTAGGGCATCACCATTCGGTAGGCTATGACCGAACTGGGTCGAGCTATTCGGTAGACTCTAGCCGAACCGAGTCTATGCCGTTATCTCACATTTGTGGTAGTAATCAGATTCGAGAATTTGGTAAACTTCTGCTTTCTACATTTCTGCTTCAGGAGTGAGTTAGAAACATGGAAGGACTAGAAAAGTATTCTCTAGTCAAAATTCGATCAGATTTATAAACTTCAGAATTGTACTCATTCATGGACGTAATCATGGTGTGCTTCAGGCAATGTCTTTCATGATTAGACAGTCCATAGAAGTGAGCCAAAGAGCCATGAAATCCTCGTTTGGGAGGTACTTCCATTTGTAGTGCTACGGGCATAGGTCTTCAAATGAAGATCATGGCAGATGCTTATTCAGCTCTTCCATACCATTGTTGGCTACGATGGTTTCTCAGCTTATTGGTAGTTAAGTGGAGATTCATGTCTTGTACCCCACATAAAGTTGTTTATATTAGAAATGTCCAAATAAGGGAAATCAAACTTGTGATGGTTTGACAATTCATTGAATTGGAGGGAACATGATTATGATTGGTGCTATGGGAATGAATCATCCATAAACATCAAGGTTAGAACATTCGAGTTCTAAGACATGGTTTTCATGGGTGTATTGTTTTATGAAAACTTCAGGTTTCAAAGGCACTAAATTTGAAACTACAGGTTCAATTCCTGCAAGAACACAGAATGCAATATGTAGTGGATTTGAGTTTCTTCGGGAACTCAAGTGCAGTATTGCTAATTTGGTAGTTTTGCATTTTTTTTTTTTGGATTTCCTTCATGTTGAAGTTTATTTGGAATTGAAAATTTTCTGTGGTTAAAAAATTAAGTGGCACTCAAAACGATCTGTCTAAGATGGGATCCTTGACCTTTGTTGATTTGTGGAAAATTTTGAATCATTAAGTTGTTTTTTCGAAGGTTCAACCATCTCCCTTCTTTTTCTCAATGTAATTAAAAGGTTGCCGGTTTAGGTTGTGCTTCAATCTCAGTTCCCATGTATGCTTTCTTGGTTGAATTTGGATATATTTGAGAAACAAGGGGAGATAGAGTCAGATGGCATTTCTTGTTTTTCTCTTTTGATGTATGCATTGTACGTGCTCTACAGAAACCTATGCGTAACGTATGACTGTAAACTTGAATTTTCGACGTGTAATTTTGTATCCTAAACAATTTTGGTAAGTGTTCACATTGCACATGGGGCATACTTATAATATAAATACATGATCACCATCCTTACGTGCTAATTAAGCAAATACTAATAACTAAATGGATGCCTTAATGACTTATCCTAAGCTGCTCTTCTCCCTTACTGTTCTTACTCTTTTGTTGTCTATTTCTCCTCCGTCTTGCTTTTCTGTTAAAGATGATCATGGCATTGATTTGCTGATATGTCTATTTATATCCAATAGTCATATGATTTCTATATGTAATGTGGATGTTTAAAGAGACTGAGAATCACTTTATATGGTCCATTTTCTCATTACTACATGTGAAACTATTAAGTAATTATGTTGCTTAGTACATACACACACAACACACACACAACTTGCATACATGAACACACACACACACACACACACACACACACACACACACACACACACACACACACACACACAGAGTACATGGAAAATTAGCATACATCAACACACACACACACACCCAAAATCAGCATATATATATAGACACACACACAGACAGTACATACACACACCCACACATACAGAGCACGTACATACAGACGGACGCAAACACTCATAGGCTATGATTTTGCCTCCAATTACTCCTTTATGCTAGTTTCTTCTTATAAGTTATAATTGCTGGGTCTATATCCTATTTGAATTGATTAGTTTGTGTATAGTATATCAGTTTTAAGTTTTGTTTCTGCCAAACTTGAATTGGGTTTAGAATTAGGGTTTTTAAATTTTGTTTTAAATTTTGTTTTAAATTTAAGTTGAAATTATTAGCATGTGTACAGTAAGTTAAATCTTTGTGTACGAAACAAATTGATTTCCAATTTTGTAGATGCCTCACCTCATTAAAACCCGGAGGCTGGTGACTTCTACACCTAGTCTAAAGGCTACACCTAGTCTGACGACTACATCTACTACTACCGTCACTGCTCCGGCAGAGATGGACCATAGGCCGATCAATCTGGTTGACCCAGTTGGTCCTCTAGTCCCACAGGCGCAGACATCGTTGACTTCTTCGGTGGCGTTACCTGTTAGCGCCCGACGTACTCACCGGTGCATCCGCACTACGAACCAGATGTCGCCATCGGGATCCACAACCGATGCCTCGAGTACACGGCCACGTATACAATCCTAATTCACTCCCTTATACCCATGTTAACTGAGATTTGTTATTTTAGATTCAATTTGTTATGTCATGTAAGGATTAAAAAGTTGTCATCGTTTCGAACCTTTTATTAAACAGTTGTGATCATTGTGTTGGACACATATATTGTTTACAATATTTTTAGGGTTTTGGGAAATGTTTTAATTATAGGGGAGGTTATGTCGAAATTTTAGTAGGATTTGTTATTAGTTTTGGGTTAATGATTTTTTTTTTCCATCTCTTTGCAGCGAAGAAAAACACTAGGGGACCTTGTCGGCAATTGAAGACGTCGAAGGTCACCCGGGTGACCAACGGTCGTATCCCAATCGGATACGATGAGCGACATCAGGCAGCACGAACGGCAGAGCAGCATAGTGCATTGGCCCCCGACATTGGGCATGTCGTGCAGACCTTTTGCCCTATGTTGTGGAAGTCTTGGAAGACGATGCCGAAGGAGACGAAGAACAGGGTGCACAATCAATTGTCCGTAAGTAACGTTGCCTTTTTAATGTTTTTCATGTAAAATTTATATATTTATATTTATTACTGTCTTTTATTACTAATACTTTCATTTGTTACATTGCAGACAAACTACAATTTGGAGGACATAGACGGGGACATATTCGCGTACCTCAATCGGCTCTTCTCTGAATGCTACAAGTAGTGGAAGAGTGACCTGCACCAATGTTTCCAGCAGTTTGATGATCTGCAGGTCGCTCTCGAGGAGGGTTGTCCGAAGGAGTTGGAGGACCGACAAGATAGTTGGGTTTGGCTTTGCGATCATTTTCAGGAGGCAACCTATATGGTGCGTTTTTAATTATGACTTCTTTCATTTTACTTTTTTTTTTAATTTTTACTAATGTTTATTATTATTTTTTTTAATTTTCTTTAAGTATTACAACTAATACGTTTATTTTTTTGTATAACAGAAGAAGGCGAAGGCGAACAAGATCAATCGGGAGAAGAAGATTCTTCTCCACCATTCGGGTTCGAGACCAAACAGGGTCGATCGTAGAAGCAAAATAATAAAATTTGTCTAGGCCCATTTATTATTGAATGTTGGCTACAGGCCACACAAATAAATTATAAGGTCCAAATTTGGGCTTGGGTTAAATAAATAACAACCCTAGCAAACTGGGTTGTGAGCCGTGACAAAAAGGAAGCCTAACCTGAGCTTAGGTTGTAATAGAAGGTAGCGCATGCAAGTCGAAGTAAAAAGAAAAAGAAAAAGGGCCCAAAAATGAAGGCAAAATGTTTGGGCTGCTAGCAACTTTTTTTTTTTTTTTTTCTTTTGTTCCTGCAGACTGGTGGTCCATTGTAGAGGGAACGGGCTAACAGGCCTGGGAAGAAGAAAGGTCAGCCCTAGCGGGCTGCAGAGGAGAAAAAAAACCAAGCCGATTATGTGGGCCCAAAAAATCAGATAAGCCGAGAGTCCAATTTCGTGCAAAGGCCAGGAGCTGCAGGCTTAACTGGCTAGGCGCCTTGGTTGAGTCGTGGCTTCCAGCCACGGCTTGGTTGTGATTTTAGGTTTTTTTTTCTTTCCTTTTCGATTTCTAGGGTTTTCAGAACCCAAAAAAAAACCATGCTTCTATTTTATTTCAATTCATTGATTCACAAATTCCACATAGCATAAATTACGTAATGCATGAAACAAGTATATATATTGACAAATATATGAACATATACATTATAATATACATTTTATATATATATATATATATATATATATATATATATATATATCGGAAGGAAAATATAAACATAGGGGGTTCATGCATCATGGGGAATGTTTTCATGCTTTAAGGTCGTTTCAAATATCTTCCTTTATTTTAAGGGCACCTGATTGGCAGAAAACTATAAAAGCCTTTGAATTTTGTAGAAGATCTATCTTGGAAAGTCGGAATTGCATCTCCAATGCGTTGTATCACGTTCAACACAGAAAAATTAAATTGAATCAATAGCATGTAGATCAATTCAATAAAATAATAAATTAATCATAAAAAGAATGATTAAAACGTAATACTCCATTGATTGAAGAATAAACTCTCTTTAGCACAGCGTCAAGAGCGTGTTGATAACATGTTATATGCATAATTTACTAAACAATTATAGAGGCTAGAGAGATAGGGAATGTGCGGCAATAGTAGAGAGAAAGACAGATATGTAATTGTGAGGTGTGTTCTATTCCACCGCATTGTGCCTTTATTTATAGTAGTAGGGAAGGTTAATTCCTTACCCTTTTAGGATTACAACTCTTAATAGGTAATCAACTCTTAATAGGAATATAAGAGATATTCCTAGATACACTAGGATTTACACAATCACATTCCTAATCTAATATGACTGCAACACATCACACAATGTTAAATATTAATATTACAATAAATGTTGCAGTCCTATTAGATTAGGAATATGATTGTGTAAATCCTAGTGTATCTAGGAATATCTCTTATATTCCTATTAGGAGTTAATTACTTATTAAGAGTTGTAATCCTAAAAGGGTAAGGAATTAACCTTCCCTACTACTATAAATAAAGGCACAATAGGGTGGAATAGAACACACATCACAATTACACATCTTTCTCTTCTCTCTCTATGCCACACCTTCCCTCTCTCTCTGGTCTCCATAATTGTTCAGTAAATTATGCCTACAACACATTATCAACACGCTCTTGACGCTGCGTTAAAAAGAGTTTGATCTTCAATATGGGGAGTATTACGTTTTAATCATTCTTTTTATGATTAATTTATTATTTTATTGATCTACATGCTATTGATTCAATTTAATTTTTATGTATTGAACGTGATACAACGCATTGGAGATGCAATTCCGACTTTTCAAGAATGATCTTCTACAAGTTCAAAGGCTTTTTGTTGTTTTCTGCCAATCAGGTACACTTAAAATAAAGGAAGATATTTGAAATGACCTTGAAGCATGAAAATATTTCCCATGATGCATGAACCCTCTATGTTTATATTTTTCTTCCGATATATATATTGTATATGTTCATATATTTGTCAATATATATATATATATATATATATTTGTTTCATGTATTACACAATTATAAATCGCTATGTGGAATTTGTGAGTCAAATAATCGAAAGAAAATATAAGCAATTAGGGTTTTATCAAACCCTAGAATTTTTTTGAAAAAAAAAGGGTTGTTTTGTGGCTGAGTCGCGGCCTGAAGCCGCACCACTGCCAAGTTGAAGCCGAGTCGAGCCAGCAGCTCAGGCCCACTTCCTCTGGACAGCAGCAGCCCCATGGGCTTTGCTGGAGGTGTGCGAGACTACTAAGCCTCCGGCCTGGGAATTTTTCTGTGAGCTGGGCCTCCATCCCTTAACCCACACCAGAAGCCAGCAAAAGCTTGCTGGGCTTTATCCTCTGCTTGGCCCAACTTCAGCAGCACACGTTGCTAGGATCCATTTTGCGCCTTGGCCCGCTCTAGCGCCTGAAGCTTTTTGGACTTCCTTTATCCTCTCGGCCAGAGCCTCCGTTACAGGCTAAAGCTTACAGAAAGCTTGCTGGGTTTTGCTTTTCTCGGCCCGTGATTGCAGCGAGCTCGCGGCTTGCTTGCTTTACAGGTTCCTAGGTTGCCTGCAGCAGCCTTTTCCAAGCCTAAAGCCTGCAGCCTTTACTGTAGGGCGTCATTTTGGACAGCAGCCAGCATAAACTTGCTGGGCTGCCACTATTCTCTCCGCCCAAATGCCAATTTTTGGCCCATTGCTTTGTAGTCACACCCACTTATGGAGGGTGTCCTAGCCTAAAGCCGAATTCAGGTTATATTTTCTAATCGCATGGTCCGAAGCCATCTAAAGTGAATATGACTCGAACGTCATTATTTTGCTTCTACGATCGACCCTGAATGGTCTCGATTTATTGAATTAATTAAAAATGATCTGCAGTCCATTAATCTAATAATTAATCCAAAATTATTGACCTAAAAATCACTTTTGGACATTATCAATTCAATAATTTATTTATATTCTTTGAACCGTTGGCATCCTTTCATAGTCCCGAAGCACTCACACTTGAGTTCTTGAAGCAACTCAAATCCACTACACTTAAATCAGCATATTGCATTTTATGTTCTTGCAGGAACCTCTCTTTTATGAACTAAACGTTTATAAACTAAATTGAACCTGTACTTTCAAATTTAGTGCCTTTGAAACTCGAAATTTTCTTAAAACAATACACCCATGAAAACCCAACGTTTTTCATGTATACCATGTTTTAGAACCCGAATGTTCTAACTTTGATACTTATGGAAGATTCATTCCTATAGCACCAATCACAATCTTGTTCCCTCCAATTCTGTGGATTATCGAACCGTCACAAGTTCGATTTCCCTTATTTGGACATTTCTAATAGAAACCACTTTATGTGGGGTACAAGACGTGAATCTCCACTTGACTATCAAGAAGTTGAAAAACCATTGAAGCCAACCATGGCATGGAAAAGCTGAATAAGCCTCTGCCATGATCTTCATTCGAAGACTTATGCCCGAAGCATTACCCACGGAAGTACCTCCCGAAAGAGGATTCCATGGCTTTTTGGCTCGCTTCTATGAACTGTTTAATCATGAAAGACATTGCCTGAAGCACACCATGATTACGTCCATGAATGAGTACAATTCTGAAGTTTATAAATCCAATTGAATTTTGATTGGAGAATACTTTTTCTCGTCCTTCCATGTTTCTAACTCTCTCCTGAAGCAACAATGTAGAAAGCGGAAGTTTACCAAATTCTTGGATTTGATTACTACCACAAACGTGAGAGAAAGATATGGACCCAGTTCGGCTGGAGTCTACTGAATGGCTTGACCCAATTCGGTCAAAGCCTACCGAATGATGATGCCTTGTTTGGGTAGGGATGCACCGAATGGCATGCTCTGCTTGGGCAGAGGTGCACCGAAATGTAGTACTCTGCTTCGGTAGAGACCTACCGAACAGACACCTCCAACTTTGGCTGGAACCTCCGAACCCAAGTTCGGGCCTGTCTCTCTCACAATCCAATTTTGAGTTTGTTTTTACAACATATGGTAGAATCAGAGCCTGCCAAGGTATGACATCTTGCCCGAAGCATGATCCTTGGCACCTAAGACCTAAAACTTCGAGAATAAGGGATAGTATTCCCAAACCTTAACCCTGCAGAATCTACTTCCGTCTTGATGGAATAGATCATTGGTTATGCACCTGTTCGTGCCCCTACCAACGTTATTAAGGAGTACCATTCTAGTAGTCAATATGTGAGACTAATTTTGCTCCACCAAACACTGTTGGAAGAGCAGAATTTTGAGATGAATGGCCTTGTTGGCCAAATCCACCCTAGTAACTTTGGTTTACTTTGTGAACATTTTTCCATGTTCTTGGATTCAAGTTTGGTGTATGTTTTAGTTATGGATAATCTTATTGATACTGTCCTCAAATATGAGTTAATTGAATCATGTTTCTTAATACATGTGACTGATTCAATTAAACACGTGATTGGGTAGGAATGTGGGGAAGTTAGTTGTTTGGATGAATACGATACTACGCACACTAACTTTACACCTAAATCACATCTCTAACAACGACTTCAGGTCTATCCAACCTGATTAAGAGCATTGGCACACTTCTCGTTGTATGAATGGTACTGCATCACCATTTAAGGGACCTTAAATTCTCCCTGTCGTTGAGTTTTTAAGGATATTCGAGAGAACAATGATCATCAATGAAACCACTGAAGAAAATAAGAGTGAAATATCTTTGCACCACCTCCAAAAAGAGTCTGAAGCTTTGATTTGGGGCCAATAGGTTGTCTCCTAACTAGGGCACACGCCACATGTGGCCGGCCTGGAGCCGGGTGATTTGACCAGTTTACTTGTTTTGGCTCGACCATTTGGGACACTTAGATCGACCAACGATGCTACGACACATCTCCTTACCTGAAATAAGGATCTTGTGCCTACAAGCACACTTGCCAAAGCCTGCTCGTTTGGGAAATTTGATTTTTATATCATCCCTTGCAAAGATACGAAACGACTCTCTTTTCACAGTGGATTCAAGGGAATATATGTGGACTAATCCAACCAAAATGTGGACCATATAAATACTTATGGTTTTAGCTGATGAATCGACAAACTGGTCACATGTTTGTCCACACACATTGCTGCTAAATCCCCTGGCCGATTAAGGGTTCACCACCCTACTTATCCCTTAAAGTCCGAGAGACTGGATAATGCCGAAGAGTTTATATCGAAAGTTTTTCGATAAAGTATTACATGTATTTTGGGTTTACAATTGAACATCGAATTCCCATATTCACCCCAAATAGCCTCGCCTAGTGATCATAAAGCGCAATTTAAATGATCACTCGAATTTTGGTAAGCATACCAAGTTTTCGGTTTCTGCCTAGGGTTATGCAATCTTGTATGCAATTATGTTGGTCCGACTTGAGGCCTATTGCCACCCAACCATTTTGACATTACAGCTGGTTACTGGGTCCGAACCTAATGTTTTTTGTATTTACGCATTTGGGTGTGCATTTCATGTGCCAAGTTGCGCCGCCGCAATGTACCAATATGAGTCCTCAAAGAAGGATGTGAATCTTTGTCGATTATGATTCTCCTTCAAACTAGCTCTCTTAGAGCCCGCACGCAATTTCTTTACCACTCATTTGCAGGTTGTCACTTTAATGAGACAGTCTTCCCGCTGTTAGGGGGAGATAAGAACGTCAACGTTCATGTAGAATGAAGGGAATTTGCATAGATGATGCCCATTATGTCTTATCTCGATCCCCGTACCGTACAAGTGTGATAAGCAAGTGCGATGAATTCTAGCTTTCAGAATGTTGCTCCAGACGTATTCCTCTGATCTAGCTAAAGTGAATGGATCATATACCAGTTGTAAACATGCCTGTAAGGATAGATGTACTTAACGGACGTTGAGTCAACATCCCTGAAGGGTGTGCCGCCCCTGTTGGACGGTTTGGACGCTCTTATTGGACAATCTGGTACACCGGCGGATAACCAATCAATCTATCTTGGCCTGGAGTACGACAGATCACTCGGTTCGTAGGATTCACTTCCCTAGAAGAGGAAGACATGACACAAAAACGAATCCATACTTGATCACTGTCTCAAATCATTTCCATCTCATGAGATGAATCCGGATTACTCCCAAGACTTGAAGTTCTTGGTCCAATATACTAGTTTGGATGAGCTAAATGGAATTGAAATGAGATTACCATCGATGATGTTTTCACTTATATGGTAGCTACCAACTTAAATGAAAAGCGACGATATCAAACCGTGTTTCGTTGATTAAGTAACAACGTATAATTGATTGGACAACTGAAATTACAATCCAGGTCAAATTCCTTACCAAAGTGTGTGTGGACCTGTCGTTTCTACACTGCCTAAGGTAACCCTATTATGTTACAAGTGGGAAATGAATCGTTATGAGATGAATGAAATAGTGCGATATGATGCATGCCTTACGGCGCAAGGTTTCTCTCAAACGTCTTGTGATTGATAGTAGCATTATGAAATGTGGTTAGTGTTTTCTCCATGGGGATATAGATACAGAGATTTACATGTAAGTTCCTGAAGAATTACATGGACTGGTTCAAATAGTTCCAAAACCACAGAACACCCTCTTAACTCTTTTTGAGGCGTTTACTTATGGATTGAAAAATCCGACGGATATGGTATACTCGTCTACGTGATTATTTGATCAGTCAGGGATATGAATGAATGCTCTTGCGTGTTAAACTATGAAGTCTTATTCCGAATTGCTAGAGTTACAGTTTATGTCGTTGAAACAAATCTCACTAAGACTCTGGAAGAGCTTGAGAAAACTACCTCGCACTTGAAGATGGAATTTGAGATGAAGGATCTTAGGAAAACTCGTTTGTACCTTGACTTGAAGTTGAAGCATTGTTCTGACGATATTTTGGTCTACCAATCAAACTACACCCTGAAGATGTTACCTTTGAGTATACATGTGATTGTCCATACGTTGTCTGCCAATGAGACCCTTGAAGAGGTTATGGAATCCAAAATTCCATATCTCATCTCCTTCGCTGTTGATCTTGGTAAAGATGCAGTACCGCGCCTACACGCAACCATTTAATTGGTATTAAAGACGTACCTTAAAGGTACTACAAGGGCAAATCCCAACGCATCTCTAATGGATCCAACCCCCTGATCCTCGAAATCATGCTTCCCTTGTTTGTTATGCTGACGCTGGTTACTTATCAAACCCGCACAAAGCAAAATCCCCAAATGGTTATGTCTTTACCGTTAGGGATATCGCAATATCTTGGAGATCCACGATATGACCTTAGTTGCGAAATCTTCGAATCGTTCCAAGACTCACCTTACTTCACTACACCACAAGTGAGACATGGTTAGGAGTTCATGCTGAGCATATTTGAAGTACTTACTGTGTTTTGATCCATCGTTGAGTCCCAACGACAATCCATGAAGATTATGCCATATGTATCCACTCGACCAAGACATATTGCGTCTACATCTACATCAGTAAAGCATCAGAAGATTGAAGTCATGGAAGCCAATCCCAGACAACCTTGTCGGCCTCGACACGACGTCACTACCGAAGTCAACCTTCCAGAAGCTTGTCCGAGGAATTGGTATGCCTAACTATCATATACAATGCTTGTAGTTCTCATTTGGAAGTTCTGTCAAACTCAGGATGAGTGTCTAGAAGTATACTCACTTGATCTTAATGTACTCTTTTTCCCTATGATTATGAGCATTTTTCCCACTAGGTTTTTGCTACCTAACTAGGTTTTAATGAGACACCCATCCTGGGCTGATCATACCCTTGTGAGCTCTTTTACTTGAGTCCAAAAGACGTATAGTTTTGACTTAATGCAACTTCTCACTTTTCTCTTTAGACTATGGGTTTTTCCCCCACCTTGGGTTTTACCATAGCGAGGTTTTGTGAGTTTTACCTTTTTATGTATTCTTTTGTTGATCTGAGACTCGCATTCGCTCATTGTGCCGACGACTTCATCAACTTTACTTACTTCATCGCTGAAGACCTGATGCGCCATTTACTTGAGTATTTACACACTCAAGGAGGAGTGTTGCAATGCTATTAGATTAGGAATGTGATTGTGTAAATCCTAGTGTATCTAGGAATATCTCTTATATTCCTATTAGGAGTTGATTACCTATTGAGAGTTGTAATCCTAAAAGGGTAAGGAATTAACATTCCCTATTACTATAAATAAAGACACAATGCTGTGGAATAGAACACACCTCACAATTACACATCTCTCTCTTCTCTCTCTATGCCGCCTTCCCTCTCTCTCTGACCTCTATAATTGTTCAGTAAATTATGCCTACAATAATAAAGACCCATATTTCAGTTACAGAGAGATAAAATTGTAAATACAAAAGAAATTATCATGACATCACCTGCCACATGTAGAGAAGCTCCTGCTTATGAAGCCTCACGAAAACCTCCGTCATAGCGTTTGATCTCTTCTCATCCATCGTGAAACATCCATGAAGCCGCCAAACGGCGCAGCTACTGTAGAATCGTTCTCCCGTGCTTTTCCTTCCATTCCCAAACCTTGGCCACGACTCCTCGCGGCTGTTGTCATGTCTGGTCAACTGTTTTTGCCTCATGAGCTTCTTTTCCACAACCACCTGTGTCGCTATCCCGGCATGATCCATTCCAGGCACCCGCACAATGTTATAAACGGACATTCTCTGCCATCGAACCAAGTGTCCTCGATAGCAGCAGTTAGAGCACGGCCTATGTGAAGGGTACCTGTTACATTGGGCGGCGGCCAAACAATCATAAACGGTGGCTTCAAGCTGTTGGCATCTGCCGAGAAGAACCCCTTTCTCGCACCTCTCGTACCATGACTTCTCTACGGCCCAAAGATGGTACCTTTTAGTCATAGGACTCGCCAAACTTTTCTTCTCACCTGACAGAGTCTCCGGGTTTTCTTCGTCTTCGTTGTCCCAAGTCCTTGCATTCCTCATCTTTTTACTGGTCGAAGTAGAAGCAGCAGCCCATGCTTGCTGCCGCAGAGCTTTGTCTAAAGCTTTCCTTTTTTTTTCTTTTTCCCCAACTCTCTTTTGCCTTTGCTTCCTTCTTCTTTCTCTTCAATTCCGGAATCGGAAGATCTCACTGGCAGCGGAGACAATGTTGAAGGCGGCAGATCGAAGACGATATTAAAGGCAGGAAATCGCTGGGTTGAAGGGAAATGGAAGGCGATTGCGTAGGGATGAAGAAAGAGATTAAACCCCAGTATCAAACTATCCAACTATGTGTTCTCCAAAAAAAAAAAAAAACTATCCAACTATGCCAAAAACCCTATGGCTTTTTCCTAGGAAGTGAAGGAGCCCAGTCTAATTTTTTTTTTTTCCTGCTAATGTGTTACTTGCCAATATAATCAAAATATAAATTGTTCTTAATATCATGCTTAATTAATAGAATCCGCCAAACTCAATATTAATGGCTCTTCTGGCCTGGTGCAATTGCCATTGACGGAATTAGCCGCGATTCTGATGGCGGCTGAGCTGTGGCGTTGTTTTGCTCACAGCCTTCGTGTTGAGAAAGTGTTCGTTGGGATTGACTCTGCACTTGTCGTGAACCTTTATCGCGGCCAATGGGAACAGTCTCGTCCTACGGTTGTGCTTCTTAGTCGGTGCAAGTCTTTTTGCTGAAGATTTGGTGAGTGAAATCTTATGCAACATCAACTCGGCGAAAGTGAAGCAGTAAATCAAATAACACATCTCCGCAGTTGCGAATCAAAACTGACGTAAAAGATTATTAGAAATCGGTGAAGAATTTTATTGAGTAGAGTACTAAACAGTGGCAAAAGATTTCACTCACCCCAAATGGAATTTAATTTTATTCTAACAATAATCTCTACTTTCACCCCACTCTTCATGTGGGCGACCTACATTGCCGGAAAATCAAGGAAAACAAAAACTTTGATTAGTTGACTCCATAGATCCACTTCTCTTGGTTGCTGGTGTAACTAACCAACTCACTTGGTGTAAACCACAAGTTGATTTCATCCTTGGCAGTCTCTGGACCATCGCTGCCGTGGATGATGTTTCTGCACGGCATTGTGGCATCGAAGTTAGAATTGGAGTGAACAATACAGAGAGATTGAAAACTAAATAGAAGATTAAGGGGTAACTGAATGTAGTTTGAGAAGCGAAGTACTAATCAGTGTTTTAAAAGGCTCGCCTCAGGGCACGCCTAGGCGGCCTCTGAGGCTAGGCGTCAGTGTTCCCGCATCTGGTTTGAGGGAGTGGGCAGAAGGCTTCGCCGGAGCACGTCTGGGTGGCGGAGGCGCACCTCAGGGCGTCCGGGGCGTTCATCTGGGCGTTTTTTTCTTCAAAATCCAGGTTTTCTGAAATGTTTTGTGCTGTTCTAGTTTCAACGAAGGAGGAGAGACTTTCTCTCTCCAAATCCCATAAATTTCCATAATAATTGCTCCACTTAGCCTTTATATCATTTTAAATACCCTATAAATACTCCACTCAACCCTTTATTTTCGCCATTTATTTCATTTTAAATACCCTATAAATACTTCACCCCATTTATTTCATTTTAAATACCCTATAATTACTCAACTCAACCCTTTATTTTCCTTTAAATTCCCATAATTATTGCTTTACATCATTTTAAATACCCTATAACTACTCCACTCTGCCTTTATTTCCTTTTAAATTACTTATAATTGCAACATTTAGCCTTTAATTGCAACACTCATCCTTATTTTCCTCGAAGTTCTCTATAATTGCTTACAATAAAATAAATAATTATAACATTTTGAAACTATGAATAACTAGACTTAGTAATAAAGAAGATGATATTATCTTTGATTTAGTTATAGTTATATTTGTTTTTACAAAGTATTTTATTGTTATAAATATACTTATATATATAACATACATTAAAATTTACGTTCCGTGAGGCTTTGCCTCATGCCTCGCCCCTAGGGTGGGTTATCCATTGGACGCCTTGGCCACGCCCCTGCCTTTTAATAAATTGGTACTAATGCAATAAAATTATCAAAAACTCAAGATCGAGCTATTACCTTCCGACAACAACAGCTAGATCGCCTCTGATAGTTCCAGGTTCTGATTTTTGGGGGTCTGTAGCTCCAATAAGTTTTCTACCATACTTGATCACACCCTCTCCTTCCCAGACCTGCAAGAGTTAGGAATATGAGATTCGCCAGATGAAAGGATATTGTCATATCCAAGCATATGATTAGTCCTACTAACCATTGCAATAACAGGGCCAGAACTAAGGAAGTCACAGAGGCCACTAAAGAATGGCCTCTCCTTCAGATCATGATAATGCTTTTGCGCAAAATCCTTTGTAGGAACAACCACTTTAATGCCTACAAGTTTAAAACCTTTCCGCTCAAATCGAGATATGATTTCTGCAATCTGGAATCAAAGAAAATAAAAGGCTTAGCACAAAAAGGTATAAAACATGTCATGGAAGCCATAGCACATGCATCAGGGAACAATCTTAGGTCAAACAGTTAACTTACCAGCCCTCTTTGAACTCCATCTGGCTTGATAGCAATGAAGGTGCGTTCCAGCTGATTAGAGAATGAAAAACTTGTAAATAAATAGAATGAAAAGATGTATTCACACTTAACAGTGAGAAAAAATGGCACAGAAGGTATTCAAAGTACCTCTGCAGCATGAACCTCCTGGTCGACGAGCATGTAAGCTAGAGAAATCAGAGAAAAGAAAGCAAGGATGTGTTAGGCTTTAGTTTGTAGAGACTGAAATTAAAAGAATCATCCTGGCCATGCTATTACAAAGATTTTGTCTAGTAACTTTAATACCAGAAAATGCACAAAAGCTTTTCAAGTGTGGATGTGCATGTGCACGTGAGAGAGACAAGAAGACAGGAAGGGGAAGTAGAAAGAGAAGAACCCATAAACATAAATAGGACTACATAAAATTTGATTAGTGCAGAGGTTTGACGGTAGGTAACATATCTTTGAGGGTTCATGTATATTGTCCGGTTGGAAGAAAGTCAAGTCAAGAAAACATCCCAAGCGAAACAATTCCAACCCATTACTACGCTTAAGCACAGTATAATTATTGTTGAAGAGGATCCGGAAGCCACAATGCTAAAACTTGGGCAAGGGACAAGGCCCCTCTTCATTTGGACCCAAACTTATCAACATCAAATTTTTAAGATAATGAACTGTATTCTAACATCTAAAACCATCATGTCCTTCTAAAATGTTTATATCAACAATCTCAAAAACATGATTAGACAATTAGAATAATTGCATTAGGAGACCAGACATGCATGAACAGCAATAAAAGCACATTAAAAAAGAAAAAGAAAAATCATATCATGATAAAAAGAGTAAACGGAAACTGAAATAAAGCTTTATTCCTCTATACCTGCGGCAGGAATGGCAAGTGCTCCAGAAATCCATCCTCTAGATGCATTGTCAGAACCAGCCCTTCCAAAACTTGAAGCAAACAAAGGCGCCTTCGAACCCAACGCTACCGCTGCAGCTGTAGCTACAGCCCGCCCTTCTGCAATATGGACAACATGGTACACGATAAAAAAAACTTGCACTCCGGTTTACAAAAACACAAGCATCATCCTAAATTTTTTGTGGGTCACGATAAACAAGTGAAATAATCACTGATTTTTGATGTGGGAAAGGCCTAACACATACAAAGCCACGACCTTTATATGTACAACAGTTGATAGAAAGCAATGCTGCAAATATATGTACAACAGTTCCTACTTATCAATCATGGAATCAAAAATCAAAGAATCAGTACATCAACCGTCGGTAGGTGACTCCCACAACATTGGTGTCCCAAACGTGGACCATCCATGTCGAATCCAGAGGCGACAGATCAAATCAAAGAAGCAAGCAAAACCCAATAATAATTTCCCAAAAAAAAGAAAAGAAAAACAATGATTAGTGTAAAAAAATATTTCCTTTTTTATTGTTTTTGACGATAAAGCAATTCATGGAAAGGTAAACAAAGTTGAACCATCCAAACAATCCAATAACTAGAAAATAACCCAGTCATTTCTTAGTCAAGCTCGAATTCTTATTCAATTTCCATGAAAACAAACAGATGGCGCATAGATCATCGATCGAGCTCCGAATTTGTGACAATCAAACACTTGATTAAAATCAATAAAGTAGAAAGCTGAAACAAAAAACGAAACGAACACGTAGAAATCAATGCTGAAAAAATAAGGTGAAAACAGAGAGGAGATGAAATGTTACCGGAGTAGGAACGGGAGGAGGCCTTGGGAGTAGAGAGGAAGGACCTCGCAGCTCTGGAAGCGGATCTGCAAATCTGAGACCTCATTTTCTCAATTCAGCTCAGCTCAGATCACACAGAGAGAGAGAGAGAGAGAGAGAGAGATGAGACAGCAGGTGAGGGAGTCAGAGAGCTTTAAGCTTGTGGTTTAGTCAAAAAACCTACCCGAAGTACAAGGAACGAATGCGAACACGGGTGCGAAATTGCCAATGCGATACCATGCGCAAGAGCCACCTACCTACCGGTCTATAATTGGAAGGAATTGGCCCATTTAGGAACTACGAGTTTTTGGATTATTATTTAATTAATACAAGGGTATACGAGCCATTTAGTACTGCGGTGATATTTTTCTAAATTTGTAGAGAAGTCATGGGTAGTTATGATTGGATTTCGTCTTCGTCCTCAGATGTAAGCGAATTTGGTTTTAACAATTGATGCTTTCATTGATAGTTGAATTCATATTTTCCTGGCCAGCGACTTTTGCCACGAGCCACAATGAAACCTAGAAGATCTTGAAGGCAGAGCTTTGATTGATGCTCTAAAAAACAAATCTTGTGTGATTCGAGACAAACACCAATTCTGGTGACTCACACGAAGAATACTTTGTGAATAGAATTGTTGTGCTACTATCCATGATCAAGGCCTGAGTCTTCTTAGAAAAACACAAAAGGGAGGATTTCTAATACTTTTAGTTATTTTCTTCCAATATCTTTTTTTTTTGAAAAGTTTAATTTGCTTTAGAGTGAAACAACTAAGAACACAATTTGACTAATTGTTATCATTTTGCAAAAGAGATATGTGTTGATCACACAACCCCTCTCTTCAACGTGTCTATGTTATTTTGCTGCAATCTTATAAATCCAAGTCCATGCCATCATACCAGTTCCATCAACCATTCTGCTAGAGCCAGTAACTCCGATGACGACACAACTGCTCCGACGAGCATAGTAAAATCCCAACATAGGATAAAATTCATTGGGGCAAGTCGCCCCTAGAAAGAGCACACGCATCGATTCCAAAATGCAACGATCATACTTCCAAGCCAAGAAGAAAATGCGGCTTTGGCTCCGTTCGAACCAACACTTCATTGCACGTTTGACTCATAGACCTCTCGTTTAAAGTCTGCAATCAGCTTTTCATGGAACTCATCCCAAGTCCATTAACACTTCGACTAGGGTAAGTGTTCGTGAAGCTCTGGGAGCAACGTATTTGTGCCTTAAAACTCATTATGCACACTCGAATGACTTTTGGTGAAAAACTAACTTTCTGAAATTAATTTCAACATACGGCCAATTAGAAACAAAAGGCTAAGGTACTAAAGATCGTCATGTCAAGTTTTCATAATTTTTACACAATCAATCATTCCAGTTTTTTGAAGGAAGACAGTCGAAGTTGCATTCTCTCATGACCTGCATAGCTGTGAAAACGAAGATTTCGAAGCCTTCCTGACTTTCCAAGTGACGTACCATATTGGGCTGGAAAGCTAAGAAGTGGAGATACAACGTTAATATTTTTCCATAATTTTTTCAGCAGATAGAACGATCTTAAATCTGGCATACAAAGCAGCTGAACAACAAGACAGCCCAACCAGCACATCGCAGAAGCACTGTCAACTTGACAGATTAAACTGTACATGCTTTGAAAGAACTAGGTTTTGTGCCATACACCATTGCGAAGATACAAATGTCATATTTTTGTAGAATTACGTGGAATGCAATTTCGATCTACGTGGAAAATGTTATCTCCAATTTACCACTCATAGCGCATATTGAAATTCTATGCAGAACTCCTCAAGTTCTTCCTTTGAACACATATCAAACGACCCGCAACGGGCTACAACAACATATGGGTCCAAGACACAATAATGATTAAGTTAACGGCTAACCTAAGGATTCCAGCCAACACAAGTCCACTCCGACAAGCTAAAAACAAAGTCACTCGCAAAACATTGAGTGACAGCTCCACACTTGTTCTTCTCCATAGCTGGTTTGTAATGGAAAACGACATGAGGCATGCAATATGGAGTAGAAGAAAAAGTTTATGAATCCGAAATGACGCCTACATCACATGGCGATTATGGATCTGTATTCCTACACATAAACAAATCCGAACGACATTGGTACTCTTACTTTTAAACTATCCAGAGTAAGTCAAGCAGGAGTAAGTGTGCCTTCATAGTCCAATCATGGACTAAACAACTCTAATCAAAATGAGCTGAAAACAAACGAACCCATGTGGCACCACATTTTGTTGGGCTCCATACAAGATTTACTTGTTTCGCAAGACATGGAAGCCTGATCCAGTTGGGGATCAGGCTGGTTTCCTATATTCTTGGAGATTCCTACAATTTAGAAATTGGTGAGCGCAACAATGATCTTAATATTCAGGTCGATCCTGCAAATCCCAAATGCTTCATGGAAAATGAATGAGTATGGTAATTAAGCTTAGACAACATGTCATCGTCTACAATCTGAAGTGCAAGTATTAGTTAATCTGAAGGACACGAGAAGTGTGTCTGCAACTCCGGATCACCCACGCGTAGTTCCAAAATGGAATGTAAGCATGGAACAAGAACTAACTTCGGCATGGAGTAAAAGACAATCAACAAACTGCCTATGCACATGAGTCCACTTTGCGGACTAAATTGGAATTCCTCAGACATAATTGGACAACGAGGCTTCTATTGTTGGAAATCTACAAATGTCAGCTTTCCATAGAATTTTGCGGCTTATGGTTCCAGTCCCTAACGAGGAATATATAGTTATTTGCTACAGACAAAGCAATCAGTGATTTTTTGCGGATTTGCAAAGTTCACATTTTCTTGTTCGAACTCTAAAGAGGAAGACAACTCGAAGGCCCATCGAACGGGTGAACAACCTTGGTAGAAATCATAGTAGCGCTTCAAGAGGTCAGTACTTTTAATTATTTAATTGTATACATGATTAAATGAAAAATTTTATATGCTTTAAAAACTCTCAAACAAGACTCGGGCATGGAATCATAAGATTCATAACGTGCCACTCGCATGAGCTAAATTCTGATTTAAATTAGCCTCAATTATGTATGGCTCCTCTGATCAACCTCGAACTGATTCCAATATGGTTTCATCAATGAATCATAAGCAAGACAGCTTGGTCAAGAAATAACATCCAATGCAATGTCTTAGGCACCTAGTATGGGCCTATCTTTTTTTACCCTCGCGTGACTTTGTTTGTTATTTCTTACACCATTCTTTGCAGTACAGGGAACTCTTTAAATTAGTTTTTAGGGCATAACTTCAACAATCTTATCCTAGATTTCTTCCTAGATAACCTTCTAGTTTAATAGGGATTACTCTCCCTACAAGGACTTTCAAGATCTCTATAAATACTCTTGCCTAGGTATTTATCGAGGACTGCCTTTCTCTGATCATTATCTCTACGAGGATTGATATTCTCTACCATACACATCTCTTATACACGTCGCCATCTACATGAAGATTGGATAAACATCTTTAAAGCCTGCCAAGCTAAGGCACCATTGTCAAAGATGTATTATGATGTAGCACACATTACACATGCATACTACTTTCGTAGAACTACACCAGTGATTTGATTCTCTTTCACAAGAAATATATAGGCAGTTGGATCTGGATTTAGTCAAATCCCTCAATAACCAATTTGTCCCCTTGTCGGAGCTCATAAGTAATTTTGACTGGATTTTGTCTCCATCCGCGGAAAGGCACAAATTTGGTTCCAACAAAAGGTGTGTGAGAGGTAAAAAGAGATGTGTGGATAGCACCATTTATGTTGTTTTTGCATTATTTTAGCCCAAAAATGGAGATGGTGTGCAGAGTCGTCTAATCTCTTTTAATGAGATCGTGTAGTTGGGACTTACGCAACCTCAAGGCAAGCACTCTTGAAAGAACCTTCTCCTTCGCAAACCGAAGACGTTCGTCATCGTGGCCATCGTTGACGAAAAGCAAATCAGAGCTTCAATCGACCCCCATCACGAAAGTAAGCAAGCATTGGGCAATTTGTAGACTAGGTTTACCAATTGGTTTTTTGGATGGGTTCAACGATTTTTGTTTCCAATTTTATAAGCTAAGCAAGCTATAAGAGGGACAAATTTTACAGATTTTTTCTGACTAAATCGGGCATTTGAATGGGGTTAAGGATGTAACCCAAATTTTGGGTTTTCACTTTACCTTGTATACAAGAATTAACCAATCGAAAGGCCCCAACAAGGTGATAATTGGTGGACTGAATAAGACCCACTTAGCACCAACCGACTTCACATTAGGCGGTGTGGGCCCTATGGCACCAAACACTTGTCACTTTTGCTAAGGAGTAAAGTTCGATCTATGTTGACGTTCATCTACGAAACGTGGTTCGATGTCATCGTTTTGCAAGATCCCAGTAGCTACAGTATATGCAAATGCATCATCAGTGATCATCTCTTTCCTATTCTAAAATGCATCCAAGCATGCATAGTAGACTCAAATCTCTTGATTCTCAAGAGGCGGTTGTGTCTCGTCCAAGGCACTACTGTAATCTAGAATACCTCATGAGTTGGAAAAAAAGAGATAACGATTTAGCTAGGATTCAGCTGTGCCATTTTTCTCTTCTTATGAGGGTGTGAATCCTTCAAACTTACTAGTTTGCTTTGCTTCTAGGGCTAGGTAGCTAATTGGTTGGCCGTCAATGTACTAGCACGTCCATTAGGTGTGGCTGTCCCCGATGAAATACAATGGGGTGCGACACATCTTTCTAGCATGCGGCTTTGATGCCTTCTTGGCACGTCAATCATTACATACACGTTTGCAGCTGATATATGTGATCTCATCACTCTTGCTAGATAATTAAAATTGTGTGGCTTTAAAGATCTAGAATACGTCGCACTTCCATTTCACATTGTGCTGTATAGGGATCAAGATGAGACATAGTGGGAACCAACCATGCGAATTCGCATTGTTCATCATCAACATTCATGTTCTTTCATCTTCTTAACGATATGAAGACTGCCTCATCAAAGTGAACATCCTCAAATCTAGCGATAAGGAGACCGCTTGTCAAGGGCTCTAATAGAGAATAATCAAAGGTGAAACATAACCGACAAAGATTCTCAACCTTATTTGTGGACCCATTTTGGTATGTTGTGGCAGCAATATAAGCACACAAATGGCATACCCAAACACGCGTAATGCGAGACTCTAATCTTCCATCTAGTAACCAACTATAACAATAATTAATGTTGGATAGTGATGGGTTGTAGGCGGACAAGTATTGCTGCATGTAAAATTGCATAGCCTCACGCAAAAATCGGAAGCTTAGTGCGCAAGACCAAGGTCCTAGCAATCAATTAAAGGCGCTTTATGAACATTTTTGTGAGACCATTCTAGGTGTGAACATAGGGAACAAGATGTTCAACTTCAATACCTTTAGACATGCAATAGTCATGCAAAGTCTTTGACATAAATTCTCCGACATTATCCAGTCAAATTGACTTAATTGGATAATTAAGGTGGTGAGCCATCAGCTTAACAATCTACACCATGATCTTTGCAAAGGCAGCATTGGCGGTGGACAATATGAAAACATGTGACCAACGTATCGATGTGGTAGTTGATTTGGTCCTACAGATATCTCCTTGAATCCTTTGGAAGAAAGCAGAAGGGTCAGCATCAATACTTGTGATTAACTGTCCCAAGGATTAAGCTTGGCATGGCACGTTTAAATGTACAATCTTATTTTTAGTAAGAGGATGCCCTTTTGTAACTTTGAGGATTCGGTGCATCATATCCTATCCCAGATGTCCCAGATGATCGTGCCAAAGCTTAAGAACTTGCAGTTCTTCCACCTTAGGGCTGGCCATATAGTGGACCTTAGCGGTTCGAATGGTTGTTAGGTACAACCCATTTAGAAGTCACTCTATCTTTTTTATACCCTTAGTGCCATTATAGGAAGTAATATAAAGATATTCCACTCCTCTTTCTTCGATAGTTTTGTCTTAATAGCCATTTTCTCTAATATCTTTAAAGTTGAAAAGCCTTATACTAGAAATGTGGGGAATATAGCGCTTCATTTATGGTAAACACCATACCATGGGCCTGAGAGAGTTGTTAGAGAAGAGATTTTATGTATGAAGTTAGTGAACTACTTGCATTCACGCAAGATGGTATGTGTCGTAGCACTATCAACCAGCTGACTAACTTCCACACTAGACATACGATTGCAAAGACACCGTTCTTGACTCAATCTTCCCTCTAAAGAAACAATCCATCCCGATAACGAGTTGAAGGGAAATTTGTATGGTGAGTATAAAGAGGGGACAACAAGAGGGAGAAAGAGAACTCGGGGTTGTGAATCACACTCTTCCTCATAGCCCTTTGCCTTTATTTATACTAAATAGGTTGACTTCACTTGCCTCACAAAGAATACAGGTCATAAAGGATTAGATATCCCAAATCCTATTTTTAAATTTGCACAATCACACTCTTAAACAATATTAACTACAACATATTAGAGTTTGCTCCATAAATATAGCTTTTATTCAATTAGGGTGAATACCTTGTGCTTCTTACTGTCAAATTAAAGGTGACTTAGAATCCGCTCGAATATAGGATTCCATGTGCCCACCTTTAACATTATTGAACTATTATAGTTAAAATGAAAATTTTTCTCAATTTTTTTAAGGAACTTTAACGAAAAGCTCCCCGTACTGTTCATTTTAACGAAAAACCATATTTTTACACTAAAAAATCAATCCTGATACTATTTATTTTACCATTTATTTTGTCCTTATCGTTAAAACTCAAAGTTTTCAAGCTTTTTTTATTAGTTTTTCTTTTATTTTTACTATATAACTTTTCATATTTCGTTTTACGTGTCAATCAATCCGTGGATTTGACACCGAACAAAATACAGATAAACATTGGATAAACACAAAACCCATTGCCACCCATTTATAGAGGAAAGAGACAATGACATGTATTCAAACAAAGTAAATGAAAAGGCAACACGTAATGGTAATCACTTGAGGAAGAAGAATACGGGCATCCAATATCAGTAATAACATTGCTGCTTCAATTAGATTCTGTTATTATTTCTTGTATAGTAAGTACGTCAGAAAATATGAACCAATTTTATAACATCAGAGTCAGATGAACTAATGTAAGTATGGGTTTTACATTTCTACCTATCTACAACTTGCTGCTCCTAAACTGTCTAATTTTGCATCTCACGAGTCCTTTGGATCTGTGGCATCTGAACCCTCCAATTTGCAGTCCGTTCGTAACGCTGACAACCACGAGTCCACCTGAGAAAACGCGAGAACTTAATCGTATAATTGATTATCCGGAATTTGACAATTTGGCAGTAGGAAAAAAGAACGCAAGAAATCAACATAGAATGAAGGCATAGCTTTAAGAACACTACACCAAAACAAAGAAAAAACTGGCCTACCTGCGCCTTAGAAGCGCTTGAGCACTCGAATCGCAGTCCTTGACGAGTTAAGATACAAAATGCATGTCGAGTTCCTTCATCGTCTCGTGTAAAGCTGGGCAAGGGGCTTACTTCAACAATATCAGCTAATAGGGTGGAGTCTTGAGGACTCAAATCTGGAAGAAGAAAGAGCTCATCAGTGGTCAGAATATGTTCAAGTCCGCATGGGAAGAATGACGCTAGGACATCGGGGGACTATGATTCATTGAATATTTACCCGTGGAAAACAAGTAGAAGAAAATGCACGGCCCTTGCAAGACAACAAAGCGAGGAAGCCAGTCATCAACGTCAGTATCATCAAGAGGGGGAGGTTCTCCTGGTAGTGGTTTCCACCTCTATCAGATCGAAAAGAGAGAATATAAGCAAACTATAATTGGCATTACGCACTAAGTACATGCTCGAAGTAAAAATTGTCTAGGGGGTGGTCATTACAGTTCGGATGTACAAATAGCCAGAGAGACGAGCAGATCGCAAAATTTCATCAACGTGTTCCAATCTGCATAAAACAGAAGCAGTTCATGATTGATATGACGAGGACAGAATTTCAGTTCAAAGCCTATCCTAAAAGGGAAACAAATTCTGGTCCACTAACACAAAGTGATATAAGACCTCAGCTAAAAACTGAAAATGTTCAAAAGCATTATAACTATCGTCTAGTGTGCAAAGACGCAAATCACATTTAATGGTAAAAGTATCATGTGCCCTTACTGAGCTTTCAAGTGCGCTTCCTTCTCTTCTAAATCAGCAAGATCCGATCGAAGTGATTCTAGTTCTACAGCAGTTAGCTCAACCTGACAGTTAAAACAATTCTAGCAGTTAGGGACATGGAATTTTCAGAAGACTCAATCGAGGAACTGAAAGAGTTACTGAATCAACCTTTTCTTCTTCCCCATCTGTGCTAGACCCCCATGGCAGTCCCCGCAGACTAAAGAATTTCAACATGTATGCTTCACTTCTTAATTTTCTCCTACTCCACGAACGGGACCTATGCTGCACCAGATAGCTTTAATTTGAATGACCTTATTCTTAAATTTTTTTCTTGTTCTTTTATTTTCTCCAAGGAAAAAGAAATACCTCAGACAGTTATCAGTTCTTGGTCGCGAGATAAAAGAAGCTCTGTCTTGAAAAGAGTCGATATTGGGTTCGGATGCATTAAAATGATCTGGGACGATCTTTATATTTCCAAGACTATCATCCATGAATCTTACTTACACTTCTAGAAGTGAGTGCAGACCTATGTTCATACCATGTTAATGAGAATCGATAATCAACACGTATGGAATAACAAACTGTAAATTATTATACAATAACTTATTCATTCAACCACAGCGTTAGATTCTACGAAGATCAATTGCAGAGAAATATGGTTGTGGATCTCATGTAATTAACTATGTTGTGGAATGGGAATCCTAGTTTTCGATCCTAGAGTCTAGAAATAAGTTATCTTGCCAAAACCTTGAGATAACATCAAAGAATTTTCATGTGAGGAATACCTTTTTTCTGCAACCAATACAACTTAGCCCAAAAGAACAAAGCCTCGTACTAACTACTTTGATTCACCACAGAAATCCTTATTTCGCCTTCTGACCGGCGTCATCTTTACCAACAGCTATCCTTTTTAACTATTTCTTCCCCTCCAAAGTCTTAACCTTGAACTTCTAATAACCACCAAAACATCTGCTCTGATCACTCACACTAAATCACATGAGATCCATAGCTATATGTTGCTCTGCAAGTCTGCATCCCCATGTTTTTTTTCAGACATTTATTGCAGAAAAACAAAAAGCATATTAATTAACACTTGAAAAATTGAAATACACCAAAAGCAGGTCTTAATATCTTGGATTCAATCACATGAACTCAATTCAACACAAATTAATTAAAAAACGCACAATTCTCCACTGAATGATATATGAAACTACCAAAAGCTGAGATATTAAAACATGGGGAAGAAGTAAAAGCAAGAAAAATACATGATTTGAAGAGCAAAAAAAACACAGCAAGAATCTGCTATACCAAATCTAATAAAAAGAATCATCATGTTCCAAATAAATCTAATCAAAATCAAACAACATAACAATTCCACCAAAAAGAGCAAGATTAAAACTTACATGAATTTGATCGACTGAGTATACAGCATACATACCAAGCAAATTGCAGCATAAAAACAAAGAAACACTTTGGACACAGATAATTGTATTTATTTTATGTAAAAACTAAAAGCTATGGGCACAGAGAGGGAATCATAGCCGTACAAGGAGAGTTTAACAGGAAGACAAGGAAGCTGATGGGAGGTCGGAGGGTCCTTGTGTTCATGGGAAAACGTTTGATCCCATTCGGTGTTGACTATTTGGTAACATAAGTAGTTCAGCTTTAGATGTGATATGACTGTTTTACCCCCACCGGGACCATGTGATGTTCTACTTGGTTTGCAAATGGATGGATAAACACAACCTTAATGATGATTATATTCCAAACTTTGTAATTATCATGTCTGAAGTGTGATTACCCACCTAGCATTTGTTGGATATAATTTCTTTTATATTTTATTCCCTAATTGGCTGAGCGCCATCGTTGTTTTATAACCAAATCCCATGTCATTATTTTTTTGTGTTCTGTTGTGTTTTGGGGAATCATCAATTTGAATAATTGATTATGTTGAATTGAGGTGAATATCTAACCATCATGAAATTTGTTTTGGACGTGTTTACTTATTCATAATCAAAATTAAAATAAGAAGTTTTGATTACAGATTACTTGTGCGTTTATAAACACAAGTTGTTGAGAGTGAAAAAACGAGTGTGACTTAGTACAACATATAAATTAAGAGTGTTGATATTCCCATCTCAATATCATATCTTCCAACTCACTTTTTAATGAGAATTTTAATTTCAAGTTTTTTCATTTGTAAAATGACCGATAAGAACCATACAAACTATATAATAATAATATGTTGAACGCCAATAGGTAACAGGAGCTCGAAACTTACATTGAGTTGTGATATGTATGGACAATATGTAAGCTGAATTTGCAAAAAAGATGAGGGATGAGGATAGGAGGAATTTTGGAACGAAAAAGTGTGGATACCCTTTTCAATTGAAGGGTAAGAAGCTAGCAAATGATGATGATTGAATATTAATGACAGTTATTGGAGTGCATAATAACGGCAACAGAGCATTTGAAAGGTCATTCATTTGCTGATAGATTATCGTCGGAGGAGATTTCGTTGTTGGGGAAATAACATTTTAATTTTTTAGAAATAATAGTGTATGAGAAAATAGCATATTGAAGCTTATTTTAAGAACAATAGTAGGTTGACAAAATAATATTTTAATTTTTTATCTTTTCAAGGTGAGTGAGAATATAATGTGGGTAGAGAAATATGACACTTAGGTGGGTCTAGCAGCTTTAAATTAAACCCTTAATTTTGGAGAAATTGGACTTTTGGTGGGGATGTATTCAGAATCGACTCCCTCAAATTCAATACATTATCATCCGATCACTAAACACAAAGAATGAAATCATTTGGAAAGCAAGAAAATTCCTTGATTTATACGACGCCTCACAACCATCAAGATTGGACTCCACAACTACAACATCTACACTTTACACGACCTCTTTGCACTAGGTTGCACTAACTTCTTCCACAGTAATATGACAGAAAATTTATAATTTTATCTCATTGGGATAACAGAAAATAACTTATGTGAAACAGATTTATCATCATCGTGATGTTCCTGTCCAATAATTATAATGTAGTGTAAATTTATCTCTACATCGGGATGTCTCAGTCACAGTTTGGAACAGAATTCACATTCTTTCCACTAGAAAATGATGTCATCAGACAGTTCATCAATCCAAACATCCCAAAATTACACTCATACAGAGCATCGTATGAATTTTTCCCCTCTTCTTTCTAACATGTAGATACATTAGCCTTCTAAACTAAGCTAACATCCTCCTCCTCATTCGAAAAATAATTATAAATGCAGATTTAGGGAGTCTAGGAACCGTATCAGGATTTTGCCACCTTCCACAAGGCCACAACATGGATCTCAACCGTTAGAGGGTGCTAAAATACTATTTGTATCAGATTTGAATGTTCTTGATCCAGATATGTATACCCTTCCACTCCAAAGGCTCCAACCAAATATGTATTAGATTCCCCAAGCAATTCTGAAACCATATTTTCTGTCTGCAAAACAGTATGTACACCCTTTCATTGCTCAAATTTTTTTGAATTATTAACTATCTATCAAACATGATCTCCTATTCTCTTGAAACTCAAACTGTTCACTAGATTTCTTTATCATAGTCAATTCGAAATTATGCAGTGCTGATAGTCATTTCAGATTCTTCACTTACGGTTGCTTGGGATAGTTCTATGAGTGTGTTAAATTTTTCTGCATGTCCTTGAAATGTCTGCATACTTAACTGATAAATTGTTGAACTCCTTCATTTCTATTCCTTTATGAATGGTTCAATTGATACCACCTACTGGTTGATGAGATAATCTACCAAAAGAGTAGGGAGTTAAATGCAGAATAAAGAATTCTAATATCGAACACTTTAGTTCACTTTGTACAATTTTGACCATCTTTAAAAGATCTTCCAATACCGAGGTTCGATTTCCAGATGCATGCAGAGGTTTGAATTGTTGGAAATTTTGAGTAGAAATTTCATTGTCCCACATTGGTCATTCCCAAAAGGTTTCCTCACTTTATAAGGCTTTGTCCCTTATAAAAAGTAATTGGAGTAATAGGCATTGAAGTAATAGGCATTGGAGAATAAAATTAGGCTTACCCTGGGTTGGGCTTTGGGGTGTACTAATTAATTAATAATTAATATATAAAATTAAATTCTTTAATTAATTCAAGTTTAATTAAATTATTTTTTATATGAACAGACTTCATCTAAAAGATGAGATGAAGTCTGAAGTCAATGAAAAAACGCATAGATCACAGCACCCATCTGAAGAGATGTCTCCCAACAGTCACATCCCATTCTCATACTTGTTGCGAACAAGCATAATCTCACTATATATACATCAATCTGCATGACATTTAGAACACAGAAAATATCAAATTCTTCTTCTACATTTCTAAACCTTCTTACTAAGAGAACCACACAAAAATTCACCAGAAGTTAAGTTTTACGGTGCTGGAATTCTAACTTAATCGTTGAATCCTGGTGAAGCAGACGTCCGTAGAACTACAAGCACTGAGTAGGGACGAAATTTCTGTTTCAAGGACATTGCGGTACGTAAGCCTCGATCTTCAAGTTGTCTGTTTTTATATTTTTGTTTTGTTCATACTCTGTTAATTTTTCTATTCGCATTTATTATTTATTAGCATATATAATTTTATCACAGATTGTTGACATATATCCAACAATCTTGAAACAGAAAATGGATCAACAATCATTGACTGTGAATGACACTGTGCCGAAATACTCTAAAAAGCCTGAGAAATTCAAAGGGCTGGATTTCAAGAGATCGTAATAGAAGATGCTGTTTTTCCTAACAACTATGAATCTCGCTCATGTTGTCAAGGAAGAAGCTCCGAAATCTAATGAGAATCCAATGACGAAAGAGACTGTCATGGAAATTGAAGCTTGGAATCATTCTGAGTTTTGTTGCAAGAATTATATTCTGAATAGTTTGGATGACAATCTCTACGACATTTATTCTTTGTGCAAGACAGCAAATGAGTTGTGGGAATCCCTAGAGAAAAAGAATAAGATTGATGATGCCGGTTCAAAGAAATTTGTTATTGGTAAGTTTCTCAAATATACAATGGTGGATTCAAAATCTATTGTCTCTTAGGTCGAAGAAATCCAGAAGTTGATCTATGAATTGCCTTCTGAGGGATGCGAGATCAATGAGCATTTCCAAGTTAGGGCAATAATCGAAAAGTTGCTAACTTCTTAGAATGACTTCAAAATTTATCTCAAGCACAAGCATCATGAGATGAATATAGAGGATTTGATTCTGAGGCTACGAGTGGAAGAAGACCACAGAAAGGCAGACCGTTCTGGTGGGTTTGCTACCATTGAAGCCAATGCAAATTATGTTGAGGGAGGAAACTCTAAGGCCAAGCCGAAGAAAAATAAGGCTCCGAAAACCAAACAATTTGTACAATCTGCCCTTGCTCCCAACGGCAAAAATCTGAAGAAGATTAAGGGCGTCTGCTATATGTGTGGCAAAATCTGGTCACAAGGCATAAGATTGTTATCATCGCAATGGTGGAAATCATGCCAATGGAAACAACAACAACCATGCTGACATGGCAATCACCAATGAAGAGTTGGCTGATGTTGTGTCGGAGATAAACATGGCCTCGAATGTGAGTGAATGGCTTACTGGTGCTACCAAGCACATCTGCGCTGACAAAAATCTGTTCACTGAATACCATCTTGTTGCCCCTGGAGAAAAGCTGTATATGGGCAATTCTGCCTTATCTGCAGTGGAGGGCAAAGGCAAAGTGATACTCAAATTCACATCTGGAAAGAGTTTCACCTTGCTAAATGTGCTGCATGTTCCTGATATAAGGAGGAACTTGGTTTCTGGACCTATTTTGATTGTTAAGGGCTTTAAACTTGTAATGGAATCCAACAAATTTATACTTACCAAGGGTGAGATGTTTGTTGGAAAGGGATATGTGGCTGATGGCCTCGTGAGACTCAATATAATTGCCATTGATGATGCCAGTGGCGAAGCTATAGAGGGACAAGGAGGGGCGATCGCCCCTCCCCTCATCGAAAATAAGCCCAGTAACGATGGTTCCGCCCCTCTGGTCCGATCGAAAGTGATGGTTGCTCATGGAGTTGTCTGGTTTTCTGGGTCTCTGCTGCTACTGGGCAGCAGAGTATTTTTCTTCTTTCTGAAAAACCCTTAACAGGGACGACGTCGTTTCATTTTAGTGATTAAATTTTTTTTAACAATAGTCCTTAATAGACGACGACGTTTCATTTAGTTAGTTAAAAAAATAAAAAACTAAAGGAGGGAGCATAAGTATGTAGAGCATAGAGGATAAGGATTATATCCTCTGAGGTAGCCACCCATCCTGAGATTTGCCAGGAATCCTCGTCGATGTGAACTTTTAGCAATTAAAACTTGGAGGGGCGCAAAACAGAAAGTGTGAGTGGGCAAAAACAAAGCTTTTCAAAATCATTGTTTTATCAAAAGTTCTATCCCTTCGCCGTAAAACCTGTATAATTTCGCAAAAAATAGCATATATAAACATATATTAAAACCATGCTCAGATTAGTAAAATCCACAAGTATACCATGCCAAATGTCTCATTAATATAGCAAAGATAAATCAGGTGAGATAATTCAATGACAAATAACATATCAGCTGTGTGGCCCGCACGGCTGAACTCATAGCTCATTACCAATCTCAATCATATCAAATCATATCTTGCACATGAGTCAAACCCACTTATAGTGGTCTATACGACAGGCTGGGTGTATAACAATACGCTCTAGTGTTACGATCACGTGAAGGCTGTGCAAATAATCACGGGTCACCTACAAGTTGAACCCACTGAAAGTGGTCTATACGACAGGCTATGCACCCAACTTGGATCCAAGATGAGCGTGTGGTGCGGGGGGTGAACAATCACGTGAAGGCTAGGCCCTAACTCTGGCGGGAGCACTAACACCGGGGTGCAGGTTTATGAGCTCTCAATGTATCGCATCATATCTCACATAATCATCATTTCACATTAACAATCTCTGTCATTGATATAGATACTCACCTGAACTTACCTGAGCACCCGCATCGTCAAATCACATTTATGCATACTATACCAATTCATATTCCAATTATAATCATAAGGCATGGAATTTCAAAACATTATTTCATTTAAACACATTATCTGGGAAAATACCAAGCATACATATATATACTAAAAACAAAAGCCCACTCACCTGGAGTTCCCGCTACAACTCCCTAGCACACACATAGAGGCGTCACGAACGATTGGTGCCTAGAATAATTATCAAATCATAACTCAGAATTCTTATCAAAAGAATACACAATTTACACACAACACACTCCTATGATCCAATTCGAGAAGATCTGTACATCGGATTCTCGATCCGTAAGTTCCTGCATTCTTCACATATTATGTACTATAACATACTAAAGTTTAGTGACGATCCAATGGTCGGATCATCAATTCATACAATGGCCTAATACGTAACGTAGTTAGTTTAGGTTCTAACGATCAACCCACGTCAATCAATTCTCAAAACTGAACTCAAGGCATTCAATATAGGCTAAAAATAGCATTGGCGGCCCTCAGGCCATCCGCCGCCCCAGCTCGTCGGAAAATTCAACTTTCTCCAAAAATTACCAAAATTTACAGAAATAACGATCTCAATGATTAGAGTAAACTTTATGCATGTGGCCAAGTCTAATTTGGCCGAGAAAAGCTCCAATTTTGCTCAAACCCGTCGAAACCCTAGAATTGGGTATGATTCGATTCGACCTCCAAACTTGCTCCGACGCCTCCACCACTGCCTTGGCTTTGTTCCTGGGTTCTAGGGAAGTCTAATGGTAGTGGAAATTTAAGGAAAACGTTTCACAAGTGGTGGATTTTGAGCAAGGGTTTCACGGCACCCACCTTCGGTTTTGAGTAAATTACCCCAAATTCCTTCTCATTTTGAATGGAAATGGAAAAAAGAAGGCTAGGAAGTTGTTTCTAGGTGATGCTTTGCTTTGATTGTCGGAAAAATGGCCGAATTTGGCCATGGAGCTTGTCGGGTCGAACGAGTCAAAGGAAAACCCGGTTTTCCCCCTTCATTTTCTTCTTCCTCATTTCCCTCCTTTCCCTCTTCTGGTTGGTCACTGACCTTCCTCTCTCATCTCCCCATTCAATCTCTTTCTCCTTCCCTTCTTCCTGATTGGGCTGCTTTGCCCAATCCCTTCCTTTTTCTTTCTCTGCCACTCTCGTGGCTCTCTCTCTCCTTCCATCATCTTTCTTAATTTCTGATTGGGCTATGCCCTAACCTCACAGCCATTGCCACATACACATGGCATCAGAATTCTATAAAAAAATCCATAATATTTTCAAATGACAATTTCATCCCCCACTTTAAAATTTAATAACTTCTTCGTTATAGCTCCAAATTCAATTCCGCTTGCGCCGACGCGTTCGTAGCGACGAGTACTACGAGAATATACCAAGAAAACAATTCTTAAGTGACATGACACGACAGTCAACAAAGGTCAAAGCATATGCCTCGAAGGGCATTTTCGTAAAATCACGCTTTTAAAATTCCTAAAATCGTAAAATTAGGGACGGGCTGTCACATTTAATGATAATGGTTTCATGAGTTTATATAGAACCCAAGTACTTCTTGTTAAAGAGATGTAACTTTTCATTTATAAGTATACATCATTTGACAAAGGAATGCACCTAAATAACATAACATTTCTAAGAAATATGGTTAACACTATTTTTCATTCAATTATTAAAATTATATATTACAATATTTTATACTATAATATATAATTTCCAACAATCCCCCACATGAATAAAAAAATCAGGAAGAATTTGAGAGTACAGGCAGACAAAAGATGCATCGGGAGATGTGTCTTTTGGACTTGAACCTACCCTAGTGAATACTTATTGGATTTACATGGTGACGCAGTGGATGTGGAAGATCTTGAACTGTTCACAGCAGCAGTAAACCAAGCAACACACATCATTAATCCTAATATATTACGATTCATACGGTTGTGTTCATTTTGGTCCTGAACAAATCTCGGATTCATGAGAGCTTTAGAGAATTTAGCCATCTCATTGTCATAGAAGCGACCCACTTCTACTCTCACATAGGTGATCACTGATTAAGAATAGTATGCTCTATTCCTCTTATTTATAAGATATAACTGTCATTAAGTATAAACATACACCCTAAAACTTCTGCAGACAACACACTTCTTCCATCATAGGAATGAGGTATATAGTGTGTTAACTTCTTTGAATCATGCCCAACCAGTTTGCCTATTGAACTTAGACCATGGGATCTCCAATCCACTAAGTTAAGTTTCTGCCCGGCTGATTCATTAGTTATGTTGGCTTTAACCTCATTCCCCTCGATGATCAACTTACTCTCTAGTCTAACCTTGAATAATTGGATCCACTACTAGGTTGACTTAATGGTGTACACAATCCATCTTATGAAATTATATTTCATATGAGAGTAGTTGTTTTCCAATGTTAAGGCCTCGAAACATAGGTTAGGACTTATTCAATAATTTGCTAACACTTGGAAGTAGACTTCCCCCACATTTAAGGTATTTGTAAGAAGGTCTCTAACCTTGCCATACCTTAAACAATTACTCATTACAAGAGATGACATCTTGAATGTCGTTCAATTAGCAAATTACTTTTAACCAACCCCCACAATTCTTTCATAATTGTAGTTTCTTTTAATGCTATCGTTAAATCGATCACATTTTCCACTTTAAGAAGTAAGGAACAATTAAGATAGACTCTATCTATCTTTTTAGGCCTTCATGCCTCAGTAGAAATTATGAGAAAATCACTTCTTGGCTTTCATTCTTTCCTTACTATGACTAACATGCATGACCCAATAATGACCATGTCCATTCATATGCTTACTTAATAAGCATCATTACGTTGAATTCAAATCTATGAAATGTCTTTCACATTTTCAGTATGGTCTTGTCCTTTCTGAAAGACCCCCACAAGTTCATGATTATTTCTTTATATTAATATAACTTTAAATGACACTCAATATCATCTTGGGCCTCTTGAAATTTATAAATATATCACTTCGAAGAAAGCATATAAACGATTTCGCAACATTATTATCACTATATGATAATACATCCAGTCGGTCTGTAGAAGTTTACATACCAGCCCATGAACACATTTGAATATCTCAATGACTAGTTGGAAAGGTCATAGCCCTTCACTGTCAAAAGCAGCACTTCAAATTGCATGCTTTTTCTTTGAATCTCACAAGGCAGATTTCAATTTTCAATTCCACCACATTACCAAACCATCCATTTGTTAAATAGTTGCATCTTTCTGCAACTTAACTGCCACATGGTTCTATATGACTCAAAATCCTTCACTCAAATGTAATGGATATAAAACCGCAGGCATGGAAGGCCGGAAGCCGCGGTCTCACGGATTAACACCCAATAATTAATTCCCAGGTTTTGATCTTGGAAAGCAACTTGCAAACCCACCAAGAACCCTGAGCGGTTTCTAAGTTCCTTCATCAACGCAAATATGTCTCGCATATTTATAGGAACTTCTCATGTATAGATAATACAGATAGTGAACTAATTTAGAAAACCACCGGTTCTTATCCACATTTTAATAGCGATGTCTCTTTTTCCAGAAGAAGGAATTGGAAACACCGATAATTAGTTGTTTAAATTGAACTGCATATATGTATAACTGATCGACATGTATTTCACAGAAACATGCATGTATCCTAGAATCAGACTTTTTCTAGATTAATGCATAAATTATAACTTTATAATCCCAGATTATAATGCATGATCCTCGTGGCCTGTGTATATGCATGCCAAGTCAATTAACAATTCATGGACAATTCTACACGTACCTCTTATGGAGTGAAGTGTCAACTTTTCAAGGACGCCAAAAAGGCTATTGAGACACCTCCTTTGTTTGAATCAAATTATTCAATCCAAAAGGCATGAATCAAAATCCAAAAATACCCATTCTCTTTCTACTTTTATCTTCATCAACATATATGAAGTCTCACAATTAGATATCTTCCGTCAATCATTTGTACTTAAGAAGGTGGCAATTTTTCATTTACGCTACCATGGAATACAACGAAAGGTCATACTTTCATAATGATCACCACGTACAATGATTTGAAGATCTCCAACTTGTTTGACGATTTTTTTTTTCCTTCACTGTTTTACGTATACTGCATACACGTCTTACAACCCATAATCTTTCGAAATATATTTTCTAACAATTGCATATAAATTTCTATCTTTAGATTGTTGTAGCAATATTAGAAAATATGAGAAATATAAAAGAATTCCAATAATAATAATCATAAAGAAATTCACAACATCAATTATATATGAGATTAATATAAGCAACTAGAGATAAAGTTAGAAAAACTGACAAACTTGGAGATTGAGGCTTTGTATAAATGCAATGTCCTAAAGATAGAATTTCGCCCCTACTCTTGTGCTTGTAGTTCGATAGGCGTCCATCTCCCAGGATTCAACAATCTATAATTCGAAATCAAAGCACTTCAATCTTCGGACTTTGGCGAACTTTATATATTCCGTACTCTCAAGACATGACTCGGAATTTGACACACGAAGCATTTGAGAAACAAAGTGGGGAAACCCTATTTCTCAAGAGTAAAAATTAACTCTAATTTTCTATATTTTTAATGATAATGGTTTCATGAGTTTATATAGAACCCAAGCACTTCTTGTTAAAGAGATGTAACTTTTCATTTATAAGTATACATCATTTGACAAGGGAATGCACCTAAATAACATAACCTTTCTAAGAAATATGATTAACACTATTTTTCATTCAATTATTAAAATTATATATTACAATATTTTATACTATAATATATAATTTCCAACATTCGTTACGTGATTAAATTAGTCAATCTAATGATGCTTCTATTAGACCTTAATTCCATGAGGCTGAAGTGATTGAGACCTCAGTCTATCTGCCTTTTTCTTCTGATTGTTGTGGTTGTCTCCACATGGATGCTATGACAGCATACACTTTTGATAAATTTGACATCTAACTAGTTGTGTCATTGTGGTGTAGTGTGGTGTTGCTTTGTTATGAATGTAATCTAATAATGCCTCGTAAATATCGTATCGTTTCTAAAAGAAAAAACCCTAATTAGGCATATCCGATATTTGATTGTAATGATCCATGAAAAGATAAATTAAATCTTACAATTTTTTTTTGGTAACATATTTTCATTTACCGTGAATCAGCTTTAACAGTAGAGTACTTATCCTCAGCAGGATATAACTTAATTCTTGCTCTTTACTTCTCTTAATAAAACCAAAAAACTAATATAATTATTTGAATAACTGGAGAGTTTTCCAGTAATATTTGACATATATCCTTCAATTTTCGTATCGAATAAAATTTAAGGTCTGTAATTTAAGAGAGTAGAAGTGTGAACGAACCTTGTTTACCCTGTTCAACCTCACGCTGCCCCTTTGATCAAGTTAGTACTGAACTGATCATGACAATTGTCAAGTCAAGTCAGCCTCATGCGTCATTAGTTGCAAGACTATATATCCAAAGCGCGTATTAATCGACCATAACGGCAGAACACACGATAATCAACCATATAATTCGTCCAACTGACTAAAGTTTTGAATGTTAACATTGCCTTCTTTCATGGGGTACATGAAAGCCACTCATATTTATTTCAATATATTAAGTTGGTTTTGAAATTTCTACAAGATAAGTTTTATGCTTTCTTAATTTCCTGCTTTTGTGCATTATCGTATAAAAAAAAATACAAGTATAGACAAGAACAAAAAATGAGAATAAAAAATGAATAAGCATTAGTATTGTAGGAGAAATTTTTTAGTTGATAATGATAAATTCACAGAGTGTTACCATTTCACTTTTATTAATACAAATACATACAAAGAGCTTTGACCACTTCTAAAGTGTTCTGATTTCTTGTCCAACGTTAATTTTACTTAATCATACTTCGGGGTCCCATTAGTACTCATAAGACAACTACCACTTGTGCTTGACCAAACCACACAATCAAGACTTATCTTTACCCAATTAACACTCCATAGCTTCTCCAGTCTCTCTATATATACACTTTCCTACCCTAACATGTTGCATAACTCTCTCTCTCTCTCTCTCTCTCTCTCTCTCTCTCTCTCTCTCTCTCTCTCTCTCTCTCGTAACAATGTTGAACTCTTTGCTTTCTTTCTTCAATAAGATCAAACCGATAGATGACATGCTAGAACTTAGGAAACCCTACGTAAAAAATGTTGTATACATAGATGAGTTAATTAGTAAGAAGCCCTCCTCGAGGAAGGAAGAAATTAATGGCACCTGCACTTACTATGAAAATTCTGAACCACTGATCAAGAAGGAGTTAGAAGATGGGAAAGGAGGGGTGATTAGAGTGAAAGTCAAGATGACAAAGCAAGAAGCGGCACGAATGCTTTCGAAGTGCAAAAATGGAGGCATTCTTGATTTCAAGGATGTAGCTGGTGAGTTTACGCATATTCTGAAGGGTCATATTAGTGTTGAGTCATCCCCGGCTAGCACTTTACGTGCTGCATGTCCAATTCTGAAGAGCATCCCTGAAGAATTATGAGAGTTGTTTATTTGTAATTTTACTGTTACGATTTATTCATTTATAATTATTGGTATTACTAGCCTCTATTGATTAGTATCATTATTTTTTTCCTTGTACCTGTAGTATTGGGAGAGGGGAGATTTGAACACAGAACCATAGGTGTGTGAATACACTCTTAACTATTTGAGCTACATGCTTCTTGTAAGACCTTTAGTCTAAGTGGAAGTAGCTATTTTATTAGTAGTGGAATTTCACATGAAATTTGTACTTGTAATATAGATTTTAACTGATAAGATATTGTCTTTCCTTTTGTATAATGAAATTTTAATTGTTATAAATTATACCGGATCATGCAGCCTTAAGCAGTAATTTTCGTTTTCAAAATTACAGTTGGCACCTGGGCTTAATTTGAAATTAATTGAATTCAAACTTACCCAAACATGGTTTGGATAGGCAAAATTATTAGACATACCTATGGATTGGGCTTTTGACCATTTACAACTTGTCTTCCGTTCAACTTTGTGGGGTGTCCACCGATCAAATTGGGGCCAAGTAGTTACTGTTTTTTAGTGTGAGGGGTTATGAGGGGTTTGTGCTCAATGTTCATTTATTTTATTTTTCTTCACCTCTTATTTGGTAGGACAGCTTGAACTATACCATTTTCAATTAAAATGGACAAGTGTTATGACCTGGTTGATGCATCGGTAAAGATTATCCCAAAAACATGTTACTAAAGACATAAGTCTCAGGATGCGATCATACCAACTCACATGCACCGTATTCCATCAAAACTCTGAAATTAAGTAAATTTGGACGAGAGTAGTACTAGGATGGATGACCTCCTGAAAAGTCATCGTGTTACATCCCCCACCTCTTTTCTTCACCAAAAAAAAAAAGACAGGTCTCAAAGTCTGAACCAAAAATGATCACTGGTCGTATCAAGTTGGAGCCAAAAAAATTTAATTTATTTATAAATTGAGTTTGTGGGTAGTTAATGTTGGTTTCAAGCTCGCAATAGTTGTGAGACATATCATGTCACTCGTTACATTAGTCATAATTCAACTGCGACATGCACTTGCCTGCTTGCTTCAACTTGTAGGCCCAAAGTCCTAAGTTTGATTTGATTTGTGCTTTGAAGTTTGATGGAGTATTTGAATTTAGGATTAATCTTAATTTATTACCTTCAAGTTTATTGGTTTTCAACATTTGGTACATGAAAGTTTTTTCATTCCAGAGTGATACTTAAATCAAAATTTTGAGACAGTTTCATACATCCATTAAAGTTGTTGTTAAGTCAGTCGTTAACTAGTAACGTGGCACCGATAATAACTGGAAAACACGTGTCAATCTAGGCCCACATGAATATTAAAAAATTAAAAAAATTAAAAGTTACAAAAAAATTTAAATTAAAAAAATATAAAATTGAAAAAATAAACCTAAAGACTAAATTTAACCCTTAGCCATCGAATAGCCCCCTTCGCCCTCCTCCGTCCTCCCCGACTCCCCATTTCTATCTCCCTTGTTCCTTCACAGACGCCATCCTCGAAGTCGAACACGTATCGGGATATGATCACCTCGGGATATGCGAAGGAATGCGTCCACATCTAACACAATCATTAGAAAATCGATCATCCACGAGGAAATGTACAAGCTCGGCTCGAGCGATTCAGATCGGAAAGATGAACCGGGAGGTTTTGGATCTGAGAAACAAGAGCTGGTTGAACATGATGAAGATCCCGATCTCCACGCTCTTCAATGATGAGGGAATCCTCTACGACCATGTGTTCGCATCCTCAGCCTCGATCTTTCGACGAGTCTTTCTGGACCATGGACTCGAAATTGGAGAGCAGCGATAGCACCAACGCGCTGAGTTTGATGAACGCAATGAGTGCTTGAGATCAGACGGCGGCGGTGGATTCGAAGCCGAAGATGGATTCGATCTCCGGCAAGTTCTCGGAGATGGCGGTGTACATATTAAGGAGGCTAAAAATGTCGAGAGACGACGGCGAGTTCTTCTTCCTCTTCACCGCCAACAGAACTTGCAGGAAGCTTAAGAGTAAATTCGCTGCCTCACGATCTGGGCAATGGGTGAGGGTTGAGATTTAGGGTTAAGATGGTGGAGAAAGGGGGAATTGATGAAGTGGGGAGGGTAGATTTAGGGTTTAGGTTTAATTTTTGGGGCTTTTAGATCCAGATCCAAAAAGGTAGAGTGTTTTTAGGAATGAGTCCAGTTATCTAATTATATGTTTTTATTTTTTTTATACTCATTTTATATTTTCTAAAGATATTAAAAATCAATTAAAATCTTCTAATATTATTCATTTTCCAAGTCTAAAAAATATAATTAATATCTTATAACAAAAAAACTAATATACTAACATAAATTTATCTGCAAAACATTCTACCCTAACTCAAGTAACAAATATATGAATGTATATTATACCTATACGTGAGATATGAAACCTAATTAAAAGGTAGAAAAAACATGACATACTTACAAGTAAGACACATTAATCTGTGACAGGTTGATTATAAAAAAAAAAATCTGTCATATAGGTAGATAAATATAAGTAACCTGTGATATAGGTTGATTAAAAAAATTAAAAAATAAAATCTATAAATAGGGTTTAAAGCAGAAGGAAGAACGAGAAATAACAAAACAACAAATAAAAAGAAATAAGCAAAGAGATAATTAGGAAGAAATTTGATTTTTATAATAAATCTTATTATTGAACAGATAACTACTAATAATTAAATAATTAAATATAACAAATTGGACTTAATTTGATAAATTGGACTATTCCTACTATTGGCTAAAAAAATTGGACTTATATCAAGTTTCCCCTTAATTTTTCATTTTTTTTTATTTTTTTAATATAACTCTTTTTAGCTTTTAATTTTTTTAATATTCACGTGGGCCAGATTGACACATGGCATTAGTCATTATCCACGTGGGCGTCACGTCACCAATTAACGGCTGACTTAAGTGCAACCTTAATTGATGTCTGAAACTATCCCAAAATTTTGACTTTAGGTACCACCCTGTAATGAAAAAAACTTCATGTACCAAATATTGAAATCTCAGAAACTTGAGTTTAGTTCTTTTGGAGGAATTGTAATTTGTAAGATATAAAACACACTTAAGATTTTTGTCAAAATTCTCTAACCCTAAAATTAACCTAATAGCTCTTTCAAAGTTAATTCTGACTCTAAACCTTAAAATTAACTCCAAGAGCTCTCTCAAGGTTAATTTTAGCGAGTATATATGACGAGGGGCTGGAAGAAATGATTCGAACGGCGAGCGCCAAAGTTTTACGATGAATAGTAAATTTTGGATTTTCTGTATTCGTTTTGGATCCATGATATCTTTTGGAAAGAGAACAGAGAGACGAGTCTATCTCACTGATTTACTGTGATTTTTTTTTTACTGTGATATAAGACACTTTTTGGCATTTTAACACCGTTTAAAGGGTTAAAACAACTTTTAAATTTTATTGTGTGTTTTGAGTAATTTTGTAATTTCCCTTTTGCAACTAGGGTTTTCTCTAAGACTTTATAATTGACTTTTAGGGTTGTATTGATTCAACTTTCCTCAAATTGTCAATTAAACTAGAGCTTTTCTCAATATCTGGATTTTGAGAATTATATCAAAGGGGAATCGTTCGTCAACTCTTAACCGGATACTTTTGTTGTGTCAGTTGGTATCAAAGCCTCAGGTCTTCGAAACTTGTTGCCGTGGAAGACCGTTTGAATGAAACCATACACAATTATGTTGGTGAACCCTTAACTAGATATTTAGAAAATAGTAGGTAAAAAATGGAACTAACTTGACTCCTCAAAAGGATGAGGAGGAATTCCCTCAAACACTTTGTGGCCGATTACATAAATCGTTGCTCATGATCAGAACTGTTAATATTACAAATCACTATGTAAAGATTATTTCTCCAAAAAATAATATAATATGAGATTGTTTTAGTCATTGAATTGTATACAAATAGATGATCAGAATTAGTAAAAGTATATTACCAACAGTTTATCTATTTGCTATACTTGACTGAATAAACAAACATAGCTTTAATTGATTTTTTGCATAAATAATCTTTACAAAGTAATTTATATATAATATGAACGATTCAGATCATAAACACAAATTCTTATAAATCAGCCACAAAATATATGGAGGATGAATTTCTTAGATAAAAAGTTAGTCATGGACTTGTCAACCTGGACCGTGAAGATTATAAACCAATTTTTAAGTTGAATTTGTACGGATATCTAATTGCACGAGCAAATGCCTATCGGTAAATACATGCAAATATTCATAATAAAATAGAAATGGTTTAATTGCGAGAGGAAATTAATTAGGAGAAATAATTTCGGTACTTTTTTATTATTTAATTAAATAATAAGAAACACAATACTAATATATAAGGAGATAAAATGCGTGGATTTATCTTCTCCATTTGCTTTTCTCATCTACTTTCTCCACTTATCACTTGACACGTGTATTATACTAACAAATAAAACTACGTAATTTATGTTTTTAAGGTGGAAAAGTTACTTAGTACTACAGTCTAGTGATATTCATTTTCAATTGTAAGTAAGAGGTCTTAGGTTCAATTTTCGCCAAATGCGAATTTGAACCACATTATTGCTAACCCATTGTGAGGTTAAGTCCACCCTCCCATTTAGTGTAAATAATATCTTTTGTTAAAAAAAAGTGAAAAAATAGAATTTATGATTTTAATGCATTAGTTATGTCGTTTAATTTGTTAATAAAATACATGTATCAAGTAATGAGTGAAAAAAGTAAATAAAAAAAGGCAAATGAAGAAAGTATCTAGCATTTCTCATTACCATATTTAGATGGTCCCGATCAAAAATCTGAAGAAGTTATTTTTACATCTCACAAACAACATCAGGGCTCACCATTCCAGAAAAAAAAAAACTTAATTACACAGTTGGGTCATCAACCACTTCAAAACCCTAAAAACAAGTTGAAAATAGACAAACTAAAAAAAGGAGAAGACGAGGAAGAAGCAGCAGAGCAGCAGCAGCAAAAGTTTGAAATATTAGACTCATCTATCCATCTCAATTACTTCAGGGCATTCCATGATGCTCTCCAAAGAAGGCTTCCACCCCTCAATAGCTTTGGCTCTGCTTTTCTGGATCTCCTGCAAAACATCTTCCAAGTTCTTCCCTCCACTATCTTTCAGCTGAAGCATCAACCACTCCAGCTCTTCTTTGCTCAACACAATCTCTACTCTTATGTTTCCATCTTTCCCCAAATTTTGTTCCTTCAAAAATCTATCTTTATTTTCTCTCTCATCGTCTTCTTGCTCATGCTGCTGCTGCTGTTGCATTTGACCATCTTCTTGCTCCTGCTTTTGTTTGCATGTCTCCACACAATTTCCCGTGATTAAGCACCAAATTCCTCTATGAGAAATTATAAAACTCTTTTTTTTTTGTTTAAATCAAACCATGAAAAGCATTAGTTGGCAACAAGAGAACCACTATATATAGTTGGTGCATGTGAAGGGAGAACATGTATATATATAGGTGTGAAAATCCAATAATCAACAGTAAAATACAAAGAAAAAGATTATGTAGCCATGTTTTATTGTTCACGCGTCTTGATTCTTCTTCTTATTTAAAAGGTTTTTATCACAAATGGTCCATGACATTGATCAAACACATCATTTTGGTCCCTGACATTGAAAATCAATAGAAATGGTCCCTGAGATTGATCAAACACATCACAAATGGTCATTCCGTTAAAAACTCTTTGGGCAATTTTCAAAGCTTCGTAACTCAATCGTTTCTTAACAAAATTCGACCCATAATATATCAAAATGAAGATAGGAAAGTGTAGAACAAGATTATACCTATTTGGAAGCCCAATGGTTGCCGGAGATGGCCGGAAAATAGCCTCAAATGTGACTGGTCCACGGAAAAACTGGAGAACTCGCCGGAAACTGGGTAAACTTTAAACGTTCATAACTTCTTCAATAATCAACGAAATCGAGTGATTCAAAAATAAAAATCATACTTCTTGATGAGACAAAGACAATGGTATCTTTCTTGATGGCTAACTCACCGTAGTTTGGCCAGAAAACGGCTCGAAATTGGCTAACTCTTCGTCTCATCGAGAAGTATGATTTTCTTTTTTGAATCACTCGATTTCGTTGATTATTGAAGAAGTTATGAACGTTTAAAGTTTACCCAGTTTCCGGCGACTTTTCCAGTTTTTCCGCAGACCAGTCACATTTGAGGCTACTTTTCGGCCATCTCCGGCAACCATTGGGCTTCCAAATAAGTATAATCTTGTTCTACACTTTCCTATCTTCATTTTGATGTATTATGGGTCGAATTTTGTTAAGAAACGATTGAGTTACGAAGCTTTGAAAATTGTCCAAAGAGTTTTTAACGGAATGACCATTTGTGATGTGTTTGATCAATCTCAGGGACCATTTCTATTGATTTTCAATGTCAGGGACCAAAATGATGTGTTTGATCAATGTCATGGACCATTTGTGATAAAAACCCTACTTTAAATATAGTGAGAAAATTATTTGCTCACTGCCCATGTCATGTAAATATTTGTCTGTTAATGCCTCGTAAATATCGTATCGTTTCTAAAAGAAAAAACCCTAATTAGGCATATCCGAGATTTGATTCTAATGATCCATGAAAAGATAAATTAAATCTTACAATTTTTGTTTGGTAACATTTTTTCATATACCGTGATTCAGCTTTAACAGTAGAGTACTTATCCTCAGCAGGATAAAACCAAAAAAATAATATAATTATTTGAATAACTGGAGAGTTTTCCAGTAATATTAGACAGATATCCTTCAATTTTCGTATCGAATAAAATTTAAGGTCTGTAATTTGAGTGAGTAGAAGTGAGAACGAACCTCGTTTACCCTGTTTAACCTCACCCTGCCCCTTTGATCAAGTTAGTACTGAAATGATCATGACAATTGTCAAGTCAAGTCAGCCTCAGGTGTCATTAGTTGCAAGACTATATATCCAAAGCGCGTATTAATCGACCATAACGGCAGAACACACGATAATCAACCATATAATTCGTCCAACTGACTAAAGTTTTGAATGTTAACATTGCCTTCTTTCATGGGGTACATGAAAGCCAATCATATTTATTTCAATATATTAATTTGGTTTTGAAATTTCTACAAGATAAGTTATATACTTTCTTAATTTCCTGCTTTTTGTGCATTATCGCATAAAAAATACAATTATAGACAAGAACAAAAAATGAGAAAAAAAAATGAATGAGCATTAGTATTGTAGGAGAAAATTTTTAGTTGATAATGATAAATTTACAGAGTGTTACCATTTCACTTTTATTAATACAAATACATACAAAGAGCTTTGACCACTTCTAAAGTGTTCTGATTTCTTGTCCAACGTTAATTTTACTTAATCATACTTCGGGGCCCCATTAGTACTCATAAGACAGTCTACTGTAAGAACTTTATCACAGATCGTTGATATGCCAATTAAATTACCAACACTCTAACAATCAAACTTAGCGACAAAACTATAAACTTGAACATAAAAACCAGTTGAAAACATACCTGCAGAACTCGAGCTCGAAGAAGCCATTGCAGCTTCACAACCAATCAATCTTCTCCTCTTTAACAAAACTAGAGTGCTATCTGAATAATAGGTATTCAACACAAGATGAGCAGCGATATTTGCAAGAGCAGTGACTGAGGTCATATATAGCGTTAATCCAACTCATTCTCCTATTAGAATTAAAGTGGAACTCTGAAACAAAACCTTTTCACACAATGAGTGTACAAAATCAATCAGTGCATGATTCAAAACCTTTTCCCAAAGGAACACTAAAGGCACTTGTAATCCTACAAGAAATAGGATTTACCCGAACACCTTATCAAGACTTTTCCATTCAAGAATTCATCCAATATTATAGCTAATCCTCAATCATGTTTCATACTCATACTCGAACATTCTCCCACTTGAGTATGAAGACACAATGATTAATGAAATTAATCATGGAAGTGATCACTAAGTCCAAAATAAAGTTCCTAGCTTCGCATTCAAACTTACCTATGCATATCAAAATATGGAACTCTAGGACTCTATCTGTACAATCTTATACTTTATCCAAGAATCACAAAATATCCAAATCTGCATTTTGCAATTATACGAAAAACAATTACAATAATGCCAATACTCATTACTCCCACTCATATAAGCCAATTTCAACTCAATCATAGTTAAACTTTCAGCTTTAATGACAAAAACCATTCAAAACAGAACAGTACACTAAATAGTTCCAAAGCACACCTCAGTAAAATCACAAACTGATTTACTAGCAAACTCAAACTATTTTTATTGCAATACTAACTTTCTGAAACAATCAATCACAAAACGGAAAAATTGAATACAGATAAACCAAAACAAAAGTCAAGCTGGAAAACTAACTAAGAAAAGATACCAGGATACCATAACTAACTTAACTCAAGGAATCTTCAACCGCAGCAACATAAGCAATCACTGCAGCTCCAAAACAATCTCAAATCTGATCACTCGCTCACTCCCACTTGTCAAAAGCTTCTAAAACTCCCATTCTTGTAACATGTGCCTTAAACACATTGTTTGGTAAGGCTTTAGTAAGAGGATATGCAATCATCTTCTCAGTAGATAAATACACAATTTCGATCTCTCATTTCTTCACCATTTCTCTAACTTTAAGAAACTTCACATCCATTAGTATTGAAGCTGAAGTTCTCTTATTATTCTTGGAGAAAAACATAGCAGCATTATTGTCACAAAATATACTGAGTCAACAATTTTCATCTTAGCTACAAAATTTCTCAACCACACTGCCTGTTTCATTCCTTCAAAACATGCAACAAATTCAGCCTCCAATGTAGAAGTAGACACTATTGTTTGCTTAGCAATCTTCCAGGAGATAGCACCACCATTTAGCATAAAGATGTAACCCCCAGTTGATTTTTTCTCATCTACTTCCTCAGCAAGATCTGAATCTGTAAACCCAACCAACTCCAAAGTATCATCTCTGCCATAAACTAACTAATAAGCTTTTGTTCTTTGCATATACGTCAATACTTTCTTTGCAGCCACCCAATGAGATTCTCCTGGATTTGATTGAAACCTACCTAACATTCCAACAATGAATGCTAAGTCAGGCCTTGTACAAATGTTAGCATACATAATGCTTCAAACTAATGAGGCATAGGGCTTCATCTTCATCAATTCGACCTCATTCTCATTCTTAGGACATTGATCTCTAGAAAACTTGTCACCTTTATTAACTGGAACATCTGCCTTATTGCATTTCTCCATATCGAATATGTTCAATACCCTTTTGATGTATCATTTTTTTAGACCGCCCCAGAAATTTTCTCTTTCTGTCTCTTGTTATTTCAATCCCCAAAACATAATATGCTTCCCCTAAATCCTTCATTTCAAAATTAGTACTCAAAACAGTCTTGGTCTCTCTAAGCAATTGCATATCAGAACTTGCAAGTAGAATGTCATCAACATATAGAACCAGAAAAATAAACTTCGATCCTTTGCGTTTTAAATAGATGCAAACATCCATCTTGTCCTCAACAAAACCATGAGCAGTGACTACCAAATCAAATTTGAGAAACCATTGTCTAGATGCCTATTTAAGTCCATAAATTGATTTATTTAGTTTGCAGACCACATTCTCCTTCCCCCTTTCAACAAATCCAGGAGGTTGGACTATATATATGTCTTCCTCTAAATCACCATTCAGAAAAGCAATTGTAACATCTATCTGGTGTAGTTCCAGATCAAAATGTCAAAGCCATGATGATCCTTATGGAATCTTTGGAAGAAATAGGAGTGAAAACGTGTCATTGTAATCAATCCCTTCTCTTTGAGTAAAGCCTTTGGCTATTAACCGAGCCTTGTATCTCTCTATTCTCCTAGGAGCATCCTTTTTAGTTTTATAGACCCATTTGCAACTGATTGGTTTAGCATTTGAATTAGAGTTCACAAGGGTCCAGACCTTATTCTTAGCCATGGAATCCAGTTCTTCCATCATTGCTCCCTTCCATAATGCAACTTGAGGACATTAAATTGCTTGTTGATAGGTAACTGGATCATCTATGTCACATATGTCGAATTCTGCCTCTTGGAGATAAACATAATCAACTGAAATTGCTGGTTTCTTAACTCTACTTGACTTCCTCAAATTCAATTGATCACTCACTTGACATGTATCATTCTCAATGTGAGAACTTTGAGCATTTAGGGATATATCTCGTGCATAAAAAGCATCTCTATGTTCACTTTGTATTTCAGCACCTATTTCATGTGTCATCTCTTCATCAAAATCAGCTTCATCTACCTGAGTTCTTGGTAGCACTGAGATATGATTGTAGTCCATTGGAACCAAGCCACCAAGTTGTTCTGATTCTTCAAACTCAAAAGTGTCATGAACTAAGTCTGATACATATTGGTCTTCTAAGAAAACTGCATTATGAGTCTCTTGGATTCTTGTATGTGCATGAGGACAATAAAACTTGAAGCCCTTAGATTTGTCAGAATATCCCACAAAGTAGCATGAACTAGTTCTAGAATCGAGTTTCTTCTCATTTGGATTGTAAAACCTAGCTTCTGTTTTGCAACCCCACACATGAAAATGATCAAAACTTGGTGTTCTACCAATCCACAGCTCAAAAGGTATCTTTGGTACTGACTTTGTAGGTACCTGATTCAACACATAGTTAGCTATCTTAATGCCTCTCCCCACAAGAAACCAAGTAGCTTTGACCTAGAAATGAGACTCCTAACCATTCCTATCAAGGTTCGATTTATTCTCTCTACTACTCCATTTTGTTGGGGTGTTCTTGGAGTAGTATACTGGGCCACAATACCTTGTTGCTCAAGAAATTGTGCAAAATAACCCTTCTGTTGCCCTGCCTCTGTGTGCCTGCCAAAATATTCTCCTCCCCTATCTGATCTAACAATCTTAATTACAAGATTTAGTTGTTTTTCTACTTCTATTTTAAAAATCTTGAAACATTCAAGGACTGCTGATTTTTCTTTTATAAAAAATATGTGACCATGTCTGGAGTAATCATCTATAAAGCACACAAAATATGAATTTCCACAAATGGTTTTGACAGGAAAAAGTCCACAAACATCTGTGTGTATAATCTTAATTAAGTGTTTGCTTCTGTTAGCATCCATTTCCCTAACATTGGTGGTTTTTCCTTTCATGCAATCAATGCACTCAGATGTACTATCAAAATTCAAAACAGGTATAAAACTTAACTTTGACAACTGCATGATCTTATCATTCTAAATGTGTCCTAGTCTTTTATACCATAACATATAAGAATTGTCAAAATTATGTATTCTTTTGGCAGTTGTGTTCAAAATACTTAACTCATTATTCAATACCGTGCACTGCATTTTCCACAAGTGATCATGCAAAACAGCATTTCCTATTAGAGACTCTTTACTGAAAAATTTCATGCATTCTTTATTACCTATGAAAGTGATACCTTCATTTACTAACTTAGATGCAGACAGTAAGTTTCTCCTCATTGCAGGCACATATAACTCATTTGACAATTCTAACACAAAGCCAAAAGATAATTTGAGTTTTACCCTTCCTATAGACTTAACTGTGACTCTAGTTCCCTCGCCAACATAAACATATATGCATTTGCTTGTTGTTGTTTTTCAAAACCATGTAGTGAATTCGTTATATGCACAGATGCACCAGTATCAAACCACCAAGAATTTACAGGAATTTCAATGAGATTTGATTCCTCATAGACATACACGTTAGTCCTACCTTTAGCCCTCATCCATTCCTTGAATATTTCACAATCCTTTCTATAATGACCTTTAGATTTGCAATGGTGACACCTAACATTTTCTATGTTTTTACTTTTGCCCTTAAAATTGTTAGACTTAGAGGAGTCGAAATTCTTAGCAGGCACATAAGATTTATCAGGGTGTTTGGGTGTAGAAGTTTTATCAGAATTTGCATTGAAGTCATTCTTTCTAGATGTCTGCACAAAATTGACAGCCTCAACTTCTTTTCCTCTGTCCATCTTCTGTTGATTTTCCTCTTAAACACACTGAGATATAAGCTCATCCACTAACCATGACTTAACTTGAGTGTTGTAGAAGACTTTCAGTTGACTAAACTTCAAAGGAAGTGCTTGCACGATCATAAACACCAACCATTTCTCACACATATTCATGTCTAATGAATTGAGTTTTTCACCTGCATCTGTCATCTCACAAATATGATCTCTTATTAAACCACCCCATTCAAACTTGTAAGTTGTGAGAAGAGTCATATACTGAGCAATTTCAGCCTTCTATGATTCCTTGAACTTATTCTCAATAGCTTTGAAATAGTCTTTTGCAAGATCACACCTTTTGATGCCTCCACGCACGGTGTTAGTCATCCCACTCTCCAAAATTGACAATGCCACTTTATTAACTCTTGTCCATCTTTCAAACTCTGACTTCTCAGCCTTTGAACTCTTATCAATAAGAGGTGCATGATGTGGTGTATCAAGTGGTATGTCATACTCATTCAGTGTCAAAAGCAATTCAATTTCCCTTCCCCACTTTCTATAATTGCTTCCACCCGTGAGTATAGGCACAACAGCCAAATTCATTGTTTTTAGTGAAACTGCAGAAGATAACAATGAAATCAACTCTTTGAATCTTTTGGGATTCATGATTTCTATCTATTTCACCATGTAATCTTCATCATGAGTCAATTTTTTCATACACATGGTTTCAGACTTTAATAAAGATAACCATATATAGAGTAAACAACTCACAGAAGATTGCATTCAGGAATCATGTTCAAAAGGGATGAAGTTCATATATCGCACCATATGTATCGAAAATCAAAATTCAATAAACTCAATACATATAGCAGCGGAAACTCTAAAATAGTTTATTCAGTTTATCCATTTAGATGATTTTGATTCGAATTGGCGAAATGTAAGCAAATTCTCTAAATATATGCAGATACATGGTATTCTTTAGTTCAAGTAATTTTTAACCTAAATTCAAATTTCAAAAATTGCAGACATACCTTTTGAAACAATCAAAGAATGCAATTGGCATGAGAAGAACCAGAAGGACAAAAAATTCCTTGAATCGCCATAAACCCAGAAACAAGAAAGAAGGAAAAGATGCAGGACAAAGGAAAAGACGCAAACGCAAACCCAGCAAACATAACGGTAACAACGTTTAAAAGTACTAACGGCTATATTTTGGAAAACCCTTCTTTCTTTTTTTTTTTCAGTAAAACGGTGTCGTTTTTGTATTGTTATTTTCAAACTAGGTTATGCGTTTCCGGGTTTGAAAATTTAAAAGGTTTATAGCTTCTTGTCCAGATTGTTGTGTAAAAATTTGAACTTAATGGCAATTATCTCTCCCATGCTCTGATATCACATGTAAGAAATTTGTCACAGATCATTGATATGCCAATTAAATTACCAACACTCTAACAATCAAACTTAGCGACAAAATTATAAAGTTAAACATAAAAACCAGTTGAAAACATAACTGCAGAACTCAAGCTCGAAGAAGCCATTGCAACTTCAAAACCAATCAATCTTCTCCTCTTTAACAAAACTAGAGTGCTCTCTGAATAATAGGTATTTAACACAAGATGAACAGCGATATTTGCAAGACCAGTGACTGAGGTTATATATAGCGTTAATCCAACTCATTCTCCTATTAGAATTAAAGTGGAACTCTGAAACAAAACCTTTCCACACAATGAGTGTACAAAACCAATTAGTGTAGGATCCAAAAACTTTTCCCAAAGGAACACTAAAGGCACTTATAATCCTACAAGAAATAGGATTTACCCGAACACCTTATCAAGACTGTTCCATTCAAGAATTCATCCAATATTATAGCTAATCCTCAATCATGTTTCATACTTATACTCCAACATCTACCACTTGTGCTTGACCAAACCACACAATCAAGACTTATCTTTACCCAATTAACACTCCATAGCTTCTCCAGTTTCTCTATATATACACTTTCCTACCCTAACATGTTGCATAACTCTCTCTCTCTCTCTCTCTCTCTCTCTCTCTCTCTCTCTCTCTCTCTCTCTCTCTCTCTCTCTCTCTCACTCACTTGTAACAATGTTGAACTCTTTGCTTTCTTTCTTCAATAAGATCAAACCGATAAATGACATGCTAGAACTTAGGAAACCCTACGTAGAAAATGTTGTATACATAGATGAGTTAATTAGTAAGAAGCCCGCCTCGAGGAAGGAAGAAATTAATGGCACCTGAACTTACTATGAAAATTCTGAACCACTAATCAAGAAGGAGTTAGAAGATGGGAAAAGAGGGGTGATTAGAGTGAAAGTCAAGATGACAAAGCAAGAAGCGGCACGAATGCTTTCGAAATGCAAAAATGGAGGCATTCTTCAAGGATGTAGCTGGTGAGTTTACACAGATTCCGAAGGGTCATATCAGTGTTGAGTCGTCCCTGGCTAGCACTTTATGTGTTGCAGGTCCAGTTTTGAAGAGCATCCCAGAAGAATTCTGAGAGTTGTTTATTTGTAATTTATACATTCTTAACTATTTCAGCTACATGCTTCTTGCAGTTTTTAAGACCTTTAGTCTAAGTCGAAGTAGCTATTTTATTAGTTGTGGAATTTCACATGAAATTTGTACTTGTAATATAGATTTTAACTGATAAGATACCGTCTTTCCTTTTGTATAATGGAATTTTACTTGTTATAAATTATACCGGATCATGCTGGCTTAAGTAGTAATTTCCGTTTTCAAAATTACAGTTTGCACCTGGGCTTAATTTGAAATTAATTGAATTCAAACTTACCCAAACATGGTTTGGATAGGCAAAATTATAAGACATACCTATGGATTGGGCTTTTGACCATTTACAACTTGTCTTCAGTTCAACTTTGTGGGGTGTCCACTGATCAAATTGGAGCCAAGTAGCTACTGTTTTTTAGTGTGAGAGGTTATGAGGGGTTTGTGCTCAATGTTCATTTATTTTATTTTTCTTCACCTCTTATTTGGTAGAACAGCTTGAACTATACCATTTCAATTAAAATGGACAAGTGTTATGACCTGGTTGATGCATCAGTAAAGATTATCCTAAAAACATGTTACTAAAGACATAGGTCTTAGGATGCGATCATACCAACTCACATACACCGTATCCCATCAAAACTCCGAAGTTAAGCGAGTTTGAACGAGAGTAGTACTAGGATAGGTGATTTTCTGAAAAATCCTCGTTTTACATCCCCTACCTCTTCTCTTCACCAAAAAAAAAAAAAGACATAGGTCTCAAAGTCTGAACCAAAAATGATCACTGATCGTATCGAGTTGGAGCCAAAAAATTTTAATGTATTTAGAATCTGAGTTTGTGGCTAGTTAATGCTGGTGCCAAACTCGCAATAGCTGTGAGACATATCAGATCACTCGTTTCATTAGTCATAATTCAACTGCGACATGTGCCTGCTTGCTTCAACTTATTGGCCCAAAGTCTTAAGTTCGATTTGATATATGCTTAAGTTTGATTTGATTTATGCTTTGAAGTTTGATGGAGTATTTGAATTTAGGGTTAATCTCAATTTACTATCCTCAAGTTTATAGGTTTTCAATATTTGGTACATGAAGTTTTTTTCATCTCATAGTGGTATTTAAAGTCAAAATTTTGAGACAGTTTCATACATCCGTTAAAGTTGTTGTTAAGTCAGTCGTTAACTAGTGACGTGGCACCCTGTTTGGGCCCAAATTTACATCATCGGTCCAAGTAATCGAGGCCGTCAGATGATTAGAGATTTTTCTTGACATTACTATTGTTTTTTCATCATAGTAGTTATCTTGAGAATATCCTTAAAGTGTGCAGAGTTGTGATACATGTAAAGCTCAATGTAGAAGAGGCTATGTGAAATGCCGTGCAGCATTAGAGTCCTATCTTGCATACGAACCACGAGGAACAATAACACAAGGATGCAATTAATATTGGATGATCAGCATGTGGATATGCCATTTGGAGTAATTAAAATGAGGTGATGAGATGGGATCAGGGTGGTTTTGCAGATAATGCAAAACCATCAACCATGTGTTTTAATTATCATGCATGCATGGATAAAGCTTATGAAGAAATGGTGGGATAAGTAGCACCACCAAATGTACAAGATTGGATCAGGCAAATGGTGATGACGTAAAGGAAGGTCATGATAAGGATGGTGATGATGTAATTCCATTTTAAAAGATGCGATTAAGCTTTGATTGATGTGATAAGGCCTAAGGCGTGAATTTAGGTGCATAAAAGATAAAGTTTTCAGAGTTTCATTTATTGTGATTATGCATGGGATAAATGCGTGGTCAGAAGCAACAATTAAAGATTTGGAGTCACAGTGTAATTGGGATTGTTTTCCACGACTTAGGCATGCAGGTCTTTATAAATACCAAGCGGCAGACAACTAAAAGCTCTCGAACTCGACACACAAAACTGCCATGCGCAAACTCGCTCTACGCGAAACCTCTCAACAACCTTGAGAACTCTATTCTTCTCCCCTTTCTCGCCAACACACCTTCAGTTTGGAAAATAGCACTATGAAAGCAACCGGTGACATCTTCAAGTTGGAAAATAGCACTGTTGCCGTAAAATCAGCCGACTGCGAAACACCTTCAGTTTGGAAAACAGCACTGTATCGAGGCCGACTGATTATCTATCCAAGTCTCGGTCGACAAGGGTTCTCGAGTCCTTATTGGCAGAGGTCATCTCATCAGCCCTCTCAGTGAAATGAAGTGTTACAGGTTACCAGGCTCGGCACTTTGAACGCCAAGTTGTTTATGATTGGATACTCACAAGTTAGCTTTAGAGTTCGATATTCTAACGGTCGAACCACATTCACCATCAAGACACATATCTTTTTTGAGTATTTGTGTTCATATAGTTGGGTACCAGTTCGGCGTGCTTATACTCTTATGAATATAATCATCGTGATCGAACCAGGCACCAACAATCCGTGAACTTCGCAAGACCAGCAGCCTGTCTTCAGGCTCTAGAACCCAAAGGCCGAGACATGTTCCTTCCTCGGCTGCAATCGCAAGATACAAAAGTTAGCAGCGCGCCCAACGCCACGCAGCACATTTTACTCCCTGGCCGAGCTCGGACGACTAGTTGGGACGCCCCGCACACAACCAAAGGACGTAGTTAGCTTATTAATTACCTGGCCTGCGCACCACGTAGGTTTGGTAGTTTTTAGGGTCAACACACCCACGTGCACAATAACTGGGTGACACGTGTCAATCTGGGCATGAATATTAAAACATTAAAAAAATTTAAAGTTACAAAAAAATTTAAATTAAAAAATTGAAAAAATAAACCTAAAGCCTAAATTTAACCCTCAACCAACGCATAGCCCCCTTCTTCCTTCTCCGTCCTCGCCGACTCCCCATTTCTATCTCCCTTGTTCCTTCATAGACGCCATCCTCGAAGTCGAACACATATCGGGATATGCGAAGGAATGCGTCCACATCTAACACAATCATTAGAAAATCGATCATCAACGAGGGAATGTACAAGCTCGACTCGAGCGATTCAGATCGGAAAGATGAACCGGGAGGTTCTGGATCTGAGAAACAAGATCTGGTTGAACGCGATGAAGATCCCAATCTCCACGCTCTTCAATGATGAGCGAATCATCTGCGACCATGTGTTCGCATCCTTAGCCTCGATCTTTCGACGAGTCTTTCTAGACCATGGACTCGAAATTAAAGAGCAGCGGTAGCACCAATGCGCTGAGTTTGATGAGCGAGATAAGTGCTTGAGATCAAACGGCAGTGGTGGATTCGAAGCCGAAGATGGATTCGATCTCCGACAAGTTCTCGGATATGGCAGTGTACATATTAAGGAGGCTGAAAATGTCGAGAAACGACGGCGAGTTCTTTTTCCTCTTCACCGCCAGCAAAACTTGTAGGAAGCCAAAGAGTAAATTCGCCGCCTCACGATCTAGGCGATGGGTGAGGGTTGAGATTTAGGGTTAAGATGGTGAAGAACTGGGGAGTCGAAGAAGGGGGGTAGATTTAGGGTTTAGGTTTAATTTTTCAGTTTTTTTATTTATTTTTTTAATATAACTTTTTTTAGCTTTTAATTTCTTTTAAATTTTTAATATTCACGTGGGCCAGATTGACATGTGGCGCCAGTCATTGTCCATGTGGGAGTCATGTCACCAATTAACTGCTGACTTAAGGGCAACCTTCATGGATGTATGAAACGGTCCCAAAATTTTGACTTTAGGTACCACTGGGATGAAAAAAACTTCATGTACCAAATATTGATAACTCAGAAACTTGAGTTTAGTTCTTTTGTAGGAATTGTAATTTGTAAGATATAAAACACACTTAAGAGATTTTGTCAATATTCTCTAACCCTAAAATTAACCCAATAGCTCTTTCAAAGTTAATTCTGACTCTAAACCTTATAATTAACTCTAAAAGCTCACTGAAGGTTAATTTTAGCGAGTATATATGACGAGGGGCTGGAAGAAGTGATTAGAACGGCGAGTGCCAAAGTTTTACGATGAATAGTAAATTTTGGATTTTATGTGTTCATTTTGGATCCATGATTCTTTTGGAAAGAGAACAGCGAGACGAGTCTATCTCACTGATTTATTGTGATTTTTTTTTTTACTGTGATATAAGACACTTTTTGGCATTTTAACACCGTTTAAGGGGTTAAAACAACTTTTAAATTTTATTGTGTGTTTTGAGTAATTTTGTAATTTCCTTTTTGCAACTAGGGTTTTCCCTAAGACTTTATAATTGACTTTTAGGGTTGTATTGATTCAACTTTCCTCAAATTGTCAATTAAACTAGAGCTTTTCTCAATATATGGATTTTGAGAATTATATCAAAGGGGAATCGTTCGTCAATTCTTAATCGGATACTTTTGTTGTGTCAGTTGGTATCAGAGCCTCACGTCTTCGAAACTTGTTGTCGTGGACGACCGTTTGAATGAAACCATACACAATTCTGTTGGTGAACCCTTAACTAGATACTTAGAAAATAGTAGGTAAAAAATGGAACTAACTTGACTCCTCAAAAGGATGAGGAGGAATTCCCTCAAACACTTTGTGGCTGATCACATAAATCGCTGCTCATGATCAGAACTGTTAATATTACAGATCAATTATTTCTCCAAAAAATAATAAAATATGAGATTGTTTTAGTTATTGAATTGTATAAAAATAGATGATTGGAATTAGTAAAAGTATATTACCAATGGTTTATCTATTTGCTATACTTGACTGAATAAACAAACATAGCTTTAATTGATTTTTTGCATAAATAATCTTTACATAGTAATTTATATATATATATATATATACACGATTCAGATCATAAATGCGAATTCTTATAAATCAGCCACAAAATATATGGAGGATGAATTTCTTAGATAAAAAGTTAGTCATGGACTTGTCAACCTGGACCGTGAAGATTATAAACCAATTTTTAAGTTGAATTTGTACGGATATCTAATTGTATGTGCAAATGCCTATCGGTAAATACATGCAAATATTCATAATAAAATAGAAATGGTTTAATGGCGAGAGGAAATTAATTAGGAGAAATAATTTCGGTACTTTTTTATTATTTAATTAAATAATAAGAATCACAATACTAATATATAAGGAGATAAAATGTGTGTACTGTTGTAGGCCTCTTTGATTGAACGATCTAGGATTTAGAGAGAGGGGGCCGGCTATGGTTAGAGAGAAGAGCGAGTGATTTAATTATGAGGTGTATTTGATTCATTACATTGTGCCTTTATTTATAGTAGTAGGATAGGTAAAAACATTTCCCTCTTGGATTACAATATTTAGTCAGTAATCTACTCCTAATAGGAATATAAGATACATTCCCAGATTCCCTAGGATTTAGACAATCACATTCCTATTCTAAATATGACTGCAACACTTCCCCTTGAGTGTGTAAATACTTAACAAATCATCGCATCAGATCTTCAACAGATCAGGTAGAATAGTTGTTAAAGTCATCGACACAACGGGTGATCGCGAGTCTCAAATTTAAGTGAAGTATGCATTTGTAGTAAAACTCACAAAACCTCGGTATGGTAAAACCCAAGGCATGGGGAAAACCCATAGACTAAGGAGAAAAGTGAGAAGTATGCATAATGTCTAAAACAAACGTCAAACAGGACAAAAGTAGTGAACTCAACGGAGTATGATCATCCCATGATGGGTGCCTCATTAAAACCTTGTTAGGTAGCAAATACCCAGTGGGAAAAATGCTTCTAATCGTAGGAAAAAGAATACATTAAGATCATGTGAGTATACTTCTAGATACTCCATCTGGGTTAGACATAACTTCTAAATAAGAGAACTACAAGCGATTCAACTCAGATAATTTACGCATACCGATTCCTTGGACAAGCTTCTGAAATGTAGACTTGGGCCATGACTTGGTGAAGAGATCGGCCAGGTTGTCCTGGGAACGGATTTGCTTGACTTCAATGTTCTGATGTTGCTGCTGGTGGTGTGAGTAAAAGAACTTTGGCGCTATGTGCTTGGTGTTGTCTCCCTTGATGTATCCCTTCTTTAATTGCTCGATACATGCTGTATTGTCTTCAAAGATCGTCGTAGGAAGGTCAACGACTGATGTAAGACCACTAGTGCTTCGAATATGTTCCATGACTTCTCTTAGCCAAAAGCACTCACGCGATTCTTCATGCATGACGAGAATCTCAGCATGGTTCGACGAAGTCGCAACTAGCGTTTGCTTGGCAAACCTGCAAGATATAGCGGTGTCTCCAACGGTAAAGACATAACCCGTTTGAGAACGTGCTCTATGTGGGTCAGACAGATATCCAACAAGGCAAGAATCAATCCGATAACCATAGGGGGCGGCAACACTTGGAGATTCGTAGGTATAGAACAAGCCCAAAGCAGTTGTACCCTTAAGGTAGCGGAAAATGTCTTTAACATCATTCCAGTGCCTGCGTGTGGGTGCATTGTTGTATCTTGCCAAAAGATTCACGGCGAATGAGATGTCGAGTCTAGTGCACTGAGCCAAGTACAGTAAAGCCCCAATTGCACTTAGGTAAGGAACTTCGGGTTCCAAAATCTCTTCCTCATCCTCCTTTGGACGGAAGGGATCTCGTTTAGCATCTAGAGTTCGAACGACCATGGGTGTACTCGAAGGCTTCGCTTTATCCTCGTTAAAACAACGCAACACCTTTTGGGTGTAGTTCGATTGATGTACTAGGATTCCATTCGAACAATGCTCGATCTCCAAGCCGAGACAGTATTAAGTTTTCCCAAGATCATTCATCTCAAATCCGATTTCAAGTGTACAGCAATTTCCTCAAGCTCTGTGGGAGTCCTGATGAGGTTCATGTCGTCGACATAAACTGCAACGATTGTAAATCTGGAATGTGACTTCTTTATGAACACGCATGGGCATAATTCGTTGTTTACATAACCCTGACTTGTCAAATATTCACTCAGACGATTATACCACATCCTCCCGGATTGGTTCAATCCGTAAAGTGACTTCCTCAACCTAATTAAGTGAGTGTTCCGTGGTCTAGAACTATTTGAACCAGTCAATGGAAGTCCTTCTAGAACTTTCATGTATATTTTCGTATCTAGATCCCCATAGAGATACGCAGTTACCAAGGTCATACGTTGCATATTCAGTTTTTCGAAAACTACCAAACTGATTAGGTAGCGGAATGTTATAACGTCTATTACATAGGAATACGTTTCCTCGTAATCAATCCCAGGGTGCTGAGAGAAGCCTTGCGCTACGAGGTGTGCTTTGTATCGCATTATTTCATTCTTCTCATTATGCTTCCTCACGAAAACCCACTTGTAGCCAACGGGTTTCACACGTGGTGGTGTAGGAACAATAGGTCCAAACACTTTACGTTTCACGAACGAATAGAGTTCGACTTGGATTGCTTATTTCCAGTTTGACTAATCGGTTCTACGTCGGCATTCATCGACGGAATGTGGTTCAATGTCATCGCTAAGCATGATGTTAGTAGCTACTAAGTACACGAATGCATCGTCGACGATCATCTCATTTCTATTCCAAACCTCATCCAATACTGCGTAGTGGACTAAAATCTCGAGATTCTCAGGAGGCCGGCATGTTTCGTCTGAAGCATCACCGTAATCTAGAATAACCTCATGCGTTGGAACGTATGAGAGAGTGATGGTCGAATTCAAACTCGGGTCACTAGTTGGTGCCATTTTTCTCTTCTGGGGTTGTGAATCCTTTGAACCAAGGGGTCTACCACGCTTCAGGGTCAAAGCAGATGATTGGCTAGCCACCAATGTACCTTGCCGCATGGAAGGTATGGCCTCCCTACCTTCGGGGACGGTCCAGCCTTCCCAGGCGGGTTGTTGATGTACGCAGGGTACATCTATCCTTACAAGTGTGTTTGCAGCGGGTATATGTGGTCTTTTCACCTTTGCTAGATCATTAAAAGCATCTGGCATACTTTGAGCAATGCTCTGAAGATCTATAATTCGTCGCACCTCAGTTTCAGACTGGGCAGTGCGGGGATCTAAATGAGACATAGTGGGAGCATACCACGACAATTCGTGGCATTCTACGAGAAAGTTAGCATGTTTATCTCCCCCTAACGACGGGAATACTGTCTCATCAAAGTGATAATCAGCAAAACGTGCCGTAAAGAAATCTCCTGTCAAGGGTTCTAAGTAGCGAACAATTGATGGCGAATCATAACCGACATAGATTTTCATTTTTCTCTAAGGACCCATTTTGGTACGTAGTGGTGGCACTATTGACACATAAATGGCACACCCAAACACCAGTAAATGCGAGACGTCAGGCTCGTATCCAATGACCAACTGTAGTTGTGAATGTGGTTGAGTAGCGGTGGGCCTCAGGCGGACCAACATAGCTGCGTGCAATATTGCATAGCCCCAAGCAAATACCGACAGTTTGGTTTGCATAACCAAAGTCCGAGCTATCACTTGAATGCGCTTTATGAAAGCATATGCCAGGCCGTTTTGGGTGTAAACATGGGGCACAAGATGTTCCACATCAATCCCTACTGACATGCAAGAATCGTCAAAAGTCTGTGACGTAAACTCTCCAGCGTTATCCAGTCAAATCGACTTAATTGGATAATCAAGGTGGTGAACCCTTAGCTTAATGATTTGAGCTAGGAGTTCAGCAAACGCGGCGTTGCGTGTGGACAACATGCAAACATGTGACCATTGTGTCGATGCATTAACCAACACCATAAAATATCTAAATGGTCCGCAGGTTGGTTGGATAGGTCCATAAATGTCCCCTTGAATCCTCTGAAGAAATTTAGGGGGTCGTGAATAATCTTTGTATAGGAAGGTTGGGTATTCAACTTCGCTAAAGAACACGCTTTGCATGGCGGAACTCCAACATAGGGATGTAACTTATGCCCGTGTGAAGATTTGAGGATACAGCGCATCATGTCACGTCCAGAATGTCCCAAACGGTCATGCCAAAGCAATAAAGTGTCATGGAACTCAGGCATAGGGCCGACCACACTGTGGGCTTCTATGCCGCGAATCGTTGTGATGTACGACCCACTCGACAAACGTTTCAACTTCTTGTGAATATGCTTCTGGCCATATTCGTACGAAGTTTCAAAACCATGATCTTCAGTGGTTTCAAGATGATATTGATTATCTCGAATATCTCTAAAACTCAGCAACGTTCTTCTGGAACGTGGAGAATAGAGTGCCTCCTTAATAGTCAAAATTGTACCATTAGACAACATGATACGTGCCTTTCCGTATCCTTCAATCAGGTTGGATGGGCCTGAGAGAGTTGTCAAATGAGCTTTCTTGGGTATCAAGTTAGTAAAATAGTGTCGTTCACGCAAGATGGTGTGCGTGGTTGCACTATCTGCCAGACAACGAACTTCCCCACTAGACATACCTAGAAATAAATTGATTGAATTGGTCACATGCATAAATATAAGTCCATTCATTCAATTAAGCAATTCAAGAAAATAATATCCATTCAAATAACAATCCATAATTCAAAACAAACCAAAACCAAACAAATTATTCCAAATACTTAGAAAAATTGTTCAAAATTAAACCATAAACCTAGAAAAATAGGGGGGGTAGGGCCGGCCACTCCTAATGGGTTCGGCCACTAGGGGTAAACACCCTAAAAACATGTCTAATTTATTCATCTATAGGAGCTGACGCTTCCTGAAAATCTGATATCTCCATTAATGTAGTTGCATCTTCCGAATGATCCACATGTGCAAAGTTAGACTCACGACAGGAATGATACTTGACAATAGCCTCAGGGCAAGCTCAGTATACGCGTGACCAATGATCATTTGATCCACAGCGATAACACATGTCCAATTCAGTAGAAGCAGGCTAAACGGGTGCTTTGCCCTTGTTCTTGAAGTTTGGGGCCTTAGGGGCGAGTGGTGAACGCTACTGGGTCACATTTCTTCCCTTAGGTGTGGCACTCTGTTGAGCTTGGGCCCTTGGTGGGGCTTGCCGCCCATTTCCACTACCACAACGGTTCTTTCATCGTTTATGGCTACTAGAATTAATCGCATGCGCTTCAGGCGCAGCGTTCGAGCCAGCGGGTCGAGCTTGATGATTCTTCATCAAAAGCTGGTTCTGCTTTTTATCGAGAAGTAAAATAAAGATCAAATCCGAAAACTTGGTGAATTTATGTGCCCTATATTGTTGCTGCAGGACAATATTGATGGCATGGAAGGTCGAATAGGTCTTCTCTAGGAGATCTGATTCGGTTAGTTCCACTTTACAGAATTTCAACAATGAACGGATTCTACAAACTTCAGCGTTGTATTCATTCACGAACTTAAAGTCGTGGAAGCAAATGAGCTGCCAGTCATGTCTTGCTTCAGGCAAGTATATGTCTTTCTGGTGATTGAAACGGTCGGCCAGAGCAAGCCAAATGGTGCGTCGGTCCTCCTCAGCGAGGTACTCGGTCTGCAATGCATCATGGATGTGTCTTCGAATGAAGATCATTGCAGTAGCCTTCTGAGCTTCGTCAACAAGTTTGTCGACAATAAGTGCCTCGATGATGGCTCTAATACCCTTTGCAATTAGATGGAGCTTCACGTCTTGAACCCACTTCAGATAGTTTCTTGCAGAGACTTCTAGAGCAGAGAAATCGAGCTTGTTCAAGTTCAACATGTCCCTAAAACGGAGGGAAAAAAACGTGAGTAGTCATATGGTAAGCCATAGACATATATTGTAGAACATACAGGTTCTATAGACATGTATTGGTTTAATTTATGCACGAAAACTATAGGTTTCATGTGGTATGTTTTGAATGAAAACTTCGGGTTTCAAAGGCACTAAATTTGAAACTACAGATTTAATTTAGTTTTATGAACTAGTTCATAAGGAGAGGTTCCTGGAAGAAACACAGAATGCAATATACTAATTTAAATATAGTGGATTTGAGGTTCTTAGGGAACTCAAGTGTGAGAGCTTCGTTACTACGAAAGTATGTCACGGTTCAAAGTATAAAAATAAATTATTGAATCGTTAATGTTCAAAAGCGATATTTAGGTCAATAATTTTGGATTCATTATCAGATTAATGGACTGCAGGTCACTTTTAATTAATTCAATAAATCAGGCCATATGGGGTCGATTGTAGAAGCTAAATAATATTAAAATAATATTATTGGGTCGAAAATATGGTCCCAAAAATAATTGGGCTCGAGTTGGGTGCCTTGAGTAAAAGGCAAGGCCCAAAAAGGCCTTGGAAGTGGGCTGCAAGCCACGGGGGGACGAGAGAAACCCCAGCCGCAGCTAGGTTTCAAGGTTGGGCCAAGGGGAGGGCATGGGGCAAAACCCAGCAGGGGCTGGCCTTGTGGGTTTGGTCGCGGGGAGCCCAGCTGCATGGGCTGGCTTTAGTTGTTGCGTGAAGTGGGCCGCAGAGACCAAGCCAAGCCTTGTGGGCTGGTGTGGAGGACACGGGCTGTGATGCGAGCCAAGGTGCAGGCTGTTGGCCTGGGCAACACAAAACCCAGCAACCATAAAAGGTTGTGGTGTGCGGGGAAAAACCCAACCAATCTGGGTTGGTTGAATGGCACATGCCATGGTGCAAACGAACGAATGGCTTCAGGCCCATCAGATTTACCCCAGGTTTCTGCATGCACAGTGATGGTGCGGTGGGTGTGCCGTACCATGTCTAATTTCACTTTTTTTTTTTTTCCGAAATCCCCTAGGGTTTAGGAAACCCTAAATTGCTTCTAATTTAATTTTATACATTGACTCACATATTCCACATAGCAATTTAATTGTGCGATGCGTGAAACAAATATATGAACATATACAATATATATATATATATATATATATATATATATATATATATATCGTACGGAAAATATAAACATATAGGGGTTCATGCATCATGGGAAATGTTTTCATGCTTCGTGGAAGTTTCAATTATCTTCTTTTATTTTAAGCGTACCTAATTAGTAGAAAACAAATATAAACCTTTGAGTTTTGTAGAAGATAGCTTCCTCCTATGATCCGTCAAATTCCTCATCTTCTGGCAAGAGCGTGCTGATAACGTGTTGTAGGCCTATTTGATTGAATTGTGATTTAATTGTGAGGTGCATTTGATTTATCCCATTGTGCCTTTATTTATAGTAGTAGGATAGGTAAAAACATTTCCCTTTAGGATTACAATATTTAATAGGTGATCTACTCCTAATAGGAATATATGATACATTCCCAGATTCCCTAGGATTTATACAATCACATTCATATTCTAAATACGATTGCAACATGTACAAATATATAAGATTTATCTTCTCCATTTGCTTTTCCCATCTACTTTCTCCACTCATCACTTAACACGTGTATTCTACTAACAAATTAAACTACATAATTTATGTTTTTAAGGTGGAAAAGTTATTTAGTACTATGGTCTAGTGATATTCTTCTTCAATTGTAAGTGAGAGGTCTTAGGTTCAATTTTTGCCGAATGCGAATTTGAACCACATTATTGCTAAGCCATTATGAGGCTAAATTCACCCTCCCACTTAGTATAAATAATATCTTTTGTTAAAAATTAAAAATTAAAAAAAAAAGTGGAAAAGTAGAATTTATGATTTTAATGCATTAGTTATGTCGTTTAATTTATTAATAAAATACATGTATCAAGTAATGAGTGAAAAAAAAGTAAATAGAAAAAGGCAAATGAAGAAAGTATCTAGCATTTCTCATTACCATATTTAGATGGTGCCGATCAAAAATCTGAAGAAGTTATTTTTACATCTCACAAACAACATCAGGGCTCACCACTCCAGGGGCAAAATAAAAAAAAAAAAAAAAAAAAAAAAAAAACTTAATTACACAGTTGGGTCATCAGCCACTTCAAAACCCTAAAAACAAGTTGAAAATAGACAAACTAAAAAAAGGAGAAGACGAGGAAGAAGCGGCAGAGCAGCAGCAGCAAAAGTTTGAAATATTAGACTCATCTATCCATCTCAATTACTTCAGGGCATTCCATGATGCTCTCCAAAGAAGGCTTCCACCCCTCAATAGCTTTGGTTCTGCTTTTCTGGATCTCCTGCAAAACATCTTCCAAGTTCTTCCCTCCACTATCTTTCAGCTGAAGCATCAACCACTCCAGCTCTTCTTTGCTCAACACAATCTTTACTCTTATGTTTCCATCTTTCCCCAAATTTTGTTCCTTCACAAATCTATCTTTATTTTCTCTCTCATCGTCTTCTTGCTCATGCTGCTGCTGCTGTTGCATTTGACCATCTTCTTGCTCCTGCTTTTGTTTGCATGTCTCCACACAATTTCCCATGATTAAGCACCAAATTCCTCTATGAGAAATTATAAAACTCTTCTTTTTTTTTGTTTAAATCAAAGCATGAAAAGCATTAGTTGGAAACAAGAGAACCACTATATATAGTTGGTGCATGTGAAGGGAGAACATGTGTGTGTGTGTATATATATATATATATAGGTGTGAAAATCCAATAATTAACAGTAAAATACAAAGAAAAAGATTATGTAGACATGTTTTATTGTTCACGAGTCTTGATTCTTCTTCTTACTTTAAATATAGTGAGAAAATTATTTGCTCACTGCCCATGTCATGTAAATATTTGTCTGTTTGTGTGATATTTTAAGGGACCATGATGTACAGCTAAAGTTCTCAAGAGTCGCTACTATTGTCCGGGAGCGGGTGCGGGATATGTTGGGAGCTAATTGAGTACTTCGGCTCAGGAGCATTAAGGATCATTTTGAAAGAAAATCTTTAAAATGAGGGTGCAACTGAAATTTTCAAAAACCTTTTCGGTTATTTTATCATTTTCAAAAATTACTTAAATGAGGGGGAGAGTTTGAACCTACAATGTAATGAGTTGAAGATGAATGCACTAATCACTAAGGCAATCCACTACTTAGGTCCCGTTTGGTAGCTCGGACTGTACTGACTATTTCTGTCGAATACGATAAATAGACACCGGATAATACTGACTAAATTAGTCGGCCGTTTGATGGAGTATCGTAGTAAGGACCGTATTATTTATACTGTGTTTGGTATTGAACCGGATAAGAAAGGGAAAGAGGGATTCTACTAAGCTTCTACTGAGATGGGCATAGCCACATGGCTGAGATGCTCCCACAAAGAAGAGGGATTCTGAGCATCCGCAGGTGCTGCTAATTTGCTGAAAGTCATTGCATGTACAATAACAAGGATTGGATCCTAAGGGCTTCAAGTTTGTAATCAGAGGGGATTAGAAGAACCCAGAAAATGGTACTGAGAAATAAAGGTGTCGGAGATGAAGCAAGTCAATGAGGTCGAGGAGGACGGAGCCCAAAGCCCGTGCCGTCAAAAATCGAGATCCAGGAGGACGGAGGCACGATCGATGACCTTATTTAATCTGGGTCGGAGGTGAATCAGACGACGCAGCTCATGGATTCTCCGATTGAGATTCAAATTTGAGGTCTTGTTAGTTTGTGATTGGGTTCAGGGCAAGGAGAAGGAAATGACGCGAGAGATGATGGAGCAGAGAGTGAAGCGAGGAGGACAAAGCAAGTTCTTGGTTAGTCCCATGGTATGCGGGGGGCCTCGTCTGGAGAGAGCAAGGCAGAGAGAGCGGCTGGAGAGGAAGGAGAGAGCGTCTGGAGCGGAAGGAAAGAACCCGACTAATTTGTACCGTGGTTTTGGATGGTGTAAGCAAGCGGGTGTATACCGGATAAAGTCGGTGGGCCCGGATTATTTAATCCGGTGGCTATTTAATACAAATGGACACCAAACACCGTACTCCGTATTATTAGTACTATCTGGTGCCTTATACGGTGTGCCAAACGAGGCCTTATAGTTTTATTTAAGGTTCTAAAAGATGCTAGATGCTAGTCAGATTGTGGGTTGGGGCTTAGCGCCTAGGCGGCTAGAAGGGGGCCTAGGCAGACTAGGTGGCTAGAAGGGGGCCTAGGCGGATTTAAGTAAATGATTGTTTATTGTATAAATAAGTGCCTATTCATACTTAAAACACACACATAATTATATTGAGATACATCTATTGCAAAATAAAATGATATATAAATTATAAAATATTAGAACATATTGAAAACATGGGGAACAAGCATATAATGAGTGTTCATCCAAGTATTCAACAAGTTTCTTACATTTTATTGAAAAATTAAAATGCAAAATGAAAGTTATCGATGTTCTATTTAAGTCAGGGTCGTGACCTAGGCAGGTTTAGACGGGTTAGGTAAGCACCTAAGCTAGGTTTAGATGGGTTAGGTAAGCACCTTAGCATGTTTAGGCGCATTTTCTTAATTTTCAAATGCTTAGAGACGAACGAATTGGGGCAGTGGCCAACCGCCTAGCGCCGCCTTTAGAACAGTGGTTTTATTTTGAATTTGAATATTTACTGTGGTATGATAAGAAGCGGAATAACTTAACAATTTTAAATTTTTTTAATTGCGGAATCCATGCCGCTTCCAAATCTAAAAATTTTGAATTTCACGAGTTGTCGAACCTCCCCGCTCCAGTACCGTGTTTCAAAGATCATAACAGATGTCTTTGATTAAAAGCAATCAAAGAACATCATCATACGTCGGACCCAATTTTCTGATGATTGATTTGTTATTGTTAATTTTTTTTCCCCTTACTATGAAATAGTGGAAGGTACTTGCAATCACCAAATAATTGGTCGAAAATTTTGAAAAATGTAGGATATATAGGATACAAAACAAGAGGAAAGAACATATCATCTTTTTTTTTTTTTCTTTTTTTTTTGTGAGGTGCAACGATAGGTATTTCATTAAGTCAAAATGACTTCAAAACCCAAAAGAGCTTACAAAGGATGGTTCAAAGACGCTATATAAAACATACATCAAGTTACATCAGGTCCTCAACAAGGAGAACATAACATCTCTTTGTAACGAATGAAAAGAGAAAAACCCCTCTTGGTCAAGATCGAGAGACTAATTAGAATCTAACAATCACTCAACTTTCTTTAGGAGAAACTTTTATATGTATCAGATACACTGTTATGCTGAATTCTCACACTAAAAGTGTGGAAATGTTATATTAGGTACCGACACAGTACAAAAACTTTACTCTTATTTTTCTTATCTCTTGTCAATTTCTTTCTAGTGTGACAGCAGCATTTTTTTTTTTTTTTTTTTTTTTTGCCATTTGGAGCTAACATTAAAAATTAACAGTTGACAATATGAACATTTTCGTGGAATTTGCAAACCTAAATCAGTAGAAGTTTCATGTTCATATTCATAGATTAGAGACCCCATTCCTCGACATGTCACGGGCATACAGGAAATCTGCAAACCTAACCTCCTTGCCCACCACCACCATGACATATAATACAAGGTGCCAAAATTTATAGATATATGTTGCCGCAGCCAGGCCCGGAAGTTGTCTTTTTTTCATAATCTATCTAATTAGTTTTTGTTTTATGCATGGAATCACGGATGCAAAATTGTTTGTTTAAATTACTGAAAATAATGCAGTCACCGACACCATTTATATTATTATTCTATAGTTTTGCCTACGTCGTCTCAATTTTTATTCACGGTTTACTTTATTTGTTGTCTAATGAGAATCATATATATCTTGCCAAAATTAGGGCCATGCCTCCAGTTTTTTGTTCCATCAAATTTTAAGGTCTAACCAGCACCATCCTCATTTTCGTGGAATCAATGTATCTCTAATATTCTCCGATTCCGTCTCCCGTACCTCAAAAGCAAGCATGAGGATCTATTGAAAAATTTACATGATTTGATCCCGTGAATTTTACATGCCATTTCTTCTTATTAGTAAATCACAGTTTAAAATTATAGAAACTTTTTTATTTATTTTTTATATTTATAAAAGAACAATTATATATTTACAATAAGAGGGTGAGAGCTTTAGGTTAAGCTACACAATGGGCTGGTCAAAAAACTTAGTATCGCACCTAATGGTCTTTGGTCTGGTGAAGAAAGCTAGCTAGACCACATGTTGGGCGGCCTCTGAGTGCCTGCCTTAGGGAGGTCAGGGGTTCAAATCCCAGTATGTAAACAAATTCCTTAGGAAGAGTCTACTGTTACAGTGAATATAACGGCTTGATCAAAAAAATAAATAAATAATTGGTATCGAACTTGCCGTTAACGAAATTCAAACTCAAGACCTCCTAAAATACCATACTAGGCCATAAGAATAAATGATATGATGTTGTACATGTATGAAGCTGTGATTTGTGTGGCAGAAGAAAGACTCCTTACAAGATAGGAATCAAGTACATTTTTTTTATATATACAATGATATATTTACATAATATGGAATATAAATTGCTATCAAACACGTTATTTACGAGATTCAAACTTAAAACGGCTTTCTTATAAATAGAGATTAATACCACTAAACTGTAATACTAAATGAGTTTGACAATGTATTTCTTTATACATTTCCCTCCATCTCTTTAGACTTGTTCTCTCTCTTGTTTTTCCTCAGCCCTTTTAATGTTCAAGACAATAGGTCATCATTCCACTGAGGTAAAAGAAAAGAGAAAAAGAAAGTTGAGTCCATTATTTCATACTGTACATGTGGTGTGGCATAATTTACGTGGAAAAAAGTCTTAAGGGATTTACCTAATTGAGATTTTTTTTTTTTAAGTGAAATGCCACTTTCGATAGTGATATGTTGGATACCCTTTTTTTGTGAAAGAAAAGAGAATTTCAAAGGCAGAACCTGAAAATCGTAAAGCAAGAAAATGATTACCATTTACCACAATACATACATATATATATATATATATATATATATATATATATATATATATACAGTCTTTGATTGAAGACAATAGATCTGGTGAAAAGAAGGGGAGCTTAAGCTTATATTATTTTTTAATGATAAAAGTAATCTTAATTATTTCATTAAAAGGAGTTTCAACATTAGTCACTCTTAAAGTGATTAGTGATATATAGTGCAAAAGTTGTAATTGTTGAATCCCACATCAGCTATACAAAAAGAAATGTAATAGTTTAAATATCATAACTCCACTCTAACTAATACTGATGCCTTTTTGATAAAACTTCACACCTGACGGATTGTGCAGGTAGTAATTACCAAGTTGGGAACAATATCGGAGTTGTTGGAAGTGGGCCGTATGGCCCGTCTCTTTGATAACTCTGCATGGTATCAAAGCAGAGACCCTAGGATTTCTGCTCTACCCGTTCCCTCAAGCAAACTCGGCCCTCCTATGGAGAACCTACCCTGCTCTGCCCATTCCCTCAAGCAAACTCGACCTTCCCATGAAGAACCTACCACCACTTCACGGTGGAAACAATTTCATCCTAACTGATCCTACCACTATACTAAACACTACTACCCTAACTGACCCTACCATGAATCCTCTTCCTGTTTCGAGTTCTTCCAACATGCCTCTGAAGTCCTCAGGTATTTGTGGTTGTGCTTTTAATATGAATAATTGTGATACTCAGTCCAGTTGGTTCATTGACTTCGGTGCCACAGACCATATGACCTATGACCCTACTGATTTAGCTTGTGATATTGTTCCACTTCGACGAAATATTACTAATGCTAATGGTGTCACCTCATCGGTAACTGGCGCTGGAACTGTACGCCTCACGCCTACCCTCTCTTTGCTGCATACACTACTTGTACAATCACTAAAGCATAAATTGATGTCTCCTGGCCAAGCTACTGAACAATTGAATTGTTGTGTACTATTATATCCGAAGTTTTGTCTTATTCAGGATATTCTCACGAATGAGATAATTGGTCGTGGTACTAAGAGGGGGGATCTCTATTTTGTGGACGATGTTAGTACAAGACGGGTCAATCTTGCCCAAGGAGCCGTTGATCACAAATGGCGTCAGATATGGTTATGGCATCACCGTTTGGGTCATCCGTCTTTCAGTTATTTACAGCATATGTTTCCGGATTTATTTGTTGGTTGTTCGGTTTCAGAATTTAAATGTGAAACTTGCGTACTTGCCAAGAGTCACCGTGTTTCTTATCCGTTGAATTCTAATAAAAATGCTATTCCTTTTGGTCTTGTTCATTCGGATGTTTGGGGACCATCTCCGATTACTACTTCATCTGGTATTAGGTGGTTTGTAACGTTCATAGATGATTGCAAACGGATGACATGGTTATACCTTATTAAGCATAAAAGTGATGTGTTTCTGGCGTTTAAGACATTCCACACCATGGTTCAGACACAGTTTTCTACTAAAATCCGGATTCTGCGTTCTGATAATGGTGGTGAATATGTTAATAATGATTTTACACATTATTTAACAAATAACGGAATCCTCCACGAGACTACTTGTCCTCAGACTCCTCAACATAATGGGGTGGCTAAGTGCAAAAATTGCCATCTATTAGAAACAGCTTGATCGCTATTGATTGGGGCCGATGTTCCCCGCTTCTCTTGGGATGTTGCTCTTCAAACTGCCACTTACCTTATCAACCGCATGCCATCCAAAGTATTGAATTTTCTTACACCTTTGCAAGTTCTTGCTACATTCGTGCCTCTACCGTCTGTTTTTGGTGCTCCCACCGCGAGTTTTTGGATGTGTTGCCTTCGTTCATCTACATAAAAATCAACGGACAAAACTTTACCCATGTGCTATCCGTTGCATTTTCATGGGGCATGGACTACATCAGAAAGGGTACCGTTGCTACCACCCTCCTTCACGTCGGATGTATACTACCATGGGTGTTATTTTTTTCAATTCTGAGATGTATTACTCTCCGGCTTCTTCCAACCCTCATCTTCAAGGGGAGACACTACATAATGAGTAGGTTTGGACCATGGCTGCTACCATTGATCTTCCGCTGCCACTATTAGCCAAGCCTGCAGTGGCTGCGTGCAGCAGGCACGGCAGTGCCGTCCTCACCCACGGCAACAGTGCTGCCACTTGCCGATCTTGAGACTTCTACTGATACTACTCCCCTATTATCTCAAAATATAGTACCATCAAATGACCATACTCCAGAGAATATTCATAAGGTAATATTTACTATCCCTATTGATGTATCCGATGTTCCGAATTATCAGTTACCTTTCAGGCACAACCAGGGAAAGCCACCCAATCGATATTCACCGAAAACAACGAAAGGATCTAAATATCCCATTGCCAACTATATGTCATCACATAAATTATCAGAACCTGGCAAAACTTTTGTACAACAAATATCCAATAATAGCACACTAAGTTCATTGAAGGAGGCACTATCTGATGATCGATGGACCAAGGCAATGGAGGAAGAAATGGATGCACTTCAGAAAAATCAAACATGGGATTTAGTTCCGCTATTCCTAGGAAAGAAGAGAGTAGGATGTCGATGGGTGTACACCATAGGATGTCGATGGGTGTACACCATCAAGTACAAAGCTGATGGGTCGATTGAACAATACAAAGCACGATTGGTGGCCAAGGGGTACACTCAGACGTATGGTGTTGATTATACAAAAACATTTGCTCCGGTAGCAAAGATTAATATAGTAAGAGTGTTACTTTCATTGGCGGCTAACTTGGATTGGCCATTACAGCAATTTGATGTGAAAAATGCTTTCTTACATGGTAATCTTAAAGAAGAAGTGTATATGGATATTCCACGTAGTTATGCATCAGTTTCACAACCTGGAATGGTGTGTAAGTTGAATAAGGCGTTGTATGGATTGAAACAATCACCTTGGGCATGGTTTGGTAGGTTCCGGACGACTATGAGGAAGTATGGGTTTAGGCAGAGCAATTCCGATCATACACTTTTCTTGAAACGTCGAATGGGTAAATTGACGACACTTATTATTTATGTGGATGATATGATTCTTACGGGTGACGACAAAGAGGAAATCTCAAGGCTCATAGATTATCTAGCAACTGAGTTCGAGATGAAAGATCTTGGTGGTTTGAAATATTTCTTGGGGATAGAAGTAGCTCGATCTAAATAGGGTATATTTCTGTCTCAAAGAAAATATGTTCTAGACTTATTAGCTGAAACCGGAATGCTTGATTGTAAACCGGCTGGCACCCCCATAGTCCAAAATCACCATCTTGCCGTGCACCCTGATCAAGTTCCCACTAACAGAGATCGTTATCAAAGGTTAGTTGGGAGGTTAATTTATTTATCTCACACCAGGCCTGATATTGCATACGCAGTAAGTGTTTTTAGTCAATTTATGCATTCTCCAAGTGAGGCACATATGGGTGCGGTTGAACGCATCCTACGATACCTGAAGTACTCACCGGGTAGAGGCATCACGTTTTCCAAGAATGATCATTGCCGAATAGAGGGTTACACCAATGGAGATTGGGCAGGCAATGTTACTGATCGTCGGTCCACATCTGGTTACTTTACGTTTGTGGGAGGAAACTTAGTGACTTGGCGAAGTAAGAAACAGAAAGTAGTTGCTTTATCAAGTGCAGAGGCGGAATACAAGGGTATGGCAAAAGGAGTATGTGAACTATTATGGCTTCGGAGGTTACTTGGTGAGCTCGGGTATCCTTCGAATTCAGCCTCGGATTTATTTTGTGATAATAAAGCAGTTATCGATATCTCGCACAACCCATTTCAACATGATCGCACAAAACCAGTGTTTTAAAAATCGCCCTAGGCGCTACAAAGTGCCCAGCCGCTCCGATTAGCCCATAATCGGGAGAAAAATCGGCAAGAGGATTAGGCAAACGCGGAGGCAGCTTAAGCGGTGCTTGGACGGCCCAGGCGGGCGACTCGATGACCTAGGCAGTCTGCGCGTTTTAGACTTTTTGTCATTGCAGAATTCTTGTTCTGGTTCTGTCTGCGTTTCAAGAAGATGAAAGGAAGAAGAAGATGAAATGAGTTTCTCTCTCTTCCCACTCCCCCACGTGACAAACATGAGTCATGACCACTCCACTTTTTGTTTTATTTTTTTTAAATTAATTATCTAATCAATTGTCAGGACATATAGCATACATTGAATATTGTGTGGTGTGCCCCACAGCCCTTTTTCGTGCAGTGTTCCTCACCTCATTTTTACAGACTACAAACCGCAACGTTTGCACCTTTACATTTTTTTAAGTTCATTCACTGTATAATAAATAATTGTTAAAAAATATTTATTAAGTAATACATTCTTATAATCATATGAACTTTCATCTTATGGACTTATACCATCTAATTCATTAAAAAATAAAAAATAAAAATCCTATCTATTGGAGAGACATTGTCAGATATTCTTTTTGCATTTTATCATTCTTTTATTATCTTATCCATGGATTTCATTCAAGTAAATTTTTTTTGTAATTGTCAATATGCACTTATTTACAAGATATACAATAAATTTACCTAAATCCGCCTAGGCCGCCTAGGCGCCCGCCTAGACCCCGCCTAGCGCCTAGCCGCCTAGGCGCTAGGCGCTAGCCCGCCTCCCGACTAGCGTCTAGTGTTTTTTAGAACCTTGCACAAAACACGTAGAAGTTGACAGACACTTCATTAAGGATAAGTTGGATGGGAATATTATTCAATTCCCGTTCGTAAAGTCAGAGGATCAGTTGGCGGATATCTTAACTAAAGTTGTTGCAAGTCAAGCGTTCTACAACTCTCTTGTCAAGTTGGGCATGAACGACATTTATGCACCAACTTGAGGGAGAGTGTTGGAGAGTTGACCTTTTGTAATTAGTTTAGTTACCTATTTGAGTTCTTGTAATCAGATTGTAATTAGGTTATTTGATGTTTCTTTCCTTGTATATCACTCTTGTACATTATATATTTTCCTTGTAATCAGATTGTAATTAGGTTATTTGATGTTTCATCGCGCGGGGCCTTTTGTGATAAAACCCCACACCTGACGGATTGTACAGGTGGTAATTACCAAGTTAGGGACAGTATCGGTGTTGTTGGAAGTGGGCTGTATGACCCGTCTCTCTGATAATTCTACATGGTATCAAGCCAGGGAGCGGGCCCGTACTGTACTACCATGTGATGGGTGGGTCCCCTTGACCCCGCGCAATGATGATAGGTTCCTTGGCCCCGCGTGTAGGGTGAGTCCCCTTGGCTCCACGTGGTTGCGATGTGTGGATCTCCCACGTGTGACCCACTAATTGGGTTTCACGTGAGGGGGCGTGTTGAATCCCACATCGGCCATACAAAAAGAAGAGTAATAGTTTAAATATCATAACCCCACTCTAACTAATACCGAGGCCTTTTGTTTTTTGATAAAACCCCACACTTGACGGATTGTGCAAGTGGTAATTACCAAGTTAGGGAAAATATCGGTGTTGTTAGAAGTGGGCCGTATGGCCCGTCTCTCTGATAATTCTACAGTAACAAACAGAAGAACCATATCATAAGAATTCTGGATAAAAGTTGTGTTTGAAATCAAGAGTGCAGAAGGTTCAATTTGGTCTGCAATTCAACATCTACCTGTTTGTTTGTTTGTTTGTATGTCAAGATCAACTCGTCCTGTCTCATATTTTATGCTCCTTATTTAAAAGAGGTGTGAATACGAATTTCATGAGTCATCCATATATCATTATTTTGCTATAAAGCAATGATAAGAAGTGTTAAGAAGCTTATTATAGAGGAACGATTTTCACACTTACTTTTTGTTTTAGCACACTTCTGTTTATTTACGTTGCTAGAAAAAGAAAAGTTTGAAGATATCATTTTTCTATTATGAAAGCTCGGTTGATTTTGTTTTTTTCAAACGTGAGTTTGATTTTCTGGTAGATGGATATTTGAGATTTTTTCGTTACATTAGAGGGAATCGAAACTCCCAATCTATCCGAGGCTTAAATATTTCATTGATTGAGCATCGAAGCTGCATATGAGTCGTAAGTCCCTTGCATAAATGAGCTAATTAAGGAAAAAGTCTTTGGCTATCGTCCGTTATATCACTAATTGCATGCAAGTTTCTCAACTCCCTGTGTTGAAAACTTGGAGTAATCATAACAATAGATGACGATAGTAATTGCAGAAAATAAATATTAGTCATAACAAGTTGAAAAAGAAAAAATTTGACTTGCCTAAAATATAACTAGACGATGGACAACCACATAACTTTATTTCTTTGAGTACATTGATATTTTTATACTAAGGGGAGGGAGAGTTCGGCAGAACCACACAATGGACAGCCTAATTTGGTATCGAATTCGTCATTCACGATATTCAAACCTAATACCTCTCACTTTCAAGTGAAGAGGAATACCATCAGACCGTAATACTGAATAATACCACGAGATTCAACGACCACATAACTATAAATTATATGAATCTTCCACAATATACAATTAAAATTTCAAATATTGTAATTAAAAATACAAAATTTTCTCCATTTTGAGGTTAAAAAATAAAGAGGCACTCGACAGTCTCCATGGTTTAGGTAAGATAATGACTACTTTTTTAATTATCGATTAAGACTCGATCAACTGTAAAATCAAAATTAACAGCATGCATTTTTTCGTTTCTTTTTTACTATCATTTCCCTTTCCCTTTCCCCTTCCCTTTCCCTTTCCCATGGGAGTAAAAAACTACCTACTTTTGTCCCCTCTTGTTGAAAGGTGTTTTGACAAATTTGCAATTTACAAGGAGAATAGTTTCTGTCAATCAGAAAATCACGGCCCCAAGATTTACAATAAAGCCCCACCCCAATAATTAAGTGCCACATAAGCTCTAAGAAGAATGCTACGGGCCGCCCAGTCACACAGTTGCATGTGTGGGTGACTCACAGACAGTGGTGCGGTGAGTGCACAAAAATATATCAACGGCTGGGAGTCACTCACACGTAGCCGACTATCGCAAGAGTTTTGAGTCTTGCACTGACTGTCATATACACATTCAGAGGATGCATAGTATGAAACCAACCAAAACTTGAAGATTCTCCATAATCAATAAAGAATGCAGAAGCTTCGCTAGCTAGATATGGTTCCTACTATTTTCACAAGGTTAGATAGTTTGCTAGTGCTGCAACCTACTTTAGTTTCACATGCTTCATGAACAATCACGTGATTAAACAAAACACCCCGACGCATGCACCCGTCCGAAGCACATACCCAAAAATATGCATAAATGTTTTACATTTCATACTGCGAAGAGTGGAAGGTAACTCATACATTGCAACACAATCATGCAAAATTATGTGATCCAGTTGCCTATAGAAGCACTGCGTGTTGGGCGGTTTAAAACAAGCACCTCAAATTAAACATCATAATTTGGTAGGATATAAGTCTGCAAGGTAGCAACACTGTTACTAGTACAGCATTCTGCCTAGCTAGTAGGCTTTTTTAATGTTACTCAAACCAGGATTAACTTCAATAGCAACCATACAAGGTTAATAATTTAACAAGTGCTTATGACAGCAGTAAAGATCAAGTTATAACTCACTCTACACGCCTGCGTTTCTTTGCTAGATTCTCAAACATCTGGTGGACATCAGCAGAGGTGATTGTCTTTGATGGATCAAATGATCCCTGCAAAATTAGGAAGCATAGTTTCGATCAGAACTTAAAATCATGTATTTACAAAAAGTCATATTCTAAAATGGTCTCTTATGTGATTTTATATCATAAAAGCAATGCTTGAAACAAAATTAAAGTTTATAATCATTAAGGACATACCAGGAAAGAACGAAGCTCATCTTTCATGTCTGCGATGCCACTCAGAATCTCTATTTTCTCTACATGGCCAAGTTTATCGAACATAGTCAACTCAGCCCCCTCCTGTTGCTGCAATTTTTCCTCTCTCTTCTGCTTTGCCATTTTCTCATACTCCATGATTGAGTCTTCCTTGTCAAGCAGAAACCTAATATGCTTCTGTCCGTAAAACTCACTGCATTTTTCACACTTGCAGAGTGCATCCCTCCAGTTTTTCAGAAGAAACATTGGCTTACACTCTAAAACAGGGGAAGCAACCACCAGATTAACTCCAAGAACACAAGTAACAGGTGCATTGGCATCTGTAATGCATTGATCCGAATCTGTATTCTTCCCAGAATTTTCTCCAAGGAGCAAGCTATCCCCACCAGATACAGGTTCAGAAATAGTACCAGAACTTTGAGAAATATCATTCTCTATAATGCATTGATCCGAATCTGTATTCTTCCCAGAATTTTCTCCAAGGAGCAAGCTATCCCCACCAGATACAGGTTCAGAAATAGTATCAGAACTTTGAGAAATATCATTCTCTAGCTTTCCAGATCTACAAGCTAAAGGCATATCGCTCAAAACCTTTTTATCCTTGGCAGTCTCAACGGGAGCATCTTTTTGACTCCCAGATGCCAAAATGATTTGATTGTAGAGTCTTATAAAAGAGCAAACTGCTGAGCACCCCTTACAAATAAAATCCTCATAAAGAGGTTCACCTTCCTCATCTCTTGGAATCTGTAGTGCATAAGGGGACAAGTAGGATGTTAGCAACGTACTTTGGATAGAATATCAGCATTTGAAAATTAAAAAGTTGGGATGTGGCCTTAGCAATTGAGAGAGGTGAGATATATATATATATATATATATATATATATATATATATAGATATAGATATATTCGCAACAATGTAGACTCTAACCATATACAAATAGTAAGATAAGCGTTCACACAAAATTTCAAATATTCATACCGTCTAGAAATACATAGGTATAAAAGTACAAAACTACCTTCAGAATTAAAGTGGCTAAAAAGTTGGTGATCTACACAACTATACAAAAATTACCATCACATTGATCAACTTTCCTCCAGATGGATGGAGAAGTAACTGATCAGTTACAGTATCAGAATAAAGCTCGTCATCTGATATCGCTGACATAGTAAATCACCAGCAGCATAGGATGAGCCCCAAAATATTAGATTCAATGTTACCAATTATTAATCAGCACAACAGTGAGAAATTTTGAGGCCTATCCAATGTTTCAAATTGCAACAAACTCATCAATATGAGTTCACTTTATGTTACATCTAAATATTCACAGTTCAAAATGACAGCAATACCCAAAGCCCAATACCATTATGCTAATTAGTACGAAAGCACATAATGTTGAGATAAATCCTACAACATAATACAAAACAAGCAGAAAACAAGAGCCTACAACATGATACAAAGAAGCAGAAAACATGGCAAACATGTATCCCAAGCTACCAACCTCATCAGAAGAGTCAAGACCGATGTGTTCCTCATGGAACCAGTCTTCACACACACAGCATTGTATCATCTCTACTTGTTCTTCAACATCTGGATCAGGATAGGGGCGATTGCAGGTGCAGTATGATCCTTTGAAATTCTGATTGTAAGAATTTTCAACATTTTCTATATCTTTATTTGGGGAAAGCTTGCAAAAGAACTCTCTAAATTTTGCATTTCCACAATCACATCTAAAATTTCTTTTGGTCCACAGTTCTACAATCTGCTCCGAGTAACAATAATGGTCATCATTAGATATAGGAAGATAAATCAAATAGAATAACCTAGTCAAATAAAAGCGCTAATACATCAATGTATAATAATTTTGCAGTATAGAATATAAAGCAATACATATAAAACACCAGGAATCCCAAATCCCGAATCCCAAAATTACATGTCATTTTCTCCACAAGAGGTAGAAACTATCAAGGAGACAAAAAAACTGAACGACTTTAAAATGGGGGAGCAAGAGCTACTAGGTTTGGTTAGAAAGAATGGAAAGAACACCAAATGGTTCAACTTCAAGGTATCTTTTGAGACTCAGAGGGGTAAGAGGCAACCATCTAGGATGCTTTCTAACCCAGCCTCATAAACTCCACCTGTCTTGCTCCATATTATCTATGTTACTCTCTAAGTCTTAAATTTGAATCAATTCATATTCTATTATAAGTTACTAACCACCTTTTTGTTTTTTTTGACCAGAAATCTTTCAAGCCAATGAGGAAACAAAGATTGCGAACCCTGTAAGGATATTAATCACTCCCTTCAGTCAACAAGGTAAATATGAGGTTCTTTCTCAGTTGGAAACTGGAGTGAATCGAATAGTGCAACTAGTTTGGAATCACATCACAAAAGAAATGACCCAGCTTTAATTTTATTGAGTTTAGATAATGGCTTATACTGGTAAAGATATCAAAATACCTCATGGCCATCATGGCAAGACAAGCTGCAAGCTGTGCAGACTCCAGCATTACCGTCTGGGGTGCAAGTCAGGCATGAGAAAATTGCCTGCCTCTTCATATAACCATTGTTATAGGTACACTCCTTGCCTTCGTCGCCTCCCAAAACCAAATCAGCTTCCTATGAGTGATCAAACACCAAAAAGTAGGAATTAATAGATAAATTAGTGACTCGTTATTTTTATTCTTTTCAAATTTAAGACTACGAAGGGAGACAAAGAAGTGCGGGGAGATTTTAGTCCTGATCCTTGAACGATTTGTCTTGGCTAGTTGATTAAAGAAAACAGGATTGTTTTGAAGCTCAACAGTTATATTAGCCAAGACTAAACATCCATTTAATCAATTAGAGAAGTAGAGGGACTGAGAATTGTGGAACTAAGAATAGATTTCCCAATAGACATACTACTGATTTATGTTTTATTGCAGAATCCATTGTTATTTCTTTGAATCCTTCCTCAGACGATAATCTTGTAAATCCTCATAAAATCAAATATTTGGGTCCCAACCCTTCCTTCAGTTGAACATTTCAATAGCTTAATCGTCTTGCTCTAGAGTACCACAAATGGCTGTTGTTAACTTACCTAAGACTTGGGAGCTAGGCTGTTCTGCGCCTAGCTAAAACTCTAGACAAGCTCTTAGACTACTAAGTTACCAAGCTGAGATCAAAATTTCCCACCTTAACTACAACCTCAAAAGTACCAATTTTTCACAACTTAAACCCTCCTAAAAAAGCTTATTGTCTTTTAAAATTGTCGCTTTCACCATATACTTATTTTGCATTACAAGAAACAATTTTCTTCAATTCATATTAAAAGAAAATCATTAAACTTGAAAGGAACCCTCGAGAGCTGAATTACACAAGTGTTATGCCAATCGTTCCTTGTCCATTTGCAACCCACTTAGCCTATTATAACAATTCTACTCAAGAAAAATAAAACACAAAATTGCTACATTATTAACCATTTAATCACACTAATCAATTCCAGCCAGTTAAACTTGAACAGATTAGTAACTAATTATGATCAAAGAGGCAAACCAGTTCCTGTTCCTCAACATCCTTAAGATACTCTTGGATCGAAACGGTGTGCTCAGCCTCATCCTCGAATGCACTGTCCATCTTCACAAAGACAACCGATTGCTTCGGTCCAAAGCCTCTGCACCCAAAATTAAAAACAAGAAATTAAGCACAAAATTAATCGACAATTACATAATTGCAAACAAAAGGATAAATTCGCAGTAGTACAGAAAGAACCCCAGATTTCGAGAAATAGGAAGTGGGATGTCGAGAAAAGTACCAATTTTTCGGGCGAGATGGATTAGGGCCCTCAGAAGTCGAAGAGAATGGTGAAGCGGGTGTGGGATTGAAGAACGGAAGAGGGGGTTCGGAGAGAGAGGAGAGAAAGAGGGGTTAGGGATTTTATATCTTGCAAGGACCATAAGGACATTTTCCCGCCATATTGATCCACTAGACTAGAGACCATAGACCAATAGTGGTGAGAGTTTCGCATCCCGCTCCGTCCAATATTTTTTTTTTAGTTAATCTCATTTACTATTTTGAAATTTCTTGATTTTCAACGTTTGGTATATGAAATTTTTTTCGTCCCACTCTAGTACATAAAATAATAATTTTGGGACAGTTTCATAAATCTGTTAAGTTTTCCTTCAGAACCTCCGTTAACTGATGATGTGGCATTCACGTGGACAATAACTAGGTACCACGTGTCAATATAGATCCACTTAGATATTAAAAAATTTAAATAATTAAATAATAAAAATTTAAAAAAAATCTCAAACTTCCCCCTCCCTCTTCGACTTCTCTCATTTGATCCATCCCACTCCTCCCTCTTCACATCCCCGACCCACCTCCTCTCTCTCCTCCACCCTCTCCACCTCCCCTCCCTTCTTTCTCCCTAGATCGATCCACGCGAACCATCCATTTGTTCTGCGATCCTAAAATTCTCCATCGAAGCCCTAATTTCAGTTACTTTTCGATCTCCGCAGCATCTGCATCTCACCTGCAAACGGATAAAAGGAGATGGTTGGGAGAGATCGATGGTGGTCGATGAAGAATCAGACGAACGAAGATGGAGAAGACGAGGTGTAGAGGTTACAGTGCTCGCTCCTTCGGTTGGGTTCGCGTGGGTTGATCTAGGAAGAGGAATTAAAATTTTTTTTTTTTTCCTTTGTCTTCCTTTCTTCGTCTGTCTCTATGTCTCTCTCCCTCCTTTGAGAGCAAACCAGCAGCCATCAATCTTCCCCCACCGATCCAACCCCGTCGGCTGCCGAAAATGGGTTCCCAATTGGATTTTTGCCCGATAAATTCCTCGAAAATCAGAGAGGGCAAAGCTTGGAGGTGGCGTAAAGAGGGCGGAGCTCTGGCGTGGAAATCAGAGAGAGAGAAGACAGTAGAATTGTGCCATTAAGAGGATCAAAAACAGTGGTTTAAGTGCCATTGTTTTTGGATTTGGAATGTTTGGAAGAATCAGAACTCTACTATTGGGAATTTAGGATGAAATCGGTGGGGGGTTTGATTTGGGGTTTGGATTGGAAATAATTTAGCAAGAACAAAATTTTCAATTTTTTTTATTTTTTTAATATCTACATGGGGCCCATATTGACACGTGGCACCTAGTCATTGTTTACGCGGGCGCTACATCATCAGTTAAATTTAACGGATGTATGAAATTATCCCAAAATTATGACTTTATGTACTAGACTGGGGCAAAAAAAACTTCATGTACCAAATGTTGAAAACTAATAAACTTCTGGATAGTAAACTGAGATTAACACTTTTTTTTTTCTTTCAAGAAAAGGAAATTAAGGGTAAAACCTCTACTACAACCATTGCCCGGGCAATCAAAGTGAAGGGCGTTTAGGGAGACAATGATCCATGAAATGCGGATTTTCCAGAGTGAAACCTAGATGAGGTAACGCATCCGTTACAAAATTTGTTTCTTTGAAAACATGGTTCCATTCTATGCGATTGAACGCTGAGGCCATCCCACGAATATTCTCAAAAATAGAATTTAGATTCCAAGGGACATCCCATCTTCCTTGAACCACACAGATGATTAACATTGAAATCTCCCTCCACCAGAATGTTTTGAAGCCCTTTGCGTACGTCAAACCTTAATCTTTCACTCAAACCCATAACCTCAGCCATTGAAATAGTTACTCCTTCTAGGTTTAAAGCACCAACACCAATAACCCGACCCTCAGAATTCCATAACACAAAGACAGCAGCAGCTCTCTTCGGAAGGACAGAACCATCAAAGTTTAACTTTATAACGTCATAATCAAAGGGGTGCCACTACCATCAAAATATGTGAATATCTTTGCAACAGAAAAAAAAATGATGTTCCAATCCTATTAGTTCAAGAATGTGATTGTACAAATCCTATCATGTATAAGATATTCTTATGGGATTCTACCATATCTCTTAGATTAGGTATTATCCTATTAGAGTTGTTGTAATCCTATTGTGGTAATAAATTTACCTTTCTTACTACTATAAATAAAGGCACAATGAGGGTGATAATACACACCTCAGATCACACCTCTCTTTCTTCTCCTCTGTGCCGCCGCACCCCCATTCTCTTTGTCCTTTATATTGTTAAGTAAATTAGGTCTACAACACGTTATCAACATGCTCTTGACGCTGAGCTAAAGAGAGTTTGTTCTTCAATAAAGGGGAGTATTACTTTTTAATCATTCTTTTTTATGATTAACTTATTATTTTATTAAATTGGTCTACATGTTATTAATTCAATTTAATTTTTCTTTATTGAATGTGAGACAATGCATTGGATATGCAATTCTAGCTTTTTGAGAAGGATCTTTTACAAATTCAAAGGCTTAGTTATTTTCCACCAATTAAGTTCTTTTAAAATAAATTAAGATATTTGAAATGGCCATGAAGCATGAAAACATTCCTCATGATGCATGAACCGCTTACATTTATAGTTACTTTTGATATATATATATATATATATATATATTGTATATGTTCATATATTTGTCTATATATACACACACACACACAAATACATGCATTACGCAATTATAAATTTGCTATGTGGAATTTATGAGTCAAATAATCGAAAGAAGTTAGAAGTAATTAGGGTTTTTAAAACCCTAGGAAATTCGAAAAAAAAATTTTGGCAAAATTCGCGGCTGAGCTGCGGCTCGAAACCGCGCCGATCTAACGCCAAGTTGAGGCTGCAACTCAAGGCTTGGGCGCTGGAACGACGTCCTTTTGACGTCATCGTGAGGCAGCAACATTTGGGCTTTGTTGATGCGTGGACCAGGCCATTGGCCTAGGTTTGACTTGCTAAGCCTACTGTCTTTCTAAGCCCACAGAGCCAGCAACCTTTTTGTTGGGCTACTCACACTCCAGCACATGTTGGGCTTGTCACATGCCCTCGACCTACCAGCCAACAAGCCAATGCTTGCTGGGCTTGTCCCCTGTCAAACCTGAAGCCAGCGAAAGCTGGGCTTCTCCATGACTAGGCCTAAAGCCAGCAGCCTTGCGCTGCTGGGCTCTTCCCAACCCACAGCCCATTGGCCTGCAGCTAAACTGGGTTGTTGTGCAGCCCTTCCCCTGAACTAATAGGCCTGCAGCTTTGCTGCAGGGCCCTGTGTACTGCATCCAGCCCAAGTGTGCTGGGCTGCGTACTTTTTTTCGACCCAATGCCATAATTTGGCATCCCTTGCTTCTTTACCTACCCAAATATTTTTGGGACGTTTTTGGTTAACGACGTAGTAGGCTATAATTTTGTGATCGCTTGGCCCAAAGCCAATCAAATCTAATATGACCCAAACGTCATTATTTTGCTTCCACGATCAAAGATGAATGGTTAAAATCTATTAAATTAATTAAAGTGACCATCAAGTCGATTAATTTGACAAGACCTCCAAAATTATTGGCTTGAAGTCCACTTTAAGACATTAACAATTTAATATTTTATTCTTTTCTTCAAATTGTTGACTCACTTCCGTAGCCCCGAAGCACTCATATTTATTTCCTAAAGCAACCCAAATCCACTAAACTTAGTTATATATTGTATTATGTGTCTTACAGGTACCCCCGTTTAGAACTGAAAATTCATAACTAAACTCGAACTTGTAGTTTTGAATTTAGCCTTTGAAAGCCAAAGCTTTTCATGTAAACCATATCTTAGAACTTGAAATTTTCTAACTTTGATGCTTATGATGTATTATTTCTCATAACACTAATCATAATTTTGTTCCCTCCAATCAGTGGATGGACGAACCGTCACAAGTTTGATTTCATTGATTTCGACGTTTCCAATAGAAACCACTTTATGTGGGTACAAGACGTGAATCTCCACTTGACTATCAAGAAGCTGAGAAACCATTGAAACCAACAATGGTAAGGAAGAGCTGAATAAGCCTTAACCATGATCTTCATTCGAAGACTTATGCCCGAAGCATTACAAATGAAAATACATCCCGAACGAGGATTCCGGTGAAATTTCGTCCCCAGATTTCACTATTTAAAATTACGTATTTCGTGTTCTTAGTTTCGACGTGTTTGTATTTGCGACGTATAATTTTTTTCGATAAGTAAAAAGACAAAATTACCCCTATTGTATTAAACGGGATTTTTCACGAACGTATTTGATCCTTTCATGATTTTTTAGATTTTTTTACATATTCAGATAGTACGTCTCGATACAGACGCGTGGGCGCAAACGGAATGTAATTTGAAGTTATAACGAAAGAGTTATAAATGAACGAAGTTGAGGGCAAAATGGTCATTTAACCATAAATCTAGAAGGCTCTAGATTTGCTGGAGCAGCAATCTGGAAGCCACGTGTGTGGCTAAGATGGAAAGAAGAGAAGAGAAATGAGGAAAATGAAGGGGAAGGGGCCAATCAGAAATGAGGAAATAAGGGAAATGAGGGAAGGGAGAAGGAGGGGAGCTGGCCAGATCCCCTTGACCCAGTTTCCCTGTGTGACCTGACCTGGTTCTAGGTAACGATTCTATCGATTTTTGTCTATTTTTCCGACGAATTCCACTCAGCCGTCACTTGTTCACTCCACCTCGACCTCCATTCTCCCATTTCTATAAAAAAAAAAAATCCGAGAGTTTTTTGCCTCGATTTCGGGAAAAATTGCGCCTAGGGCTTCATGGGTGCACGACGACAATTCTGCCATTTTTGTAAGGTTTTCCATCAACCACCACCATCCTCAGGTGTCTCTTAAGCCCAGGAACAAACCCCAAACAATTTTGGGGGCGGCAGTGCAGCGGGGAAGCCGAATCGATGAACACCCATTTTTAGGTTTCCGGCGGATCGAGGGTGATTTGAGGCGTTTTCCGGCTGAATTGGACTTTTTCCTAGGTATGAAAGTTGTTCCTCTCATTGAGTTCTATTTTCTTGTAAAATTTGGTAATTTTTAGAGTTAGTCGAAAAATTGGGTTTCTGTTTGTCAAAAACCGCCCCCTGCGGCGGCTCGTGGCCAGTGGGCCGATGATGCCTTTTTAAGCTAAATTAGATGTCCTGATTTTAGATTTGATATCCGCTTGATGTGATTTGATTTTTGAACTTATTTTCATTATGGTACGCCACTTGATTATTATATGAATCGACGATCCGACCGTTGGATCGTCACCAAACTTTAATGCGTTATAGTACGTAATATTTGAGGACCTTAGGAACTTACAGATTGGGAATCCGATGTATGGATCTTGATAAATTAAATTTTTAAGTTTGTATAACTAATTGTTGACCGCCACCTAATTTTAGCAATTGGCGGAGATCTGACCGTTGAGTCATTATGAAATTTTAAGATATTGTTCTAGAAGATAAATGAGACTCTTGGGAAATTATGGATTGGAAACCGTAGGCGGATATTCCGGATCTAATTACGTAGGGTTGTGGACCCTACCATTGACTGAGAGTTGACTTTTTGTCAACATGTCTCGAATCGTTCTAAATACTAAAATGGTAAATGACAAAAAACTACCTCAACTATTGATCTTACGACACTTTCATACCTCATCATTTAAAATTGACAATGTCATACCTCATCTTTAGAATTTGGTCCAATATTATACCTTCTATTACTTGGCCGTGAATTTTTCAGTTAAATGCTGACGTGACTTGATTCGGGGCCCACTTTCTATTAAAAAATGAATAAAATATTATTAAAAACTAAAAAAAAATTATTTTATATATTTTTTAATATGAAAATAATAAAGAAAAGTAAAAAAAAAAAAAAATGAAAACCCATAACCCACCCCTCCTCCCCCCCCCCACCCCAAAAACCCAACCCTCTGCAACCTAGAAAGAAGAAGAAGGAGGAGGAAGAAGAAGTAAAAAAAAAAAAAAAAGCCCCTAACCCAACCCAGTTCGTCCCTCCCCCCAAAAACAAACCCAACCCCTTGCAACCCAGAAAGAAGAAGAAGGAGGAAGAAGAAGAAGAAGAAAAAAAAAAAAAAAACCCAAACCAAACCCAGTTCGTCCCCCTCCCCCAAACTCCACCCCCTGCCAACCCCAAATCCACCACTCCCATCCATTCTCCGCATCCTCTTCCGCACCCATCCTCCACCGTTTACGCGCACCCATCTTCCCAACACGAACCCGGCGATGGCGGCGTAGATGGGATCTGGGTTTTTTGTTTTTTTTTTTCTGGGTTGCATGTAGTGGGTGCGAGGGTGGGTGCAAATGGTTTAGGGAAGACGGGAGGGGGGAAGAAAGGGGTGGGTTGCAGGAAAGGGGGGTCAGATGGGTTTTTCTTTTTTTTTTTTTCTCTGGGTTGCAGGTTGACAAACTAAGGGTGGGTGAGGAGAAGAAGGGGTGGGGAGGGGGGAAGACAAACTGAGGGTGGGTGCGGGGGGAAGACAAATTGGATTTTTTTTTTCTTTCTTTTTTCTGGGTTGCAGGTGGGGGGAAGAAGATGAAGATGGGGGGAGAAGAGAGAGGAGGGGGGAGGGGGAGGAAGGAACTTAGGGTTGTTTCTTCTTTTTTTTTTATAATTTTTTTTTTACTTTTCTTTATTATTTTAATATTAAAAAAATATTTTTTTTTTTATTTTAGTTTTTAATAATATTTTATTAATTTTTGAATAGAAAGTGGGTCCCGAATTAAGCCACGTCAGCATTTAACTGAAAAATTCACAGCCAAGTAACGGAAGGTATAACATTGGACCAAATTCTAAAGATGAGGTATGACATTGTCAATTTTAAAAGCTGAGGTATGAAAGTGTCGTGAGACCAATAGTTGAGGTAGTTTTTTGTAATTTACCCATACTAAAATTAGTACGACTAGAGACTAAGTGAAGTCTAGTGGAACTACATTGGTTAATGAGTGACTTTAATATATGTGATATGGTTATCACCCTGATTTCTTATATTAGTATCCTTTGTGGATATGACTTGGTTTTATAAATGTGTTTTTTATTAAAATGTGATTTTTATATTTAGCCATTGATCTATTTTTATTAAATGTGTTTTGATTGTGCATTGAAAACATTTATGAAATGTGATTTGACGTGCATATTTGAAATGTGGTTTGATTTGCATGATTGGTATGATGTGATGAAATGTGAGGGCTAGTAGTGGACCGTTAACCCATTGCCATGGGGTTTGTTGCTTCGAAGCTTGTTTTATATTCCGTTCCATTGTTTCATTTCTCGTTTCGTTGACCGTCCTAAATTGTATAACTTGTGCTTTGTTACATTTCTTGTTTCTTTGAGCTTTTATAAATTGAGTAACTTGATGCACGTCTTGTTTCTTCGAGCCGTTGATATGTTCCTTGGACTTCCGCTCGGTTCCGTTGAGTGATCCGGAACTGGGTTCCACTGGGGTTTCATTGAGTGGTCCGATTCCCTGCTCCGTCTGAATTCCGTTGAGTGGTCCGGAATCGTATCCTGCCTTGGATTACGTTGAGTGGTCCGATATCCATTGTACTCCGCGATTCCGTTAAGTGGTCTAGAATCGCATCCACTTTGATTCCGTTGAGAGGTCCGGAATCCCTTTTACTTCACGATTTCGTTGAGTGGTCCGGAATCGTATCCTGGTTTGGATTCCGTTGAGTGGTCCGGAATCTCGCTTGGTATTTTGGTTCCGTTAAGTGGTCCGGAACTCGATGTTGTTAGATTTTGTTGAGTGGTCTGAAACCAAATTCTTCAGAGATGTAGGCTTTAGCCGAACTGTGTTGCTCTAGCCCTGCACTTTGGTATATTGTACGTGTTATTGATTGATGTGATTGTAGAAGGGTGTTGGAAAGCATATGTGCGTGTGAATGGCATGATGACAATTGTTTTTTGGCTTATGGTTGATGTGTAGTGTGGTACTCTATATTTTCTGCTATGAAGTGTTTATTAAAAGTTTAGAGTTTAACAAATGGTGAACTACAAATAACTTGATCCCTATTTAGGGTACGTAGACAATCTAACTGTAACACCATGAATATTTTAGAAATGATGTGGATATTCATTTTATTGTTTATGTGGAGGAAAATAAAAAATAGATCGATTTATGGTTATGAAACTCGAATGGGGAAAATGTGAAATCCCGTTGTCGGATTTTATTATTATTTATGTCGTATAATTTTTCGTTAAGTGGGGGATGATGAAAATGCCGCTATTTGGTTAAAGTAATTATACAAGGATGTATTTTATCCTCATATATTTTATCGTATTTTTTGATATATTTGAATAGAGGACGACCTTACTAGTGCGTAAGTGCAAACGGATCTTAATTCCAAGTTAGAACGAAGAAGTTACGAGCCTTGGAAGTAGTGAGACCTTTTAGACACGTGGACTTACTATTGGTAGTAAGTTTCCAAAGCCTAACTGCCTAAATTAGCAGGTTTCCATTTCCCGCGACCTCTCATTTTCCGATGTCAATTTCGGCCAACTCCGATGGAATTTTTTGATGCCACCACCACCATCTTGAAGCTCTCATTCCCCTCTACAAAACTCAACCAAGAGCCATCTTAATTAACCACCGTACGTGGCGATGCGAGGCCACAAAAACCGTCAAAAATCAGCAGTTCTCCGGCCACCCTTTTCATTTTTCCGACGAATTGGCAAAGTGATGGCCGACGCCACCACTTGGGTTTTGTGGCCCATCATCCTAGGATTAAATCCTGACCAGCTTTGACCCCGTTAGACCGCCGTAGGCGACAAATTGACACCGGGAAGCTTTAAGTACCTGCCGGCTTTATAGGCAAAATTGACCTTCTTCCGTCCACTTTTGGACTTCGTGGAAGGTATAAAACTTGTTCCTCTTGTTGAGCTCTATCTTCCTATAAAATTTGGTAATTTTTGGAGTTCGTCGGAAAACTGGGTTTTCGTTCGCCAGAAACTGCTACCCGCGGCGGCACGTGGCCAGTTGGTCGATGCTGCCTTTTTATGCAAATTTTGATATTCTAAATACGTAGTTGGTATCCAATTGATGTGTTTCAATTATTAAAACTAATGTTGGTTATTTCTGTTATTTGAATGATTTAGAAAATGGATTAACATTGAATTGTGAACTACAAATGGCTTGATCCCTTTGTAGGGTACGTAGGCAGTCTAACGAGACGGTTAGATGCAGCCATAAAATAACCCAAATTTATTATTGTACTTGATTTCTTTAAGGAAAGAAATTTATTATGGTTCATAGCTTAGAGATTAACCATGAATTTGTTTGGCCTATCACTGGATTTAGCTTCCAAATAAGGATTTTGGGTTGTTACACTAACGAGGAGGTTAGATGCAACCATAAAGTATACGAAAATTACTACGCAATTTGAATCTTGAGTTATGCCTTGTCCATATCCCGAAGGTGGGGTATGTTAGATATACGGGTACTTGGTGACGTCACGTGTCGATCTGGGACGTATATCGAGATATGGGCATGACAATTCCATGGCTCTTTAGCTTGCTTTACGGACTATTTCAATCATGAAAAGATTATCTCTTGTCCAAAGCAAGACATGATTGAAACCTTTACATCCATGAATGAGTACGATTTTGAAGTTTATAAATCCAATTGAATTTTGACTGGAGAATAGTTTTCTCATCCTTCCATTTTTCTAACTTACTCCTGAAGCAATATTGTAGAGAGCGGAAGTTTACCAAATTCTCGAATTTGATTACTACCACAAATGTGAGAGATAGGTACCTTGATGATTCGGCTGGGAGGTACTTGAACGGTGTAGACCCAGTTCGGTTGGATTCTACCAAATGGCCTGATGCAGTTTTGATTAGATCATACCAAACGACATGCCCTGCTTCAGCAGGGATGTACCAAAAAGACTCGTATAGTTCAAGTGAAACCTTTCGAACCCAAGCCTGTCTCTATCTCTCACCCAATTTAGGGTTTGTTTTACAACATATAGTAGAATCAAAGCCTGCCAAGAGGTGGCATCACTGCCCAAAGCATCATCCTTGGTACATAAGACCTAAAACTTCAAAAATAGGGACAGTATTCCCGAACCTCAACCTTGCAGAATCGACTTATGTCTTGATAGAATAGATCATTGGTTAAGCACCCGTTTGTGCTCCTACCAATCTACTTCCTGCATAATCTATTTTCTTTCTATTTCCTTCTTTTTATTAGGTTCTACAGTTATTTGTATCTACGTACATTTTAGAAATTGATTAGGATATAGGTAACTAGATTGATGATTGATATGCATTTTGTTTGGTTCTAAGTAAACTTACTCAGGATGTTAAGAAAGGTGGAAACCCTTTGTATTATATTTTTGTGATAGATACACAATGATGATTCATATCTAAGTGGATTGGTGAGTCTCTTGAATTAAAAATTAGCATTGCATAGAGAATCTTTATTGTATCTTCTATTAGACCAATATTCGTACACCTGTATTAAGTTAGTAAGTTTTTAGGTCTTGAATTAACATGAGGATTTATGGTGCTGGCTTTATGTCAATATGGTATGTGCAAGTTTGCGTAACGGTACAACCATTCCCATTTTTGCAATCTGTTGTGAAGTTTGTGATAGGAAAAACGAAGCTTACTTGACCATTTCTTCACTGGTCATCTTCTCTTATTGTGATTATGCTGAAAATTGATCGTCTTTGAAGAAAGAAACTGATACTGACTCTGGATTGACTCTAAATTCTTGTAGCAGACAAAGCAGTTGTCTCTATTACGTTCTGAATAAGGATCCGATAGTAATGGAAATACGTGCTTTCCTCATAAGAGGCTAGAACTATACATGAATGCTCAAGCATAAATGGATTTAGTTGCTTAGGGGGAAGTAGATTGTGCAATATGTATGCTCTTCTTTCGAATGTAGATTTTTGTCGAGATGACCACGCGATTCATTGATTTACGATTGAGTTGTAAAGAGGGGAATGGGGTTCGGAGGCATCTTGTTTATTGTTTTTCATGTACCAATAATTGGCATCAGCTAATGCCATCTTTCACTTGTTTTTCAACTGCAATATTTCTATAGTGTAACAGATGTGTCATGTTTTCAACTTGCTTCTACTTGTGGAGTTGTGAGTACACAAAATTATAAATCAATCCATGCTTTTAATTTTAGGTACCAAAATAGCACTTTGTTTTGTTGCAAGGCTTATGTGGAATTTCGTTATTGTTTTAACAATTTGAGGAATATTTTTTTGTCACCATCCCTAAGTGGTTGTGATGTTTACTACCACATTGATTGTCGTTATATAAGTTTAAATTTCGAGATTTGTGTCATAGATTAACTACATCAAACTAATCTAATGTTAATCAATGAGGTGGTGAGCAAAAATGAACTATTGAAGAATAATTGTAACTTTGATTATTTTTATACTAAGAATTCATGAAGGACAAATTGAAAGTTTTCCGATAATCGTAGGGTTACACCAAGGCTCAAATTTAAATTCTTACCTTTTTGCATTGGTAATGTATGAGTTAAAAGGACATATTCAAGATAATACCCCCTTTGGTGTATGCTTTTCGCTGATGATATTATGCTGATAGATTAAACGCATAAGGGGGTGAATCTGAAGCTTAACCTTTTGCTGGAAACTATTGGAAGTTAAAGGTCTTTGCCTAAGTAGGTCAAAAATAGAGTATATGGGCAAGTTCCGTGGGAGTGGGGTCCAAATAAGATAGAGGTGATGATCGGAGATCAAGATGTAAAGAGTGAACGCTTTTGTTATCTTGGATCTATTTTGCAAAATAACGGAGAAGTGGATGGAGATCTTAACCATAGAATACAAGCTGGATGAATGAGTGGAAAAGTGCATTGTTAGATATTTATCAACAATCAATGACAAATTTTTATATAAAAAAATTCAAATATGCTAATAACAATAAATGCAACTTAATATTTTGGCAGAGTATGAACAAAATGAAATTAATATTAAACAGGTAAGAACAGTGATCAAGGCTTGCGTACTGCAATGTCCTAGAAACATACTTTGTGCTTGTAGTTTGATGGACGTCTACTTCACCAGGATTCAATGATTTAGGTCGAGATTCCAGCATCAGAAAACTACATGAAATTAGTACAGGCGGAATATCTTGTAAATAAAATACGATATGCTGGACTGACTAGTCAAGCATACTAGTTAACTAAGACAGGTCTGTTAGTCAACCAAACACAGATTATACATTCCAATCTAAAACACAAATAATTGTCCTAGTCAGCGCTTCACTAGTTTACTTTAGGTTATTGTTGTGTTGAGTGAGCATGACTTCATGCACATATCTATTAACAAATTAAAAGGTACATGTAGCATGTGCATATAGATGATTTATGTGACAAGTAATAAAGGGCTTTCAACTCAAGAAGTTTTTGGCCGGAAAAACCCACATCTGGGTTAAAAAAATTGGGGACTCTCTACTAAGTCCAATCCACTAATACAAATAAGGTTGTTACAAAGTACCACGCAAAGCTCAATTCCTAGACATAGTCTACGGAGCAGCTTTACCTTTGTGCAACTTTACTTTGTACAAGTTGAGGATTCCTTCAGTCTTCACGAAATGGCAGCTCCTCCTAAGCTCTTCACCTTGTGGCACCGAAACCAACACAAACTATGCATATGAAGTTATGATAATGATATGTAGATCTGGATTCAATGTCCAATCAATTTCTCCAGTCAAACAGTTGAAGGAAGAAATTGACGTGAATCCTAAAATGGGTCAATAATCAGATTTGAAACTTGAATACTTCACCACAAATTTAATGTAAAACCCCAAAGACAATGCAACCCTATTCTTCAATGATTGGGTGTTTGATATATGAAAATGGTTTTGCAACTAGGGTTTCATAAATGAAGAACAAAGAGGAAGGTGAAGCCTTAATGCTTTTCTCTCTCTCTCTCTCTCTCTCTAGAAAAATAAATCTTGAAACCCAAAAAAACCAAATGAAACCTGTTAGGGATCTTAACCCCAAAAGCATTGGTTCGTTTTTCTAATACTAGCTAAAAATGCAGAGTCTTTGGGATTAAACTACCCAACAAGCATTCATAAGCGCAGCTTAAATATGTTTGACTCACGGGGCTATCAAGTAAGTAAACTTGTCATGAAAAACCATCTAAAATAAACTATTAGCTTTTCAATATTGTATTTGAATTCAATGATTCATGAGGTAATTGCCTTCGTTTCCTTACCTAGGAACGTCTGCAGTGCTCGAATTTAGACACCCTCATGTCGGAAGAAGGCACATTAACATATGGAACTCCAATGTCACAGTCACTCAATTTAGCCTTGCAAGTATGTGGCTTACAAATTTCATGCTTCAAAACGATCTAAAAAGATCAAGGGTGGAAAACAAACATTCGGCAAAAAGTTATCAGTTAGCCCACGTGGGTAGGCTTAAATTACGTGCCCAGCTTGCTGGAAATCCGTGCGTAAGGCTGATTAGACAACTAAGATAGTCAGAATGTAACAGGAATGTAGACGTGAAATTAATACAAATGCATGAACAAACCTTTTGAAGCGAGATGTGCCACATTCTTGAACATTTCTTCCCAGCAGACACATCCCATAAACAGAGAAAAACCGAAAGCAAAATTGAGCATGTGGTACAATTACAATGTTGACAAGGAAAGCCAAACCTAAAAGTTTAGACTTCACATTAGACTTCTGGAAAATATCTTTGTGGTTCTCTCAGTATGCTTTGAATGAAAAGATAGATGATTTTCAGTGGTTTGAATACATGCAGATGCATGCATTTATAGTAATCATATGCCTGTTTGCAACATGCATGTTTTTGGGAGGCAACTGTTCAATGCAAAGGATGTGTGGCTTCATCTTTTCCACATACTTTTTCATACATTCTTAAACGCTCTCAGACTTCATTTGAAAGGATGAGTATGATGAAAAATAAAAAGATTCATTAAACATGAAATTAATTTAAAAATTAGTTATTGAATTTAATTATTTAAACTCGAGGTAAAGATGAGATGAGAGAAAATTGGTTGAGGTGGTTTAGACGTTGTAGGTGGTCAACAGTCCGATGAGTTTTTATTTGACAGCAAACTGGAAAGTTTGCATGTCAAATTTGGAATTCGTTTGTAGAAAGAGAATTACTAGGTTCTAAAAAAATCTACCTAGAACGACGTTGTTTTGGATTTGGTCTATTTTTGTTTAGAAAATTTTTGGGTAAATTACACAAAACTACCTTAACTATGGGTCAAACCACAATCTCATACGTCATGTTTTAAACATTGCAATGTCATACCTCAACTTATGAATTCATTGCAATGTCAAACCTTCATTAAATTTTTTGTCAATTTTGCTATTAACTGATGATATGGCAGGTGCATGGTCTTCTCCTCGCCTAATTGAATTTAAAAATTAATTAAATATTAATAAGTTAAGATTTTTTAGTTTTAAAAAAATTAAAATTTATTAAAAAAACCTCTTATCTCCTCACGTCTCTCTCCCTCTTTTCTCCCTTATCTCTCCCTCGTCTGCTCCATTGGCTTTGGTATGAAAAAAATAAAAAATTAAGAATTTCTTTTGGTCTGGAAAAAATTAAGATAATTGAAAAAACTCTCCTTGATTTGCAGCAACGTTCCCAAATTAAAAAAAAAAACAATTATCTGTAAGTTCAGTTTGGATGAACATGTATACATTTGATCTTGGGTGTCTCTTGATTTTGCAGCCTCATCCTTTTCAACCAAGGTCTAAAATATCGATATTTCGCTGATAATATCGTTTTTGTGAGAGGGCGATATTTTCACACTTATCCACTTAATTATCGTCAATATATCACGATATTATCGATAATATCAAAATGAACGGAGAATAACGTCGGAGCGAATCGGAGAAGAACGCTGAAGCTTCTACAGCTCCAGCCGACTATAAAAGAGCACCCTAGACTCCGATCTAGGTATCAAAATGAAACACAAGACGAGAGGAATGTTTTTAAACCTTCCGTTTGCCGTGAAACGGTCGGAGGTGTTCGGAAAGTTCCTCGACACTTACGGCCTCGCCGGAGTTGGGTGTGCCTTCCCCCGGGTCGATCTCATTCTAAAACCTTGTTAAAAAAACGAGATAAAACTTAGTATATCTCAACCACACAACATCCAAGTTGAATTAAGGTAACCCGGGGCTTACCTAACCGGAGAAGGATCAAGAGAACTCGCCGGAGAGTTCCTGGGTTCACTGTCCTAGCTGCACCAAGAGAAAGTGAGAGAAAGACGAGGTTTAGATGGTGATGATGATGCTGTTGACGAAGTACTACGAAGGGTGTGCGGTGACTGGGTGTGTGTGTGTTCGACATGAAGATGAGAGAACACAGAGAGACTTAGGGAAGAAGAGGAAAATGAAGAGAGTGTGAGGGAGGGAAAGATAAGAGAGAGAGTTAGGCTTGGACCCGGGGAACAACAATCAAAGGTGGGCCCCGTGGCACACCTATAAGACCCAAAAACAATTTTAAAAGCAAAATAAACTCAAACTTAGTGAAAATACAATTTAAATTAGGGGTGGGTGTAACAATCTACCCCCCTTAAAAGAATTTCGTCCTCGAAATTTAAAATCATTTACTAAACTGAAATACTCGAAAATAGGAAGAAGAATAATATATAAATATGTACGTAATGAAGAAATCAAGTCAAAGCGGTTGCACAAAAGGGAAAATGCCATCTCGTCATGATCAGGTTGCAATGATTCCATCTTTCGTGCCTCCAAGCTCATACCTTCTTACCAGTCAGTGTACAAGTAGAAAACATACTTTATAAAAATATAAAGTCAAAAACGCATATTGACGTAAGGTAAAAAATATGTACGTAAAATAAGATAACATCAAAATAGATAAGTAATAACATATAGGTCGAAACTCATGCTGAACTTAAAACTGAAGCAGAAATACTTTTCCAAAAACATTTGTAACGACAAAAACAAATAACTAAAGAAAAGTAAGTTAAAATACTCGTACTGAAAACCAAAACTGGAACTGAGAGTGGGTCTCGCCCAAGCATAAGAAACGTCACGTACTTCGAGAATAGATGTGTCTTTGGGTCGAGTCCTAAGAATAACAATTCTGAAAATAAAGTATATCGCAATATTATCGATAATATCGCGAGATGAAACCCAAAAATATTTGAAAAATGCTGAAAAGTCTCAATCTTGCGCATAGAGGGATTCGAACCGCTCCCTTTGTCAACCACGCACCTGGGCCTTATCCAACTCGCTACAGATGTGTTTGTGATTACATATTCAACATGTAATATTTATATGGTCGTTAAGATGTCTGCAAGGCTTGCAAGCTAATATTTATTATTTAGGATAAATTTCTATATTTAAAAAAACACCAAGGGGATTCAAACCCCTCCCATTTTACTCCTTTAATACATTGACCACCATATCACTCATGTTTTTGTGAAAATATGCTAAAATACACTTACTCTACACATAGAGATGATGATGATAGTGAAAATTTTGAACCTCATAGGAACTCTATGTGGTACTAAGTCACTCATGTATCTTACCATGCAATGTATAAAGTGTAAAATATTGTACTAATTCATTATATATAAATGATTATGGTGTGTTTAAACTTCTTTCATTAATTACTACATATTTTCTACACTCACAATATTTGCCAGCTCGCTATATAATTAACTTAAATCAGCAAAATCCATCATGCAATGCATTTCCTTCCAATTTTTTGTGATAAAACATCCTGCAAAGTTTCAATAAAAATTTCCAAGTTTTTCTTACAATTTCCGTGGTTTTTATTCAATTTTTATTGATATCGATAATATCCCGATATTTCCATCAAAATTTCCGTATTTTTGGATTACTGATATTTTTGATATCATTGATATTTTACACTAGTTTCAACCATCACCAATCCAACCTCCCCCGCTTCAGCGACCACCAATCTGTTTCATTTCTCCATTGGTTTCGCAGCCGCCCAATTAGGTGTCCCTTGTTTCTGATTCCTCGCGAGCTTGTACCTGTGCAACTCGAGAATCTTGTGTTCGAGCCTGACGACAAGGATTGAAACTTCGCTGCCTCGTTGGGTTGTGGTGGTGAATCGGCTCGTAGAAATCGTCCGGCTCCCAGAGGTGGTCCAGCGGGCATGGGTTCTTGCTGTTGCCGCTCGAAACCAGTTGTCTCCTCACCTTTTCCAGCAGTCTCAACGTGTACCACTCGGTGTCCAATCTGGGTCGGATCGGCGAGTGACCCGTCGAGTGCGAGTCAGGTGTCAGGTGCAATCTGGATGGAAGATGTGGTCGGATTTGGGAAGCAAATGCAACGTTTCGAAGTCGTCGAACTCGCTCAAGCACACAGCGCACTCCATAGCTCCCTTGCCAATCTTTCGAACCTTGACGGTGGAGTAGGTGAGGGAGACATGAGGGAAAAAAGAGGGAGAGACGTGAGGGGAAGAGGATTTTTTAATAAATTTTAAATTTTTTCAGATTAAAAAATCTTAACTTATTAAATTTCATTAATTTTTAAATTCAGTTGAGTGAGGAGTGGACCCCACACCTGCCACGTCATCACTTAATGACAAAATTTACAGAAATTTTAACGGAAGTCTGACATTGTAGCGAATTCATAAGTTGAGGTATAACATTGCAATGTTTAAAACATGAAGTATGAGATTATAGTTTGACTCATAGTTGAGGTAGTTTTGTGTAATTCAACCTAAATTTTTTGAAATGTCATATGAACTTATACACATTTTTCAATTTGTTATATGAACTCAAATTTGAAGCGATTTTTCAAATCAAATTTTCAAAATCATTAATTTGTCATCTCATCCTAACTCTATTAAGTTTTCCATCCAAAATAAGTTACGTGCATTGACTTGTGTTCCGGATTATTTTTGGACTTTTGACCTTATTTTCACAAGTTTTTATGTATTTTTATACAAGGATATATTTATGCTAGAAGGTGGAGTAATAAATTGGTTTTTGGCATTTAACCTCCTTTTCACAAGTTACTTATCTTTGATACGAACCCAAAAATTTGGGCTGGTAAAAAGAAAACATGTCATTTTCATTTCAAAAATTTATGGTGAACTACTAAACAAGTATATTAGGCTCACTAACATAAAATTTAATTAATTGGAAACTTTGATAATTTAACATGGTTCACCTGTTCTTTAAAAAATGACTTGAAATGTCCGAAATAATCTTGAAAGAGTGTGGGGAGTTAAAAAGTTTGAAATAAATAACCTTGAAACCAAGTCATGTGCAAGGAACATGGCTTATTTTGGATGGTAAACTTAATGGAGTTAGGATGAGATGACAAATTAAAGATTTTGGAAAGTTGATATGATAAATTCCTTAAAATTTTAGTTTATATGAAAAATAAAAAAATAAAAAAATAGATATGATATTTCATAAAAAAAAAAATCCTTTTCTCAATAATAATAATTTAAACGCCCAGGTGGTGCCTTGACAACGCCTCAAGTGCACCTCAAGTAGACCTGGCATTCGTGTCGTGTTTTCCGTGTTCGTGTCGTTTTCGTGTTATACCCGATATCTTAACGGGTCGTGTCGTGTAAACAGATAATATTAACAGGTAATATGACCCGACCCGAAACTGACCCGATATCTTAATGACCCGACCCGAAATTGACCCGATAATATTAACAGGTAATATGACCCGACCCGTTACCCGTTAAGGAAAATATATTTTAAACCAATAAATAATCAAATGAAAAACATAATACTAAATAAGTATATACATACCATATTGTCACATCCAAAACATAAAAACACATTTTTCTTTTAAGTATATTTTCACTTACCTAAAGTCTTTAATAGTTTTTTAATTAATGTAGAAGTGTAAAAAAATATAGAAAAAATATATAAACGCTCATAATGACAAACTTTACAACTTTCATGAAGAGCTTAACTTCGAAATTCGCCACTATAATCATATAAATCATAAATCAAAATTTAACCGTTGATTGTTGTTTACATTTACGCTTCATTGTTCTCATCAAAATTTTTTTTTTCAGATTTTCTTTTTTGAAAGCATGATCTATTAGATGATGCAGGAAGATGAACGGTTTGGATCGTTGATATTATATTTAGAGTTTTACGGTTAGTGAAAATATTGCTTGATGTTTATAAAGTTTCTACAAACTATATGACATCGACTCATATTTCAGTTAACCGTAAATATCGAAACGTGATATCAAAGATCTGAACCGTTCATCTTCTTACATCCGCCAGATGATCATGTTTTCAAAAAAGAAAATTTTAAAAATGAAATTCAGTAAGAAGAATAAAGCGTAAATGACAATCGACGGTTAAATATAAATTTAAGGTTTATGGATTATAGTGTTAGATTTCGAAGCTGACCCCTTCATGAAAGTTGTAAAGCTTGTCATTATGAGTGATTGTATATTTTTTTTACATTTTTTACACTTCTACAATAATTATTATTAATTTTATTAATTTTTCCCTCAAATAAAAAACATTATTCATGAGGGTTTGGAGGATTTTAAAAATTTAAACGATAATGTAAGTGTAACCATTATCTACTCGCGGAGGAATAATGATGAATCATGAGTGTTTATATATTCTTTCACAATTTTTATACTTGTATGTATGTCTTCTTAGTTCTTGCCTGTGCAAATACTATATTAGTTTATTTTAATTTTGGACAACAACATGTTAAATAAAATTATCCTAGTAATGATAATAAGGAACTCTTATAATTAACGGGTCCTTAACGGGTCACCCGATAATGACCGGATAAGTTATTGTGTTGACCCGAAACCCGTTATTTTCGTGTCGTTTTCGTATCGTGTCACCGTGTCGTGTCAGAAACTACCGGGTCTAACCTCAAGAGCTTAGACTCACCTGAGAAGTCTAGGGGCAACTCCCAAATGCCTAGACTAGTCTATAGTCCACTCCCACAAGCAACCGAACCCGCCTAAATTAGTCTCAATAATAAAACATTGGTCATGAATGCGAGTTCAATATCCTTTCCAACCAAACAATTAATATCAATTAATAAAAAAATATTTGTGTTTTTGTCAATTCAATTGTATGAAAGTTTTCTGTTTTATGCAGAACTTTCAATGCCACATTGTCTTTCTTTTTCATTGTTTATGACCGACGTCCATATTCCTTCATGGCATTCCCCTTAATCTCATCTAACAACGTGCCACAACTATGACCTCCTCTCTTCTCGGCTGCCGACGCCATGTCCTGCTTATGGTACTCACATAGCTAGAATGCCTCCATTCTACCAAAGCCTCGAGCCCTCGCTCCCTGACCTTGTCAATTTCGTTGGTGCCCCGCCGTCAACATCGATGCTCATGGCATGGATTTCAAAGCCAAACTCTACGCCATGGCATGTCCCACTTAGGGGCGTGAAAGTAGCTTAATATGTGGCTCCACCATTGATACTTGGGTGCGCCATTTAGAGAACAAAAACATCTATATATATATATATATATATATATATATATATTTTTTTTTTATAATTTTTTTTGAGAGAAAAACGATATTTGATATTCATTGCAAACAAAGCAATACAAGGACAAATTGACAACAAACTGAGGATAGTGTGCATATTGGGCCTTGATAAAACCTTACTTGAGAACCCGGTCTAAGGAAAAAGAGTGTCCCGCACGACGAAATGAACTATCCCCAAATGTCAATACATAAACAAATTACAAGAAATCCCTAAGCAAATCAGGGGAATCTTCCACCCACCAAACATGTAGCGTATAACCATTGATGTACTGTGAGCGTCAACCGTGCGGCAAAGTATGCGACCATGGCTTCCATAGTCCTTTCCACACACTGCAAAACCAGCCTGAACCACCAGCTGAAAATGTCTCCAACAAATTGGAGGTAACTCGACGCCAAACGCCGTATACAATCTTCAGACAAGCGCTCTCCTAGAGAACCAAAGGAGACCTAGGAACCCTAGAGAGCAATTTTCCTAGGAATACCAGGACTAAATAATGAAAACTAAATTAAACTAAAATTACAAAAACTCGCCCGAAGCGAAACAAAGGGAAAGAAACCAAGAAGGGAAACACGATCCGGCGCACCTGGCCAGTGGGATGCCGGCATCCACACACCAAAACCAAGCCGCACTAGCCGAAAAGGGCCACAACCAGATCTGGAAACCATAGGCAGCGGGCCTCCAAGCAGTGCGCGGATGAACCCCAGAAAAATCGCTGGCAAAATCGAAGCGGATCTCCCAGCACCAAGGGGGAAAGGCAGAGGTGGCACTATTGCCAACAACCCAAAAACCAAACACTAACACCGATTCAGACCCAAAAACAAAACAGGAAGACAAGGTATAGATCTGAAGGTTGGGTGGGATGAAGAACACGGGATGGGAGGAAGGTGGAGGGCTGAAACAGGATGGCTAGGAGAGAAAGAGAGGAAGGCTATAAGAAGAAGGAAAAGATGGACAGGTTGCCTACCGGCCCCCAGCTTTAGTTAGAGGCCGGCGGCGAAAGCTAGGGATTCTGAGGGGAGCTTTTTTTCACTAATTTTGTTTAACTTTAAACATCAATATATTTTAGAATCAAAACAAAAAAAAGGTAGACTTTTGAAAATTAAACATATTAATCAATCACTCATGCATGCATGTAGATTGCCATTTATTTTCCTTTTTTTCTTTACTAATGTTAATCATTTCTGTGAATTATTTGTTGAGTTATTAATAGTGAGTTCTACTAAGCCAACTTCATAATTTTATTTTGGCTTGTTTTATTAACACCCCATATTTTGTTGACTACACTCCACATTTACTTTTTTAATTAAATTTTTTTTTAACACACCCCACGTAATTTCCAATACTACCTTCACATCTTACACCTCACACCTCACATCTTATACACCCCACACCCCACACCTCACATCTCACACACCCCACAATCATCAACTAATTAACCACACATCAAACTCTTCATCTCTTTCAGACAAAAGAATAATCCACATTTTAAAGACAAGAAAGATGAATTAAATTGTTGTATAAAATCTCCATCTTGCCGTTTGATTTATAAATATTCGTCAAATTTTCTTGAACAATCACGTTGGATTCTAAGAAGCCTAATGGACAAATGGTAGGAATTGTTCTTATAAGCTCATGTCAGTTCCAGCCAGCCAAAAAACATTCAATTTCTTCATCATCAAACAGTCACAAGAATATTATATTTAATTACATCTTAAAATGTTACAACATTCTCCAGGTTTCTTCCCATTTATTGGATTCCAATTAGAGTAGGGCTTTGCAAAAAGTTAGATTTTTATTCCATTATTTAAATAATTTCTTGAATGTGAAAACCAACGAATGAACGAGGAACAAAACTCTATTTTTTGTTCTGTTCATCAAAAGATACTTTTCATCAACATGTTTGTGTTTTTAGGGTTTTGTTCTACAATAGAGAGTAAGAGTAGCTATGAGGGCTCAAATAGTCATTTCATATTAGAGTTACAAGTTATTTAGTATTACATTTTTAAGTGGGGTGTATTCAACAACACGTGAGGTGTTAATAATAAAAAAAAAAAAACCTTTTCTTTTTCCACCTACGTCATCATGAAAAGTAAAAAAAAAAAAAAACCAAACCCTTTCTTCCCCCCCACTTATATTCCTAAAATATCCCTTTCAGTTTCCTAAATAAAATAAATATAAAAAATGATTGAATCGACTTTAAGAGAATGGAACAGCCGCGAATGTCCCTGTCCAACCTAGCAAAAAAAACCACAACTAGACACTACATAGGACAACAGCAACTCCTATTTCCTTTGCCGCTGGGGAAGTTATCTTCCTTTTGTTTTCTTCTCCTTTCTATGTTCATCTCTATCTCTTTCTTTCTCCCCTACCAAATATGGATTTAAGATTCAATTTTCCGATTCCAATTTAGAATTAAAGGTTGAAAGTAGGGGAAAAAAGGGAAAGAATTTGAGGTGGGTAGGGTGGACGGAAGAGATAGAAGATGGAGGAGGAAGAAAGAGTTGACAGTGGCGAGGGATGAAGAGACAAAATGGGAAGATTTGATTCGTTTCTCATTTTAGTTTTTAAATTTTTTTCTATTCTTTTTTTTTTTCTTTGACTACGAAGAATATATAAAAGGATTAACTTATAACAAGGCTTTTGAAGTCTTTTTACATAAGATTAAATTCGTTATTAAAATTTTCATTAAAAAGTGGGTAGAAAAATAAGATTATAAGGTGGGCATATTAACACTCTTAATGGTATTTAATCAAAAAGTTAATAGTGACCAACTGTGCACCCTGTTGATGAAATCAGCGGACTGTATAAAAGTGTAATTTCAATCCCATGAGATTTTTTATTTAGCTAAATGGGGTTTTTTGCCCAAAGCATTTGGGATGTGACTTAATATTATGGTCCAATACATAAAATATAAATCTCAAAGCCTGATGCAGATTGCTCACAGAAAGTACAGTTTCTCATACAAAATACTCTAAAGTCGATTTGATCATGTGAAATATGGTTTCTTCTTGTTAATTATCAATTGATTTTTGGAAGATCCAGGAATCCTTAAGGTCGAGATTCTAGTCTTACTCATAATCTAGAAAATTAAAAACGGTCTTAGTAAACTGTAAACCCGTGAGACAAACCAAAGATTAGACTCTCCTGTCACTCCATATGAGTTTGAAAGACATTCAATGCCTTCAATGACCCAACTTCTTTAATTTGTCATTTTTCTATCACATAATCAAACGCTGACCTCTTCCATGCCCTCCCAATAAGTTTACGGTATGAAGCCGATGACATTCCCCCAGTTTCCACCGCCCACCCACACGCACGTCACGACCTCCATCTGCGTCCATCAAAATACTAAAATGTCAAACGATTTACATTTAGTTGTCACGTCATTAGGTATTTGGACTAGTCCAATTATTACACTAATTATCAAAATATATAGTTTAGGCGAAAGATGAAATGAATAATTAAATTATATAGATATATAAAAGGGGTTTTTTAACTTTAATCCATCAAGAAGATCGAAATTTAAAATAAATTTGGTGTTATATTACATATTGATTATAGTCCCTTGATGTGTCATTAATTCAAAATAATTAATGTGCATTTTATTTAATGTATCCTATTAAATATTTAAATTTATTAATATACAAATGTTAATTTATTTTTTGACCAAAAAAAAGTTTTTTTATTTTATTTTAAATTTATTAACTTTATTTAACATTCTTCAAACTTGAAAGACTCAATTAATATACCTAAATGTATGTACCGAAATGTATTATATTGAACTAATGCATTTAAATGTTAGTACCGAAATGCATGTACTGAATTATATGCACCGAAATGTATTATATTAAATTAATGTACCTAAATGTGTATACCGAAATGTATGCACCGAAATGTTAGTACCGAAATGTATGTACCAAAATGTATTATATTGAATTAATGTACCTGAATATTTGTATCGAAATGTATGTACCGAAATGTGTGTACCTAAATGTATGCACCAAAATATATTATAATGAATTTAATGTACCTAAATGAAGAAGACAAAGTGACACACCCCGTCCCAAGGAGGGCGTGCTGGCCGTCACGTGAGAGTGACGTAACCATGTGCACAGTGCGGAAGCTAAGAAAATAATTAGAAATACGAAGAAATAAAAACCGAATCACTAGCAATACTAGCTAAGAAAAGATGCGAGTACAAGTCTAGGTGTATAAATACACATTCAGATCAATAAGAACTTCTAGTTGCAGTCAAGGACAATTACTAAGATATAACACTCGAAGGTGAATCCTACTTTTGTGAATTCTGTCAGAACACCGTTAGGCCCCTCGTGGCCACTAAAGCACTGTTACCTAGAACCTGGATGGGCGAAAAACAAAACGCATGAGTGGGCAAAAACAAATCTTTTCAAAACCTTTTCTCTTTTCAAAGGTTCTAACCCCTCGCCGTAAAACCTGTATAATTTCCCAGAAAAATAGCATATATACAATATACTCATCTCAACTCATAACTCAAAATCATGCAAAAAGTAGTGATATGCAAGGTATATGCCATGCCAAATATATCTCATCAAATCACATAACTGTATCAGGTGAAATCTCATCAAAGATAATAACATGTTCATCGAGTGATCAGCTCGGCTGAACTATAGCTCATAATCAATCTCATCATCATATATAAAAAAAAAGTATCCTGCACACGAGTCGGAACCACCTCACGTGGTCTAACAGACAAGACTGGGTGTAAATAAATACGCTCTAGTGCTACGATCACGTGAAGATTGTGCGCTAATCACGAGTCACCTACGAGTCGGAACCACTTATAGTAGTCTGTACGACAGGACTATACACCTAACTTGGATCCAAGGTGAGCGTACGGTGCGAGAGGTGAACATCACATGAAGGACTATGCCCTGGCCCTGGGCGGGAGCACTAACACTGGGGTGCAGGTTTATGAGCTTTCAACACATTTCATTAATCATTCTCTATCATCAACATATACTCACCTGATACTTACCTGTGCGTCCACAGCACCAATTACCATTATATACAGCTACTAATGCAAGAATAAAATAGGTATATACATTGCATGGCATATCATATCGCATTTCATATTACATTTCACTTAATTGATTTTCTGGGAAAAATCTCATTTACATAGATATATACAGAAAACAAAAGCCCATTCACAGATTAGTCGAAGAGTCACAACCCCCGAGCCTCAAACGATGGCGCTCATCCTCTGGATAGGCCTCACCTATATGCGTAATAACCGAATAAACGTTATTTAACGCACATAACCAACAATAGGTAATAATTTCTCATACATTGCTCAATTTGGGTATATGAATATACCACCGTGATCTACACAATCTCAGGATCATCCCCATATTTTTAAAATAATTTTCCGACCGCCAACGCGCCGCCATGCACCATCAAGTGCACGGCCACACGCGCAGGGAACCCTAACGGAAACCCTAACCGCCGTTAGGAATATTCCACGGAATATTCCGTTATATATTAACAGAAGTTAACGGCGTTACCTGACGCCGTTAGGAATATGTCGTCAACTCTGACGGAATATTCTTCCTTCTTCTCCGGTGTACCTCGCCGGCGACCGCCGTCTGCCGCCGTCTACAACTCACCGGAAAACTGGAAAAATTTCAAATCTTCGTATCTCAGTCATTTCTCAACCAAAATCCATGAAATTTATATCAAAATGAAGCCCTCGACTAGTAGAATAAGATCTTACCACTTTGAAGCTCCAAAAATCACGGGATCTCGTTGGAAATTTCCTTGATATTCTGGCCAAACTTCAAACTTCTCAACTTCCCGACGTCCAATTCACTTGGTTTTTCTTCTTCGAGCTTCGTGAGGATGATCTAAAGCTTCCTATAAGCTTGAAATGCTCTGAAACCTTCTCATTCACGAGTGCATGAACAATACCTCAAATCTGGGTTTTTGGTTCTCGGATTTTCTGATGGTTCCACGGCCAACCAAAGGTATAGATGGGTTCATAAGGTTACAAGGAACCTGAATACAACCTTTGAACCTTCGATCTGCAACTAAAATGGTTGTTTCAAGGTCCGTCCGTACACTTGTACGGAAAAAGACAGAAAATCAAGAGGGATGAGAGAAAGAGAAAGCACGGGTGTGAGTGTGTATGTGTTTGTGTGGTCTTAGTTTGGTCTCCAACCAAACAAAACTAAGTCCTTTAGCTCACTTAGGTCCAACACTTAGGAAAATGATAATTAAATCCAACTTAAATATAAATCACACACAACACATCTCAATGTCCAAGGGTAAATCCGTCTTTTCGCACCAACGATAAATTATTCCGGGACGAGCTGTCACACAAATTACATCGAAATATATTGTATAACAATAAATTCTTTTGCTGATATTATTACCTGTATTTAGTACGGGGTCATTCATTTGTACTATACTCGTTCCTTGAATGTCCAATTAATTAATAGTAATTGGAGGACGGTTAGTGTCTGTTCTACATGACTCTGGAATGTTATAGCTAAGGAGTGGATTTTAGGATCCCTTGACTTGCCAAATGGTTTTCGGTATGCCTATACAATAAGTGAGTTTATCTAAATGTTTACAACAAAATATATTACAATAAATGAAATGAAAATTATAATTATAATGAAATAAAATTAATACATTAAAATTAGGAAGAAAAAAAGAAATAATTAAAAAATGTAAATGTAATTAATAAATGAGGTTATTAATGTATCAAGGGACTAAAATTATATTTTGATATTACTCATGATTTTAGTCTAAATTTACCAAGGATTATAATGAAGTTTTTTATATATAAAAAAATTATTACAATTTATATTAAAAGTATATTAATAAATATGTCGGTTGTCGGTTTTTGAATGAAATAAATATATTAATTTTGCTTTATCAAATACCATGTTTGTTTGTCCCAATGTCATGGCATTTAGCCGTAGAGTATGATTCTCTTATCTTCTAGTCTTTATTTTCGTATTTCTCTTCTTATTTGAACGGTTATGATTAAGTCACGTCAATATTTTGTGATAATTTTTTAATAATAAAAAAAAGACAAAAAACAATATGTGAAAGAAGGGAAAAAAGAAAATGAGAACAAGAAAGAAGAGAATCCTACTACCTGAATGTCTTCGTGTTAGTATTTTACACTTATTTATAAGACATTCATATGTAGCAGCTATGAACCGCTACTCAATGCCTACCTGGCTAAAGCTTTCACCAAACAACTTCCAGTACTATCAAATGGCTGCCTTACAACTCTTCTCATTATTCCTACTTTTCTTCATCTTCTTCTTCCATCCAACAAGGGCTTATTCCAACTGCCCTGCATCAAACTGCTCCGGCGGACCTCCGGTCCGATTCCCTTTCTGGCTTCGAAACCTCCAATTCCCACGCTGTGGGTACAACCATCCAGGGTTTGACCTCTCATGCAGCAACCAAACCCCAATCATGACCACACTCACCCTCCCAGCCTCTTCCGACAACTTCATAGTCCAACGCATCGACTACGAGTCCCAAACGCTTTACATCAAAGACCCCAACCACTGCCTCCCCAAACGGTTCCTAGACAACACCTTCAACCTCCACGGCACGCCGTTCCACGTCGGCAGAGTCCAGAACCTCACCTTCCTCAACTGCTCCTCTCTGGAACGAGCAAGCTACACGACGTGGATAGAACCCGTCATAGCCACGATTATTTCCTGTCTCAGCACTGAGAATTACATAGTGATTGCTGTTCGGTCGGGGGAGTACGAAAATTGGCTTCAGTCAATGTCGTCTTCGTCAGCTTCGCCGTCACCGTCACCGTCACCGTCACCGTCACCGTCACCGTCAGAGGTTTTGTGTCCGGTGATTTCGAGTGTTATGGTTCCGACTACAGCTGCTGATGAGATGCTGGATTTGTTTGGGCATGTTGGGAGTGGTGTTGGGTTGACTTGGTCAACGCCTGACTGTCGTGGTTGTGAAACCCGTGATGGAGATTGTGGGTTTAACAGAGATGCTGATCGAATTGTGTGCTCGAATATTCCTGAGGCTAAGAGTGAAGGTAGGTTAATTTTCCAATTACTCCACTATATGTACTATTTTATAGGTTACTTGCATATAATTAAGCTGCTACCTCTGCTCTTGATTTTCATGGCTTATACAAATAAATCCTTTATCTTTAAACACATCTTGAAAGTTATTAATAACACTCACTCTTGGTTATAATATACAAGTTTGGGTGACTATGAATAGAATCAAATTGGACCAGTTCAATTCTTTTTATCTTTATTTGGAGATATCTCTACAGAAAATCATTTCAATCGGAGATCATTTAATTATACTAATGTATAGAACAAATCACGGTGTAATTACCAAGAAACATATTCATGATGAACTGTCCATTTATTTGATACATTTGGATGATAAAACGAAATTCAATTATAACTATTTTTTTGTAGGAATGATCTTCAAATGAAAATTCGATCATTAATTTATTTGGTCAAGAAACATTATTTGCAAACGAGGGAATATGTGCGTCCCCACGTTAGCGGATGTAAAGTATCATCCAGTACGATATATATATATATATATATATATATATATATATATTGTTTAGATTGTTAACTTATTCATCTAGATCATTGGTAGTAAGACATAACTTTTTTAATCAAGTTTAGTTCTTTGATCAAGTTTAGTTTGGCAGTAAGACAATTTTTTTAATTTTGTTTTTGTTTTTATAAACTTTGAGGGTACAAAAGGAATTAAATTTTTTTTACATCTAGCTGTTTAGGAGACATAAACTTAACTCATCAAAGTAAAGAAAATTAAAAAAACGAGAGATACATAAAAATTACTTAATTTATGGTATAACTAATCTTGTTAAAGTGCGGCCAGCACAATTAAACAGAGTTGACTTATTGTACTTGGGATTTCTTACAATCTCGTAATTATTTCGAACTTTTTATACATCTTCGATCGGTGATAGGGTAAACTGCCAATTTAGTCCCTGAATTATCACCTTAGTGAAAATTAGGTCCCTAAACTATTTTTTCAGAAAAATTAGTCCCTGAATTATAAAAATCTGCCAATTACATCCCTAATGTTATATTTGAAGCTACTATATTCAATTTTTCGTCAATTTAAGTCACGTTACTTGCATGTGATACACATTTTATGGTAGATTGGTAGTTTTTCATAAACAAATAGTATATGGAGTTAACTTTGGAGGATAAATTGGTAGTTTTTCATAAAGAAATAGTGTAACATAAAAAAATAGTGTAAGTTAACTTTTGAGGGTAAATTAGACATTAAAATCGCTACCTATATGAAATGTTAAGGGCTTATAGACGAGAAAATGATCGTATTACACTCTAAAGTGTGTCAAGTGACTTAAGTTGACTAAAAATTAGATAAAATAGCTTTGAAAATAATAGTAGGGATGAAATTAGTAATTTCTAATGAATTTAGGGACTTATTTTACCGAAAAAATAATTCAGGAACCTAATTTTCACTGAGGTGATAATTCAAGGACTAAATCGGCACTTCACCCATCGATGATATGGGACAAAAAGGTGCTGCTATTTGAACTTAACCGAGAAATGTGAACTCACTCTGCATCTTCAATGTTTAGTTGACTATTGTGACATAGAATACGAACATTCCACCTGAGTCGAACGAACCTCGATCAAGAGAGAAGGACACTGTGTCTAGCCAAGTAAGCAAATATTGAATAAGTCAATGCTTGGGGAGGGGTAATGTTGCATGTGTCCCTCCAGGTTGGACATATCTATCAGTCATTAGAACAAAAAGCGCAAATCCACTGCGTGGCATTAGGTAATGCCGCGTACCATGGGGATCCGGATTCCTCCTGATCTGTTATAAAACTGAGCCTGCTAAGCATGCAATCATAATCGTTGAAATTTGATCAAACGGTTACAAATAGGAGATCCACTAAAAGTTATAATAATTGTAGTCATTTGATTAAATTTTAACGGTCATGATTTTCTGCTCAGCATGCTCAGTTTTTTAAGATCAGGAAGGAATCCGGATCCGTACCATGGTGGCTTTATTAAATGTCAGCTTTGATTTTTGGGATTATTGTGATCACAATGTTCTTGTCCTAATACCTGTAGTCAAACAAGGAATAAGGGATGCGCAAGCGCGGAAAGTGACTGAAAGTCCCATGCTTACCAACTTACCGCTTTAAAACCTTTAACGTCATAATCATGTCCTCTCAAAGAAATTCAGTGTGTTGACCTGAATGCAATTGTCATAGTTTAACAGTAAAAACAAGTAAATCACGTTACATGATGTTAGCAAGGTATAAATTTATCATTTGATCATAATAATTTAAGATAGTTAACTGAATTTTAATTTGATATTAAAGATTGAGATTAAAACACTAAATGCACATAATTCACTTCTTTTGCATATCCTTGATATAAATATAAAGGCGAGTGAAACCATCATTCATTGGAATCACCTAGTGATCAATAAAACATTTTTGTACAATAGTAAATGGTTTTTGTAATTTAGAGTGTGATCAGTAGATCAGATTATAAAAATGTTTTTTTTCTTAATTAAACACCACTTATGATCTGAATTCATGCACCCATCATTCAAATAAAGTGTTAGTTGAGAAAACAAAAATAGTTGCAAAATATTAAAATTTATTTAATTTTTTTCTTCAACTTATGTTCACATATACATGTCAAACACTCCAAAAGAAACTCTTCTGCCATCTATATACTAACGAAAGTTTTCTATTAATAATAGTGTTGTCCATTCCATTGAAAATGAACTGAATATATGAACTAACCAATTGCAATTCCCATGATCTTTCACGTTCAGGTCTTCCAATAAGCGCAAAATATGGCATAATCATAGGTGTGGGAATACCCGGCCTATTATGCGTCATTGGACTCGCAAGTTATATCTTCGGCAGGATAAAGGCTGACGCTCATCGCCACCAGCCAAGCATGGATCTCTCCACCTTAGCTTCTCGACAACCTACCTTCGTCACAATAGGGCTTGATGGCCCAACCATTCAATCATACCCCAAGACTTTGCTCGGGGAGAGTAAGAGATTGCCCAAGCCCAACGACAACACGTGTTCAATATGTTTGAGTGAGTACGAGGCCAAGGAAGTGTTGAGGACTATACCAGAGTGTAATCATTACTTCCATGCTAGTTGCATAGATGAATGGCTTAAAATGAATGCAACATGCCCCGTTTGTAGGAATTTACCAGAGGGCTCATCTGTTGCTACCCATTCTTCCTCAATGTCTTCTTCAACTTTTTCTATAGCACCACCATAGATTTTGATGGTCTAAGAAAAGCAGACTTGCAGATACAGAGAAGAAGAAGAAGAAGAAGAAGAAGGAGAAGAAGAAGAGAGAGAGAGAGAGAGAGAGAGAGAGAGAGAGAGAGAGAGAGAGAGAGAGAGAGAGAGAGAGAGAGAGAGAGAGAGAGACTTTCTTGTATTTCTTGAGTGACAAGTTACATTTCTTACACCTTAGCTATATGTATTTATATGATTACATTGCTTAACGCATAAGCTAGTATTCTAACAACTAACAACAAATTCTAACAACCAACAGATTCTAATAGCCTTATAACTTCCCTTGGATCTTGTGACACTTGTCATCATCTAGACCCTTAAATTCCCTTCACTGGGATTCTCATCTTTGTGTTTGTTTACACTCTTACATCCCCCCTCAATCTCATGCTCGAGTGAACTGAGCATGAGATTGCCACAATGCTGCTGGAATAAGGGTGCAGATAAACCCTTTGTGAGTATATCAGCAAATTGTTCTGCAGATGAAACATGTTGCACTTGAAGATCTCCTCTTGTAACTCTTTCACAAACAAAGTGATAGTCAATCTTGATATGTTTAGACTTTGCATGAAACACAGGATTGGTTGATAGAGATATAGCTGAGATGTTGTCATAGTAAATCATTGGTGCTTGATAAAGAGGAATGTGTAAGTCACAAAATAATTGTCTTATCCAAGCTATTTCAGCTGCTATGATAGCTAGAGCCCGATACTCAGCTTCTGTGGATGGCCTCAACACAGTGTGCTACTTCTTTGATGCCCAAGCTATAGGATTGGACCCTAGAAAGATCACAAACCCTGAGGTAGATCTTCTATCATTTGGATCCCCAGCCCAGTCTGCATTACTATAGGATTGAAGATGCATTGGCCTTGGTTTAAAGTGAATTCCATAATTTGATGTACCCTTAAGATACATGAGAATTCTTTTGACTGCAATGACATGGGACTCTATAAGATTATGCATGAATTGGCATGCTTGATTCATAGAGAAAGTTAAATCCGGCCTTGTAAATGTGAGATATTGAAGGGCTCCAACCACACTTCTGTATTGATCAGGGCTATGATATGGTTTTCCATCATTTTTTAGGAGTCTGTGATATGGCAAGCATGGAGTAGCACAGGGTTTGCAATCCTGCAAATCCACTTTGTCAACCAACTCGCTGATATATTTAGACTGGGAAACAAATAAGCCTTCATCTGTGTGACTAATCTGCAGCCCCATAAAATAATGTAGATTGCCTAAATCCTTCATCTCAAACTTTGTAGTGAGTTCTTTAATGACTTGAGAAATCAACTGAGATGAGCTTCCAGTTAAGATAACATCATCAACATAGAGCAGTAATACTACAATGCCTTGGTTAGAATGTTGAACAAATAAAGATGGATCAGCCTGTGAAGACTTGAATCTCAGTGCAGGTAAGAAACTGGTGAATCTGTCATTCCAAGCTCTTGGAGCTTGTTTAAGCCTATACAGCGATTTTTGAAGCTTGCAGACATAATTTGATGGATGTTGTGAGCTTTCAAATCCTGGAGGCTGCTTCATATTAAGAAATTGGCGCCGTCGTCGGGGATTGTTTCAAATAATTTGTGTTTATCATATTCTTATAATTATTATTTTTGTATATATCTTTTTATTTATTTGTTGATTTTATTTTATATTTGTTTCACAGGTTATAGTTTATTGATCTTGAGAGCAATTCCATGATGGAGCTACCACCGGCAGGAGAGTTACCTTTATGTGTTTCTTTAGCAAAAAAAGGTTTTTATGGATTTAAACCTACAGTTTGTGCCCTTTGTTGTTTGAAGACCCATGATATTTTGCAGTGCCTCGAAAGGGAATATTTTCCTGAGTTTGTTCATAAGCATATCAATATGAGAAACAACTCAAAAAGGCAGTGGAACAATCCCTATTCAGAGTTCTACACTCCAGGTTTAAAAAAGCATCTTTATTTTATGTGGGCATGTAATCAACAGTATTTTGAACAGCCTGATGTGCCACAAAAGCTTTCGGTGGAGAACAAAATCTCTATATTGTTGGAATCATCTGAATTGTACATTGAAAGAACCAATCAAAGATTTCATATTCAAACCTATAATGAACAAGAGAATATTAGTGCAGAAATTGAGGAACAATCTGCCATTTGTTCACGCCCAAGGGATGAAACACCATCTGCTGATCATAAAACAATTTCTCCAGAATCTGCTCTTCCCCAAGTTTATGTGCCACCAGAACCCTTCCCACAAAGGCTACAAGAAAGCATGAGAGCTGATGCTTTGGAGGGGAATGTTTGCACCATGTATGAATTTGATACATCACAAGCAACTTTAACGGGCAATGGACCTGCACAGCCCATCAAACTCGAAGAAAGGCATGATGAGTCCTACGAACATGCAAAGATCTATATGGGAAATAAGAAGCTTATTGACAGCCAAATTCATCGTAGAGAACTTCAGCCACTGCAGAAACTATGGGTGTTAAATACAAGATTTAAGTTAGTTCGACAGAGACGTAAGCCTTACTGGAGAAGACCCTATTTAATTGCAAAAATTCATTCACATAGATAGGTGGAGGCTTCAACCACTGAATTTCAATGTATAATTGATAAACATCAATGCATTCAGTACATACTGTCACCTTTGATGCTACTAAGGAGTGGTTGAATTTGAAGGAACAAGTGACATGATCAACAATTTCTTCCACTCTGTCTGGCTATAGACGTTAACTAAAGCGCTAATTGGGAGGCAACCCAATCTTCCTAACTCTTTTCTTTTGATTTTCGTTTATTTTATTTTCCTGTTTTTATTACTTATCATAAAAAATAAAAAAATAAAAATCAGAAAATTGAAAAAGAAAAAAAATGCAATTTTAATTCTTATTATTTTTCTTTACTTATCTAATTGGGGAGTGATTTGTGATTGCATGTTGCATTCAGATTTGAGTCGACCATACAATCCACTGAGCGTGCTAGCACTCATCATCCATTCATCAACATTTATCAAAGTGTAGAAACAGAAACAATGTTGAAGTTCTGAAGTGCTTACAATGAGGTTGCTGCGAAAGGCCTCTATACTGCTTGGGACCCTTTTCACTCAATCACTCCCTCACATTTTATTAACAGTTTTATTACATGCAAGTTTGGGGGTAGACCCAGCAGCACAGAGGTAGGCCGATCATACGAGTGCTTTGCTTAAGCATTCATCAAATGGACACAAAAGAAAAATCGCATCAGTGAGACGAGTGCATGTTCACAGACAACATCCACAGATCCGTTTGATTTTCAAAGACATCACACCATGTAGAATTTTAATGCAGTGCAGGGACATGGTTTACCTTCGATTTTGTAGACCTGAGTTCTTGCAGCCATCTTTGCTGTTTATATAGCAGTTCCTCGTGTGCGGTACTGCTCCTTGCCGTTCCTATTTGGCCTTACTCGGATCCAACACTCTACATACATAATACATACATGCATGAGTTAGAATTTCTTTTCCACTTGACCTTTGCTCATGAAATCGAAGAAAAGAAGATGTGGATACAACTTGCCTGAGGAAAGTGGGTCTGTATATGCAGCAATGAATAAGTTTGGGGTGTAGCTATGGCACTAGGCTCAAGGTTGGAAAGAAGAGAAATGAAATAGTGGAGCACCTAGAGCTTCTAAATTTGTTTATTTATCAATCGGCCAGGGCTTGCATCAAAAAGCTAAGCACGAGTCCGCGTGCACGTGAGGAACTCAGTGCCTCTTGTTCCTCGTGTTGAGTTCGAACCCGGGTTATGTTTTTCCTTATTCTTTTCTCATTGATTTTGATTTTCAGTTTACTCTTTTTCATTTAGTTATTTTCTCTTTAGTTTTCTTTTCATGTTCTTACATATTTAGTTTATTTATTTTAGTTCAGATTGTTTCTATCTTTATAGTTTACTCTTTTTGTCAATTTCTTTTTCTTTATTTTATTTTCCACACCTTGAGGACAATGTGTGATTTAAGTTTGGGGGTGGGAAATAAAATTTTTTACGTCTTTGAATTTTGAGTTAATAAAAAAAATTTGTTTTTTAAGTTATTATCCATATATTATTTTAAACGTTAGAACAAATGGACATAGTAAAGATTAATCCCACAGTAGAGTCTTTTCTATTTATCGTTGCTTAGACACTAATTCATGAATTATACTTTGAAAATTTGAACATTCACACCAACATGGTTTGTGGGGAGTGAGATTGGAATACCTACTCTTCGTCTAAGTACATTTTAATTTTTGTTCTAAATAAAGTAAAGTTTAGTATGTGTTATAAAGTAATAATTGTTCCACCCGAGGCTTTGCCTAGTAACCAGGATAGTCCTGCTTGATCAACAATGATTCTCGCGTTAAACGGTAGAGTCTTGGCATGGGACAGGGTGGTTAGTTGGTTTCATAACCTTTTCAGCTTGAGTTAATAAGTCCTTAGGGGTGTTCTACACCTAGTGCCCTAAAGCCTTTGTGGTTTGTGAGTCATTGACCTAAAGCTCGTTACATGGGTTGAATCAAAAGCTTAATGGAACTAACATTGCACGACCACTACTATTACTGAGAAAAATGGAAAAAAAAAAAGAAAAAAATTGAAAAAAAGAAAAGAAAAAAATATATGTGTGAAGTTAGTATGTGTGGAGTATGAATAAAGAAGACGAGTGGTAAGGGTTTTAGTCGAGTCTCCTTAGTTTTGTTTAGGGCTGGAAAAAAATCCCAAAAATCCCAAACCTAACCGAAAAATTCCCGAAACCAAACCGAAAAAATCACAAATCGAAATTCCTGAAAATTTTGGTACCCAATACCGAACTGATCCTGAAATTTTGGTACGGGAATCGGTCTCAAGTTTTTGGGATTTCGGTATTCTCAAACCAAACCGAAAAATATATATATATTATTTAATTTTTAAATATATAGGGTCACATGACACACCCGAACCCGTAGGTAGGGCGTGCTGGCCGTCACGTGAGCGTGACGGCCAGCACGCCCTACCTACGGGTTCGGGTGTGTCAGTTTGGTATCAGAGCATAAGGTCTACGTGCAGTCAAGCAAAGAACTGAATAGAAATAACACCCGAAGGTGGTCCTACATAGATGGGATTCTGTCAGAACGTCCGTTAAGCTCCTCGTATGCCACCAACGAACGCTACCTAATACCTGGAGGGGCGAAAAACATAAAACTGAGTGGGTCAGTCAAACAATTCTTTTCAAAACCTTTCCTTTCAAAAGTACTAACCCCTCGCCGTAAAACCTGTATAATTTCCCAGAAATAAAGTATATACTCATATATATCTTTCTCAAAATCCGCTGCAAAACAAGTATGTATAAAAGTATGCATATGTCATGCCAAAGTATCAAATGAATGCCAAAGCATCTATGTGAATGTGATTGAATATTCATATCTCATCTCAGCCCTCGGCTGTACATAGCTCATATCGTACTCAACAACTCATATATCTCATAATCATCATATCAAATCATATATATATATCGTACTCAACAACACACATATCAATACCACCTCTAGTGGTCTGCACAACATCACTGATAATAAACTAATATGCTCTAGTGCTACAATCACGTGAAGACTGAGCGATAAATCGCGGGTCACCTACGAGTCGAACCCACCTATAGTGGCCTATTCGACAGGACTGAGCACCTAACTTGGATCCAAGGCGAGCATGCGGTGCGGGAGGTGAACAACACGTGAAAGACTGAGCCCCTCTCTGGGCGTGAGCACTAATATCAGTGTGCAGGTCTATGAGCTCTAATCATATCACATCACATCACACTTCATCATTCGTTCACAACAACTAGCATATAAACTTACCTGCCACTTATCTGTGCGTCCTCAGCACCGACAGTAATATAAACAATCAATAATGCATAATTAAACATATAGATACCTTGCATGGCATTTCATATCACATTCATAACACATTTCATTTAAACTGATTTTTCTGGGCAAAATTCATTTATATAGGTATATACGGAAAACAAAACTGCCCACTCACTGGTATGTAGACGGGTCGTAACCTCCGTGCCTAGCCTGGCTACGCTCGTCCTCAGGATAGGTCTCGTCTATATGAGAAGTAACTGAATTAACGTTAATTTACGCACATAAACGAAACCTTTGGAATAACTTCTCATACATTGCTCAAATTGGGTATATGAATATACCACCGTGACCTACACAATCTCAGGAACATCCCCATATTTTTAGAAAAATTTTCCGACCACCCACGCGCCGCCACGCGCCGGCGACGGCACGGCCAGACGCGCCCCCACGCGCCGCCACGTGCACTGCACACTGACGGCGTCAATTAACGCCGTCAGGAATATTCTGGGAATATTCCGTTAACTTCCAACGGTTACCGTTAAAACTAACTGACGACGTTGGAATATTCCGTCAGACTTGACGGAATATTCCGTCGTCTTCAACCTCGCGACTCCGGCGACCGTCGCCGGTGCCGGAAAACCGGGAAATTTTCAAACTTCGATTTCTCAGTCATTTCTACACCATTTTTCATGCAATTTACACCAAAATGAAGATCTCAACTTATAGAACACGATCATACCAATTTTATCGGATGTCCCCGCGTGACGGCCAGCACGCCCTACCTACGGGTTCGGGTGTGTCATCACATCTTTAAGGGGAGCATCATCTACCTATAATAGTGAAAATTGAAATACTGAAGGAGCACTGGAAATCGATGATGGAACATATACAGGAAGGAGCCCTAAGATAGATAGTGGAACATATGCAGAATTTTTAAATCACAGAAGATTGATAGATGGATACATAGATGTAGAATAAACATGGGAGATTGATAGATGGATATATGGATAGATTATAAGTTACAATTTGCTTGAGAAAACTTTACATCTATCTATAATATTTATATTATATATGTACAGAAGTTTACTCAAGCATATATTAACGTTTTAGACGTAATTTTTGGGACTAACATGATTATAGATAGATTTACTAGTTTACTCAAGCATATATTAACGTTTCATATTGGTAGATTGCTTTTGAATAGGCATAAATTAACTGGGCCTTGCCATTTGATTGGCAGATTTGTGTGCACAGATTAGTAGAAACAAATTGGCAGATTGGGCATGCTTATATGTCAATTTTTCAATATAAAAGGTTGAATTTTAGCCCAAAAGCATAATATGTCAAATTTTAGTCCAAAAGCCCAAAACCATTTCGGGATTCCCGATTTGTCCCGAAATCCCGAAACTATTTCGGGATTCCCGAAAATTTGGTTTGGGATCGGTATTGAAATTGGGATTCCCGAAAAATTTCGGTTTGGGAATCGGGACAAGGGTTTCGGTATGGGAGTTTCAGGATTCCCAAAAATCGGGATTCCCGAAAATTTGGTTTGGGATCGGTATTGAAATTGGGATTCCCGAAAATTTCAGTTTGGGAATTGAGACAAGGATTTCGGTATGGGATCCCATACCGAGCCACCCCTAGTTTTGTTGGTTCACTTTACACCAAAGGAAGTTCATGAATTCTTTTCTAATTGATTCTAAATGGCTTAGACTCTGTGGTAAGATTGGTTGGAACTTTTGGAAAGATGTTCTGATTTTTAACGTTTTCTATGGCTTGCAACATGAAGGTGAAAATTGTCTTTGTTAAGTTTTGTTTAAGTTCGTAGTTTGTTAGTTTTTCTTTTGTTTTCTAGATTTGTTTTGCTTGAGGACAAGCAAAAAGCTAAGTTTGGGGGTATTTGATGAGTCCATATTATATTATATATTTAATCTTATTCTTAGTATATTTTAGTTATTATTTTAGAAGAATTTTGATACTTTGAATTGTATTTTTAATGTAGGACATTGGACTTCCTCTGGAGCAAAAAATAATTAAACGGACGAATTTTGGAGTGATTCCAATTAGAAGAGGTTCGTGTGCCTTTCAAGATGATTGTATCAAAGTTTCAGATTTTTCTACCAAGCCGTTTGACCGTGGCAAAGAAATAAAGGCCCAGCGCGCAGCTTTCCCAAATTGACGTTTTTGGACGTTTTGGGTATTTTGAAGGTCAAGATGACATATTTTGAGGAAAATTCCTTCTGAGAATTTGTAGGGGACGACTTCATCTTTGAAAAGAGACCTTTGGGACCAAATCGGAGTTGATTTGGTTGGTCAAAAGACTAATTTTCTGAGAAGTCCGAATTTTAGTTCAAATAGGAAACCTTTTATTTTCTACTTTATTATTTTATTATGTTTCCTAGTTTTATTCTAAGACATTTTAGGGTTTTATTTTGTAGTAGTATAAATAAGGTTTTTTAGCCATTAGGGTTTTTTGAACGCAAGAAATAAGGAGAGGAGGAAACGCACACACAAGCCTTTGATAATTCAAGTTTATTTTCTAGGTGTTTTCTATCCTTATTCTCAATAATATGTTGTTTTATGAATGTTCGTAACTAGTTCTTTTGCTAGGGCGAAGCCATGAGCCTTAGCATGAATATGTGATTTTATTAATTTGCTTATGAATTGATGCATGCTTGCTTTGAATTATTAATCACCGCGATTAAACTATCTAATTGTCTTAATGATTCGCGACCATTAGGAGTTTTAGACAAGTAATTTGATGCAATTTCTGTTGGAACATCACCCTGAAATTGAGGAGTGCTTCTTCTGATTAGTAATTGTAAGTTCACTTAAGGCGAACATCACGCTCTTAAGGGTTGCATGGTTTTTCAAATGGTTTTCATAAAGCTTAATGAGTCTTGCATGTTTATATTTGATCTGAACATCACAGACGGGTTGCATCTTAGATATACGTTTTTGCTTGAACATCACGAGGAAAATATGCATTAGGAAAACCTAACCTTCAAAGCATGTATGTAGAAATTCATAAGTAATTGGTAAAATTGCATAGGATTGTTAAGAGGACGGCTGAACCATAGGGCTTTTACAAATTGATTTTCTTTAAATTGTTCCGTAGTTAATTTCTTTAATTGTTTTATTTTAAAATTCGTTTTTATTATATTAAATTCTAAAATCAATCTTTTCGAAACTTTGTTCTAAATAATTAGCTAAGGATTAGTATAAATACAAGTTATTCATTCAATCCCTGTGGAAAATGACGTTGCTTGAGCCGCTATACACGCCAACCTTGTACTCTTGCAAGTATTTTTAAGTGTTTTTATCCCTACTTTTGCAGGTGGTAAAAATCCCTATCAATGCTAAGAAGACCAAATGTTTTAAACCTAATTTGCAAACCAAATGATGTGGTTCTTGATAATTAGATTATTACAAGTGTTGATTACCGTGCTTATTTTCTATGGTGAAACGTGGTTTGGTTTGCAAATTTGGTTTAAAATTTTGATTTCCTATTACCCTATTTTTTAGGGTATCACTGGAAAATCATCCCTTCAAAATAATCACAGAAATTGAAAATCTACTTGGTTATCTAAAAGGCAATCATGAAAATCGAAAATGTTCAAAACAATAGTTAAACTACTAAATGATAATGTTAGAGAGACCAAATTTTTAAACCCAATTACAAACAAAATGATGTATCACTAATAAGAAACAAACACGTTAAACAATACTTAATTAATAATCCAAACATCTACAACCACATCATTTGGTTTAAAAAAATTTAGTCTCCCTAACATTACTAACGAGTGCTTACCTCCGTATTTGGTTTTTAACTAGTTAGTGCTAGAGCGTTACTATAATAATGTGTGTGTGTATCTTATAAATGTCAATTAATTAGCTTGGATAGTGAATAATAATCTGTATTGGATGGCTCGCATTTTTGCTTATGCGATGGCCATCTATCTATTAGTTTGTGGGTCATCAGCCAATGCTCAAGAATTATGTGGTGATGTCTATCGTGAATTCAACAACTGCTTCAGTTTCGTTACCGGAGTGGACGACATACAAATGGCGTGTTGTGGCTCTGTGAGGGCGTTGAACGCGATGGCTAAAACAGATGAGAAAAACGCACCACGTATTATCTGTCAATGGATTGAGGACATGTCTGATGGCATTCCTTATATACCCTCCCAAATCCAATTTATTCCCCTATATTGCAATCAACATCTTAGTTTTCCCATTTTTAATACCATGGATTGCACCAAGTACGCTACTCTCTCTCTCTCTCTCTCTCTCTCTCTCTCTCTCTCTCTCTCTCTCTCTCTCTCAGTTCGTTTATTTGTTTGTACGTGTATGTCTATTTGTGTATGATAGGTGTGGGCATCAAACCGGCCGATCCATATATATCACAATAACTAAATTGGTTAGGTTTGGCTTGTTTTCGGTGTAGTTTTGAGGTTTTAAAGCGAACTAGACAATCCATTTTGATATTTTTATTCATTATAGCCTTCTTTTTTGCTACTTTACTAAAGAAAGTATCATGTCATTTACCACGTGTACTAGTTGATTACATTGCTTGTGCAGACAATGAGCTCTCCGCAATGTTTTACAATGATCTTAACTGTCCAACTTTTGAGCCTTACATACGATTGTTGAAAAAAAATTTGTATATCAGAAAACCATTTGCCCATTACTTCTTATCATGAAACTTTAGTGTTTCTTGGACTTCATGTTCGCCAATTTCTAATTTAGTGCAATAATCAAAATATATAATTCAGAGACTAATGCTCTAATATTCTCTATATATAATACATGAAGTAAAGAGTAAGGTATTAAATATCGATGATATCGGAAATATCGGTAGTCCAAAAACACGGAAATTTCGATGGAAATATCGGGATATTATCGATATCGATAAAAATTGAATAAAAACCACGGAAATTGTAAGAAAAACATGGAAATTTTTATTGAAACTTTGCAGGATGTTTATTTAGTCAATTATCTATTAGTTTATCACAAAAAATTGGAAGGAAATGCATTGCATGATGGATTTAACTGATTTAAGTTGATTATATAGTGAGCTGGCAAACATTGTGAGTGTAGAAAATATGTAGTAATTAATGAAAGAAGTTTAAACACACCATAATCATTTATATATAATGAATTAGTACAATATTTTACACTTTATACATTGCGTGGTAAGATACATGAGTGACTTAGTACCACATAGAGTTCCTATGAGGTTCAAAATTTTCACTATCTTCATCATCTCCATGTGTAGAGTAAGTGTATTGTGAAGAGTAGTCATCAAATGATAAATCCTCAAAATAGTTTTGCATGTAATTGTTAACATGCCACCCTTATGGATCCGAGATTGGTTAACGTTGTTCATAAGCAAAATCATTTGAAGATTGAGTCTCGGATTCTTTCTATGAGTCGCTCGATCCCATCCCAACAGGAATGAGATATGAAGGGTTCGGGATTACCAAACAAATGGGATTTGGAAACCAATCCCATATCGAAAATTTTGGTATTTTTCGGGATGAGATTCCCGAACTTCAGGATGGTTTTGGTTTGAGATTTTTCGGTTTGGGTTTGGGACTTTTTCGGTTTGGTTTGGGATTTTTGGGAATTTTTTCCAGCCCTACATGTAAGTGACCAAATAAAAAATAGAAAAATTAAAAACCACATGTCATTGACTAAGTAATTAATTGACACAATTTAAAATATAATACCACAAAAATTTGGAATATTTGCAAATTTGTTTCTTGCAAAAAGAATTCAAAACAAAACCATATATAAAAATATTTTAGCATATTTTCACAAAAACATAAGTGATATGGTGGTTAAGGTCTTGAAGAAGTGAAATGAGAGGGGTTCGAATCCCCTTATGCCCAAAATTGAGACTTTTCAGAAATTTTCAAGTATTTTTGGGTTTCATATCACGATATTATCGATAATATTGCAAATATCGCGATATATTAACGATAATAAGAGGATAAGTCATCAAAATATCGTCGGACCAAAAAAACGATTCTTATCGATTTTTTGGTTTCTTATGCAGGATTCCTTGAGGGAACGATCAAGTACGCATGACGATTCACCAATTTGCAAGCCTTTGTATTTTCAATAAGGAAAAATTAGTATCCGGTCCTTAGTTACTAATGTTCTTTGATTGAAACCTTATTAGTTTTCAGATTTTGATCAAGGTCCCTAGCATTAATGCAATAATGAATTTACATGTCAGTTACATAATTTTTAAAATAAAAATTAATAATTGATTTAGGATTTTAATACTCACACCTTTATTAAACTCCTAAATAATTTTCAATTCAAAACATTTCCAAAATTTTAAAAAAAAAAAATATTAGAATAAGTTTGTACCCCTTAATTTTTTTTAAAAAATGTTTCCAGTTTTTTAATCTTATACGTACCCATTCATGTAATTTTTCAATTTTTTAATCTTAAAATGTACTCATTCTTAAATATACCAATTTGTTGTAGTAAAATGTACCCATTTTTTTTTTATATAAAATCTATTCAATTTTTTTCTAATCCATTTTTAAATTTATATGGGTACATTTTTTTTCTTGATTTGAGAATGTATCCATGTCAAGTTTAATCAAAGAAATTTACTAATGTTATTAAGCCTAATATCTATTATTTTTTGTGTGGTTTTGAAGAATGTACCCATATTTTGGTACAATAATTTTTTTGTTAATTTTGATGAATGTACCCATGTTCATATACATACATACACACACACACACACACACACACACACACACACACACACACACACACACAATATATTGGAGAGTATAATTTATATTTTAATAATTTTAATCCACAAATTCTGGATTTTTTTTTTAAATTTAAAATCTCATTAATACAAACAACTAAAAATTTCAATTTTTAATTTAAAAAATATAGTAACCTACATAGAAATACATTATCACATTACTTTCAAGGACTTCGATCAAAAATTGAAAACCAACAAGGTTTCAGTAAAAAAATATTGATAGTTAGGGACCGCATCCAAAGTGTCACTTTCAATAATTCTTGGAATTCCTCTCAACAATCAGTTATTGAGTTTATATACAGTCATAACTAAGTACCTAATTGCATGCTTGCTGTGAACAACATAAATAGAATAGGTTGGTGTGTGGCGCAACGGCACTCTATGTTTTTTACTTGTCACGTAACCCTCAAAACCTTAGCTTTGCCATGCGCACAAGCTCGATCGGCCGCTTTAACTAGTAACTGGATAACCAACTTGGTCAATTTTTTTTTTTTTAAAACAAACGATATTATCTACACTAAGGGGAAGGGTATGGACTTAGCCTCACAATGGGCTAATAGTAATGTGGTTCGAATTCATCTTTGACGAGAATCAAACCTAAGACTTCTCACTTATAAGTGAAAATGAATACCACTAGACTATAGTACTAAGTGATAGATATCCAAATTGGTATTATTTTAATAGTATATGGGTTTGGTTTTTTTTTTTTGGAGAAAAAAAAACAAATTGTTTGGAAGTGCATTTAAAAATGACTGAAAATGAGTTCCAAAAGCATTTAAAATATACGTTTCTTTCAGGAAGCAACTCAAGTTCTTTTCCACGATTAACTTGTGTTTTTATAAATGATTGATTTCAAAAATATTTTAACCAAAAACGCTTTCAGTTATTTTAAAAGTACTTTAAAATAAGCATATACTTCTTCATTTGGTTAAAGATGTAAATTCAAATGTCCCACTTTCCTAATTTTGTTTTAATATATTTTTTCTGGTCAAATATTAATTTTTTTTTTTAATAAATGAGGTATGAACAAGGTGGCCCTTCAGTTATATGGATTTGTATATCTCAGCTTGTTGCATCATTCTGGACTTTTGGATTGCTGATTGCAAAGTTCTAACAAACGTTAGGCGCAAGTCGGGCGGCGGGCTAGGGTCTAGCTCTAGACGGTTAGGCGGGGCCTAAGCAGAGGCCTAGGAGGAGGCGAATTTAAGTAAATTTATTATATATTGTATAAATAAGTGCATATTTATACTTAAAAACACACATAATTGTATTGAAATACATAAATTACAACATAAAATGGCACATAAATTATAAAGTATTAGAAAATATTGAAAACATGGGGAACAAGCATATAATGAGTGTTCATCCAATTATTCAACAAGTTTCTTACATTTATTGAAAAATTAAAATGCAAAATAAAAGTTATTGATTTCTGTCTAAGTGAGAATTGCAACCGCCTAGGTGGATTTAGGCGGGTGCCTAGGTGGACGGCTAAGCGGATTTAGGCGTACTTTCTTAATTTTCAAACGTCTAAGGACTAATCGGGACGCTGATCCAGGGCCTAGCGCCTAGGTGGTGCTAGGCAGTGGCGAAGCCATGTGAGGGCAAGGAGTGGCGGCCGCCACTCCCCTCGCCGGAAAAACAAGGCTGGAGCACTGGCCAGCCCCTCCCCTCCTGCTGCTGCAGCGCCGCTGCTCTTCGTCTCCTCCGGTGTCTAGTTCTGCTCTGCGCGCAGCAACGAGGCAATCGATGGCCAGCACCGATAAGAGCAAGGCACTCCCATTTTCTTCAATTTTCCATATCCGGGTAATCCGCGTGTGTTGCTTCTGGGCTCGCTTTTCGATTCTCTTTTTGTTTTTGCTGTTGTTTTTTCTTTTGATCATTGATTGGGTTTTTGGAGGGGAATGGGGATTTTTTTTATCGTGCCTGGATTTATTTGCATTGCTTTTTTTTTTTTGGGAGTGAAAGGCATAATTTATTGCCTACATAAAACGAAAGTTACAAAACCAAGGCCCCAAACAAAATATACAACAAAAGATGGGCCTTCCAGACAAAGCAGTCTGAGCCTAACCAACAGATTAGGCCCAAAAACATAAACAGATCAAAAGAAACATAAAACCCTAGTCTGCTGCAACTCTCGCCGCCACAGCACCTCTCGATCATCACGTTCCATGAAACCCAACGAATACCATAGATTCGACCAATCGACGCCTCAAAGGTTGAAGGAAGGAAGATGCCATCATCCATCAAAGAAAACCTCTCCAATTGCAGCCACCAAGTAGAAAAAACGAAGGAAGCTAGTGGGATCCCCACTTGCAACACTGCCAACAAAGGCAGACCAAGAGAAGGAGGTGGTGCGAACACTCGAGCCGGTGGGAACATCGGAGCTCTACACACCCTCTCGATATACCGCAACAGATTGCGGTTGAAAATAATGGCCAATCGGCAAAGGTAAGGTATTGATGAAAGATAGAACCAAATTAGAAAGAACAAAACGAAATGCAAAGGATGGAGAAGGAAAGAGTGGTTATGAGGACATCGGCTAACAGGATCGACAACATGTGGGGTGGAAAGAACAAACAGAGGGGAAAGGATAGCAAGGGCAAAACAGTGGCAGGAGCTAAGGGAGAGAACATCAAAACACAAAAAGAAAAGACTGCCACCGACCCTAGCCATAGCTAAGGCCGGCGGCAGAAAGGAAAACTGGATCTGGAAACCCTCACACAAAGGGAAGAAAAACTCACTCACGGAGAGAAAGGCTCTCACTTACGGAGAGAATATTTGAACTACATTTGCACTGCCATTTTAGACGAAGGGAAAGTTAGTTTTTGGAAACAACCTAGTTTTTGGTTTGAAATTTGGGTATCTGGGTTGAGATTTTTGTTTGAATTTGTCTGCTCTCTCTCTCTAAGGTAGATATTGGGAAGCTTAATTTGAATTTTTGTTGGGTTTTTGGTTGCAATTGTGAATCGGGGTATGCTTTTTGTGCTACTGTTATGGTGTCTATTTTTTTTTCTGATTGATTGAGAAAACTGGTTGCTTTTTAATGTCTTCTGTGTAAATTTTTGAACTTATTGTTTTTAGTGCAAATGAGGAATGTGGGTTTTGGTCAAAGCATAGTTCCGAATTGATCTGGGATTGTTCTTATCTTGCTGGATATCTTATAAATCTGAAATTGCCTATGTGATGATCGAAAAGCTGGAAAAGGAAAATCCATATGTTCCTTGTTTCATCTCTTTTGAAGTTGAAATTCTTTACGTATTTTAGTTGAAAATGTTTGCATGATGCATGTTTTCTTCCTCAATCTCCATAATTTCCTTGCTTCGTATTCTTATGAACTCTGTTATTGCTACCATAATATTTGTGCAGTAATAAATTTTGGATATTGATTTGTATACTAAGGTTTGAAAAAAGCATAGTGATGTTGTAGTTATGGGAATTCATGATTTACCAATAGTTTCAAGAGGGTCTTCACTGTGCCTTGGTGATATGGATGTCCACCAATCTTGGAATACTCACCGGTAAAACAAATTCCAAATTTTATCCCAATAAGCGATTTTGTGACATCCCATATCGCCTAGAGGGGTGATCCTTAAATGTATATTCTCATCCCTACCTAGCACGAGGCCTTTTGGGAGCTCACTGGCTTCGGGTTCTGTAGGAACTCCGAAGTTAAGCGAGAAGGGGGCCAGAGCACTCCCATGATGGGGTGACCCACTGGGAAGTTGCTCGTGAGTTCCCAGAAACAAAACCGTGAGGGAATGGTAAGCCCAAAGCGGACAATATTGTGCTACGGTGGTCGAGCGGGCCCGGAAAGTGATCCGCCCCGGGCTGGGATGTGACAATTTGGTAGGATTATAAGAGCTTGAAGAGCTTTTTTATTTGTAGATGTAGCCCTGTAAGGTCGACTATAGGTGTAGCCTTGTAAGGTCAATTAAAAGAATTGAATAATCACTTCGATGAGATAAACATTTAATTGCTTCTTTATATGACATATTTGAGTCCGGTAAATAATTTTACATCTTTTGACAAAGCAAAAATTGTTCGTCTAGTCCAACTTTATCCTTAAGATTTTGATCGTATGGACCTCATAAAACTTCCAATTCAACTTGACAATTATATTCACGATATGAAGATGCATAGTGAGTTTTGTTTGTATTGATAAATTATGGAAGACATTACCATATAAAAGGATTTGGTTGTTGCTATTCTTTTGAACCTTGCAATCTTTTAACTTCATCCTTCCCCCCGTCAATTCCTGGCTTCGCCACTGGTGCTAGGCGGGAATTTTTAGAACAGTGCCGGATTGTATAGAGATATTAACATAATCGATTCGTTTACAATGTCAAAGAAAATAAAATACAGGGAAGAAACCTTCGAAAATGTTGAGTTAATGGTGATCACAACCCTGATATATATCGATGGTGCGAACATGGCTTTTATCAGATTCAATGCCCCACCGATCTATAAAATTTTGGTGGAGTACTAGCCTGACAATTTCTAACGTAATCCATTAATTCGACACGAAACGACACGAAATTAACAGGTTATCTAGTCGACATGATAACAAATCGGGTTGGTTATCGGGTAACCCGATAAGCACTTGTTAAGATAACGAGTTAGTTAGTGTATACGTGAATAACCTGATACACGATAAGTAAAATATTAATTTAATAATTTTATACCCCAAAAAATACTATAATAATTATACATATATATATATAATCATATATAATATTAGATTATATATAAGGGTGGTTTTGGTACATTACCGTACCAAAACCTTTGTACAATTTACCATTCCAAATATTTGGTACAACAGAATCTATTACCATTACCGTACCAAACTTTCGGTATACCAAATAGTTTGGTTGGTATGGTATGGCAATGCTAATTGCCACTTTGTTTTACTCCACTTAGTTTGCCCAAAATCTAATATTTTTTAATTAATGTAGAAGTGTAAAAAATATAGAAAAAATATATAAACGCTCGTAATGACAAGCTTTTCAACTTTCGTGAAAAGCTTAACTTTGAAATTCGCCATTATAATCATATAAATCATAGATCAAAATTTAACCATTGATTGTTGTTTACATTTACGCTTCATTTTTCTCATCAAATTTTGTTTTTTTCGGATTTTCTTTTTCGAAAACATGATTTATTAGATAATGCAGGAAGATGAACAGTTTGGATCATTGATATTATGTTCAGAGTTTTATGGTTAGTGAAAATATTGCTTGATGTTTATAAAGTTTCTACAAACTATATGACATCGACTCATATTTCAGTTAACCGTAAATATCGAAACGTGATATCAAAGATCTGAACCGTTCATCTTCTTACATTCGCAAGATGATCATGTTTTCAAAAAAGAAAATTTAAAAAATGAAATTCAGCAAGAAGAATAAAGCGTAAATGACAATCGACGGTTAAATATAAATTTAAGGTTTATGGATTATAGTGTTGGATTTTGAAGCTGACCCCTTCATGAAAGTTGTAAAGCTTGTCACTAGCTATGAGTGATTGTATTTTTTTTTTACATTTTTTACACTTCTACAATAATTATTATTAATTTTATTAATTTTGCCCTCAAATAATTATATGAATAAATACATAATATAATATTAATAACATTGGTAGGTACGGTATACCACCGGTACTGGTTTTAGATACCAGTATCGTACCGAAATAGTATGGTACGGTACAAATACTGTACCATTACCAATTGGTACAAATTTTTGGTAATAATTTGGTATGGTATGGTTGGTAGAGCGGTTGGTACGGTAATTTGGTAAAAATTTCCACCCCTTATAAGAATATATGGGTTTTTTATTGACACCCCACATAAATTCTAATATTAAATAACCCATATATCTTGTTATAAAATGACTATTTAAGCCCTAAAATACACTCCCTAAGTTCTTTTACCAGCAAACATAATAATAATTCAAGAACATGTTGAGATTTTTCTTTTTTTCGAGTTGTAGCCAAAGGGATCAAATTTGAAAACATTCTCTACAGTTCAAATACCAGTTTTTCAAAGAAAAATTTCAAAAGATTTTTGTTGGGGGGGGGGGGGGGAGTGATCGCGATCGCAATTCGCAAATGTTGCAAGGAACCCATGGGATTTTTCGTAAGGGAAATAGATTGATGTTGATACATGCATAATCATTAACTATGAATCAGAAATTGATTCCATTAGGCAGTTAAGAACACCTGGAAGAAGAGACTTCATGAAGATGAAAGCTAGCTGAAGTTCGAAATCCCAGAGCAAAATAGGATAAAAATGTAAGAGGTCAAGTCATAGACTAACTCCGATAGCAAGAACCAAACAAGAACAGCTAAATTATACAGATAGCAGTAAACTAGAAGCTAGGCTTATTTATTTCCTGGAATTCGACAAACAGAAGCAATTCAAGACTGGATAAATCTCCCAGCAAGGCAGCAACCACCTTTATTATTCCTTATGTGGGGTGTAAGGATAGTATAGAAAATTACATGGGTGTATTAAAATAATTTTTAATTTCAAAGGTAATTGTGGGGTGTTTTCAGTAGGTGGGGTGTAGTCAACAAAATATGGGGTGTTAATAAAACAACCCATATATAAAATTAAATTTAGAAAATTTGGAAAATGAGGCAATATATTTTTAGGAAAAATTATACATAGAGTATACTTTTAATACTTAATTTTATATACTTTTAATACTTAATTTTATATTGAGACAACACTTTTTCAACATTTCAAGGAGGGACAAAAATTAATACATGTAAAAGATGACACTATTAGTCTTTTTTTTTTTTGGGCACTTTGGATGCGATCCCTAACTATCAATATTATTTGAATGAAACCTTGTCTATTTTTAGTTTTTAATCGAAGTCCCTGATATTAATGTAATAATGTAAGTTACTATAGTTTTTAAATTAAAAATAAAAAATTGAAATTTGTATTTGTTTATATTAATGAGATTTTAAATAAAACTCATAATTTGTGTGATTAAAAATAATAAAATATAAATTATACTCTCTATTATATTGTGTGTGTGTGTGTATATATATATATATAGGTACATTCATCAAAATTAACAAAAAAAAATTATTGTACCAAAACATGGTTACATTCTTCAAAACCACAGGAAAAAAAAGATATTAGGCTTAATAACATTAGTAAATTTCTTCGATTAAACTTGACATGGATACATTCTCAAATCAACGAAAAAGAATGTTATAAGTTTAAAAAATGGATTAAAAATTTTGAAAGAATTTTATATTGAAAAATGAAAAATACATGAATGGATACATTTAAGATTAAAAAATTGAGAATCTTTTTTTATAAAAAAAACTAGTGGGTACAAACTTATTCTAATTTTTTTTTTATTATTTTGGAAATGTTTGAATTGAAAATTAGTTAGGAGTTTAATAGAGGTGTGAGTATTCAAACCCTAAATCAATTACTAATTTTTATTATAAAAAATTAAGTAATAAACATGTAAATTCATTATCACATTAATGCTAGGGACTTCAATTAAAATTTGAAAATTAATAAGATCTCAGTTAATGAACAATAGTAACTAGGGACTGGATATTAATTTTTCCTTTTTTTTTTCTCTAGAGTGTAAGTTACAAAATTACCCTTTGTAGTGGTAAACTATTTTTACAATTTCATCCCTTCATCTGCTCATAATGGTTGTCTAAGAGGATCTGAACATGCAGCCAAAACTCTTACTAGCTTCGCCATTTGGCGGAAAAGTTAGGAAAGTAATGCGTTTTCTATATTTGTTTGAAATACCTTCTTTGGTAATTTTTATCAGAGAGCATAGAGCCCCCTCAATTCTCTCAGATCTCATCTTTTAATTTAGCTATGACTTGTAGACGTATTTCATATCCTTATTTGGATTACACCAACCTAAGAAATTCTTGTATTTGTATCTATATATTGTTTGTATGGCATCTGTAAATAAATTTTCACACTATATATGTGTGTGTGTGTGTGTTTGGGTGTGTATCTCTTCTTTGCTCTCAGAAAGAAAAGCTTTTGCTTTGTGTGATTTTGTGTTTGCTTAGTGTGGTAGAGAATGAGGCTTCAGGGAAATGGTGGAGCTTCAGGTGATGAACATGAAGCATCGAATTCCTGCAGAGGCAACAAGAAATATCATCGTCATACTACGGAGCAGATACAACGACTCGAAGAGTAACAAACAACCTTCAATTAATTTATTTTCGGAATGTTGTTGAAGGACCAATACATGTATGATTTTTCCTTACAAAAAAATACATATAGAGATTACTTATTCTTTTTCTAATGAGCATCTACTTAGATTATATTCCTTAATTGTTTTTCTTCTGTATCTGCATATAAATGAGAATGTTTATATCATTTCAACGAGGATTTGGTTTTTGTCGGATGGTTTAGTATGTATATCAAGCTCATATCAACAATGTGTTGAATTGATTTTGCAAAAATGGTCGACGATGGGTTGAACTGATTTTGGAAAAATCGTTAAAGATGGGTTGAACTGATTCTGCACAGGTTAACTGATTTAGCAAAATGGTCGATTATGCAAAGGTGGTCGAAGACAAGTTGAACTGATTCTTCAAAAATAGTTGACGACGAGTTGAACTGATTCTGCATAAATGGTCGACAACAGATTGAACTAATTCTATAAAAATGGTCAAAGACGGGTTGAACTGATTCTGTGAAAATGGTAGAGGGCAGATTGAACTGATCTTGCAAAAAAGGTCTATGACAGGTTGAAATGATTCTGCAAAAAATGGTCGAGGACGAGTTGAACTGATTCTGCAAAAATGGTCGACGACGGGTTGTACTAATTTTACAAAAATGGTCGACGACGGATTGAACTGCAACTGCAAAAATGGTTTATGACGTGTTCAACTGATTCAACAAAAATGGTAAAAGACAGGTTGAATTGATTTTGCATGGTTAACTGATTCTCAAAAATAGTCAAGGACATGTTGAACTAATTATGCAAAAATGGCCGAAGATTGGTTGAACTGATTCTGCAAAAATAGTCGATGACGGGTTGAACTGATTATGCAAAAAGGTTCGACGACGAGTTGAACTGATTCTGTAAAAATGGCCAAATACGGGTTGAACTGATTCTGCACGGGTTAAATTGATTCTGCAAAAATGGTTGATGATTGATTGAACTATTCTGCAAAAATGATCAAGGACAAGTTAAACTAATTCTAGTAATAAAAGATACAAACTGATTCTAGTAATAGTTTCAAAACTGATTATGTAGAAATAGTCAAGGATGGGTTGAACTTATGACACGTATTAATTTTGTTGGAGATGTGATGAGGGTTGGGTTCTATTAACAGCCATAAGGCCTTAGGGGTATGGTTGTATTTTAAAGGGAGTTTTATATATAGATACAAAAACTTTCACTATATTTCAAGTAACTCCACTAGTTTTTAAATATGTCAAGAAGAGACAAAAACATAAAAATAACTAAAGCCCAGCCCAAAAACATGAAAATAATGTTTTATATTACCAGTCATACCCCTAAGTCTTTAAGGCTGTTAATATAACACAGCCCTCACAACTCCAACAAAATTAATATATGTCATAAGCTTAACCATCATCGACAATTTCTGCAGAATCAGTTTTGAAACTATATGCAAAATCAGTTCAACTCGTCATCAACTATTTTTGTAAAATCAATTCAATCCGTTCTCGATCATTTTTGCAGAAACAAGTCAATTTGTCCTCAACTATTTTTGTAGAATCAGTTCAACTCTCCCTCGACCATTTTGCAGAATCAGTTCAACCAGTGATCGACTATTTTTGCAGAATTAGTTCAACACGTCCTCGACTATTTTGCAAAATCAGTTCAACCCATCCTCAACCATTTTGCAGAATTAGTTCAACCCATCATCGACCATTTTTGCAGAATAAGTTTAACTCGTCCTCGATCATTTTGCAGAATCAGTTCAACTCGTTCTCGACTATTTTTGCAGAATAAGTTCAACCCGTCCTCGACCAATTTTGCAGAATAAGTTCAACTTGTCATCGACCATTTTGTAGAATCAGTTCAACCCGTCCTCGACTATTTTTGCAGAATAAGTTCAACCAGTCATCGACTATTTTTGCAGAATCAATTCAACCCGTCCTCGACTATTTTGCAGAATCAATTCAACCCGTCATCGCCATTTTGGCAGAATCAGTTCAACATGTATGTAGAATCAGTTCAACCCGTCTTCGACCATTTTTGCAGACCAAAAGAAACACATTTAATAGATTCATTTAAAAACCCAGCTCTCTATACAACCCAATGAAAATACAACAAAATTACAACACAAAGTAAGCTCTATTTCATTAATCCTCGCGTACAAATCTTTATTTGTTTCATCAGTAGATATTGAACCTAAAAGCAAATAAACGGAAGCAACAAAACATAAATTATATTGATCACTTTAAGCTCAGTAGCTAGAAAATAAGCATGCTTTTGTACAAATTAACGAAATAAAATTATATATGTTAGTTTAGAACGACAAAGATGTCACCCTATTTTTGTTACCATAATTTAATCGAAGTTAAGAAAAATGAATTTCAATGCTATTGTTCTTGTACAGATATCACCTTTTGGTACCGACCTCCTAACTTATAGTAGAATTCAAATTAAGATCCACTTCAACATCTAAAAATCTCTACAAATTAGCAAACTAACTCATTTCTAAATGAAGAAATCTCATCAAATATGGGAAGTCTCCTCTACCATAGAGGATTTTAGTGCTTCATCAAGTGGTCAAGCTCCTCGAGAAAAACATTTTTATTTTCTATATTTAAATATAAAGAATTGGTAGACAAACCTACATGTTAACATTGCTCTAGCTAGCTCCTGCAACAATTCCTTAGTTCAAATGTTTTACTTGAGCTCGTTAAATTCTTGAAGATGACCTTGCAACCAATCATCAAGAATGGTTTGTGCTTCATCGTACTGTGTTTTCTTGATCAAGCACATGCATAAATTGTGATTTTATTGGTGTATGGATGGATATTTGTTGTTTGTTTATTGATGAAATGGGAAAAAGGAAGGGAGAGAGAAAGAAAAAGAGAGAGAGACAGAGGGGAGCGTGAGAAAGAAAAAAAAGAAATATAAGAGTTTGTTCAAAGAAAAAAAAAAGGAGAGAGAAGGGAGCAGGAGAAAGAAGTGTGAAAAAATGCAAAAGATAAAGGGTATTTTTGTAATTTAAACTCTAGAGGAAATTAAAGTAAATGATGTCATCTTTCAGATATATTAATTTTTGTCTCTCCTTGAAATGTTTAAAAAGTGTTGTCTCAATATGAAATTAAGTATTAAAAGTATACTTTATCTATAATTTTTCCTATTTTAAATATTGTTTTTCATGTTTTTGGGCTTGGCTTTAGTTGTTTTTATGTTTTTGTCTCTCCTTGACATGTTTAAAAACTAATGGAGTTCCTTGAAATATAGTGAAAGTTTTTGTCTTTATATTTATATGGTATAGTACTATTGTCTTACTGCTTTTCATAATTATTTTGGTAAACTTCTCATAATTTGAATTATTTATAATGTTTGGTTTTTTTATACTTAGTTTATGCAGAAGAGAGTTCTGATGTGGAAAACCTTGTTGAAAACATCATCAACATAACTCTTGAAGGCAATAGATCAAGCCAAAGTTCCAATACAATTTTTCCATGATGATTGATTGTAAAAGGAATAACATGCAAGCTTTGAGTTTCATTGGCAAAGTTTTAACTTCTGAGGAATGCTTCACAACCTTGAAAAGAAAAACTCCTTCATTTTGCATATCCTTGCACATTTGATATTTTGTAGTAGACTAGTAGTGTGTTGGTGCTTTTTTATTAAGCTCTTATTTTGAAGTGCAGATGTAGTACTTAACGACAAATGTGTTTTTAGGTTTTGAAGTAATATTTATGTGGCAATGTAGTATGTGCAAATTTAAGAAAAAAAATATATTTTTCTTAACCGGTCATAACGGGTCAGGTCATTTTACCTGTTGGGTAAAGTGACCCGACCTGTTAAGAACCCGTTAAGATAATGAGTGTGACACAACATAACCCGTTAAGATAACAAGTAATACACGAAAACGACACGAAATACGGCAAACATGACCCGTTTGCCAGGCCTGTTGATCCAAATTTTTGGTGAATTAGACTTACAAATTGATTAAAATATAACACACACAAACACATTACAAATAAATGAAATATTCTAATGGATCTTAATTCATATTGAATTGTGTATTAATTATGTTGACTTGGTTTTGTTTGGGTTAATATTTGAACAATGGGCTCGAATGACGAAAAGCTCAAGGATGCCAATTAAAAGAGGACTTGCCCAAAGCCCAGCATCAAACCCAGAAGCAAATTGAGGCTTTCTCAGCCAAGAGACACATGCCGCGTGTCTATAATTGAAGTGACAAGTGATGGAGACTAACCTACTATCAGCCAAAGAACACTTTCTAGTGGCACTTCTAGTAAAAAAATTGATGACTCATTACCCTCCAAATACTTTCGGGCAAGAACAAGTCCAGAGGCAGTCGGGCTAAGTCATCTATAAAAGGAAGAAGAGACAACAGGGACAGGGACACTCAACCAATCAAACAAACAAACATACAAACTTTGCTCTCAAGCCAGATTTGCATCCAAAAGCTGAAATCAATCCAGATTCAGTCATTTTTAAGCGATAGTTCTCTGAAAAGCTATCTCTTGTCTAGTATAAAAGCTCTGTTACCTCCCTCAGTGGTGTAGTATCAATTCCCTTGTGTAAACTTGTTTACCATCCATCCCTTTTTAGCATATAAACCTTGTAAATACAAAGAGAAGTGACTGCAAGAAGTTCAACCTTGCCAGACAAGGTGAAATCTTGCTCGAAGCTCTTTGTTTGTTTTCTAAATTAGTAGATCTATCGCTTAATGTATTCTCCAGCATGTATTCAAGTCATTTCCACTTATTTTTCTATTGTAAGAGTCTCATTTGCATCTGGATCTGGTTAACTTGATCAATATGCTTTCATTAAAAGCAATCTATGCCCAAACAAATGACTTAAGGGGCTCTGGACTCCTTCCATTTGAACATACAAGATTATGAACTAAAAGTCCTTGTTTACAAGGCAAGAAAAAGAACTTAATGTGGACTTAACCCATCCACGACAATCCTTTGATAACAAGAAGTTTGAGTAACTTGGGGCACAAGTAATCGACTTAAAACACACTTGTTCTACATCTGCTATACTGAGATAGTAGTGGCACGCCTAGCACTTAGTTAGTTTTGATTGCGAGCCTCAAGGCCTACACCTAAGGCCCCACAAAGGCACCTTTCATAACTAACTTTGTTCTCTTCTTGTAGCACATCAACAAGCAAGAGCCCGACTACACATCCAAAGTGCCAATCCCTTGGGGAGCTGTGCTAAGGTCCAAGGAGCCTTCTCCAGAGAAATCTTTGCCCGAACAGGTTGTTACTCACCCTTCTAGTCTAGCGTCGCCTCCCTTAGAATTATGCAACGCACTAACTCTACATCAGGAGAAATAATTATTTGGAACGAGTTTGCTGTTATCATTGCACTCTAGTCGAATAATGTCATTTCATTTGTAAGTTTTATCAAATAGACGTGATATTATTGAATAGAGACATCACATGATGTTGAACTTGTTGCATGCAAATTACTCTTCTACACCAGAGTTAGTTGTTATATTCCCGATTATGTGGGTCTGGTTTTTGGTGTGGGACTCTGGGTTGAAAGAAAATGTAAAATAAAAAGACATCGAGTCTGAGTGGTTTACCTACATGCATGATGCATTGCCCATAACGGATCATCTGTATGAAGAATATAAGGAAATGCATCCCTAGACGATTTCATTTAGTCAATGACATCACCTCTCTTTTTTTTCTTTTTCTTTTTTGTGAAACAAAAAATGAAAAAATAAGGGAGAATTCATTAATTGGGCAAACAGAAGATTGCCACAAAGAAAGACAATGCTAACCACTTGTTTCGAGTTTAATTAACCCTCTCTTTTAATTTAGTATAGTATGGAGTAGCCTGTACCCTTTGCACCTCCCAATCAATAAATCGAAAATATTTTAGTCATCAACCCATTTTTAAACACTGAATTATCGTATCAATGTTAATCAAATGGCTAGACAGTTTTTAATTTGGTTTATTTTGCACATATACGATTTTTGAAAGCTGATCTCGAAAACAAACAGTTTTGATTATCGTACAAAATTGCGTAGTTGGAACGAGAAGCAGTGGCGAAGCTACCATCTCATATATGGTTTTCCAAAATAATATGAATCATTTGTTAAACCTATTAAAAAATAGAAGAGGACCACATGACGAAAAATTAGATGGTAGAGGGAAGCTACAAAGGATGCCGATTGATGATGCAATTAAATGAAAAACCTAACCATTTTGGTGGTTCTGGGATCACATAAGGAGGAGCGAGCAACACTCAATTATTAGCCATTTTTACTCTAAATTGAATATTTTATAATGTTTTTTCTTTGCTCACTTTAGGGCAGAAAATTAAAAGAAGAGCATTAAAATCACTAGCAGTTTATAAGTAACTTCCAACTCCACATAATGTCAACAGAAATTTCAGAGAAAGTTCCTCATATGAACGGATCAACAAACCAAATTAAAGGGATGCGACTTGTGGGCAGGAAAGCCGTGCCTCCTAGCACACTTGCATTATGGTTGGTTTGCCTTCATGTATAGACTAGGACTCGTCTTTGTTTCCTTTAGACCCAAGAAAGATAAAATAAATGACTCGGAATATGATTTTGTTGAACTTATTTTAATGGTTCTAGAACAAGCAAGAGAAATATATTTTGAAGGTTCTTGAGGTTTGATTATGTCTCGTGCAACATGTTACTTAGCGACCAAACTAAAATTTATGAATCTGAAAAAAGAAAAATAACGAGAATGAGAATAATTAGTCTTCTAATTAATCTGATTCTTGATTTTCGGTAATGAGTTATAATTCAAGGTGGATGTTCACTTTTGTCCATTTCAACTTTAACCTATCATGACAAGTCTCAAAATTTCAAATATAGGAAGAAAACCAGTTGTAGCATTTCCTAAGTCTTCTTAAACTTATAAAAATGCTCTTGCACAATTACTTTGCTTATAATATAAGCATTTTAACTAAAATGGTCTCTGAGATTGGTATAAGTCTTTATTTTTGGTCCCTAAGATTTAAAATCAATAGTTTATCTATCGTCAATCATTTTAGTCATTTCGTGAAAAACTCTGTTAAATAAAGACCAAAATGACAAAAATACCTTCAATTTAATAAACAATGAGCCAAAAGATTTGACAAAATTCAAGGTATTTTTGTCATTTTATTTTATTTAAAAGAGATTTTTCACAGAATGACCAAAATGATTGACGCTGAACAAACTAAGAGACCCTATCAATTTTAAATCTCAATCTCAGATAACAAAGTGAGGAGTTATGACAATTTCAATGACCATTTGGGTTAAAAAAACCTATGATATATGAAGCTTACTTGGTCAATACTAATTGCATTATCGATCACATACCTTATTTTAATTAGCCTGTTTATAAGGATCCTCTTCGATGTCAGTCTAATTTAATTTCCTTGAGATTGTATTTGGATTACATTTGACGTCTTCCCATCCCAATAATATATCTTGCTTATTGGAAACATAACATTCAGATGATACGTTTGTTTTTTTTTTTTTTATCGTTACATAACAGAGTTTCTGTTATTGCTACTCTAGAAGGAATGTTATAATCGATTTAATAATCATCTTTGTAGCTTCAGAATGTTTCAGTTTATGCTCCTACTTATTATATAAATATACCAAGAAAGATGTACGTTCTAATGAGGCTACTACGAAGTATTTACTTATGGATGGGGCAAACGCTTCTATATTGGAATGTGCCCAAAACTAATTCATTGGCGTATCAGTACATACTATGACAAAAAAGCTTATGTGTAAGTACATACTACCCACCTATATACAGGGTATATAATATGAATATGAATAGAAAAAAGGTAATGTTACGGAGACTAAATTTGTAAATCAAATTTGCAAATTAAATGATGTGTCACCAACATAAATAAATATGTTAATAAACACTTAACTACTAGTCCAATCGTCAACATCCGCATCATTTGGTTACAAATGTTGGTTTAGAAATTTGGTCTTCGTAGTATTATCTTGTGATTACTTTATTTGTTTGGGGAAATTTTATTTGAACCCATGTAACCTTTTTCCACACCCAACTTACTCTCTTCATCCATATTGTTTTTTACTAAAGAATTAATCTCTCTTTAAACCCAAATTTATTACCTAAACTATCATCTCAAACCCAATTCAAAATGTGAAGTTATATTTACACTCATTCCCTTTATAAAATAATATCTGTAATTGATTTTTTTTTTTTTTTAAAGAGGTGTCCTTGCCACACCCCCCCCCCCCCCCCACAAACCCCCCGGTCTTCCCACTAGCATTTCCATGGCTACTTTTTTTTTTTCTTCTTCTTCTTCCTCTACCAAACCTAGACATTTGTCTTTTTTCTTTCTACTGATGTGCATAAGCAACAAATCAAACAATTCATCCCCTTATATTTATCAACAAGCAAGGAAGTTTATAATCTAAGAACATTGGTAAGAAGTTTTTCCTTAGAATTTTCCAATTGCAGAAAGTTGAACAAACCATTCGGAATTGATGAAAAAAAATTGAAACCCAAATATTCATCTTCTAAACTTAAAAAAAAATTGAAATCAAACGAACAAAATATTCATAAATTGGGTCATACCTTAGTTGGAGGATTCAAAATTTCAAAATCACCATCCATCAATAAAAAAACTTGTGTTTCTCTACAAGACCTATTAGGGTTTGGAGGAGAATCCTTCTCCTTAGGGTTTTAGTCAGAATGAACGTAGGATAAACAAGAAGTGATGGTAGTGTTTAATGGGTTTATTGATAAATTTGAGTTTTATTATTAATTTCATTTTGTACTTAATAGTAATTATGCAATAGGGTAAAATAGACAATTAACAATTTAAATTTAAGTTGAGTGTAGAAAAAGGTTACATGGGTTCAAATAAAATTTCTCTTTGTTTGTTGTAAATTGGTTTATTTTAGGATTAGAAAATAAAATTATGAGAAATGTAATTTCGCACAAACCAAAATTTGATGTACTTCCTATTTTCTCTCCTAACTCCCTTCCGTTTTTTTTTTCTTTTTAATTTTTTTATTCAAACACAAATAATGTGTGGGCTACGTTATATTTTATAAAATTATATAAAATGCTGATTTGGAAAGAAGTTAATGGACTTCAATCAAAAGTTAAAAGACACAAGGTTTCAATCAAGGAAATGTTCTTGTTGGGATGGGAACCTATTTTTTCCAATTTTTAAAATAGCATAAAAGTGCCAAATGTGTTTTAAATAACACTTTTAAAGAAAAATTTTGCTAACTCCTTTACAGATGCTCCTGATGAAGTCAATCAGAGAGGACGGTTAGGTTCTTTGTTGCATTTCCTCATCTGCTTAGCTTATAGAATCACAATGTGTTCAAAATACATGTACAAGCATAACATCAACTGGCTAGAACTGTACTTCTATATATACGCTCAGTTCCCTCCCCTTAGGCCTTCAACAATTGGCCAAAAAGTTTGTGTATAATTTTTTTTTTTTTTGGTTCAATATATTAAACTCATGAGTGTAATACATATACAATTAATGACAAAGAGAAAAGAAGTAACCAATCATAAGATAAAGAAAGAAAAAAAGTATATGAGTCTCACAGTTAATATATGAAACTCACTCATGTCAAACTCACAAGTGACAATACGAATCAAACTCAAGTTGCCTGATTTTTATATACACACATCACACTAATCTGAACTATTGAGTGGAATATTTTTGTTATAAAAAATGTTGTTAAAATTGTTTTTCTTTTTTTTATTATTTAAACATCACCACCATCTAAGTTCACTCCATTATTTAAGCTTAACTTTAAAAAAAAATTAATTGTTTAAAAAGACAAAAGACATTACTAAAAACTTGTAAGATAATATTTCTCTTCGCCCCCACAAACCCTATTTTTTCTCACGACAAAAAGGCTTCTATCGTTCATCTTCTTTCCCCTAAGAATGGGGTGTAGATATAAATCCACGGATTTTGGAGTTAATTTTGACCGTTAAAGGCATCTGGAGTGTTAAATCTTAACCATGGCTTTTGTGTTTAGTAGTTAAATGATTGGAGGGATGAGCAAACTTTTTTATTGTTCAGTTAAGTTGGAAGACTCAAATTCAGTTGTTGTTGAATGATTGGAAAATGAAGAAATGGGCAGACTATAGACTCAATTTCAGTTCCTGGAAGTTTTTACTAATTCTGTAAATTTTTATAAATTCCCTTGAAATCCTAATTGGATACCTGTGACTTTCAGAAATCTAAATTGAATACAATATCAAGCTTTGTTTCTTTATTTCTTTTTTAATTTACTTACTATAAAATTAAGAATATCAAGCTTTACTTATTTTTCTTTTTAATTTAATTACTATAAAATTAAGAATATCAAGCTTTACTTCTTTTTTCTTTTGGAGGTAAATGATATTTCATTAAAGGAGTAAAACCAAAGGAAATACAGAATATCAAGCTTTACTTAGGAGAGCGCTTTCTACTCACATTTTTTACTTCTCACACACCCTTTGGAAATTTATGTCATTTGATATTCTTCCATTCATCTAGTCCGACGTGAGAAGTAAAAAGGATGTGTGGATAGCACACCCCTTTACTTAAGTCGTTGTCTCTTGTACATTTATTTATTTTAACAAACGATATTATTTACATTAAGGGTGAGAGAGTACGTTAAGCCTCATAATGGGCTAACAATAATCTGGTTCAAATTAGTTTTTGACAAGAATCGAACCTAAAGCCTTTCACTGTGAAGAAGAATATTGCTAGTTTCTTGTATATTTATTTGATTTTCTATTGAAGACAGAATGATCGGACGGCCTAAGACAAATCAAGATCAAAATCCCCCCAAAACCAGACCCTTAGATGACAGCCGCCATTTCACCTGTCGTATAACACACAATCAACTGATTCAACTCTGCACACACACGGCGCACAAAGACTCAGCCGCAAACCACCACCTCAAAAAACCAAAGCGAAAATCCCAAAGTCTCTGCCTTTTGTGGTCCTCCCTGCGACTCTGTGTTCTGACTCAGTGACTCAGTGAACTCGTCTTCGTCTGCAAGTCAAAACACCGGCTGCGACCCTGCGAGCGGTAGCCTCTGAAAACCGCGACCGAATTTACTGAACTACCCACCCACAGCCACCTAAATTCATTTGACTATTATTTTTCCCATATAAATATTACGAACTTCCCTTCCATTTTCTACATTCTCTCGATTTTCTCATATTCGCAGAGAGAGAGGAAGCTCCGTGCGATACGGTTGAGATTTGAGAAATGGCAACGACCAAGTACAAGTACCTGATAGAAGTGGAGAAGGCCAAGGAGGCCAAGGACGGGAGGCCGTCGCAGGGACCTGTGTACCGGAGCCTGTTCGCTAAGGATGGCTTTCCGCCTGCAATTCCCGGAATGGACAGTTGCTGGGATGTTTTCCGGTACTATTTTTGTTTTTAATCTAATAGTTCTGTTTGGTTGCCGAGAAAGCGCAAGAAAACGAAAGAAAATTAACAGAAGTTATATTCCTTGATTGGCAGTTTGTTGTTTGATGCAATTTTTTTTTTAAAATTAAAATTTAAAAAATCAGTTGAGCTGAATGCTTCGTGTATATCGAACTCTGAAATTGGGCGATTTGGAATTTGATTTTTCGAAAGGATTTTGTTTCCACATGATTTTTTGTTTTTTTATTTCTCAGTGGTGCGGATTTTTCAGCGTTTTTTTTCTGAGAATTTTTGTGTCACATTTTGTAACTTGTATTTTCGGCTGTGAAGTTTGTGGCCTTGACTTAAAAAAAGTGGCAGCTTTCACAATTTGAATGCAATAAATTCAGTTTTTGACCATGCTAAAGTGATGCAGTAAAAAATTTCACGGTGAAAATTGTTTTGGTTTTCGATAACGAAATGCAAAAGTATTGCTGACGAGGTTTGATGTAAATCGGGTAGCTTGATTGAAAATTCAGTTGGTTCAGTTTTACTATGGATCAGCATAACAATTTGATATGTCCACAAAATCGATGACATTTATGTATGAATTTTTCTTGTTTGTAAATGGTCTTGCTTGTGTTGCAGCATGTCAGTGGAGAAAAATCCAGGAAATCCAATGCTCGGTCGTCGGGAGATTGTGAATGGGAAGGTATAATATCGTAGTTGTATATCATCTGTGTCTGTCTATCCGCCGTGATAGCGTTCTTTCTAACTAATTATTTTGGTTTGTTGCTAATATGTAAAATTTTGGTTCTTTGCAGGCTGGTAAATATGTGTGGCTAACATATAAGGAAGTGTATGATGTGGTAGTCAAAGTTGGAAATGCCATTCGCAGTTGTGGTGTGGGCGAAGTATGTCATTGTCTGTTTTCATTCGCTAATTCATTTTTCGTTTGCTGCTCCGCAAAGTCATCTCCCGTGCAATTTACGTGCATATTATGATTCAGCGTATTTACTTGTGATTGCAGGGAGACAAGTGTGGTATATATGGTGTCAACTGCCCAGAATGGATTATGAGCATGGAAGTATGCTGTCTTTTTCCATTTTCATTTTCTTCTGTAACCTCTTCCATTTGTTTTTCCTCTTACCTGTTTAGAAAAATGCTTACTTGATAAAGTTGGTAGGGTTTTCAAGCATATTTTGTTTTGTTACTTCCCATTTTCTACTGATATGGTCCGTTAAAGAAACAAGAAAAGAAGTCTTTTCCTGTCCATTGTGGTATCCTTGAATTCCGAAGTGAGGAGTTTACATCGAGAAATTTTTCTTATATGTCTGGTATCTCTGCTTCGGCTCGCACGCTCTATGAAACGTAGTCCATTCATATTTGGTTATATTTACATAAGTATCCTTTGCTCTGGGAAACTCTAGTTAATAATAAAACATTCTGCAGGCTTGCAATGCTCATGGACTCTATTGCGTGCCTTTATATGACACCCTAGGTAGGCATATCTCTTCTTTATCATGTAGCCCGCCCCAGTCAGTTGGGTTGAAGGGCTTGGTTGATATAGTTGAGGTGTACCTTAACTCGCATTTCATGATTTTCCAATAGTTTTTTTAATATTTTTTCCCCTAATCTCTGATATATGGTTTAGGTGCTGGTGCTGTGGAATTTATCATATGCCATGCTGAAGTTTCAATTGCTTTTTCTGAGGAAAAGAAGATACCCGAGGTACATGATTCTATATCTACAATTTTATTGCTTAGTAAAGCTTTAATGTGGTACGGGTACATCAGAGCAGAGGATACTTTTGTCAGATTATACTGAAAATATAGGTTGAATATTGACAGTAACTACGGAAAAATGCTAGTTGGTGACAATTTGAGAGTTATGACATTTTAAAGCTGCTAGTGCTCATTCATGTTCTCTTCTTTTTTACTGCCCTTTCAGCTGTTGAAAACATTTCCTGGTGCGGCAAAATATCTGAAGAGTAAGTCGCACATTTTTCATATTTTTTCCGAGATTCTTTGTGTATGTATTTGTTGCTATTAAAATAACTTCTTTATCATTATTTTAAATGCAGCACTTGTGAGCTTTGGCAATGTTACACCTGAACAAAAGGAAACACTTGAGCAGTATGGAGTGGCATTATATTCATGGAGTGAATTTCTGCGACTGGTGGGTTCTATTTTTGTTCTCCCAATCTCTTCTCATGTAATCAATTATATTTGTGGCCCAAAGAAAGTTTTCTGAAAACAAAACAAGGACAAAGGCCTCTACATAACTATTATGGGGAAAATAATTGGGAAATTTCTTACGGAAGTACTCCCCTTGTGTTGAACAGTGTTTAAAAGTTGAAATGATTCTTCTCTATCTGTGTGTAATTACCGAACTGCTAATCAGTTATTTGAAAGATAATTACTGTGTGATAATTTAGAGGAAATGTGTAATGTGTTCAGGGAAGGGATTCCGGCTGTCATATTTCATGCACAGTTTGGTTAATTATTTATTTCCAAATTATCAATACTGTACATTTTTCTGGTTTAAGTTTTAAATATGTTCCTGCAGGGAGAGAATAAAGATTTTGACCTTCCGGTAAAAAAGAAAAGTGATATCTGTACTATAATGTATACTAGTGGAACAACTGGTGACCCCAAGGGAGTATTGATATCCAATGAAAGCATCATTACTCTTCTGGCTGGGGTGAAACGTTTGCTAGAGAGTGTAAATGAACAGGTGAGTTCCTCTTCATTTCAAACGACATACCTCATTTTGTGAGAACAAGAACGGGTTACTTGTGTTTTAGAATACTGACTTTTGCATTATATTTTTTGTTTTCTTTTTCATTTTTAAAGTTGGGTGAGAAGGATGTATATCTTTCATTTCTTCCTCTTGCACATATGTTCGATCGGGTGATTGAGGAGTTATTTATCTGGACTGGCGCCCAAATAGGGTTCTGGCATGGGGTGAGTACAATTACTTATTGTTCGTTTCTAACAATAAATTTTAAGTGTGATATTGACTTTATATGTTATTTCTCATTCTTCAGGATGTCAAATTGTTAACTGAAGACATTGGGGAGCTAAAACCGACTATCTTCTGTGCGGTTCCTCGTGTATTAGACAGAATCTATGCAGGTACTGTTCAACCATAAGTACTTGTTGACTCACGTTCCAACATCTTAAGCTTTTGGGAACAGTGATGAACTAACATGGTACCTGAACAAGAGACCTTAGGTTGAAATGTAACATGTTGGGCTCCAATGGTGGGGAGAGCCTCACATGTGAGGGGTCTGTTGTTATTAAAGTAATCATTGGACCAATCCTAACATCATAAGCTTTTGGTAATAGTGGTAATACAAGTACATTTACCTCCTGGATTAATTTTCCAATGAATTTGATTTTCTGAATCTTTCGCTCGAGTGGAAAGTAATGAAAGAAACCATTCATCTCAGTGGAGGGATCACGTTGTCGGTGCATGATTTTAGCCATGGAACTGAGGCTTCTTACTCGTTGATGCAATTATATAAAAATTGCGTAATAATTTCAACTGATATGCTATATAATTTCTATGCACATTCCAGGCTTGACACAGAGGATTTCGTCAGGCGGCTTTGTGAAAAAGACCATGTTCAATCTTGCATATTCATAGTAAGTGCCATTCTTTGCGTTGATGATTAGTAAAACATTATATCTTATCAAATTTTTCGACATGCCTATTCTGAAAAGTAGCTTGAACTTGTGCTTTATCCTATTTGTTGTACCCTTCTTCTTACTTCCTAAACAAGATACATTGTGTCTGCATGTGGATTGCTATTTTTTTTTTCCTGAAATATCCTGTCTATTTGTTTGATGTGCATGTACACCTGTGTGGATTCACTGCAAATTTTGTGACTTTACACCTACTTGATATTAAGGCTTGAAGTAGATATAGATATTTGTGCTCTTAGTGGAAGTAGATAATAGGATAGTTGTTATTTCAACCTGATATGTTTCATCTGGTGTTGCAGCAAGTATCATAACATGCAAAAGGGCCATGGGCATGTACAGGCGTCTCCCATTGCTGACAAAGTTGTGTTTAGTAAGGTAGTGGATTTCTTTTTTCCTTTCTACTTGAACATGCTCTATATTCTATGAACAACAATTGTAACCCTATTATCCTTCCTAGATTGAGCCTAATTTATGTTCCGACAACTTCAGGTAAAGCAAGGATTGGGTGGTAGGGTGCGGCTTATACTGTCTGGAGCTGCTCCTCTTTCTATTCATGTAGAAGCTTTCTTACGAGTGGTGGCATGCGCTCATGTTTTACAAGGATATGGTAAGCTATCTTCAGGAGCTATACTCAAGGGATAATATAAGCTAGTTTTCATTTTATCATCAACTTTATTGGTTCATCTTGGTACATTGATAACGTATTCTGTATATATGCTACTGTAGGTCTGACAGAGACTTGTGCGGGGACATTTGTATCACTGCCAAATGAACTTTCAATGCTTGGCACTGTGGGACCTCCAGTTCCGAATGTGGATGTGTGCCTAGAATCAGTCCCCGAAATGGGATACGATGCTCTTTCAGACACACCGCGTGGAGAAGTATGTGTAAGGGGGAACACTTTGTTTTCAGGGTACTACAAACGCGAGGACCTCACCAAAGAGGTCCTGATCGATGGCTGGTTCCATACAGGTTTGTTCATGCTGGTGTTTTTCATTTGTCTATTATGGCTCGCATATTATTCACTCCAAACATTAACTTTTGCCCATAATTATCTTTGCATCAGGGGATGTTGGTGAGTGGCAACCAGATGGAAGCTTGAAAATCATTGACCGAAAGAAGAATATTTTCAAGCTTTCTCAAGGAGAATATGTTGCAGTTGAAAACTTGGAGAATATTTATGGACTTGTTTCTGATATTGACGCGGTATGCCTTTCTGCTTTAACTATAGTGGGATTTGTTTCTACTTCTTGCTATGAATTTGTACTAGTCTGATGATTCGTGATTTTTTTTCTGCCAATTTTAGATATGGGTTTATGGGAACAGTTTTGAGTCCTTCCTGGTTGCGGTAGTTAATCCCAACAAGCAAGCAGTTGAAAGTTGGGCTCAACAAAATGGTATATCTGGTGACTTCAGTTCTCTTTGTGGAAATGCAAAGGTGAAAGAACACATACTTGGAGAGCTCAACAAGATTGCTAAAGAGAAAAAGGTTTCTCCTTTCTTAATTTGAGTAACTTAAATTTGTAGTCATTGGTGGTCACAGAATTATTTTCGGCTTTTGAAGAATTTTGTGTTACTTTTTGTGATGCTCGTGTTGTTTTTGGCAGTTGAAAGGTTTTGAGGTTATTAAAGGTGTTCACCTCGACCCAGAACCATTTGACATGGAGCGTGACCTAATCACTCCAACATACAAGAAAAAGAGACCCCAGTTGCTTAAATACTACAAGGTAGCTCTTATCCTGTTATTTTCTCTATGAAATTTCTAAATTCTTGTTTTTAGTTACATTGCACATTATGTGAAGTGTGCACGCCGTGTTTAACACCCTTGCACCACTATGGTAATCTGATATTATCGCGTGATTTTTGCAAGTCTTGTATATTTGTCACTGCATGGATACAGTTTAAAAAGCATTCTTAGCATTATCTGAAGTCATGAAACTTGGTATCTGATATAGGGACCTAAGAATACATACGTTCTGTGAATGGTTTGTGTCTGTCAATCCATTATGACACATGAAGTTGGGATGAGATAGGTTTTAATGATTACCGTTACTGCGTTGTATGGATCATCCAAGCAGATTAGTTAAATAAACGGGAATTCCTTGTTGCACAACAATTTTTGCGCTGTTCAAGACTTTGGTGCATGGATTTCTATGAGCAATTATTTATGTTCAAAATTTCACCCGATCAATTTCTCTGAGTTTCATTTATGATTGATTACTTCTTATATGTTAGTGCTGGTGATAGTTTTGACTGGAAATTCTTTTGATGCACAGGATGTGATCGATAACATGTACAAGAGTGCAAAATAAGCCCGATGCCGGAAAGATATGCAAATGCAGAGCCAGAAACCCCAGAGACGTCGTTCAATTTGACAAGTTCTGTTCTAGTTTCTCTGTTTTTATATTTGTGACTGTGCATATGCTTATCTGTACACACCTGATAAGTTATGTTTACTGAATGTGAATGTACTTTAGAAAATATGCATGTACATGTTCGTCCAAATGAGCTAAACAGTCAACTTTGAGTCTTCTCTTGACCACTTTTGCTGTTGCACTCTATGCTATTTTTTCCATGTACATTTTTGTGTGGGATTAGATGACCTAGCTGTCCGCTATACGGTCAAGCCGTATGCGGGTTAGCCGATGTGTTTGGGCCAACCCGCATGCGGGGTAACTAGCGAGCATTGCTTGTGTAATTAAAGATTTAATTTTAGTCAAAACTAGCAAGAATTGCTGGTGTAGCATTATTAAAGGCTAGCTATAACAACTTTTGTGTCATTTGAAATCAAATTTAACCAAATTTTGACTAGCCTTATTACAGATGCTCTAATATAAGCAGTCCCATCAATTCCCTCTTCAAGAAATTCTTTTGGGATAATAGAAAAGTATGCCTTAACTTTAGATGTCCGGGCGAGAATTACTCGTCTTTTCTCGATGGTTTGCAAATTTAATTAATAGTTAAGGGTTTTGCAACTTATAGGTAAGGGTTTTGTAACTTGTTTTTCTTTTGACAAATGATACAGTTTGTGGGTTAAATAGTTAGTCGTTCGAGGGAGAAGAGTCGATGGACATTCCTACCTGCACCATAGTGCATATGCATGATTATTTTTCACCACTACGGTAAAACGCATCTGCAAGGCTTTGTAACTTAAATAGTTGTTTGTCTTTTCTCAAGGGTTTTAGTTGAGGGTTAGTTGACTTTCTTGAAACGTCACTTTTTTAGAGCAAGGGATATTCTAAACTAATTTACACTAAGGGGGTGTATTCAATTGAGAATTTGAGAGATTTTAATGGGCTTATAAATCCATGGATTTTTATGGAGTTTAATTGATTTGTAGAGATTCCATATAAAATTTTGATTCAATTCCCTCGAAATCTCATGGGAAGGTGAAATTTGTGAATGCTTAAAATACACTACGAAATCTCTCCAATTCCCTTTAATTCCTCAACTTTCTCAAATTTTTTAAAATCAATTTCTAATTGAATACAGCTAGAATGTTATAAACTTATTTAAAATCCTAATTGAATACATCCAGATTTCTAAGATTTTAATAAACTACCTCAAAATTCTAATTGAATACACCTTGAATTTAAGAGAATCACTTAAAATCATGATTGAACACCCTTAGATTTATTAAAAAAATTAAAATCCCTCAAAATCCCAATTGAATACACCCCCCAAAGAGGAAGGAAAGTGTTTGAACTTAGGATGTAGTGAGTTAAAGAAAAATGCCAGCACAACAATCCAACACTCGCAGGTGATTTGTAACTTAAGTAATAGTTAAAGAGTATTCACCCGTGCACTTGAGGTGAAGCAAATGTTTCCCGACACAACTACCGCTGATTTGATGATCAAGGGAATTTCCTTGGAGATCAAAGCACGTAAGGGCCTCGTCTCGGATTGAATTGGAGTAACTCACTATACATTGAAGATATTTTCAGGGACATGGTGAGCGATTTTCGCCTTGAGGGGATGGGAATGAGAGTCAGACACGAAGAAAACTTACCTTTGTAATCCTACTATAGAAACAAAGGAATGACAATGGGGTTGCCTACTTGCCTGTTCCATTGAAATTTGACAACCACAAAACGGCATGTCGCTTCCGATTATGAGAAGTTTTTTTCCAGATCCACATCGACGCAATACAGAAACGACACCAATCTCATTTTCTACATTGACTTGTAGACATCCTCGGACAAGAAACAGAAATAGAAAAAAAAAAAGAAACAGAAAAAGGATCTCAGCTTGATAAAAAAGCACAACATTACCATGGCAGACAAGTACTAGGGCGATGAGTTGTAATAATCCCGATGCAGCTGTGCGAACTGCTCCAGCTTAATCCGATTCTGTGTTAGGTGGTAATACAGCGCCCTGATCAGGAGGCGGCGCAAGGGATAACAATGAGTACTGCAGTGCGAGTAGCTCCTCCCTACTATACTTCAATCTTTGATCTGGTTCATAAAACTTGGAATTAAATTACATTATTCGTATAAACGCTGCTGCAGAAAAAAATGTTTATGTATAAATTTTACCTAGAAAACCTGGCAACACTGGTACATTTTCCTGCTTCTGCTTCTGCTTCGCCTGTGAAGCCTTTCTATTTGATCGTGAAGAAGATGGGCTATTAGAAACAATCTTCTTTGATGGAGAGATGTGAACAAGTTCATGCCTTAATTCAATCTGAGGATGAGCTTTACAGAAGGATGAGATTGCTTCCTCGGTTAAGAGCCAACAACCACTCAGGTCCATCATTCTTAGGGTCGGTGGAGGTTTATATGAATTGAGCCCGGAATTGGTCAGAACACCATCATGCACACAAAGATTTGTGAGCTTTGGTATAGATGATGTGTAGTAAAGCGAGTTGTCTGTAAGAGACGCACTTTTCAGTGTTAAATCGGTTAACTCATGGAAGCTCTTTAAAGGGTCAAGAGCTGCATCTGTAACTTTCGTATCCTTCAAATTCAACTTTTCTAAGTGTCGGAGACTTTGAAGTGCTGACAGCGAGAGAACTGGAGCTGACTCCGGTTCAACCTGGTGAATGACACCTGAGAAAAGAAAAACACATAATTATGTCACAAATTCCTGCAGCTGAAAATTGTTCACTTCACCATATGCAGTGGTTAGAAAATCACTGCATAATTCTGGACAAAACCAGGGCTCTACCATTTGTATACCATACCTTTAATGTTCGTATTGCTCAAGTCAATAAATTTCACAGATGGCATCATGCTAATATATGAAACAGCAACATCATCAACCAATGTATGAGATACTGACAAGAACTCAAGATTGGGTACATGTCCAGTGACAACTCCAACTCCAGCAGAGCTGACTCTGGTGCGGCTAAGATTTAGATATTTCAAATTTACTCCAATACGTGCAATTAGTTCAAGCCAATCATCCCCTATTGTACTAGAGCTGAGATCCAAGTGTTCCAGAGCATTTAGATGAGATAAAAAGTAGAATTTCTGAAGCGAGGAGTTGGATAAATCCAAAAAGGTCAAAAAAGATTTTTCAATATAATGGAAGGCTTCAAACTCGTCCCCAAACATAGCTCCAGAAACAACAAGCTTAGCCAAAGGAGCTCTAATTGTACAATTAAAGCTGGTGAATGGCACCTGAAGTAGAGAATTAATTGTACAATTACTCATGTTTAGACATTCGAGGGATGACAAATTTGGCAACTTCGTCACACTGGTCCAAGCCAGATTGAGGAAACTCAACTTGGGAAACGCTTGAAGAAGAGCAGCACCTTTGTCAGATATTTTACTCCCCCAAAGATCAAGGTACCGCAGTTTAGTAAGTACCTGAGAAAAAATATTACAAAACAGAAGTGTAGAGTGAAATGGCAGCAGTCGAGTGAATATAAATATCCGGGAATCAACTTTGAAACATCCAGTAAACATTGAATGAAAGAAAAGAATCACGTATGAACTGCAACAAGCAGATAAAACTGCATGCATCAAAAGTGAACATATTAAGTTCAGCTGCGAAGATCTCAAGGCCAAATTCTATCAAACCACATGAAATATACAACAGAAATTTCAAGATCAAGCTAAAACGACATTTACAAATATCATGTCTTTACTTCAGTGACAACCTAAGAAAAGTATACAGTTTAAGAAAATGACAAAAATTGCATTGTCAATACCGAGAACTTCTATCAATCAATGACCAAAACATGAGCGTAAGCATCCGAAAACCGAATTACCTGAAGACAACTCAATGTTTGATCAGTAACAGGCAAACCACCCAAGTCCAGGAGAGACAAGTTTCTCAGCGAAGCGAGAAGCATTGCCCCGTTCGCCGACACACCTGTTTCAGAAATGCACAACTTTTCCAATGTTGTAATAGATAGAAGATGCCTAATCCCAGCATCAGTAACCTTGGAGCATCTCGAAAAGTCCAACTCCCTCAAACTCTCCATCCCTAAAAAAACCCAGTAAAATTGTAGGAACTTATTAAAACCCATGATAAAAATTCAATCTTTCTTTTAATTTTGGTCATAAAATTTAGAAAAATTTATAGAAATAGCATTGTACCAGTAATAGGCCAAAGAGCAGAGGCGGTGAGTCTACGGCAATCAGAAACGTTCAAAGATCGCAAGTACTGAAATGCCCCTAGGTATGCAATCCATTCGGCGTCAACGGAGCTCTCCCCTCGCAGATCAACCTCCTCCACGCTGTTTTTGAATAATCTACACCAAATCCCCACCACCCATTTAATTCACATCATCAAGTGATCGAATTTCTTTAAAATCAAGTAATTTTGTAGCAGTTTTGTTAGATTTTGGACACGGGTTTCTCGGGAAACAAACAGAAAATAAGGTGGGAAACTTACTCGAGTAAGGAAGGGAAGAGGAGGCGGCGGGAGATGAGGCGGCGAAGGAGAGAGTCGGCGAGCTGAGGAGGCAAGCGCTCGAGACTCCGTCGCTGCCTCCGCCATTTCTCGATGCTGTCTCTGCTTTCAGAGGCGGCTTGTATGCAGAGCTCCACCAATTCCACCGCCATCTCTCTCTCTCTGATTCTTTTCCCTCTTTGGTCTTTGCCTTTTGTGATTGTGCTTCTGAGATGCAAATTATATTTCGATAATTTTTTTTTTTTTTTGGTACTCTCCTTTTTCCCTTATTTTTCAGTTGCGTGTAAAACTGTTTGTTTGTTTGTTTTTTTTTTTTTTTTTTTTTTTATTTTTTTGAGAAAAAAACTGTTTGTTTGGGGAACAAGGAATATATTTTACAAAAATAAAAGCAAGAACTAAATAAAAAATAAAACTTTAACGAAAAGCTCTCAGTACTGTTCACTTTAACGAAAAATCATATTTTTACACTAAAAAGTCAATCCTGGTACTATTTATTTTACCATTTATTTTGTCCTTATCGTTAAAACTCAAAATTTTCAAGCCATTTTTATTAGTTTTCCTAATAAAAAGTTTGTTTTGTCAAACGATAAATTTATTATATTAGATGTTAGATTAGGGAAGCGGCGAGAAATTAATTTATTAATGGAGGTGCAAAGGAACATGAGCATGGACCAAAATATCGATATTATCGGCGATATTTCGCCGATAATATCATTTTTGTGAAAGGGAGATATTTTCACAAGTATCCACTTAATTATCGTCAATATATCGCGATATTATTGATATTATCGAAGGAATTCGTCGTTGTCGTCTGGAACCCTACTCCCCCATTGATGACGACCTCTTCGATCGTCTCCTGGACTCCTTTCTCCTCGTCTTCAACAAGATCGGTGACTTGAAGACCCTCGGCTGCCGTTGCGTCGTTCTCTGTGGTGGTGAACGACTCCCAACGATGTGGCAGTCATCGGATCCCATTCGTTCGACGGCGGGACCCACTCGAACCCTTTTCGTTTGCCGTGAAACGACCTGTGGTGGTCGGAACACCTCTAGACACCCATGGCCTCGCCAGAGATGGGTGTGCCTAATCCCAAGCCGATTTCGTCCCAAAAACCTTGGAAAAACACGAGATAGAACTTAAAAATTCACATATAAGCTTCAATCTAGAACAAAAAGAGGTGAACCCGAAGCTTACCTAACCGGAGAAGATTAAGAAGCTTGCCGAAGAGTTCCTGCGTTCGCCAAGTTACAGAGACGAGAAGGAGATGGAGAAAGACGAGGTTTGATGATGATGATGATGATGATGATGGTAATGACGTTTGCACGATGGTGCTGCCGTGTGTGTGTCTCGGCAACAGAGAGGGAAGAGATAGAGGGTTTCGAGAGAGAGAGACAAGAGTCCAGAGAAAGAAGAAGAAGAAAGAGAAAGGAAAGAGGGTCACGGGGTAGGGGACGGAAAGAGAGAAGAGTGATGAGTGATATGGTGCTGCCACGAGGCAGTTTGGGAATGTTTAGGAATCTAGATAAAGGGTCCAAATTTAATCAAAATGGGGGGCCAAAATGAAATCTCAATAAAACTTTAGGGGACTTACGAAATTATACATATAATTGGGGGTTGAGGTGTTACACGCTGCACCCACTACCTGCAACCCAGAAAAAAAAAAAAAAAAAAACCCTAATAGTTGAGGTAGTTTTGTGTAATTTACCCTAATATTTATTATCTAGGATAAATTTCTATATTTAAAAAAAACACCAAGGGATTCGAACCCATCCCATTTTACTCCTTGAACACCTTGACCACCATATCACTTATGTTTTTGTGAAAATATGCTAAAATATTTATATATATGGTTTTGTTTTGAATTCTTTTTGCAAGAAACAAATCTACACATAGAGATGATGAAAATAGTGAAAATTTTGAACCTCATAGGAACTCTATGTGGTACTAAGTCACTCATGTATCTTACCATGCAATGTATAAAGTGTAAAATATTGTACTAATTCATTATATATAAATGATTATGGTGTGTTTAAACTTCTTTCATTAATTATTACATATTTTATACACTCACAATGTTTGCCAGCTCGCTATATAATCAACTTAAATTAGTTAAATTCATCATGCAATGCATTTCCTTCCAATTTTTTGTGATAAACTAATAGATAATTGACTAAATAAACATCCTGCAAAGTTTCAATAAAAATTTCCAAGTTTTTCTTACAATTTCCGTGGTTTTTATTCAATTTTTATCGATATCGATAATATCCCGATATTTCCATCAAAAATTCCATGTTTTTGGACTACTGATATTTCCCATATCATCAATATTTTACACCTTGAACATGAGCACGGGTTCGGCACCTGTTTTGTCATTGTTAACAAAGATTTGGGAATGTGTTCTGGCAGCCCATATCACACACTCACACTACATTACAGTCATGTCATTGCTAATAACGATCTGCTAAAACCAAAAACTGAGCGGAAATGACTATTCGGTTCAGTTGTTTTTGTTTTTTTTATTCGGTTCTGTTTCTTTTAATTCGGCTTGGGTTTGATTCGATTTTTTTAAACTAAAAATTGTTTAAAAAAAAACGAAAAACACCCTCCGCTTAGTTCAATTGTGACCAAAGAACCATTGTGGAACTGTGAAATACTTTTCTTGCAGTAAATGTTTGACCATGGAGACCAACCCGCTTTGTCAAATTGTGAAATGTAAATCATCTAAGATTTAGTTGTGTAATTAAGCAAATGCGAAGATGTGCATTGTATGAAACACCAATTTTCTTTCTAGCATTTTATCCAACATCATGAGGCACACAAATTCTGATGAGAATGTCATAAACAACGCCTATGCCTATGCAGGAAGCAATTAACAACTGCACCAAATTCCGCTTAAACAAGTTACTTAGAGAATTGCAACTTTTTAAATCCCCTATAACTTAAAGTTTACTCATCCAAACTTTACCTCTAAAATTAACTAAATCCCTAAACATAATTCCCAAATTCATATATCATAAACAGATCTAGTAGCTAGCTACAGACATTGTGACTTTACCTTGGCAGCACGGTGAATCGAGCTGGACGAGGTGGGCTGTTGAGGCAACAAGAGAAAGCTCGCGGGAGTTACGGTGAGGTGGGCGACGTCTACGTCGAGAAGAGACGGTGAGGGGGAAGAGGTGATTTATGTTTCTCCTTCATGTCAAGGTAAAGACCACAGGAAGAGGACCGAGTCCCAGGAAACAATTTCAGCGGACAATCATTCCCTATTGGGGTTGTCTCGAGGTCTTTGAAGCTAACGTCCAATTTGAGAACCAAATCGAAAACTGCATCTCATGTGGAACAACGATGCAGTAACGAGCAACAAGCGCATAACGGATGTCGTAGAGGGTAGCGGATGTCGCAGCTGGCAACGGATATTGTAGCGGCAACGGACAACGGACGACCGATGATAGCGGGCAGTCATAGCAGCAGGAACGTAGTAGGACGGCAGTACGCAGTATGCTGCAGTCGCAGCTGCAGTGCACAATAGGCAGTGCACAGCAAAACATCAAGCAATGTGTAGCAAAACAACAAACAATGTGCAACAAACAGCGGTGACAGAGGGCAGTAGTAGTGCACTGCAAACAGAATGTAATGCGCGAAAAACCAGCAAACAATCCGCAGCAAGCAGCGGGCAGTGCAGTGAGAAGTCACAGCGGCATTGCAGCTTGTCGTCACAGCGGCAGTGCAGTTTGTCGTCACTCAGGCAGGGCAATTTGTTGTCTTAGCGGCAATGCAATGAGAAGTCACAGTGACGGCAGTCACAACAGCAATCGCAACGAGCAGAAATAGTGCTGAGAGCTAGCAGCAGACGCAGAAAACAGCCACAGGCAGCAGTTGCAGCAGCTGGTAGCGAGCAGGGCAGGAAATAGGCAACAATCTAGAGGCAGCGGTGTGCAGTTCAGTGCAATCCAGAAGTAGCGGGCAGTACAGCCCATAAGCAGCATAATCGTAGCAGCAGCGTGCGAGTAACAGAGCAGCGGAGGCTGGCAATAAAATGCACAAAAAGCAGCGGCAAAACCAAATAGCAGGGAGCCGCCACTGACTGTACAAAACCGCAAATGGAGACAACACATGAGCTCGAATCGTAGAAGGCAGAAACTGAAGACGACGCAGAGAAACGACGCGGAAGTCCACAAATGTTGGTACCTGCAAGAAAATATATGTCAGCGAGTATCACGGTCGATATCTCGATCAATTTGCAAAGAAATCGAAGATTAGTCGAGATTGTAAACGTACCTCAACAAGTGAACGACATAAAGTAGCACTGATCGTCCAAGCATAGGGAAACAGAAAAGAAAGTCTTGCGATTTAGGGCCAAAATTACGATTTAGGGTTTGCTATTTTGGCCAATTTATTGACTCATGATGGCTTGAAGTTCAAGCAATCAGTCAATAAATCCGCACAATATGAGGAAAGAAAATCCTCTTGCAAGTCAAGGGGAATCAGTCGAAGAAATTAGGAAAAGAAAAAATCGAAGGGAATCAGGAAAAGGAAAATTTGATTAGAGATGAATCAGGCAAAAAGGGAGGGAAAAAAAATTTGAGAAAAAAACGCAAGCAAAATGATGCAAGTTGAATTTGCCGATTTGCTGTCCGAGCTTCATTTTGGGTCCACGATACCTTTCCAAAAAGAGCACGACGCCCTATTTTGAAGTAATTGCTTTAGCGTGACATAATGTGGATTTCGGCCATCCTAGGTTGTTTAGACTCCTAAAATTGCGCTTTAAAGTGTGGAAATTTTTTTGGACTTTTCGCTTTACGTCGGATTTACTTTCATTACATTCCCTAAGGCTCCCTACATTCTCAAGGTAGTGTTGAGCCATTACACTCTGTAACTCACCACATTCCTAATGGAAGAGCTAAGTAGGGGTGGGCGCGGGCCGGGCCGGGCCCAATTTTGAAGGAACCGGACCGGACCCGGGTTCAAAGGAAACGGGCCGGGCGGGGCCGGGGATAACAATTTAAAAAATAGGAACCGAACCTAACCCGGCCCGGTTGAAATGGGCGGGTCCAAGGATTTTTTTTTTATTAGGAAAAAAAAAAAAAAAAAACTGAAATTTGCACAGATTTTCACAGATTTGCACCCACTACAGCACTACCAGTGCAGACTGCATTTATGCAGAGAGCGTGGTATTCTCTGATACCTTGCAATGCTTTTAATACCAACTGTAGTAGTGTTATATTACCCCAAAGACTAACAAAAATTCAAATGATAATGTACCCCTTCATATAGAAGAGAAGCTCTTCTTAAAGCATGTCCAAACTTGAAATTCGTCAAGTAGTTACCAATAGTTACGTAAATAATCAACATATACATCAGAGATCAAACTTATCTAGGACTAAAAAGAAGAAAAAGAATAAATACACAACTGCCAATGCTTCATTGTCTTATTGTTTGATCAGCTATTATGCTACAAGAAGATAAATGGATTTATCTTCTTATCAGTTTGTTTGATAAGCTATTACGTTATCTATCCCTGTTAATTTAGTGCATTTGTTAGCGAGACAGGTGGGAGGGAAAAGATTAAAGTGCACCAGTCAAGTCTACATAGAGCCAACCTCAAGATCAAATGCACGTCAAGTCCACTCCAAGATACGTTCATGTTGAGCAATCACCCAATCAAGAATGAGAGGTCTAGCAACTTCACCAATCTGCCCAAAAACAAAAGGGCAAACAGATTAAAATATGAAATCAGGCAGTACTTTCACTGTCTTGCTGAAAACAGGAGTATGATCATTCAATTATTAATTCAATCAAAGCTTTGGTGGATAAAAGCACAGCCTCTATCCATCACGATACATTATACACCAAAATAAATTATGTTTTCAGGTTAAATCCCCATCCTTTTGGATTGCCACTAAGCAAGCAAACTGACATACCAAGTTCGTTTTGGTTTAAAAGCCAAACACTGTAAAACTTCTATTCTCAACCATTTATTTATAAGCAAAATGATGAAGGTGAATTTTTAAGTGGGGCTGCATGTGGTATGAAACATGAACTCCCAATAAACAAATTCTTCTGTACCCGAACCTATCAGATAACATGAACAAAACAAAAGACTTCAGACAAATATTAGGCAAGAATTGAAATAAAATCCACATTACTACAATAACAATTGCCGACCCAATTCAGGAAAACAACATACAAACATAGTCAAATAAGCATAATTTACATATATACAACCTAGCAGAATAAGCATACACGAAACCCTAACAAAAACTAGAAGGAATAAAAAAAACCCCCAAATCTGAAAAACACAATTCTTCATTCAAATTCAATTAGATTCAAAGTCCAATTAAATCCAAATCTGAAAAACGCTTTTCGTTTCTAGGGTTTCATCATCAATAACCAAACACTCCAAATCCCAACACAAATCCGAAATCTCAAATCCCAAATCCCATCCAAACAGATCCACAATTCTTTCACCCAAATGTTCATGCATTCATCAAATTACTTCCACATAAAGATTTAGTCTCTAATCAAATCCCATCATTCATGCTATCCTCCGCATCAACAAAAATAAAATTCAGAGAAGTAGACTTACAGTAGCCGGCGAAGTAAAAAAATCTAAGCTGGTAGTAGTGTCGGAGTGTCCTCGACGTCGGTAATGGGTGATGGTGGTCGCGACGGCGGTGGTGTTGTCGGAGTGGAGGGAGTCGAGGGTCGAAGGAGTCGAGGGAGAGGTGGGAGTGAGAGTGCGACTGTGTGAGATTGAAACTGATTCTGAAACCTAGGTTAGAAATTAACGGTTCAGATTGGATGATAGGTTATCATTCAATCTCGACTGTTGATTATAATTAGAAACGGGTTGGTCCGGGGCCCCGTTTTTCTAGGGTTTAGGAACCGGCCCGCCCCGTAAATGACATGGGCCCAGCCCGGCCCACCCCGTTTAATTTCTAAAACATTTGGAACCGACCTATACCCGTCCCGAACCTCGATTACCCGCCCCGACCCGCGGTTCCTCTACTCGTTTGCCCACCCCTAGATCTAAGTCTACTAAAGCTTTATGGTGTCATTTGTATAAAGGGTGTACATCTTAGCCAAAAGAAAAAGGAGTCAAAGCAAGCAATTGCATATCATTCGTCTCAATTAGCTTTCGTATGCCTCACCATTTATTTCACATTAATGGTGGTACCTTAAGTAAGCATGAAATCACTTGCTAACCTACTTTGAGGGTGACTTCAAATCACAAGTTCATGAATCATGTTTCAAGGCTTACAAAGTCAAAAGACACAATGCAAACACCCGAACACTCATGTTCTTCATCAAGCTTAGGGCCGTCTCTGAGATTTCGGGGGCCCTGGCGAATTTCATAAACGGGGCCCTTCTTATAAGACATCTTAAAAACATTGAACAATGTATTGATGTTAAAAAGCAATATCGAAATAAACTTTAAAACTCACTAACCATCTATTTCTAAATATTATTAAATGTATAGAAAGCTACAAAGTAACCATAGTACTAATAACTAACAATAAGTTCAATCTAAAGAAACCAAATAAACAAAACTTAAAAAATTCTAGCACCGAAGTTTCACTTAAAGATGGCTCTTCGTGCATTCTTTGCTGCAAAATCATCAATTAAACCTTCATAGTCAATTTTGTCCAAAAAATCACTTTCAATTGATATCAAAGCAAGTCCATTTAACCCTTCCTGCAACATAGTTGACTGCAAGTATGATTTTAATAACTTTAACTTTGAGAAACTCCTTTCTGCAGATGCAACGGTAATAGGTATAGTCAACAAAATTCAGTATGCAATGCTTGCAGTCTGGAAACAATGCATCATCTTCAAGTAGTTCAATATGTCAATGGATGTCTTTATTTCTTTTGGCAAACGCTCTCGTAAAAACTTCAACTCTACTAATAATGCATCCCCATCAACATCAAAGAGCTCATCTTTCTTGAGAAAGTTTTGAAGCCAATCACAACAATCTTTCAATTTATTATTGTCCATCGAATTCAATCATTCTGAAGTGAACAAAAACCCAAATATATCATCATACGCTTGATATTCTTCAAACCTTCTCTTCAGTGAACCAATAGCTTAATCTATTATATACAAGAAGTAATGAACCCTAAAAGATTCTTCCACTGATTGTTCAGTTGGTTGGGATGATTCACCTTCATTCTCATCAAAATGTCTTTTTCTACGAACTTGACGCTTTTCTGGAAACACGGGATCAATTTCCATTTCAATAGCAAGTTTTTTAGCATTAATCATAGCCTCCGCAAACCCAGTTTCTCTGTACTTTTCAAAATAAGCGATCAATCCTTGTACTTGTTCTATAGCAACATCAATAAGCATGTCTTTAGATTTCAAATCTTTGCTAACCTCATTAACAGCAGCCAATATTTCATACCAAATAGTCATGCCCAATAAAAACTCAAAATTCCCAATGTCATATGTTGCCATAGATTTAGCTGCACTTCTTGTTACCAAGTCATTGTCACTTTCTGCTAATTGGAGTAGAGCTTTTTTTATTTGTAGAGGTTGAGATTGAATTGCTTTAACACTCGCAACACGGCTCTCCCATCGTGTGGTCGACAATGATATGAGAGTTAGTCATTTTATATTTTCTTTCAGAATCAGCCATCGTTTTGTAGAATTTGCGAACAAGCTGTAAATACGTTGTATTGTTCCAAAGAAGTCTTTCGCTTTGCCACAAGAGTTTGCCTTATCACAAAGTGTTAAGTTAAGACTATGGCAACCACATGGAGTGTACATTGCCCTAGGATTTATATCCAAAAGCCTCTTTTGTACACCTTGGTGTCTCCCTTTCATATTTGATCCATTATCATAACCTTGCCCTCTCACATCGTCAATATCAAGATCAAGAACTTTTAATACATTTTGCAACTCTTCAAATAGTCATTCTCCTGATGTGTTATTCACAATCAGATATTGCAAAAAAATATTCTTCTACTTTTACTGGAGTACTGTTCATATCCACACATCTTATGATCAAGGTCATCTGTTCTTGGTGGCTAAAATCAGGAGTACAATCAAGTATCACGGTAAAATATTTAGCTTCTGACTTTTTGAATGATTGCAGCTTTGATTTCACAAGATATCAACAATATCAACTCATTCTGGATGGTATGACTAAGATAATGATAATGAATCTCATTATTTTGGAAGCGTTGAAGATGATTCTTTATCAATGGATCAAATTCAGCCATCATTTGAAATAGGCCCATAAAATTTCCATTGCTTTCTTGATAAAGCTTATCGTTATTTCCACGAAAAGCCAGTGTGTATTTAGCTAGATATTTCACAATGGAGATCAACCTTCGTAGTAACTTCCTCCAATGCTTTTTTTCTTTCTTGATCTGGTCTTGCACAACTTTGTCAACTGTTTCGTTTTTCTGCAATCTAAGACGCAAATCAATCTAAGTGGTCATGTTCGAGATGTGATCAAAACTGTTTTCATGCTCTTTAAGCCTCACATTGAGATGTGTCCAATCTTTGTAGCCCTCATTTGCTAATTGACCTTTGAGAGGCCGTTTCTTGAACAATTTGCAACAAAAACAGAACACTTTATCAACATCCTTTGAATAGACTAGCCAATCTCTATCATGTTTCTCTCTATTGGATAAGTATCGAGTATAAAAGGCTGCATTAAAATGCCTATTAAACTGATCTTTAAGACCTTTCTCAATTGATAGATCTCTTGCAGGACCTTTTTCTGCCAACAAATCAATCCATTTGGGATCAAGACTATCCCAAATTTGAGGATCATATATGTTTGAGGGAATGGACTCACTCGGTTGACCAATGACAATAGGAGCATCCTCATGATTATCATTCTCATCAAGGTCATCATCAATTTCATCATTGCCCAAATCATCAGCTAATTTCTCATTGTCATCTTGTTGTTCCGTAATTAAATCATCCACTGAACTTTGTGGTTCTTTTTCTTTCATAAAGAACCTATCAATAGCTCCTTTTTGAGACTGAGTCAATTGTTCAATTTTTCTTTTTCTTCGACGCTTCAAGTAGCCAGATGAATATTTTCTAGTAGGTGCCATCTTTTATATCTCAAACAATATCACAATAAAATTATAGTAAGTATGAACAATGAAACCTGATAGTCCGCAATACGTGTGCGTCTAGTGATTTTTTGTGACTGCTCTCCTCTTGATTTTGCCCTGAAAAGTACAAAAGAAAAAAAATATTATAAATGAGAAATACCCAAATCTTCAAATTCCAAGTCAATATACTTAAATTAGTAAATATCTTACTTTAATCGAAGTCTACATCATTCTGATCAGTTGAATTGTCTTCATAATTCAGAAATTTCTCTTCAATTTCATGAACTTATAAATTAGGGTTTAATAATTTGTGGGAAAAAGAACAATGGGAAGAGAGAAGTAAAGTAGACTGCAGCGACAATGATGGGAATTCTGACACTGGAGTCTGGAACTGTGGTGTGAATTGTGAAAGAAGAAAAGTGGGAGCAGCGATGGCCGATGGGATTTGGGCGTGAGAGAAGAAAATTAGGAAGCAGCAGCAGTGATGGGACTTAACGGCACTAATGGGAATCAGCCATCAGATTTTTATATACATATTTCTTGATTGGATTAGTATTTATATATATTATTTTCATATAATATTATTTTGTATATTATTATATTTAGTAAAAAATTATTTTTGGGGGGCACATATCTGATGGCTTTTGGCCCCATCAGATATATATATATATATATATATATATATATATATATATATATATATATTTTATTTGATTAATATTTTTATATATTATTTTTATATAATATTATTTTATATATTATTATATTTAATAAAAAATTATTTTTGGGGCCCTATGCAGTGGAACCGATCACACCCCTTAAAAGCCGGCTCTGATCAAGCTCATGAAGAATCAACAAGCACAATAAACACGTGTCGATTCATCACCACTAAAGCCAAAGACCATTCACCACGCGAAATTCCTTGTGGTCCTGTTTCATTCAAGATCAAGCCTCGAGGGCCTTGAAGAAACTTCCAGCCTGATTCAAGGTCAAGTGTTCATCGCCCTTGAATCGAGTGCTATATTGAGAGACTTCAAAACACTGTGAGCAAAGTACATGCACTACTCAAAGGGGCTTCAAAACACGCCTTCTTTAAGTGACAAGTACATATATACACCGCATCTTGAAGTGAGGGCATTTATAGGCATCAAAATTTCGGTGAGATAAATACTCACCAACACATTAAAATTTTGACATGTCAAGGTTTACATGGCGTGCACCATATCTCTCACTAATCATACACATGGCACGTGACACATCAAAACTGGATGAGTCATCAAGAGTGACACTCGTCGACATAGGCGGAAAGTAATTAAGGAATTATCATTATTAATTCTTTAATTGATTTGAATCTAAATCAAACAAATTAATTGATTTGTATTTAAACAAATGAAATGTCAAATTGGGGGAGACTGGTAAAATCAAGGATTGCCAAATTAAGGATGAAATGTGATTGATTTATTTGATTTAAGTCAAAGATTATTTGATGAAGCCAAATCACAAACCAAGCTTAAATCAAGTCTTGGTTCCTTCGTCAATTAATCAAGTCCAAAATCAAGAACCAAATCAAGCCTCAATCAAGAATTGGAGAGCCTATAATTACGAGGCTCCAAGACAAAGAAAAGTCCAACTCTATCACACACATACATCCTCACACTTAGATGTTCAAACTCTCAAACACTCTACACAACTCAGAAGATTAAGAAAGCTCTGTATTCTTCGCCACACTTGTAAAAAAACCACCAAACACCACTACACGTGCCGGTTCCTTCATCGCCACAAACCAAATTCTTGTGCCATTCGCGGATTTAAGATCCAGTCATTTCGACCCTTGGGTCAACAACTCTACACATATATTCTGCAATCCCGGAGTTCGAAATAGAGAATTAAAACTTTGTAACAGAGATTGTAACCTTAAATCTTACATTAATACAAAATTTATTTTGTACATGTATTCTTGTTTCATTTGTTGCGGGAATTTTCGTTTCTACAATACCATATTTGAAGATTCAAAACTTTAAAATTGCAATCCATCCATAAAATAAAAAACAAAAACAAAAAAAAAGCTTATTAGATTGCATATGATGGAAATGGTTTGTTTATTGGATGTGGATTTATTGATAAATTTTGTTTCAGTGTTAGTTTCTTTTGTATTTGATAGTAATTATACAATAGAACAAAGAAGACAATTTACATTTAAAATTTAAATTAAGTGTAGAATGAGGTTTCAAATAAAATTTTCCATTTGTATATTACAAGTGGAAATCCACTCACTCTCTCTTAACTCACACAACCAGACTACTGGTAACATTTATCGGCTTATGAGCCTTAAATAAAAAACTAATCTCAGCCGTCCAATCCGCTTACTAACAAAAAGGAAAAAACAGAATTACACTTCAAATACACTCAAATGGTGGCGTGTTATCAGATTAGCCCCCGTACCCATTTCCCAAACGAGCTAGAAGTGAAGGGAAATGGATCATCTCTAGATCCCTTCCACCTAATTCTTCTCATCAAACAATCCAGGCCCTTGAAATTTAATCCAACAGCTAAAGTTATTATAACTTTTAGTGATCAAATTTCAAGGGCTCAGATTGTTTGATGAGGATGATTAGGTGGAAGAGATCCAGAGAGGATCTTTTTCCGAAGTGAATGACTAGTTCCAAATGCCACGTCGAGCATCCACCCAAGCATTCCCTTCAAACTGAATCGATGTGTCAAAACAAATGAGACTCTTAACCTAACAAAAAAAAGATAAGGAAAGAATACCGCTACACTTATTATCTAGTTGTATCATCGTTTGTATTAGCTCTCTAATAGAAATACAGTCCTCCAATACATGTAGGTTGTGTCTTTATTGGACAGATGATACAAATGATGTTACAACTAAATAGCGAGAATGGCATTTTTGACAGAAAAAATTTCCACATGAAGAAGAAACTTCGAGTTCAAGGATAACCAACAAAGTAGAGATAAGAGAGAGAGAGAGAGAGAGAGAGAGATGAGCATCTAGCGGCGGCAAGGCACATCATCGTTTAGATCACAGTGGCTAGAATTCAAAAGGCAACATCTCTTCCAGTCTTTTGACTCTTGGGGACCCGAACGTTTGGGTATCCTGGAACTGTCTACCTCACCATCTCCCGCTGAAACCCATACCACTTGGGATTTAACTTAACTATCAACATGACCCACTTCCCCAATTCCCTCCACCTTATACTCATTCCCCCGCTTCCATAAACCTCAATCCTCATACAGCCGGTAAGACGAACACGTACACCAAGAATCATAATACAATGTCCTCGTGCCCGGTGTGAACTCTACCGCCTTCACACACCCCACATGTGTCTTCCATCCTCCCTCCGTCTCCCTCCCAACAATCTAGATTTCATATTTTCCCCTTTTATATAAATGTTTCAGTCATCCTTACGTATCTGTGTTTTCCCATCAGCTCAGAAAACTTTGAAATAACAACAAAATGATGGAATCTCAGCGACAGCTTTTCAAAGCCTCTATGTCCATATGATTTGAATTGATAATCCGGTCTGAGTTCTTCGATGTAGAGTCTAAATCTGCAAGACATCGATTCCCGATCGGAAGATTATTATATGAAGAAGAGGTAAAAGAGCATCGACAACCGGAGCTCCCACGAGCTCACTTCGATTTTGTCATAAAAAAAGAACGAACCATCCTCCTCCTCTACCCACTGGTCCTCCAAGGTTTCCCAATTCCCCACCGGAATCCTTGTTTCCATCGCAGGAGGCAGTGAAAACATAGATGAGGATGAGAATGAAGAGGACATGTTGACGAGGACATCCTGCCTTTCCTATGGCTCCATCTCCGTGACGGGGCGACGAAGCATGATGAAGAACACTGTGGCGGTGACTACAGTTGACTCCTACCAGTTCTTTGCCGTGTATGATGGCCACGGAGACTCTTCGGTGTCGAATGCATGCTGTAATCAGCTGCACCTCATCTTAGCCCAGGAGGTGAAGCTGTGGAAACGCAGTGGCAAGGGGGTGGTCGATTGGGAGAAGGTCATAGCCTTATGGTTCACCAAAATGGATTAGGAGGTCGGCGGCGGTGTCGGCTACGACACGGAAGGGAATTGGGTGAACACGGTAGGGTTCAGCGCGGTGGTGGTGATTATAGGGCAAAACGAGATCGTAGTAGCCAATTCCAGAAACTCACGTGTCGTCCTGTGCCGAAGAGGTGTGGTGATTCCTCTGTCACGTGACCACAATCTGGACCGACCCGACGAACACGAGAGAGTAGAGGCGGCAGGAGGGAAGGTGATCTACTTGTACGGCTACCGCATCCTCGGAGTTCTCGCTATGTCACAGTCGATCGGTGACCACTACCTGAAGTTGTACTTGATATCGGAGCCGGAGGTGACGATCAGCGAGAGGACCGAGTGCTGTGACTTCCTCGTGATTGCGCGACGGGCTATAGGATGTGGTTTCGAACAAGGGCACATGTCAGGTGGTGGGGAAGTGCCTCGATGAGCACATGAAGAGGAGGTCGTCGGAGGGGATGAGCAGAACGAATGTGGCGGCAAATGTAGCGGCTTTGCTGGCGCAGTTGGCTTTGGCGAGGGGGAGTAAAGACAATATAACTGTGATCGTCGTTCAGCTCAACAAGTCGTCCGCCTAATGAATTTTTCATTCGAGTTGATTTTTCATTTGCATTCTTTTATATTTTATCTTATGCGGTATGGGTTTCTTTAGTATGATATTTGAATAGGGTTTTGTGGCATGCAGTGCACTATATATTATTAAGAATCCGGATCCTCATTTTACGGATCTCCAGGATCCTCAGCAAAAGAATCCGGAGAGGATCCTATTGGTATTATTAATTCGTTGGCGCATGCATTTTTAGATAGTTTAAGAATTGTGAGAGAGATGAGAAGGCAGAGTGGTCAATAGGTTTCCTTTGTGTTGAATGAGATGTTATCTGACATCAATCTTATCATTAAGAGGCGAGAAAAAAATATTTTTCTATAGGATGCGCATATTTCACTCTTTTTACACAAACATAAGAAGTAGGTAGTGTCGATCTCTTTTAATAATGAAAGTAAACTCCTATATGGCCACCACATGACTACAACCGCCACAAAAACAACCACAAGGCACCACTACAAAGACAATAGACATCATGACACACATGCAACCATAGACCACACAACGCCAAACGTTATGCAGCGAGGCCGCATCGACTCATCAAACCGAGCATATCAACTAGCCGAAGCAAGCATTTCAACTCGTCCAAGCGTCACAAACACTTCAACTCACCGAAGCGACACAAAACACTCCTAGTACGGAATCACCAAACAACTAGTTTATGTAGTGAGACTACACCGTTTCTAGAAAGGTTCGTGGCTGCTATGAGCATCGTCGTTGATTTGGCTAGTTAGGACGGCTCACCCACTGAATTGGTAGAGGACTGCATAACCACCTAGGAAATCAAGTTGTAGGAGGATCCGACCCACCACAACCACAAACATTTTAGCCGAATTAAAAGGCATAACCGGGCTTGAGAAAGAAATCCATCAAACATGGGTGGTTGCCACAAAGCTCAGCATATCCGAAGTAGCAATACCCAACGTTTTACCAACACTTAATCTTGTGTTGCGTTTTTGCATTCACCACAAGGTTTTTCCTATGATCGTTGTGTTGTGCTGTGCAAGGGGCGTTAGGGGTGTGCAAAAGGTGCAGTGGCACAGGACTCCGAATTTCTGAGGGGTCCCAAAATCTTTTATCCTCCTACACATTACATATGAGTGTAAATTTCTAACAAAAAAAAGTTTTTAATTTAAAAGAAAAATCATCATCATATGGTTTTAACTATATTACAATTGATTAAGTGGAGCTTATACATTTTTTTTTTTGAACAAAACGTGGAGCTTATACTTAATATATTAATTTTCTACTTTTCTCTAGTAATAAAAAAACTTGTGTATTACTTTCTTCCACTTTTCTTATGCAATAAAAAACTAACTTGTGTGTTAATTTCTTCCACAAACACAAGCGTATTTCCATGTTTCTCTTTCAGTTGTGCTCCATTTTTCATAGATGGTAGTGGTGCAATTTGGGTTCGGCCAACCCAAACTCACCCATGTCCAACCCAAATTTAAACCCAAACAAGTGGGTATTTTTCTTAGTTATAACCCGCCCCAAACCCAACCTAACTTCAACCCAGTCATTTATTGGGTTGGGTTGATCCTTTGCTCGCTCATGCCCTACCCGATTTATTAGCACACTCTAACCCGATTATAACCCCAATGAACTAATGCACATGTTACACCCAAGTCCAACAACCAACAACCTTTATTATATTTGGTACAATTTCATATATAGGTATAATTGATAGTGCTGAAGCTTTTGGCATTGGGATTTCAAGTAACACTAAACTTGATTCTATTTGGTAATTTGTAGGTCCTCATGTACTCTGTTTTAAAGGATTATAATGATAGTTGTGAATATATGATATACAACTAACTATTTTTCTTATTTAATGGGAATGCAAATTGAATTTGGATAACAAGACTTGAGTTCGGTGTTTTTTTAATTTTGGATGTGAAGTGTTGCTTCTTTTTTTTTTCTTTTCGTACAAGCTTTGGTATTTTCTTGTATTTTTAATTCAATTTTTGCATGGTTAAAACTTGCGTAGTTGGTGTAACTTTTAAGCGGATATCAATTTGTGTAACTAAATTGAAGTTTTGATTGATTTATGATGAAGTTGACTAGTTTTGATGCTATTTGGCTTAATTTTTTTTTAAAAATTATTGCAAACTAATTGTAAAGGATTAAACTAAAAAAAGTTGGGTAACCCGAACCTAACTCAAGTAAACACAAACCCAATTAAACCCGGATCCGAATGAAACTTAATTCAAACCCGAGCCCGAATTGTGATGTTGGGTTAGGGTTTGGTTGGCTTTCCAGCCCGTCCGAATTGCACTTCTAATAGATGGACCCTAAATCATGATTTCATGGCAATTGGCGATTATTCAATTAGTAGAGTAAGATGCTGATTTCAATTAAGTTTGATTATTAATTGTTGAACTTTGTATGAATATATTGTTCAATTTTTATTTATTTTTTAAATAAGGAGGGTTTTTTTTTTAAAAAATTTGCACAAGCCTCCAAAATGTCAAAGGGAGCCCTGACCCTATTGTGCTTGATTTGCCATGATACAGTGACAGTGATTGTGTGATCGTACCTTGTCATGATAGTGCATTTTCGGGCTATTAACTGAATGTTGATTGTGATAGTTTCTCATAAACCCTACTTATTTTTCACCAAATGTGATTCGTGATGGTTTCTTATAAACCCTACTTATTTTTTTGATTCCGCTATATTTTTTTTATTGTAATTGTGTAATTGTAAAACAAAAGGACTTTTAACATGAAATCTACCAAGATGGTGCCACAAGGGCGGATAATCGTTGTGGTATTGCAATTTGCAAGGGGTCCTCCTGTCACTAGTACATGAACAATTGATAAGAGTACTACTAATCATAATCACTTGTAACCCTAATGTGTTTGATGCTTGTCTTATAAGATTTAGTAAACAACTGTATCAACAGCATCCCTTTCGTTGTAAAACGTTTGATGTTTTGTCTGATAAGATTCAGCCATCACATGTATCAACGATATCCCTTTCGTTGTAACGGCGAAGAGAGTCTTCATGTCACTGCGCTGCCCATTTCTATCCTACCTTGTTTTTGGAGTAAGATCGAGTCAATTACAAAGTTCGGAGTGACAATGTCAATGTCAAGCATCGGATTTGAGTATGGCACCGACGTTGGGGAACCTCTTCGATGTCTGTTTCGATCCTGGTTTACTCGTTTGCGGAATTTGTATCTTGGTCAAGAGTCACTATGCCACTTACAACTTGAGTAATGTCAAAGCTGTGAAAATAGGGTTGCTGAGTTCGCAGATAGACACAATGCAATTCTGCACAAACTATATTCCATTCAAAGATAACAATGTTGCAAAGCTTACAACATTCACAACACAAAAAAGGTAAAAAGGAAAAGGAAATCCAAAGCTGCTTTGAAGCACAAAGAAACAAGACTTCTTGAAACCAGTTGAGAGAAGTCATTTTTTTCACCCCCCTCAAACTCTCACACTTAGTTTTTAACTGTTCCTCTCTCCCAAAACCTATCTATATAATAACCCTACTGAAAGTTGAGGTGAAAGAGGATGAGCGCTCATTTTAAACCCGTCTCGTCACTCCTTTCTTCCCCAATTTCCATACTTATTTTTTGACCTACGTTCTTCTAAAACGCCTATGCAGATCCCAATCATAAGTACTATTTGCAAAGGAAAAAAAAGGACTTGTTTCTTCTGGTCTGCACTCGTATAGCTGCACAATTCTTACATTCCGATACCAGAAACTGTGTGAACCTCTCCCCTTTGTTTTGACGAGCTTTTTTCCTTTCTTATGCTAATGAGTAGCTTGAGACTAAGACATTTGCTGGAGAAGCAGAATGGATGTAGACAAACTCCATGCTCTTTCCCGCCGGTAAAGAGTTGATCCATGATGGGAAAACATAGGAATTTCCGGCCTTTGTGAGGCCCCAAATAGGACCATAAAGTTTGGAGACGGAAAGCTTGAGGTTTGTAAGTGTCTTGGCAGACTTGTTGGTCACAATTGCGGAATATCTGTAGTACGTCACTCCCTTGGAAATCCAAGAAGTTGTTTTCCTCTGAGATATTGCAATTGGGCTCGACGATGGAGCTGCAGTAAAAGCCACTCATTTTAGATCACTTTCCGACAATTCATTTTAACATAAAAAGGAGGCTGTGAATACAAACAAAGTTTCGTAAGAGAAGCTATGTAATACCTGGAGTAGCTGGAGCAACTTTAGGCACTGGAGCTGCTTTTGGTTTAGGCAGTGCAGCTGATTTCGGTTGAGTGGGAACCACTGTAAGAATGTTCAATACATCAATTACCATTAGACAAAAAAAAAAAAAAATTTGATAAGGCTTAGAAAAATTGAACACAGTCAGTATATATACCTGGTAGGAGCTGGTTATACCCGCCATGGCCGGCATGTAGGCGTGCCAATATACCGAGAAGAGGAGCATTGTTGTAAGTAGCAGGCTCTGTCTGCTCATAGTTGTCTCTCTGATCAGCAAAGTTGTCGTAGGCATCAGGTCCACCGACAATAGCGCCAGTAAGCAGATTGGGGTCACTAGCTTTCCGGCTAAACCAAGTGGCATAGCCTCCCCTGCAGCTCACAAATGATGAGTCCTTCTTGTAGGAAACAATTGAGGAAGCCCTGTGGTGAACTTGTTGAGGGTAGTTGTTTCCGTATCCCACCATGTAACTAGTGGCTCTTGGGTTGTCTCCTAGAATGTAATCCACCTGAGCATTTTAACAACATAGGATCAAACTACATGCTTTGACAAAGTACTAATGTTTTGGATGATTCGATAAGAGCGTGTTTTTGGATGAATTACCTGAGATTTGGCGAAAGATAGAAGCTCATTGGGTGCCACATTGCCAGAAGCACATTTTAATGTTCTTCTGGAAGATGTGAGATAGTCGGAGTAGACGGTGATCAAGAAGGAGGAACTGGTGACAAACTGCATGTTATTCCACCTCTGGCGGTAAATTAGGCCACCGGGAGTCTTCTGTGCATTCCGGCTGCCCTTACCAACGCATGAACACATGAAGTACTCAGCCTTCTGTTGGTACTTCTCAAAGACTGCTGTATGACGACCAGCTTTGCCTTGCATTAAAAACTGTCAATCAAGAAAACACAAACCAATTAGTTGTCTCCCCACCATAAATCTAATCAATGCAATTTACAATTCACTTATAAAAAAAACATATTAGATTGTCAACGACCATTTGGTCTAGTGAAACAAAGTCTCCGCTTTATCAGGATTTTCTGAATTCAAATCTCATAGACGATAGTTGTGAGTAGTACCTTGGCAACAAGGGTTTGGACACCAGAATACTTGACATCCCAACTGAACTCGGTCATTCCCCAACCAGTTCCTCCCAGGGAATCACCATTGTTTCCGAGGTAGTCCAAGTAGTACGGGTTGTTACTTGCCTGGAACAACCAAGCAGCGGCCCATAGCAACTCATCCTGCACATAACAATAATAATTTTCAACACCCCACCAAAATTAGATATGAAACGGAAATAGCAATATGGGCTGTTCTTGGGCCCAAGACGGGCCCAATAACGTACATTGTAGCCACTGATGGACCGGTAGTACTTTTGGGCCACGGTGATGCTGCTGTCATATTTACCCCTGTGCTTGTCCGCAAAATCAAACAGCTGAAAAGAAGAAAAAAAACATGTGTCAGTGTAAGATCAGTGGTTTTTTTAAGTAAATTAAATAAAACAGTGAGGGTATTAAGGGAATGCAATTATGCATGTGCAGGGAAGGAAGGTGCTGGGGATTGCGTGGGTGGGTAGGTGTACGATACCACAGACAAAAGTCGCACGTGAAAGTGCAAATAGCATTCACACTTTTCACGGATCGGCTACAAGTGGACGGGTTAGATCTGATTGTACCCGCCGAAAACTTATTAACTTTTACCCCCGTTTAAGCAGACGGGCAATTTTTTTACATGGAAAAGATGTTTTATTCAAACACCAAGGGATAGTACATGGACAGCAAAAAAGATAGAGAGTCCAAGATACAAACCTACATGGTTATCCATGCGTAAAATTCATTGCCAGCCCAACGAAAAGTAACAACTACCAGACGTTGGCATTAAAACGGCAACGCCCGGCCTAGGGTTTATAAATTCGATGCTAAAAGTAACGTACGCTGGCCTGTAGCAAGTAGCAATGCCCAGACTGACAAAAAGTAAGTCGGAACCGTAACTGCCTAATAACTCCGACAGTTGCCTATCATGCGCCGGTCCCGCGCCAAAAGCATGAGACCCGAAGTCTGTACCAGGTACTTGTCAGCGCCTCGATGCCGCACATGGCTAACGTACGCCGGTTGAACCGACAATACTATTACTGGTCCCCACCACAGGAATTCACTCTCTTTTTAGGCCAACGGACCAAATTCAAGTTAATCAACTTGACTAAGCTTAAGTTGAATTACAATTAGTTTAGGTAAAAATGTAGAAATATAATAGTGAGACGGACCTGATAGGCATGGCGGAGGAGTTCACGGGCATATGCGGGGTTGGAGCGGCGGAAGACAATGGAAGCAGCCGCCATGGCTGCGGCCGTTTCTCCGGCAAGATCGGACCCGGGATTGCTGGGGCTGATCTTGTATGCCCGGCGGTTAGTGGTCATATCCTCCGGTCTTTGCCAACAGTAATGGTCAGTGTTCCCATCTCCCACCTAATCACAAAATTAACACATTAAACACAAAAACAATAAATAAATATCAAATTTTGGAAATCGGGTTGGTCAATAAATCATTAAAAAAACATAACTTTAGTTAATTAAAAATTATATATAACTTTAGTTAGGGAGAGTGGAAAAGTTGAGAACTTTGGGGGGAAAGGTACCTCTCCGTAGAGGACATTGGGTTCAGGATGAGCTTTGATGAAGTAGTCAGTGCCCCATTTGACGGCCTCCATGGCATGGCCGAGCTCACCGCTTGCAGCCATTTGCTTGCCGTACTCGATTATACTCCAGGACATCATTGTGACCGTGAAGGCCATGGGAAGCCCAAACTTCACATTGTCACCTGCATCATAGTACCCTCCCACCAGATCAACCTGAAAATTCCAAACCAATTTCCAAAGGTTAATTTTTATGAAAAAATAATCAGCTGGGTAATTTTACTGCAACATTTTACCATAACCCAGTTGGGATTTCAACTGAAGTGTTGAGCTTTTATGCAAAATGATGAACCCAGTTGGGATTTTAACGGAAAGATTGAAATATTTATGCAAAATGATGAACTGGGTAATTTGACTACATCATTTTACTACAAAACCCAGTTGAGAATTTTACTGAAAGAGTGATTAAGAAGTTACCCCATTGGCCTTGCCATCATACAAGCCAGAATTGGATCTCCAAGTGACTCTCTGGTTGCGGGGAAGAAACCCAGATCTCTGAGCTTCAAAGAACAGAATGCTCTTGCTCAGAGCCTGCCCGTAGTCATGGCCGGCCAAAGCAAAAGGCAAACAGAGCAGCAGAAGCAGAGGAGCCATGGAAATTACCCTCACAAATTTCTCCATACCAGCAGTAAAACAGTAAAAAGATGGAAGCTTTTTCTTTGCTTTGAAGCTGTAAAAACACAAAAGAAGAAGGCAATGTGTGGTGGTTTGGTTTATCAGCTAAAATTTCTGATAAACCAGGAGAGAGAAAAAGGAGAGGGATTTGGGAGACAGAAGTGGAGGGAGAGGGTGTAGGGATTGGGAATGTGAAGGAGCACAATGGGCCTCTATATACTGTAGGAGGAAGGAAGAGTACAAGTGCCCAGAAATTAGTATGGACCCAAAATTTTGTTTATTTTTTGTTCATTTAATTTAATTATTTTTTAATAATTTCAGATTATTTCTCTTTTCGAGGGGCTGAAAACGGTTGAGAAAAGAACAGAGGCATGTGGGTGTTCCCGGCTCTGTGCTGGGAAGGTCGGTGTATATTTATTGTACGTGTGGAATGGAAAAAGTTACTGCATATTAAGCTTATGAGCTGTGTTCATCTTGTTTTTTTGTTATATTTATTATTTTAATTATTGGTATCATGTTAAATTTTTTATCTTAAAAGATTCTTAATGTGATGTATTTATTTATTTATAATTAAATTACGACTTCTGTGCAGGTCTCTGAGATTTGTGAATTACCAAAACAAGAAAGAAGTTCGGAAGCCGCAGTGGAAGAGTCAAAATGGTTTCAGTTTCCGTCCATTGGGCTGTCCCACCATGAAATGTCCATTTTGCCCATGGTTTTTTTGGTGAAAGTCGCTGGTCTTTCTGGGTACTATAGCCATTTCCACAACTTCATTTGGTAATTGCGTGGCGGAATGTTATTGGATCTGGCGAGGGAGTTTGAAAATCGGTTGACCCTTTACTGAACTTGAATCGATTGTTTTGTTCATTGGTTCGATGAGTATTTTTGCATGGGGAAAAATGAAATTTCACCGATTTACCCGATGAAATCTCCATTGTCTATAGTCTTGGTAACAATTTTTAGTACTTTCCTAACCGACGGATATTTGTGCTTTGTCTCACCACATTGATCATGTTTTTGTCTTTGCCACAACAAGAAGGAGCAAAGTTTTACAGCAAGTAGGTGATTTGGTAAGTATGGCCACTGTCCCGAAAATTTCTGTCAATGCTGCCTCAATGCTAGGCGACTGGTCACCATCCTGATAATTCCTAGACGTTTGAAAATTAAGAAGGACGCCCAGACTTGCCTAGACACTCGCCTAAGTCTCAATTCTCACTTAGACAAAAAATATATAACTTTCATTTTGTATTATATTCTAACACTTTATAATCTATATATCATTATATTTTGCAATTTATGTATCTCAATGCAATTATGTATTTTTTAGGTATAAGCATACACTTATTTATAGGATATATAATAAATTTACTTAAATCCGCCTAATCCGCCTAGGCTTTCGCCTAATCACCTAGGCATTAGGCCCTTACCCACTGCCCGACTAGCGTCTAGCATATTTTAGAACCTTGAGAACGCCTTATATTTATCAAATGTCATATTTGTGTGTTTATGAGAATTTTTTTCCACTACTACAAAATGGACTTATTGTGGCACTGGATGATGTCACTTTAATATAATATAGTGGCGGACAAGACATTTGCGACACCTACTGAACATGACGTCGGATTTACTGTCGCTTGTAAGCGTCATAAACTGTCTATGTCGCTTTTAACCGACGTAAACATTTAATGTCGCTTTTAACCGACATACATACATTTTAATAATTTTTAAATAATGGTGCCGCTTTAAAAATAATAATGTCGCTTTTAAGTGACATAAAGTATTGGTGTCGCTTTTAAGCGACATAAAGGATAATATTGCAGAGAGCCGTGCAAGTGTGTTATGAACCTATCAAAGATGAGAAGGGGAAGACTGAAGAGAGACAACCAGAAGGGAAGGGTTTTAAAAAACACAATTAATTTGTGGCCGCACGATCTCATCCAACGGACATAATGACGGCGTCCGGCAGCCACCCCAATAGCACTTGGATCGCCAATGTGGCAAACCCTACTAGATTGTAACAACCCGGTTTTAAAATTTAGGTGTGGGACCCACCACTGTGTGGTGTTTGTAAACCGGCCCATTGTTTTTCTTCCCACTCCCGTGATGTCTCTCTAGATCACTCTCTTTATCTAAGTCTTTTCTCAACAATGCTCTGTAGCTTTTTCTCTAGTAACCGAGAGCATCATCATCACTACTCTTGAACCCAGCCAAAATTAGAACCTCAAACCACGAATTTAGCGCCACCGTGACCTGGGATTCTGCTCGAGAGCTTGCATGCGTGATCCATGGTCTGGAACATATCGAACTTGAGCTTATGTGCTCTGTGAGTTCTCCAGTTGTTTCTCGAGAAATTCGACGAACTTACTGTCAATCGAGCTGGCGCTTAACTCCTGCTAATCTGAGGTAGAGTTTCCTCCCTCTGCATGTTGGATTTGAGTTAGAATTCGAGGTATAAACCTCTGTAACTTTTATGTGCTTTTTTGAGGTCTTCGATGTGTGTGTCTCTGCCAACCCCGATGAAAACTGAGAGGAACCCCAGTCGCCAATCTCCAACCCTAGGTAAGGTGTTAAATGTTAACCCCTGCAACCCTTTTGTGCAACCTCTTCAGTTCCGGTGATGGAATCCAGCGAGGTCTCCTCAAACTCGAGCTAGTTTCGGCTTAAAATTGTCTATTCTAGTGTTCTAGTTAAGCTTCTAAGCTTTTAGTAGGGAAAATTACTAAAAATGAGAGAGATTTTAAGGATTAAGCCTCTGCATGTATTGGTGTTATTATTCCCAGAAAACCAGCAGGGAAATCCAGTGAAGTCCTGTCGCATCGAAGTGAATAACACCACGCACCAAACCACTCCAGACCAAAATTCAAGTCCAAGTGCATCTCAGTTCCCAACAATTCAAATCAGAGACAAATTATTATTATTTTTTTAATATTAATAGTTTGTGGTGTCGCTTTTGAGCGACCGTATATTGGTTATTTTATATATCAGATTGTCAGTACTTAGTGTCGCATGTAGCCGACGTGATGCTCAATGTCGCTTTTAACCGATGTTACTATCCTTTTTATTTTATATTACTTTACTTCCTGGTGGCGGATTAAAGGAATTAACCGACATTAATACCTTTTTATGACGGTAGTATCAGTGGCGGTTCTCCAATCCGACATTGCATTATTTAATGTCAGATTTTGTTAAAAATCCGAAAATAATTGGGGTTTCTTGTCGGTTTTATACCGTCAGTGATAGCCCCTTTTGTAGTAGTGTTCGCATATAGAAGTTGTATTCTCTCTAACATAAAGGTTAAAAATCAATCGACTTTGATTGAATTTTCGATAGTTAACTTTGTTTATCATATGTGAATCGTGATACATATTTTTCATACATATGAAAAAAAGAAAATGAAATTTCAATGAGGTACCTTAAAGTTAAAACTATTCATGGTTCTCTGGTCATGTTTAACAATATATAGAAACTTCCTTATCTTGAGTTGTACATTGACATAAATGTGTAAATTCTCAACAATTTACACGATCCTGGTTGGATTAGTTTCAATTCCAAGTGACGATAAAACCAACGAACCATGCCAAGCAGTGCTTTTTAGTTCGGGTTCAAGCTAAAATGCGAATGTGAGGGAAAAACCAAACCAACCCCAAAACTACTTATAGCTCAAATTAAATCGAACTATATTTATCCGAAACAATAGTACAAATAGTTTCTTTAATTTTGTTAAAGTTGAGCAGGTGCATAAATCAGGGAAAACTATGCATTATTGAGAAGGAATGTACCAAATAGTTTATAGAGGTGAAGAAATTGACCAATCTTGTCAATATATCTGACAGAAAATCTACGTATATTGATCAATAATTTGATAGCATATGCATGAATGCCGAAATGTGAAAGTGATTGAGAGATTGCAAGTGGTTTGCTGTCAAGTCTTGATAATCCATGTGAGGAAGGAGCATATCATGCAGGTACAGACAGAGAGAGACCCAGACTAGTTGGAGAGATTGAACAAATATTTTAGGGTTTCATTAACTAGGGTTGTATCTTTGCATTTATTTTCTTGCAATATGTGTGCTTTCCGAATTTGAATTAATGTCTAGCAAAAAAAATTAGTTAAATTTTAAATAAATTGATTTGAAATGAATTTTTCTATTATTTATGAAAATCACTAGCACACTAAGTAGTATGTAGAATTTCAGATTTTAATGCAAAATAAAATATTTGTTTGAGATTGGTTTTATGAAACAAGCAAAAAGAAACCTAATAATTTGAAGTTACGAAATTGCCCTTATACACATTCTCAAACCCTTTAGCCAAGCATCTTTCTTAAAAAGGAGGGGATGCCAGTTGTCAAAAAAACTAAATCACTAACTATATAGGTTTAACTATAGAGGAAACCATCAATTACTACATAGTTTTAATAAGGTCTAGTGGTTTTTCTCTTCACTTATAAGTGAAAGGTTTTAAATTTGATTCTTATCAAAGTCGAATTTGAACCACATTATTGCTAAACCATTGCGAGGTTTAGTCCACTCTCCGACTCCTTTAGTATAGATACTATCATTTGTTCAAAAAAAACAAAGACAAAAAACTATATAAAGTAAGGTAAATGGTAGGCTTCATAGCATCCGTTAGAGAGAGGCCTATGTGATGGATGTCGGCTATTGATTTATGTACAAGTCATTGTAAACCCATACATATCAATGGAGTCTCACAAGCTCCACGACTAGTTCCACACAAATTTTTGGCGGTCATTTATTTGTGTTTTCATGTGCAACTGATGCTAGTACATTTTCTAAACAAATATCACGTACCAAAACAATACTTAACTCCTCTTTGCAATTTAAGGTCACTTCAGAAGTAAGTAAAGTCATTTAAACTTTGTCTCAACAATACAAGCTCAAGTGATCCTTTTCCATTAGGCTAAATCAAATGGCCTCAACATACTCTAAAATAAGTAATGCACATACAAATGGTCAATATTTACTTATGCGTTCTTGAGTGACTGATGCTAAAACAGTTCCTAGTAAAGTTATAAACACAAACTAGAAGTACAAATAGAGAAGGACTTGCATCCACATGAGCTCAACCCTTTCACTATGAATCATTTGTAAAATTAGAGAACCAATGACCTCTCCATCTCCATGTAAGGTCTTGAGAAGGGTAGAAATGTAAAATGGCAAGGATATCAAGGGCAGGGAAGGTGGCGGCGTGGTTCGACAACCCGACAAACCGACAAACAACACTCACCACCATTTAATGATTTATTTTCTCCCAAGAAAATACATTTTATTTATTTACATACCCAAGAAAATACAAAAAATTCAGTTTATTATGCCACCGACAGTACCCGGTAAAATTCTTAACTTGCGTTTACACAAAGCGTCAAAACGACTTGGCATTTCCTCTAATTTATCCTCCAAAGTCCTAACAATGCCCACTTTGGTGGTTTTAATGTTCCAAATATTTTCACACACAAAATTAAGAAAAATAATATTAATTAAAAAATATGGAAAAGACAAAAAAGAAGTGGTCAAAAAAGGGACGTCCCATTATCCAATGTCGGGGGCGCGCTTTATTTTCAACCGCAATCAACGGTCTCAGCCGAAAAAGGGTTTGTATTTATTTTTTTGTTCTCCTTTTACTTTTAAAATTGAGGGAAAAAAAGGAATAAACGAGACGTCAATGGGACAAAGAGATGAAAAATTTGTGTGGGATTTGACTTACCACTGTACTTTGTTGAATGACACTACAATCCAGTTAAAACTCGACATATGGCAACTATTAAATATAATCTTTTATTATTCTCTTATAATAATTCTCATAATTATTTTTCTTACTAATTAATATACATCATAAGATCAATCTAATTGTTCATTTTTTTTTCTTCTTCTCCTCTCTGTCCTTTTTCTTCCCAAAATTTCCCTGTCATCTTCTTCCCTCACTGTTTCTCCTCTCTCTAAATACAAACGAGCAGACTCGAAACAAATACCCTCAAAGCATGATGACACAATATGCCTTTAGCTTCAAACATTTTACAAGAGCAGGAAGCGATATGGATAGAAGTATGAGAGATAAACTCAACTGTGTTCCCTCTTTTTTGACCTTCTTTGGTTGCTTATAGATGGTAACACCTTCATTACTAACTTCTCTTAACCTTAATGTCAAACAACTCATGTAGTCAATTTTAAAGAACTTGAATATTTTATTGGTTGCTTTCCATTATAAAAGTGAAAACTCAAGGGAAAAAAATTGCAGAGAACTGCAGTCAGATTCAAATTCGACATAATTAGCGCAACTTGAAACAAAAATTTACATGAGATAAACCAAAGAGGGATGAGAGTAGGAAACCGATGCTCACACCAGATTTTGGAACGTGGATAAAGGCAAGCCAAACAAGGATTAAACTGGAGGGAAAGAAGCGGGAGAGAGAGAAGAAAGTGAAGACTCACGGCAAAACATAAACTTTTTAGATTGATCCTGCTATATTTGGGGTGCAGAACTTTTTTGGGCAACAGAACTTTCTTTAAAAAAAAATTGGGAAGAAAATAAAAAGGGAAAAAAAAAATTAAAAATTGAATCATTAGATTGATCTTATGATGTATATTAATTGGTAGAAAAAATAGAGAATTTTACATATAAAAGAACGATAAAAGATTATATGTAATACTTGCCACGTTGAGAGTTTTAAGTGAATTGTAGTGCCACTCAACAAAGTTCAATGGCAAACCAAGTCTCATACAAGTTTTTCTCGACAAAGAGGCACAGCCTCCGCAATAACCGGCTGGCGCCGGTTTTGTAACGGCGACGGCAACCGAACCGTGATTTTTGTTCAATGGCAAACCAAGTCTCATACAAGTTTTTCTCGACAAAGAGGCACAGCCTCCGCAATAACCGGTTGGCGCCGGTTTTGTAACGGCGACGGCAACCGAACCGTGATTTTTTAAAAGTTCCCCGGAAATCAATACCTCCACCTAAAACACCTCACCTCAGTAAACCTCACAACCTAATGCAGCAGTATATTTGGTACTGACCATTATAAAAGTTTGTAGTGTGTGCCCTAATCAGCTGATCCGACTTGGACTAGACTATCTTAACTAGATTCGACCAAGATTTTTTATCGTTATAGTTGTTGGTTGGTGAACTTAGAAATACTCAGACTGAAATTATTAAGCTGAACAACAATTCAACATATTATGTCCTATAAATCACAAACTCGCCTCTGTAAACAAGTTGGAAATTTTCTAATAAGCTCGGGATTTTTTACCATCATATCTTTAGCATGAAAAGTGAAACTGGCTCGCTCGCTATACATTCCCTTTTTTTTTTCTTCTGTTTTTCCGGTAGTCATAAAGTTGGTATTGCAATAAGCACACAGAGCACATATTTTCTTGCTCAATGTTTCAAGGGTTGTGTCTAATACATAGATCTGTGATCCAAGCTTCAAAGCCTCAGAATGCCCTCTAAAGTCCAAAAGCAAGCTTCCTTCATGTCATGAAGCATTGGGCATAGTACTCTAAAAAATAAGACTGTCCCTAGTTAGCTTATGAAGTTTTAGTGCGTTAGGTGCTCTCTTTTTAAAAAATTCAAGTTGTACACTTCACACTTAACAATTCACATTGACCAAGTTGAGAAGTTTTGAAGCCTATCAGGAATTCAAATTTAAATACATGTATTGCTCAATAACCAACTAAGTTTATGGAGTGTTGTCATACAGTTTATATCAATCGTGTTGATTAACAGTGATTATGCAACGGTACTGAGATGACGAGATATTTAGGTTAAGTTGCACAATGAATTAGAGTTTAGCTTATTAAACTAATAGACCAGCCACAATCAAGTATCAAACTCATTATCAATAAAGTCAAATCTAAATCTAATGAGACTGTATAATTATAAGAGGAGAAAAATATCATGGAATTGTAGTACTAGTGACGTAATTAGTGGATTACTTATTTTTGTTATTTGGCATATTGAAATCATAAGTTGAAAAGGTAAATAAACCTAAGTGAATTATCTTAGAAAGAGATGGGAATTTACGAGGATAACATGTGCACGTAGAAGGGCCAACACCCTGTTTGGCATTGAGACTCTCTAAAAGCAATATGCCAAACCCTTTCACACCAAGATAAAGACCATAAAATATGAAGGGAACAAAGCAATGGCTTATTGGAACCATAAAATTCTCTTACTAAAAGATAGCTACTACTTAAAGGGTACCCGCTAGTTCATGTCACCATAGGGTATATCTAGCTAGAAAACCCTTGTAACAAAAAAAAACCTTATTCAACTTCAACTAACATGTCACTTAGGGCTGGTTTGGTGTTGCTGTGCTTTGAAAAAAAGCACTTCTGCTGTGCTGTGAGAATAAGCAGTTGTAAAATAAAGCAGTAGAGTGTTTGGTAAACTTTTTTGTAAAAGTGCTTTTGAAAAAAAAAAAAAAGCAGTATTATAGTTGACACACCCCGACTGGACATCGGGACGTGCTGGCCGTCACATGAGCGTGACAAGGCCATGTGCGCAGTGCAGAAGAATAAATATAGATAATAAGTACTAGAGTATCATTACCAGTGATACAGGCATATAAAAGAGTGAGGAAGTTAATAACATAAAGTACAGAGTTCGAGCATTCTAGGTGCAGTCCAAAAGTCATAAGCAAGAAAGTAAAATATTTACATGGATGGTGTGCTGTCAGATATGCCTTTGATCCCTCGTTTGCCACCAAACTACCTAGTACCTGGAGGGGCGCAAAACAAAAGTGTGAGTGGGCAAAAACAAAGCTTTACCAAAATCATTTCGATAGAAAAGTTGTAATCCCTCTCTGTAAAACATGTATACTTCCCAAAAAATATGTATATACGTACTAGTACTGAAAACCATCGATCAACCAATCAATCAATCAATCAATTAATGCCATGATTGAATGAACCATAATCCGTAATAAACATGTATCAAATATCATCAATCAATCAGGTGATATCCCAACTCAATTCATGCTGGCAATATATATGTCAATCAGCCGGAGTCACCTCTAGTGACCTGTATGGCTGAATCTATGGCTCCTCAACCACATCCTCAATTCATCTCTCAATCAATAACCTGCACCCATGTCAGAACCACCTAATGTGGTCTGTACGTCAAGCTGGGTATAACGCTCTGTGCTACGATCACGTGAAGGCTGGCGACGTCTCGCAAGTCACCTACGAGTCGGAACCACCTAGTGTGGTCTGTACGACAGGCTAGCACCTGCCTTGGATCCAAGGTGAGCGTACGATGCAGGAGGTGAACGAACACTTGAAAGCTAAGCCTTACTCTGGCGGCACAAACCCCGATGTGCAGGTAAATGAGCCATAGTCTAATCTCATCGATATCACCATAACCATCATATCACAAGCATACACTTACCTGACTTACCTGGCGCCCACGGAGCATCACTATACAATCATATAAACATAAAAAAACAAAAAAAACAAAAAAAAAAAAAAAAAAAAAAAATATATATATATATATATATATATACTGAAAACCAAAAGCCCACTCACTGATAAGTAGACAGGTCGTAGCCCCCGAGCCTCGCGTGGCTGCGCTCGTCCTCAGGATACGTCTCACCTATATGTGAAACAACTATATAACCGTTAATTATGCACATAACCCAAATTAAGTAATAACTTCTTATACATTGCTCAATTGGGGTGTTTGAATATACCAACATGCTCTACTTAATCCCACGAACACCCCCATATTTTTAAAATAATTTTTGGAAGCCTTACGCGCCCTCACGCGCAGGCCAAGGCACGGCAACACGCGCCGCCCACGCGCGGCCACGCGCCGTGCACATTGACGGAAACCCTAACGTCGTTAAGGAATATTTCGTTAGATCCTAGAATATTCCGTTAAAGTTAACTGACGCCGTTAACCTCCGTTAGGAATATTCTGTCAACTTTGACGGAATATTCCGTCACCTTCAACCTCAGTTGCAGGCGCCGCTGTGTCGTCGGAAACTGGGTAATTTTTCTACCTTTGATTTCTAGCTCATTTTTCAACCAAATTTCACGAAATTTACACCAAAATGATCCTTAGAACAAGGAGAAGAGATTTATACCTGTTTTGAACCTAAAATCCAAGTGAATCTCGTTGGAGAAATTTCACCAATTCCGGCCAACTTCCAAACTGGCGATCTCGACGTCCAAACTCCTTAAATTTTGTCCTCTGAGCATCCCAAGATGATTCAAAACCCTCATATGATCTTCAAATGAGCTAAAACCCTGTAGATTTCGAGTGTATGAACAGTACCACTTTTGGTACCATACGGGTTCTAGGGTTCTCAACCGTTTCAAGCTACACAAACAGTACGGTTGGAATCACCAGGTTATAAGGGTTCTAAATATGCTATTTAGGACCTTGATCTGTGACCAAAACACCAGGAACAAGGGTTCGTCCATATGGTTGCAGGGGAAAGGATAGAGAGTTCGAGAAAAAGGAAGGAGAAAGTGACGGGGAGGGTAGGTGCTGCACACGTGTTGTGCAAGTGTGTGTGTATATATTTCCTCATCCAACCCCATCCACACAAAATCAACCAAAATACAATAAAATAAATATATAGGTACCCCTACCTATAAACATTAATCCTTATTCACACATCCTCTCACTCCCGCAAGGGTAAAATCATCATTTCATAAATAACATATTCATTAACTCGGAACGGACTGTTACAATCTACCCACCTTAATAAAATTTCGTCCTCAAAATTTACTTAACACATACAACCCATTAAACTTCATAAAACAACCGTGGGTACAACTCTTTCATCATTTCTTCCGTCTCCCAGGTTGCCTTCTCCACTGAGTGATTCTTCCATAAAACCTTCACTAGTCGCACTGTCTTGTTCCTCAACACCTTATCCTTCCAATCCAGTATAGTGACCGGCTCCTCCTCGTAAGACAAATCAGGATTAATCTCTAATTGCTGTGGAGGCAAAACATGTGATGGGTCTGAAATATAATGGCGAAGCATCGACACATGAAATACATTATGCACTCTAGACAGCTCCTGAGGCAAATCGAGTCTATAAGCCACTTCACCAATCCACTCAGAAATCTGATATGGCCCAATATACCTGGGACTCAATTTCCCCTTCTTACCGAACCTCACAACACCTTTCCAAGGTGATAACTTTAAGAAAACCCAATCGCCCACATTATAAGTCCGATCAATAGCGTGTCGATCAGCTAAACTCTTCTGACGATCTTGAGCCGCTTTCAGGTTAGATTTAATCACCTGAATATTCTTCGTAGTCTCATCCACTATCTCTGGGCCCCCTAAAACTCTTTCTCCAACCTCTGACCAACACAAAGGTGTCCGGCAAGCTTTACCATACAAAGCCTCAAATGGTGACATACCAATGCTTGAGTGATAACTATTATTATAAGCAAATTCCATCAGATCCAAACGCGTATGCCATGAATCACCAAACTGCAGTGCAGAATACCTCAACATATCCTCTAATGTCTGAATTGTCCTTTCAGACTGTCCGTCAGTTTGAGGATGATATGCGGTACTATACAATAACCTCGAACCCAAAGCTTCTTGAAATGCCGTCCAGAATTTAGAAGTAAACCTCGGGTCTCGATCTGATACAATGCTAACTGGCACGCCATGATACTTAACAATCTTCGTGATAAAAAGTTCACCTAGCCTATTTAAAGAAAACTTCTCTCGAACTGGGATGAAATGTGCTGATTTAGTAAGTCGATCCACAATCACCCAAACTCCATCATAACCATTCCTCGTACGAGGAAGCTTATACACAAAATCCATGGTAATGTCTTCCCATTTCCACCGTGGAATAGGGAGAGGCTGGATCCGTCCAAATGGCTTCTTCCTCTCTGCTTTAACCTGCTGACAAACAATACATCGACTCACGTATTCAGCAATTTCTCTTTTCATACCTGGCCAATAATAAAATGGTCGAATGGTATGGTACATCTTTGTGCTTCCAGGATGCATAGCATAAGCTGAGATGTGCGCCTCATCAAGAATAGCTTTCTTTAACTCCGCATTATTCGGCACGTACATCCTGCCTTCCTGCATAAGCATGCCATCAGTCTCCCGAATCCGAAGATCTTTCTTTTTCCCATCATTCCTTAACCGAATTAATTCTTGAACCTCGTCATCCTCCATCTGCGCCTCAAGTATCTGATCAATCAAGATTGGCCTGACCTGAAAATAAGCAAGTAAAGCGGTTTCCTGATCATTATCCTCTTATTCTTCCATGACTAGCTTTACTCCAGTTGACCTTAATTCTGCCAGAAGAGGAACACGGCTTGCGTGAATAGCATTAATCCTGCCCTGAGATTTCCTGCTAAGTGCATCAGCTACCACATTTGCGCGACCAGGATGGTATTCGATCGTGCAATCATAGTCACTCAGCAACTCAATCCACCTCCGTTGGCGAAGATTCAAATCCCTCTGAGTAAACAAATACTTAAGACTTTTATGGTTAGTGAAGATCTTACATTTCTCACCATAAAGATAATGCCTCCAAATTTTCAATGCGAATACAATCGCTGCTAGCTCCAAATCATGAGTAGGGTAATTCCTTTCATGCTGTTTTAATTGTCTAGAGGCATATGCAATCACCCTGCCATGCTGCATCAACACATATCCCAAACCATTTAATGAAGCATCGCTGTAAATCTCGAAATTACCACTATCGTTAGGAAGTGCCAACACTGGTGCCTGAGTGAGACAATATTTCAGCTGTTGGAAACTCCGATCACAACTATCATCCCACTCAAATTTAACATTCTTCCTTGTTAACTTAGTAAGTGGCAACGCAATCTTGGAAAAATCCCAACAAATCGTCTGTAATACCCTGCTAAACCCAAGAAACTGCGTACCTCCGAGACGGTTCACGGCTGCTCCCAATTCTCTATTGCTGCCACTTTCTGGGGATCCACCTGAATACCCAGAGCTGAAATGATATGTCCCAAAAATGCCACCTGATTCAACCAGAATTGGCATTTACTGAACTTGGCATAAAGCCTACACTCCCTCAACCTTTTCAGCACCAAACTGAGATGTCGCACATGCTCCGCTTTAGATTTAGAATAAACCAGGATGTCATCAATAAAAACAATGACAAAACGGTCTAAATACTACTTAAACACCCTGTTCATCGTATCCATAAAAGCAGCATGTGCGTTAGTCAACCCAAATGGCATTACCAAAAACTCATAATCGCCATAATGGGTTCGAAACGCCGTCTTAGAAACATCATCCTTCATAATCTTCAGATGGTAATATCCAGACCTCAAGTCAATCTTTGAAAATACACAAGCTCCTCGCAGCTGATCAAACAAATCATCAATACGCGGCAATGGATAACGATTTTTAATCGTCACCCGATTCAGCTGCCGATAGTCTATACATAGCCTCAAAGTACCATCCTTCTTCCTTACAAATAGAACTGGAGCTCCCCAGGGTGAAGTACTAGGCTGAATAAAACCTTTATCTAATAATTCTTGCAGCTGAATTTTTCAATTCCTTTAATTCTGCAGGAGCCATTCGATAGGGAGTCAAAGTTATAGGGTCAGTACCTGGCAATAAATCAATGGTGAACTCAACGTCTCGATCCGGCGGCAACCCTGGCAAATCATCAGGAAAAACATCTGGGAAATGTCTAACCACTCTAACATCCTCCACTCTGCTGGCCACCTCATCATTCAGCACCACATGTGCCAGATACCCCTGACAACCCTTCTGCAACAACTTCTTGGCTCTCACAGCTGAGATAATACCATGCCTGATGCCACTAGGCTCACCAACAAATGTAACCATAAATAAGCCCGGTCGTAAAAATGTAACCTTCTTCTCATAGCAATCGATGTTAGCTCGATTATAATGTAACCAATTAGTGCCCAAAATAACATCAAATTCAACAAGGTCTAACGAAATAAGGTTAGCGGGCATAACTACATCCTCCACTAACACAGGGCACCCTGGATACATCCACCCTACCTGGCACATCTCACCTCTAGGCATAGAAAACTCTATCTCATAACCAAGAGGTGTGGGATTAGGTTACGTCAATTGAGCAAATGCATGAGAAATAATCGAATGGGTAGCACCATAGTCAATCAATACTTTAGCAAAATGTCCAAGAACATTTAACGTACCCATTATCAAATCGTGGTTGTTCTGAGCGTCCTGCACTGAAACATTATGAATACGTCCCTGGGTCTGCTAACGTCCCTCTCGTCTTTTGCTAAACTGGCCACTACGCCCAGATGTACTACGACTCTGCCCCAACTGGCTAGGCTGCCTTGAGGTTCCCGCGCTGCTCGAGGTAACCTCACCTTGCTGCGGCTGTACACCAGGATACCACTGTGATCCCCCTGCTGAATAAGATAGATACGGAGCATATTCTCCCGAATACTGAGGATACCCACTCTGATAGCCACTAGAATAATAGGGATCCTGAGAATAGGGATACGGCGCTGCTGGATAAGGCACCACATCACCCTGATAATGATAAATGCTCCCCCGACTCGGCTGACCATAACAACTCGATGCTGGAGCCTACTGCCTCGGCATTGGTGCTGGAAAAGAAGGCATATGTGGTCTCTGCTGAGTTTGTGGACAATTAGCTGCACGATGACCAAACTGTCGACAAGTAAAACATCCTCGAATACCCTGCCTACACTCACCTGCATGTTGGCTATTACATCTCCGACAAAAAGGAACTCCTGAACCACCAGAACCACTAACATCTCGCTGCCTTTGAAAACGCGACCCACCAACAAATCTACCACCTCTACGCTGGCCTGTGGAACTAAATCCTTCACTGGATGAACTCGAACTAGTCTCACTCTTCTTAAAACTTTGAGTCTTTCTGGGCCCCTGTGCTACAATACCCTTGCCTTTATCATTCTTCTTAGAATTATCTTCCTCTTCCTCATCACTGTCGCTAGGCAAGTTCTCAGAATCCTCAATCTGCAGCAAAATCTCATAAAACTCATGATAAGTCGAACAGGGAATCCCGGTAGCCAAAGTACTCCACTTCTTACGAGTACCCAATTTAAATCGACGAAGCATCTCCGCTGGATTCATGGCCACCTCAAGGTGATATCTGGACAAGTCTGTAAACTTCCTGTAATACTATTAGCGGACATCTTCTTCTGCTTCAGGTTTGTAAACTCTTGTTTCTTGCTGTCGATATACGCAGGAGTAATGAATCTTTTATGGAATAACTGCTTAAATATCTCCCAGTCTGCGGCTTCCTCTCAAGACAACTCCTCGGCCGCCTGTTCCCACCAAGAAGCTGGTTCTTTGCCCAAAAACCACGAGGCCGTCTCAACCCATCTGTCTGCAGGCAAACTCCCCTGACTCTGCATCAATCTAAAGGTCTTATCCACATGATTCAACCACTTCTCAGCACCCTCGTGCCCTTCATTACCCACAAAAGTATTCAACCTCAGATTATAAATAGTTTCCAGAGGAGTCCTCTGGGGAGGTCGAAACGTCGACTGAATAGCATTAGCGATAGCTTCCCCTAGCTGAGCTATATCAAGGAAACTAGGCTCAGAAATCGGTCGTGGCTCACGTCGAGGAGGCATAATTCTGACAGAAGACACCAAAATAATTAGAATATTCACTAAGTACACAAGACTGCCAAACCTAGGCTCTGATACCAAACTGACACACCCCGACTGGACATCAGGACGTGCTGGCCGTCACATGAGAGTGACAAGGCCATGTGCGCAGTGTGGAAGAATAAATATAGATAATAAGTACTAGAGTATCATTACCAGTGATATAGACATATAAAAGAGTGAGGAAGTTAATAACATAAAGAACAGAGTTCGAGCATTCTAGGTGCAGTCCAAAAGTCATAAGCAAGAAAGTAAAATATTTACATGGATGGTGTGCTGTCAAATATGCCTTTGATGCCTCGTTTTCCACCAAACTACCTAGTAACTGGAGGGGCGCAAAACAAAAGTGTGAGTGGGCAAAAACAAAGCTTTACCAAAATCACTTCGATAGAAAAGTTGTAACCCCTCTCTGTAAAACATGTATACTTCCCATAAAATATGTATATACGTACTAGTACTGAAAACCATCGATCAACCAATCAATCAATCAATCAATAAATGCCATGATCGAATGAACCATAATCCGTAATAAACATGTATCAAATATCATCAATCAATCAGGTGATATCCCAACTCAAATCATGCCGGCAATATATATGTCAATTAGCTGGAGTCACCTCTAGTGACCTGTACAGCTGAATCTATGGCTCCTTAACCATATCCTTAATTCATCTCTCAATCAATAACCTGCACCCATGACGGAACCACCTAATGTGGTCTGTACGTCAACCCGGGTATAACGCTCTGTGCTACAATCACGTGAAGGCTGGCGACGTCTCGCAAGTCACCTACGAGTCAGAACCACCTAGTGTGGTCTGTACAACAGGCTGGCACCTGCCTTGGATCCAAGGTGAGCGTACGGTGCGGGAGGTGAACGATCACTTGAAAGCTAAGCCCTACTCTGGGGGCACAAACCCCGATGTGCAGGTAAATGAGCCATAGTCTAATCTCATCGATATCACCATAATCATCATATCACAAGCATACACTTACCTGACTTACCTGGCGCCCACGGAGCATCACTATACAATCATATAAACATAATATATATATATATATATATATGGCATTCGACATGGCATTAAATTTCATAAAAGCATTTTAAAACGTATTTCTGGGAATCAATCAAATATATATATATATATATATATATATATATATATATATATATATATATATACTGAAAACCAAAAGCCCACTCATTGATAAGTAGACGGGTCGTAGCCCCCGAGCCTCGCGTGGCTGCACTCGTCCTCAGGATACGTATCACCTATAAATATATACTGAAAACCAAAAGCCCACTCACTGATAAGTAGACGGGTCGTAGCCCCCGAGCCTTGCGTGGCTGCGCTTGTCCTCAGGATACGTATCACCTATATATGAAACAACTATATAATCGTTAATTACGCACATAACCTAAATCAAGTAATAACTTCTCATACATTGCTCAATTGGGGTGTTTGAATATATCAACATGCTCTACTCAATCCCACGAACACCCCCACCCATAGTTTTAAAATAATTTTTGGAAGCCTGACGCGTCCTCACGCGCCGGCCAAGGCACGGTAACACGCGCCGCCCACGCGCGGCCACGCGCCGTGCACACTAACGGAAACCCTAACGCTGTTAAGGAATATTCCGTTAAAGTTAACTGACGCCGTTAACCTCCGTTACGAATATTCCGTCAACTTTGACGGAATATTCCGTCACCTTCAACCTCAGTTGTCGGCGCCGCTGTGTCGCCGGAAACTGGGTAATTTTTCTACCATTGATTTCTAGCTCATTTTTCAGCCAAATTTCACGAAATTTACACCAAAATGATCCTTAGAACAAGGAGAAGAGATTTATACCTGTTTTGAACCTAAAATCCAAGTGAATCTCGCCGGAGAAATTTCACCAATTCCGGCCAACTTCCAAACCGGCGATCCCGACGTCCAAACTCCTTAAATTTTGTCCTCCGAGCATCCCAAGAAGATTCTAAACCCCCCTATGATCTCCAAATGAGCAAAACCCTGTAGATTTCGAGTGTATGAACAGTACCACTTTTGGTACCACACGGGTTCTAGGGTTCTCGACCGTTTCAAGCTACACAAATAGTACGGTTGGAATCACCAGGTTATAAGGGTTCTAAATATGCTATTTAGGACCTTGATCTGTGACCAAAACACCAGGAACAAGGGTTTGTCCGTACGGTTGCAGGGGAGAGGATAGAGAGTTCGAGAAAAAGGAAGAAGAAAGTGACGGGGAGGGTAGGTGCTGCACACGTGTTGTGCAAGTGTGTGTGTATATATTTCCTCATCCAACCCCATCCACACAAAATCAATCAAAATACAATAAAATAAATATATAGGTACCCCTACCTATAAACATTAATCCTTATTCACACATCCTCTCACTCCCGCAAGGGTAAAATCGTCATTTCATAAATAACATATTCATTAACTCAGAACGGACTGTTACAATAGTGTTTGGTAAATTTTTATGTAAAATAGATGTGAAAAAAAGTCGGTTTTTCAAAGCTGGGTTTTGCAGCTTCTTGTTTTTGGCTTTTTTTCACCCAAAATTGTGAAAAAAAGCTGAAGCTGAATGTTTACCAAACACCAAAAACTCTCAAAGTTTTTTTTCATAGCAGTTTTTTTTTTAAATCACCTCAACCCCAAACTGGGGCTTAGTACTACGGTCTAGTGATATTCTTCTTCACTTGTAAGTGAAAAGTCTTAGGTTTGGTTCTTGCTAAAGGCGAATTTGAACCACATTATTGCTGGCTCATTGTGAGCCTTAGCTCACTCCCTCTCCCATAGTGTAGATAATATCGTTTTTCAAAAAAAAAAAAAAAAAAAAACTTCAACTAACATAACATGGCTGTTGTAAAGAAGTTCAACATGGATTCTAATTAATATTTTCTCTGGGGTTTAAAGGGAAGGAATTTGAGGATTTACTATAAACCAAAGGATAATATGAGGATTAGTAGCTCAATTCTTTACAAGGTTATGCAATGTTTGGTATTTTCTATGTGTGACATTTCCTTCACATCCTCACATGCATCTTTGTGACAAATTTTCAAGCCTATTTAGACAATACAAATTGAAAGATGTTGAGCACATGTGATCGTCGAACTTACACGTGTGATAGAGAATCAAATTCGACGCGAGGTATGTACTCTATCACTAAGCTATATGAATGTCACGATTCTAGTTAATTATTTTCGACGTACTAAATTAGACAAGTTAGTTGAGATTTTCCATATGGACTCTCAAGTTACAGATGCCATGGGCCACCATACTCATGAAGAGCCTTCTTTATAATTGTTCTGGTTGTTGGCACTGAATTTCTTCTGCTTGCGTGGTTGTTTGGATTGAGAATCACACAAATTTACAAAACCCTACATCATGAAATGATCAAAGGGCCTCTTTACGTCAAAAGACAAGGGTGGTTTGGATTGTGTTTATATCTGGTAAATGGCCAGTGAGAATTTAAGTCTTTGTTGCTTGTTCTTGTATCTGTATAGTGTTCAAACGTCACCTTCCGCTGCCATTTTGAGAGTCGGCGATATGTTTTCTTGTCGTTTTAACGCCTGTAAATACGACAATCCTATAGCAAATTAAACGGGAGCACGTGTACAAAATAATATTTGTCTTAATGAGTTTAGGGTTACAATCTATTTAAAAAGTTGATCCTCTGATTCGATCTCTGAAAATGTAAAGTGTGTGTGTTACTGATCCAAGGGTCGCGATGACTTGATCTTGAATGAATGGATGCTACAAGGTTTTGGCTTTTGACGATGGAAGAATCGGCACGTATAGTTGTGCTTGATGATTATTCTCAAGGATGATGAAGAATGTAGAGAGTTTTCTGAATCTTCTAAGTGTTAAGAAATTTGGGGGGTTTGATAGCTTCAGAGTTTCAGCGTCTAGGTGAGAATGATTTTCTAGACCCTTTCTTTGTCTTGGAGCCTCTTATTTATAGTATTTCCAAGATTTGCCTTCGAAAGAACCAAGACTTGATTGTGTCTTGGTTCGTGATTGCTCCATCAATTAATATTTGATTTAATCCAATAAAAATCAAATAAATCAATCTTCCTAAATTGGCATTTTCATTTGATTTAAATTTAAATTAAATAATTTATTTAAATCAAACAAATCCTTTCTGTCAAGCGTTGACACGTGTCTTCTTGATGACTCGTTCGGTTTTGATGAGTCACATGCCATGTGTACAATTTGTGAGACATATGCATGGTACATGCCACATAAGCCTTGCATGTCAAAATTTAACACGTTAGTAAACATTTATTTTCATTGAAATTTGCACGTCTACAACGCCCTTTTTGCTACTTTATCCTCTATTTTTTTTTCTACCCGCTCTATCTTCCATCCGATGTTCTTCAACCCCAAACAACCACCATTCCCCACCTCCTTCCTTTACCTAACTACCTCACAATCCATCCCCACCACTACTTTTCTCAGATCCACAAGCTTCCAAAGGGAAACATACACCAGATTCAATTCCCACTTCCATTACTCCTCGCCTAACCGACTTTCCAGATTTTCGAGACCAAGAGTGTTGTGGCTTTGGCCTAAGCAAGGGTATCTTGCATATTCCCTTAGTCTAATTTAATCCTTGAATTATCACATGAGTGAAAATTAGGTCTCTAAACTATTTTTTTCGAAAAAATTAGTCCTTGAATTATAAAAATTTGCCAATTATATCCCTAATATTAGATTCGAAGCCACTATATTAAATTTTCCCTCAATTTAAGTCACGTTACTTGCATGTGATACACATTGGAGAGTAGATTGGTAATTTTCCATAAAGAAATAGTGTATGGAGTTAACTTTGGAGGGTAAATTAGATGTTAGATTTGCAACCTATATGAAATGTTAAGAGCTTATGGGTAAGAAAATGACAGTATTACACTTTAAACTGCGTCAAGCGACTTAAGTTGACAAAAAATTGAATAAAATAGCTTTTGAATATAATAGTATGGATGAAATTAGCATTTTTTTTAATGAATTTAGGGATTTATTTTTCTGAAAAATAATTCAGGGACCTAATTTTCATTGAGGTGATAGTTCAGGGACTAAATCGGCATTTCACACTTTATTTATTATGTTTGGATGTACGTGCAAGAGCATGTGAAGATGAATCGAATTTGCTGAATCTCTTTCAATGCGGCGACTCAAGTGATTAAATCCAATTGTGGTGTAATTCTCGGTGCGAATTTGAAGTTCTTGTGTTGCGATGTCTTGAACAAATTAACTACTCAGTTATTTTCGATCAAAAAGATAAATAAAAATTGACACAATTATACACATGCAAATGCACTTTATACCCGCAATACACCAATTTCTTGCTTTTGATGCAAGAAGGGTCGAAAAGGAGGATCCCATACCCCATAAACATGGATAGAGAGAGTATAGGCGTGTCGCTACCCTAGCACCTAATCCGCATGCAAGAGGATGCAGAAGCTTTGCCCAAACGCGTGCTATATATGTGACCATATAGTACAAAGCTTCAAAACAAAGGGGAAAAAGTGCATGTATATATAGGGCTTTGCCCTTCATTTGTAATTTTGTATCTTAACAATTTGCACACTTTTTGATTTGAGACCCAACTGGAAAAATAAAGAAAATCAAATAAAAAATCTTTGAGAGAAGAGTGTGAGGAATTTGGTCCCGCATCACACGTGGGAATCGAACACATAGCCCTTGTTTGGGACACATGGCCCTATGAAGATCTTATGTATTATATATGTACGTGCATGCAGCATGTTCCACACACTGAGAAGGATAGAAGATGAAAAGCTTTAATGGCGTGGGGCGACCCTTATCCCTTCGCAGTTCTGGAACTCAAGGCGTGGCTGCAAGATATTCAGTTCCTATAAACCCTAGCGCGGTCAAGTAGTATTTGCATAAGAGCAAGTCCACCTCAAGGGGTAGGTCAGCTCAAAGCACAAATAATGGACCAGCACCTCCCAAAAATCTTCCACCCCAGCCTAATAAGCTATCACCCAGCCCAAGCCAGGCTATAGGCCGGCCTAAAATGTGCTAAGCAATCAGCTGGCCTCTGTGACGTCATGCTGGCGTCAGCGTGACGCCACAGTGCACTGCAATTTTTTTTTGCGTCAGGCGTGTAGGAAACACTCGCACGTAGGGGCGCGTTCTCGACTGGAAAAAGGCGGTGGGGCCCGCTATTGCATTCGTTACAGAGGGCTCGGGGTAGAAGTCACGTGGCTCGTTCTAGGCCATTGGATTTCCAACGGCTAGTTTTTTGGACCGTTGGAAATCCAACAGTCAAAAAAATTTGAAAATCATATTCAACAACTCAGATGTGGTGAGTTGTGGGCCATCTGATCCAGAGATAACGGTTTACGATTTTACAACCAAAAATGAAGGAGAAAAAAACACAACGGTCAGAATTATGACCGTTGGCCACGTTTCAACATTTGGGCTGTTGGATTTGAATCTTTTTCTAATCCAACAGTCCAAATTAATTAACTTAATTAAAATTAATAAAAAAAATATTAAAAAATGTTAAAAAATACAGAAAAAATTAAAAAAAAAAATTCTATAAATACCTAACCATCATCTTCCACCTTACACCACATTTTAATATTTTCAACACTTTCTACCAAAGCTTTCATATACTTTTTTTGTGGAAAAAATGGCTACGTGGAAGCTCATCGAAGATGTTACGTTGTGTGAATGTTGGGTTCAAATTACTCATGACCTGCTTACGGGTAATGAGATGGAGTTGCGAGAAATATGGAGTAGAATTACGGAAGCGTTTTGCGATAGGCTTGGAAAAGACACTAGAAGTAGTCAAGGTCTTCTAGGTCGTTGGAAAAAACTCAACATATCCTTTACTTGTTGGAAAAATGCTCTCTCTTATGGTTCCACTAATCCGAGCAGTGGGAGGAGTTTAGCGGATCAGGTGACAATATTTTTATTTATTTATATGTATTCCACTCGCATCAATATAAAAAAAGTTTGTTTGTGTTAATACTGTCTTATCCCACATTTTATAGACACTACAAGATCAAGCATTCTAAAATGTGAAGAACCACGACAAATTATTCAACAAATGGGAATGTTGGGAAATTGTCAAAGATTGTCCCAGATACAAAATTGTGTCAACCGGTCCAGAAGTTGTCATGCACGACATCCCTCTACACAGTTTGCCAGAAGCAAACACGGTTGAACAGGAATGCGACGCATTTGAAGAGACGGAAAGGACGCCTGAGGAAGTGCTGGAGACTCAGCCGACTCGTCGGTCCCTAAGGCCTCAAGGTAAAAAGGCGGCAAAGAAAAAAAAGGAGTTCTTCCAAAAATGACTACACAAAATATATGGACGAACTTGCTCGCTATAGTGAACTGAGCATGGCACGAGCAGCGGCTAGAGACGAGGCAAAAATTGCGACTATGGCAGCAATCTTAGCAGCTACTGAGATACGTGATGCGGCTAATGAGAGACAAAGAGAAATACTTAATTGAGAAAATCAAATGCTTATTGAAGAAATGACAGCTTAAGCAGATTGTGACACTATGAACAAGTCTCTAGTATGGACGTCTCCGAATTCTAAATATTTTTGGACATCTGTAAAAGAGATGTGGTGCGAAGGAGGTGTGCAAGAGATGATGAATCAAGTCGAGGGGGTTCTAGCTACACAAATCCTAGCAACAAAGATCTTAGCACCACAAATACTAGCTCCTCAAACTTTGTATAATTTCTTATTTATTTGTAGTACTTTATTTAATTTCTTATTTATTTGTAGTACTTTGTTTAATTTCTTATTTATTTTTAGTACTTTGTTTAATTTCTTATTTATTTTTAGTACTTTATGTAATTTATTATTTATTTTTAGTATGTAATTATTTGTTTATTTTTAGTATTTTATGTATTTCTTATTTATTTTAAATAATTTATTTAAACACACCAAATAAGATTACATAAATTCACCATACAAACTTAAAAAAACACACCAAATAAAATTACATAAACTCACCAAATAAACTTAAAAAAATACACTAAATAAAATTACATAAACTTAAAAAAAAAACACACTTATTCTTCCACCACAAGCTCATTTTAATTATCTTCACCTTGTTGCAATCCCCATTGGTGCTCAATCAAGTCACTTTGACGGCTTAAGTGCCAATATGGCTCTTGCATTGAAGTGTATCACTCAATGATCAATTGATTGTAATGTCCATCCCGTTCCAATGGCTCGTGTTGCAAGGGATCTTCGATGCGGTCATGAACACAATAGATACGTGTTCTTGAGTTGTCCATCGTGTCCGACTTGTATTCATCGACGGCATCATAATCATACTCATCTTCCATAATCATGTTGTGGAGAATAATACATGTCATCATGATGGATCGAAGAGCCTCGACATCAAACATTCTGGCAGCAGCCTTGACAATCGCCCAACCTTGCAGGATACCAAAACAATACTCCACATCCTTCCTACACCCTTCTTAACATTTTGCGAAGTGTTTTTCTTTTTCAGTTTGTGGATGTAGCACTGTTTTGACAAACGTTTTCCACCTTGGGTAAATGCCGTTTGTAAGGTAGTATGCTCCTTCGTATTGATGGCTATTGACCCAATATGTGACTCTCGGCGCTTTTCCTTGCAGCACTTTGTGGAACACTAGAGATTGGGTAAGGACATTGAGGTCATTTTGAGCTCCTGAAACGCCAACAAAAGCATGCCAAATCCATGTATCAATTGAAGCCACCGCTTCCAAAATGATACTTTTGGCTCATTTTATGTTGCCATAAGCTTCTTACCACGCACTTGGACAGTTTTTCCAAGTCCAATGCATGCAGTCAATGCTTCCAATCATGCCAGGGAAGCCTCGTATCTTACCCTTCTTCAGAAGCCTTCGTATATCCCTTGGCGTGGGTTTCTCGAGGTACTCACTGGTGTAGAGGGCTTCGATTACAAAGCAAAACCGCATCAAGGACTCTAGAACAGTTGATTTTCCCATCCTTGTTATCTCATCCACTTGTCTGCAGATGCTCCATATACAAGCATCCGCAAGGCAGCAGTACTTTTTTGCTCAGGAATAAGACCTAGAACATGAAAAGCATCTTTTTTTTGCACAAAGTATGGATCATGAATGCAAATAGCACTCATGATTTTGTCGAACAAACTTCGTTGCATTCTAAAACGACGTCTAAAAATATGATCAGGGAATAAACTGTTGGGGATAAAATAATCTTCCAAGAGATCTTTACCTCGTCTTTCCCTCTTTCTATCCAAGTTGCAGCACGTCTAGGTTTGGATATCTGAGCCACAACTTCCATGACATGATGGGAATGTGAGGCCTGAAGCCTTCTATGTTCATCATCCTCATCCTCTTCCATTGCAAAAACCTCATCTCCACCTTCCTCGAGATTGAACAATTCTTCCTATTGTGCCAACACTTTTTTATGTTGCTCATACAATCTCCTTGACGAAGACATTGTAAGAACTCAAGATTTAAAAACGATGAAGAATGATGCTAAGCTAAAAAGAAGGATTCAATATGGTGTGTGAATGAGGATGGATGTAAGGATGTACGGTTTATATGTACAAAAAAAGAAAGGATGAGGTTCTGGACAATGTCACGTGGCACTATGTGATTGGTTGAAAATCTTATCGAAATTTTGGCTAAATTATTGTAAACAGATAGTGACACGTGGCACGTCGGGATTGGTTAAAAATCTAATCGGAAATCTATCTACAAAATAGTACGTTCGGATAATGACACGTGACGTCACAAGATTGGTAGAAAATCTGATCAAAATCTTGGCTATATTATTGTAAACAGATACTGACACGTGGCGCGTCGAGACTAGTTGAAAATCTTATCGGAAATCTATCCACAAAATAGTACTTTTGGACAATGACACGTAGCGTGACAAGATTGATTAAAGATCCTATTCGAAATTAAAACTATTTTTTTATTTATTATTTTATAAAAAAATTAATAATATTTTAAATGGGCTGGGTGCCAGCGCATTTTGTAGGGGTGGAGATGCATTTGACCTATTACTGTTCATTGGGGTCTATCACTGTTCACTGAGTGGATTAAATGAGATGGGTGCTTCCAATCCTGGTCTATTTACGCATTCTTATTTTATTTACAATAAAATAGGAGTGGTATTGTGGCCAATACTCTCTCTCAAGTTGGTGGATAGATGTTGTTAATGCCCAACTTGCCAAGTGAGTCGTGGAACGCCTTACTCGACACCTTAGTCAAAATATATACTAGTTGATCTTCAAACTTAACGAACGAGACCTGAATAATGTGAAGCTCCAACTTCTCATTGATAAAATGTATATCTACTTTAGCATGTTCTTTTTGATCATGTTGAATTGGATTATGAGATATGTCACTCGTTGCCTTATTATTGCAAAAATAAATTCATACTCTGATTCAGAGGATACCCAAGCTCCATAGGCAACTTCCTTAACCAAAGTAGCTCACACAATCCTTTGGCCATACCTCTACATTTTGCCTTAGCCATGAATAAAGCTACTACCTTTTGTTTCAGTGATATTCTCTGCCTAATAAGAATCAAATCTACCCAGCTATGCTCAAATAACCATTCTTAAAAAACATAATTCTCCTTCCTGATGGGAACTTCAGATATCTAAGAATCTAGAAAACTGTATTCATATGATCTTCACTATGAACATGTATAAATTGACTCACAACACTTACCGCATAAGTAATTAATATTAGGTCTTTATGTTATAAATAGATCAATCTTCCAACTAACCTTTAATAATGTTATTTGTTAGCTGGAATTTGATCTATGTACTCATGACCAATACGATGATTCTAAATAATAGGTGTATCAGCTGGCTTACAGTCTAGCAAACCAGTTTCAATCAACAAATCAAGAACATAATACCTTTGTGAGAGAAATATGCCTCGACCTGAACATGCAACAATATAAAAAGATACTTCAAATTTCTAATCTTTCATCTTAAATTTAGAAGCCAAATACTTCTGTAGTCTCTCTTTTCCGTCTTAATCATTCTCAGTCACAATCATATCATCAACACAAAATTATAAGGGCAGTTACTTTTCCTATATTTGAGAAAGAGTATATGATCATGCCCAAAACCATATTTCTTTATAGCCATGCAGAATCTCTCAAACCAAGCCTTGGATGACTGTTTCAACTCATATAAAGTCTTTTTCAATCTACACACGTTTTTTTATACATTTGTTTTTATACTTTACCAACTGTGGCAAATAGATAGATGGTTCAGAATACTTTACCATTTTCATTCATATGTTTTTGTACAGTTTGATGTAAATGACCTTAGTTTATTTGATTTTTTTTTCCAGAGATGATCTTTATAAAGTGATTTTTAATATGAACGGTTCTGATAATAAATATAAAGCAAAAATAATTCAAAAATCCAGAAGACGACACATAGACTTTTACTCAAGAAAGATAAAATTGCCCTCATTAAATGGGCAGGACTCTCAGATAATCCCACGTGCAGCTCATCATCCCTGAAGGTCCAAACAGCTGACTACGATTGCTCATAGCTTTCCTGCACATGTTATAGAAAAAGTCAAAGGCATTAAAAATAGGGATTAATTACCAAATCCTATCTTCAATATATTCCCAATTGAAGATCAACTTCATCAAGTAAGTAATTATCCATATTTCAATCAATTAGGGATACTACATACCATCATTATCCCAAGATATTAGGGTAAATTACACTTTCATACCTCACGTTTGGGCTCTATTTCAATTCCTTACAATATCTTTAAAACATTTCACTTTCATACCTTAAGTACTATTTTATTTCAAAATAATACCTCCGTTACATTTTCCATCCATTGATCCGTTAAATGCTGACGTGGCTGCCAAATGTCTGCCACGTGGCAAATAAAAAAAAATTTAATTTTTTTTTTAAAAAAACTTTAATTTTTTTTAAAAAAAAAAACTAAATTTTTACAAAAAAAAAGAAGGGTAAATTACACTTTCATACCTCAGGTTTGGGGTCTATTTCAATTCCTTACAACATCTTTAAAACATTTCACTTTCATACCTTAAGTACCATTTTATTTCAAAATAATACCTCTGTTACATTTTCCATCCATTCGTCCGTTAAATGCTGATGTGGTTGCCAAATGTCTGCCACGTGGCAAATAAAATAATTTTTTAATTTTTTTAAAAAGCCTGAATTTTCTCAACAAAAAAAATTGTCCTTCCCCCACCCCCAGCGACTCACATCTGCAACAAGAAGAAGAAGAAGAGGAGGGAGGAAGAAAGAAAGAAAAAAACCCCAAAACCCCACCCAAGCCACCCCTCCCAAAAATCACCCATCACCCACCCCCAAAAATCCCACCCGAGATTAGGTGGATCTACCACAAAACCAGTCCAAAAATCATCTCAAACTCAAAATATTTTCAAAACTCACCCACACTGAAAATCACTAGATCGCGGAGGGAGGAGGTTTGCGGGGCGGGGGGGGGGGGGGGGGGGGGGGACAGGACATGAGGAGGGTCGCCGGGCTGGGGGGGGGATGGGAGAAGGGTCACTGGGCAGGGGGGAATGGCTTTTCTTCTTCTTCCTGCATATGTGGGTCACTTCTTTCTTTCTCCCCACTAGTACAAAAAACACTTTGCGCGACGGGAACTTACGTGACGCAGCCAAATTCGTCGCGCAAAGTATGTTTGCACGACGCAAAACACCAAACATCGCGCAAACGGCCTTTGCGCGACGAAAAAAGACGTCACGCAAAATAGTTTTGCGCGACGAAAATCTACTGACGTCATGCAAAACTGTTTTGCGTGACGTCTTTCTTCGTTGCGCAAAGTGTCGTCGCGCAAATACCGTTTGCGCAACGTTTGGTGCGTCGCGCAAGATTTTGGCGCCAAACCACGATGCCTTTGCCGCGTTTTTCTTTGACTTTGCGTGACGCAGGGCCACCTACGTCACGCAAAACATATTTGCGTGACGCATGTTCACGAGTGTTGCGCAAAACATCCTTGGGCGACGTCACCTACGTCACGCAAAGGTGTTTTGCGCGACGCGTGTGAGCATGCGTCACGCAAATATGTTTTTTGGGGTTTTCACCATTTAAGGTTTTTTGGTCAGCTAAAAAAAACACCAGGGGGCCTAATCGGATGCTGAAGGTGGCATAGAATGTACGTCTGTCCGCCTCCTTGATCAAGATTGCATATGACTCGCGACATCGTGGAGCGGCTACCTCACAGCAACATAGTCTCGTTGCTACTAGCTGTGGTTATGTTATTACAAATTGTTGTCCTATGCAGTGGGAATCTTGGGCACAAAGTCCCGAGGAGACGAAGATACTGGTGCGAGACAAGTTGTCGGTTAGTATATTAATTTTTAGCCTTTTATCATTTTTTTTCAATTATGTTTACAAATATTATAAACCAAAGTATTTTATCTGAATATTATTAAATTTCTTACTATTATTTTGTTGTTTTTCATATTTGTAGGTCAATTTTGATGTTGAGGACATATCCCCTGAGGTCATGACCTACTTAGATGAGACCTTCGCAAACCAGTACAAAAATTGGAAGAGCAATCTTCATGCGCATTTTAAGAAATGGGGCCCACAGGTTTGCCCATCCGAGTTGGAGGAACGGCCACAGGATTGGGCGTGGCTCTGCAAGCATTTTACGGACCCAAAATTTGTGGTATGTATATAATATTTTAATAATAATTCATTACTGTTTTAGTTATTTTTTTAAGCATTTTCAAATAATTGCTTTCAAATAGTTGCACTAACATCTATATTATGTGTTTCACAGAAGAAATCTATTGCTGGCAAGATAGCTCAGGAGTCAAAGACACTTCTCCACCATTCCGGTTCAAAGCCCTTTTCGTATAAGCTTGAGGCACGACGTGAGGTAAAAGTATATTACTTTTGAAATTTTACACAATTTATTTTTTATTATTGATTAATAAAATTTCCTTAATGTTTTTTCTTTTTTTTTTTCTTCAGGAGGGTTCTAAGTTCCCAAAGATTGATATGTTCAAGGACGTTTACGTTCAACCTGGCGATAAGACCACCGAGCAGCTTCATGTAAGTATATGTAATTGTTATTATTCTTATATTTATGAATTTTTCAAATATTATTTATATTTTGTTATTAAACATTATATGTTTTTTTCTTTTTTATTACAGGCTGCTATGGTGGAAAAGAGCGATGTTGTTCTCCAAGAAGTAACATCGCAGCTTCCCCCGAAGACCCTGATCGAGGACGTCACTGTACCCGAGGATGTAGGTTTTGAGATCATGACTGAGGTCCTGAATCAGAAGTTTGGTCGTCGTCATGGCAAGGTTGTTCGGGGCATGGGGAAGGCGCGTGTTCGTGAAACAGGTGCCTCCTCTTCCAAATCGACCACATGAGTGGTTAATGCTCTGCAGGAAGAAGTGACAACCCTAAAAGATCGGCTTGTAGCCCAGGATGAGCAGATAAAGGCCCAGGATGAGCAGATAAAGGCCCAGAGTGAACAGATGAGGGCCCAGAACGAGCAGTTGAGGGTCGAAAACGAGGAGATGAAGGCCCAGGTTAGAACCCAGGGTGATCAGATGAGTATGATTATACAGGCCTTAACGATGTCCGGTCTTCAAATCCAGCTGCCAGCACCTGCTCCACATTCGACCTCCCAGGCACTTCCTCCAGCTGATACCTAGTAGATTGATGTCAAGACTACTTATTGTAGTTTTTTTTTGTTTGGACATCTTGTATGTACATTTTTATATAGTTTATAATTAAATACATTTTCTTGGTTTATTATTTATTGTTTGAATTGAATTACAATATTTATTAAAAATTTAATCAAAAATATTTTTGTCCACAAAAAAAAAAAAAAAAAAAAAAAAAAAAAAAAAAAGAGTTCGCGCGACGAAGAAGTTGGATAGGTCACGCAAAGAGGGTTTGCGTGATGTAGGGTTGTGCGTCACGCAAACCCTCTTTGCGCGACGTAGGGTTATGCGTCACGCAAACCCTCTTTGCGTGACGTAGGGTTGTGCGTCACGCAAACCCTCTTTGCGCGACGTAGGATATTTCTTCGTCACGCAAACCCTCTTTGCGCGACGTAGGATATTTCTTCGTCACGCAAACCCTGCTTTCACAGGCTTGGCGCGACGCTTGGTGCATGACGAAATTCGTCAGGCAATTTTTTGCGCGACGTTTTTTGGACTTTGCGTGACGAAGGACCTACGTCACGCAAAGTATTTTTTGTACTAGTGCCCTCTTCTTCTTCTTCTTCTTCTTCTTCTTCTTCCTGCATATGTGGGTCGCTGGGGGGAGGGACAATTTTTTTTTCTTCCTCCCTCTTCTTCCTCTTGCAAATGTGGGTTTCAATTTTTTTTTTTTTTTTTTTTTTTGTTGAGAAAATTCAGGGTTTTTAAAAAAAATATTTTATTTGCCATGTGGCAGCCACGTTAGCATTTAATGGATCAATGGATGAAAAATGTAATGGAGGTATTATTTTGAAATAAAATAGTACTTGAGGTATGAAAGTGAAATGTTTTAAAGATGTTGTAAGGAATTGAAATAGAGCCCAAACTTGAGGTATGAAAGTGTAATTTACCCAAGATATTATCTCCTAATTAATATCTTGGGAATATTCTTTCCTCACACCTTGGCCAATAGGATACTGGCATGAATAGGGAAATCCTTAACACTATGGCCCACCACTCCTCCTTATAAATACTTTCATCTCCATCAAATTTTGGTAAACTTTTTGCTACTATACAAGCGCTAAACATTCACTCTTTTTAGAGAGAAACTAACTTAGCCATCGAAGATCAATTGACTAAAAGCCCCCAACCCACCCTCACTCCTCGTGTGCTCGTGATGTTTTGGTCTTTGATCAAAGATGTTGATTGTTTTGTAAGCACATTTTTGTCGAGACCAAAGGCGGCGGAAATTTGCTACCACAATCAACACAAAATAGACGGTTCAGATCATTGAAATTTGATGTGGAATAGGTCATACACCTAATCCCCATTTTTTTCAAAAAATAGGATCCTTTTGCATAAAAGGCCTGTATTATTGTATTGTTGTATGATAGCTGTATAGCAGTACATGCACCAAGCGCAAATCAAGGCGTATTCATGTCTGCCATAGTGAGGGAAACTTACTTGCGAGCAGCGAGCTAATCACGGAGCTAGGGTTAGCCATCTACCCCCACATACCTGACAGATGAGTCTGATAGGACTTTTACATAATTTGTATTTCAAATAATGTTTTGAAAACATTTATTTGGGGCCAATGAGGCCTCCACTACCACTTTTGTTTCTTTGTAGTATCATTGGCGCTCTTGGCATAATGCATTCATGCCTGCCTGCTTTATCCAACTAATGTGATTGATTATTTGCTTGCTTTTCAAATTCTATTGATTGATGTACTCTACAAGTTTTTCTCCTACCTTTGTGTCGTGATGTATTTTCTAATTAATGTTTAGTGAATTCCTCCATTCAAATCTCATCCCATATGTATTATTAAAGCTTCTAAATCTCTTATGATGACGAAGTATTTATTCACATTAATCTGTAAATAAAGTTTGCTTCTCGCTCATCTCTTAAAAATCGTTCTAAATAAGAGACATACTTTACTATTGGACCAAGTAATCATTAAAAACATGGAGACTTTGGATGCGGTCCTTAGTTATGAATATTCTTTGACTAAAACCTTGTTGGTTTTCAATTTTTGATCCAAATCCCTGAAATTAATGTGATAATTTATTTCTATGTACGTTACTATATTTTTTTAAATTAAAAATTAAAAATTATAGTTGTTTATATTAATGAGATTTTAAATAAAAAATCATAATTTGTGGGATTAAAAATATTAAAATATAAATATACTATTGTGTGTGTGTGTGTGTGTATATAAACATGGGTACATTCTTCAAAATCACAATATATATATATATATATATATATATATATATATATATATATTAGGCTTAATAAAATTAGTAAATTTCTTCGATTAAACTTAACATGGATACATTCTCAAATCAAAAAATAAAAAATAAAAAATAAATGTACCCATATACGTTTAAAAATGGATTAGAAAAAAATTGAATAGATTTTATATAAAAAAGGTACATTTTACATATAACAAATTGGTATATTTAAGAATAAGTACATTTTAAGATTAAAAATTTGAAAAAAATTACATGAATGGTACATATAATTAGCATGGGTACATTTAGCAAAATTAAAAATGGGTACAAATAAATAAAAAAATATGGGTACAAATACAAATAAAACTTTATAAAATATGGGCACAAAAAGAAATTAATATATGGATACAAATTAAAACTGAAAAGAAAATTGGTACAAATTAAAAAAGGGTTGCAAATTAAAAATGGGTACAAACTAAAAATAAAAATATATGATAAAAAATTTAGCTATAAATATAAATATACTAATTGTAACATTTTTAACATTAAATGAATATATTTAGAAATAAAAAATATTTTCTTATTGAAATAATTAATGATGTTATTAATACCAAGGACCTTGATAAAAAAATGAAAAGAAATAAGGTTTTAATTAAAAGAGTAACAAAATGAATGATGAGAACCTAATTTCTCCTTAAAAACAATATTGGTCAAACAATACTAGAACCATTTGTTACCACACCACATTTCTTAATTAGTTCACTAACTTAATATCTAAGATGTCGCTATCGTCATGTCAAACCCTAATAAGAGTCATTGACACTAATTAAGTTGGGGTCGGGGGTAAAATGGTTTTTTTTTATCACCACCATCTTGCGCTAGTTACTTAAAATTGTTATCGGGTAAAATTATAAAATGCGTATTCAAGTCTTAAGTCACAAAGTATCGTGGATCTATTAAAAAACGAAAGTCTCAACGTACGTACGTACGTCTTGACCCCATTTTTCAGAATAAACCTAATAGTGTTACGGCATGAACTTTTGATTAAACTTTGAATAACTATTTCTATATGTTTTCAACCCCATGAAAATAAGAAAAAAATGATAATGTCAGGAAAATTAAACTTGTGGTCAAATTTTGTAAACTAAATTATATAAAAATTTACGATTAGATTATTACTTAGCTTTAATAAACGTGTTCAATTCATATTAATGACACATAATTTAGTTTATAAATTTTATCTACAAATTTAATTTCCCTATCATACCCTAATGTGATTCCAATCATTCATACTCGATCTTATTCTCACGTGCATGTCCTTTTCACCTTGTCAAAATTAATGCTAGATAATGTAAACATTATATACGAATATATGATGATGTGGTCGACCTCTATCCAATCATAATAATCTCTCTTTTTCAACTGATTGCGTCTAATCATAATAATATTCCTTAACATGCATGCTAGCTGTGGATTAAACTGGTAGTTAGTGTTTTCTTCTTCAACTCACTACATCTTGGGTTTAATTATATTTTGCCCGTCCCTCCCTCTCAGTAAAGATTAGTGTAGAATATCATTTGTAGTAAAAAAAAAAAAAAAAAAAAAAAAAAAAAATATATATATATATATATATATATATATATCCCTCAATACATCATAATAAATCACTTAACATATTTTTACTAGAGTGGTATCGGGTGAAATGAGTCAGTTGTTAGGGAGAAGGAGAATTGGTGGAGATCGAACCCGCACCGAAGTGCATATACGCGACTGCTTCTGCTAATGCGGTAAAGCTCCATCTCCACTACTTAACATAAGTTATATAAACATAAGCTGGCCAAGCTAATTAATAAAAGTTAGGCAGAGTTTAAAAGGGAAGGAAGCATGAACAGCAATTAGGACTGCACATGCTATTGTGACGGTAACACTAGCATTGCACTCTTGTAGAAGAATGTATTACTCAAAACAGTATTTCTCTTCCTAATTAATGTTGAAATATATCTCAAATTCATTTTCGCTTCATCTCATCAATTAAAAAATAAAACCAGAATAGTGCACATACCACTCTAGCTCTAAATATACTAAGGCCATCTTATTTGTAAAATAAAGTCCTATAAGGTCATTGGGATTCAAGTTTTACCTAATGGAGGTTCCACTTTGTTTGTATAAAACACAATTTCCTATTTGTTTTCTTGTTTTTTGTTGAAATAATTGTAGGGTTTTAGGCACATGATTTTGGAATGTAAAATAATCCAAAAGGGCGAGTTGAGTTCTAAATTGAAAAGTGAACATGAAAAGCCGACACCCGAATCCGAACGCCCTACGGGCTGGTTTGGTATTGCTGTGCTTTGAAAAAAAGCTGCTTCTGCTGTGCTGTGAGAATAAGCAGCTGTGAAATAAAGCAGCAGAGTGTTTGGTAAACTTTTTTGTAAAAGTGTTGTTGAAAGAAAAAAAGCAGTATTATAGTGTTTGGTAAACTTTTATGTAAAACAGATGTGAAAAAAAGCTGATTTTTCAAAGCTGGGTTTTGCAGCTTCTTGTTTTTGGCTTTTTTCACCCAAAACTGTGAAAAAAAGCTGAAGCTGAATGTTTACCAAACACCAAAAACTGTCCCAGCTTTTTTTCATAGCAGCTTTTTTTAAAATCACCTCAACCCCAAACTAGGGCTACGTCCCAAACTGCAATGGATTTCATGGCCCCAAATATCCCCCATATTTTTGTGTGACTTGTATCTGCAACTTGCCTTTATACGTCTTTGCATGTAATAAGTAAAGTGTTTTCTTCTCTAACCGTCTGCCAAATATCTGATTGAAAATTAAAAAGAAATCTATTTTAATTGGTAGAACAAAGTATAATCGAATGGTGGTGCCACTAGTACAAAAAATACTTTGCGTGACGTAGGTCCTTCGTCACGTAAAGTCCAAAAAACGTCGCTCAAAAAATTGCCTGACGAATGTTCGTCACGCGCCAAGCCTGTGAAAGCAGGGTTTGTGTGACGAAGAAATATCCTACGTTGCGCAAAGAGGGTTTGCGTGACGCACAACCCTACGTCGCGCAAAGAGGGTTTGCGTGACGCACAATCCTACATCACGCAAACCCACTTTGCGCGACGCAGGGTTGTGCGTCACGCAAACCCTCTTTGTGTAACCTATGCAACTACTTCATCGCGCGAACTCCTTTTTTTTTTTTTTTTTTTTTTTTTGTGGACAAAAATATTTTTGATTAAATTTTTAATAAATATTGTAATTCAATTCAAACAATAAATAATAAACCAAGAAAATGTATTTAATTATAAACTATATAAAAATGTACATACAAGATGTCCAAACAAAAAAAAACTACAATAAGTAGTCTTGACATCAATCTACTAGGTATCAGCTGGAGGAAGTGCCTGGGAGGTCGAATGTGGAGCAGGTGCTGGCAGCTGGATTTGAAGACAGGACATCGTTAAGGTCTGTATGATCATACTCATCTGGTCACCCTGGGTTCTAACCTGGGCCTTCATCTGCTCGTTTTCGACCCTCAACTGCTTGTTCTGGGCCCTCATCTGCTCACTCTGGGCCTTTATCTGCTCATCCTGGGCTACAAGCCGATCTTTTAGGGTTGTCACTTCCTCCTGCAGAGCATTAACCACTCTTGTGGTCAATCTGGAAGAGGAGGCACCTGTTTCACGAACACGCGCTTTCCCCATGCCCCGAACAACCTTGCCATGACGACAACCAAACTTCTGATTCAGGACCTCAGTCATGATCTCAAAACCTACATCCTCGGGTACAGTGACGTCCTCGATCGGGGTCTCCGGGGGAAGCTGCGATGTTGCTTCTTGGAGAACAACATCGCTCTTTTCCACCATAGCAGCCTGTAATAATAAAGAAAAAAACATATAATGTTTAATAACAAAATATAAATAACATTTGAACAATTCATAAATATAAGAATAATAACAATTACATATACTTACATGAAGCTGCTCGGTGGTCTTATCGCCAGGTTGAACGTAAACGTCCTTGAACATATCAGTCTCTGGGAACTTAGAACCCCCCTGAAGAAGAAAAAAAAAAAAAAAAAAAACGTTAAGGAAATTTTATTAATCAATAATAAAAAATAAATTGTGTAAAATTTCAAAAGTAATATACTTTTACCTCACATCGTGCCTCAAGCCTATACGAAAAGGGCTTTGAACCGGAATGGTGGAGATGTGTCTTTGACTCCCGAGCTATTTTGCCAGCAATAGATTTCTTCTGTGAAACACATAATATAGATGTTAGTGCAACTATTTGAAAGCAATTATTTGAAAATGCTTAAAAAAATAACTAAAACAGTAATGAATTATTATTAAAATATTATATACATACCACAAATTTTGGGTTCGTAAAATGCTTGTGGAGCCACGCCCAATCCTGTGGCCGTTCCTCCAACTCGGATGGGCAAACCTGTGGGCCCCATTTCTTAAAATGCGCATGAAGATCGCTCTTCCAATTTTTGTACCGGTTTGCGAAGGTCTCATCTAAGTAGGTCATGACCTCAGGGGATATGTCCTTAACATCAAAATTGACCTACATATATGAAAAACAACAAAATAATAGTAAGAAATTTAATAATATTCAAATAAATTGCTTTGGTTTATAATATTTGTAAACATAATTGAAAAAAATGATAAAGGGCTAAAAATTAATATACTAACCGACAACTTGCCTCGCACCAGTATCTTCGTCTCCTCGGGAATTTGTGCCCAAGATTCCCACTGCATAGGACAACAATTTGTAATAACATAACCACAGCTAGTAGCGACGAGACTATGTTGCTGTGAGGTAGCCGCTCCACGATGTCGCGAGTCATATGCAATCTTGATCAAGGAGGCGGACAGACGTACATTCTGTGCCGCCTTCAGCATCCGATTAGGCCCCTTGTTGTTTTTTTTAGTTGCCCAAAAAAACTTAAATGGTGAAAACCCTAAGCTTAAATTTCTACAGAAAATTCTGCAAAACCTCCCCTAATAGTATATCATTTCCCAAAACCTTAAAAAAGTAAACTAACAGTAATTCACAACTCGCAACACATTTTCACAATCATAAAAATAATAGTTTTAAAAAAAAAAAAAATACAACGTAGTGAGAATTAGAAAAAATACTACCTGGCGGGGCGCCCTCATCCTCTACTCTGGATGACGAGGAATTGTGAACAGAAGGCTCTGAATCACGACAGCGCCGGTGAGGACGTCGTGCCCTAACCGACTGAACCGACACTGATGATGTCGATGATAAAGGCACCTAGGACGCCGTAGCAATAGCCTCAGTGAGGGGTGCATGCTCCCCAATCAATGGAGCACTCACGGCTGGAGCAGGAGATGGTGATAATGCAGGAGGCGCATTGGACACACTCCTACGACGAGTGATCAACCGCGACATCTATACACTTTTTGAACCATAAAAATATAACATTAGAAACTAGTCCTTTCTTGCATTTGAAACTAGAAGAAACAAAGCAAGAAAACTGAACAAATAAACCATGTGTGAAAAAAGCAAAGAAAACTGATCAAACATTAACAGAAGATTAAAAAGTGTAATGAATCTAAGGCAGCACGGTTGATTAAAAATAGTCAAACCTAAACCAAGAGACCTATCCTAATCTGTCAATTTCACGTAAGTAGTTCAAAATCATCACCATATGTTGGTTGGGTAACCCTAGAGTACTTCATAATTTAGCAAGCATAAAGAATAAAACAGCAGCAGACACTTGTATTCAACATGCATTCATTAAGGTCTCGGGTGTTTTCCCCCCTTGTTTTACCAAAAAAAAAAAAAACATGCATTCATTAAGCTTCCAATTAGGCTTCAAACTAACAAGAACTGGATTAATTAGGCTTTACAAATTTCGGCAGCATCTCCTTACAGTTCTTCAAGTGCACCCCGTAGATACATAATATCCACTGTGTACTCGAAGAACATCAGGAAATGTTATCAAAATTTCCACTATCGAAACCTAATCCGTGAACCGCAAACTACAACACATAACTATGCATTCCCAAACTGTCCAAAAAATGGGACAATTCAAGAATTAATTGGACCGCAGTCATGCTTTTGCATCAATGCACGAAATCCAACTAATTCTCAAACGGGAAACTAAGCTTTTCTTGAAAAAAGTGTACGAAGTTAAATAGTATTAACTTCGTACAACACAAAACAATTTTGTACTTGATGTACAAAAATATGTGCACACAAATAAATTAAATCACAATAATTAGTGAAACTAAATAAAATAGATACAAAATATTAATACTTCTACACTATAATGTTGATGGCCTTAGTTTTTATTTGTTTATACTAATTATATCATAGAATATACATATTCTAGTTAGTTACACTTGAGTAATTTTGGTGGTGAGATAAATGTACTGTTAGAATATGAACACAAGTGTACGTGTATTTTGGCTAGACATTGGTTTTAAAAAATCTTATTGAAAGATGTTTTGGTTGTCTTCAAGTTTACAAAGGATTGAGACTGAAAATGAATCCTGAATTACTTACTTGTATTAAAATTGGAAGACGATATTGATTTTCTACAAGGATTTAATTGGAGAATCGTAGCCATTGTTTATGTACATAAGTATGGCATATGCTCACAAAAATCAACCCGCTCATTATTGAACTAAAACTTGTTGTCTTAGCATTAAGAATTTAATAGTGATGATAAGATTAGCTTTGAAGATCATGGCTTTTGTAGGTTTTCTATATAATTCTTAATTACCTACGGTGCATTGGATTTACCCTCAATTCAACTGTATAGCACAAATTAAGGAAATTTCAAGGGGAAACCAACATTTCTTACAATTTCTTCTATGTAAATATATAAGTTAACCCATATGCAAAATTAATAAAGATTACTTCAAAATTCAATCTCACAAAACTCCACCATTACCAAAAAAAGGCATAGCAAGTAGGCAAAGGTACATATGCAATATGAAGAAAATACCTTCAAATTCGTTCTTCAATGATAATCGTAAACAAAAATCCTGTATAAAACAAATTTAGTAGTTTTAGTTTGAATTCTCAATTCAAAGTTACATATACAAAATCAAATCGCTTACCGGATAGAAAAAGATTGAGGAAGGGAGAGAATTGGAGAAGGTTTTGAAGAGAGATGGGGGAGGTAGCTGCTGCAACTAGTTTGCAGTTTCTACCTCTCAAACTGAGTAGATGTGGTAAAAAAAGTCGTTGACTTTGCGTGATGTAGGTGGCCCTGCGTCACGCAAAACATATTTGCGTGACGCATGTTCACAAGTGTCGCGCAAAACAGCTTTGCGTGACGTAGGTGGCGTCGCCCAAGGATGTTTTGCGCGACGCTCGTGAACATGCGTCACGCAAATATGTTTTACGTGACGTAGGTGGCCCTGCGTCACGCAAAGTCAAAGAAAAAAACGGCAAAGGCATCTTGGTTTGGCGCCACAATCTTGCGCGACGCACCAAACGTCGCTCAAACGGCCTTTGCGCGACGACACTTTGCGCAATGAAGAAAGACGTCACGCAAAACAGTTTTGTGTGACGTCGGTGGATTTACGTCGCGCAAAACGGTTTTGCGTGACGTCTTTCTTTGTCGCGCAAAGTGTCATCGCGCAAAGGCTGTTTGCGTGACGTTTGGTGTTGTGCGTCGCGCAAACATACTTTGCGCGACGAATTTGGTTGCGTCACGCAAGTTTCCGTCGCGCAAAGTGTTTTTTGTACTAGTGCTATTCACATACTTTTTTTATTTTTATCTATAACGTACTTTTTGTTAATTCTTCTCATTTAGTACCCCTTCAATTTATTCGATCTAACGGCCAGAAATTGACATCCTAATTAAAAACAAATATCCCTACATATTTTTGTGTGACTTGTATCTGTAACTTCTGTAACTTGCCCTTATACGTCTTTGCATGTAATATGTAAAGTGTTTTCTTCTCTAACCGTCTGCCAAATATCTAATTGAAAATTAAAAAGAAATCTATTTTAATTGGTAGAACAAAGTATAATTGAATGGTGGTGCTATTTACATACTTTTTTATTTTTATCTATAACGTACTTTTTGTTAATTCCTCTCATTTAGTACCTCTTCAATTTATTCGATCTAACGGCCAGAAATCGACATCCTAATTAAAAACAAAGGAAAACTAATAAAAAAAAGTTTGAAAACTTTGAGTTTTAACGATAAGAACAAAATAAAGAGTAAAGTGAATAGTACCAGGATTGACTTTTTAGTGTAAAAATGTGGTTTTTCGTTGAAGTGAACAATACCAAGAGTTTTTCGTTAAAATTCCCTAAAAACAACCCTCTTTTGATTTTGGGTTAATTTATATTTATGTTTTTAGTTGAATTGGACCCAATTGTTAGAATACTATTTTGTGTGCGGTGCAAAGTAAAAACTAAACAATGTCACAAAAACTAAAAAAATAAAAAAAAAATTGTAATCATGCCTAGCCTCTTTGCATGTGCAAAAAAAAAAAAAAAAAAGAAGGTATTTTATGTGAACCAAAATCTTTTATGTTATTTCGTTTCCAAAAAAAAAAAAAAAAAAACTTTTATGTTATTTTAGATTATTGTCCAATCTAATTGTATCCACTCTATCTTTAAGGAAAGAGATCCCCTCCGGATCTTTCCCACCAAAGTCACAAAATCAATTAATCCGGACTCCTCAAACTTGATCAAACGGCTACAAACATGGGGCCCTTTAAAAGTTATAATAATTTTAACTATTGGATCAAATTTCAAAGGCCGGATTAATTAATTGTGTGGCTTTGGTGGGAGAGATCTGGAGGGATCTCTTCCCATCTTTTAATGCCACTAAAACATCGTCTTCTTATTTATTGTTCAATATGTAGTTCGGGTTGTGTCCATTGACATTTTTGTGTGAATGAGTGCACTCATACTTTTAAGAAAATATATGATAAAAAACAACAACAACAGGATCCAAAATAATATTAAGAGAGATCAGTAATCATGATAATTGTTGAATTTTTCAGGTCGATGGGCTGATGGCTCTACTTCAACAACACTGATACTGTCCTCAACTTAGTAATTATCACTGACCCAATTTGCCATGTGTGGGGTTTTATTACAAAAGATCTCGGCCTTAGTTAGAGTGAGGTAATTATCATATTTAAACTCTTTCTTTTTTCTTTCCCTCACCGATGTGGGATAGCCAACAGATAATCAAATTTATCATTTAGAAACAAGTAGTTTGTTGTTTTTTTTTTTGGAAACTGGAAATGTATTACTAGGGCAAAGATGTCAGAAAAGTACAAAGAAAGCCTACAACAAGACCAACAAGCAAGAAAGCAACAAAACCCACATCAGTGGGGGGATATGAAGAAAGACACTAGAACCAAATTCAAGTGTTTCCCCTACAACTGCCAACCATTGATCAATGGGGACAAGGTAAGCCATCTTTATTTAGTACATGAACCAACGAAGATGGAGGTCGGCTGACCCAAGTGATGTTGCACATCTCTGTACTACTGCACGATGCTAAGGTATCGGCCGCCCTATTGGCTGACCTTGGCACCCAAGACCAGGGACAGTCTTGAAATGACTCCCCTACCCGTTTGACAATTGATAGAGTAGGATAGGCCTCCCAGCTGCCAGTTTCCAAGGAAGTTGATAAAGATGAAATCATCTCATTCGAATCTAACTCAAGGATTATCCAACGATACCCAAAATCCATAGCCAATTCACAGCCACACAAAATAGCTAAGGATTCAGCCGTGGCTGCAGTAGGAGCATGAACCTCAGACCTTACCGTAGCTAGAAACTCAGCCCTCTGACCTCGAATCACAACCCCTACAAAACCATGACGAGATAAAGCAGACCAACTAGCATCCACGTTCACTTTGAGGAAGGGAAATGAAGGGGGATACCAACGAGCCTCCGGAACTACCACCATGGATCTTGTTGGCATGGAAGGAGAGGGAGCACCAGTGACATCTAGGAACACAGCAGCTGAAATGGAAATGGCATGACGCATCTGTGTAGGATTAATAGGAAATTGATTGAACAGAAATTGACACCTAGCTTTCCAAATATGCCAACAAGTAAATGCAACATGAGAAAGTAAAATAGCATACTCTTCCTTAGACCCAAACTGCCTAGAAGCAATGGAATGAAACCAATCCATCCAGGCAGGGATCGCTTGTTGATCAACTTTATAATTTAGATCGTCACCAAACCAAATGGGCTCCACCCATAGGCTTCACAAGAAAAGATGCTCAATAGATTCCACATCATCATTACAGATCGGGCATATAGGTAAATGGGCAGATTTGCCGAAAAATAAATTCTCCAATATAGCCAGGACACGATGAGCAAGTCTCCACATAAAGTTACGAAGTTTAGGCGGAGTTCACAACTTCCAAATAAATTTCCAAACCTGTGTGAATATAGAGCTAGAAGATGAGGGTCGGCTATGCATTTGAGATCTCTGCAGAGATCGAGCCCAGTGATACCCAGACTTGACCATATAGAAACCGTTCTTAGTAGAATCCTAGACGAGGCGGTCATTACATTGAGAATCCCTAATGGGTGTGACCAATATAGCATTCTGTTCCTCCGCCGACAAAAATGGTTGAAGAAACCCAATATCCCAAGAACGGGAATTATGACTGATGAGCGAAGCAACACGAGTATCTCTAGTCACAAGCATCGCCCCGGGCAGAGGATGGCCCAATGGAATGGATGGTAGCCAACGATCCACCCACAAACAAACAGTACAGCCATCCATAATTTGCCAGTGTGATCATTTCATCAACAAATCTCTTCCCACCAAAAGACTACTTCAAGCCCAAGAAGCTTTACTTCCACGTTGAGCATCAAAGAAAGAACAACGTGGAAAATACCTAGCTTTGAGAACCGACGCCCACAAAGAGTTCGGGTTCTGAATCAATCACCAACACTGTTTTGCAAGTAAGGCATCATTAAAATCATTAAAGTTTCGAAAGCCCATACCCCCGTCCTTCTTTAGAAGACCCAAAGTGTTCTACGACACCCAGTGAATTTGTCATTTTTCACCCACGATCCCCTACCAGAATCCAGAAATCAGATAGTCCAATTCATTGCATACCGTGACCGGGAACTTAAACAGATTCATAGTGTAAGCTGGAATGGCTTGGACAACCGCTTTAATTAACACCTTATTTCCCGTTTGCGAAAGAGCACTTGGTGTCCACCCTTGTATTTTAAGTTGGTAATGATTGATGGTGATTCAAAGTTGCTTTTTTACTGCATTCATTTGGGAATTACGAAAGTGGAAAACTATAATTTTGAACATTAAAAATGTTCCCTTTATAAGTCTACATGAGCAAATTCATTAGTGATGACATTAGTGAATTCGATGACCAGTTTGATTCATCTCACATTTGGATTGCGTTGTGCTTCAAAGTTAATCTCTCGCTCATCATTTTGATCTTTTTAAAAGAGACTTTGCTCGAGGATTTTCGTTGTAATTTAGCCTTTTATTTTATAAAACAAGAAACAAAATCATTATTGTTGAAGAAGGGGAAAGAAAAGAAAAAAATCCACAACATAAATTAGAAAGCATGCAATATTATAAGGTCATCTCTAACAAAAAAAGTGAAACATAGCACAGTTCAGAATTATAGTCTTGCAAAAAATTATTTTTAAATGAACAGTATCAGACCACACTCATGTACCATCTCTAACCGAACCCCTCAATAATTTATTATGAATAAGTTTATACTTCAAATTTATTAGTTAATTGATTAAACTACGTTAGATTGTTTCAAATCTAGCCGTTGAATTTAAATCAATTATAGAAATTGAGGAGTTGACCCCAAAAAAATGGTTAAGAGGATGATTACATTTGGCTAACCTGATACCCTTTTGACCAAATAATAGCCTAATGAACTTTTTGTTGTGGTATATATTTATCTGACAAAGGGAGAGAGGCCGGCGGCAGAGAAAGAGAGAAAAGAGAGATGTGTGTTTGTAGAATTGTAGGGGAATTGTGTGTGTTTGTTTCCCTCCTACATTGCACCTTTATTTATAATAATAATAATATAAGGATATTCCTTGTTCTCCAAGGAATATGAGATACAATAGGAGAGGATAAACCCTAATCAAATCTAATATAGAATTTACACAGTCACACTTAAATTAGGAATGTTTACAACTTAAAGTAGTAAGTCTCACTAAAAAACCCTAAGGCTATGGCAAAAACCCGAGTAGGGACAAAATCCATAGTCTAAGGAAAAATGCGTGAGAAATGCAAAGTCAAAAGAAACGTCTATAGGACGTCATCAGGGATATAACCAGCCCAATGTGGGTGCCTCGTTAAAACCTAGTTAGGTAGCAAAAACCCAGTGGGAACAATGCTCCTAATCGTAGGGAAAAAGAGTACATTAAGATCAAGCAAGTATCTACAGGATACTCCCCCTGAGTTTGACATAATTCCAAAGAGAAATAGCAAAGTTACAACTCAGAAAGTTTACGCATACCAATTCCATGAACAAGCTTCTGAAACGTCGTCTTCGGCAGTGATTTGGTGAAGAGATTGGCCAGATTGTCTTGTGAATGGATTTGCGTGACTTTAATCTTCTGATGCTCTTGTTGTTGATGTGAAAAAAAAAATTTCGGCGTAATGTGCTTGGTGTTGTCTTCTTTGATGTAACCCTTCTTGAGCTGTTCAATGCAAGTTGCATTGTCCTTAAAGATCACCGTCGGGGCATTAACGGCGGGATGAAGATCACAGGAGCTTCGAATATGGCCCACTACTACTCTCAACCACAAACATTCTCGAGTTGCTGCATGTAAGGCGAGAATTTCAGCATGGTTAGACGAAGTGGCAATTAAGGTCTGTTTAGTTGACCTCCAAGATATTGCGGTGCCTTAAACGATAAAGACATAACCCGTTTGAGAACGTGCCTTGTGCGGATCAGATAAGTATCCAGCGTCGACATAACCAACAAGGCGAGAATCAACTTGAGGAGCACAGGGTGCGGCACTACTCGAGGATTCGTAGGGATAGAACAAGCCCAAATCCGTAGTACCTTTAAGGTAACGGAAGATGTCTTTCACGCCAGTCCAGTGTTTGCGTGTTGGTACATTGCTGTAACTTGCCAAAAGATTAACAGCGAAAGAGATGTCAGGTCTAGTGCATTGAGCTAAGTACAATAAAGCGCCTATTGCACTTAGATAAGGAACTTCAGGCTCCAAAATATCTTCATCATCCTCCTTCGGACGGAAGGGATCTCGTTTTGCATCTAGCGTACGAACGACTATAGGAGTACTCGAACTTTTCGCTTTATCCTCTTTAAAGTGGCGCAACACCTTCTGGGTGTAGTTCGATTGATGTACTAGGATTCCATCTGAACAATGCTCTATCTCGAGACCGAGACAGTATTGAGTCTTACCTAGATCTTTCATCTCAAATTCCGACTTCAGGTGCGAAGCAGTTTTCACGAGCTCTTCAGGAGTTCCAATGAGATTCATGTCATCGACATATACTGTAACAATCGCAAATCCGGAATGTGACTTCTTAATGAACACACAAGGGCATGATTTGTTGTTCACATATCCCTGACTAGTCAAATACTCACTCAAACGGTTATACCACATTCTTCCGGATTGTTTCAAACCATAGAGTGAACGCCTCAGCCGAGTTAAGAGCGTGTTTCGGGGTTTGGAAATATTTGAACCAATCAATGTAAGTCCTTCGGGAACTTTCATATAAATTTTCATATCAAGATCCCCATAGAGATACGCGATTACTATGTCCATCAGCTGCATATCCAGTTTTTCGGAAACTACCAAACTGATAAGGTAGCGAAAAGTAATCACATCCATAACGGGTGAATAAGTTTCGTCATAGTCAATCCCGGGGCGTTGTGAGAAGCCTTGTGCAACAAGACGAGCTTTGTAACGCACAATTTCGTTCTTCTCATTACGCTTCCGAACGAAAACCCACTTGTAGCCAACGGGCTTCACATGTGGAGGAGTAGGAACTATAGGTCCAAACACCTTACGTTTCGCAAGCAAATCGAGTTCGACTTGGATTGCTTGTTTCCAATTTGACCAATCAGCTCTACATCGACATTCATCAATGGAACGCGGTTCAATGTCATCGCTCAACATGATCTCAGTAGCTACTACAAATGCTAATGCATCGTCGACAATCATCTCATTTCTACACCACACATCATCTAAGCTAACATAATAGACCGAAATCTCATGATTCTTGGGAGGAGGATTCGTCTCTTCAAGGACGTTTCCATAATCTAGAATTTCCTCATGAGTTGGTTAGAATGAGTAAGCGATAGTCGGATTCACGGTAAGCTCTTCAGGACCTTATGTCGTGGTTTTCCTCTTCCGGGGGTGTGAATCCTTTGAACTAAGGGGTCTGCCAAGCTTTTGCGTAGGGGCAGATGATTGGCTAGCCGCTAATGTACGTGGATCACCAGAATTGGCGTCCCGGGCTTCCAGGAGGGCAGTTCGTCGTACATTTGGTACATCTATCTTTGCAGGCGTATTCGCAGCTAGAATGTATGATCTTGTCACGCGTGCTAGATCGGTGAAAGCATCTGGCATGCTCTGAGCTATGCTCTGAAGATCTAATATACGCTGCACTTTAGTTTCAGACTGAGCGGTGCGGGGATCTAAATGAGACAAAGTGGGAGTCGTCCACGATAATTCGAGTCGTTCTTCAGGAACGTTGACGTTCTTATCTTCCCCTAACAACGGGAATAATATCTCATAGAAGTGACAATCCGTAAAACGAGCGGTAAACAGATCGCTTGTCAAAGGTTCTAAGTAACGAATAATCAAAGGAGAATCATATCTGACATAGATTCCCATCCTTTGCTGAGGCCTTATTTTTGTACGTAAGGGCGGCGAGATCGGCACATATACCGCATAACCAAAAACGCTCAGATGCGATATGTCGGGTTTGCATCCGGTAATCAAATGAAGGGCACTAAATGGTTATGGCGCAATAGGCCTCAGGCGGACCAACTTTGCTGCGTGCAATATTGCATGGCCCCAAGCAACGATGGGGAGCTTGGTACGTATGACCAACGATCGAGCAATCATTTGTAAGCGCTTAATGAAAGCCTCCGCCAGGCTGTTCTGGGTGTGAACATGGGGTACAGGATGTTTAACTTCAACCCCAACCGACATGCAATAGTCATCAAAAGTTTTAGATGTGAATTCTCCAGCATTATCCAATCAAATAGATTTGATCGGGTAATCGGGGTGGTGAGCCCTGAGCTTGATAACCTGAGCCAACAATTTGGAGAATGCAGCATTCCTTGTGGACAACAAGCACACGTGTGACCAACGTGTGGAAGCGTCAACCAAAACCATAAAATATTAAATGGTTCGCAAGGAGGTTGAATCGGTCCACAAATGTCCCCCTGAATCCGTTGTAGAAAAATGGGAGGATTCGAATGAATCTTGTCATAGGAAGGCTTAGTAATAAGTTTTCCCATTGAACATGTTTGACATGCGATTCGTTGGATCGAACCTAAACTTCTAGTTAGTGGATGCCCGTGTGAAGATTTGAGGATACGGCGCATCGCTATTCGTCCAGGATGTCCCAAACGGTCATGCCAAAGTGTAATTTCGTACGTGGTCCCAGTAGTAGGGCCGGTCACATAGTGGCATTCTATGGGGCGTATGGTCGTAGTATACAGACCACTAGGGATACACTCCATCTTTTCTAGAATACGCTTCTGGCCATATTCGTAGGAAGTTATGCATAAAAATTCAACTCCATTTTCTACGTGGGTTTCAACGTGGTAATTGTTATCTCTAATGTCCTTGAAACTTAGTAACGTTCTGCCGGAACGTGGAGAATAGAGTGCCTCACCAATGGTCAAGATTGTACCATTGGACAACATTATACGTGCCTTACCGTATCTTTCTATCAAGTTGGATGGGCCTGATAGGGTTGTCAGAGGTGCATTCTTAGGTATGAAGTTAGTGAAATAGATACGTTCACGCAAAACAGTGTGCGTGGTTGCACTATTTGCCAGACAACTAACTTTCCCACTAGTCATACCTAGAATGAAAAATTAATTTGAATCGGTCACATGCATAAAAGTTTATAAAAACAATTATCAATTCAAAATAATTTCATTTATTCAAGGATTAAAACTTAATATCCAAAACAAATCACCAACTAATAATCCAAAACATAAAGGAAATTTTTTCAAAAATCAACCAAAAACAATGGGGTTCGGCCACTAGGTGGAATTCGGCCCCATATGTCTTATTTCAACTAAAAAATAAGTCTATGTCTAAGATTCTAATCTTCCATAGAAGTGGTATCCTCCTGAAAGTCAGAAACCTCCATCTTTGTAGTCTCCGGTTCGTCCACTTACACGAAGTTTAATTCAAACTTCCTACGTCGAGAATGATATTCATCTACAACCTTCTTGGGAGCTCAGCAAACATAGGACCAATGGTCCTTTGAACCACAGCGACAACACATATCGTCATCCATGGTTTTAGGTGCTTTGCTCTTATTCTTGAAGTTCGGGGCCTTGGGAGCGAGGTTTGGGCGCTTCTGGGCTTTGTTGACCTTGGTGGGATGGCTTCTGGCTACCCCTACTACGCCTCTTTTGGCATTTTGGGTGTTGGTTATTGCTATAATGTGCTTCAGGCACAACAGTAGCCCCAGTAGGTCGAGCTTGATGATTCTTTATCAACAGTTGGTTCTGCTTTTTAGCAAGAAGTAAAACAGAGATCAAATTCGAGAACTTGGTGAACTTCTGAGCTCTATATTGTTGCTGCAGGACAATATTAGAAGCAGAGAAGGTCGAATAGGTCTTCTTTAGGAGATCCTCTTCGGTCAAAGTTTCATTGCAAAACTTGAGAAGTGAACGGATTTGACAAACTTCAGAATTATATTAATTCACAGACTTAAAGTCTTGGAAGCGCAAGTGCTGCCAGTTGTGTCTTGCTTCAGGCAAGAATATGTCCTTTTAGTGATCAAAGCGATCAGCCAAAGCAACCCATAATGCACGTGAATCCTCCTCAGCAAGATATTCAGTTTGCAGAGCGTCATGGATATGTCTTCGGATGAAGATCATAGCAGTGGCTTTTTCAGCTTCGCCAACAGGTTCATCTGTTGCTTCTTCAATGATAGGACGCAAGTTCTTTGCAGTGAGGTGGAGCTTCACATCTTGAACCTACTTGAGGCAGTTCCTTCCAGATACCTCCAAAGTGGTGAAGTCAAGTTTGTTCAAATTTGACATGTTCCTGTCACAAAATGGATGGACAAGATGTGGTTGGTGTAATGGAGAAAGAATCAATCCATTCATGTAGGAGTAGAATATACAGGTTCTAATAGACATGTACTGGTTTAATTTGCATGAAAAACTTCGGGTTTTCATGGGTGATATGTTTATGTGAAAACTTCAGGTTTTCGAACAAGGCATGTTTATAAGAAACTTCAGGTTTCAAAGTAATTATGAACTTCAGGTTCATATATTCCTGCAGGCAAACACAAATATATATATATATATATGCAAACAAATATGCAACGAGTATATGCACAAATATATCTTTTAGGTGTATAATTGAATTTTAATTTATTTGGACTTCGGGCCAAATTAAAGTGTGGGTGAAAAAATATAAAACCCATTGGTCCTAAAATAATTAGACGAATAACAATTCGGGGCCCAAAAGAAAAAAAAATTAAGCCAAGGGTGGCTTGAAAAAAATGGTGCCGTGTGGCCTAGGCCCATAATTTGGGCTAGGGAGGGTCTCGGGTGATCTGCGGGCTCACGGGGAGATATGGGCAAGGGGAATGCGCTGCTATGTGCAGCCCCAAAAAAAAATTCTTTTTTTTTTTTTCCTTTTCTTGGGCCGCTTCAGACGAGCCCAATTTTTTTTTTCGGGCTGGGCCGCTGTATGCGAGCCCAGAAAACAAAAAAAAATTGTTTTTTTTTTCATTAATTAAATTAGATGCATATATAATTCAATGAATCACATATTTACGTTGATGCATATGCAAAATAATAGTTTCAATGCATGTACATATGTATGATTCAATTCATAACAAATATCAAATTCACATAATTTCAACAATTATGGTTATGAGGCAGACACAATTTATGTAGAATCTAAAATACGTTAAACGTAAAGTTGGGTCATTCATCATGGTGAATGTTCATGCTATCAGGGCTGCAAAATATCGAGTTAAAAGCCGTTGTTTTGAAAAAACCTGATTGTGTGATGATATGGATGAACTGGTTTGATGCAGAAAAATTTTCTCCAACATCAGATTCCTAAGCACAGCGGTAGGAGCGTGCTGATAACGTGTTGTGGTCTATATTTATCTGACAAAGGGAGAGAGGCCGGCGGCAGAGAAAGAGAGAAAAGAGAGATGTGTGTTTGTAGAATTGTAGGGGAATTGTGTGTGTTTCCCTCCTACATTGCACCTTTATTTATAATAATAATAAGATAAGGATATTCCTTGTTCTTCAAGGAATATGAGATACAATAGGAGAGGATAAACCCTAATCAAATCTAATCTAGAATTTACACAATCACACTTAAACTATGAATGCTTACAACACTTTTTAAATTATAGCTCAGCTATTAATTAGATGTGAATTTCTGGATAAATTAGACAATTTTTTAACTTTTAAACTTTTAAACTTTTAACCTTTTCTATTGTAGATAACCTAAGGCTTGAAAAAGGAGATGCGTATACTGCGCAGTCAAAACGCAAATAGGTCGGCCGCGGAATCTGACAGTGAGGTAAAATACTTACTCACGCTCCTTCTAAAACCATCTACCAAGTACGACAACGTAAAGACGAGAATACAAAGACAACGTGTCCTTAGGACCCCATTATCTTGGTCACGTGAGGGCTCGTGCTCTCTGACAATGACCCGTGGGCCCCCCACGTGCTGTCTCCCTAAGGACAATCCCGCGACCTAACAAAAAGCAAAGCGAATGCACGTGCTCCGCATGACGTTAGGGCTCACATACTCTTAACCGCTGGTGTAGATACGACATGGTAGTAGAAGTAGAGGTTGTAAAATACGAAAATGGATAAGAATAGACAAGATTTTTGTTTTGTTTTTTTTGAAGAGGGTGGGGGGCCGCTGATCAAGGGACTATGCATTCTGTCTTGTATAACAAAAAATAAATGTTCTGTCTTGTATAACAAAAAATAAATGTAATTTTTGTTGCGGCTTATATTTAACTGACAGGTATGAGAAATGCAAAGTCAAATGAAACGTCTACGGGACGTCATCATAGATATGATCAACCCAAGGTGAGTACCTCGTCAAAACCTCGTTAGGTAGCAAAAACCCAGTGAGAAAAATGCTTATAGTCGTAGGAAAAAGAGTACATTAAGATCAAGCAAGTATACTTCAGGATACTCCCCCTGAGTTTGACATAATTCCAAAGAGAACTAGCAATGTTACAACTTAGAAAGTTTACGCATACTTATTCCTTGAACAAGCTTCTGAAACGTCGCCTTTGGTAATGATTTGGTGAAGAGGTCGGCCAGATTGTCTTGTGAATGGATTTGCGTGACTTCAATCTTCTAATGTGAGAAGAAGAACTTCGGCGCAATATGCTTGGTGTTGTCTCCTTTGATGTAACCCTTCTTAAGCTGTTCAATGCATACTGCGTTGTCTTCAGAGATCGTCGTCGGGATGTCAATGACATGACAAAGATCGCGGGAGCTTTGAATATAGCCCATAACTGCTCCCAACCAAAAGCATTCCCGAGTTGCTTCATGTAAGCCGATAATTTCAGCATGGTTAGACAAAGTGGGCACTAAGGTCTGTTTAGTTGACCTGCAAGAGATTGTGGTGCCCCCAACGGTAAAGACATAACTCGTTTGAGAACGTGTCTTGTGCGGATCATATAAGTATCATACGTCAGCATAATCAACAAGGTGGGAATTAACTTGAGATAAAGAAGGTGCGACATCACTCGAGGATCCGTAGGGATAGAACTAGCCCAGATCTGTAGTACCCTTAAGGTAATAGAAGATGTTTTTAACACCATTTCAGTGTCTGCGTGTTGGTGCATTACTGTATCTTGCCAAAAGATTAACAGCGAATGAGATGTTGGGTCTAGTGCATTGAGCTAAGTACAATAAAGTGCCTATCGCACTTAGATAAAGAACTTCAAGCTCTAAAATATCTTCATCATCCTCCTTCAGACGGAATGGATCTCGTTTTGCATCTAGCGATCGAATGACCATAGGAGTACTCGAAGGCTTTGCTTTATCCTCGTTAAAGGGGCGCAGCACCTTCTAGGTGTAGTTTGATTGATGTACTAAGATTCCATCCGAACGGTGCTCTATCTTGAAACCGAGACCGTATGGAGTCTTTCCTAGATTTTTCATCTGCAACAATCGCAAAACCGGAATGTGACTTCTTAATGAACACACAAGGGCATAGTTTGTTATTCATATATCCTCGACTAGTCAAATACTCATACAGACGGTTATACCATATTTTTCCAGATTGCTTCAAACCGTAGAGTGATTTCATCTGCAACAATCGCAAAATTGGAATGTGACTTCTTAATGAACATAGAAGGGCATAGTTTGTTATTCATATATCCCCGACTAGTCAAATACTCGCATAGACGGTTATACCACATTCTTCCAGATTGCTTCAAACCGTAGAGTGAACGCCTCAGCTGAATTGAGAGCGTGTTTCGGGGTTGGGAAATATTTGTTCTAGTCAATGTAAATCATTCGGGAACTTTCATATAGATTTTCATATCAAGATCCCTATATAGATACGCAGTTACTACGTCCATCAGCTGCATACTCAGTTTTTCGGAAACTACCAAACTGATAAGGTAACGAAAAGTAATCACATCCATAACGGGTGAAAAAGTTTTGTCATAGTTAATCTCAGGGCGTTGTGAGAAGCCTTGCGCAACAAGACGAGCTTTGTAACTCACAATTTTGTTATTCTCATTATGCTTTCGAACGAAAACCCACTTTTAACCAACGGGCTTCACATGTGGAGGAGTATGAGCTACAAGTCCAAACACATTACGTTTTGTAAGCGAATCGAGTTCGACTTGGATTGCTTGTTTCCAGTTTGACCAATCACATTCATCAACGGAACAAGGTTCAATGTCATCGCTCAACATGATCTCAGTAGCTACTGCATATGCTAATGCATCGTCGATGATCATCTCATTTCTACACCAAACATCATCCAAGCTAGCATAATGGATCGAAATCTCATAATTCTCAAGAGGTGGATTCGTCTTTTCAAGGACGCTTCCGTAATCTAGAATTTTCTCATGAGTTATATAGAATGAGCATGCGACAGTCAGATTCACTGTAGGCTTAGGAGGAGTCTGTGCCATAGGTTTCATCTTCTGGGGGTGTGAATCCTTTGAACCAAATGGTCTGCCACACTTTTGTGTAGGGATAGATGATTGGCTATCCGCTAATGTATGTGGATCGGCCAAAGTGGCATCCCAGGCATTCAAAAGGGAAGTCCGTCATACATTTGGTAAATCCATCTTTGCAGGCACATTCGTAGCTGGAATATGTGATTTTGTCACTCGCGCTAGATCCGTGAAAGCATCTGGCATGCTTTGAACTATGCTCTGGAGATCTAATATGCAATGCACTTCAGTTTCAGACTGAGTGTTGCGGGGATCTAAATGAGACAAAGTGGGAGTTGTCCACGATAATTTGGGTCGTTCTTCAGGAACGGTGACGTTCTTATCTCCCCCTAACGATGTGAAGACTGTCTTAGAGAAGTGACAATCTGCGAAACGAGATGTAAACAGATCGCCTGTCAAAGGTTTTAAGTAATGAATGATCGAAGGAGAATCATATCCGACGTAGATTCACATTCGACATAAATTCACATCTTTCGCTGAGGCTCCATTTTTTTACGTAAGGGCGGCGAAATTGGCACATAGACTGCACAATAAAAAATGTGCAGATGCGATATATCGGGTTCGTATCCAATAACCAACTAAGGACGCTATATGGTTTGGTCGCAACAGGCCTCAGGTGAACCAACATGGCTGCGTGCAATATTGCATGGCCCTAAACAGCGATTGGGAGCTTAGTACGTATGACTAACGATCGAGCAATCATTTGTGAGCGCTTAATGAATGTCTCTGGAAGGTCGTTCTGGGTGTGAACATGGGGTACTAGATGTGTAACTTTAACCCCAGCTGACATACAATAGTCATCAAAAGTTTTAGATGTGAATTCTCCAGGATTATTCAAACGAATAGATTTGATCGAATAATTATAGTGGTGACCCCTGAGCTTGATAAACTGAGCCAACAGTTTGGAGAATGCAGTGTAGAAGCGTCAACCAAAACCATAAAATATCTAAATGGTCCGCATGTAGGGTGAATCGGTCCACAAATTTCGCCCTGAATCCTTTATAGAAAAATAGGAAGATTCGAACGAATCTTGTCATAAGAAGGCTTAATAATAAGCTCTCATATGGAGTAGGTTTGACATGTGATTCCTTGAATCAAACCTAAACTTCGGGTTAGTGGATCCCCGTGTGATGATTTGAGGATACGACACATCACTGTTCGTCTAGGGTGTCCCAAACGATTAATTTCATGTGTGGTCCCAGAGATAGGGCTGACCATATAGGGGCTTTCTATAGGCCGTATGATCGTAATATACAGACCACTTGGGATACGCTCCATCTTCTCTAGAATACGCTTCTGGCCATATTCATAGGAAGTTATGCACAAAAATTCAACTATATTTTCTACATAGGTTTCAGCATGGTAATTATTATCTCTAATGTCCTTGAAACTCAATAACATTCTTCCGGAACGTGGAGAATAAAGTGCCTCATCAATGGTTAAAATTATACCATTAGACAACATTATACGTGCCTTACCATATCCTTCGATTAGGTTGGATGTGTCTGAGAGGGTTGTCAGATGTGCATTCTTAGGTATAAAGTTAGTGAAATAGATGCGTTCATGCAAAACGGTGTGAGTGGTTGTACTATCTGCCAGACAACTAACTTTTCCACTAGTCATACCTAGAAATAAAAATTAATTTGGATTGGTCAAATGCATAAAAGTTCTAAAAACAAATATCCATTCAAAATAATTTAAGTATTCAAGGATGGTAATTAAAAAAACTTAATATCCAAAAAACAAATCACCAACAAATAATCTAAATATAAAGAAAAATTGTTCAAGCTTAAACCAAAAAACAAGGGGGGTTCAGCCACTATGTGGAATTCAGCCCCATTATTCTAAATTTCAACTAGAAAATAGTTTGTGTCTAAGATTCTAGTCTTCCATAGATGTAATAGCCTCCTGAAAGTTGGAAACCTCCATCTTGGTACTTTCCGGTTTATCCACTTGCATAAAGTCTAATTTAACCTTCTTACGACGAGAATGATATTCAGCTACAATCTTCTGGGGAGCACGGCAAACACGGGACCAGTGGTCATTTGAACCACAACAATAGCACATGGCTGCATGCCCTTATTCTTGAAGTTTAGGACCTTGAGAACGAGTAAGGCGCTTATAGGCTCGATTGCCTCCCTTAGATGGGCCTTAACTCTGTTGACCTTGACAGGGTGGCTTCTGGCTCCCCTACCATGCCTATGTTGGCTTTTTTGGGCGTTGGTTTGTGTTATAATGTGCTTCAAGCACAACAATCGCGCTAGTTAGTTTAGCTTGATGATTTTTCATCAACAACTGATTCTGCTTTTCAGCGAGAAGTAAAACATAGATTAAATCAGAAAACTTAGTGAATTTTTGAGCCCTATATTGTTGCTGCATGACAATATTAGTAGCAGAGAAGGTCGAATTGGTATTCTCCAAGAGATCCTCTTCGGTCAAGGTCTTATGTGATCAGATTAGACAAACTTTAGAATTATATTCATTCACAAACTTAAAGTCTTGGAAGTGCAAATGTTGCCAGTCATGTCTTGCTTCAGGTAAGAAGATGTTCTTTTGGTGATCAAAGCGATCAGCCAAAGGGACCCAAAGTGCTTGTGGATCTTCCTCAGCAAAGTACTCAGTTTGCAGTGCATCATGAATGTATCTTCAGATAAAGATCATGGCAGTGGCTTTCTAAGCTTCTCCAACTTGGTTGTTCGTCTCTTCATCAATGGTAGGACGCAAATTCTTTGCTGTGAGGTGGAGCTTCATATCTTGGACCCATTTGAGGTAGTTCCTTCCAAAGATCTCTAAAACGGTGAAGTCGAGTTTGTTCAAATTTGACATGTTTCTATCATAAAATAAATGGACAAGGTATGGTTAGTGTAATAGAGAAAAATCAATCCATTCACATAGGAGTAGAACATTCAAGTTCTACTAGACATGTATTGGTTTAAATTTTCATGAAAAAAAAACTTTGGGTTTTCATGGGTGATGTTTTTAAGGAAAAACTTCAGGTTTTCAAACAAGGCATGTTTCTTAGAAACTTCAGGTTTCGAAAAAATATGAACTTCAGGTTTATATGTTCCTGCAGACAAACACAAATATATATACACAAATATGCAACAAGAAAATATGTAAATAGATCTTCAGGTCTAGAATTATAATTGAATTAATTATTTGGACTTCGGGCCAAAATTAAAGTGTGGGTGAAAAATTATAAAACCTAAATTGTCTAAAAAAATAAACAATTAAGCTCGGGGGCCCAAAAACATGCACCAAAGCCCACGTATGGGCTGAGCAAACGGAGACTGTGCGGCCCAGGCCCAAAAATTAGGCCGGGTTGGGCTAGGCTCGGCTCGGCTGCAGGCCCAAGACTAAAGAAGGGATTGAAGAAGCAGAGCCAAGTTTTTGGGCTAGATCCAAGAAGGCTCGTAAAGGGCACGGATCCGCTGCTTCGCAGCTCTGGTGCTCCAAGGGATGCGATCCAGTGCGTCGTGGCACATGGGAACGTCACAACCTTGGTAGGCTGTGATCATATGTGATGCAGTGCATAGAAGAAGGTAGGAGCCCAGAAGGGCTCAACTGATTCTCGGGCTAGTGATCACCAAAACCCAAAGGACTGGTGATATGGGTCAAGGCTATAAGCACAAACAGCCCAATAGAAGGGTGTTGTGTGATAGAGCCCAAAGGAAATCGAGGCTCGTTAGGGCTCGGGTTGGATCTTCAGGTCACCCTAGCGGTGTTGGGTGTGGGGATTCGCTGAAGATGGTCAACGACGCCACTTCAGGACGTTTTCCGTGGTCGAGGCAAGCCTTGGTTCATCAGATAACCAAGATTTTGGCAATGGAGGTAAAGCCTCAACGTCGTGGGTATGAGAACCGAAGGGATACGAGTGAATCCCACAAAAAAACACACGAAATTCTTCTGGAATTTCGAAGATCGTTGTTGAAAACGATGAATTTCGTCCTAATCACATGACTGACGGTTGTGGTTTCGTCGAAAAACTCGATAGGGAAGACCTTGGCTTTAGGCCAAGGGTTTGGGTTGGGGATGATGGTGCCTAAACGGACCATTTGGTTCTCTGGGCTTGCAGCCTTGTGACTCATGGTTGAGCTGGGATCGCCAAGTCGACGTAGGCTACTGGCCTGGTGCTGGCGGCGCAACATAAAGTCAGCTGTGTTAGGGTTTCACGAAAACCTTAATAATATATATATATATATATATATTTTTTTTTTTTTCTGATTTTCAAATTAATTCAATGCATATTCAACATATATTTTAATGCATGAGCAGATATTTGATGCAATTTCACATAATTCAACAATTATGGATATAATGCAGACACAATTTATGTAGAATCTAAAATTTGAAAAATGTAAAGTTGGGTTATGGTGAATGTTCGTGCTATCAGAGCTGCAAAGATATCGAGATAAAAGCCGTTGTTTGGGAAAAACCTGATTGCGTAATGATATTGATGAACTAGTTTGATGTAGAAAACTTCCATGTTAGATTCCTAAGCGCAGCGGTAGGAGTGTGCTAATAACATGTTGTGGCCTATATTTAACTGATAGGGAGAGGAGGCCAGCAGCATAGAGAAAATATAGAGAGAGATGTGTTTGTAGGGTTGTGTAGAGGATATGTTATTCCCCCTACGCAGTGCCTTTATTTATAGTAATAAGGGAAGGAAGAATCCTTCTCCTCCAAGGAACACAAGTCCTAATAGGGAAGAATAACTAGTATCAAATCTAATCTAGGATTTATACAATCACACTTAAATACAAAGTTTATAACAATTTTGTTTATTTTGTTTATAAATGTATAACTGAGTGTTTATTTTTTTTCCTTTCTCAAAAGGGGGACAACTGGTGGCAAGTCACGTTTATTCACCCATGTCGAGTCTGAAAAGGCTATGGGGAATTTCACCATGCCCGTGACTCCAGTCAAGCAAACTCTCCAGCTTGGACCTTCGATGGGACCTCCCACATTTTCTTTGTTTATTGAGAAGCCGCAGTCCGCACCCTTACTACTGGACCACATTTTCTTAGTTTATTTTTTAACTAAATTAAAAATTTCCATTTATGATTGAAGGACAAAAGAGGGCACTAGATTTTCACATGTAAAGAATATAGTTTTGATTAAATCTCCATCAATTACTTTTGTCCCAACATTCACAAGGAGTCAACTAATTCACAAGCAATATTTGGGTTGACATCGTTGCATAAAAAATGTGATATAGTTTATTATTGGTTCGTCATGGTAATGTGACTGTTTTATTATTCTCGAGTTCAAATTTATTTTTGTCAAAATTTGATATATAGACAATATAGTTTATGTGGGACAAAAAAAACAAAAATCTCTAATTCAGTTTCTTTGCAAACAAAAAGAATATGATATTTCAATTGTATTGACTCATTTTAACTAGGGTGTTGCTATTCATACACTATTTTTACTTTTCACATAACCTTTTCAAATTTTGACCCTCAAATCGAATGAATTGAAGATGATTAAAGGACAAAAATAATAAGGGGGTATTGAAGGTAGACATGGTGGTTAAGTAAGATGCACGTTCCTATTTCTTTTAGATGTGCATTTATGTCAATACTAGTCTTCTTTTTCTTTTACAATAGAAGGAAACTGATTTGTTGAGCTAGTCTCATCTTATAACTCATTTCCCAACCATCGGCACTATTTGAGTCATTCTTAATGACTTAAGGCCAGTTTGGGATTGTTATGTCTTTTTAAAACCTCTTCTAGTGTGCTTTAAGAATAATCAGTTGTAAAATAAAGCAGTTGAGCTTTAGATAAACTGTACTTTTAAAAGTGTTGTAAGTATGAAAAGCAATGTAAAAACGTTTGGTGAATTTTAAGGTAAGTGATATGATTATTAATAATGACAAAAATGGATATAGTACTGCGGGTGTGGGTGGCGTTGACATAGTGGTGGCAGTAGTAGTGGTGGTAACAGTAGCAGTAATGGTAGCGGTATGATGGTGGTGTCAGGAGTATGGTGTAATGGTTGAGGTGCAAAAGGTAACAGTGGTGGCAATTGTGGTGATGGTGGCGGCTATTAGGGAGAATGATAAGTCATCCAATACAATTACTGTTAAATAGTTTGTTAAAGCTAAATGTAATTAGTTCTGTTAGTAACTGTAATTAGTTAAGGTAGTTGAGGGTATTCTTGTAACTAGCCTAAGGTAGCTAAGGCTATATATATTCACATCTGTGTAACTGATTTATTCAGTAAATACAATTGGAAAACTTACAGAGGAAGTTTTCTGTTTCAATATGGTATCACTTCATTCCGCTTCACAGTTTTGATCCTTCTATTCGCTTGCTGCATCGATCGATCCTTGATCGATTTTGTGATCTTTTTCTTCTCTGACTCGTCACTTCTTCTCCTCCGATCTTGTAGTATTTCTTGATTTCTGTCAGTAATGGCAGCTCAATCGACTGGTTCATCTTCTCCGGTCATCTCCCCCTCGGGCCCAAACCCTAATTTCTCTGGAAACCCTAATTCCTCTGGAAATCTGAGTCATCTGACTTCCTACACCTCTCTCACAATTCATCACATCGGCAGTATGGTGCCGATCAAGCTCAAAAGATCCAATTACCTACCATGGCGCGCACTGTTTGGCCCGATTTTCTTGCGATACAAGCTTCTTGGAGTAATCGATGGTACTGATGTCTGTCCATCGCCATTTCTGCCTGATCGTAGCATCAATCCTGCTTTTGAGGACAGGTATGAGAAAGATCAAAATCTTTTGATCTGGTTGAATTCCACACTTTCTGAGGAAATCATCCCATTCACGGTTGGGGTTTCATCATCTCGAGAACTTTGGGTAAAGCTTGAATAGCGATTTGGTGGAATTTCAGAGGCTCATATCCATCAGCTGCGATCGCACCTTCAATCTGTTCAGAAAGGATCTCGTTCTATCTCTGAATATCTTCAAGAACTCAAGGAAGTTTCAGATTCTCTGCAAGCTGCTGGTGCTTCTGTCTCTGATCGAGATCTTATCGCAGCCACACTACATGGCTTACCTAATGAATTTGAGTCTTTCATTGACTCTATCATGCTCCGATTGTCCTCTACCTCTCTTGATGAACTTCATGGCCTCCTTCTCACAAAGGAATTGTCTATGGCAAGACGCAAACCTGTCAGTTCATCTCCTGTCACTGACACTTTTCAGGCTTTCTCAGTGCAATCTCAGCCTCCTCTACTTCCTACTCCATTTTCCTTTGTTGCTCATAATCAACCTCTTCACTCTGCATCTCGGTTCAACTCTAATCGTGTCAGGAATACGAAGGGACAGTTCTTTTCTAATCGAGGTAATCGTGGTAATTTTACTAATAACCGTGGCAATCGAGGTTATCAAGGTTTTCGCAGCAATCAAGGCTCTTCTCACTTCAAAGTGCCTTGTCAAATCTGTGGTTCTACCAGTCATGAGGCAATTGACTGCTTTGATCGTATGAATCCTGACATCTGTGGTCGTATTCCTCCAGCTAAGCTTGCTGCCATGTGTGCACAGTATTCTGCTAAACCATCTCAGCCTTGGTTAATTGATTCAGGTGCAACCTCTCATATCACTAATGATGTTGCTAACATCACCTCTCCTACTCCCTACACTAGCGAGGATAAAATGTATATTGGAGATGGTAAAGGTTTGTCCATCCTCAATGTTGGTTCATCTACTCTGCACACCTCTCATAACTCTTTTCAATTGAGAAATGTTTTACATGTTCCCCACATAAAACATAATCTCTTATCTGCTCATCAGTTTGTTAATGATAATAATTGTTCCTTGACACTTGACCCTTATGGATCCTATGTCAAGGATCGTATTTCAGGGAATATGCTTTTACGGGGACCGGTTAGAGATGGCTTCTATCCTCTCCAAAATTCCAGCAACCTTTATTCTTCTTCACCTACAGCTTTACTCAGTATTAAAGCTCCAGTTACAGTTTGGCACAAGCGCTTGGGTCAGCCTTCCTCCTCCATTTTCAGAAGGGTAATTTCATCTAATAACCTTACTTTACAAGGTAAGTCTACTGTGGATGTTTTCTGTTCAGATTGTGCTCTTGCCAAGAATCATAAGCTTTCATTTAAAGCTGCTACTTCATCAACAACTCACAGTCTTCAACTACTGCACTGTGATCTGTGGGGACCTGCCTCAGTCAAATCAAGTAGTGGTTTTCAGTATTATTTGCTCATTGTTGATGACTATAGCAAATATGGTTAGTTCTTTCCTTTGAAATCCAAGTCAGATGTATCCTCTACATTTGTTGTCTTCAAATCATATGTAGAAAATTTACTTGGAAATAAAATAAAGGTTCTGCGTTCAGATTCAGATTCAGGGGGTGAATTTACTAGTCATTCTTTTGCATCATATCTCAACAAACATGGCATTCTTCATCAGTTCAGTTGCCCCCACACCCCTGAGCAAAACGGTTATGCAGAAAGAAAGCACAGGCACCATGTTGAGACAGCTCGCACTCTGCTTGTTGCATCTCATGTCCCTCATATTTTCTGGGTAGAAGTATTCTCCACTGCTATCTATCTTATCAATCGCCTTCCTATTTCTGGCATTTCAAAGTCCCCTTGGCAGTTGCTATTTCACAACCATCCAGACTACTCTAAGCTCAAAGTATTTGGTTGTCAATGTTTTCCTTGGCTCAAACTTTACTTTCATAGCAAATTGGATCCCAAGAGCAAAAGTTGTGTTTTCTTGGGGTGTAGTCTTCAACACAAAGGCTATAGGTGTCTTGACCTTATCACCAATCGAATCTGCATCTCTCGTCATGTTGTATTCGATGAAAGTACTTATCCATTTCAGTTGTTACACACTCAACACTCTTTTTCTGTCCCAAGTCATCCATCTTCCTCACCAACAATTTCATCCTCTCTGGATCTTCAATTTAGTAAACACATTCCTCCTGTTTTAAGTTAGCCATCTATATCACCATTATGTGCTTCTGCGCCTGTTTCTATTTCTTCACCTTCATCCTCCACTGAACCTGTCTCCGTTGGTTCTTCCTCCAGTTTTGTTCCCCCTTCAACACATTCATCTTTGTCCCAAAATCAACCAAGTCATCCTCCTGCCCCTGTTAATTCTCATCCTATGATTACTCGATCCAAGGTTGGGATACTCACATCGAGAGCCTGTGCAGCAACTAAGCACCCACTTCCAGTTGATATTGATTATGTTCCTACAACATACTTGTAAGCTTCTAAGCACACTCATTGGAGGCAAGCTATGCAAGATGAATACAATGCCTTGCTAACCACTGGTACTTGGTCTCTTGTTCCTTCTCACCATTCTCAAAACTTAGTGGGCTGCAAGTGGGTTTTCCGGATTAAGAAGAAGCCAGATGGTACTGTTGACAGATATAAAGCCCGGCTTGTGGCCAAGGGTTTTCATCAACAAGAAGGTATTGACTTTCAAGAAACCTTTAGTCCAGTTGCCAAACCGGTTACAATTTGGATACTTCTTACTCTTGCTGTGTAGTATAAATGGTTTCTCAATCAATTGGACATTAGTAATGCCTTTCTTCATGGAGATTTAAAGGAGGATGTCTACATGCAACAACCCTCTGGTTTTGTTGATCCCTTACATCCTACATCTGTGTGTAAGTTGAGAAAATTTTTGTATGGCCTCAAACAAGCTCCTCGAGCTTGGTTTGATAAACTGTTCCAAGCTCTTCACTCTCTTGGATTCACCCAATCCTCCTCAGACGCTTCTTTATTTGTTCACAGTGGTCCTCAATTAGTCATTGTTCTTGTCTATGTTGATGACATTCTTGTCACCAGACCTTATCCTCAACTTTGTCAACACTTTATTCAGCAAGTTGGTGCTCAATTTCCAGTAAAAGACCTTGGTCCTCACCATTATTTCTTGGGATTAGAAGTACACCGATCTTCACAGGGTATATTTCTCCATCAAACAAAGTACTTATTGGATCTTCTCAAGAAAACAAACATGGAGGGTGCAAAACTTTGTTGCACTCCTCTTGGATCTAAGAAATTGGATCACAGTGGGCCTCTTCTGTCCAATCCTACTGAATATCGTTCCATTGTTGGAGGTTTACAATATCTCACTTGGACTAGACCCGATCTTGCTTTTGCTGTGAACCAAATCTGCCAATTCATGCATACTCCCAGGGAACAACATCTTCAGGCAGCAAAAAGGGTTCTTAGATTTCTCAAAGGCTCTATTTCCCATGGTTTGTGGTTTACTAAAGGTCATGTCCATCTTTCTGCCTACTCAGATGCTGACTGGGCTGGTTGCACAATTGACAGGAGATCAACCACTGGTTATTGTGTATTTTTGGGCTCCAATCTTATCAGCTGGAGTGCCAAGAAACAAAGTACTGTTGCAAGGTCTTCTACAGAGGCTGAATATCGCTCCTTAGCTCACACCGCTGCAGAAATAACTTGGGTTTGCAAGATTCTTAAAGATCTACACTATCCTCTATCTACATTGCCTACTCTTTGGTGTGACAACATACCAGCAATATCATTAGCATCTAATCCTGTCTTTCATGCTAGAACAAAGCATGTTGAGATCGATTATCACTATATTAGAGAATTGGTTTTGGCTAAACTTCTCAAAGTCCAGTTCGTCTGCAGTGAAGACCAATTAGCTGATCTTCACACCAAGTCTCTGTCTAAAAACAGATTCACTTATCTGTGTTCCAAGCTTCCCATTGGCATCATTTCTGATCCCCCTTCTCGCTTGAGGGGGTGTATTAGGGAGAATGATAAGTCATCCAATACAATTACTGTTAAATAGTTTGTTAAAGCTAAATGTAATTAGTTCTGTTAGTAACTGTAATTAGTTAAGGTAGTTGAGGGTATTCTTGTAACTAGCCTAAGGTAGCTAAGGCTATATATATTCACATCTGTGTAACTGATTTATTCAGTAAATACAATTGGAAAACTTACAGAGGAAGTTTTCTGTTTCAATAGCGGCGACATTAGTGGCAATGATGGTGGTGGTCATGTTGGCAGTGTTGTAAGGCTAGTGGTGGTGAAGGCAACCGTGGTGATGGCAGCAAAAATGGTGTGATATGGTGGTGGTGTCAATAGTGAGGTGTAGTGGTTGAGGTGCATATATAACAATGGTGGTAAGGGCGGCGACAACGGCAGTGATGGAGATTGTGGTTGTGTTGGCCATAGTGAAGCAACAATGGTGGTGGCAGTGATGGTGGTTGTGGAAGCATGGTGACAATTGTGGTAGCGACAACAATGGTGGTGGTATAATGGTTGTAGTGGTACGTGGTGGCGCTCATTTTGTTCTTCGAGGTATGAAATGTATTTAAAAAGATAAATGATGCCATTTTTTAAAACTAATGAGGGTAGAACATAAATTTAAAATATTTCTTAAAAGCTTCGCTTTTTATGATAGCAGCTTTTAAAGTGAACCTACAAGTTGTTTTTCAGATTCAATGTCTCGAGGCTATTGCTTTTAAAATAAGCAAAATATTTAGTTTTAACAGACTTTTTTATTGCTTAACTTTAAAGTGAAGCAATTTCTGGTGAAAAAAAATACCAATACCAAACGGGGCCTTAATTTATTTTGACATCGTTTGTAAAAAGAAGAAAAAATGTATCTACATTTGATTGGAAAGTGAAAGAAAAATAGTGTTCTTAATACATAAGTATGAAGGAAAATAAAGGAGAAGCAAACAAGTTCCATCTAGCATACCCTACAACACAAACTGCAATGTGAAGAAGAAATTTGGCATCTTATTACAAGTATTTCTTTTGTATAGTCCACATATTTATTTCTTCACCTTATTGGGCTGCCTTTGAGATTACATAAGGGAATTTCCCCGCCCATCCCAACAAACTCTGAGGTTGAACAAGAGGTCATAGATTAGCCCAACAGTCCCATTCAAGATCTTAATCAAGTCCAATACAAGATGAGCAGTTCATAACAAGGTTAATTACCAAAAAGATAAAATTAAAAAAAAAACATAACAAAGATTCAATAGGCGTAAATCCACGAGTAAATCTTCGATAGGAGTGTCACATGATTGGGATAATAGGAGTTAGACCGAATTAACCGAAAAACGAGGTTTGTGTGAGTGAGGTCAGTGACAAGCCAAAGTGATATTCAAAACTACTTTAATTTAAGGAAAAAGAAATTCAAACTTGGGTACAAGAGAGGCGGTACCCTAGCCAACAAGCAACCCACATCTGTCCTAGAAAGGGTATTTCAAGTTTAAAATGGCGTCCTACAATGAAGTAATGCTGAGATTAAGGACTTTTATGCCAGAATGCCCAAAGCAAAACTTCACCAAAGGCACCCAAAAAGCTTTTGGTGTACAAGTCAGCACACAACCTCCTGTAAATAAGTGGGAAAAACCTTTTTTCCTGTTTTTGCACCTGCTTGGGAAATGAAAAATCAGATAATTGTCTGTCAATGACAAACAAATCAACAAAAGTAGGAACATGTATCTATAATCTCTTTCTCAACCTAACTGACTAATCTTTCCACGCTTCCTTGTTCAACCGTCGTGAGGCGAGGCCCTTGCCAGAGAGACTAGGAGTAATCGGCATCGAGGGTGTGTGGGGTGCCTCCTCATCATCCCAATTATCGTCCCAGTTATCATCCCATCCATCGTTAACATGCAACACCCGGTTTTTTCCATTGGAAATTGGCAGGTCCTTATCTAGCTTCTGATATTTCAACCCACTGCCAGAGACCCGCCTATTTCTAAAGCTGATGCACATCCAAGCCGATGCCAATATCATTACTGAAGCAAAGGACAGAATTGCAATCGTAGGTTTTTGTTTTAGGAAGTTTGTGTGGGCAAAGTTTGAAGAATTCTCAGGCTCCTTCGTGGAACTGTTTATGATTAGGTCCTTCAAATCAAGGTTGCATCGACCATTTCCAGCTTTTAGGACAATTGAACTGCCAGCCCCATCGTTTCCAACAGAAACCAAAACCTGCAGAACCCAAATTATATAGATCAAAATCCACTTTTAGCATGGTGACAAGCATTACGCTTATAACATCCATAGAAAACCGCCTAGATTTTTTCAATGGAAAAACAAAATGAGTTACATAATGCCAGTCATGTGTTCAAGCCAACTTGGCAAGGACTCTTGCTATCAATATAAGAAACAGACTTTTGAATCAACCAATCTATTGTGTAGTGGGATTCTTATTAAAGTATTGCTTACTCGGTGAATCCGCAATACTAATATTGCATGGGATTTCGTTACTACAAGGTACTTTTTGGATAGACATACTACCCACGTGGGGTATAGGTGTAAAGATTCAGCCAATTCATAGTAGCCGTACGCATCTGGAAAGTTTAAGAACTTATGACACTATGTATCAAAGGAACCAAGTGTCCCGGCGGAAAAAAAAAAAATCTCATTTGCCAATTAGAATACAAGGACAAGCTGAATCTTCTATGAAGCCCTTCAAGGAGGGAAGCATTATCAACCAGGTGTGATGTGATGATGAATATTAACATTAGGCTGCATTTTTGTTAAAGGAAACAAGAAATTGATTCTCTATAGCCCTAGGGATCCCCTTTCAACCATTTTGCAAAAGCAATCGCACAATTTATTTATATAAGTATTAGACATCTTAGTCTAAAGTAAAACAGGGCGATATGAAGAATTTGCATCACAGTATAAATATACTAGCTTCGATTAAGAAATCATTAAAAAAAAAACAAATTTTGTGATCGAACAATTCTTTAGTGTTCTTTACACTTACTTTTCTGTTTTCTTTCTCTTCAAGTTGAATTTTTGTTTCGTCCAGTCGCACACAATCAGGAGCTACAATGGCAACCAAGAGAGGGCCTTTGGCCATGTTCTTAATTAAAAGTGAAAGATGGTGAGAATCTGAAAAATGATAACCCACAATAATTCAAGTATGATCAATGCAAAATATAACAAACTTAACTATAAAAAATACAATTAAAAAACTATATTTCAGTATGCTAAATGAATAATGATCTGAAAACACATAAAGAACAAACTCTAATATCTGAATATTTATTGCATGACAGAATTCTTAACCAGACTGATAATTCAGTTGAATGAGAACAATCCATTAGTCCAAGAAATAAGGAAAACACCGAGGATGGATAGTATAAACAAGAAATATGCATAGAACTGCCATAAATACAAAATGTAAAACATACCATTTCCGGGAACTTTCAAACACGCAACCAACTGGTTGCCCTCATCAGTACACATATTAGATGTATCACATTCCTCACTCCGCGTCCCCTCCATCCTTATGGGGTTCACAGAGACCGTATTTGCACCATTATCCACCTCCTTAGGCACTTCCTCTGATTCCAACCCATCACTCTGCTTCTGTTTCTTGTCCTCGCCCTCTAATTTGGATCCCTCGCTCGACCCTCCACCACTCTTTGCCACGTTATCAGATTCTTTCACACCCACTTCCTTACTTGGATTGCTCTTCTTATCCCCAATACCCTCCTTTGATCCAACCACCTGATCTCCGTCTTTCTTCACTTTTTGAACATCGTTAGCATTCGAAACCGAATTAGACCCAACAGTGTTATCAATGGAACCATTTGAATTATCCGATGTTAACGAACTTTTGCGGTCCAAATCAGTTTTCACACTGGATTCTACCTACATTGAAAACCTCTAACCAATAAATATAGACCACAAAACAATTAAATTCACTCCAAAAATATAAGTTCTCATTATTTACCTTCGAATCAGCACCAGAGCAATGAACTACAATCTGCAACAATAAAATCCCAACCAACAGAACAAAACTCTTCTCCATATTCCGAGACAAACCTGTAAGAACAAGTTTGTAACTTCTTATCCGAGGAACATGAATTCATCCAATTGAATCACAACTTATATAAGCCTTTTATTAAACACACTCAAGAACAAAATCTTTAAAACATACCTGCATTATTCGATCCTGATGATGAAGCCATTGCAGCTTCTGTGCTCAAAACCTTCTCCTCTTTTGCAATAATAGCTCTTCCAATCAATAGGTCTTGGAACAAAATAAGCCAGTGACTGCAAGAGCAGTGGTTTAAGCTTTATATATAGTATTCCTCCGACTATTCCTTATCAGAATTAGACTAGGATTTAAACTATTCAAACCATAAAGAATTATGAAACCTTAGAGAGTTCCAACACTAAGTTCTTTTCCCAAACCAATTGAACTTCACTCAATTCTGTTATCCTAAAACATTGAGGACAACCAAATAGCTTTAATCAAGACTTTTCCATATCAATCTCGAACACCATGACCGGTTCTATCACATATTTCATACTCAGAATCTTACAAAACCTACTTCTTTACACTACAACCAGACCCTATTCTTCCATTAAAAACCAAGAAATGAAATCATTAAGCTTTCTTATTCAGAAAGAAAAAGAAAACCCAGAAACGAAAACATGTGTGAAGGGCATACGAAGAAAGACTCAGATTGCTTACCCAGAAGAAGAAGAATATGGAGGTTCTCTGTGATTGTCTTGCATAAGCTTGGTTAAAGCAATGGTTGCACAAGCTGTGCGGCTTCTCATCGAGCAATGGTTGAGCTTGCATCAAAGATGAACATATTTTTCCTTGAGAATAAAAAATGGGTTTAAAGTTTGAACGGTGAAATGCTTGACGTCAACGAAGGTAATCAGAGCGGAGACTACAAAGTAGTGAGAGGAGACTACAAAGTTTGAACGGTGAAAACTATTTGATAACCATTTTATTTTTATTTATTTTTTAATTTTACGTGAAGTAATTCTACACTAATTATGTTTGCTTAAATATTATACCTGTTAAGAGCATTTTTAATAGAAATGTCAAATGTTAATTTGATTGCTGGTGTGGTAGTGTCAGATTTTATGTTGCTCTGGTTCATATCTTTTTTTGTTATAAATGATTGGCCAATTTCTCCCTCAACTTTAATTTTTGTGGCAGATTTCTCCAATAAACTCTCAGAATTAATCAATTTCTACCGTGCTGTTAGATTTCAAAATGTGAATTTTTCCGTACGTTCTTATTCCTTTTCTCACACCCAAGTTTTCTTCTCCGTTTAAACCAGCATTTTTGTATGTTTCTTCTTTGTTTGACCCTTCAAACCCAGTATTTCTCTATGTTTCTCATCCAATTTCCAAACCCATAATTCAGTTTCAATGTTATTCAGTCAAAGGCGTGCATAGGGTCGGTATGTTGAAGTTCTAGTTGCCGCAGGAGGCGGAGTAGAGAGAAGAACGAGCTTGCCGTCAGAGTTGTCTGTGTTGATGGGTGGGGGATGTTTAGTTGACGACTATGACGGTGACGACGCAACCATAGCCCCATTAAGGGAGGAGTTTGTACCTGGTTGCGGAGATGAGTCGAGCCGAATCGATATCCGGGACCTACTGACATCCGTCCTCAAGACGTCTTCTTTAATCCCTTCTGTCTCTTTAGCTCTTCCATCCTTCATTTGGGGCCTTTTGAATTAGGTCATGCTACTGTTGTGGAGAAATGGGTTGTGGATAGCACGTGGGTGGAGAAAAGGAAGGAGAAGGTAGGGAGAAAATAATTTTCTTTTGTGATCACGTGAATAACACGTGACATATGAAGAATAATGGATGGAAATTATGAAAATTTTATAGTGGGATGGAAATTTACTAATTATGAGAGTTGAAGGGGGATATTGGTCAAAATTAAATTTGAGAGGGAAATTGGCCAATCCTTACAAGTTTGGAAGGCAAATCGACAAATACCTCTAAATGATATTTGTAAGACACATTTTTAAAGAGAAATCATTTAAAACAAATTTTCAAGATCTATAATTGGTGTATTAAGGGGATCTACACAAGAAAATAATTATAAATTATTTGACAACACATTTTCTCATATGTCAAATTTGGCAGTAGAAATTTTTTATGTCAATCTACGTAAGATTAGCATATCGGTTGAAGCTTCTTCCTATCTTCAAATTTGATTGTATGACATTCTACTTAGGATGACATCTCTTTTGAAGATTGTCTAAGCAGTTTAAATCTAGTTACATGAAGGTTCATTGAGTCATAAGCAACGACATTGGAACTCTCAAAAGCAAGAGTTCCCACATGGCTCCAAGATTTGCAGATGAAACCGAGAAAATAGCAGCCGCTAGTGAAGTTGCTAATTTGCTTAATTAATTCTATGAAGATTTAGGTTGCATGAAGAAGTGATAATAATATGATGGAGGACATATTATTATAGAGAACAGCAGAGAGAAGGGAGGAGAGAAGGATGGGAGAGAGTGAAGAGAGAATGGAGAAAAAGCCATGTTAGAAGAGAGTAAATAAGGACAAGAGAGGTGAGGAGATAAGGAAAAGAATAGAGTGAAGAGAGAAGAGTAAAATAGTTATTTTCTAACTAGCCTAAATCTATATAGCATGCTTCATTGACTTATGCATTATTATACATATTTCACTGATTATGTCCAAAAAAAATTGATCATTGATATATGGCTAATTGGTAATGACTTTTTATTGACCTTTGGGTAAATAGCCTTATATTTTTATGCCATATGATGTGATATATCCAACGGGAAAACTTCAATAAAACACTAATTGATATGGCAGTTGGAAAAAAAACACTAATTAATGTGGTCATGATAATCACCTGTCACATCATGCGTTATAATTTAGTATGAATAGGATTATTCTTTTATTTATGTTCATCATAGAAGAGACATACATCTAGAGAAAGAATGAATGAAGAAGAGTAGATGCAACATGGTAAGAAATACGTAGAAGATTTAAGGTTACTGTGAAATTTTAAAATTATGAGAGAGGTAAGCACCAAATTCTAATTATTGTTTTTCCCTGTGAACTTTTAGGTTTTTTCATTTAGAAATCCAAACAAAGAAACTAGTGTATATCAACTCAAAGTCCAAATTTTAAATTTGCTTTCTTTGTACAGAGGAATAGTAAGGTTCTCTTTAAATACAATCTTAGATTCTCACAAAACAATATGCTTATTACCCTCATTGTTGGGGAAGGAGCAAGACAATGTGCATAAGTGCTCTACTAGTAACACGTCTCGTTTCTGTTTACAAATGTATTATTATTAGCTCATATACTAATTCTTCTTGATTTTGCATGCAAGTAACAACTCTCTCGTAATTGCGTCAATTTTTTTTCAATGAGGGACCATGCATGCGCTACAACGTGACGAAGAATTGAAAGACAGGATCTCCTAGGTTTCCGTCTCGCCCTCAATGTGAGGAACTTAGGCCATCTCCAACCGAATGAGGGCCAGATGGCTCGTTCTAGCCATTTGGCCCTTCAAGAAATTAATATTTTAATGAACAGTACAAAGTCATATTTCTTATCATCTCCAACTGAGGGTCAAAGGTCATTAGGGCCAAACATAGCCCTGTCACAAAAAATCATCTCCAACTAAGGGCCAATGGGCTATAGGGGCAAACATAATTTATTATTTAAATTTAAAAACTACAACAACTTAAATTTAAAAACTACAACAACTTAAATTTAAAAACTACAACTTATATTTAAAAACTACAAATTAAATTTAAAAACTACAACAACTTAAATTTATAGGAAAAAAATGAGAATTTCTTAATATTTTTTAAAAAAAATTTGGCCAAAAAAAAATTCAAATCCAACGGTAACTGACGTCAACTAGCCTTTGGATTTGAATTTTTTTGGCCTATAAATAGGATGGATATTGGGCTATAATTCACACACCTTTGAATTCAATTTCTTTCAATTCAAGTTTGTAATGAATTCCAACTTTGGATCCTTTTTGGATTCTAACTGGGGGTCCTCATCCAATTCTGAATTGGAAGAAAAATGGGCGTAGACAAGAAGATGAGGAGTCTGATGAAGAAGATGAAGCATGGCGCAACACACAATATGTGGCAGCTATGACTACATCCATGGTGTGTCAGCCAACTGAAGAACAACCTCAATGGGGTGGCTCTGTTGCTGGTCGCTCTTACAAACCATGAAACAGAGCGATGATGCATGTCAATCTGATGAACAACTACTTCAACCCTAACTCGGTGTACACAGAAGAGGATTTCAGACGTTGCTTCCAGATAAGGCGTCACATCTTCGAGCGTTTACTTCATGATTTCCAACAGGTCAATCCATACTTTCGACAGAAGCTAGGCAGAGCAAACTGCCTGGTTTCTCACCTCATTAGAAGGTTATTGTTGCACTACGAATGATGGCCTATGGCTCCCCAGTTGATTCAGTGGATGAAACCCATGGTATGTCTGAGTCTACATGCCTTAATACTCTTGCTAAATTCTGTGACACCATTGTTCAGCTTTACAAAGAGGAGTACCTCCGCGAGCTAAATCAAGAAGATTTGGATTGGCTCCTTCGCAAAGCTGAAGACCGTGGCTTTCCGAGCATGATAGGGTCATTGGACTGCATGCATTGGAATTGGAAGAACTGTCCCACCAGATGGCAAAGAGGCTTTAGCGGAAGGTCGAGAAAGCCAACTATTGTGTTAGAGGCGGTTGCCTCGTATGACACATGGATCTGGCATGCTTTCTTTGGAGTCCTTGGATCCCAAAATGACATTACAATTCTTGGGAGTTCACCCCTCTTCAATAACCTGACGGAAGGTAAATCACCTCAACTTGACTACTACATCAACGACCGTTAGTACAATATGAGGTATTACTTGGCAGATAGCATCTACCCAAAGTGGGCGACACTTGTCCAAGCAATTCCAAACCCTGCGAAGGACTCCAAAAAGTGGTTTACCTTACAACAAGAGGCATATCAGAAAGATGTTGAGACAACTTTCGGTATTCTACAAGCACAATGTAAGATCATCAAGGAACCGGCAAGATGGTGGAGTCGAGAAAATTTGGACTCCATCATGATGTCTTGCATCATATTACACAACATGATTGTGGAGGATGAGCAAGATGGGTATGTTGATGGAGAGTCTGATGACGACCAAGAGGATCCAAATATGTTGAGAAGGGCTCGTGCAAAAATATATGACGAGCCTAATTTGCCTTTGAATCCAAGAACTAGTCATATATCTTTAAATAAGTACATGAGGCGCTATAAGATAATACGTTCCCGTGCCACAAACAAGTACCTACAACAGGATCTTGTTGCACATCTTTGGCCCAAAAGAAGCATGGAGTAGGCGTTTAAGTTTTATGTTGTTAAATGTTTTTAAAAATGTTGTTTTAGTTTCAAGTTGTTAAATGTTTTTTTTTTTATGTTGTTTAATGTTATTTAATGTTATTTGATATTGTTTAATGTTGTTTCATGTTACTTAATGTTATTTAATGTTGTTTAAAGGCTTAGGAAGTTATAGGGGAAAAAAATAGAATTTTAAATTTTTTTTTAAATTTTTTGTTAAAAAAAAAATTCAAATATAACGGCTAGATGACGTCAGCTAGTTACCTTTGGAATTCAAATCCGGCCCGGCCCGGGGTTGGCTGGCTGGTTCCTTTGGGCCAGCTGGTTGGCCCTTTTTTGTCCAGTGGGGCCCACGAGCCATTTGGCCTGGCCTTCGATTGGAGACGGTTTTCGAGCTATTTTCGACCTTTTAGTCCTCTGGACCTTTCGGTTGGAGATGCCTTATGTCACACCATTTTCTTTGGATTGTCGTCCTAGTTTTTTCAGAGAGAGTAACGGGGTGGAGCTTGAGACTGCTCATCCGCTAGAATATGAACGAATTCTCCGAAAATTGAATGGTATCTCAATTACTACCACACGAAAATCGTCCTCTCATTATTTAATTATCACCAACTTTTTTTGGATTTGGGGAGTTCACAACATTTTTCTGGTCCCCCAAGACCGACTTTATCAAGGGATCTTGGATGGGCACCAAATGATTGTTGCTGCCCTCGCCGAGATATGGGCCAACAAAAACGCTCAAAAAAAGCAGCGGCCTCAAATTCATATGGAGTTGAAGAAGATACGAGTGTCCAATAATTTCTCTCATCCAAAAAATTCTTCATATATATATAGTTTAACTTTTAATATGAAGTTTCATCTTCGGGTGGAACCCTGAACCCTAACAACTTTTCTTTATTTTTTTATTTTTTTATGTTACATTAAAACGGAATCGAATTTTGACTTGGTTTATTTTATTTACCTCACTTGTCATCATAACTTGAACTAACATCAAAGACTTAAACCTAAAGATTAGCCTTCATCATCTTAATTCTACTTTTTTACGCAGATCAAATGACAGAATGAATTGAAAATCAAGTTAAAAAAAGCTAATCGGACAACAAAAATAAAGTTTTATAGACTTAGGCTCCAATTTTTGATTTGGGCCGATTACTCGTTATTTGAAAGAGAACGACGATGTGTATCGAACTCACCAAGTTTCCACGATGTATGAGAATTTTCAGCTAAAATCCATCGCTTATAGTGTTTTAGTACGGTTTTAAGTTTTAAGGATGTTTCGATATTTTGTCATTTGGTTAACTTTAATCCTTTTGGACTCCTAGGGTTTGACTAAGAAGCATTATAAATACTTTCTGGTTGGACTCCTAGGCATTATGTTTGTTATCTTATCAATTATCTTTCAATAAACTTTGAGGTTTTGTTTTTACCAAAAAAAAACTTTTGAGGTTTTGTCATACTTTCTGGTAGGTTCTAGTTTTCTTATTTAAGATTATCGTTGAATAATCTTCTTTGTCACAACGCGTCAAGTGGTACACCCTATTCTCAATGGCGAATAATGGTGGTTGTGATTAGAACCCTACCGACGATGGCCGTAGGATGTTACCCAATCAGATTTCAATGCTCTTGTTGCTCAGGTTTCTCAACTTGCCACGTTGACAACCTAGTTGATGGTTTACATCTATATCGTCGGTATGATGACTAGAGTTCGTGGCACAAGGAGCACCCGAGCCTAGGCGTGTTCAAGAGGGTAGTGAAGGAGATTCGAAGGAGGAACTTGCAGAGCCTGAACGAGTTCAATCAAACAACCAAAATAATAGTAACAACCGTAACAACATTGATGAGTACTTTTTCGACTTGCCCCTGTTCAAAACTAATGAGCCTACATAGCGTGCATGTCGAATAGCTAATCAGCTAAATACGTCCTTTAGTGAATGCGGGCAGGCCAACTCGTCGACCGAGCTTGGTCGGTGAGTAGAATGAATGTGGTGGTGTTGAACACGCTACTAACTTCTATATATAAGTGATCACGGCCGAGGAAGGAATACGTCTCAGCCTCTGAGTTATAGAGCCTGAAGACAAGCTGCTAGTCACTATGAAGTTCAAATAAGGTTCATCTTTCAATGTCGAACACTGAGTAACTAGGAACACCTCACTTTGCCGAGAAGGCTAATGAGATGACCTCTTTCAACAAGGACTCAAGGACTCCTTGTCGACAGAGACTTGGATAAATAGTCAGCTGAACTTGAAGCAACGCTGTTACTACAAACTGAATGTGTTCCTTCGTCGCCTAACTCTATGGCTCTAGTGCTGTTAATCCAAACTAAAGATGTTGCCGACTGTCAACACAGTATTGTTAATCCAAACTGACGGTGTGTTGACGAAGTTAGGGAAGTTAGTGTTTTCTCAAAGGTTTGAGAAGGTTTCGCATAAAGCAAGAATTTGTGCAGGGCAGTTTTGTGTGTTGAGTTGAACATTGAATGTTGCAGAACCTCTTTTATTTATAGGAGTGATTTTGCGTGCTAATCACTTCATGCCGAAGTAGAGTCCCACATGGATTATACCTCTTCGGCATTCCTTGATCCAATATCAAACCATCCTAATCTCTGTGTAGGACTCGGTCACTCCAACTGGATCTAGGACTTTGAATATAGTCTCTTTTTTGTATCCAATTCACTCATGATCTTGATCAGCCATGAACCTTGATTCTTGGAATATTACGAATCCTATCAACGTCATCATGATCCTTAAAACAGTTTCACTCACATTAGAACTTAGCCGAACCATTCCAACCCTCCTTAAGAGTCTTTCACCTATTAGGATTTGGCCATCCTACCTTGGGCTGGACTTAAAGTTTCAGAAACATGACATGGGCTGAAGATCTCCGCTCTATGTTAAGCCCACAGTTATATTCGGCCCAAACCCAACATTTTAGGTCCAAACACTTACAAATAGAAGACTTTCTTGAATGGTTGTATGAGTGTAGACATGTAAATTTCGTTGCATACAAAGGATGCATCGCAAAGCTCCACGTGGCATATGAATCATCACAAATGGACAAGTCATCAGTGACATGTGGCACAAATCAAGCAAGGGAAATATAAAATCTTCCTAAAAATCGGCACAAGGGAGAAAACTCCCTTAAATTCGGCAAAAGGGTCCAAATTGATCCTAAAATCGGAAAGAAAGTTAAGGCATCTTCATAAAACAAGCAAGAATTGAAGATTGCTTACAAAATAGGCAACAAAGCCTCATAATTTCCGCCAAATGAGTAAAGTGGATGAAATTAAGACACAAAACATGCCTAAATTCTCCCATGGACAAATCAAGACACAAATAAAGGCCAAATCCACCCAAAGGCAAGCTTTGAGAAGCCTATAAATACAAGGTCCTCCTTCCACAGGCATAAAGGTAGGAAAAAAATCATAAGAACCTCTACCAAACCTTTGAAGACTAATACGCTGCCAAAGCTTGCTTCGAAGAACATTCAACCAAAGCCAAAGCTTTCTCTCGACCAAAGCCGAAGCACTTCCTTGAAAAATCAACAAGCGCTCGTGCCGATTCTTTCAAGACTTTGTTGCAAGCTTATAAACTTGTAGCAACGTTCGTTTCAAGATCAAGTCACCAAGACCCTTGAAACAACGAAATCCTGCATCAAACACTACATGTGTCGCACCTTTGAGGTGAAGATCATCCACGCGTTGTTTTCAAGCTCAAAACTTGAAGCAATCATTCAACCGTTCGTCCGAGATCAAGTCATCGCGACCCTTGTATCAACAATCAAGCATCTACATCAAGTTTGAAGACTTAATCAGAGGAAGAAAATTGTAAATAAAGATTGTAACCTACAAATTCAAATTAATATAAATCTACTTTGTACACTTGTTCTCGTTTCATTCGATACAGAATTTTCGTGTTCACAAATTTGGCAAGCCTAATGGGACGTCTCTACTTCTCATCTCTGTCTTCAAATCCGCAAAAAGCACAAATGGCATCAAAAAAGGATCAAGCTATTCACGCTACTAACGCAAAGAGCAAGGGCATCTTTGCCGCAAGTGGTGGCACTTTGGGTGTCATAACCCGAAGCAAGGCAAAAACTCTCTCTGCCATGCCTTCCACCCCTCCATCAACTCTGCCGAAAGAGCAAGACTACCCGAGGCACGAACCTATGATCACCCTGGCCTTGCAAAAGGCGCCAAGGGAAGAAAGTTCGAGAATGTACTCTGAGTCTTTGACTCTAACGTCGACTCAAGCAGCTCGTGTCCCGTAGCCATGTAAGTCATGACTACTAACGTGACTTCCATCGAGGAGCAGCTGGCTTAAATAAGCGAAGCAATTGCAAGGCTGATAAGGACCGTAGATGAGAAAGACTTGCAAATTGCCACACTCGTCAACCGCCTGGAGGCGCAGCACAACGACAAAGCTGACCCAAAGGTTGATTCGCCAAAAGAGGAAGCCGATGAAAAAGATGAGCCACTGGTGGAGCAAGCCGAAGAGAAGCTGGACTAAGCAACGACGCTCATGGGATCTCTCTTTATCTTGCAGCTACAGTAGATGATCACTAGCACCATCAAGGCGCAGTACGAATGAAGCTTGCGTGACTCCGTGCTGTACTCAAAGCCCTACTCCAAGAAGATTGACGCCTTGAGGACTCTAAGGGGTTATCAGCTGCCAAAGTTCATGCAATTCGATAGAAAGGGCAATCCTAAACAACATATTACCCATTTTATTGAAACTTGCAACAATGCTGGGACAGAGGAAGACTACCTCGTCAAGCAATTCGTGCGCTCACTGAAAGGTAATGCCTTTGACTGGTACACCGACCTCGAGCTCGAATCCATCAATAGTTGTGACCAGCTTGAAAAGGAATTCCTCAACCGCTTTGACAGCACTTGCCGCACCGTAAGCATGCTGAAGCTGACGAGTACGAAGCAATGGAAGGTTGAAACAGTCATTGACTACATTAACAGATGGCGTTCATTAAGTCTGGATTGCAAGGATCGACTTTCTGAAACCTCCGCCATTGAGATGTGTGTTCAAGGCATGCACTGGGGGCTGCACTAGATTCTCCAAGGCATAAAGCCAAGGACATTTGAGGAACTGGCGACTTGTTCCCACGACATGAAGCTGAGTATCGCCAACCATGGGAAAAAAGAGCCAATCACTGACTTCAAGAAAGACAAAGTGTTCGCTCCGAAGGTAGACAAAACTAGGAAGAAGCCCACCAAGAAAGCTTTTGTCGTCAACACTACCTCTATCAAGACCTCTCATACGCCCCTCAAGATCTCTTCCAAGAACAAAGCGAATGAGATAAAAAGAGGTGAGCTTTTTCGCACCCAAGATAGGTACAAAAACACATTGAGGGAGCTGGAGCAAAAGACATACCCTTTTCAGGACTCTGACGTGGCCGCAATGCTAGACGACCTGTTAAAGAAAAAGGTGACCGAGCTACCTGAGTGTAAACGCCCTGAAGAGATGAATCGCATTAACGATCCTAGGTATTGCAAATACCATCATATCGTGAGCTATCCTGTTGGCAAATGCTTCGTCCAGAATAAGCTCATCATGAAGTTGGTATAACAAGGGCAAGTTGAACTCGACCTTGAAGACACAGCCGCAACACACACTATTGCAATTGTGTTTGGATCATTTGATCTCGTGCCTCTCCAAGTAATGCATGCTCATTCTCGTCCATGCTCAAGCCATATGGCACATTCTACATAACCATCGTTGGGAGCAAGTGACCAAAATGCACTTACTGACGATGAAAAAGGGTGGACACTAGTGACCTACAAGAAGACAAGGAAGCCAAGACCACAAGCCGTAAAGCCAAAGGTGGAACAAGCGAGAAAGCACTGCCGCCATAACAATATAAAGCCCAAGAGAAACGTAAGGGCTGTTAAGCCGACGTACGCTGGGGAACCTATGGAGCAAGAGTCGCGCATTCCCGTCTCCTTGCACGAGTACTTCCCGAATGATTTCTTCCAACATTGCACTGCCCCTGCCTGTCACATGGTTGAAGTAGAAATAGAAGAGCCCTCAAAAGGCAAAGTTGTCATCGTCAAGGAAGAAAAAAATCCTACACCTGAAGAAAGCCTGGCGTCATACTTTAGCATCGAGGAGGCGCTGCGATTGTCCAAAGAGATGTGAAGAGCACTAATAGCAATCTTGGCGAGTCCAGACGACCACGAAATGCAACAAAGAAATGACAAAGGCCTAGAGCTTCAGCAACATGAATACGCCACATGATGTGCTTCCCATGACGCAATCACCTTCACTGACGAAGACTTGTTGCTAGGGTCAAAGCCTCACAACCGTCATCTCTTCATCTCTGGGTATGTGAGGGAGCACAAAGTCAACCGCATACTTGTGGATAGAGGTTCAGCCATAAACATCATGCCAAAGTTAACAATGACTACAATTGGCATCAAGGTAGATTAACTATCCCAAAGTCGTCTTTTAATCCAAGGTTTTAACCAAGGAGGACAAAGAGCGATGGGCATGGTCTGAGTCGAAATGACCATTGACGAACTCAAGTCAAGTACGCTATTCCACATGATTGACGTGAGAACTTCCTACAGCTTGCTCTTGGGAAGGCCTTGGATCCACGAGAATGGAGTGGTGTCAACCATCCTCCACTAATGCCTAAAGTTCTACCGAGAAAGGGTGAAGGTGACACAAGGCGACACCAAGCCATTCATCGAAGCTGAATCACGCTTTGCGGATGCCAAGTTCTACATAGATGAAGAAATTGTGCCCAAAGCTCTTCTAAAAGAAATCAAATCCATAGGCAAAGCCCCACCTAATAAACAAGAGTGGCAAGTTATGCCCAAGAAATGAGAAGGGGAAGTTGTGCCATCCTCAAGCAAATATGACGACGAGCCTGCTAATCCCATAACAATTAAAGGGAGTGACGCCCTCAAAATGACCAAACACACCCGTCTTCCGATACATTCTAATGTCGAGAAGAAAGAATGGGCAATCCCCATTTGAAATTGGAACAAACAAAGCCAACACACAGCTACACAAGGACGATGTAAAGCTACTCAAGACAAACGTTATTTTACCTTTGACACAGCTAGACTACGCTAAAATATCAAAACCACCGCTAGGCTTTGTAAAACCCCTGCCAAAGGGGGCAGAACCGAGCACTCTTCCAACCAAGAGGTACAAAGAAGGTTTTGACCCAAACGCCTACAAACTCATGTCAAAGGCTGGGTACGATTTCGCCTCCCTTTCAAATCTTGGAAGAGAAGTTTCAAACACCATCAACGACAAAGAATGTGACCTCACCGAGACTCAGAAGAAGTTAAAGGAGCATGGTTACGGAGTTGACAACAACAAAGCTAGACTTGGCTTCACACCAAATAAGCCCGTGAAAATTTTAAGAAAAGCGAAAAATGATAGCGCTCAACACATCAATGTGAGCGTTAAACAAAGTCAAGATGAGCCTAAACCCACCCCTCGAACATCAGTCTTCGATAGGCTGAACCGTTCAAAACATAAAATTTCAGCACTTAATCGCATTGGTGATCAAGATCGAACCTCCGTCTTCAAAATGTTTAACATGCCAACACCTTAAAGCTCTGTGTTCTAAAAGGTTGTCAAAACCTAAGAAACAAAGCAACTTTGCTAAGTCTCATCCACGACGATCAGCCATGGAAAGACTTAAAGAAACCAATGAGCCTTCTAGAAAGGGGAAGACAATGCCGAAGGAAGAAAAGCTCGACGGTGTAGCAGAAAAAGACGATATTTGAAGCTTGATTCATTCAAGGATGAAACGCCAAGCAACCCTGGAGGTGGACACAAAATGACCACTGAAGGTAAGGAGGCGCATCATCATCTATACTGGCCAATCTTCAAGCCAACAAGCCTAAGGGGACGACACTGGAGAGGAGGTCCAAGACGTTTTCCACATCACAATCCAAGAAGACAAAGAAGACGAAATCCCCAAGGAAGATGTCATTGTTACGCCACCTCAACTCGACGACGGGGGGCAAGCCACGGTTGATGATCTCAATGAGCTCAACTTAGGCATAAGCAAATAACCAAAGCCTATCTTCGTAAGTGCACTGCTAAATACGGCTGAGGTCGAAGAGTACTACCAACTGCTCTTGGAGTACAAAGATGTCTTTGCTTGAACCTACAAGGAAATGCCCAGCCTTGACCCTACCATCGTCGTGCATCGTCTTGCAGTCAAGCCCAGAATGTGACCGATAAAGCAAACTCAAAGACGCTCGATTCGAGCTCATCCCACAAATTGAGGCCGAGATTGACAAGGTAATCAAAGCAGGCTTCATCCAAAAGGGGCAATACCCTAAGTGGATCTTCAACATCGTCATTATCCTTAAAAAATCTGGACAAATACGTGTTTACATAGACTTCCAAGACCTCAACGATGGTTACCTGAATGATGACTTTCCCTTGCCAATCATCGAAATCATAGTGGACGCAACCACTGGCCACGAGGCGCTGTCATTCATGGATGACTCATCTGGATACAATCAAATCTGCATGGCTCCTGAAGACGAGGAATTAACAGCCTTCCGCACTCCAAAAGGTATCTACTGCTAAAAGGTAATGCCTATTGGCTTGAAAAACGCTGAAGCTACATATCAATGCGCAATGCAAATGATCTTCAACAACATGCTGCACAAAAACAAGAATGTTACCTTGACGATGTAGTTGTCAAGACCAAGAAGAGATCTGATCACTTAAAGGATTTACGAATGGTGTTCAACAAACTACGACACTATAACCTCAAAATGAACCCGTTGAAGTGTGCATTTGGCACCACTTCTGGGAAGTTCATCGGCTTTATTGTTAAGTACTGTGGCATTGAAGTGGACCAATCAAATATCAAGGCCATTCAAAGCATGCCTAAGCCAAAGAATCTACATGAGCTGAAAAGTCTACAAGGACAGTTAACCTTCATTAGGCACTTCATCTCCAACCTTGCTGGACGTTGTTAAACCTTCAGTCGACTCATGAAGAAAGACGCTTCATTCATATGGGATGACGTCTGCCGCAAAGCCTTTGAAAGACCTAGCAAACCCCACATGTCTTAGGAGCTGCTGTGCCTGGAAAGCAGCTCATCCTATACATTGTTGCACAAGAAAGTTCCATTGGAGCACTCTTAGCACAAGAAAATGAAGACCAAAAGGAAAGAGCACTCTCCTACCTAAGTAGAACCCTTACTGGTGCCGAGCTCAAATACTCACCAATCGAGAATATGTGCCTTACCTTAGTCTTTGCCGTCCAAAAGCTTAGACACTACATGCATGCTTACACCATCCACTTGGTTGCCAAAGCTGACCCAGTCAAATACGTCATGTCCAAGCCAGTTTTGATAGGGCGACTAGCAAAATAGACGTTGCTTCTCAATCAATACGAGATTATCTACGTTCCAGCTAAAGCCGTCAAGGGACAAGCGCTAACAGACTTCTTTGTCGATCATCAAATCCTATCCGATTGGAAAATCTCAGACGACTTGCCTGACGATGAGGTGTTCTATGTTGACATCTTCCCGACATGGACAATGTTCCTCGACGGATCCGCACGAGCAAACGGAGCGGGGACAAAAGTAGTATTCATGTCACCATAAAGACAAATACTACCCTATTCCTTCCGACTAAGCGAGATATGCTCCAACAACGTTGCTAAGTACTAAGCGCTAATTATCGGACTCCAAATGACGATCGACATGGAAATCACAACGCTAAAAGTGTATGGCGACTCCAAGCTCATAATCAATCAACTCTTGATTGAGTATAAAGTGAAGAAAGATGATCTCATCCCGTACTTCCGACTAACAACTCAACTACTACGAAAGTTCAAGGCCGTAACGCTAGAATATGTGCCAAGAAAAGAAAATCAAATGGCAGACGCACTAGCTAACTTAGCATCAAGTATGGCGCCAGGAGAAGACGAACCTGCATACGTGCCAGTTTGCCAAAGATAGGTGATCCCGCTCATCATTGAAACGCTACTAGATGATACAAACATCATCTCAGTACTTCAAGTCAACACTGAAGAGTGGAGACAACCGCTGATCAACTACTTGGAGCATGGAAAACTTTTAGACGATCCTAGACACCGCTCTGAAATATGTCGATGAGTGCCTCGCTTTCTCTACTACAAAGAAACACTCTACCGACTTTCTTTGAATGAGTACTTCTAAGATGCCTAGGTAAGGAAGAGGCCAATCAAGCCATGGAAGAATCACACTCAGGCGTATGCGGAACACATCAGTTTGGACCAAAGATACACTTCCAGCTCAAAAGAATGGGCTATTATTGGCTAAGCATGGTGAAGGATTGCCTAGAGCACGCCAAAAGGTGCCAAGCTTGCCAGTTCCACGCTAACTTCATACATCAACCGCCTGAGCCATTACACCCTATGGTTGCTTCATGGCCATTTGATGCATGGGGATTGGACGTTGTGGGACCAATCGCACCAAAATCATCTTCCAAAGAGGCCTACATCCTAGCCGTAACAGATTACTTCTCTAAGTGGGCTGAAGTCGTACCTCTAAAGAAAGTCAAGAAGGAAACTGTTGTTCGCTTCATCAAGGAACATATCATCTACCAATATGGTGTGCCTCGCTACAAAATCACTAACAATGGAAAATAGTTCTCCAACCGACTCGTGGACGAGCTCTGCGAGAAATACAAGTTTAAGCAGCACAAGTCTTCTATGTATCATGCTCATCGCCTGCACGAGCCTAAATTGCAAACGACACAACACTCATCACCTGCATGAGTCTAAACTGGAAACTACACCAAATGACACATAATGTTCCTTGTTCGCACGAGCTTAAAAGGCGACACCCAATGCTTCTCACCTGCACGAGTCTAAACTGCACACGGCACAAAGCTCCTCCCCCGTACGAGCCTAAACTGCACACGGCAACAATGCTCCTCGCCTACACAAGCCTAAACTGCACACGGCACAAAGCTCTTGGCCCGCAAGAGCATAAACTGTGTACAGCAAAACAAAAACAAAAAAAAATCACCATCAAAATTGCCAAAGCCCATTACTCCCTTGAACTACGTCATAACTTGATCCCTCCTCAACCGAGGGTACGTAAGCAACTTGAAACTTCAAAAAACTTCAAGTACAGTCACATCATCAACAAAAACACAAATGCTTTGAAGAATAAAGAACAAATTCAAAATGTGAATACTTTATTTCTTTAAGGGAAGAATTTGGCTATAAAGCCTTATTACAAAATGTGCAAAAAAATAAAGACTGCTTCTCCAGTAGTCGACAAAGTGCTATTCCAAGTCATAGCTCCACTACGGATGCGATCACCAAGAAGCTCAAACGAAGTTGATGAATTGTCGTGAACATGGTGCGAATGATTCAAAATAAGAATCCTTGATGTACACACCTTCTTCTTCGTAGTTGGTTGACCAAAATCCGCCACCTCCCAAGACATTTCAGAAGACCACGACTTGATGTGCATGAAGTTGTCTTTGGCATGAATAACAAGTGCCTTAGGGCCAATCAACGGCGCGCAAAGCTTCAACGTCGTTCCCCTATTTTGCGGATCGCCTTCCTTCGCAAGAATAGTGATGGTATTGTTCTTAAAGCACTTGAAAAATACCATGGCTACAACAAAAACAAATAAGGCAACATAAGCACAAGGGCACCACAAGAAAAAAAGTTTTTTTGCTTCGCCAAAACAAAAGACATGCGAGACAAACCTCGTGAATGTTGAAAAATGACGATGAAGAAGTCACGACGATAAAAGAAAATCAGCCACAAGCTTGATCAAGCACGGTAAAGACGCCAGATGCAAGGAGTTCCTTCACGGCACGCTACAGTAGCAAAGAAAACCAAAATGCCACGTAATCGCACTACGCAACCCCACAGCGATTACGCAAGCAGTTTCTTGCACTACACGGTGAAGAGGACAGCTATAAGATGGTCCTTCAAAGCGCGCTACAATAGCAAAGAAAACCAAAACGCTATGCAATCACACTACGTAACCCCGCAGCTATTACGCAAGCAGTTTCTTGCACTGTACGACAACTTCACCACCGAGGAAAGCTGTAACCAAAAGGCACTACACAGCGTAAAAACGCTGCAGTTTTTTGCACAACCCCACATGGTAAAAGTGACGCACTGCAACAAGCTCCAAGTAGCGGCAAGAGACACGACAACGTCACCACCAAGGAAAATTGTGACCAAAAGGCACTACACAACGTAAAAACGCTGTAGTCTTTTGCACAACCCCACACGGTAAAAGTGACGCACTGCAACAAGCTCCAAGTGGCAAGAAGAACATGGCAGTAGCAGCTATAGGGCACGACAACAGCAGCAAACCCACGGCAAAAGCTTCAAGGAAGTCCACGGCAAGCGATTGTGTGTGTGAAAAAAATGCACACCCAATTGTCCTATAAATAGGGGTCAATTGCTTCCTAATGCTATGAGGGAAATACATACCCAAATAGCAAAAGGAAAATCAAAACAAGGAAGCACATTCCCACCAAAAGAAGGAAGCAAATTCCAAGCAAAAAAAAAAAAAATGGCAAGTTTCAACCAATCTGCGCAGGCAGGACGTTTTTGGTAATAATTTAACTTTCCGGAAGAGTTTTGATGCAAGGTCAATTGGAGAAGGAAGTTCAATGGCTGAGGATCATTGTGTCCAAATTTCATAATTTTCCCTAAAACAAACGTTCCAGTTTTCAAAATCATTCCCACAGAAGTTGCTTTCCCATCAGGATTGCGCAGCTGTAGGAAAATGCAAAATTGAACGCCTTCCTGATTTTTCCTAATGGCATGCGATATATGCCTGGAAATATAAGGGATAAAGATACGCTTCCCATATTTTTACAGAATTTTCCAAAAGAGAAATCAACCTCAAAATGGGCGTGCGAGTCAAATAACATGTTTCCCAAAACAAAAAAAGGAAAGGAGAAATACCTCTTTGTCGTGGGGAATCAAAAGGGGTAAGAAAAATACTCTTCCTTGCTGTAAGAAATCAAAAAAAGGGAAAGAAAAATCCTTTCTTGCTATGGAAATCAAAATAAGAAACAAAAAAAATCATTCCCTCCCTTGCCGTGGGAAATCACAAGAGGAAGCAAAAAGTACTCCTCCTTGCCGTGGGAAATTCAAAACAAGAAACAAAATCCCCTTCCTTGCCGTGGGGAAAGAAAAGAGGAAAGAAAATTTCTCCCCTTGCCGTGGGGATCAAAAGGGAAAGGAAGAAAAATTGTCCTCCTTGCCATAGGGAAGAAAAAAAAAGGGGCAAGTGAAAAACACACATCCTACTCACCCAAGGATAAGCATTACATATTTCCAAAACCTTGAAGGAAATCACAAAAGCTTTCCAACACTTTGAAGGAAGTCACCTTCGTTACCAAAATTGAAGGGGATTCCTATCGAAGGAAGGAAAACATTTTTTCCTGCAACCACAAAAATAAAAAATTCAAAATGCACCACATGTATTTTGTCACAATTATGGAAAATCAATATGCACAAGAAGTATGTGCCGATTTATCCATTTTCAAAAAAATAATAATAATAATTCAAGATCTAGCCTCTACGGCCCTTGAAGAAACAATGTCATTTATTTCAAGATCAAGCCTCTACGGCCATTGAAGAAAAAATGTTATTTCTTTCAAGATCAAGCCTCAAACGAACCTTGAAGAAAAATGTTGTTTCTTTCAAGATCAAGCCTCAACGGCCCTTGAAGAAATGTTTCATTCAAGAAATACACCTCGACGGCCCTTCACGAAATTTACCACTTCAATTCAAGACCAAGCCTCAACGGCCCTTGACAGAATTCATCGTCTCGATACACGCCTCAACGACCCTTGACAAAATTCATTGTCTCGATTCAAGAAATACGCCTCTACGAGAAACTAATTCAAGATCAAGTTTCGATGACCCTTGAGTTAGAACATTCACATTGCAGGACTTCAAGACACATTTCCTACATGTGACAAGCACATGCCTACAACATGCCTTGAAGTGGGAGCATTTGTAGGCATGTAAATTTCTTTGCATACAAAGGATGCATCGCAAAGCTCCACGTGGCATATGACTCATCACAAATGGACAAGTCATCAATGACATGCGGCACAAATCAAGCAAAGAAAATATAAAATCTTCCTAAAGATAGGCACAAGGGAGAAAACTCCCTTAAATTCGGCAAAAAGGTCCAAACTGATCCTAAAATCGGAAAGAAAGTTAAGGCATCTTCATAAAACAAGCAAGAATTGAAGATTGCTCACAAAATAGGCAACAAGGCCTAATAATTTCGTCCAAAGGAGTAGAGTGGATGAAATTAAGACACAAAACATGCCTAAATTCTCCCATGGATGAATCAAGACACAAATAAAGGCCAAATCCACCCAAATGCAAGCTTTGAGAAGCTTATAAATACAAGGTCCTCCCACAAGCATAAAGGTCGGAAAAAAATCTCTACACAAAAGAACCTCTACCAAACCTTTGAAGACTAATACGCTGCCAAAGCTCACTTCAAAGAACATTCAACCAAAGCCGAAGCTTTCTCTCGACCAAAGCCGAAGCACTTCCTTGAAGAATCAACAAGCGCTCGTGCCAATTCCTTCAAGACTTTGTTGCAAGCTTATAAACTTGTAGCAACGTTCGTTTCAAGATCAAGTCGCCAAGACCCTTGAAACAACGAAATCCCGCATCAAACACTACATGTGCCGCACCCTTGAGGTGAAGATCATCCACGCGTTGTTTTCAAGCTCAAAACTTGAAAGCAATCGTTCAACCGTTCGTCCGAGATCAAGTCATCGCGACCCTTGGATCAACAATCAAGCATCTACATCAAGTTTGAAGACTTAATCAGAGGAAGAAAATTGTAAACATAGATTGTAACCTACAAATTCAAATTAATGCAAATCTACTTTGTACACGTGTTCTCATTTCATTCGATACAGAATTTTCGTGCTTACAACGAGATTAAGAGATTCTTTGAGAGCATGAAAGTCCCAAAAACTTGGGCCACGTCCCAACTCTAGCTTAAACACTTCTAAACCCAATTTAGCTTTTGACTTGGTCTCTGTGTGGTAGAGGGTTGAATCCAAGTTAGCTTAATTTGACTTTGGTCTACTATATGGTTGAAGGTTGAATCCAACAGGCTTCTTGTTGATGCTCTCAAAGAAAATGACTTGGTCTTTTTCAAGATTATAGCGGTGAGAGTAGGCCACACTAATGGTCTTATATATTAGTCAACTTAATTACCCAAGTTTGAGGGGTTTAATGTGATTACAACAAGTAGCAATTTGAGCTCTTTAATGTGTAAATGCTAAAACAGGAGATTGGATTAAATTCCAGAATCTTGGAATATTGTTGTTATCTCTCCAAATCATTCAAGTGCTAAATAATTGAGAAGCCCTAAAAGTCCACAGCTTCGGCCTCCAGATAGGTCTGATTGCAGGCACATTTAAATGTTCATAGTTGTTCTTCCTTTTCTGGGAGGTTGGGTGGGGGCTCTGAATACTCGGTGTAAAACATTTTAGAAATAGCAATTGTCAAACCGACCAGGTCCACAACATACGATCATAGAAAGAAAATTGAAAAAAAAAATAGATAAACAAATAATTGCATGGATTACCAAACCGACAATCCAGGCCAGCTCATCCCATGAAGGTTGGAACGTGACAAGACACTGGTTTGTTCTCACTAGTGAATCATACGATATCAGATGTGGTCTAACATGAAGATCTTTGACTCAATTATCGTTCATCTAGATGAGGTTAGCTAGCTAGCAACAACTGATTATAATGCTAATGACAGTCGTTTACATGCGCATGTGGATGACAATGACTGTCAGCTGCTAATGTAATTAAGCTGGTCATACGTACAATGCATCAACAGTTGAGCACAAGCACCTAATTATATGTTTCTAACCACAGCCGTTTACATGCGAATGAATGACTGCCAGTTGTTAATGAAAGTGGATCATACAATACAGGAGTTGAGCGCACGAGCATCTAATTATGCTCTTAATAACGATAGTCGTTTACGAGCGCATGGATCATTGTGAGTCGCTAATATAAGTGAATCATGCAAAACATCAACGGTTGAGCGCGAGCGACTATTGCTAACACAACGATTGCTAGAAGTATTCAAGGAATCAAAGAAAGTGAAATTAGGGGCTAATCAAAGTGTATATTAACAGTGAAACAGTGCAGAAGTTGAAGAACTATTTTTATTTGTACTCTCATTAATTTGGCCATAACATGTGATCATTTATTTATTAGATCTCACATCGTTCAGGGAAGTGGATTCTCTATGCCTTATATGTACATGCCCACCTTCTTTAGCACGAGGCCTTTTGGGAACTCACTGACTTCGGATGCTGTAAGAACTCTGAAGGACCCACTAGGAAGTTCTCGTGTGAGTTCCCAAAAACAAAATCATGAGGACGTGGTCGGAGCCCAAAGCGGACAATATCGTGCTACTGTGGAGTGGAGCCCGGGTCGGGGTGTAACATTATCTCTGGAATATGTCAAAGATTTGGAACAATTTAGGGGCCATGAAAGCCATTGATGCCCAAGGTGTTCGTAACTTATAAGATAACTTAGTATATTCCATCTTCTTCGCATGACACAATATTGGCATAATATATTGAGCAATTCATTGGTGTTTCTGTGTATGAGAAATTTAAAAAAAAAAAAAAAACCATTTCTTGTGAAACCATTATCCCAATTTGAATTAATGCCATCATGGGAGGCCCATAAAATGGAGTGATAACAATATCTTCAATTGTATTTCAAACCTCATATTTAAACAGAAAATATTAGGTCTGCCGATGCACTTTATACTTTATAGCACATCTCTCATTGTCATATAATGCTTCTCTTTAAAGATTTTATTTTTCTTTTCAGCTACGTGGAATAAAATTTATTTTAATTTTGACTCATCATCAATTCTTCTTCGATACATAGTTCTAGCTAACGGATTTTTTTCCCAAATTACAATTGGATAATAAGATTAAGAAAGTACAAATTAGCCATAAATTACACTTAAGACAACATGTGTGTTACAATCTGAAGCTTGAAACCCCAATCATACAAGGTTCACAAGTAGAAGGATTTACATGAAATTAATACACAAAAATGACGGTGCTTGATACCAATCTTCTTCATATGACGTCACGATAACCTCAAAAGTATAAAAGGTTTGACGCAAGTATGTGAATAGGCGGGAAGGAAACGGCGTCGTCGTCGTGGTTGCTACGCTTACGAATTCCCGAGACTTTGAGGATGTCTTCTTCTTCTTCTTTTTTCCGGCAGAGAAATTGTAGTCTGACACGTAAAGCAGTGACAGTGAATTGTGGGGCCGTCGGTGTGACGTGTCGGCCTCAGGAGACAGGGAACCAGTTGTGATGTAGTCGGCGTCGCCTGATTGCTTTACGACCAAGTCCGCATACTGCCAAAATACAACTTTTTGACGTTCGAGTTCTACCATTGCCCCTGGTGTTGTTAGTGAATCACTTTCTTATGCCCCTCTGCTGAGCAAAGTCAAAACGCAGTCGACCAAATTGACCTCTGAGGTGATGTTCAATCTAGACTTTACATTACGAAAATATTCATTTAATTCCGCAGGGTTCTAATGAAATCCTTCTTATGATTCATGTCACTCGTCAATCCTTCTATTCATTCTTTGGTTAATGTATACAAGCGTTATACTTTGTTATTTACATAATACGGGAATGACTGTCAACCGTTGATGCATGTAACTTTCATACGCTAATTCAAATACATTAATTTGTCTACGAGCTTATGTTCGGTAACGTAACACTATACTTCGTGATTCAGTCATGTTTACAACAATGTTGGCCTAAGTATTAAGTTTTAAGAGAATCCTCGTGAAATTATTTCATGCACTAAATTTATCTAAACTACAAAGATGAAAGATTCAAATTTGTGTGCAAAGAAAAAAGCACATTACTCTACTTAATTTAACTAAACCACATTTTGCAATAAATATTTTATTTAAAAGATTTAGAATGAAAAGGAAGAACAAAAATTGAAAACTCAATCAATTGTGATCACAAATTTCAAACCCTACAATCGAATGAGTTGAAAGATAACTATCACTATATGCATGTTAGGTTTTCCCCACATGTGTAACACACCTTCATTTGGTTAATAACACACAAAAAAAATAGGTAAACTTTTTGGGGTTGGAGGGGAACCTAAAAATGATAGTTAAAAATGTGAAAGAAGAAGACAGAAAGATCTCTTTAGAGCATTTTGAATAACGTAGGTAATTGAGTAGGTAAATTTATTTTGATGAGTCACGTAGGTAAAAATTAGCTCCAATCTTGTAAACAATTGAGTTTGCAAAATTTGCTCTCTCTCAAAGTAGTCAATGTTGCCTACATACCATGAGTAGGCAAACCGGACTCCACATTTCTTTTATGTAAAATATTTTATGTGGAGGAAAATGACTAATTTTGCCTATTTGATTTACTTAATTCATTGGAATGACAAACTTTATTATAAGGTAATTAAGAAGGTAACATGACACGTTAGTCTTTATATTACAATTTGTTATGTTTTTCTTGCCTATATCAACATGAAAGACTGAGAAATCGAATAAGTAGAAGTACTATTTGGGATTTGACTTGTGAGGATTAGTTAGAGAGATTTTGGTTCACATGCAAATAGATAAGCTTTTTTTTCTTTTCCACCTTTTCCACCTTTTCCACTTTGGGGCCATTGAAGAAGATGGGAGGTGGTGTCGTTTCACGAGCTTTTACCTTCAAAAGGACAACCCCCCATCACCTTTTCAATAATACCTTTACGTTTTTAATGCTACCATATTGGGTCCTTTATGAGGTGACGATGGTGTGGTGTATCCACACCCCCTCTCTTTTACATTTCACATATTTCTCTTATTCAAGTCGTCAGATCGAATAAATTTAAGAGAATTAAATAGCAAATATTAATATGAAGTGTGTCAAAAGTAAAATACATATATATATATATATATGAACAACACAACCCGTAATCAAGGAACAAAATGCCAATAATATCGGCGAAATATCGCCGATATTATCGGTTTTTCACGGTACCGACATTTTAATTACTATCCAACTGGTTTTCGTCAAAATATCGCGATATTATCAATAATATCGATAATATCGCGATATTTTCGAAATTATCGCGATATTTTGAAAGGAGAAGGGCCGCGGGGTGGGAATACGAAACACAGAAGTGAGGGAAAGAACAGGGGCTTCAAGAACGTCTGAGTGCCAATCTGTAGAGGAAGGTGTTCTGGGAAGAAGGGGGAGGCGGAGGGATGTGGATTGTTTTTGTGGTGGGGGGGGGGGATTCTGGTGTTCTGGGAAGGGGACGTGAACGCGGGGGGGGGGGGGGGGGAGGGGAAGAATCTGGGGGGGGCGGGGGAAAAATAATCTGGAAGGAGGGGATGGGGGATTGTTTTTGTGGTGGGGGGGATTCTGGTGTTCTGGGAAGGGGACGTGAACGCGGGGGGGGGGGAAGAATCTGGGGGACGTGGGGATGGAAGAATCTGGAGAGGGGGGGAAGAAGAGGGAGGGGGGAATCTGGGCAAGAGCCGGGGGCGTGGGGATGGAAGAATCTGGAGAGGGGGGGAAGAAGAGGGAGGGGGAATCTGGGCAAGAGCCGGGGGCGAGGGACGCCGTCCGAGGTGTTTTGGGAATGGGGGGAGGAAAGGAACAGAGAATAAGGGATCTGGTTTCGTATGGGGGATAGAACCGGAGAAGAAGAAAGAATGAGAGGAAGGGTGGGTGCGTGCGTGCGTGCGTGCGGGGTGGAATGATCGAGACTGCATGCGTGCGTGCGTCTGTGGCACATGGTCACACACGGTTTTGGCACATGGTTTTGTGCACGGTTTTGTGTGTGTGTGTGTGTGTGTGTGTGTGTGTGTGTGTGTGTGTGTGTACGGTTTTTTCTGTGTGTGTGTGTGTGTGTGTTTGTGTGTGTACGATTTTTTGTATGTCTGTCAGAGAAGAACAAAGTCACTATGTATCTTACCATGCAATGTATAAAGTGTAAAATATTGTACTAATTCATTATATATAAATGATTATGGTGTGTTTAAACTTCTTTTATTAATTACTACATATTTTCTACACTCACAATGTTTGTCAGCTCGCTATATAATCAACTTGATAATGTTAAATCCATCATGCAATGCATTTCCTTCCAATTTTTTGTGATAAACTAATAGATAATTGACTAAATAAACATCCTGCAAAGTTTCAATAAAAATTTCCAAGTTTTTCTTACAATTTCCGTGGTTTCCATATAATTTTTATCGATATCGATATTATCCCGATATTTCCATCGATATTTCCGTGTTTCCGGACTACCGATATTACCGATATTTAATACCTTGCCCGTAATGATATACCTACCTTTTCTTATTATTCCAAAATGTCCATATGAAAGTTTGAAGAATTGGTCTAAGAAATCATTCAGTCAGTCGTTGATTGTTATTTGTCATGGGCTTTGCCTCCCTTTGGAAAAGAAAAATCTCTCTCTCGTTAATGTTATTGGAAGAAGATGACTCATTAGGCTTTGGTTTGTGGCAGTAATATTACATGCTTATACAAGTTGCCTTTATCAATTTGCTGACTCTAGCAATTACAAAACTTATGTGGCACACATGCCGAGTATATATAAGTTAACTATTTCCTCTTTGTAAATGTGGACATGCCAATTCTCAACCGAGCTTGTTCGAGCGAGTAGAATAGATGTGGTAGTGGTTATGTCGAGTGCGCTGGTGACTTTTGCACTTAAGCGACTACAGCCGAGGAAGGAACGCGTATCAACCTTATTAGATTTTGGCACCTAAAGACAAGGTTGCCTAATTCACTGCAAATTTCAGGATCTCTTGCACCAGGTTTGGCTGACTTGACTAAATTCGTGAGAATATAGGTGCGCCGAATCGGTATCAGGGTGTAAGAGCAAAGGTACACAAAGGAAATGAGTGTCCTTATTGCGAACGTGATTGAACCGTTCGAATGCCGAACTACAAAATGCACCTGAGAGTAACCAGTTATAGAACACTTCACTTTGCTGGGAAGTTAATGAAGTGACATCTTTGGGCGAAAAAAATTAAGAATTATTCACTTGTCAAGATTTGGATAGATAACCAACCAACCTAGAAGCACTGCTGTTTACTTGTCCAAAATAAAGGTGCTCATATGCTGCTTGATTCTATGGCTCAAGTGTTGTGTACTTATCCAAACTGAAGGTGTCGCTGGTTCAACACAGTGTTGTTTACTTATCCAAACTGAAGCTGCGCTGACAGGAGAGTTAGGATAATTAATGTTTTTCTTAGGGTGTGAGAAGGATTTCTCGTATAGCATTTGAGCTGTATGTTGAGTTAAATGGGCTTTCCATGTTGCAAAACCTCTTCTATTTATAGGAGGGACCTTATAGTAAACATGTATGCGGAGGTAGAGTCCTGATAGGATTGTTTGTGCATCGGCGTTTACCTGAATATTCTCTCTTTACCTGTTTAATCCCTTCCTTAGCATAAACTCACCTTTATCCAGTCTTAGCGTCTTTGATTCAAATTAGGATTCTGAATCTAGTTCCTTTATGCAATTAATTCATCTTTATCTGATCAGGATGAATTCTGATTCTTAAAATAATTTGCACCTAGCCAAAGCCCATTCTGATCTATGGCAATTTTTTACTGAGGACTCGACTGAGCCACGCTTAAACTTAATCTTTTCACAGTCCTAATCCTATAAGGACTTGGTCGAATTAGTCTTCTCTTGGTTTGAAAGTCCACTGGCCTGCAAAATTATTCACTACTACAAAATTATCTATAACTGGCGGTCCAAAAATCGACAAGAAACGTATATTGCTGTCGGATTTTAAGCAAAATCCGACAGAAAATGGATGCAGTGATGGTTATAATAAGCGACAGATTTGCCAGCGTCAGAAAATGAATTTTTAAACAGAAAATGCTCTAAAACCAGCAGAAATTGTGTCAGATATAACCGACAGGATATATATTTATAATAAATAAATAAGAGAATTTCTGTAGGATAAAACTGACAGAAAATATAATAATAATAATAATAAAATATAAATCACTTTCTGCATTTTCCATATCCCCTTAACTTTCTCCATTCACCATCCGAAACCTCGCCAAATGCGCAAGTGCATATAGGTATAATCCCGAACTCGCTCCAGTTGATGTTCAGCCTTCCTAGATTGTCCAAATCTGTAAACCCACATTTTGAATATGAGATACAATATAACAGATCATTATTACAGCGTTCAAGTTTGCGGGTTTCCAGGATACGTGTTATTTCTACATTAGTGCATGAGTTTCATACCTTCAGATTTGTGGAACTTTGTGGTATGTGAAACTTTAGCCTTGTGCTAGCGGATATGAGCCTTATACCTTTAGATCTATATCTTTGCTTTCGGATCGGCGAGCTCCAGCTGTAGTTTGCGTGCGTTCATGGATCCGTGACTTCACTGTCTCCACATGCATATTCCTCGGATCTGCGAGCATGCGGTGTTCTTCGTACATTCATCTTCCGTGTCTTTGCGGATCCATGGTGCCTCTCCATAGCAAACACACATGCATGCATGGTTAGGAAATTTTCAAGATTGATTGCGCATACACAAGCCAGAGTAGATGAATGAAAGATCTTTACCCTTGCGTGTACGAATGGAGTTCTAATTTCTGATTTCTGAGCATCTCTTTGCTCAGGGATTAATAGTGCTGATGATAGAAATGAAGAAGAGAGAGATGGCAGAGAGGGATGGGCCGAAATGAGAGCACTGTGACATGCCTTTCTGTTTTCTAGAGAATGGGGTTTTGTTTTTTTTTCCAACAAACCACAAGTTGTTCATAAATGGGAGTAGCTGTAGGTGTCCTTGGGAATCCTAAAAGACTGTTTTGAAAATTTTCATTACTGTCGGTTATAACCAACAGAAACAAAATGGCGGCAAAACTCCCCCTAAAATTCCTTCTGAAAATTTTAAATTCCCCCCCCCCCACAAAAATTTTGTTACGATTTTAAAAAATAAAATAATAATTGTTTGGTTTAATAAATAAATAAATAAATAATATGTATTTAAATAAAATATGTTTTTAAAAATTAAATAAATAATTGTTTGGTTTAATGGATAATTTTTACACTTTTGGTTTAATAGATAATAATCCATATAAAATATGTGATAAAGAAACAAAAAGAGAATTGTACAATGAAAATGTCATCACACAAACTAAATATTGTCTAATCAATACTTGAAAAACATAAATAAAAATTTAGCACAAATTACTATTCCCACTTCAAAATTTAGGCAAATTTAACGGAGATATGCATTTGTGCTTTGTGACGTGATAGAGTACACCGGATAGAGTACACCATTTTAAAATAATAAAATCAGACATGAGAGAGTACACCAAATGTTCATGTGTGTTTATGTGCCAGACACTGTGCTTTGTGACGCATTGAAAAAAATTGTTTGAATTTCTTTGTATCTTGTTGCTTGCCTGTGAGGGAGCATAATCCTTATTACAAAAATGATAGAGCTTCAGATTGTAGCCTGTTGTTATTATTCTCTCAGAAAATTTATGGCTCGTGAGAATTGGGTTCAATAGACTTTTGGGTTATGAGTGAAAAAACAAAAAGATTATAATCCATATAAAATATGCGATAAACAAACAAAAAATGAATTGTACAATGAAAATGTCTTCACACAAACTAAATATTGTCCAATCAATACTTGAAAAACATAAATAAAAATTTAGCACAAATTACTTTTCCCACTTCAAAATTTTGGCAAATTTATGCATTCTACGAAACTAGTTTCCATGATCTAACCGTCAAACTTGTTTGTAAATACTACAAGATCGCATATGTAAAAAATCGTAAAAAACAAACATTCAGAGATTATGTAACGGAACAAAAAATTTTGACAGTTATAAACGAAAAATCACAATTTAACGGTTATTTTAGCTCCGATTTTGATATTTTTTACAACTACACTCCTCGACCCTATAAGAATGTAATGAATAAATTCCATCTTTAATTTAAAATATTTACACTAGTGGATACCACAAAATCTTATTTTATACTAAATAGAAGTATAATATTAACTTTAAGTGTTTGTTTAATCTACCGTTTTGATACAATATGCATTCTACGAAACTTTTTTCAATGATCCAACCGTCAAACTTATTTGTACACACTCTGAGATTGTATATGTTAAAAATCGTTAAAAAAAAAACATTCAGAGATTACGTAACGGAAGAAAAGTTTTTGACGGTTATAAAAGAAAATTCACAATTTAACGGTTCTTTTAACTCCGATTTTGATGATTTTTTACAGCTATGCTCCTCAACCCTATAAGAATGTAATGAATAAATTTGATCTTCAATTTAAAATATTTACACTAGTAAATACCACAAAATCTTATTTTATACTTAATTGAAGTATAATATTAACTCAAGTGTTTGTTTAATCTACCGTTTTGATGCAACATGCATTCTACAAAACTTTTTTCAACGATCCAACCGTCAAACATATTTGTACACACTTCGAGATTGCATACGTAAAAAATCTTAACAAACAAACATTAAGAGATTACGTAACGGAACAAAAGTTTTCAACGGTTATAAACGAAAAATCATAATTTAACAGTTATTTTAGCTCCGATTTTGATTATTTTTCACAGCTACACTCCTCGACCCTATAAGAATGTAATTAATAAATTCGATCTTTAATTTAAAATATTTACACTAGTGGATACCACAAAATCTTATTTTATACTTGATAGAAGTATAATATTAACTCTAAGTGTTTGTTTAATCTACCGTTTTGGCGCAATATGCATTCTACAAAACTTTTTTCAACGATCCAACCGTCAAACTTATTTGTACACACTCCGAGATTGCATACGTAAAAAATCGTAAAAAACAAACATTCAGAGATTAGGTAACGGAACAAAAGTTTTCGATGGTTATAAAAGAAAAATCACAATGTAACGGTTATTTTAGCTCCGATTTTGATGATTTTTTACAGCTACACTCCTCAACCCTATAAGAATGTAATGAATAAATTTGATCTTCAATTTAAAATATTTACACTAGTGGATACCACAAAATCTTATTTTATACTTAATAGAAGTATAAAATTAACTGTAACATCCCACATCGCCCATGGGTAGTGATCCTTAAATGTATATTCTCATCCCTACCTAGCACGAGGCCTTTTGGGAGCTCATTGGCTTTCGGGTTCCGTAAGAACTCTGAAGTTAAGCGAGAAGGGGGCTAGAGCACTCCTATGATGGGTGACCCACTGGGAAGTTGCTCGTGAGTTCCCAGAAACAAAACTGTGAGGGTGTAGTCGGGGCCCAAAGTGGACAATATCGTGCTACGGTGGTGGAGCGAGCCCAGGAAGTGATCCGCCCGGGCCGGGATGTGACAAGGGGCTAGAGCACTCCCATGATAGGTGACCCACCGGGAAGTTGCTCGTGAGTTCCCAGAAACAAAACCGTGAGGGAATGGTAAGCCCAAAGCGGACAATATCGTGCTACGGTGGTGGAGTGGGCCCGGGAAGTGATCCGTCCCGGGCCGGGATGTGACATTAACTCTAAGTGTTTGTTTAATCTACAATTTTGATGCAATATGCATTCTATGAAACTTTTTTCAACGATCCAACCGTCAAACTTATTTGTACACACTCCGAGATTGTATACGTAAAAAATCGTAAAAAACAAACATTCAAAGATTAGGTAACGAAACAAAAATTTTCGTTGGTTATAAACAAACAATCACAATTTAACGGTTATTTTAGCTCTGATTTTGATGATTTTTTACAGTTACACTCCTCGACCCTATAAGAGTGCATTGAATGAATTAGATCTTCAATTTAAAATATTTACACTAGTGGATAATTTTTTATACTTAATGGAAGTATAACATTAACTCTTAAGTGTTTGTTAAATCTATCAATTTGATAGGATATGCATTCTACAAAACTAGTTTGAATGATCCAACCGTCAAATATGTTTGTATATACTCCGAGATAGCATGTGTAAAAAATAGGAAAAAAAAAAAAAAAAACATTCAGAGATTAGGTAACGAGACTGTGAGTGAAATTTTTTTTTAAAACCATTTATTTATTTATTTATTTATTTTTAATCATTGTAACATTTTTGAATAATAAAATGGTCAATTTTTGTCGGTTATAACCGCCAACATTAACTTAGAAACCGCCAGAATATGTTAAAAATATTAAAAAAAAGGAATTCAAAAATACTGAGGGTTATAATAATTTTATTGCGGTTAAATCCGCCAGGAAAAATCTGCCAATTATTTATGTCAAATATATCCGACAGAAAGTAACTTTAATCCGACAGTAAATAAATTATGTGTCGGATATCTTTTATCCGTCAGAATGGCATATTAACCCCCAGGATCGTCCGACACCTAAAGCTAATATTGTAGTAGTGATTACTGTCGAGGATTATGGCTTTTTAACTCAGGTTAGCCCATTCTCGACCCACACTGTTTTTTCAGGCCCAAACATAATCACTATTTTGTAATACTTTTCTTTCTTGAATTTACAATCGCTGTGTAATTCTTAATTTACAACAATTGATTTATAAAAGGGGAACTTAGAATGTTTTTAACTAACTGTCACTAGATCAAACGGCGTCAATTACGTCACCATTTTGTCTAGTGACTTTTTTTTATCTCAATTTTAAGGAAAAATTACGTCTTTAGGTAATTATCACTTGTTTATGCATATAAAACTTGTTGTGACTCTTATACGACGGAATTTTGATAACCACATATACTTTGAAAGTGAAATTCATAGATAAGGAAACCCATTGTTCTTTGTACTTCTAGTTATTAAGTCAATTAATAGACATATGACCAACTTTTCTTTCCCTTTTATTTGCTATGGGTAGACATGGAGATAAGAAAATGAGTTATCATCTTCCATGTTGTAGTTCCCAACTCCTAAGGGTTACACATTCAAAAAGTTTGTTTGTACAAATTTGTGAAACAAAGGTATAGTCATATGCATAAATCAATTCAATTTGCAATGACACATATAGATTCCCATTAGGGTTGATTGAGAATACAGTAAATTGAAAAGGTACATGGAAATGTTAGGTTTACTTACATGACAACCCAATCTCTGAGTGGATTTTGCAGACTTTCAGCTGCACCACAAGATTTCCTATAAAATCTATACCTACCTTCCAACATTTATTTTTTACCCCCCTTGCTTATTCTATCAACTCAGAAATTAGCCCTCAAATTTTGTAAACCTCAATTTATGTAACAACTTTTAAAAGTCAACAAAATTTGAACCTAATTTTGTTGATTAAGACATTGAAAGCATCAATGTTGGCAATTAAAATAAAGAGGTCCAATCATTATTCAAGTTCACAATTTTGTGGTACTTTACTTTCTTATTATTTCATGCCCTAATGATATATAGGTTTTTTAGTTAAAATGGTCCATGAGATTTGCATAACTCCTTACTTTGGTCTCTGAGATTTGATATCAATAAAAGTGGTCCTTGAGTTTGTCCACCATCAATTATTTTGGTCATTCCATGACAATTTTGTTAAATAAGAATCAAAATGACAAAATACCTCAATTTGATAAACAAAAGGCTAAAATGATTTGATAAGAATTGAGAGTATCTTTGCCATTTAATCCTTATTTACTGAAGATTTTTTATGGAAAGACTAAAATGATTGATGATGGACAAACTCATGTACCACTTCTATCGATTCAAATCTCTGAGACCAAAGTTAGGAGTTAAGCCAATCTCAGAGACCATTTTAGCTCAAAAGCCTGTTATATATATAATACTATTGAATATTAATGTGACATTCTCTAGAAATTGTGTAATAATTATATCGAAGTGGGTTTTTTGGGTGCTATTGAGAAGCTCCTTGCAAACATACCTTTTCGAAATTAGGATAAGTATAATTTTCTTAGAGCACAAAACCTTCATGTCAGAGAATGTAGTTAGGAATCCACATCAGGTTAGATTAAATTAATCTTGTAAGAAGGAAAAAGCAAAGATTGAAGACGACTGATTGAGCTTATCATGTAAAAACAGTAATGAAGTAGACTTTACTCCTTATACCCATATTGTCTAAATCTGATAAAAAATAGATAACTAGGATGGTGTTCGGATATTCTTTATGAGAGATTCTAAAGTAGTTGTTAACGTGTGTTAACGCCAATAATTCGATACATGCAAACTTTATTATAAATTTTACATACATCAACAATTAATAGCTATATTAACATAGACATTCGTAAAACTAATATATATATATATATATATATTAATTTATTCTGTTTCAAACCTAGCTACTAGCTAAGCAGGGCCCACATGCACGAGAGAGACTTCTCCACATGCACAACTTGTTCGAAGTGAAAGGATCAATTCCAAACCCTAATTATTGCTTAGTATTAGAAGCTTAGGAATTGGATCAAACTTCCCTACTTGACATTATCCTACTATTAATCCAAAACGTCAAATGGTATCACGAGGTGTAAGTAAGTCATTCATCGATCTTCGCATACACAACTATTCATTTGAAGTGATGATCGAGTGGATCAAGCTCCAAACTCTTATAGTTAACGTTAGAAAGCTTAGAAAATGAATCAAACTTCCTCACATATAGAACGTTGTATCAATGGTTCGAAATTGTTACAGAAATGATGTTTTAAAGTGTAGTAAGTCCTTCCTGGTACGCACAACTCGTTTGAAGGGAATGGGATCAAACTACAAACCCTAGTAATTACTTAAGGTAAGAATCTTTACCTGGTGAGCCGATTCAGCTGTGAATATACATATATGATTAAGCTTTATATGAAAAGGTATGATCATCAATCAGCAATATATTTAGCATTGCCAGGAGGATCCTCGCCAAGTCCTCTTTGTGATGATCCTGTAGATCCTCTAATCACATCCGTTCATCGTACATCGTGCAGTCAGAAATCATAGTAATTTTTTTATTTAAAATTGAATATAAACAGTACTTGACAAAAACTAACCGCACGATATACAATGAACGAATATGATTGAAGGATATCTGGAATCCTTACTCTGGATCCTCTCTCTTAGCATTGATGATGGAAAGGCAAAATCTCTGTGCAGTTGGATTGGGAGGGAGAAGAGAGAAGACGCGTGGCAGAAAAAAGGTAATTGAAGTTGTGGACTTTAACAGAAGAGCTGACTGTCTGAACTGTGTATAATAATAAATCGATAAAGTAGCTTTTGAAGAGAAAGAGGGGACAAACCGAGTGAGTGAGTGAGTGAAAGTGAAACCACCGTCGGTGTAGCAAACAACTCACTCACTTTCCCCACAACGTTGCATTTGCAGATACAGTTCAATTACACCTTTTGGGAGTTCTGGATCCTACTTGCAATTACAGTATCACCCTTTATCCCTTCTCCTTTGCCATAATTTTTGCACTTGTGTGTTTGATGGCCTTCGTTTGTCTTTTCAATTTTCATTCCTTCCTAAGCAAATTCAATACAAATAAAACTCAATGATCATGGGTTATGACTCACCATTGTGAAAATTATACTAAAATGATGTGAATCAAATTATCATCGTTCTTCACGAGTAAGTTAATAACTTTATATTTCGTGTTAACAACTTTTTAATATATGAAAAGGTATGTAGACAAATTTTGTGTTGCCTCTGGTCAACAAGTAAATTTTTAATTTTTAATAGTTGTTGAATCCCAAAAGCTTAATATGTTAAGAGCCAAGCCAACTGTATTTTAAGCTAAAACATACTCAAAATAGAAATTTGGGAATGCACAGGAAAGTGAAAACAACGAAATAAGGAAGAGAACTCTTATTCTTCAACTGAGCAAATGAACTAAACCACTAGAGGAAGGTTATGAGGAGAAACTATGCCGGGTTCAAAAGCCATTTGTGGCCTCATGTACTTGCTACTATCAAGCTTTTAAAGCTTTTAAGTGATGAGATCAACTTAACACTCTCCTTCACGTGCATATTCGCAGTCTCATTTTTTGTGTACATGACATTGATACAATGTTAGACCATTGCTAAAAAAAATTAAGTTGTTAGTTAATGTATATCAAATCAACAATAATTAGTATTCAATACATAATTTTGTGATTGTATAGGGAAATGAAAGTAAGAAAATATACAAAGAAGCTCTTCTTCTTCAACTCAACAAATATTCTTCAACTATCACTCCATCCTTATTATTAAAAAATATTATTCTTCATCTCTCAACAAATGAATTAAACCAAAAGTAAAGAAAGAACAAAAATTTCTGAACAGAAATTTGGCTCACTTTCCACGCAAAAGGGCAATATAGTCATATTCAATAAGTGGGTTGAGAGTAAAATTGAACAAAGAGAAATGATTAGGAAACTTTCTCAAAGTAGACTCTCTATCACCTCACAGTTTAACATTAATTTATGTGTTCATATTATAAAATATTATGTAAAAAATATGATGTTACAGAAAATCCACGAAAGTCTACTTTTTCTGTGGACGAAATTTCTTGTTAAAAATCCCACCAGTACATTACACACTGCAGCTATAAATAGCAACACCATTCATCCTTTCAGCATAGTAAATTCACAAGTCTTGCCCCAAACTCCAACAAAACAAATCTCACTCCTCCTCTCTCACAGACCCAAAAGCTTCTCCCTTTGAGCTCTCATCTTTTGCTATTTTCTGATCCATATATTTTTCTCGGATCATTTTCCTTGTTCTCCATCTCAAAAATTTCGTTTTTTTGTTCTGAATTTTTAGGAAAGGGACTTATTTGCAGTGCCCTGTTTCCTACACATTGATTATATTTCAGAACACTCTGTTTCAATTTTGTTTATTTTCCCAGAAAATCATGGACATAATGCATGAAAACAACCTTGCTTTTGGGTTCACAGACGCCATTGACATCCGATCTTCTCTCTCAAATCTCATACTAACAAGCTCCACAAACACCTTGGACTCGATTTTCTCTCACTGCCCACAAACACCGGCCGCCGCCTTAACAACCACCACCAGCGGCAGTTCTGTATCTGAGCCGCTGGGCTCATCAGTTTACCTCCGCCAGAGAGACCTCCTCCAGAAGTTCTGCGACGAAAGCCGAGCAAACGTAAACACCACGGCCTCTCGCTCTTTTGCGACGAACCCATTTCAGAGTTCGGCTTGTTCTTCGACTACTTACATGGCTCCATGCAAGAAGAACCTCTACAGGGGAGTACGGCAGAGGCATTGGGGCAAATGGGTCGCCGAGATCAGACTCCCTCAGAACAGAATGAGAGTCTGGCTGGGCACCTACGACACCGCGGAAGCCGCCGCCTACGCTTACGACCGGGCGGCGTACAAGCTCCGCGGAGAGTACGCGAAGTTGAATTTCCCCAATCTCAAGGACCCGAACAATTTGGGTTTTGGCGACGGCTCTAGACTGAACGCTGTGAAAAACTCCGTGGATGCGAAAATCCAAGCTATTTGTCAGAAGGTGAAGAGAGAAAGAACAAAGAAGAATGTGAAGAAGAGCAGCTCTTCAGTTGGTGGTGATGGGAGTTTCCCTGAGAACGGGAAGGTTGTGAAGATGGTATCCTCGCCGTCGTCCTCATCGTCGCCTTTGGTCGTTGGCGAAGGTTTTGGTCAGGAAATGGTGTCATTAACGCCCACGCCCACCGTGTCTGAGGACGGGGTTTGGAGGAGTGAGAACTCGCCGCCGTCTGTTTCAACAGAGTTTCAAATGGGGATGGCCGAGTTGGGAATGGGAGAGAAGTCGGAATTTGAGGGGTGTTCACTTGCCAAAATGCCTTCATTTGATCCAGAGTTGATTTGGGAAGTTCTTGCTATTTAGAAAGAGGATTTTGATTTGGGAAATCTGGTTTTTATATTAATTTTCCCTTAATTTTATCAACGGATTTTTGTCACAACCCGTCTCTTATGTTTTATCAAGTCATCAGTTTGGTCCTTTATGTTTAAAACTCATCAGTTCATCCTCTATCGGATGACTTTGGTCTTTTATGTTTAAAACTCATCAGTTCATCCTCTATCGTCCTCTGTCAATAAAGTCACTCATCAATGTAATGTCTCGTTAGTTTTCATTAAATACTCTGTTAGTTTGCGTACATGGATCATGTATGGCCCCCTTCCAACCAATCTTATGTCGGCATGTAAATCAAAATAAAAACACTGAAAAATTATCTTAAAAAAACAAGGTAAAATTTTAATACATTTGATAGTATCTACATTAAGGAACCATTTGACCCTTTTATAGGATATAAGCAGTAGTACTTATATGTCTTGTTTTTGTGTAGCTTTAGCATTTAGAGTTTTTAAGTGTAAATTGGTAGTTTTTTACAAGATGAGCTATCTGAATATGTTTTTCTTGTTTTAAACTAGAGGTGGTTATCCTTATTTGGAGAGGTTCTGTTACGTAACCGCGGTCCGGGTGTCATAGAGGATCGGGATGAGAGATAGTGAATGGGCCTAAGGGACCTTGAGTTGTTAATTATGTATGTTTACCTATCAATTAGACGATTAATGAATTTTAAAGACCATTTCCTACTAGTGTAACTCTCTATGCATAAACAAAAGGATCACTGCTTGGCTCCTTATTACCTAAAAACAATCATTCCCACAAATTACAATTTGACACCTAAATAATAACGACTCTTCAAAATTCTATATGCATGTCAGATTTTGAACCCGTCAAAATGTTTGGATTTCAAAGTTTCTTGCATAATTTATTACAGTAATTACAAGTATTGAGTAGTATTATATCATTTGACGACCATCTATGTGGTAATGATATCCAATAAGCATATAACTGTTAGATGGTGATATTATTTACTTTAGTAGTCAAAATTCTTATATAAGAGGTGATGGATGGTGAGCCATATAGGTGAAAAAAGGAACAAAGCCTTATCTCTAATTCCTTCGTTTTGGTTGTGGTCCTAGTCGTCCTCCTCCTTGTGTGCTTGTGCCTATTGCTTGCTATTGAAGAATAAAAGAAAACATGTGAACGTTATGTCTCTTCCATTCACTCATTATCCTTTCAAGTACGAGACAACACATACCACTTCCCTGCGGCGTCATAAACCATTTTACCAATTCCAGTACCAATACTGTTTACTTCAAAATTATACAAATGGTAGTTGAAATCATAAATCATCATGTCATAGAACGGATCTTGTATTGATAACGCCGATATCTATATTGATTAAAACGAAATGTTATTGACGCCTTATAAACATGAAATTGACCTGAGTAGCACTCCAAAGGTTAATAATTAGTGAATGCTACAACCAGATGTCGGTTCTTTGTTAAAATCCTAATTGTCTTTTGGAATTATAATTTCAACATCAACTAGATCCATGAAAGTTGGATATTCACAACATGAATTGATAGCAGCAAACAGTTTTACCAATTAAAGGAGTTCTTCGACTGCTGCAGTTTCGCCTTATAGGAACTTTCCATCTCCTCCTGCAATAAAAAAAGCATATTCATACACACACATTAGAACTAATGCCGAAAAATTAAACTTTACGACTTAGTTGAATGCTGTATTCTACTCTAGAGAAGTAGCTCATTCAAGTAAAGAAATGAGGATAATGCCAGTTTCGCTTGAAAGAGGTACAGTTCAGACTAATTCTCAAGAAAGCAAACAGACGGCTGCATGAGAAGGTGATTCTGATTTATAGGTCATTTTTTTTCAATAAAAGGAGAACTCTAATAGAATGTTATGTCCCTTGCAAGATTTTAGCAGAGGCTGCAAAAACGACGATCTGAAAGACATGATTGATTTCCCGAGTGACATTCTGTCCCATTCTGTGATCAAGGAAAAGATATATGATACCATCAATCATAAAAGATAACATTTTCCATTTTAGTGCAGGTTCACCTGCAGTGAACATTTTCCTACTCACTAATCATACATGATGCAATCACCCACTGCACAATGTTTCTGAGAGGTATGAACCCCTATGCTAAATCAGATGCGATGTCAAATAAAATGAAAGATAAGCGGTGTTACTTGACGCACCATTATCACCTTCTGCTCTCAAACCGCCAATGTTGAGTTGTTCTAAAAGCTGCATTCAAAATAATCATGTAAGAACCCAAAAACTAAAAGACAATGAATTGCATAGCAATAAAAAGCAGCTCATATGGCATTTACAAAATAAAAGGCATGTACAACATCTTTTTGGATGCTTGGAAATGTTGCACATTAACTGGACAGCCTTAGCAAATATGCATAAAGAAGGCAGCTAGCTAATGAATCGTGCAGTAGAACAGAAATCATAATTTTATGAGTAAGGAATGTTAGATAGCCAAAAATTCGTTGCTCAATTAAGATTAAAATTGAACTAGAACTCATATTTCCCAACACCCTAAAACAGGCTATTTTTCAATATCTGGATCAATCATTCATGAAGATTGAAATAGTAAGGAGGGTGTTGCCGAAATGATTAGACCAACAATGTTATATGCACGTGGTGCTAGGCAACTAGGTTGGAACATGTCCATAGGATGAAAATAGCTGGATTGCAGATGTAAAGATACTTAAGTGATAATACAAACAAAAGATACAATTAGAAATGTATGCATTCATAAAACGGAGAAGTGGTATCAATTGAACATATTATAAGGGGAAAATCGTTTAAAGAGGTTTTGAACACGTACAACAACCTAGAAATGCAGATGTTTGGAAAGTATAACATTATTTCAAATCTACTATGTTACATGTTGAATTTGTGAACAGTTGACAAAAAAAAAGAACAGAATCTCCCACAAGAACATATGGCCACAAGAAAATATGTATGCAGAGAAGGAAACTGTACATGTAGCAGATACTTACAGTGGAAAGGGTTGGTACTGCAGTAGGATCAAAGTCCTCACAATGATTTGGATCAATTGGAACACAAACACGACCTGAAACAAAATAATAAAATAAAGCATCATTAAGAATATCCAGATGCATAGTACTTATTAATTGGTGGAAGCATAAAAAGTGGTTGAGTGCCTGAAAAGTTTCAAGAAATACGACTAATACAGATGGTTCATGTGTTTAGAAACCTGTTTTTAGGTGTACACAGAAAGGTGCCTTTAACAAATGGTTCATGTGTTTAGAAACCTGCCATATACAGATACATTGCAAGAGAGAATCTTTCAGCATATATTTCTGAAGTAGTTAGTTTATACTCATTACATTGTATCCAGTGTAGAATCAGAGAAGGATGTATATACTAAAAACTAGTCACTAGTTATTGACTAAAAGGAGGCAGTAAAAGAAAGTGGGGATTTTGTGCAAACCTCCATGTCAAGCCTAGGGTAGGTAAAAGAGAACACAATCTCTTCAACGCACCTACGCAGTCCTTGCACCTTAAACAATAAATGATATCAAGAGAAATTAAGTACAGAAGAGGTTAAACTACAATTTAAAACATCAAAATCCTATAAAAAAGACTAGAACTATTGCCACAGGACAATGTACTTTAGGACTTAAACTCACAAACATCTGCTACTTTGTACCTTAGGTTTTCCAGATTGCAACATAGTTTTTAGCTGCTCCCATCTAACAACATTAATGTCTTCTTTTGAACCGGAGGTTTGTCTCTTCTCTTGCCACCTTCCACGAAGCTCAGAAGTAATAGCTGCAAGGATAAATAAAGTACTATAACTCGACCATCATTCCAGGATCGGGCATAGAGATGCATAGGCGATGAAAAGAAACATCGTATACATTGATCAGGATCGGAAATCATATCTAAGATCTTTTCATATCTCTCCTCAGTTGAAAATATCTTTTGACTCAAAAGCAATTTCTTAAAGAACTCTGTAAGAACTCCAGTATAAGATCTCCTGCAGGAATGAATAGGTCTTAGTGGAAGCAACAAATGGTTCAGTATTAGAGAGTCAATAATGCATGCGACAACTTACGCAAGGAACGGATGGAGAGCAAGACTGGGAAAAGAAACCTTTTTCTGACTGTTTTCATTTCCCTGAACAATAATATAAAATCAAAACCTTTCACAAAAATGTATACCGTATAAGATCTCTCAAAACCCAAATGTACTTTAAACAGTGATCCACCTTACAGACACGAAAATAGTCAGCAATAGCTGCTCTCTGTTCATTTGTGAGCTTGCAGAAAAATGATCATAATTGGAGTTTCATGACATGTCTTAAGAACCTAAGAAATGGAAGTATAGATTACAGCTGTTCAGAGAATTACCTTCTTGCTTTCCCATCACAAACCCAGCAATGAACTCCACGTCTACCACTTTATACCCAGAGAATGTGACTGAAACCAAAGTCATCTGCAGAAAATAGATTTACAAAATTGCAACCACACATACATCAGATGACAATTAACAAAGTTCCTACCTCTAAGGGCTGTATCAATCACTTTAATAGCAATTGTCATAAGTGGCCAGCACTCCAAGCAAACGTCAGCTCCTGAACAGCAGTACCTCACATCATCGTAGTCAGACATATCCTGTTGGAGAAAACCCAGTCAAACATGTCATACAACAGTAACAGTATAAAGTCCAGTTAGATTGTGATATTGACAATTTTCAAAGTTTAAGTGGTTGATTAGCTTACTATATCGAAAATCAGTTCCCCCTCCACTGGGGTGAAAACATTATCGCCACTCTGAGCATATGCGTGCCTCTTTGCAGGCTGCAAATACAAAAGATTAGAACTGAAATGAGAGATATGGTGGTAAAAGGTAATCACACACCCAATCATAGGTAAATTAAAATCAACAAAGAAACCATGGATTGAAATGGTCTCCTATCTATAATTATGCACTGTTTGATTACATTTCTACCTTTTTTCCTTTTTTTACATTTGCATGATTCAATGAATAATTTGAGTCAATATTGCCATTACGAAATAGTTGGGTGGGAAGAGCGGCATTATTGTACATACACTGAAAAAGTTCAAGCCACATAATCACATTTGGTTTAGAAACAAGAAAACTTACATCAACACTGTACACAGGCCCAATATCTATTTTGACTGGACACTTTTCTTTGACAGAACTTTCAAGCTCAGACACAGAGTTGAAGGACTGGAACCGCAGATAGACATCATCATTCAGTGTGAAAGAGAACTCTCTCCGGCTAAAGTAAGACTGGTCACACGCAGGATGCTTCCCATCTGCAAATCAGCAGTCAGATTACATATTCACAGTAGGGACAATGTTCAGTGTGTAGATCAGGGACCTGGTTGATTAAGATATATGGCTTACCATTTCCATAGGACATCCATTTAAAAATATCCACATATGGAAAGAGTTTTCCTGCCACAAATAACACTTTCTTTGAGGGGAAGATTACTGATATCTTGTTACACACATTAAAGAAATCAGATGCTAATATCTAGTTCTAAGTTCGAACCCATTGGTGACTTAAAATTATAACCATCAATCCAACTGATTCAACAAGCTGAAGTGGTAATCCTAATAACATTTGAATAGAATAATGAAATTAAAAAAGGGTTTACCATAGTAAACTTTGAGATAATGTGAATTAAATCCATCAGGAACAACATTGCCTTGCTTCTGTTCATATTCTATAATCATCATGTCGTCGCTGCCTTTGGAAACTTGGTCTCCGGTCATGTTTGAGTAGATTTACCTGCGTTCCATGCCCAATTAACATTGTCAATTTTCCCAAATTCATATATTTAAGCATGTAACTACTAAACCCTAACCTGATAGCACTGGAAAATTGTACAAATTTATAGCATTTTAGTGACACACCCATAAAGCATAAATCGAAGTATCTATATAAAATCATAAATAAGTGTCACGTATTGGATGAGTTCAAATTTCTCCATTTCTAGGTTAATTGGATCGAAATTCTAACAACACGTAATTGCTTCAAAGCTATTAGATGGAAACCCTAATTCTCTGTTTCGTTGTCGAGAAAATGTCTAGGGACGATTTCTCAAAATTCAGAGAAACTACAATTCAAATATAAGCCGGTGAAATAATCGATTCCCCTAATTCCCTCACCCCAACAATGAAATTATACAAAATTAACATTTCAACAAGAACGAAAAAGGGGCTCAAATTTAAAAACCCAGGATCATAAACAAAATTCACATTATAGTTGACAGTAGGTATCACAAAGATGTTCGTCGAGACTGAATTTTCCTCCAGCTTTCTCGGCAACCAAACAAAAAGTCGAATTAAAAACAAAATTGAAATTAAATGAAAGCTGCACATACCTTGGAGAGAGCCAAGTGAGGGATGGCGGGGAGACGCGGGGGCTGGGGGGTGTGGGGAAGGTTATAGGGGATATTTGGCGGGAAAGAAGATAAGGGAGCACGTAGTCCTGTGCACCTAAATTTATAGCCCAAAACTTGACCAAACAAAATAAATTTATAGCCCCAAAGTCCAAAATTTATATAAGCCCCAAAGTCCGCTCGAAGTTTCCTTTGTAACCCCCGGAACTTCTTCATAGTGAATGTTGATCCACTGTCCAAATCTTACAAGATTCAACGATATTTTTTTTTGGGTTTTTATCATAAATGGTCATTGACATTGATCAAACACATCACTTTGGTTCCTGACATTGAAAATCAATAGAAATGGTCCCTGAGATTGATCAAACATATCACAAATGATCATTTCGTTAAAAACTCTTTGGGCAATTTTCAAAGCTTCGTAACTCAATCGTTTCTTAATCAAATTCAACCCATAATATATCAAAATGAAGATAGGAAAGTGTAGAACAAGATTATACCTATTTGTAAGCCCAATGGTTTCCGGAGATGACCGGAAAATAGCCTCAAATGTGTCTGGTCCGCGGAAAAACTGGAAAACTCGCCGGAAACTAGGTAAACTTTAAACGTTCATAACTTCTTCAATAATCAACGAAATCAAGTGATTCAAAAATGAAAATCATACTTCTCGACGAGATGAAGAGAATGGTATCTTTCTTGATGGCTAACTCATCTTAGTTTGGCCGAAAAACGGCTCGAAATTGGGTAACTAGAAAATGGTTATCCAATTTCAAGCCGTTTTTCAGCCAAACTACGGCGAGTTAGCCATGAAGAAAGATTCCATTCTCTTCTTCTTGTCGAGAAATATGATTTTCGTTTGTGAATCACTTGATTTCGTTGATTATTGAAGAAGTTATGAACGTTTAAAGTTTACCCAGTTTCCGGCGAGTTTTCCAGTTTTTCCGCAGACCTGTCACATTTGATGCTATTTTCCGGCCATCTCTGGCAACTATTAGGCTTCCAAATGGTATAATCTTGTTCTACACTTTCCTATCTTCATTTTGATATATTATAGGTCAAATTTGGTTTAGAAACGATTGAGTTACGAAGCTTTGAAAATTGTCCAAAGAGTTTTTAACGGAATGACCATTTGTGATGTGTTTGATCAATCTCACGGACCATTTCTATTGATTTTCAATGTCAAGGACCAAAATGATGTGTTTGATCAATGTCAGGGACCATTTGTGATAAAAACCCTTTTTTTTTTGCTGTTGGATCTTGTAAACAGAGAAAATTTGGGGTTTTTACTTTTAGTTTGGAATCTAGGGTATAATTCAGTGACGGACCATGACATTCGTATTGCACCTCTTAAAAAAACATAGAACAACTAATGTATTTTGGTCCTATCTGACTCATGTTGGTCCTATCTGGTGTGAGAACAGTTTTAGTGAGGCAGCTGTATTTTAGTCCTATCTAACTCTCTTCATGAATATATGCTTTAGGATACTAGGAATTGGCCGTTGATTGCTCCGTTGCCATCTTATGGAAGAGGGAGGGAAGCTCCCTGGAGGAAGGTATATAAGCTTTATCCGTGGATATGGAGTTCGTGGGAGTTGACTCAGCTTCTAATTCTCGTTTTATAGATACCTTATATCTACTGCATTGTTTCTTTTTCAGTAAGAATGGAACGATTGATGGCCAAGGGGATGTATGGTGGAACATGTGGAGGCAAAGAACTCTTCAGTGTAGACGAAGTCTCATCGAATTCATGAACTCCAATAAAATTATCATTTCCAAGTGATTTTTCAGAACTCTCCCTTTCGGAACATTTACCTGAGTATTGCACGTAACAGCCAAACATGGAATTTGGTTTTGCATTTTTACACCTAAAGATTGGTCTTGTGTATGTTTTTATTTCGGATAGCTTGCCCGCTTAGCGCTCCACGTTTGCACCAACTAGCTAAGTCTTAATTCAAACTCAACTCTTCCGCATCTTGTTTTCCTTAACTTCCCGTATAGTGCTGCTTGGTACTAACCTAATGCACCTTCTGCAAGGATTGTAAAGTTGTTGAGCTCTAACTTCAGGCTGATGCATTCTTTTTCCTCTGCAGCAACGTTGTTGTCCGGTATGTCACAATATTGGCTCAATCGGACTCTCCCAACACCGATGGAGTAGATCCTGGTACATGCGAATTTTCTAACTAAGCCGCATCTTGTTCTCTGGGAAAAAGAGAATTGTTGCTAGATTAAAGAGAGGTCGCATAATGTTGAAAATTTAGTGTATTAACTTGCATGAATTGGCATGCGTCATTACTTCTCCATTCGAATTATCTATAAATTCTGTAGATAATGTCATGACAGGATTAGTTGTGGAAATCACAAACGGTCTATCTTCCTCTATTTAAAGTGGGAAGCCTTTGTGTTCATGAAGTTGAATACAAGAGTGTGCGACAAACAAAGACTACAAAATAATAGAAATATTATTAAAAAAACAAGAATGCCGAAACGGCTACAAAATCCCAAGAGGCTACATCATGACTAACTTATTCTCAAATGAATAACAAACATGCTATTTATAATAAACTAACACAAATCCTAAAAGGTAAGAAACCGAAACCCTAATGCTAACGGGCTAAGCCCAAAAAACCAAACATTAAAGTAAACTTAAATACTAATATTTTCCAATACCCCTCATCAAACTCATGGCGGTATACAACATGAGTTTGCAAACAAGCAGATGCGGACTGGCTTCGTTAGGCAGACTGGCAGGCATGAAAACTTGACTTGACTGGCGAACTGGCGAACTTCACTTGACTGGATTGGCAAATTGATTCTTGCTGGCAAGCTAATTCTGGCTGGCAAACTGATTTTGATTGGCTAGTGTTGAGAGTATGAAAAGAACCCGTCACTAAACGGACGAGATTTCCATATCTCAATTGTAACAACGAATGAACAAACACAAACACAATCACTTGAGTGGTCACAATTCCAACCACTTGAATGACGATCACAAAACAATCTGAAACAAGCCAAAAACTCATGTGGGCCTCAAACAAACCACGTTAACAGAGCTTCAATCAACAAGGGTCAACTAAAGGCCTTCAAACAAATCATAATAAGCCTAAAGATCGTGGGCTCAATACCTTTTTTTTTCCTCTTTACTTCTGTTTTCTTTTTCTATTTTTTTTCCTTCCTTTTTTTTCTAGCCTTCGTAACACAATGATCAAGAATAGTGACAAATTATGGCGCCATCTGGTTTCAGTCAAACAATAAGTAGCAAGCAGGGTGGGTTTATCAGGTCTGGTCTGGTTTGCCCTGCGCGCAAGCAGGCGAGCGACGTGGGTTTACAGCAGGTGATGGTGAGATGACGAGGTTGTAGGCGAGACTTGGTGGCATGGCGACGATGCAACGGGTGAGAAAATGGATTTCTGGGTTTAAGTAGCGAAGCAATCAGATGGTGGTGAGTTCTGGTATGAGTAGATGGGTCTGGCGACGGGTTTTGGCTTGCAAGGCTGCGAGGGGTGCAATGTCATCGGGATCTAATCGAGACAACATACTTGGTGGGTCGGTTCTAGTGCAGCGGCGGTGGGGGATGCAGGTATGACAAGGAAAGCAATGGATTCAACGGGTGGTGGTGCGGACAACGAGTTCAATGGATAGCCGCGGAATTGATTCAAACAGCGGAGTGGCGAGGCACGACAAAGCTTCAACAATTATTTTTTTCAAAACTCATACTGAAAACTAATATCAAACAAACAACTGAATGATACCAATCAAGAACAGATTAAATCCGATCAAACATGCTCTGATACCAAGTTGAATACAAGAGTGTGTGACGAACAAAGACTACAAAATAATAAGAATATTATTAAACAAACAAGAATACCAAAACAGCTACTTGCAGTCGGAAGTGAAACCTCTGGTGGAGTGGAGAATGTCCTGGCAGAACACATTAACCATTGCAACATGGGAGTTGGCATCAATATAAAAACAAACATCGGTCGTGGAGGGTTTATAAGAAGCATCACCGTGTCAGACATGTACATGGAAAAAGTACGAAAGGGAGTAAGGATAGCAGGAGATGTTGGAGACCATCCGGATGAAAAATGCAACCAAAACGCTCTCCCAATCGTAATGGGCATCACGTTGAAGGACATCTGGAGTGTGCAGGTTCAGCAGGCCGGTTTACTCCTGGGCCTGAATAACTCCCCTTTTACCGGAATCTGCCTCTGCAAGATCGACCTCCACGGTGCGACGGGATCAAGAAATGCCTTATGGTTAGCGGGGCTGCACATCTGGTTAGCCCTTTGCAATGCTCGGAATTGAGCAGTGCCCAGAAAACAGCTTCATGTTCCAACTACTCCAAAAGGGTAAAATGTAAACTCGTCCTCTCTGTTCTCCTGAAGCTACAAGAACTCAGCTGCGTAATTTGTTTTCTTTTTCGCTATCCAACCATGTAGAGAAAGGACAATTCTATTTCTTATATTTGGGAAAACAAATCATTCGCTTGCTAAAATGATCACTTTTCAGTATTTAGTCGTTATGTCATCAGGATTTGATTTTGATCAGTTCAACAATTGAGATTTGCAAGACGATCGTTTCTAACTAATTTTCCAATATATTTAGATTTAGTGAACCAATAATCTCAAACAAAATTCAAATTCATCAAGTACAAAACATAAACACAATCTATTCATACTCAATACAAATACAAACACGTACATACATACGATTATGAGTTTACGAACATAAATACGATTCAACATCTCTCATGGATGCAAAGTTCTTTACATAAACTAGAAGTAAGCATAAAAAGATAGATTAGACTGATATGTGGGATCAATCAATGGCTTCAAAGCTCAAAAGTGGTTCAAGAACTTGCGGAACTTCCTCATCAAACCGCCCTCATGCTCATGATCATGCTTGTGCTCTCTAAACGGCTTCTCCATTCCTTCGAATCCTTCGCGGCGGTCTTGGTCGTGGTCATGGTGGTGGCGGTGGTGGTGATGGTGATGCGGCCTCTCCAATTCCATTTCTTCCTCATGCCTGAACGGGAACCTAGGCCCACCGTGGCGGAAATTGACCCACCTAGCGGGGATCTGTCGCTCTCCGCCGCGAAACGCCGGATCGAATCCCATGTTGTCCCCAGAAGCCATGATCATATCGTTGCCGTACGAAACAGACTCACCCTCGCGATGTTCGCGCTCGCCTCCGTGAAAGCGCGGGGTCCAGGGGCGGCGGCCGTGGCGGCATGGGCGGCCGTGACGGAAAGACAACGGGAAGGGGCGCCTGGGGAAGTGGCGGTTGACGGGGCGGAAGCTGAAGACGGTCAACGGGACGGTCTCGATGGTCGACTCTTCCTTTGCTAAGATGGTGGCGCCGGTTGCGGATTCGGTGTCGGGTTTCTCGCTAGGCAAGAGGATGGTGGTGGTGGTGGGGTTTTTGGGCTTGGGATTGGATTCGGGTAACCTGGCGTCGGCTAGATCGCGGGCTTTGATTTCGTTGGCGGGTAGATCGGAGGAGGTGCGAGCGTGGGAGAAGGCGAAGAGGAGGAAGAGAGCGGCGAGGCTGAGGAGGAGCTTGGCCATTTTGGAAGATGTTGTGTGAATGGAACAAAACGAGCAGTTGGTGATGTATATATATTTGGAAGTTGCAGTACTTGGGGCAGATGGGGCAGGTGGGAAGTTGACTATTTGACATTTGAGTGAGGGAAAAGAGTGAAAGGCGGGCAACGGGCAATTGGGTGACCGGCCACGTGATTGGAGGGAGGAGGTTGCCGGTAAGTTTGGGTTGATACTAGGAGAACCGTAGGTTGGCGTGGGGGGATAGCGATTCGACTATGTTGACTTGGAAAATGCGAGCATGACTGACGCGGTTCGAATTCCACCCGCCCCTAATACAACAATTTACAATAGGCTTGTAGGTATCAATCCAAACTACTTTATAAATAAAATCCAAGTTCATATCGTTTCTAAAAATAAAAAAATAAAATCAAAAAAATAAAAAATCCAAGTTGTTTACCTAAACTCTGGAAATTACCATTCTAATTCCCTCACCAAAACTGAACAAAAATAAAAGATATGAACAGTTTAATAATTACATGAATATAAATTTGTTATTTTTACACTAACCTACAGTCAAATGAGCATAGCATGCCCTATTTAAAAAATTAAAATAAAAAAAAGATAAAAAAAATAAAGAACATGCCCACAGTAAATGAAACTGCCCATCACTGTCCCAACTTTAATAATTGATTTGTTTTAGAATTTTAAAAACTAATCACACTACATAATAAAAACCAAAATGGATAAAATTGTTCACACACAGTATGTGTGGGCATTTGCTATGTTAATGAAAAATACTTCAAGCACCAAACTATAGAAGAAACGCCTAAATCCAATTTGAGTTGCTTGCATGTTTTTGGTTTTTGTTTTCAATTTTTAGTTTTTAGTTTTTGCTTTTTTCAGCTTGTATTTTTAAAAAACTACAATCTTCTTTGGTAATTATTTTAAAAAATGAAAACCAAAAAATGAAAACTCAAGAAAGAGTAATGGTTACCAAATAAGATTTTAGTTTTCAGATTAAAAAAAAAGTTAAAAACAAAAACAGAAAACAAAATGTTATCAAATGGTCCCTAAATTATAGAAGGCTATCCATTTTGATCTCAATTTGCTACATGTAACTCAAAAGATACCACTTTATTCCATAAAACTCAAATTCGTCTCACTTTGATTTGTGGACTCTCTCTTCGGAGGAGAATTGTCTGCCCTTCCAGTTTCGGTGCCCTCCCATGCCCTCCTGTTTATGTGGTCACGGTTAAGCCACGTCAATATTTTATATTACTATTCATTTTTGTCTTATTATCTTTATAAAAAAATAATATAAAATGTTGACGTGGCTTAACTGTAACAACACAAAACAGGATGGCATGGAAGGGCACCGGAACTGGGAGGGCAGACAATCCTCCTCCCTCTCTCTTCTTCCTGGAACTTATTGGTCACCTCCTAAAACATGTGAGACTCAACATCCAATAAGACTATGTCACATGTGCAATAAATTTGGTAATAAATCTTCATTATGCAATACTCAGAGAATATTTAGTTTAAAAGAAGTTGAAGAGATGAAAAAAAACAGAAAAAGAAAATTGATTAGCCTAGCGCACCCAAATCAAACTCACATAAGAAATTAACAGATTTCAGTTAAGGTAGAGCAAAATTTGAGTTTTATAGAGTCGTCTTTCGAGTTTGAGGGGGTAAAATGAAATCAAAATTGAGTTCCAAATAGCAAAGTGGAGCGAACTTTGAGTATCAAGGAATAAAGTGACGACTTTTGAGTTATAGAGAGCAAAATATGATTGAAATCGAATTCCAATGAGTGTAGCTAAAAATAAGCATTATAAGAATATAGATCTCTAGCCATTTAGTACTATAGTCTAATGGTATTCATCTTCACTAGTAAGTGAGAGGTCTTAGGTTCGATTCTTGTCAAAGGCGAATTTGAACCACATTATTGGTAGCCCATTGTGAGGTTAAGCCCAACCCCTCCCCTTAGTGTAGATGACATCGATTGTTAAAAAAAAAAAGAATATAGATCTCTAATTGTCAATATTAGAACTAGGAAAAATTAGTATTTGGTCTTTAGTTACTAATGTTCATTGATTGAAATCTTATTAGTTTTCAGATTTTGATTAAAGTCCCTAGCATTAATGCAATACTGAATTTACATGTCAGTTACATAATTTTTAAAATAAAAATTAATAATTGATTTAGGATTTTAATCTCACACCTTTATTGAACTCCTAACTAATTTTCAATTCAAAACATTTCCAAAATAAATAAAAAATTAGAATAAGTTTGTACCCCTTAATTTTTTTATAAAAATGCTTCCAATTTTTTAATCTTATATGTACCCATTTATGTAATTTTTATAATCTTAAAATGTACCAATTTGTTGTATGTAAATGTATTCTTTTTTTTTTTATATATATATAAAATCTATTCAATTTTTTTTCTAATCCATTTTCAAACTCATATGGGTACATTCTTTTATTTTTTATTTGAGGATGTATCCATGTCAAGTTTAATCAAAGAAATTTACTAATGTTATTATGACACACCCCGTCCCGAAGGAGGGCGTGCTGGCCGTCACGTGAGAGTGACGTAACCATTTGCACAGTTCAGAAGCTTTAAAATACCATTGTGAATTCTGTCAGAATACCGTTGGATTCCTCGTGGCCACCAAAGCTCTGCTCTAACTCGAACCTGGAGGGGCGCAAAACAAGGTGAGTGGGTCAGTAAAATAAGTCTTTCAAAATCTTTCCTTTATCAACATATATCTATCCCCTCACTGTAAAACCTGTATACTTTCTCAGAAAATAGCATATATAAATATATATAGCTTCAGAAGTCTCAAAATACCATTCTTCATCATTTTTCAAAGAAATATGCCATGCCATGCCAAAAACATAATATGGATGCATCAACATAAATCAGGTGAAATAATAAATCAACCGGAGACCCTGCAGTGGTCTTGTACGGCTGATTCTAAAGCTCAATATCCAATCCAGCCGGAGTCACCAACTGTGACCTGTACGGCACTGCCGGAGTCACCAACTGTGACCTGTACGGCACTACGCTGCACATGAGTCAGAACTACCTGTAGTAGTCTGTACGACTCGGATGGTGTAATAATACGCTCTAGTGCTTCTCTCATCAATCATCTGTGCACATAATCTAAGGTCACCTACTAGTCGGAACCGTCTCTAATGGTATGTACGACTAGCATGTCGGAACCACCTCCAGTGGTCTGTACGACTAGCATCTACTTGGATCCAAGGTGAGCGTGTGATGCGGTGAATAACATAAGCACTAACACCAGGGGTGCAGGTTATGAGCTATCAACATAAATCTCATCAAACAATTCAATGAACCAAATATAACTCACCTGATACTCACCTGTGCGTCCGCAGCACCAATTCAAATATATGCATCATATAATATCCATTCACATATTTCATGTAATTTCTATGCATGGCACTTCAATCACATGATTCATATAAATCTATGCATGGCATTTCAAAACATACTTTCATTTTAATTCAAATTCTGGGAAAACTCATTAAGTATATAGGCGTATAATGAAAACAAAACTGCCCACTCACTGGTATGTCGCAGGGTCGTAACCCCCGTGACGCCTCTGACTGCGCTCGTCCTCGGGGTAGATCTCACCTATATGCGAAACAACTATAAAAACGTTATTTTAAGCACATAACCAACAATTCGAAATAACTTCTCATAAAATGCTCAATTTTGGCGTATGAATATACCAACGCGATCTACACAACCTCACGAACATCGTGATATTTTTAAATAAATTTTTCTAGGGCCCACGCGCCCTCACGCGCCGGGGAGGCCACGGCCTCACGCGCCCCCCACGCGCATCATCTTCAACCTCCCGACGCCGGAACAGTGCCACCGGCGCCGGATTCTGGGCAACCCTGCAACTGCCCTTTTCTCACTCGTTTTTGCACCATTTTTCATAAAATTTTCACCAAAATGTCACAAATCATGAGAGGAAGAAGGCTATACCTCCTTGGAGCCTCAAAACCTTCCAAATCGCGTCGGGAAAATTTCACCAAAACCGGCCACCTTCGAACCTTGTGATCCCGACGTCCCAAACCTTCAAACGAAGCACTCCGAGCTTCGTGGGGACCTCCTTAAGCTCGTGGTAAGCTTGGATTGTCCTAAAATGCAACCATTTAAAAGTTGGTGAATAGTGACAATCACGGACCTCGTGATTTCAGCGTGAAAACGTATGAACCCTTACCTGAAATGGGTACCAATGGGTTCGTATGGTCTCTAGGAGTACGATGGTGGTCTCAACCACGTCGATCCGTGAAGGTTTGATAACCTTTGGGGTTGTCCGTACCTTTCGAAAGAGAAGGGAGAGAGAGACCGTGAGCATGCGGGAGAGAGAGAGAGAGAGTGAAAAAAAAAATGAAGGTGTGTGGTCTACAAAAACCCCAACCACATAAAAATATTCCAAATTAATTTCCAACTATTTTTCCAAAACAAACTTAGGATAGGACAATAAAACCCAATGAAATGTCACATACCGTAGTAGATTCAAGGGCAATCCCGTCATTTCACATCCTCGATTAATTAATTCCAGGACGGGCTGTGACAATCTACCCTCCTTATAGAATTTCGTCCTCGAAATTCACATAACCTAACCAATACTAGCAGCCATAAAACAACCTCGGATACATCTCTCTCATTCGATCTTCAGTCTCCCAAGTAGCTTCTTCTACCGAGTGGTTCCTCCACAATACTTTCACCATGCTCACTGTCTTATTCCTTAGAACCTTGTCCTTCCAGTCCAAAATAGTCACTGGTTCTTCATCATACGTCAAATCCGGATTAATCTCCAAAGGTTGAGGAGGAATCACATGCGAAGGATCCGAAACATAATGTCGAAGCATCGAGACATGAAACACATTATGCACCTTGGATAACTCCGGAGGCAACTCCAACCTGTAGGCAACCTCACCAACCTTTTCGACAATCACATAAGGTCATATGTACCTAGAACTTAACTTGCCTCTTTTCCCAAATCGCACCACACCTCTCCAAGGTGATAACTTCAAGAATACCCAATAACCGACCTTATACACTCTATCGGTAGCATGCCTGACTGCTAAGTTCTTTTGTCAATCTTGTGCTGCTTTCAGGTTAGACTTAATCACCTGAATGTTTTGAGTAATCTCTTCCACTAACTCAGGGCCCACTAAAACTCGTTCACCAACCTCTGACAACATAAAGATGTACAACAAGCTTTCTCATAAGATGTCTCAAGTGGTGTCCTACCACTACTCGAATGAAGGTTATCGTTGTAGGCAAATTCCATTAAATTCAACTCTTAATCCAAGCATCACCAAACTACCATACCGAAGATCTTAGTATATCATCCAAATTCTGAATGGTCCTGTCTCTGTCTGAAGATGATATGCTGCACTATAAAGTAATCTTGTATCCGAAGTTTCTTGAAAAGTTACCTAGAACTTAGAAGTGACCAACATACCCAAAAGCTCAACAGATTCGTAAGTCCAAATCTCTTTTCCATAAAACAAATAATTAAAACAAATAATTAACCGTTGCACTTGTCTGGAAAGGTTGCTGCTCTTCACTGGAGTAAAATACGTTACTTAGTACACCGATCAACTATCACCTCAATTTCCATCATACCCATCTCGTGAACGAGGAAGTTTGTACACATAATCCAAAGGCTTCTTTCTTTCCGTTTTAACTTACTGACATATGATATATTTACTTACATACCCAAAATTTCTCTTTTCATACCCGGCTAATAGTAAAATGGTTAAATGGTATGATACATCTCAATACTTCCGGGATGCATTGTAGAAGCTGAACAGTGTACTTCATCCAAAAATTGCTTTCTTTAATTCCACATCATTAAGCACATACATCTTGTCTCTTGCATAAACATGTCATCTGATTCTCTAACTCTGAGATCTTTCTTTTTCTCGATATTCTTTGCCTTAAATAAATTCCTGGTTTCTTCATCAATTCTCTGGGCATCAAGTATACGATTAATTAAAATAAGCTTAACTTGGATACTAGCAAGCAAGGCTTCTTCTCGTTCTTCTATTTCCAACTTTACTCCAGTAGATCTCAAATCCGCAAGAAGAGGAACATAACAAGCATACAAAGCATTTATTCTCACGAGAGTCTTCATACTAAGTACATCAGCCCAAGCATTTGCACGATCACCTGGTCGTGCAATCATAATCACTAAACAACTCAATCCACCTTCGTTATCTAAAATCAAGATCCCTCTGAGAAGACAGATATTGGAAACTCTTACGATCCATACAAAACTTACACTTTTCTTCATAAAGATAATTTCTCCAAATCTTCAAGCCAAGATGATAGCGATTAATTCCAAATCATAATTAGGGTAATTCATCTCATGAAGTTCAATTGCCGCGAAGAATAAGCAATTACCCTATCTTGTATCAATACACATCTCAAACCACTCAAAGAAGCATCCTTATAGACCTCATAACTTCCGTTATCATCTGGGAGCTAACACAAGTGCATAGGTGAGGAAATACTTCAACTGTTGAAAACTTTATTCACCATTTTCATCCCACTCAAACTTAACCTCTTTTCTCGTCTATCTCGTCAATGGCAGGGTAATGACTGAAAAATCTTTCACAAACCGTCCATAATAGCCTGTTAAGCTAAGAAAACTCCGAATCTTAGTCACGGTTCGCGATTGTTCCAAATTCTCAACTTCTGCTACCTTTAAAGAATTCACTTGAATACTTTAAGTAGGTATAACATGTCCCAGAAATGCCACCTGATTCATCTAACATTGGCATTCACTAAACTTAGAATATATCGACGACCCCTCAAACTTTGTAATACCACTTTAAAATGTCTAGCACGTTCTGCTCTAGTATTAGAGTATACCAGAATATCGTCAATGAAAACAAACACAAGCATGACGAGATATTCTTGAAATATTTCATTCACCAAACTCAGGAGAGCAGCAAGCGCATTCGTCAATCCGAATGGCATTACCAAAAACTCATTAGACTATAACAAGTCCTGGAAGTTATCTTAGGGACATCCTCACTAAATCTTCAATTGGTTAATAACCAAACCTTAAATCAATCTTTGAAAATACACAGGCACCTCTAGGCTGATCAAACAATCATTAATACGCGATAATGGACAACGATTCCCAATCGTTACTCGATTCAATTTTCCATAGTCAATGTATAGCCTTAATGTCCACATTTTTCCTCATAAATAAACTGGCTCTCCACGACGACATACTAGGTTGAATGGAACCTTTATCAACCAATTCTTGCAACTGACTTTCAATTCCCTTAACTCATCATGAACCAATCTCTAATATAAGGTCCGTACCTGGAAACAAATTAATAGAGAACTCCGCATCTTTGCCTGGTGGCAATCCAGGTAAATTCTCAAGGAAAACGTCTAATCACCTTGACCTCTTCCACACTACTCAGAGCAATATCTCTTAGTACCTCATGAACTAAATATCTTAGGTAGCCATTCAATAATAATCTTTTTGCTCTCACAGCAGAACTAACGGCATACCTCACTACACTTTGCATCCCCCAAAAGTAACCTCTGGTCACCCAAGTCGATGGAAAGCAACTGATTTCCCGTAGCAATCTATCTTGGCACAATCATAATGCAACCAATCTGTGCCAAAAATCACATCAAATCCACAATATCCAACTGGATAAGATTCATAGGCATAACAACATCTTTCACCATCACTGGACACTCTGAATAACACCATACTAACGTAGGATGACCTACTTGTTTACTCGCTTAACGAATCCAACAATAAGTTATGGATATTACGGTCTGCAGCCCGCAATAACGATAACTCACTGTTGTCTCGATAAGTAAGCAACAATCCTCAAGAATACAACATTACCATCTTGCCCTTCATTAGAATTACATATGCATGCCTCGATCGTGCTCCATCATTACTCTCTTTGGCAACATCATCAATAACAAGGAATATATCAGCCGGAGTCAGCTAGTATGACCTGTGCGACTGAACCTATAGCTCGTCCACCCAGCCGGAGTCATCTAATATGACCTGTGCGGCTGTACTCATAACCCATCGATCCATGCTAGTATATAAGTCGGAGTCACCTCTTGTGACCTGTACGACTCTAATCCTGTACACCACGGCTCATCTAACCAAAATTTCTAGATCCAGGTACCTGTGGAATCAGCGCTAGTGGTGGCAAAGAAGACTATGGAGGCATTTACTGATTCTGGGGACAATTTGCAGCTCTATGTCCCATTTATCCACATATAAAGCATCCACTGCTTTCTTGTCTATACTCTCCAGAGTGTATGCTATTGTACCGACAGCACAAAGGTACATTCCCTCTATCTGAATCACCTTGTCTCTGAAATCTGGAATCACCAGTGAATCTACCACCATACCTCTGACCAGTGGCACAAAAACCTCAGCTGGAAGAACTAGAACTAGCTTCACTTCTCTTGAAGCTCTGAGTCTTACGAGGTCCTTGAGATGACGGATCTATACCCTTATCGTCTTTCCTCCAATTCCCATTCTTTTCTTATTCCTTTTTACTCTCGCTGAGCATAACCTCAGAGTCCTCAATTCTCAACAACATCTCGTAAAGCTCCTGGTAAGAAGCACAATAAATAGTGGTCGTCAAAGAACGCCAATTCCTCTTATTATCCAGCTTAAAACAACATAACACCTCGACCGGATTAACAACATCCGTATGATAACGAGAAAACTCCGCTACTTTCCATAGTACTCATTTGTCGTCATCTTTCCTTGTCTCAAATTGCAAACTCTCACTTCTTACCATCCATTTATATCGGAGGACTAAACCTTTCCTTAAACAATTCTTTAAACAACTCTCAAATAGCTATTTCCTCCGGTGACATCATATAAGACTCCTGTCTCCATCAGGATGCAAATTCAATGCTCAGAAATCAGGTAGTCGTTTTGACCTACCGTCAAAAGAAAGATTCCCTTGACTTAGCATAATCTAAAACACCTTTTCCAACTGATTAAGCCATCGACCTGCTCCCTCAGGTCATCATTTTCCCTAAAGTGATTCAGCATCAACTTATATCCAGTCCTAAGAGAAAAATCCTTTGGATAATAGACTGAGTCACATTAGTACTAGCTTCCCATAACTGAGCTAAATAGGGAAAACTAGACTCAACCAAACGACTTGGCTCACTACGAGGCGGTATAGTTTTGACAGAAAACACTAGAGAATTCTCAAGATGTACAGGACTGCAATCTAAGCTCTGATACCAACTGACACACCCCGTCCCGAAGGAGGGCGTGCTGGCCGTCACGTGAGAGTGACGTAACCATTTGCACAGTTCGGAAGCTTTAAAATACCATTGTGCATTCTGTCAGAATACCGTTGGATTCCTCGTGGCCACCAAAGCTCTGCTCTAACTCGAACCTGGAGGGGCGCAAAACAAGGTGAGTGGGTCAGTAAAATAAGTCTTTCAAAATCTTTCCTTTATCAACATATATATATCCCCTAACTGTAAAACCTGTATACTTTCTCAGAAAATAGCATATATAAATATATATAGCTTCAGAAGTCTCAAAATACCATTCTTCATCATTTTTCAAAGAAATATGCCATGCCATGCCAAAAACATAATATGGATGCATCAACATAAATCAGGTGAAATAATAAATCAACCGGAGACCCTGCAGTGGTCCTGTACGGCTGATTCTAAAGCTCAATATCCAATCCAGCCGGAGTCACCAACTGTGACCTGTACGGCACTGCCGGAGTCACCAACTGTGACCTGTACGGCACTACGCTGCACATGAGTCAGAACTACCTGTAGTAGTCTGTACGACTCGAATGGTGTAATAATACGCTCTAGTGCTTCTCTCATCAATCATCTGTGCACATAATCTAAGGTCACCTACTAGTCGGAACCGTCTCTAATGGTCTGTACGACTAGCATGTCGGAACCACCTCCAGTGGTCTGTACGACTAGCATCTACTTGGATCCAAGGTGAGCGTGTGATGCGGTGAATAACATAAGCACTAACACCAGGGGTGCAGGTTATGAGCTATCAACATAAATCTCATCAAACAATTCAATGAACCAAATATAACTCACCTGATACTCACCTGTGCGTCCGCAGCACCAATTCAAATATATGCATCATATAATATCCATTCACATATTTCATGTAATTTCTATGCATGGCACTTCAATCACATGATTCATATAAATCTATGCATGGCATTTCAAAACATACTTTCATTTTAATTCAAATTCTGGGAAAACTCATTAAGTATATAGGCGTATAATGAAAACAAAACTGCCCACTCACTGGTATGTCGCAGGGTCGTAACCCCCGTGACGCCTCTGACTGCGCTCGTCCTCGGGGTAGATCTCACCTATATGCGAAACAACTATAAAAACGTTATTTTAAGCACATAACCAACAATTCGAAATAACTTCTCATAAAATGCTCAATTTTGGCGTATGAATATACCAACGCGATCTACACAACCTCACGAACATCGTGATATTTTTAAATAAATTTTTCTAGGGCCCACGCGCCCTCACGCGCCGGGGAGGCCACGGCCTCACGCGCCCCCCACGCGCATCATCTTCAACCTCCCGACGCCGGAACAGTGCCATCGGCGCCGGATTCTGGGCAACCCTGCAACTGCCCTTTTCTCACTCGTTTTTGCACCATTTTTCATAAAATTTTCACCAAAATGTCACAAATCATGAGAGGAAGAAGGCTATACCTCCTTGGAGCCTCAAAACCTTCCAAATCGCGTCGGGAAAATTTCACCAAAACCGGCCACCTTCGAACCTTGTGATCCCGACGTCCCAAACCTTCAAACGAAGCACTCCGAGCTTCGTGGGGACCTCCTTAAGCTCGTGGTAAGCTTGGATTGTCCTAAAATGCAACCATTTAAAAGTTGGTGAATAGTGACAATCACGGACCTCGTGATTTCAGCGTGAAAACGTATGAACCCTTACCTGAAATGGGTACCAATGGGTTCGTATGGTCTCTAGGAGTACGATGGTGGTCTCAACCACGTCGATCCGTGAAGGTTTGATAACCTTTGGGGTTGTCCGTACCTTTCGAAAGAGAAGGGAGAGAGAGACCGTGAGCATGCGGGAGAGAGAGAGAGAGTGAAAAAAAAAATGAAGGTGTGTGGTCTACAAAAACCCCAACCACATAAAAATATTCCAAATTAATTTCCAACTATTTTTCCAAAACAAACTTAGGATAGGACAATAAAACCCAATGAAATGTCACATACCGTAGTAGATTCAAGGGCAATCCCGTCATTTCACATCCTCGATTAATTAATTCCGGGACGGGCTGTGACATATTAAGCCTAATATCTATTATTTTTTGTGTGGTTTTGAAGAATGTACCCATATTTTGGTATAATAATTTTTTGTTAATTTTGATGAATGTACCCATGTTTATATACATACATATACATATATAGATATATATCTATATCTATATCTATATATATATATTTATATATATCTATACACACAATATATTGGAGAGTATAATTTATATTTTAATTATTTGAATCCACAAATTATGGGTTTTTTTTATTTAAAATCTCATTAATACAAAAAACTATAAATTTCAATTTTTAATTTAAAAAATATAGTAACCTACATAGAAATACATTATCACATTAATTTTAGGGATTTCGATAAAAAATTAAAAACCAACAAGATTTCAATAAAAAAATATTGATAGTTAAAGACGGCATTCAAAGTATCCCTTAGAACTAAGATAAATTCTATGCATATGAAAACAACATATGAAAACAAAGAAACATCCTACATATATCAGTCGGTTATATAATAACATCGGAGAAGGGGGTATATTAGTAAATCTGGGTGGCGGGTGTTGGAAGTAAATCGGAAATGACGTCACGCAAGCGTGTATAAGAAGGGAGAAAACGAGTTTAGGTTGACCGGGTTTGTGGGACGGTGACTTTAAAGCAGGAGACAAACATGAGACAGCCACATGCAAACTGCTATTTTAAGTTGTGATTGCCACATGGCATCAGTTTATGTATTTTCTACTCCTTAGCCGAATCCAAATTCTCGTCTTATTCTCTTTGCAAGGATTCTAGAGATTCGTGAACCATATACATTCATCGTACATTGTACAATAAAAAATTATTTTAAATATTTTTATTTAAAATTAAATACAAATAGTACATAACTAAAACTGACCATAAGATATACGATAAACGAATACAATTTACGAATTTCTAAAATCCTCGCCAAAAGGATCGGGAGAGGATCATGTTGGTTCTTAGCCACCCTAAATATCTGTTATTATTTTATGTAAGATCTTTATTATTGTGAGTCTATTGCCACATAATACTATAATTTAAGAGTTTTTTTTTCTTCCCCTTCTAAGTTAAATGTCTTCAATTTGAATATCGTGAAATAATTATATTCTCTTCGTATCTTTGTACATAAAAAGAAATTCAATTTTCTATCACTTGTGAAATTTTTTCTTAGTACAATGATATATTTTATACTAAAAGGAGGGAGAGTTCAACTAAGCCAGACAATGTACAACTTAATTTGGTATCGAATTTACCATCTACAAGATTCGAACCTAAAACCTCCCACTTACAAATGAAAATGAATATCACCAGACCAGACTAGACTGTAGTACTGAGTGACTATCACTAGTGAGATTTTAGGCTAAAGAAACCATGCAGGACATGGCCCATTTGAAGCTCAATGATTTTCAAGGTTTTGGGCAGCGGTGTCTTAAACCCAACTCCATAATTTCGGGTGATCTTGTGCCCTTTTGCTGAAGACATTTTGGGCTTAAACAACATATCATATTTTAATGAATACTAGCATGTGCCTACACATTGTGTGTATGAGCATTTTTATTTTTGTTTTTAAATGGGAATGAGAGAGGGATAGGGATGGCAATGGTTCAGTTTGGGGACGGAAATGCTATATTCATCCCCATAACCATGAAAATTAACCATATCCATAACCGCAAATTAACCATCGGGTATTATCCATAACCATACCCACTGGGTAACGGATTCCCCATTGGTTAACGGGTATATCCATCTTCGTCAATACAAAAAATATATTCGTTCAATTGAGAAATTATAAGTTAGTAGATATCAATTTCGTCATTAACCATTTGATGTATAAAATGATCCAATGAATGGATCTTGTTGAGTATAAAAATTAAAACACTGATGATGTTGGCTTATCTTCGTTATGTCCTAAAAGGACCATTGAGTTCGCATTGATTTTGATTCAAAACTTTACTTTCCTACAAAATGCAACTTTTGTATTCTTAAGCTAATGGTTAGGTGAATAATAGATATACAAATACATACATACATACATACATACATACATACATACATACATACATATATATATATACAGGACCCTTACCAAGAGGGATCCCCATTTTTTTACCCTCTTGACCGTTTGATTGACTTTAATGAAATTGTGTGGTTGAGATTAAAACACAGGCCACACAATCTCAGCCACACAATTTCATTAAAGTCAGATCCAACGATCAAGAGGGTGTCCCCATTTTTTTAGAAAAATGGGGATCCCTCTTGTGAAAGGATTCCTATATATATATATATATATATATATATATATATATATATATATATATATATATATATATATGTATTATACTATTATATTATATAAAAATTATATTATTTACTAATCAGATCGGATTCGATTATGGATACGGTTTGGGGACGTCTATAACCATATCCAAAACCATAACCGAATAATATAAACGGTTTTTCCCCATATCCAAACCATACCCGAATTTTCATATCCAAATCCAATCCATTCGGGCGGTTATCCACGGTTATCGGGTTTAACGGTTAGAATTGCCATCCCTAGAGAGGGAGAGAAAAAACGTGGGTGGGAGTAGAAGATTTTTTGTTTATGTTTTTTTTAGTAACAAATATCTTAACATCACCAGTAGGTAAGATTTTAATAAAAAATAATAAAATTTAATTTTATGAAATTGCATTGTTGTCCATCATTTTTTGTGTTTGGTAAAAGACTAAATAGTCTTTGTACCATTTTTTGGTTGATAAAGTGAGTTATATTAATAGGTAGTTTAGATAAAATTTGTAGTCTTATTTCTCACACACCAAAACTGTTTTTTTTTTTTTTTCCATTTTCATTTCACTTCAATTCATCCACCATTTTTTATTTATTTATTTTTTGCAATTGTATGGTGCCGTTGATACAATACAGTTATTTTGTTATATAAAAACGAGTATAAAATACATTTCGTATGTTGTTTCTAAAGAACAAACTACAATATTAAGCCTAAGTTTTATAAAACAACAAATTGATGATGTTTCATGTGTTTTTTTTTTTTAATAAATAGAATGCAAATAAAATAAAAAACACAAAATATGTAAGAAACTAAAATTAGAGTTTTTAGAAAAAAAAATCATGTACACCACCACACCTTATCATGGTCATCATAACTGAGGCTGCCCCCACTGGCATCACCACCACCACAACTGTTACCACTACAACCACCTTACCACCACCTACAACATCTCTTCTAGGGGTGGGTTCGGTTCCGTTCGGTTCGGTTTTTGGCCGAAACCGAAAACCAAACCGAAATTACTGTTCGGTTCTATTCGGTTCGGTTTTGTTCGGTTTTTTTCGGTTCGGTTTTTTTCGGTTTTGGATTTTTTCGGTTCGGTTTCAGTCCGGTTCGGTTTTTTCCATTAATTTTTTTATTTTATTTTTAAATCTGGAGGTAGCCAAAGAAGAAGAGCAAAGGAGAAATTGTTGCCATCTTGGTCCGTCAGAGAGCAAAATCCCAATAAGGAACCGAGCTTGCTCTTCTTTCTTCATCGATTTCAATTGGTTTTCTTTTCTCACAGACAAATCATCAGACTAATTATAAAGAAAATCTGAAGGAAATCTGCTACCAACAAATCATCAAACAATAATTATAAAGAAATATGTTCTTGCTTTGTTCCCGAGATCCCTCTTTTGCATCGGGAATAAAGATGGTGGATTGGGGGCAATCCAACCGAAACCGAGAGCAAAGCCACTGGTCAAAAAATGGTTTAACATCAAGAGCAAAGCCGAGGACTTCGATGCAGACGACGACGTCGTTTACGGAGGTCATTGTCACATACATGCATTGATTTGGATTTTATAAAAGTTTGGGATTTCTGATTTGGGAACCTTGGATTTTACATCAAGATAAAAAAATGGGATTTCTCTGCATTTTTAGATTCTTCTTTGCTCTGAACACTCTTGCATTGCTCTAATCTGCATCACTGCAATTTTGGGTACATAAAATTTCAGATTTTAATGAACCCTGCAGCTTCAAGATCTGCCATGTAGAGAGGGAGGTATGCACAATCAAGAAAAGCAAAACAGGTGCAGCATAACCCTCAGATGTCAATATGGAAAACCCCAAAATATGAACAACATGCAAAACCCCAACAAAATAATTAAAAGAAAAACCCATTTTAATTTAGCAAAATCACAATATAAATCATATTCGTTTTGATTCAAAAATTACCTGTGAGAGATCGGAAAATCCGGATTAGAATCTTCCAATTTGGAGGGGTGCCAATTCGAAAGGGGCGAGGGAAAATCATGGTTTGAAAGAAGGAATCCGCGAGGAGGATAGGAGAAGACTGGAGAGTGGAGAGATAGTGATTTGGAGGAAGAGAAGAAGGAGAGAGAGAGAGAGATTGAGGAAGCAGAGACCAAAGAGGAAGAACGCAGAGGAGGGGAGAGAGAGAGTGTTTGAGAAAACTGAAGAGGTGAAATGGGACGGCTAGGGTTTGTAAGCTTTAGAAAGTTTATAAAGCATTAAAGATTAGAATACCTATAAATATTATACTTGTACAATTATAGCAACACCAAGCCTGCGGTCAAGTTGGCTTGAAACAGCTATCCCCAACCTGGAGGGAAGGGGTTCGAATCCTCACACCACTAGGTTTTCAGTATTTACATATGATTTTCATATTTCGGTTCGGTTCGGTCCGGTTCGGTTTTCGGACCACCAAAACCGAAACCGAACCAACCAGCTTCGGTTCGGTTCGGTTTGACAGTTTCGGTTCGGTTTTTTTTTCGGTTAGGTTTTTTTCGGTCTCGGTCCGGTTTTTTTCGGTTTTCGGTTTTTCCAACCCACCCCTAATCTCTTCCACCATCAATGTCATCGCCTCTACAACCGCTAACTGTTACCATCAAAATTTGGGCCACTACCACCACCACACAACCATCGTTGCAACTAGCAGCCACCTTCTTCACCACCATGCCACCATCTTAAATTTATTTTTACAATACCAAACACGAACTTAATGTTTTTGACATTTTCAGTACTATTTAGCAGATACACTTTCTATTCTTTGTCAAAAAATATAGAACAAATTACTAGACACATTCTTTAATCATAAAATTGCAAAATTCTGTTTTTTGTTTTCGTTTTAAGAGAGTTATCCAAAAATCTTTTTGTAAAACTTTACTAGAAGAACCTTAAATGTCTTATAGAAAAAAAAAAAAAAAAAAAAAAAAAAAACCCTCGTTTGTTTGAGGTTGAATAGGATTGGGTTCAGTCTTGGTTAGTCATATAGAGTTCCATATTTAAAGAAGGGAGAAAACCCATTGTGTTATTGAGTATCTACACCCTTGAGTTTATAAATTTTGTGACATAATCATATGTGATGAGTTATGTATGTGGAGCTAAAAATAATCCGAAAAATCATAGAGCTGACACGTGGATTATTTCACAAGAAAGACAAGATTGCCCCTATTAAATGACCAGGTAGCAGCTCATTCACCAAGCCCATCTGAGGTAGAGCAGGCATGGGTCAACAATTGCTCAAGGCATCTCTGCCCGTAAGAAAAGTCAAAGGTATTTATGAAAAGATAATTCTTTGTTCTTATCATAAATACATTTTTAATCAAAGAAGACCTCTTTCAAGTAAGTAATTATAATTTCATTTATTTAGGATATTTACCAAATTACTCCAAGATATTTATTTACACAAATATCTTAGAATATTCCCACCAAACATTCCACATAGGGCCGGCCCACTTCCTCATTCTCTCCTATAAATACACCCTTTATCTCCACAATTCAGGAGGCTTTTGCTACCCACAAATACTTAAACACAGTCCTTTTAGAATTCTAACTTTGGCATCCGAGATTCTTCGGCCAAAGCCCTCATTCATCGTGGGCGTGTGAGGCTTTTGGCCTTAATCTTAGGTGTTATTATTTTGCAGGTGTAGATTTGTCAATCAAAGGAAGGCGGAAATTTGCATCCACAAATTGGTGCTTTCATTAAGAGCTCTGATCCAAAGACTCGAAGAAGACTCTCGCTTTCAACTTCCTTCGTTCGTAGATCCACGACTACGATGGCAGGAAATTCAGTAGGAATGGCAATTCTAACCGTTAAACCAGATAACCGTGGATAACCGCCCGAATGGATTGGATTTGGGTATGAAAATTAGGGTATATTTTGGGTATCAGGAAAAACCGTCAATATGATTCGGTTATGGTTTTGGATATGGTTATAGGGGTTCCCAATCCATATTCGTAGCCGAATCCGAACCGAATAATATATAATATTAAAGTATTATATAATATATGTATATATATGTATATAATATTAAAGTATTATATAATATATGTATATTATATGTACATATATATATATATATATATATATATATATATATATATAATATGTATATATATGTGACAAAGTTCAAAGTTTTGATATGAATCAAAATCTATGAGAATTCAATGGTATTTATGGGAGATATCAAAGATCAACCAACATTATCAATGCTTAGCTTTAATTTTTATGCTCCACAAGATCCATTAATTAAATCATTTTACACATCAAATATTTAATGATGAAATTAATATTTACTAAATTATCATGCGTCAATTAGGCGAATATATTTTTTGTATTGACGAAGATGGATATAACCGTTAACCGATGGGGAATCCGTTATCCGATGGGTATGGTTATGGATAATACCCGATTGTTAATTTGCGATTATGGATATGGTTAATTTCTGTGGTTATGGGGATGGATATAGCATTTCCATCCCTAAACCGATCCGTTGCCATCCCTAAAATTCAGAAACTACAACCAACGGGACCCCCTACGTTGAAGGACATGGACCAATCGATGAAGATCGCGATGTGGCTCCACACCGTCCCTCCTTGAGGCTTACCACAGGAAGGATCGCTCATTTGCCTCATCTACAAGGTTCCGTGGCCATGCCAGCAATGGCAACCGCCATTGTAGTGGCCCACGGGGCATCCTCCATTCAACGCGAGGAAACCTTAGGGCAGGAGGCCCATGACGCAAGCAACCAATAGACGTAGGCTCAGGCAGCTGCTCGCCCTCACCAGCAGCCATTGGCGCCTACTACCTTCACTTGGACGCGAGTTACCCAGACCGAGGCAGCCCAAGCCACGCTAACCGCGAAGCAAGTTGCAGCCCAGAGGGAACCCGATGCCCTTCCAGCTCAAGGCCAAGCAGGAAGAACTGAGGCGGCCCAGTGCCTATGTGCCCAACTTGCTTCTATAGTCATCCAGACGGTTCAGCATAGTCCCAGACTAGTTCGACCTACCCATATCCAGATTCTGAAGCCAACGGTTAAACCAAGGGTATTTTCACCGCTCTTTACTGTAGATCTGACCCATCCTGGCTTAAGCTTTGCACCCATAGTTCATTACACTTCCACTACTCAAGCAGATGTTTACTGTCCCAGCTCTTCCATTCCAAATAGTGAACAACACCTATCCTGATAGGTCGCTGAACTGACAAACGCCCTCTCGCAACAAACTACCTTGGTGAGCCAGCTTTTGCGGCGCACCGAGATGCAGCGTGCCCTAAACGAGGCTTCCCGAAGTAGAACAAAGACAAGCGATGATGTTTGTCTCCAGCAGCGTCCCGGCAAACAACCTATCGACCAGCCACGAACCAAGTGTTTTGGTAGTGTACACTCTCGCCTGGGCCCTTGAGATAGCGTATACTCTCGTCCTAGCTGATGGAGAAGCGTGCACTTTCGGTTAGGCCTTCGAACGAGCATACATTCATGGTTGGGGCCACACTCCGATAATCAATATGGACAACCTTCTAGGCGAAGTGTACATTTACGGCTAGGCCCGCAAGGAGCATCTTCCACCTCACGTTGAAGTAGGCAGCACGACATACTAAGAGAAGCAGTCACTCAATCTGGCTCAAGTTTAATCGGCAATCTACGAGTAATCCGCTCGCTTGCCAGGAACGTGCCACATACACTGCAGCTGCAGCATAGACGAGCCGAGCATAGGGAAGAGCAGCCGAGACCAGCAAGTCATAACTGGGGGTAGTCGAAAGTGGTATAGACAAATTCAAGAAGAAGTAGAAAGGATCCTGACTGAGCGATTACACGAATTCCAGCGCATCAAGACCACATACAAGGCCCTTTGCAGGGATGTGGCACACATGGGCATATCACCTTTCACAGACGAGATCGAGCAGATGGAGCCTCCGTGTAAGTTTAATACGCCACATTTCACCCTATTTAAATGAGACATAGACCTGAAAAGGCACTTGAAGCACTACCACAACGCAATGATCATCTACAAGGCCAACGACGCTTTAATGTGCAAGATATTCGCCACTACTTTGCAAGGTAAGATGCAGGATTGGTTCTATACCCTACCTCCACAGTCCATCCGGAGTTTCGACGAGCTTTCTGTAGTATTTACTAAGGAATATTCATCCTACCGCTTGATCAAGAAGAAGTTCGATCATCTCTTCAACATCAAGAAGAATATGAAGGAGTCGCTCCACGACTATGTAAAAAGGTTCAAGGAGTATAAGGCAAAGACAGTCAGTTGCAATGACTCGATCGCCAGCACAGCCTTTTAATAGGGACTCTTTGCAAATCATCCCCTATTCAGAGAATTGATCATGAAAGAAGACCTGACTCTGGTATACTCATTTGCTCTAGCAGATAAACATACACTTTGGGATGAGACCCGATGAGCTAACAAGGCACTGAGCAGTCTAACGACCGAACCAGGTAAGGGGCCAAGTGCAGAGACCAATCCCCGGCAAGAGGAGGTTAGGCTACCAAGAACTATACCAAGTTCTAGATCCCGATTAACCAGATCATTTGTGACCTCAAGAGTGAGCCTTAGTTCAAGCTGCCAAGACAACTCAAAGGAGACACCTCCAAGCTAGACGATACCAAGTACTGGGCGTTCCACCAAGGTCATGGTCACACAACCGACAACTGCTATATCTGGAGGGACAACCTAGAGAAGTTGTGAAGGAGGGTAAATGCGACAGATATTTGGACAAGTCAGCTGCGCAGCCTAGGAGGAACGTAGACACAGACGAGGAGTCGCCTACTAAGACCATCAAAATAAATGGCATTTTCGTCGAGTCTGAATACTTGGGGGCTATAAATAACTTCTAGAGGAAGAAGATCCAGCAGGTTATAACAATCTTCCAAGTTCATGCAGCCGATGCCAAACTTGGATCATTCGTTGGTTTCACCGAGCAGGATGTTAAGGGAGTTGATTTCCCACACGATGATGCTCTGGTAGTGTTCGTTCAATTGGCACACGTTATAGTGGACAAAGTGATGGTGGATAATGACATCACAGTAAATCTACTTTAGCTATCCGTTATTCAGAAGATGGGCCTTGAAAACACGATAATACGTCGAGCAAAGGTACTCACCAGATTCAACGGATACAACCTCAACTGTTATTGGCAACATAACACTCGATGTGAGAACACCACCAGTAGTCTCAAAGCAGACGTTCATTATAGTCAGTGACCCGTCTCCCTATAACGGAATTCTAGGAAGGCCCTGGCTAGTGAAACTAGTCACCGTAACCTCCGTCGAGTACTAGAAAATCTGATTCTGCATCCCAGGAGGAGGAGTCGGAGATATCAAGTTTGACTAGGCCTCATTTAGAAGATGTATGGTTCAAATCCTTCACCCTCGTAGGAGCTACAGAGGTTGAGAAGGACAAACATGCTACCAAATAACAACTACAACAAGCAGATCAAGATAATGATGTTTGGGATGACACACTGACAGAAGAAAAAGGATGAAAGCCAGAAGAAGACGCTGAATACATCATTCTTGATCCCGAGTAGTTGGAGAAGACGGCTAGAATCGGCTCACAACTGAGCCTAGTAGCACTCAACCATTTCCTCTCGCAATTAATCGACCGATACAAGCTTTTTTTCAAGGTCATTAATAAGGCGCAAAGAGACAAGTAGGACGACGAGTGTGAAAAAGTATTTCAAGACTTGAAGAAATATTTGACGTCCCCTCTGTTACTATCTAAGCCGGAAGTAGCCGAGGAATTATGCATCTACTTGGCAGTCTTAGACGTAGCAGTAAGCTCTGCCCTCATACAAGAAGAGTTGGGGGCCCAACTGCCAGTATTCTACACTTCTAAAGCTCTCCTTAATATGGAAACAAGATACCCGATGATTGAAAAACTAATTTTGGCGCTCATTGTTGCAGCTCGAAGGCTCAGACTATACTTTTAGGCATATACGATCGTTGTTATGACTTAGTATCCCCTACGATCTATCTTACATGGTCTAGATACTTCTCAAAAAGTGATGAAGTAGGCGTTGAAACTCAGCCAATATGGCTTGGTTTACCGACCTCGCACAGTGATAAAAGTTCAAGCCTTAGCAGACTTCATAGCAAAGTTCATTCCAGGCCTAGAAGACGTAACATCACAGCTCAAAGGAACCCCTGAAGCAGCTAAGCATGCCTTGACTGCACTAACCTTTCTGATAAAGACTTTTGGGGCCTGCACGTCGACGGTTTATCCAACTACAAGGGTTTTGGAGCAGGCTTGGTTCTCATCACCCAGATGGCTCGATGCTCGAGCAGGCAATCATTTTAGGCTTCAAGGCATCAAACAACGAAGCAGAGTACGAGGCCTTATTGGCAGGCCTCTAAATGGCACAAGATTTGGCAGTCAAGAAGCTCGTAATTTGTTCCGATTCTCAGCTCATCACTAGCCAGACTACCAGGAGTATGCAACAAAACATCCAAGGATAGTATTACACCCTGAGAAGGTACAAAAGCAGCTTGAGGCGTTTCAGACTTACACCCTCACACAAATGCCACAAGCAGACAACGTTCACGCAGACACCCTGGCAGCCTTAGGCTCTGCTTTGGACTACTAGTTAAGATGCTCCATCCTAATTGAGTATTTGGGAAAACTGAGCATAGAAGAAAAGCCAGCGGGCGAGGTGTTACAAGTTAATGCAACCCCAAGCTGGCAAAATCTCATTATCCACTACATAGTCAATGAGACACTCCTTGCAGAAAGATTAGAAGCTAGGAAGCTCCAAATAAAGATGGCATACTACTACATGTGGAACGACATTCTCGTTCGAATATCATTTTCAGGCCCACATCTCCGCTGCCTAGTGCCTCTTGATGACTTAAAAGTTTTAAGCTTGATACACGAATGAGTTTGTGGAAACCACTTAGGAGGCCGATTCTTAGCATATAAGGTCTTTAACACCAGCTATTACTAGCCCACCGTGCATCAAGATGCTAAGGAAATTGTTCAAAAGTGCGACATCTGCCAACGATTCAAGCCTATACCCGCACTGTTTGCCAACGAGCTCCATCCACAGACCAATCGGCCTGGTAGAGCTCATGTCGCCCGTTACTGAGGGCAGGGGCATGATGATTGTGGTTACCGACTACTTTACCAAGTGGGTAAAAGCCAAGCCCGTGACCGCCACTACTCAATCAGACATAGAACGCTTCATATTTTTGAATCTAGTGTCTCCGGGTCTTTGACCCGACATAGAATGCTTCATATGGAGGAACAACATTTGCCGATTTGGCATCCATAATTTATCGTCACCATAAACGGCTTGTAATTCGTGGGCAAAAACTTGGCGAGGTTCTTCCAGAAATATGGCATCAAGCACCACATGTCTACGCTTAAATATCTCTAAGGTAACAGGTAGATGAAGGCATCCAACATGACAACCCTAGACTGCCTTAAGAAATCCCTCACAAACAAGCAGGGAAAGTGACCAGACGAACTTCCTAGTGTCCTATGGGCGTATCACACAACCAAATGATGAGCAATCGGTGAAACTCTTTTCTCTTTAGCATTTGGTTCAGAAGCAATCATCCATCCCAATGTCATTGTGCCAAGTGTCAGCACTATACTACCAACTTTGGAGCAGAACAAAAAGGAGAAGCCCACAAATCTAAATCTGGCAGAGGAGGAACGCGAGAAGGTCATCACTTGCATTGCAGCCTACCAGCAGCAACTCCTCTCCAGTTATAACAAAAGGGCAAGGATCCAGCAATTTTAGCCAGGAGATCTAGTCCTAAGAAAATCATTCATCACTGCCTGAAGAAAAGGCTCCAAAAAGATAACTCCTATCTCAAAAAGTCCATACAAGGTCAGCAGAGTAGGCAGCAAGGGTAACTACACTCTCACCATCATGAACGACAAAGAGATCGACAAGTAATGGAATGCCTACAACTTACGAAAGTACTATGCATGACCTCTTATTTCTCCTTGAGCTCTGCTCGGATGAAATAAAGCTCGAAGGCTCAAACAGCTCGACGATCATTACCTTGCAAACCAATGACTATCTAGTTGTTACGCAGTTTCTACTACTTAGGTTCTCATTGAAGATCGCCCAATCAGGGACCTATCATAAGAATTGCGCCTTCCTCCCCGAGGACCAACCATGCTTTTCCCCTAGGAGAAGGTCAACTATGTACTCCAAATATCCAGACGTGGATGGGTTGGGCTATCCTGGTATAGTTAGAGCATGATGGCCTGCACTGGCATCCATAGAAAATGATATTCGGACGAGAATGTCGTTCTACATGTACTAGTGTGCCACATTTATTTGGAGCTTCCTAACTTCCAATCTTTCTGCAAGGAGTGTCTCATTGACTATGTAGTCGATAATGAGATTTTGCCAGCTTGGGGTTACACAATGGTCTTTTTCAAGGCTTAGCTAGATTGAAGGATTTTAGGCATTTGGCTTGATCCGCGAGGGTCCGGGCCTTAGAGACAGATGAGGCATGCTACACAACTCGCACTTTGGACGGCTACCCATAAAGATGGATTATAGTTGAGCATCCTTGATGTGACCAGCAGCTGACAACCTCCGGCTGAGCATCTTGTATGTGACCAACTAGTAATCTTCGTGTTACGGAATAATATTCTATCTACCCGTTAGAGGAACATCCCTTTTGAGCATCCGCGATGTGACCAGCTAGCATTCGCTGCTGAGTTGAGCATCCTTGGTGCAATACATAAGTGATCTCTGTGAGGATAAGGAATTCTAGCTTCGGTTACACGCATAGGGTTCACGCGGTTGAGCATCCTTGATGTGACCAGCTAGCGTAAGTAGCTGATCATCTTGTATGTGACCAACTAGCGATCTCTGCGTATCCCTGGAAACCTAAAGTCACTGCCAATTTAACGAGTAGCCTACAGTTTATGGAAGATCCTTGGAAACCTTAAGTCGCTGTCTATCTAACGAGCAGCCTACGGTTTCTAGAAGATACCTGGTAACCTAAAGCCGCTGCCAATTTAACAAGTAGAAACCTAAAGTCACTGCCAATTCGATGAGCAGCCAACGGTTTCAAGAAGACTGCCTACGATACACCTTCCGAGCAGTTAACTACATAAACCTATAAAACCGCACAATCTTGTGAAAGGTTAACAGGTTAGTGCGCAGATGCACTGCCTAGCGCAGAATAACCCATTGGGGTCACACTGATTCCTAAAGTGTTGTGTTACTTGCTACATAACCTACAAAATTGGGTACATAAGGTGTAAAGCGTTCTTTCGAACCATTACCCATAAAATTCCATGAAACCACGCACTTTTGATGTGAAAGGGCAGCAAATTTTGTGTCCTATCAATCTTTAGTATGTTGTAATGCAGGCCACACAACTCAAAGGATTGGAGAAATGATGATCAGCTAAGCAACCAATGGTTAGGGGAAACAACGCGAGATAAAAACTTAGCAGTTCAACACCCTAGAAGATCGAAGCTAACAACCGAGCAATCATGCAGACTCGCCTACTTCTGTAAGTAAGGAGCTTGAATATTAGCTCTCTTGTTAACAGCTTCGCAGAGGTCCTAAGCTTAGATCGACATTCATATAGGTCATGCAAGCCCGTCTGGTTATTTAAAAGCAGCACGCTTCGTTAACGACCTTGTGGTTAAAGATCCAGTGGACTATCGATACGAAATATACAACTATGGAGGTTATTCAGCCCTACAAGTTAGAAGCTTCCAAATATGCCCTAAGTAAATGAAAAATCATTCCTGATAACCCGAAGTTGGTGCCTAAAGCAATGAAGATGTGCTTGACTACTTTGTTCAAAGTAGCTTGCGTAGTTGTTCATTCTATGGCTAAGGCCTGAAGCAAGGCAAAGAGACAAAGATAAAGTAAAGGGAAGAAAAATAATTTATTAATTTCTAGCAAATTGGTAAACTAGCACGAAAACCAATAGAGTTCAAGCAAAGGAAAAAGCAAAGTAGTAAAGGAAAAGAAAGTAAATCATAAAGTCTATTAAAAGAGACCACACCTGAACAGCTTGGACATCTTCAGTAGCCACATCGCTCCCCCTAGCAACATCAACCTCTCGCAGTTCATCTATAGCTGCCTTATGTTGGGTAGCATTATCATCAGCCACCTTTACCTAGGCGACAATACCTTCGGCCGCACCTCCTTTGGCAGCCTGATCCTCACTTGCTCCACCAACTGCGCTCTAGAATAAAAACTTAAGCAAATCCTCGGAAGAAATAGCAAAAAGCTCAAAGTCCTTATTAGAAAAAAGCGTAGTCAAACAGCATGCCAAAGAAATGATCTATATAGCCAAGCTTGTAGAAGTCAGCTTGACCTTGAGCAATGACAACCTCAAGACTGGAGTTCTCACTATTCAGCTGCTTATTTTCCTCAATCAGGTTAGTACGAACATTTTGCAACTTATCTAGTTCATTCTTTAGGTTCTCGTCAACAGACAACACCTTGCAGCTCCACTTCCTTGGACTCAACTCTATTGATGGCCTTCTTCAGACTCCAACTCTTTAATTTTCTCAGCAATCGAGCAAGTTTCTGCTACCATGGCTACCACTATCTTCCTTGCAACTGTGGCATCATCCTGCTCTATACGCGTGTACTCGGTTGCCAAGATAAAAGATTTTTGCATCATAGCAAACAGGGAACCCCTCCGTGAGTGAGCTTCATGCCTCGTGAAGACACTTGAGTCGACAACCTTGCTTACGCCATCAACAAACTTGGCAAATGTTTTCGTGTCCTCAAGGAGATCAAGCTTGAACAACGCATGGATCTCGAAAAATTCCCCTAAGCCTGGTTTGGTAGGCTGTTCACGGCTGCTCATGCGGGCTTATGCTTCATTCTCAACAGGAGGGGTCGGCCCTGGCACCGTCTTGGCAGTGGAATGCCATCCTCGCTCTTCACCACTGCACGCACATCCAAAATCAAATTAGACTTGGGCACGGAAGGCTGTCTCAGAATAAAACCAGGCACATGGGGCACGATAGAACTTCTCCGCTGTGCAATCCTGTCAGCGACTATTCTAGCAACCTTTAAAGTAGTAGGCTTTACAGGCTCAGATTCAGCAGCCTCTTTCTTCCCCTTAGAAGAAGTTAAGTCAATCACGAGCCTCCTAGCAGTGGACGCATCCTTGCGAGCAGCAGGGGAAGTCTTTAACTGTTTCTTCATTGACGACTCTCGAGCAGGTGACGAAGATCCCTTTTTTTCGCCTCCATTAGTAACAGGCTCCACGGTAGCGATTAGACAAGCGAACGCCTCACCCTTGATCCTCATAATCTTCTCATGTGGGGGCAACCGACCTTTCTCCCTATGAAGAGGACTGAGTAACCAACGCCATTTGCGATATTCAGCAAGGATCCCAAGTGCGATGTGCACTTTCTTCATGTCTGGAGAAGTCTTGGGAATTGAACCGAATTTTGAATCTACATAACCAGAGGAAGATAAATAAGAAGGCAGCACAACAAAAGTATAAAATAGCTTAAAAACTAAGTAACCTACTTACGATCGATGAAAGCAGTCGGAACCTGTAGCCTAGGCGAGGAGTTGAATTCCCACTCTCCTCAGATCTCTAGGGTCTTCCTGGCCCAGTCATGATCCCATTTGCTCGAGTGATCGAATAGCCTATGACAGGTCCTCAGCTGCCCAACACCATCGATGTGACCTATGTCAAAGAAGTACCAAAATTAGTTGGCAGTCAGGTCCAAGTCAAAGAACCTACTCAAGTTGTGGAACCCCACTATCATGCGGACCGCATTCAGAGAGCACTGAGCAAGAGCACACTTCATGGAGCATATCACCTATTGGAAGAATTGAGGCATGAGAAAGGTGAACCCCAACACGAAGTAGTAGGGGTAAAACTTCATAGCTTTCCTAGACCCGTACGGTTCACGGCTGCTACCATCATTGGCCTTTCACGCAAACCCCAGATGGAATTGAGTGCTTAAACATCTCAATGAAGTCTTTGAACTGCTCATCGGAACCTACCTTGACATAAGCAGCCCTAAAGTAAACTAGCTTACTTGCAGATCCACCCTGGCGATATAATGCCGGAATAAATTCATCATCCTTGTGGCTCGAGGAAGATATGTTTGAAAAAAATCCTATAACGGAAAAAGAAAAAATTGTCAGAAGGCTTCTCAAAGAAGAAAAAAAAAAGGAAAATCACATGGAGCAACGTGCTAGGCCGTAGCCTAGCTGGTTGGCCCACAGACCCAGCGTACCAGACCCAAGGCACGAGCCCAGCATTCCAGGCCCTTCTCTCTCTCGGCCCAACAGGCCAGGCCTTTTGCCTAAACCAACTGAAATGGGGGCTGGCGCCCCCGCACATTCATCTTTCTCCCGTATCTCTCACCGCTGCACATGGCCAAGCCCAGCAGCCCAGAATAGGTGCCCTAGCGCCCAGGACTAACGCCCCAGCGCCCAGGTCTATGCACCTATCCCAGCCTGTCGGGGCGTATCTGGCCAAGCCAGTCGGGGCGCACTTGGCCTAGCCAGCTGAGCCGCGCCATATCGATTGCAGCAACCAAGTTGCCATGGTAGAGTAGGCACAAATCAACGACTGCACAAGGCACCCCTGCCCATAGGAAAAGCCAAAAGGTATTTATGATATGATAATTCCTTATTTTTGTCATAAATATATTCCTAATCAGAGAAGACCTCTTTCAAGTAAACAATCATAATTCCATTTATTTAGGATATTTACCAAATTACTCCAAGATATTTATTTACACAAATATCTTGGAACATTCCCACCAAACATTCCACATAGGGCTGGCCGCCCCTAAACCCTAGAGGGTCGGCCCACTTCCTCATTCTCTCCTATAAATACACATTTTATTTCCAAAATTTAGGAGCCTTTTTGCTACCCACAAACACTCAAACACATTCTTTTTAGAATTCTAACTTTGGCATTAGAGATTCTTCGGCCAAAGCCCCCCATTCATCGTGGGCGTGTGAGGCTTTTGGCCTTAATCTTAGGTGTTAATATTTTGTAGGTGCAGATTCGTTAATCAAATGAAGGTGGAAATTTGCATCCACAATGTAGACACTTGTGTGGACCATTCCGTTATAAGTAAAATTCTCTCTTAAGAAAGATACTATTGTCCCCTAATATGTTTGACAATATTCAATTTAATCTAAGCCAATTCCATCATATTTAAGTTTACTATACATGTACATACATATACATATACATACACACACACACACACACATATATATATATATATATATATATATAGGGAATTGTTATTAGCATTCCAAAATTTTGATTCTACACTTCTTACAAGGGTATTTTTCTTTCTAATTATAGAAAGTTTGGAGTGCTAATTGAGATTTTTGGAATGCCAATAGTAATTCCCTATATATATAGGGAATTGTTATTGGCACTCCAAAAATCTCATTCTACACTCCAAACTTTCTATATTTGGAAAGAAAAATACACTTGTGAGGAGTGTAGAATGAAATTTTTGGAGTGCTAATAACATTTCCCTATATATATACATATAGGACCCTTACCAAGAGGGATCCCCATTTTTCTAAAAAAATGGGGACACCCTCTTGACCGTTTGATTGACTTTAATAAAATTGTGTGGTTGAGATTAAAACACAGGCCGCACAATCTCAACCACACAATTTCATTAAAGTCAGATCCAACGGTTAAGAGGGTGTCCCCATTTTTTTAGAAAAATGAGGATCCCTTTTGTGAAAGGTTTCCTCTCTCTCTCTCTCTCTCTCTCTATATATATATATATATTTATATATATATTTATATATATTTATGTTTCGTCCTCGACACCAAACGAAGCAACTACCTCAGATGCACAAATTACTCAATTACCTTTACTATAGGTTTCTTAATAACAAATAATATGTCAAATGAAGATTATGAAATTAAATTGTGGGGAAAAACTACGTTACAAAATAGTTCTTGCTGACAGTCATCTCGAAATTTCTCTGCGAATGCTAAGGAAAATGCCTATTGTTCTCAAAACCAGTGTTCCCTCTGCACACTGAGTAGTAGAACTTTGTGGCCTTAATAGCTTTATGCTAGATAGACCATCTATTTAAATCATACTTTTTAGATTACACAATGTGGCGGTCGATGATTAGATTTCTTCTTTAAATTATTAAACAAGGAGACCAACCATCAACTGCTACATCACGTAGTCTACAAAATATAATCTCAAAAGGTAGTCTCTTTAGCCACTTAATATTATGGTTTAGTGGTATTTCTCTTTACTTTTAAGTAAGAGATCATAGGTTCGATTCTCATCAAAGATGAATTCGAACTACATTATTGCTAGCCCATTGTGAGGCTAAACCTACCCCCTTTTTTTAGTGTAAATAATATCGTTTGTCTAAAAAGGAAGAAAAACACGATAGTCCCCCTCACATTTTCCTTTTTTTATGGTACTGGAATAAAATAAACCAATATGGTTTGATTGGCTAGCCAAAGTTTGAAAAGAAATATTCCACATTTGGATTTTTCTGCATTCCAAGGGCCCAATAACGAAGCAATTACAAGCTAGCTGGATTGATATAATCAAGAAATGTCACAATAAATTAATCAAAATCGCCCAAACAAGAAAAACAAAACCATATTTCTCACCAAACGAAACACTTTTCACATTCAAACTTCACCAGTTCCTCTCTGAAAAAACCATGTTAACCCTAAGAACAAAACCTAGAAATAAGAGCCCCAAACATGACGACCTAATAAAAAGCCACGCCAGCTCCTTCGCCGACTATGAAGACTGCATCGTCGGTTTCATGGACGATCTGCCACTTGTCTTCTGTGGGCACGACAAGAAGTGTTTGGGTTGCGGGGAAAGGCTTGCCCACCTGACACTGAGGAGTGTGCTGAGGGGTTCGGTGGGTGTGATCGGAGAGAGCAAGATGGGGATGACTGAGAAGGTGGTGCTGTTGGGAGGTAGGGTTTGTGCCGTGAAGAGGTTCAGGAATGTGAGCTCTGGGAAGCGTGAGTTTGGGAAGAGAATTGAGCACTTGGCTAAAGTTAGTCAGAAGTGTGAGTATCTTCTGCCTGTCATTGCTTATTTGTACGCTAAGAGGATCAAGTTTGTTCTCTCTGATTATAAACCCATGGGAAGCCTCGCCGACTTGCTTGCCGGTAAGTTTATGCATTCACTTGGACGTGCTTCCTAAAGCAGTAATTTATTCTAAAGTTTCAGACACTTTAAATGATAAATTTGTTTCATATTTCAATTGTTGAAATGATCTATGTCATGTGATATTGAATTAACGTATCGTCAATCTTTGATCAATATCTCTTTGATATTTAATTTTAATTAGTTCAGCAATTAAACTTTGATTACACTATCATTTCAGCCAATTTACTTTTTGTTGAAGAATACTATGTAAAATAATTATATTAACAATCAGGGAGCCTCTTTAATTAGCATGAGCCTACTAAATTCCTTGTCCATTTGGTGACGATTTGTGTGTTTTGGTTTCAAACTTTGTCCATGATCTTTGTAAAATAAATCTCAAGTATTTTTCATCGATTCCAAATAAAAGAACGTATTAAATTTTTTTTTAAAAGGTTCATATTTTCAATTTTTGCAGACATAAATTTTGGGAATTGTTATTAGCACTCCAAAAATCTCATTCTATACTTCAAACTTTCTATATTAGGAAAGAAAAATACACTTGTGAGGAGTGTAGAATGAGATTTTTGGAGTGCCAATAACACTTCCCTAAATTTATAGGGAAATAATTTTTGCACACTTTTTTTATTCCTCATCCACAATCATATTTATTTTTGACATTTATATTTAATAAATTAAGAAAAATCAAGCGCCAATAAATAAGGTTGTGTGCAACACATTTCTCAATCTCTTAATGCTTCTCCAATAGAAGCTGCAAATGTTTTGGAATTAATGGACATTTTACATTTTTTGTTGGTCAGAAAGCTCTCCAGTAGGAGAGATGTACATAACTTTGATATTGTCAACGAGACGCTAGGACATCATTAAGTGAACACTGTTTGTACTTTAGTGATATCTGAAAATCATTTTGGTTTGACCATAAATTAAGGTGCTAGGCAGCATGGCCACACAGCATTGGAATGGAACCAAAGGCTCACCATAGTTAATCATATTGCACAAGCAATTGCTTTCATCCACGGACAATATCCTCCATACGAGAAGAAGATGAAGATGAACGTACATGGGAGCATTAGGCCATGCAATGTCATGGTGAACGTGGACTTCTCGGCCTGCTTGTCGGATTACGGATTCACCCAATTGGCGCAGCCGGTCGAAAGTTCAAACACATGGCAGCTGATGAAGTCGCCCAGCCGGCAGCTGATGAAGTCGCCCAGCCGGCAACTGGAAAATACTTTCTGTGATGAACTGAGTCAGAAGAGTGACATTTACAATTTTGGGGTGATACTGCTGGACATATTGGCAGAACCAATGGGTTTGGGAATGACAAGGGGCATAAATGAAAAGCAAGCAAACATGAAATTAGAAGGTGGTTTGGAGTTTTTTGAATTTCCAGTGAAGGAAGGGAAAGAGAGGAGGCAAGTGTCAAGGGTTTTAAAGATTGCTTTGGCATGTACAAGTGCCAAACCAGAGGCTAGGCCTTCAATAGAGGAGATCGCTTTTAATATCTTGGAGATATTGTAAGTAGTGGTAACTAGACTTTAATGAAAGTAGTTAAAGTCTGTGTTTGTGTACAAGGGATCGATGTAAATACCCAAGCAAAATTCAGAATATAATAAGAGTCACACTAAATTTCTTCTGAAATGTTAACCTACTTGTAACAGGAGAAGTCACAAATTGCATGGGTAAGGAAAATAAGGGTCACAAATTGCATGGTTAAGGAAAAAAGGAATGAAAATTTGATCACCTAGCTCCCTCATTTATATGATTACTTACTTTAAAGTGGAGCTCATACATTTTTCTTTTCAAATTCCATATGTATTAGTAAACTAAGGCTAGCATAAATTTCAAAGAACGTTTTGTTGAGCAAAAAATAATCTAAAGAATTCTAGAGGTGACAAGTGAGTTTTTTCTCGAAGAAGATGATGTGTGCATGTTTTCATATATTTTTATCATATGTTTCCTTTCAATTTTGTATAAATGAATGCGTTAAATGCACTACCTTCTATTGTTTTAAGAATTCTAGAGGTGACAAGTGAGTTTTTTCTCGAAGAAGATGATGTGTGCATGTTTTCATATATTTTTATCATATGTTTCCTTTCAATTTTGTATAAATGAATGCGTTAAATGCACTACCTTCTATTGTTTTATTTATAGGCATTCAATATTGGAGTTACATGAAAAAGAAGCAGAAAATGAGTTTTTTGGGTGTTTAGAGTAATTTCAGCGGAGCAAGAGGCTAATTAGCTGCATCAAGACATATGCATTATAGTAGGAAGATGAAACCGAGCGGTTTTGGAATCAAAAAGACATGGGAATGCTATTCAATGACTTTAGGAGAGAACTTAATTTCTTGCTTTCATTATTTCCGTTTATTTTTCATTTTCTTTAATAAGGTTTTAAAGCCCATTATGCTTAGGAGTTTAGTGGGGTTTTACTTGGATTTCAATTAGCCTTTAATACCCTTGCCGTGGGTTTTATATTAAGGAGATCGGTTCTCCTTGTGGAGGGTGAGCCACCAAAAACAGAACCAAAAATCATATTTTAGATAGGGAAGCTTGGAAATATAGCCATTTTAGAGATCACCCATTGGAATATAACCTACATTTTTCATTTGTTATAAAACTAACCAAAATTGAAGTTAAAAAGTCTTATTGCTCTTAGTTTAAAACCTTCCCTGCTTCCAGAATCGTGGTGTTTCTTTTCTAAATCTTCGTCCCCATTGTTTTTTTTCTTTTAAACAAAATTTCCTCCACAAAACGCTCCAAACTAGTTTTGAATAAAATATAAACAGTCCAAACACGGCAAATATAGAAAAAGACGAAAATGTATCTCATCACTTGTCTGCCTTAGAGACGTTTGCAGCAACTTGTCCTCTGAGACCACCAGTCCACCTAGCAGCAATGAAACCAACCTTCTTCCCAGGAGAAGCGTTACGCCATACTCTTGTAGCCGATCCAATATGTGGTGATTACCTCCTCCGTGAGGATGCTCGACTGGGTTCATAGACACACCACGAATATGCTATTAAAGCATCTGTTTAAAAAGGATATTGCTATTCACACACTCATTTTTACCTCCACACACTCTTATTAATTTTTTCTTATTGATCTTCTTCAATTCATTCGATCCGAATGCCAAAAATTGAAAGGGATGTGTGGAAAATAAGAATAAGTGTGTGAATAGCATTACACTCACAAAAAACCTTCCTGGGCTACAACCCACCTTAGCCTTGTGGGTGGCTCCACTCGTGGCAAGGAAGGGAAGAGGGAAGAGCTTTTCTAGTTTCTTTTCTTTTCTAGGGCTACGATGTAGCTTGATCATGAATACTTAATTGCCTTGTGGCATTGTTATTATCAAGTTTTTCATCTTTATTGAGTATCTTTTGTTATTTGTAATGTGCTTGATTTTTATTTAGATGCTTGATCACCATCTAGGTTTAAATTATGTTGATTTGATGCAAGTTAGAGTAGATGCCATACTTAACTTGGGTTTAGCTTCTTGCAATTGATATCATAAACACCTATTTGTAGATGTCATACAATTAGGGTTTGTGTGATTTTCCAATGATTTCCATGAAGCTTAATGGGTTCTTACTTGTTTAAATTCGTCTAGATGCCATAGAGGGTTGACATGTAAGGATACTTTTGATGCAACCAGATGCCATGGCCGTTGAATAATTTAGGGAAAATGGATCATCAATATTGGGGAACTACTTGAGCATAACATATTAAGGGAATTAAGTAGGATTGGTTACGGTGAATTCGGATGCCTTAGGTTTTCTTTTCTTATATTTTAATCTTATTATTTTATGCATTTTATCTTTAAGTTGTATTTCATTTCAGTTTAATTTAAATCATATCTTTTCTTTTTTTTTGGTTAAAGCTTCTCAACGATAATTTGTTTCAATTTAATTAGTAAGACTTTTAGAATCAATTTGATCTTTGTGGGACGATATACGTGCTTATATGCTATACAATCATCCGATTCCTATACTTGCGAGCACTAAAATTCGAGACTTAATGAGTTTAATTTTGGTTATCTAATTTTCGCAACAAGTTTTTGGCGCCGTTGCCGGGGATCGAATTTGATTCTATTACTTCCTAAATCACTACAAGAAAACATGGATTAAGTGACCGAATTTTTTGTGGCGTGTGAAAATTCATCACATAGAGGTAAAACAAGTGACGCTTTTTTAAAAATCGTCACTTTAAGATTTTTGCAGGACACCAAAATATTTTGCGTCACTTATACTTTTGGATTCGCCACAAAAAAGTGGGCGGGAAAGTTTACCGCCAAACGAAATTTTAATAAATTCATCACATAAGAAGAAGGAAGGCCACCTGTCCATTCCTCACGTATAATAGTGAATTAAAAATAAAAAAATATAGATGCAATTATCAAAACCCCCAAATAACAAAACCTATCCATGTATTCTCATTTCTTCCCAGTCTTCAGCACCCTTTCGTCTACTCCTTCACCCTAACTTTGACGACCGGCTGCTTGGTGGTTGCCAGCGACGGCGACTACCATCTCTCATTCGTCTCCCTTCTTCAACCATTCTCCCACCCTTTGATTCTTGTTCACTAACTCTCTTATCTCTCTGACATAACAAGATCAAATTGGGGAAAGAGAAGTTCGATTTTTTCTCAAGTTCTTTCAGTTGACAACAAGGTACTTTGTTTCTCTATATTTTCTTTAATTGTTTTTGGATTTTTTTTTTCTTTAATTGTTCCCCAGATTCTTATTTTCTTTCGCTAAAGATCCTATTGCTGGTGAATTGTTCTCTGCTTCAGGGAGAGTTATACTAGTAATGAGTTTTCTGTTCCAGTCTTGATTCTTCTTTACTCTTTGGAGTCAAAATTTTGGTCTTGGTGGTTAATATATGTTTTTATATTTTTTCTTAGTCCCCTGACTAAGTGTTATCTTTTTGGTTTTTGTTTTTGTTCAAATGTTGGAAGTCTGTAACCATTAAGTTGCGTGTTGTCTTTCTTGAGAGAGGTGTTGTCAAGAGTCAAGACTAGGTTCGCCTTGAAAAATTTTGGGTAGGGCCTACAATGATCTTAGTGCCGTTTCTTACTAGCTACTTGTGTTGGGAATTCTTTAGATGTGTACTTTCTTGTGTTTTGGCTGGCTGAAAAAAGGGTGATGGTAGGAGATTTGGTAGCACATAAATATAAGAAATGATTAAAACTACTTACATCCCTCAAGTAGAGCTCTGCAAATCACTCGTGGAGTTCTCTAGAAATTTTAAGTTTGTTTGAATGTATTTTTCATATATTGATTAAGGTTACAAGCAACCTTACCTTGGCAAATCCTACTAACCCGGTAAACCCTAAAGCTGTCACTCCTTAAATTAAGGAAGTGCAACAAGTAGCTAGCATACAACTATCAATAAGTCATCTAGATGTCAATCTTCTTCATATTAAGGGATTAGACTTTATAGAGAATCCCATGGAAAGAGGAAACATAAAATCTGGTAGCATCAGTCACCCCATATCGTCTAATATCCATATGCAGCATCAGTCACCCTTTATGTATGCAGCATCAGTCATATGCAACATCAATCACCCTATATCGTCTAATAATCAGTCAGTATGCAACATCAGTCACCCCATATGTATGCAACATCAGTCATATGCAGCATCAGTTATGCAACATCAGTCATCCCATATGTATGCAGCATCACTTTTTCATTGTGATTCAGGGGAAAACTAGTGTTTATATGACATGAAGAGGAAATGTGGGAAAAAGTGAATATGATAGTTTGAGATGATGGATTAAGAGCTGCAGAGTGGACTCCATATAGCACCTTACGATTGCGCTCTCATCTAACTATACTTTAATGCACATTTATCTTTGTACATATATGAAATTTTTATACTTTCATGATTTTCAGGATTGAAGGTGCTCAAGGTCGAGATTACTTAAGTACAAGACCAAAGCTCCAAGTTGGTATGTTGTCTTTAATGCTTACAATTTACAATGACATATTATTAATGCTACTGCTTGCCAAAGAATCATTGCATTTGAATAGTAATGATGAATACGAAGTATTGTGCATGTATATGCTGAAATAAGCATGGTGGTTTTTCTGTTAGATTATTGCAAATTTAGTATCTAGCATGGTGATTTTTGTATGATTTCTCTATTTTCTAGTACGTTTGTTTTAGCATTTAGTTGTTGTTGAGTTGGGATATGTGAATTTTTCAAATGAGCTTCTTGACGTTTTTGGTTGTTATATTATACGTCTATCTTAACAATTTTACATATATATTCATATATATTTTATCTATTATGGCAACCTATTGAAATATGTCAGAGTATGCAGCTCAATACTAGGATTGAAATGATCTGATTTCATGGATCGACAATGGATTCGTAGTCGGGATCACCTTAGTTCCGAATATAGAAAAGGGATCAAGTCATTTATTGACATTGCTTGTCACCATGTGAACGAGAATAATCAAATACCATGTCCTTGTAGAGTTTACTATAACACATTTTTTCACTTAGCTGAAGATGTTCATCTCTATTTGTTGAATTTCGGTATGGATATGAATTATGATAGATGGATATATCATGGGGAGCATATCCAACAAGTGCAAGGAGAATCTTCGGTATCTACGAACAATGAGCCAACCAGTAACTCTAATGTCAACATGTTTAATATGATTGAGGATGTCTTTGAAGGAATAGATGATGATGATGATGATGATGATCGAGATACAATGGGGAACCAAGACTCCATGTAGAGTGGTGATATAACCAATGCGTGGACAGATGTTGATACTTATGAGATGTTGCTTGGTGAAGCTCAAAGGGAACTATACCTTGGATGTAAGCAATATACAATTTTGACATACGTCGTGAAGTTGATTCACACCAAAGTTGACAACCACATGACAAACAAGGCAATTGATAAGATGTTAGCAATGATGAAGAAGATGTGTCCCTAGCCTAACAATGTTCCTAACTCATTTTGTGAGTGCAAGAAGATATTGAAAGTTCTTGGATTGGGGTGTGAAAATATACATGCTTGCTACTATGATTGTGCACTGTTTTATAAAGAACACGAAAAGAAAGATAGATGTCCAGTCTGTAATGAGCCAAGGTATAAAGACAGTCATTATGAGCAGATGAAGAAAGTTCCAAGAAAAGTGTTGCGATACTTTCCACTTAAGCCAAGGCTACAAATGTTGTTCATATCGAGATATATGAGCAAAGACATGAGGTGGCACAAGGAGAAAAGAATCAATGATGGGAACACAATGAGGCATCCAGCAGACTCGAGTGCTTGGAAAGAATTCGACCAAATGTACCCTAATTTTGCTCGAGACCTACGAAATGTCTGATTGGGCCTTGCAAGTGATGGGTTTACTTCTTATTTAGATATAAGTAAGTTGTATAGTATGTGGCCAGTTGTTGTATTTCTATATAATTTGCCCCTATGGAAATGCATGAAAAAACCTTTTTCTTTTCCTGACCTTATTAATTCCTGGACCAAAAGTACTCGGAAGTGAGATTGATGTTTATTTGCATCCGTTGGTTGATGAGCTTAAGGAACTGTGGGAAAATGGTGTTCCAACCCATGATAAGATGACTGGGAGTACATTTAATTTGTGTGTAGCTGTTATGTGGACCATTAACGACTTCCCGGCTTCTGGAAATTTATCAGGTTGGAGCACTCATGGCAAGTTGGCATGTCCAGTGTGCAATGAGGATGGATCTTACACTAAGTTGAGAGACAAGTATTGTCATATTGGGCACCGTCGTTACTTACCTATGAATCACTCATGGCACAAAAATTCTCAACTCTTTAATGGTCGTCGAGAGATGAGATATCGTCCCAGAGAATTCTCAGGTGATGACATACTTGATCAACTTGATTCCCTTTTATCTCATACACTTGGCAAGCATCGTACTAACAAAGATAAGAAGAGGAAGCGGAATGCCGAAGAATTACATTGGACAAGGAATAGTATTTTTTTCGAGTTGGAATACTGGTCCAAATTGAAGATTCGGCATAATCGTGATGTTATGCATATTGAGAAGAATATATTTGACTGTTTGATTGGGACATTGCTAAATACGGGGAAGTCGAAGGATACCCTTAAGGCACAGATGGATTTACAAGACATGAATATTAGAGAGAGTTTGCATTTGAAACTAAATGCACGTAACACATTGGATAAGCCTTTGGCTCAGTATGTATTTAAGCCATATGAGCGTAAAGATTTCTTGCATTGGTTGAAATCAATTAAATTTCTAGATGGTGATGCATCAAATATATCACATAAAGTGAATGTGGATGAAGGAAGTATATTTGGTTTGAAGAGCCATGATTGTCATGTGTTGATGCAACGTGTGCTTTCTGTGGGAATTCAAAAATATTTGAAAAAACATATATATGGTCCAATTGTTGAGTTTTCTAGTTTTTTTCAACAAATATGTGCAAAGACTCTGACTGTTACTGATCTTGACAAGTTGGAAGAAGACATTGTCCTCATATTGTGCAAACTAGAAAATTTTTTCCCACCTGTATTCTTCGTTCCCATGGTTCCCTTAGCAGTGCACTTACCACGCGAAGCAAAATTGGCAGGACTAGTTAGATATCGATGGATTTATCCTGTAGAAAGGTAAATGGCCATGATGTTTCTGTTAGTTACATAATTTTTTTTATTTCTACGTATTAACAATTGTTCATTTATCTAGATTGTTGGGTTCATACAAGAAATCTGTTCGTAACAAAGCTTGTCTTGAAGGCTTTATTGTGGAAGCACACTTGGCATACGAGTCTTCAACTTTTTGCTCAATGTATTTATGTGAAGTTGAGACTGAATTCACCGGACCAGAAAGAAACGATAATGGTAGTAATCCCAATTCGCTCATTTCAGTGTTTGCTCAAAAAGCACTTCCATTTGGTGCTCATGTAATGGTTCAACTTTCAAGGGAAGATATAGAAGTGGCTTATTGGTATATCTTAGATAATTGCGATGAAATAGAAGACTTCAGAAAGTATGCGATAGTAATAGTTGAACATTTATTTAAATAATTATAATTCCACAACTTTCACTTACATTTTATTTATTTATGCAGTGAGCATATCGAGATTTTGGAAAGAGATAGTCATGCTAATGTACAACAAAGGCATAGACAGTTGTTTCCGGAATGGTTTAGGCAGCGGGTCACGTCATTGTATTATCAAGAGCCTAGATTGGTTAGTGAAGAGATTTTTTCATTAGCCCGAGGTCTAGATCAACGTATTGTCCAATACACCGGTTGTATTTTCAACGGCATTCGATATTTGGTCAGACATGTTGATCAAAACCGTACAACACAGAACAGTGGGGTTATGACCCGGGGTCGCATAATGGTGAAACATGTAACTTTTATGGCATCTTAGTTAATGTCATTAAAGTACAATTTACTAGAGGTTTTAAGGTGATTCTTTTCAAATGTCATTGGTACAATACAGATACAAGGGGTAAAAAAGTTATACGGATTATCATCTTACATCATTGAATGTAAATAATCGTTGGTACGATGGTGATCCGTATGTGTTAGCTAAACAAGCACATCAAGTATTTTATATTGATGACTTAAAATTTGGTCATCCATGGAAAGTTGTGCAAAAGATACAACTTAGACACATTTGGGATGTTTCTGAGAAAGATAATGATGATGAGGAGGAGGACAATGCCACTGACGAAGACGATGATGAGTATGTAGATGAAATTGAAAATTCTACAAAGCGGGTCCATAATGACGATGAAGTTGATATATCATTATGTAGAGATGATGTTGGTCCTGAATCTTTTGATATTAACAATGAGGAGGTTCGAAGAATGTTAAGGCTACAGAGGGATGAGGAGGAGGATGAAGAAAATGACAAGGAAGAGGATGATGAAGAGGAGAATGTTGGAACCAATGATACTAATGATGATTACAATTGATGACTATGGTGAGATCCATGCATTATAAATTAATGTTTATTATGCTACAATAGTAAATATATTTGCCTGTCATTTTACAAATAGTCACTATGCTTATAATGGTTTGTGTTTGTATATATATTAATATTTTGGTTGTGTTATTTACTTTTATGTTTCATATTTAGATGGCAACTTCTACACAACGAGGAAAGAGGGTGAAGCGGGTAAGGGATCCCTTACCTCATCTTCCAAATGATGCATTTGCACCGCCACCACCACCTCCTCCACCACCACCTCCACCACCACCTGCACCTCCGTGAGGAAAGAGGGTGAAGCGTGTGAGGGATCCCTTACCTCCTCCTCATGATGCACTTGCACCTCATCCACCACCTCATTCACCAACACCTATTCTATCACCACCTGCATCTTCGTCAACAAACACTAACCCATGTAAGAAAGGTAGTTACAATTATTTACTTTTTCCTTATTAACGTAGTTTTAAACAACACATTACATTGATTAGAGATACGTATATTTTTCTAGAGACAGATTTTGATTTTTTTGCAAAAAATATGACTTGTGGAAAGTCATGTGGGAAAGGCTTCCATGATATTTCGGAGGCCAATAACAGGCTGAAGATGCCAATCATCTTTGATTTTAAACATCAAGTTCCAAGTGATCCAGTTGTGTCAGGTTTTTTCACGTTCGAGATAGGGAATATTGTTCGGACTTATTCACCGGTTTGCTATGAGAGATGGTTTAAGGTCCTAGCTTCAGAAAAGAAGAAACTGCAAAAGAAGTTGCTTGTGATTTTTGAATTTAATTCAATTTATTCATTGTAATTTCAAGCACTCACTTGCATATATTTATGTTTAACAATAGGTATTATTTGTTGTGGACTTATCCCATCCGAAGATTATTGAATATGTTGGCAAAAAGATGGAAAAGTTGTACTCTTAATTTAGGCACCAGTTACATCTACACTACATGTCATGTGGAACACCTACGAGAGGACGAGCTAAGCTTCCAAATGATATGATATGGAATGGGAGACCAAAGAGTCATTGGGATTGGTTATGTGATAATGTTTACAATACTACACTCTTTTTGGTATGTATTCTATACAATCTTTTCTAGTATAAATCCAAGTTAGAAACATAAAATTTGGCAGCATCAGTCACCCCATATCGTCTAATATCCATATGTAGCATCAGTCATATGCAGCATCAGTCACCCCATATGTATGCAGCATCAGCCACCCTATATATGCAGTATCAGTCATATGTAACATCAATTATACAGAATCAGTCACCCCATATCATCTAATAATCAATAAGTATACAGCATCAGTCACCCCATATCGTCTAATAATCAGTTACCCTATATGTATGCAGCATCAGTCATGCAGCATCAGTTATATGCAGCATCAGTTACCCTATATCAGTCACCCTATATCGTCTAATAATCAATCAGTATACAACATCAGTCATATGCAGCATCAGTCACCCCATATATATGTATGCAGCATTAGTCATGCAACATCAGTTATATGCAGCATCAGTCACCCCATATCGTCTAATAGTTTCGATAGCCATATTTGAAATAAAAATATCCTAACATGCATTAATGAATTTCACCTTGTGGTTAAATTGATTGTTACTTTTTTACACTTAGGTAATTTTGAGTTAAAATCTGAAGTTTGTTGATTGTTACTTCTTGACACTTAGGTAATTTGGAGTTAAAATTTAATGTTTGAAAATGGTTATCATATACTCATCTGACTAACTGTGTTAGCCTAATGCCCTTGGTAGAAGAAAGAGTATCTTCCATTCAATTTCCTTAGGCTTGGTGTTTATATATATGTTTCTCTCTCCTTAGCTTGTGATGTTTCTAACATTGTTGACTAAGAGAATATATAGAAGGTGAGGTGAGATAGCCCTCTAAGGTGAATGAATATGTACAACTGAGATACATGACGTTATATATGACAAGTTTAAGAGCTTGAAACTTTCCAAATCGTACACATGTATAGCTAACTAAATCCTCTTTTGTATGTCATGCACCAAATGTGTAATGTAGGAGCTTTCAAAGCAAAATGCTGATAATAGGAAGAAACAAAAGTATCACCACAAAGGAGGGGCAAGGCCATTTATCCAACATGCTAGGAAGGCCCAGATGGTAATGAAGTTAAATTACTTATCATACTCATTATGGAATTTACATATTCTAATGTATGTTTATGCATTATTGAGCAGAAAGGAAATCCATTATCTGTGATTGGCAATTGGAGGGCTCTCCGTAAAGACAAGAACAGTCAGTGGATAAATGATGTTGCCCAGGACAAATATGTAAGTCATTCACGGACTTATCATTTGTGTCATTTTAAGGGAGATGGAGATTAAAAAAAAAAATTCAAATTTGACATGATTCAACTTAGGAAACACAAATAAAGTGAACATGCAAGATTGAATTGAAAAAAAACTTAATATAACTAGCTAGAAGCTAAAAGGTTATACCTAACATACATTCAAACATAAACTACTTTAAAGGTTATACGTTGTATGTTGCCTAATCCTATGTAAAACACATTGAAGCATAAACTACAAAATCATATGTAAAGACAGTTTATACCCAATGGTTTGCTTCTACATCAGTTCAGAATCACATCCAAGTATTTAAGTGGTGTTTTCTTAAGCATATTGTGGCTGATTTGTTTGAAACAAAAGAAACTTATTAGTTTGTATTTACTATTTTAATATGAAAGGATAACATGAAGAAAAAGAAGGATGAAGTTAGGGATAAACTAATCCAAGAAGCGCCTGAGGGTACTATATTCGATTCCATACAAGTACCATTGGTAGATGAATTTGGAATCATGGCTGAGAACCTTGGAAGGAAGGGAAAATCTGTTAACGGTGTAGGTCTTTTCGCTCGTACGGATATCTTTAGTTGTGTTTCTTATATGGCTTCAAGTTCTGAGTTAACTGATATGAGAGATCATATCAAGATTCTATCAGATGGTTTCCTCAAATTATAATAGGAAAATGAACAATTGAGAGCTCGGTTGGATTTACAAAATGATGATGAAACCTTGGCATAAAAAATTATGGCTTTTTTGGCTGCAAGTCAGGGGCAGACCAGCAATAACTCGAAGGAATCTGATGGTAATAACTCATCTAGTGAAAATGTTTAGCCTGAACTGGAAGAACATGACTTGGAAGAAGAATGATTTCGATATTTATGTCTTTTGTTATTAGTTAAGTATGCACATGGTAGACCTTTTTGTTAGCACCTCAATGTGTCTTAGACTTTTCTTTTGATAGTTAGTACCTTAAATGGTCCATGTATGGGCCTTGGTACCCTTCTTCACAAATTGCTATTATTAAGATAGGTCACCATGGGTTAGATTGATTTTGGGATGTTTATGTTATTTTGTTGGATGTATAGTTGTTGAACATATTCGAACTTATGTGGTTTAATTGTTGATTAATGAAAATGGGAAGTATTACCTTATAATTGTTATGAGTTGCTATTCTAGACTACGAAACACGAATAAGTAATGGATTCCTCAAATATTATTTCTAAATAGTTATTTGATTATAACATATGTGACATAAGCCATTTCACCCATCAAAAGAATATGTGACGATTTCAGCGTCACTTAGTGTAATTATATAATTCTAGGATCATATTGAGTGACCCAAAAAGCACCACTTATAAGTCTGATATGAGACGAAAAACATAGGTCACTGAATTTTGTATTTTGTGACGCTAATTTCGTCACATATTAGAATAATAAGTGATGAAAGAAGCGTCACGTAAAAGGAAAATATGTGGTGACTCCAATATTTGTCACTTAAACTATCGGTGATGCTGTATAGGTGACGCTAATTGTGACGTTGAAATTTCGTCACATATAGTCAAATGTGACGATTTTTCATATTTATGTGACGAATGTTGGTCGTCACAAAAGCCATGTTTTCTTGTAGTGAATCTCTTGTTTAGCTTACCCATTGTTTTCTATTTTTGCAGAAAATGGACCCACTTTACCTTGTTGCCAATTCAAAATCCAAGTTTAGGGGTGGATTGCCTTCTACATCCTCGCTTGCCCGTCTCCTTTAAACCCGGGAAGTTTTCTTTGTCTAAGAGCTTTATTGATTAATTTTTCTTTATGTACCTTTGTTGTCTATTTTCTTAACTCTTCTCTTCATTTTTTTTAGGCTTCTTCCTTTTGGTTCTAGAAAAATAAAATAAATAAAAACATAAAAAAGATAAAAATTTTGCAAAATCCAAAAACATTTTATTTTTCTTTGGGCACTGACACACCCCGACCAGAGTCGAGGCATGTTGGCCATCACGTGAGAGTGACGTAGCCAAGTGCGCAACATAAGTGATAATAATAAGAAAATGTGAATAAATAAAAACCAAAACTAAACCTATTTAACTATAGATAATACATAAGTGTGTGAAAGTTATCAAGTATATGATACACACATATCATAGCATAGGTAAAACGAAAGTGCATTCGAACTAACTAAACACTAATTACACAAACAGGGCGAGATTCTCTACAATATTTAGTAGAACGTCAGAACCGCCGAGTAGTCCTCGTGAGACACCAAAGATGAACAGCTACCTAGAACCTGGAGAGGCGCAAAACAGAAGGATGAGTGGGCAAAAACAAAGCGTTTGAAAACATATTTATCCTTATGAACATAATAACCCCTCTCCGTAAAATCCGTATAGTTTCTAGAAAATACTACTACGTAGGTATGAAAACCAATGCATAAGACCAGCGAAAACTAAAGTATACCATGTCATAACATTTCAACACTAAAAGATGTAAGCTAGATGTGAAACCAATATAAAATAGTATGCCAGTTGGAGTCACCTAACGTGACCTGTACGACTACACCTATAGCTCATCAATCTAGGCTAGCACACGAGTCGGAGTCACCTAGAGTGACATGTACGATAGGCTGGGTATAAATACGTACACTCAAGTGCTACGATCACGTGAAGGTTGTGCGATAATTCGTGGGTCACCTACGAGTCAGAACCACTTATTGTGGTTTATACGACAGGCTAACACCAGATTTGGATAGAAGGTGAGCGTTAGTTGCGGGAGGTGAACAATCACGTGAAGGCTGGCCTTAGCCCCGGGCAGGAGCACTACTACCGAGGTGCAGCCATAATGAGCTATAAATAAATGTATGCATACCAATGCAATACAACCCATTCAATCACATAATACTCACCTGAAGCTTACCTCAGTCTCCGCAGCATCACACAATACAATTCACAAGTGTAACAATGCAATATTTAAAATGTAACTTACTTACGACATGGCAAGCAAAGCATAATTCCATATAAAATGTTTCTGGAAAATGAGTACATATATATGTGTGTGTGTGTGTGTGTGTGTGTGTGTGTGTGTGTGTGTAGAAAACAAATGCCCACTCACTGATAAGTAGCAGTATCGTAACCCCCTATTAGAAGTTCAAAATCCAACGAAAAACGATCAAAAAAATTCCTTGGAAAATCCGGCCAACTCTTCAACTCTTTGAATTCACCTATTCCGACGTCCACACCACTTCAAATCTACTCTAAAGTGCTAGGGAAGTTGCATAGAGACCATCCCGAGCCTTAAAACCTTGTAAATCGTCCGTGATCATGCCGGAGCAAACTAGCTCCTCGTCGAAGCTTCTGGTTTCCGAGCTAAAACTCACCAAAATGGAAAACTAAGGGTTTGGTGGTAATCGTGAAGTCGAGAGGAGAATGTGGTGGTTTCCAAAAGTTCAATCCGTGTGAGAGTGTATGCATGTGTGCGTATGTGATTGGGCAGAAGAAGAAAATTATATTTTCTGATTGGGCTGCCGTGAGAGAGAGAAAGAGTTATAGTGTGTAATTGGCCCAAAGGAAATAAAAACAAACTACCTGATTGGGCCAAGGGAAAAAGAAGCCCATCTAATTGGTTCAAAAATTACCCGTTACGTACTTAAATAATCACAATTTTTTTTCGTTACGGCAGCAATTCGGTTCTAACTCACTTTGACGCACTCGTGACGTCGAGTACAATTTAATTACGACTGCGAAAATAATAATTTAAAACTGCATATACACACCCACGTCACTTAGCCAACAAGAGCATAATTGTCGATTTACACACTAAGGAAGAAAATTATATAATAAATTGGGACGGGTTGTCACGGTCTACCCCCTTAAGAAATTTTCGTCCCCGAAAATTCAACATAACAAATCAATAATCATAAAATAGACGTGGATATAGGTCTCGCATACGCTTCTCAATTTCCCAGGTGGCTTCCTCGACTGAGTGGTTCTTCCACAAAACTTTCACCATACGAACAATCTTGTTCTTGAGAACCTTATCTTTCCAATCCAAGATCGTCACTGGCTTCTCATCGTAGGTTAAATCTGAGTTAATCTCCAGTGACTGAGGAGGAATTACATGCGATGGATCAGAGACATATTTAAGTAGCGTAGACACGTGGAAAACGTCATGCACCTTTGATAACTCTGAAGGTAACTCAAGCCGATAGGCAACTTCACCAACTCGCTCGGTGATCTGATACGGTATAATATAACGAGGACTTAACTTACGTTTCTTTCCGAACTGTACCACGCATCTCCATGGTGATAGCTTCAAGAATACCCAATCTCCGACATTATATACCCTGCCAGTTGAATGTTTATCAGTGATACTATTTTGTTGATCCTGGGCCACCTTCAGGTTAGCTTTAATCACCTGAATATTTTGTGTAGTCTCATCCACAATCTCAGGGTCCACTAATACTCTCTCGCCAACTTCAGACCAACATAACGGAGTACGACATGGTTTACCATAAAGTGCCTCAAACGGTGACATGCCAATGCTAGAATGATAGCTGTTATTATAAGCAAACTTAATCAAAGATAAATGCTTATGCCAATTGTCTCCAAACTTCAAAACTGAGGATCTCAGCATATCTTCCAACGTTTGAATGGTTTTCTCAGATTGCCCATCTGTCTGAGGGTGATAAGTCGTGCTGTAGAGCAATCTTAAACTGAGAGCTTCATGGAAAGCTACCCAAAATTTAGAAGTGAACCTGGGATCCCGATCAGGAATGATACTAACCGGAACACCATGATATTTGACAATCTCCGAAATGAAAAGTTCAGCTAATCGACTTAAAGAGTAGTTCTCCCGAACAGGCAGGAAGTGTGGTGACTTAGTAAGTCGATCAACTATCACCCAAATACCATCGTAACCATTTCACGTATGAGGAAGCTTGTACATGAAATCCATGGTAATATCTTCCCATTTCCACTGAGGTACGGGAAGTAGCTGTTGTAACCCAAAAGGTTTCTTCTTCTCTGCCTTGACTTATTGACATATGGCACAACAACTCACATACTCAGCAATCTCTTTTTTCATACTAGGCCAATAATAGAAAGGTTGAATAGTGTGATACATCTTGGTACTCCTAGGATGCATCGCATAAGCCAAAACATGCGCCACATTAAATGTATCTTTCTTTAATTCTTCTATATCCAGCATATACATCTGATCACCCTGCATAAGTATACAATCAGGTATCCGAACCCTGAGGTCCTTCTTTTCCCCTCTAGACACTGCTTGTATCGACGCTTGTGATTCTGGGTCATTCACCTGAGCTTCGAGTACACGATCCAGCAAAATTGGCCTATCTTGAAAATTAGCAAGTAGAGCTTCCTCGCGGTCCGTTGCTAATGTAACTCCAGTAGATCGCAATTCAGTCAAGAGTTGCGTGCATAAAGTGTGTTGAGTCGACCCTGGGATTTCTTACTTAAAACATCAATCACAGAGTTTGCACGACCAGGATGATACTCAATCGTGCAGTCATAATCACTGGGTAACTCAACCCATCTCTGCTGCCTGAGATTAAGATCTTTATGGGTAAAAATGTATTTGAGACTTTTATGGTCGGTAAAGATTCAACATGTTTCCCCGTACAAATAAAGCCTCCAGATTTTCAATGCAAAGATAATAGCTGCTAACTCGAGATCATAAATAGGATAATTCATTTCGTGGGGCTTTAACTATCGCGAGGTATACGAGATCATTCTACCATGCTGCATTAATACACATCCCAAACCATTCAAAGAAGCATCATTATAGATCTTGAAGTTCCCACTATCATCAAGAAGCGCCAGAACAGGTGCATGAGTGAGACAATATTTCAATTGCTGAAAGCTTCGCTCACAATCATTGCTCCACTCAAATTTTACTCATTTCCTGGTCAACCTGGTTAGAGGCAAGGCTATAGCTAAGAAATCTTTCACAAAACGTTGGTAATAGCCCGCAAGGCCAAGAAAATTTCGTACTTCAGTGACAGTCTGAGGCTACTCTTAATTCTCCATGGCAGCTACTTTCAGAGGGTCCACAAGAATACCCTGGGCAGATATCACTTGTCCCAAGAACGACACTTGATCTAGCCAAAATTGACATTTACTAAATTTAGCATACAACTGATGTTCCTTCAATTTCTTCAGAACTAGAGTGAGATGTCTAGTATGCTCCACCTTAGATTTAGAATATACTAAAATATCACCGATGAAGACAATAATGAACCTGTCAAGATACGACCGAAATACTTGATTCATCAGATCCATAAAGGCTGTTGGAGCATTCGTTAACCCGAATGGCATCACAAGGAATTCGTAATGAGCATAACGAATTCGAAATGCTATCTTCGGGACATTCTCACGCTTAATCTTTAGCTGATAGTACCTTGATCTTAGATCAATCTTTAAAAACACACAGGCACCCCGAAGTTGGTAAAAAATATCATCAATACGAGGCAACGGATAACGATTTTTAATCGTCACCCGGTTCAACTGTCGATAATCAATACATAAACTTAGAGTTCCATCTTTCTTTCGCATAAACAAAACTGAAGCTCCCCACGGCGAAGTACTCGGCTGGATGAAACCCTTATCAACAAGTTCTTGCAATTGTGTTTTCAATTCTCTTAATTCAGTAGGAGCCATTTGATAAGAGGTTAAAGAAATAGGATCTGTATCTGGAATCAAATCAATAGCGAACTCCACTTCACGATCCGGAGGTAGTCCAGGTAAATCATCAGGAAAGTGTTGGACTACTCGAACATCCTCTACTCGAACAGAAGTACCCTTATTCAGCACCACATGAGCTAGATAGCCTGACATATTTTCCTCAACAGTCTCTTTGCTCTCACGGTCGAGATAATGCCATGTCTCAATCCACAACGCTCACCAACAAAAGTGACCACACGCAAGCCCTACCGATGAAAAGTGACAACCTTCTCATAACAATCCAACTTGGCACGATTGTAATGTAACCAATCCATGCCCAGAATAACATTGAAATCGACAATATCTAGAGGAACAAGATTAGCTGGCATGATGACATCCTGAACAAAAATAGGACATCCTTGATACTCCCAGCTAACATAACAAGTCTCGCCTCTAGGTATGGAAAACACCAACTCATAACCGAGATGAGTAAGGTGTGGTTGAGTCTTTTGAGCCAACATATGAGAAATAACAGAATGCGTAGCACCTGAATCAATTAATACTCTAGCAAAATGACCAAGAATATTCAACGTACCTATAATTAAATCAGGGTTGCTCAGAGCGTCTTGCAGAATGATATGGTGAACACGGCCCTACGCCTGCTGTCGACCTTCATGACCTTTATTTCCTTGATTACCTCATCCCTGACTGGGCTGATTAGGCTGCCTCGTCGAACCAGCACTGCTAAAAGCAACATCAAGAATCTGGGATTGTCCCTTAGCACACCACTGCGATCCGCCGGCCTGATACGACGTATAGCCTCCCTGGTACTGTGCATAACTACCCTGATACTATGGATCAGGTGGATACTGGTATGCTCCCCCAAAGTACGAAGCTACATCTCCCTGATAGTGGTAAGCACCACCATAACCTGTCGGAGTATAGCTACTAGGTCCCTGAATATGCTAAAGAGGGATTGCATGTGGTAATGTAGGGGGGCTGAGGTTTCTGCTGATTCTGTGGGCATTGGTTAGCTCGATGCCCCATCTGACCACAAGTGAAACATCTACCGCTACCACCTTGTCTACACTCCCCAATATGCTGATTATTGCATCTTCAGAAAAATGGAGTACCAGAACTATTAGGATTTCTCTGCCTCTGGAATCGGGAACCGCTTGTGAACCTGCTGCCCATCCACGGCGTAGCAGAATTCAAACCACCACTGGATGAACCAGAACTGTTGCCACTTCGCTTAAAATTCTGTGTCTTACGAGGACCGTATGATGATTGCCCTTTATCCTTATTATTATTTTTCTGAGCATTACTTTTTTCTTCCTCTTCATCACTATCATCTGGAGCATTCTCAGAGTCCTCAACCCGGAGTAGAACTTCAAAGAATTCCTGATATGTGGAACAGGGAGTTGAAGTTGCCATATAATGCAATTTCTTATGAGTACATTTCTTAAAACGTCGAAGCATCTCAGTAGGATTTGCAATGATCTCTGGACAATATCGGGACAAATCAGTAAACTTTCTGTGATACTTAGAGGCTGACATTTTCCCTTGCTTCAGTTCTAAGAATTCATCCCTCTTATGATGCAAATACTCTGGAGGTATAAATCTTTTCTGAAATAGATGCTTGAAAATCTCCGAATTTGTGGCATCTTCAACTAACAATGGATAGGATTCCTGTTTCCACAATGATCCAGCCTCCAAACGTAGGAACCAAGTGGCTGTCTCAACCCATCTATCCTCTGAAAGATTTCCCTATCGCTGCATCACCCGAAAGGTTTTCTCAACATGGTCGAGCCAAAGTTCAGCTTTCTCGGACCCCTCATTGCCATAGAAATCATTTAGCTTCAAGTTATATACAGTCTCCAAGGGGGTCCTCTGGGGAGGACGAAGTAAGGACTGAATAGCACAAGCAATAGCTTCACCAAGTTATCCAATATCTGGAAAATCAGACTTAGAAGAAGTACGTGGCTCTCTAAGAGGCGGCATGGTTCTGACATAAGAGATCAAAATGATTAGGACTTAAGCAAAGAATACAGGACTGCACAACCTAAGCTCTGATACCATATTGACACATCTCGACCAGAGTCGAGGCATGCTAGCCGTCACGTGAGGGTGACATAGCCAAGTGCACAACAGAAGTGATAATAATAAGAAAATGTGAATAAATAAAAACAAAAACTAAACCCATTTAACTAGAGATAATATATAAGTGTGTGAAAGTGATCAAGTATATGATACACACATATCAGAGCATAGGTAAAACGAAAGTGCAGTCGAACTAACTAAACACTAATTATACAAATAGGGAGAGGATCCCTACAATATTTAGTAGAACGTCAGAACCGCCGAGTAGTCCTCGTGAGCTACCAAAGATGAACAGCTACCTAGAACCTGGAGAAGCGCAAAACAGAAGGGTGAGTCGGCAAAAACAAAGCGTTTGAAAACATATTTATCTTTATGAACATAATAACCCCTCTCCGTAAAACCCATATAGTTTCTAGAAAATACTACTACGTAGGAATGAAAACCAATGCACAAGATCAGCGAAAACTGAAGTATGGCATGTAATAACATTTCAACACTAAAAGATGTAAACTAGATGTGAAATCAATATAAAATAGTATGCCAGCCGGAGTCACCTAACGTGACCTGTACGACTGGACCTATAGCTCATCAATCTAGGCTAGCACACGAGTCGGAGTCACCTAGTGTGACCTGTACGACAGGCTAGGTATAAATATGTACGCTCAAATGCTACGATCATGTGAAGGCTGTGCGATAATTCGCGGGTCACCTACGAGTCAAAACCACCTATTGTGGTCTGTACGACAGGCTGGCACCAAACTTGGATCCAAGGTGAGCGTGCGGTACGGAAGGTGAAGAATCACGTGAATGCTGGCCCTCGCCCCGGGCAGAAGCACTAATACTGGGGTGCAGCCATGACGAGCTATAAATAATTGTATGCATACCAATGCAATACAACCCATTTAATCACATAATACTCACATGAAGCTTACCTGAGTCTCCGCAGCATCACACAATACAATTCACAAGTGTAACAATGCAATATTTAAAATGTAACTTACTTACGACATGGCAAGCAAAGCGAAATTCCATATAAAAAAGTTTCTGGAAACTTAGTACATATATACATGTATATATCTACATATATATATGTAGATATATACATGTATATATATATATGTATATATCTACATATATATATATATACATAGATATATCTACATGTATATATGTAGATATATACATGTATATATATATATGTATATATATAGAAAACAAATGCCCATTCACTGATAAGTAGCAGGATCGTAGCCCCCTAGCTTCGCTTGTCCACGCTCGTCCTTGGGGTACGTCTCACCTATATGCGATACAACTATTTTTACGTTAATTGATTAGCACATAAACAAAACCTAGGAATAACCTTTCATAGCTTGCTCAAAAGGAAGGTTTGAATATACCAACATGATCTAATCGACGATACGAACACACCTATATTTTTAGAAAAAAATTTGGACACCGGACGCGCCCTCACCCGCCGGCCAAGGCACCACATGTGCCAGCCACGCGCAGGCGTGTGCACGGCACACTGACGGAAACCTTAACGGTGTTAAGAATATTCTGTCAAAATAGGCGAAATATTTCGTTAAATGGTAACGGCGTTACCTAAAGCCGTTAGAATATTCCGTTAAGGTTAACAAAATATACCTTCTTCTTCTCTAGTCACCTACCGATCTTCGTCGTCCTCTGCCGCCGGCCGCCGTCTGCACTCGCCGGTTTCTGGAAAATTTTCAAATGCTTATATCTACTCCATTTCTCAACCAAAATCCATGAAATTTATATGGATTTAAAGGTCTCGAAGAGTAGAACACATTCGTACCTATTAAAAGTCCAAAATCCAACGAAAAACGATCGGAAAAATTCCTTGGAAAATCCGACCAACTCTGCAACTCTTCGAATTCACCTATTCTGACGTCCACACCACTCCGAATCTACTCTAAAGTGCTAGGGAAGTTGCATAGAGACCATCCCGAGCCTCAAAACCTTGTAAATTGTTCGTGATCGTGCCGGAGCAAACTAGCTCCTCATCGAAGCTTCTAGTTTCCGAGCTAAAACTCACCAAAATGGAAAACTAAGGGTATAGTGGTAATCGTGAAGTCGAGAGGAGGATGGTGGTGGTTTCCAAAAGTTTGATCCGTGTGAGTTTGATGATGGTTGTGTAGGGTGTCTCGGGTGTATGGAGGGAGAAGAGTCGAGAAGGAGAGAGAGAATGAAGAGTGTATGTGTGTGTGCGTACGTGATTGGGCAGAAGAAGAAATTATATTTTCTAATTGGGCTGCCGTGAGAGAGAGAAAGAGTTATAGTGTGTAATTGGCCCAAAGGAAATAAAAACAAACTACCTGATTAGGCCAAGGGAAAAAGAAGCCCATCTAATTGGTTCAAAAATTACCCGTTACGGACTTAAGTAATCGCAATTTTTTTTTCGTTACGGAGGCAATTCGGTTCTAACTCGCTTCGATGCACTTGTGACGTCGAGTACAGTTTAATTACGACAGCGGAAATAATAATTCAAAACTGTATATACACATCCACGTCACTTAGCCAACGAGGGCATAATAGTCACTTTACACACTCGGGGAGAAACTTATATAATAAATTGGGACGGGTGGTCACACTCCTGATGTTATTGGCGACTTCCCAATTCAGTGATGAGATTTGGTCTTAATTTTTTCATAACTTTCAACAGATTTAAGCTTGACATTAGTTCTTTTCATTATCTTTGTTTTAACCATATTTTTTATTAGCAGAACTTGGAAAATATATATGCACAAAGCCTTGTTGGTGTGAAACTTGAGCATGATTTAACGTTTCATATGTGAATTTGATGACCTTATGTGACCCTTGTGAGCTTTTGAGCCTGAAATAGATTGAACCACTATGCATCAATCACATTTATTCTTGTGCGTTTGATCTCATTTTTACATGTATCTCTAGAACTTGCTTTATACCTCTGGTTGCATTCATCAATTCATGTAAAATATTGGAAGTGATTTAGGCATTTTTTCTTCTTCTTTCGTTTGAGACTTTCTAGCCAATCCTTGTTATTAGTTTCCCTAGTTAGCCCCGTTGAGCCTCTATGTGAGCCTTTGTTGTTCTTAAACCCAAATATTCCTTACCTAGCCTCATGTAACATTTTCGTAACCTTTTCTAAGGATTTTGTAGAGCAATTTTATAAAGAAAGAGAGTTCAACATTGTTCATGGTTATTGGTTAATGAAGCAAAAATAGTGAAGTGAAAAGTTAAAAAAAGAAAAGAAAAGAAAGTAGTGCCGTAAAAATAAAAATAAAATGTTTGAAAAAAAAAGCTATATGCGGCAAGAGGAAATTAAAAACAGTGTAAAGTTGTGCTTAAATTCTAATTGCTTTCTATTTATTTGAATTTCTCTCCAAGAGGAAAAATGTGACGACCCGTCACTAATTTTCTATGTAATTTCTCCCCGAGTATGTGAATTGACATTTATGACCCTGTTGGCAAGTGACGTGGATGTGATCATGCAGCTTTAAATTATTTTTCTAGCTATCGTAATTAATTAGTACTTGTTGTTACGAACGCATGAGCGCGAGTTAGACCTGAGTTGAATTCGTAACGAAAAAGTTACGTTTCGTTAAAGTACGTAAATTACGGGTAGAAATTTGTACACGCGTATGTTCTAAATTATCAATGTTAGAAGTACTGTTTAGATAGGGGGACATATTTTCTGCATACTTTTACTGTAGGAAATCTGAAAACCCTATCCTCACTTCTTTTTTTAAATTGGACCCGTGTCCCCCATTTCACTCATAACCAATCATTTCCCCCTCAAATCTTTCACCTAATCAGAACCACTCATCACGCATCTCCCCCAATCGGAAAACTGTCAGTCTCTCTCTCTTATCTTCTTTCTCTCTCTCTCTAACCCGTACTCTCTTCTTCTCTGCAACAGATAAGAACAACACCAAATCTTCACAGATCGAGCTCAAAAACCACACCATCACACTCATCTCATCACCACGAACTCACCCGTACCCTTAGATCACAATTTGGACGAGTTTTGACTCGCCAACTCGGAAGCTCCGACTCGGTAGACTTTGCTCCAATGCAATCCCGGTTGAGTGACAAGGTTTTAGGACTCGGGGAAACTTCTATACAACTCCCTAAGGTTCCTAGACCAGGTTTAGAGAAGCGTTAACGTCGAAACACAAGGTTTCAAGACGGCGAGTTTTTTGCTCAACCTCTCAAGGCTTTTTCAGGCCATTTTCAGTCCACGTTTGGACTTTTGGAAGGTATAGTCTTGTTCTACTCTTCATAAGCTTCATTTCCATATAAATTTCGTGAAAAATGGTTGAGAAATGAGCAAGACATGAAGTCTTGAAAATTTCCCAAAAACCAGACGGCGATGGACGGAGGTGGCGAACGGCAAGGCTCACAGAAGAAAAACAAGGAATATTCCTTCAAAGTTGACGGAATACTCCCTCAAGTCTGACTAAATATTCCTGGATTTCGTCAGTTTCTGCTGTGCGCGTGGCCGCTCGTTGGGCGGCGCGTGAGGGCGCGCCTATCCTCCGGCCGGCGAATGGTTAATGCATGTGGGTTCGTGACTTCGAGTAGATCATTTTCGTATATTCAAACCTTCCGTTTGAGCAAATTATGGGGAGTTTCTCCTAGACTTACCCTGAGGACGTACGTGGACAAGCGAGGCTAGGGGGCTACAATCCATCGACATACCAGTGAGTGGGCACTTTGTTTTCATATATATATATACAACGTTATAGTTTCCACAAATGCTTTTAAACTGATTGATGCATTTTATGCCATGATTTATATAATTTTAAAAATGCTATTATGTGGTTGAGTTTTTTATGTTGTCATGGCATATTCATATGCATTTTACCAGCTCATAAATGTTGAACTGTTGTGAAATGCTAAAATAATTATGAGATGCGCAGGTAAGTTCAGGTAAGGTTATTATGTTGATTGAAATTGTTGAATCATTATGGCATGCATATATACATGTAGTGCTCATCATTACTGCACCTCGGTGTTAGTGTTCCCGCCCCGGGCCAAGGCCAATCCTTCACGTGTATGTTCACCTCCCACACCACACGCTCGCCTTGGATCCAAGTAGGTGCTAGCCCTATCGTACAGGTCGCATTAGATGACTCTGACTCGTAGGTGACCATGCATAGCGCTAGCCTTCACGTGAATGTAGCACTAGAGCGTATATTATTACACCTAGCCCTATCGTACAGGTCGCATTAGGCGACTCCGACTCGTGTGCTAGCATAGATTGATGAGCCGTATGTGCAGTCATACAGGTCACATTAGGTGACTCTGACTTGCGTGATAGTATAGATTATTGAGCACATGATTATATTTATATTGCTGATGAGATATTGAGATGTGGCATACTTCTGGATTTACTGTTGGCATGCATTTGACTTCATACTTATACATAGTATGATTTTCTGGAAACTATACTTGTTTTACATTGAGGGGTTAGTATGTTCAGAAAATGAATGAATTTTTATAAACCTTTATTTTTGTGCCCACTCACCCTTCTATTTTTTGCCCCTCCAGGACCTAGATAGTTGACCTACTCTGTGGCACTCGAGGATTACCCGGCGATTCTGACATATCTCTATCTTAATGTAGGAACTTATCCCAGTTGTGTAATAAGTACTTCTCTAGTTCGACTGCATTACCCTTATGTTATCTATGCTCTGAACATTGTATCTTATGGGTTTTAACCACTTCCGCTCACTCATCACTTTAGTTTAATTTATCGTTAGGTTGTTTTAAATTTATCCACATTTTTACATTACTTGCACCTTTGGTTACGTCACCTTTGGGCGACGGACAGCATGCCTCGACTCCGGTCGGGGTGTGTCAAAAAATTTGGAATTCTCTACAAGTTTCTTAGATTTTTGTATTTTCTATATCCTTTTTTTAGCCACTTTACCCAACCCCACTACAACCGTAATAAAGTCCCTTTGATCTAAGAAGTTACTTGATATGGATACCGAGTTTGGTGGATAAGCAAGCATATGGCGGCATGTTTTGTGAGATCATTTAAGTGAAACACATTAACCCACAAATGTGAGTGGATGAGTGTATGCCCTGTGAGAATCTCACGAGTTTGCATATGATGATTTTAAGAAGCTTGGAATTGCATTGAGATGGCTATTACACACACACACACACACACACAACACTCCAAGTTGGTTCGATTCAAATTTGGTTAACTCTTGGATACTGCCTTGAACTACTGTTGTTTATTTCTTGAAAGTTATCTCATTGTTGGTTTTTCTCTAAGATTAAAATTTGGGAAGTTAGCTATTAATTTGTTTTTGTCGCGTATTTGTGTTTTCATTTGTATAACTCGAGGACAAGCAAAATCTAAGTTTGGGGGTATTTGATGTGTGCATGTTTTCATATATTTTTATCATATTTTTCCTTTGAATTTTGTATATATGAATGCGATAAATGCACTACATTCTATTGTTTTATTTATAGGCATTCAATATTGGAGTTACATGAAAAAGAAGTGGAAAATGAGCTTTTTGTGTGTCTTGAGTAATTTTAGTGGAGCAAGAGGCTAATTAGCTGCATCAAGACATATGCATTACAGTAAGAAGATGAAACCGAGCGGGTTTGGAATCAAATAGACATGGGAATGCTATTCAATGACTTTAGGAGAGAACTTAATTTCTTGTTTTTATTATTTCCGTTTATTTTTCATTTTCTTTAATAAGGTTTTAAAGACCATTATGCTTAGGAGTTTAGTGGGGTTTTAATTGGATTTCAATTAGCCTCTAATACCCTTGCCTTGGGTTTTATATTAAGGAGATCCGTTCTCCTTGTGGAGGGTGAGCCACCAAAAATCATATTTTAGATAGGGGGTTGCGGCGAGGAAGGGAAGAGGGAATAGCTTTTCTAGTTTCTTTTCTTTTCTAGGGCTATGATGTAGCCTGATCATGAATACTTAATTACCTTGTGGCATTGTTATTATCAAATTTTTCATCTTTATTGAGTAACTTTTGCTATTCGTAATGCGCTTGATTTTTATTTAGATGCCTGATCACCATCTAGGTTTAAATTAGGTTGATTTGATGAGTAGATGCCATACTTAACTTGAGTTTAGCTTCTTGCAATTAATATCATAAACACCTATTTGTAGATGCCATACAACTAGGGTTTGTGTGATTTTCCAACGATTTCCATGAAGCTTAATGGGTTCTTACTTGTTTAAATTCGTCTAGATGCCATAGAGGGTTCACATGTAAGGATACTTTTGATGCAACCAGATGCCATGGCCGTTGAATAATTTAGGGAAAATCGATCATCAATATTGGGGAACTACTTGAGCATAACAAGATTGGTTACGGTGAATTCGGATGCCCTAGGTTTTCTTTTCTTATATTTTAATCTTATTATTTCATGCATTTTATTTGTAAGTTGTATTTCATTTCAGTTTAATTCAAATCATATCTTTCTTTTTCTTTTTTCTTTTTTTGTTAAAGCTTCACAACTATAATTTGTTTCAATTTAATTAGTAAGACTTTTAGAATGAATTCGATCTCTGTGGGACGATATCCGTGCTTATATGTTATACAATCATCTGATTCGTATACTTGCGAGTACTAAAATTCGAGACTTAATGAATTTAATTTTGGTTATCTAATTTTCGCAACAGAAGACAAAAATACTCTTATTATATTGACGAAGCCCACAAGATTTCCACACGTAATCTAACATTCCTAGACGTTTGAGTAGCTGACTACAACATCATCAAACTCTTTTGCCCATGGCAGGGAGAAAAGTAAAAAACATTAAAGATATAATTAACTACTAAATCCTATCTTTAAGAATCTCCTAATTGAAGACCAACTCAATCAAGCAAGGAATCACAATTATATCAAGGAAGGATACTTCCAAGATAATCCCAAAATTTATAAAATAATATCTTTGAGATTATTTCTTCCTCATCCATCCTATGGATGACTCACCTTGGTTAATCGGATGCCGCCACATGTCAGGGCACAATGCTATACATGTGGTCGGATACCTCATCTCCACCAATTTTTTGTAAACTTCTTCCACACACTTAAACCATAAACTCTCTCTTTTCATAGAAACTGAATTAGGCATTGGATAGACATTGGCCAAATACTCCTCCCCCCAACCCCCACAAACCCCCACCACACCCCCCCCCCCCCCCGACCCCCCGGGTCTACACACACATCTGTTGGGCGGGCTTGGCTTTGGCCTTGCTCAAAAAGTGTATGTTTGTTTTGTAGGTACAATTTCGTCAAGATTGAAGACGGTAGAAGTTTGCTACCACAATTTGGTGCTTCCATTGAGAGGTTTAATATCTCTAAAAGGCTCTTGCAATTACTTTCAAAATTTTCTGCTACGTAAAATTTCTAACAGGCAGAATTCGCACACATACGCAGACGAAGGCAAAATCTAGTTGGAATTCCCATGATCTCCAGCGAAGGATAATGTGGTTGATTTGGAGGTGTGATTGAATCCTCATCGGACGGCCTCTGCTTCTCGCAATTACTCCTCTTAATGATAGTGTCCTAACACTTGGTGAAGCTATCAAGAAAGCTTCGCCTTAAAAATATGTGTCATCAAAGACTAACCTAGGTTCTACCACCGAAGGGCAAACAAACATTCAACCTGAAGGGAGGTTGGACCAGGCCTAGCCCGCTCTTAGATAGGGCTGCAAGAAGCAGAGGCAGGTCGACCAAACTTGGAGGGGAACGATGTGGATAACACTAGTGGTGAAATTGGTGAGGCTAATTCAGTCCCGAATATCCTGCCAAGGCAACCCGCTCCGTACATTATTGCTCATACTCAAGAAGAGGACTATGAAGTAACTGACGTCGAGATTGAGTTTAAGAATCAATTGGTAATCAAGACCTCAGGCAAGCAGGCTACAAAGCAAAATCCATCTAGTGGCAATTTTATTTCGTAGCATACACCAAAATTTAGAGTTACACATTTGATGTAACAAAAACCAAAGAGATCAACGAGTTAATGAAGGCCAAAATAGTGAAACTTGAGGCTAGAGTAAAGTTACCCAAACCGAAGGGAAACCAATACTGCAAGCTGCATAGAGAGTATCTCTACTCAAAACTGCATCCAACTACGAGATAAAATTCAGGAAGCCATCAACTCAGGCAAGATTACTTTGGAAAAGACATAGCCAATCATGGGGATAGAAGCTACTCTATTTTCCACCATGACTATTAGTACGGAGAAGTCAACTGAGCGAGTGTGCGTGACCCAAGAAAACGACGCCTTGCAATTGATCTTAAGCCTCGAGGTGCAAAAAAAAGTAAGCATTCTGAGAGACGGCCATTATCCAAGGCTTCTAGAATTAATGGCGTTGTCCTTTGCAAATAATGCCAATATGATTGCGAGCTCGTTGCCAATAGACAAAGTCCGAAGAAGAATAAAGAAAGGACCTAAGCTATACAACTACCCGAGGAGATTGTCTCCCTATTTGAGAAATTTAGATCATATAGCCCGAGGAAGAAGTATAACCGAGGAAACATCTTTAATCGCCTATAGGGCAATGAAGACGTTAGCCTAGCCTCGAACAAAGCCAAGAGGTTTGGAAACCTCAGACAAATAACCTACATGTTGAAGCAAGTAACAACTCCCTAAAGTTGACCACCCCAAAGCCAGCACCCAAGTTGCCAAAGCCCCAAAGTCTCAAAATAATTATGCATGAAAACGACAAATGGTACCAAGTAGGACATGGAGGTAGAGTCGCCCGAGCGATTCCCAACTTAACCAAAACGAGATACCAAAGGCAGTACAATGGAGGGATCATCTTTTTCCTTTCCATCGTCTAGTAGTAGAATGAACCATGGTTTTAAAAAATGTTAGGTGCTAGTCGAGTGACGAGTTGGCGCCTAGGCGGGGGCCTAGGCGGATTTGTATTTTTTAAATAAATTTATTATACAATATAGAAATAAGTGCATATTTAAACATAAAAAAACCATCCTTATATTAAAATTTGAAAAAAAAATGCAAAACATACAGAAATAAATAGTTATTATAAAATATGAGCTTTGTATAAACTTTGGGTTATTTTTAAGACCATAAATTGGACGTTATTATTGGGCCTATTTTCTTTAAGAAAGTTGAAGTTGAGCTGATATAATTGTTAAAAGAAAATGTCAAAAACTTTTACTATATAAAACAAAACCCTACCTACCCTAGCTAAACATTAGCCGCACCCCTTAATTCTCATATGGGCACTCTCTCCTATATCTCCCTCTTTGCAGCAGATCACATTTTTCTCCCTATAACCCTTTCTGCATGAATTCTCTCCATCCCTCTTTGCACGAACTCTCTCCCTTTTTCTCCCCTCGTCAGATTTTGTCGACGAATCTGCGGCGACTCGAGGTGACCAGATTTGGAAGGCGACGGGGAGAATCGCCTAGCACCACTGCCTAGGCTGCCTAGTATCGCCTAAGAGCACCCAGGTAGGTGCCTAACAACTCCCCACTTTTGTCCACCGTTTGGCACCAATCGAGACAACACCTCACCGTCGAGCGCCTAGCGCCGCCTAATCCGTTTTTTAAAACACTGAAATGAACAAAGGTAATTGAGGCAAAGAGCCTATGGCAAAAAACATGGAAAACAGAGGTTCGGAGCAAATCATTGAAGACAAACGATTTGTGAAGAGCTCATCACAACTAAGGATTCTGAAAAGGCATATATAGAATTTGACTGAGGAATCAGTTACAAGGTACAACTTCCAATAAAAAGGATTTCACCTAGATCTTCATTTGTGGGAGACGAGGAAGACATCGAGCTGGTTGACTATAGGTTTGAGCCCGAGGTGGAACTAGAAATAGATGAGGTTGTTGACTTTATTTCAACAAAGATGATGAAACGTGGTTCAAAGAATATAAATCAAACTCAAGAGGAGAAAACAACCCGACTCAATGAAGAAACCTGCCAGTTCACTGAGTGTCTCAGTAGGGTCCAATCGAGATCAACATGACGATCTTCCTGTCATCTTTTTTCCATGCCAAGGAGAACCTAGGTCATTGCTTGGAGGGAGATTTCCTAAGGGGTGTCTAAAATTTAAATTGGTGGTTATGTTTTACCTCTGGTTATAAACGGGTTTAGAGGTGTCTGATTAGTGTTTTCTTCATCTTGCTAATTGCAGTTATAAATCAATGTTTCATGATCATGTGTATGGATGGTGCTATAATTAATTTCCAATTTCTAATTACGGTTATCAATTAATGTTTAATGTTCATGCACTTGGCTACTAAGAACAATCTCATCAATTTGTTGTCAAATATGACAATGTTTAATTGTCAGAAAAAGAAAATTATTTTTTCAGTCATATTTGGAATATGAATGTGATTGTGTAAATCCTAGTGTATCTAGGGATATCTTTTATATTCCCTTTAGTAGTTTAATTCCTATTAGAGTTGTAATCCTCAAAAGGGTAAGGATTTTACCTATCCTACTCTATAAATAAAGGCACAATGCGGTGATACAACACACACCTCAAAATTAAATCTCTCTCTCTCACTACCGCCGACCTCTCTCTCTCTATTCCCTTAGAATAGCTCAATTAAATAGGCCTACAACACGTTATCAGCACGTTCTTACCAGAAGCTAAGGAATTGACGGATCGTAGGAGGAGACTCTCTTCCACAAAATTCAAAGGTTTTTATTTGTTTTCTGCTAGTCAGGTACGCCTAAAATAAAGGAAGATGAAACGACCATGAAGCTTGAAAACATTCCCCATGATGCATGAACCTTTCTATGTTTATATTTTCCTTCCGATATGTATTGTATATGTTTCATATATTTGTCAATATATATGTATATATATGTGTGTATGTTTCATGCATTACGAATTATATTTGCTATGTGGAATTTGTGAGTCAAAACATATAAATAAATTAGAAGCAATTTAGGGTTTTTCAAGCCCTAGAGATGTAGAACAAAAAATTCTGGGAACCGTGCGGCATGGCTGGCGCACCACCACCGTGGCTCCGCCGAACCACCACCACTGACCTTAAGCTCAGCCGCATAGAAGCACATCATGGAACAATGACGTTTTGACACCTTGGACCACACAGCAGCAACCCTTTGGGCTTTGTTGCGTTGACTCGAACACCCCAGGCATTCGGCCTAATAAGCTTAACTGGCCTGAAGTCCCTTAGCCCAACCAAGAAAGCATGCAGTCTTCTTGGCCCGTTGTCCCGCGAGTCCCTGGCCTAACCCCAAAAGTCTAGTGCTGCTGGGCTTACTTTTGCCCCATGATTTGGCCTACCTGCAGTAACCCATAGCCAATTAAGCTTTGCCCCAGCATTCGGCTCGCTTGCCCTCAGCTTTTGCTGCTAGGCTCGGCTTGCCTGTTTGTCATTATTTTTCTTCCACGATCAACCCCGTTTGGTCCCGATCTATTGAATTAATTAAAAGTGACCTGCAGTCCATTATTCTGATAATTAATCCAAAATTATTAACCTAAAGATCACTTTTGGACATTAACGATTCAATAATGTATTTTTATACTTTGAACTGTTAACATCCCTTCGTAGTCCCAAAGCTCTCACACTTGAATTCCTAATACAACTCAAATCCACTACACTTAAATCAGCATATTGCATTTTGTGTTCTTGCATAAACCTCTCCTTTATGAACTAATCGTTCATAAAACTAAATTGAACCCGTATAGTGCCTTTGAAACCCGAAGTTTTCATTCAAAACTTACCACATGAAACCTATAGCTTTCATGCATGAATTAAACCAATACATGTCTATAGAACCCGAATGTTCTACGATGTATGTCTATGGATCACCATATGACTAACCACGTTTTTGTTGTACCCTCCATTTTAAGGACATGTTGAACTTGAACAAGCTCGATTTCACCGCTTTGAAAGTATCTGGAAGAAACTACTTGAATTGGGTTCAAGACATGAAGCTCCATCTTACTACAAAGGGTATTAGAGCCACCATCGAGGCACCTATCGACGACAAACCTATCGACGAAGCTAAGAAAGCTAATGCAATGATCTTCATTCGAAGACACATCCATGATGCATTGCAGATTAAGTACCTCGCTGATGAGGACCTACCGACCTTCTGGCTTACTCTGGTCGACCGTTTCGATCACCAAAAAAACATCTACTTGCCTGAAACAAGACACGACTGGTAGGATCTTCGCTTCCAAGACTTTAAGTCTGTGAATAAATACAACTCTGAAGTTTGTAGAATCTGATCACTATTGAAGTTATGTAAAGTGGAATTAACTGAATCAGATCTTCTAGAGAAGATCTATTCGACCTTCTATGCCACCAATATTGTCCTACAACAACAATATAGGGCATTGAAGTTCACCAAATTTTTGGATTTGATCTCTGTTTTACTTCTCGCTGAAAAGTAGAACCAGCTTTTGATGAAGAATCACTAAGCTCGACCGACTGGCTCGAACGCCACGCCTGAAGCATATGCAACCAATTCTAGCAGCCACAAACGATGCAAGAATCATTGTGGCCGTGGCAATGGGTAGTAAGCCCAACCACGGGCCAAGGTTAATAGAATCAAGGCCCACCCAAGGGAGGAAACTTGACCCAGAAGCGCCAACCCCTTACCCCTAAGGCCCCAAACTTTAAAAAGAAGGGAAAAGCTATCATTCAACCAACTTCCACTGAAATGGACACGTGCTACAACTATGGATCAGATGATCATTGGTCACACATATGCAGAGCTACCCTCAAGGCTATTGCCGGATCAAATGATCATTGGTCACACGTATGCATAGCTACCCCCAAGTTATTGCTAAGTGTCATTCACGTCGTGAGTCTAACTTTGCATATATGGATCATCCCGAAGATGCTACTACATCCATGGTGATATCAGATTTTCATGAGACATCAGCTCCTATGGACGAATAAATTTTAGACATGTTTTAGGGTGTTTTACCCCTAGTGGCCGAACCCACTAGGAGTGGCCAGACCCCCTTATTTTCTAGGTTTATGGTTTAATTTTGGACAATTTTTCTAAGTATTTGGAATAATTTGTTTGGTTTTGGTTTGTTTTGAATTATGGATTGTTATTTTATGGATATTATTTCTTGAATTGATTAATTGAATGAATGGAATTATATTTATGCATGTGACCAATTCAATCAATTTATTTCTAGGTATATGTCTAGTGGGAAAGTTAGTTGTTTGGTTGATAGTGCTACCACGCACACCATATTGCGTGAGCGACACTATTTTACTAACTTTGTACTTGAGAAAGCACATCTGACAACTCTCTTAGGCCCATCCAACCTGATTGAAAGATACGGAAAGGCCTGTATCCTCCACGTTCTGGAAGAAAGTTGCTGAGTTTTAGAGATATTCGAGATAATCAATATCATATTGAAACCACTAAAGATAATGGTTCTGAATTTCTTTGTATCACTTCGTACAAATATGACCAGAAGCGTATCCACAAGAAGTTGGAACGTCTCCCGAGTGGGTTGTACATCACAACTACTCGTGGCATAAAAACCCACCATGTGGCTAGCCTTGTGCTTGAGTTCCAGAGCACTTTACTGCTTTCGCATGACCGTATGGGACATCCCGGATGTGACATGATGCGCCGTATCCTTAAATCATCACATGGACATCATTTACCTCCCTACGTTAGATTCCCGCCATGCAAAGCGTGTTCTTTGGGGAAGTTGAATACTCAACCCTTGATTACAAAGATTATTCACAACCCTCATAAGTTTCGTCAGAGGATTCAAGAGGATATTTGTGGACCTATCCAACCAACATATGGACCATTTAGATATTTTATGTTGTTGTTTGATGCATCGACACGATGGTCACATGTTTGCCTGTTGTCCACATGCAATGCTGCATTTCCGAAACTCCTAGCACAAATTATTAAGCTAAGAGCTCACCACCCTGATTATCCGATTAAGTGGATTCGACTAGATAACGTTGGAAAGTTTACGTCACATACTTTTGACGATTATTGCATCTCAGTAGGGATTGAAGTGGAACATCATGTACCTCATGTTCACACCCAAAACAGCCTAGCAGAAGCTTTCATTAAGCGCCTTCAATTGATAGCTCCGACTTTGGTTATGAGAACCAAACTGCCGGTATCTGCCTAGGGCTATGCAATATTGCACACAACTATGCTGGTCCGCCTGAGGCCCACCGCTACCCAACCTCATTCACCGTTATAGTTGTTTACTAGATACGAGCCTGACGTCTCACATTTACATGTGTTTGGGTGCGCAGTTTATGTGCCAATAGCGGCGCCACTATGTACCAAAATGGGTTCTCAGAGAAAAACAGGAATCTATGTTGATTACGATTCACCATTAATTGTTCACTATTTAGAACCCTTGATAGGAGATCTCTTTACCACACTTTTTACGAATTGTCACTTTGATGAGACAGTTTTCCCATCATTTAGGGGAGATAAGAATGTTAATGTTCTTGGAAAACGCCGCGAATTGTCGTGGTATACTTCCACTATGTCTTATCTAGATCCCCACACTGCCTAGTCTGAAACTGAGGTGCGACGAATTATAAATCTTCAGAGCATTGCTCAGAGTATGTTGGATGCTTTTACTGATCTAGCAAAGGTGACAAGATCACATATACCCACTACAAACGTACCTGCAAGGATAGACGTACCCCGCGTACATCGTAATCTTGCTTGGGAAGGTCGGACCGTCCCCGAAAGTATGGAGACCACACCTTCCACGTGGCCCGATACATTGGCGGTTAGCCAATCATCTACTCTGACCCTGAAGCGTGGCAGACCCCTTGGTTCAAAGGATTCACAACCCTGAAAGAGAAAATCGGCACCAACTAGGGACCTTAGTTTGAATCCAATCATCGCTCACTCATCCATTCCAACGCATGAGGTTATTCTAGATTACGGTGATGTCTTAGACGAGACAAACCGACCTCCCAAGAATCGCGAGATTTCGGTCGACTACGCAGTATTAGGTGAGATTTGGAATCGGAATGAGATGATCGTCGACGATGCATTTGTGTACACAGTAGCTACTGACATCATGCTTAGTGATGACATTGAACCACATTCTGTTGATGAATGCCGACATAGAACAAATTGGCCAAACCGGAAACAAGCAATCCAAGTCGATTCGCTTGTGAAACGTAAGGTGTTTGGACCTATGAAAGATCTTGGGAAAACATGATATTGTCTCAGCTTGGAGATCGAGCATTGTTCGGGTGGAATCCTAGTACATTAATCGAACTACACCAAAATGGTGTTGCGACGTTTCAATGAGGATAAAGCAAAGCCTTCGAGTACACCTATGGTTGTTCGAACTCTAGATGCTAAACGAGATCCCTTCCATCCAAAGGAGGATGAGGAAGAGATTTTGGAACCCGAAGTTCCATACCTAAGTGCAATTAGGGCTTTATTGTACTTGGCTCAATGCACTAGACCCGACATCTCCTTCGCTGTTAATCTTTTGGCTAGATACAACAATGCGCCCACACGCAAACACTGGAATGATGTTAAAGACATTTTCCGCTACCTCAAGGGTACAATGGATTTGGGCTTGTTCTATACCCGCGAATCTTCGAGAGTTGCCGCCTCTCTCGATTCTCAGATTGATTCTCGCCTTGTTAGTTACACAGATGCTTGACATCTATCTGACCCACATCGGGCACGTTCTCAAATGGGCTATTTCTTTACCATTGGAGACACCGCTATAACTTCTTCGAACCATGCTAAGATTCTCACCTTACATGAAGCATCACATGAGTGCTTTTGGTTGAGAGCAATTATGGAACATATTTAAAGCACTAATGGTCTTACTTACGTCGTTGACCTTCCTATGACGATCTTTGAAGACAATGCAGCATGTATCGAGCAGTTAAAGAAGGGATACATCAAGGGAGACAACACCAAGCACATAGCGCCGAAGTTCTTTTATTCTCACCAGCAACAACAACATCAGAACATTGAAGTCAAGCAAATCCGTTCCTAGGACAACCTAGCCGATCTCTTCACCAAGTCATTGCCCAAGTCTACTTTTTAGAAGCTCGTCCAAGGAATCGGTATGCGTAAATTATCTGAGTTGAATTGCTTGTAGTTGTCTTATTTGGAAGTTATGTCTAACTTAGAGGGAGTATTATGAAGCATACTCACTTGATCTTAATGTACTCTTTTTCCTCCGATTATGAGCATTTTTCCCACTGGGTTTTTGCTACCTAACGAAGTTTTAACGAGATCCTGGGATGATCATACTCCGTTGAGTTTACTACTTTCATCCTGTTTGACATTTGTTTTAGACATTATGCATACTTCTCACTTTTCTCCTTAGTCTATGGGTTTTCCCCATAGCTTGGGTTTTACTGTAGCGAGGTTTTGTGAGTTTTGCTACCAATGCATACTTTCTTTAAATTTGAGACTCGCATTCACCTATTGTGTCATGGACGTCATCAACTGTTCTACCTTATCTGCTGAAGATCTGATGCGATGTTTTGTTTAAGTATTTACACACTCAAGGGGGAGTGGTGCAGTCATATTTGGAATAGAAATGTGATTGTGTAAATCCTAGTGTATCTAGGGATATCTTTTATATTCCCATTAATAGTTTAATTCCTATTAGAGTTGTAATCCTAAAAAGGGTAAGGATTTTACCTATCCTACTACTATAAATAAAGGCACAATGGGGTGATACAACACACACCTCACAATTAAATCTTTCTCTTCTTTCTCTCACTACCGCCGGCCTCGCTCTCTCTATTCCCTTAGAATAGCTCAGTTAAATAGGTCTACAAAAATTATGACAATGTTTTTATTTTTAATTTTCTAGTTGTTAAAAAACATGTAGACAGGTAAAAAATGGGTAAATGGGTAAAAAAAAAGAGGGTAAAATGGGTAAAAAAAAAAGGGTAAAATGGGTACGCAATTATGAGTATGGTTATTCATTTATAAACGGTTATAGGTATAAGTATAATCGTTTGTACAATTACACAACGGGTAAATGATTATGCATATAAGAGATTGGAAAATTATGAATAAATAAGTACGATTACTGCCCGTGATAACTGATGCTCATCCCTATATATTGACCGGCCATTTGGACGGGGTGCCCTTCATAATTGGTTGTATATTTACTATGCGGATATTTGACTTTCAAGTCAGTGCTATATTGGCCAGTTATATCAATAATATGACATATTCCAAGTCAATGGTACTAAGTTGGTTTAGTGATTTTCTCTTTATTCTCGTTGATAATCGATTTATAAATTTTTTTTAAAAATGAACAGGTACTGCCTCTAAGCTTCGTGCTAGTCTATAGTACTAATTGCGACTAAGAGTCTAAGACTATATATAAATATATAATATAGATTGCAAATGTTCGGTCAAAAACTTGTTCAATAATAAAAAAGAGGTGTTGACTTTTTTGCCGCAAGCGTGTGGCCGACATTTCAAAATGTTTTTTCAAACACTAGGTGAGAAATTTCCAAGTGTGAATGATGGAACTTCCTTTGATGTAGCCATGGAAGTATTCCCATTACTTAGGGCTAGTTTGGTATTGCTGTGCTTTGAAAAAAAGCTGCTGTGAGAATAAGCGGCTGTGAAATAAAACCAGCAGAGTGTTTGGTAAACTTTTTTGTAAAAGTGCTTTTGGAAAAAAAAGCAGTATGATAATGTTTGGTAAACTTTTATGCTAAAACAGCTGTGACTATGTGAAATGACCAAAATAGGTATAATACTAAATGTGCTATTAATTTAATTTTCTTAACAAATAAAGGTGAATTACTAAATATACTTTATTTGTAAAAGAAAAATATTTATAAACTTTATCTTAAATATTAATTAGTATGACAAACTACAAATCTTCACCAAGATTAGTATTCATTTTATGGACTACTACAAATCTTCACCAATGCAATCTAACAAATATTTCAAATTTCAACCAAATAATCTAAAATTTCAACCAAATAATCTGATAAGAAATGAAATGGTAATGTCAATCATCTTGCCCCTGTTGATAGATTACTAAATTTTGGTAGAGGCAACCATAAAAGCAATGAATTCCTCTGCAATAAAAGCAAATGCAAGGGGTGATCATATGTCAAATCCTCATGTGTTTCCTCAAGCCTTCCCATCCGCTTAAACTACTTTAGTCTGCATCATAACTACAACCTAAAGAACATAGCAAGAACATGGTACATCGCTTTCAAAACAAACACTACAGATAGAATGTGGATAACCACTGACGGCTAGTTTCAAGTTCAATAATAGATAGATTGTTAAGCAAAAATCTATTCGGAACCAAGGAATGCTAAGCAAGCAACTCGTGATGCCAAGAAAAGAACAAGAGAAACAACAAACAGCCACATGAAAGAGAACATAAATCAAACTTTAATTCATTAATAACATAATATTCTTCGTCTGACAACCAATTCAAGTTCAACAGCAGTTCAGCTAAAACAAAAATATCTTCTTAAAAGTTCATGAGAACTCAGAAACCACTACTACTAGTACTCCTCTTGGGCCAAATCATCGACTCCTGGAATGTTTGAATATCAGCCACTTAACGGTACTGCAACCAAAAATTTGAAAAATGAAACCCAATTACATTGTGGAAACGGTGTAATCTCAGCTCAGTAAACGGAATCAGAACACGATCGGTAGCTAAGGAATTTCGAAGCCTTTACCTTGATGAAGCCGATTTCCTTGGCATTGCTGCGGAAGCACTGCCTGCAGCACATGAGGCCGTACTTCCTGATCAAACCATGAGGGTTTCCACACACGCGACTGTACAAAGGAACCAAAGTAAGCATACTCAATAACAATTTTAACAAAAGCAAACCCAAAACAAGTATCAAATCAGAGCACAAAAATGCACGAATACACAAAAATGCATCGAATCGGAACTCAATCCGAAATGTGGATACACAAAAAAACGTTCAAAGCATTCAACACATCCACACCAAAAAAACAGAATCAAACTTTGACAAATTGTTCTTTTGACATAAGAGAGGGATGATAATTAAATCCAATTGGTAAATCAAAATCTGCAACCCATAAAGCAGCAAGAAAGATTTTACAACCCAAAAATGATGAGATTCGAATACCCCAGAAAACAAAATCTTTTCGGCAAACTGAAATTGAATACGTAGCAGTTGCACAGATAAATCTCAAAAAACTAACAAAGAAAGTTGAAAACATGAATCAAATTAGTAGGGTTGAAAAATGAGTGACCAGGTACGGGATCCAGGGCCGTAGTTCTTAGGGTGGGAGTTCCAGACGTTTGAGTGCCCCATGATTTCGTCGACGGAAGCAGAAGCTCTGGCGGTCGCAGCGGATTCACTCAGGGGGCGTTTGAGTGCCCCAAAGTTAAAAATCCAAACAAATAAATAAATAAAATTTACAAGAGAAGCTTACCAAACGAACCTGGAGAACGAGAGAACAAGGGAGAACGCTGGTTTTGGAATGAGAGAACGAGAGAGATCTGGTTTCCTGGTTCGGGTATGCGAGAGGAGAGTAGACTAAAGGAAAAAGCAATTTTGCATTACTGAAGGCGAGAGAGGCGGAGAGCTGGGACTGTAAGGAAGGAGGGCAATTTTGGATTATTGAAAAATTCATTAAATCTACACTGTTCACCCGTGTTTTTGGTTTGGGAAGCTGCAGCTGTTTTTGGGAAGCTGCAAATAGCAGCTTCAGGTTTTGGGCTTCTTTTCACCTTAAACTTAAAAAAAAAGCTGCTTTTGGAAAATTTACCAAACACCTAAAATTCTTTTAGCTTTTTTTCACCCTAGCTTTTTTTTTAAGCACCTCACTCCCAAACTGCACCTTAGTAAGGTATGTAGTCTTCCAATTAATAGATATGTTAGATATCAATCTCTTCCCCATTATGAGAATCGTGTAAAGCTTATGAAATAATTGAAAAAAAATATTGAAAGAAGTTGATGTTTTACTATAAAACTAGTTGATAAAATAAGAAGTAGTCACAACTAATAATAAGCATATTTACACATGCAATATCCCTTATTTTTCCGATATGAGATGCATACTCTCAACAGGTGTGATTATGTGCATTATTATACTCCAACATAATTGACTAAATAAGTAACAACTTAATATTACGACCTAGTAGTATTCTTTTTCACATGTAAGTAAGAGGTTTTAAGTTCAAATCTCGTAGATGACGAGTTCAACACCTTGAGTGTAAACATATCGTTGTATTAAAAAAAAAACTAATTAAGTAATATTTTCTGGTAAAAATAGTGAAATTTAAATGTCATAACAGTTTAGAATTCACTCATAAAATATAAGTATATCATCTAATTTCATTTCATGGAGCATGAATTAGCACGATAATTATTTAATAATTTTATCTTAGAAGTACACTTGGGCATCCCAAATGAAAAAGAAAATGGCTTCTTGTGATGACTTCAAACTATAAATAACCATATCATTCAGAACTAGCTGAAGGCCATATTGTATTGTATACGAGTCAATATATAACCCTAGCAGAAGAACAAACTCACCAGAAAGGTAGAATAGCAGCAAATGGAAGGTACAAAAAGCGAGTTATATTTTGTTTTCATGAACTATGATCCTCAGTACGAACGCCTTCGAGCTGATCGGTTAGTACTATAAACCTCTCTTTACTACTTATTTAATATATAATTTTACCACATTTTATACTTTGCTTCATACAAATAAATTATGCTAATTATCTACAATATATATAGAACAAAGGGAGGAGCAAATGAGCTAGATTTGTACCTAAGCCGGAAGCATGACCAGTTGTTGGCAAGAACCCTTCAGCCAGGAAGCTACAAGAAGACATTGTCTCTCGTCATTGTTGATGGGTTTTCTGTGGAAATTACTGAGGACCAGGTCTGATTAATTTAGATAATTATTAATGCACCATTAATTACTGATTAGTGTTAGTATTTTTCTGTTGTGGGTTGAGTTTAATAATCTTTTTCCTTTTCCTGTTTTGTTTTTGTCAGGCCAGTGTGCTTAGATCTGCAAAAGAAGTGAGACTGGTGGAGAAAAATCAAGAGCTTGCTTAATGTAGCAGACAGAAGAGGCTTAGAAAGTGTGAACGGGAAATGGGTTCGTAGGGGACCTTCTGTGGCTGCAGGTTGATGGGGTGTGATTTTGGGTCAACCTAAAGATAATAATTAACAATAATATTTCTGGGAAAATTCTAGGAAGATTTGTATGAGAACTCGATCAGTTTACGGATGCTAGCAATATAATATCACCTATTTAGTTGAAGTGCTTTTGGAGTTGTGATAACTCTCTCTCTCTCTCTTTGGGATCCTGTGAGTTCTCACCTTATAAAACCATTCTCATTACTGAGTTAACTATTACACTAAAGGAGGTATATTATAGTTATTGGTTGTCTGTCATGTATTATTTCTCGTTTTGGAATAAATCGATCTCGTTTTCGTTGGTTTCTGGCTTAATATCCGGTGTGAGAGATAAGTTTACATGCAAGAGTTTTTCTCTTCATCTATATAAATAAGAATTTCTATTTCATTTTATCTTTAATATTGGGAGAGTATAGAATTGAATTGAATTTCGGGTGCATGTTAACCACTTAAACTATTCCTTATGTAAATGAAATGAAAGAAAATACAACAGAATTTGATTCTAATCACATCCATATATGTAATTCTCAATACTGGTATGATCAAACTCGTTTTACTAGTAATATCATAAGGGTTCGGCGGCTTCTTCCCTAATTCATCCTCTCATAACCTACTAAGCTTAAACCTCATCATACCATTCGTCAGATATAGCAATTTAAGTGATGATTAAACTCGTTTTAGTCTCCACTCACATGGGTTTTGTTTGGTTTAATAAGAGGCCAATTAAGCAATTGTATATAAGACTATATACTAGTATATATTGTGCTTATTAGTTTATTGAAACAATCCCGTGAGTGTATTTTAACAGCCACTCAAACGAGTCACCACATAAATAAATAAATAAAAAAAGAAGAAATAAATACCAAAAAGAGAGGAAAGAAGAGAGATTCCTTCCTCCTATAATTTGAGCAGGAACAGGAAATGGTGGCCCTGGACTCCCACCACCACCACCAGCTGCTCCTTTATCTAGTTAAGGTTATAAAAGGAGCATGGCAGATATGGTGGTACGACTTCCATTTTTCAACAAAGTTGTGAGAGACCCTGACATATTTCATGTGCATCAGTGCATGTACCACTTCACACTTCAATTCACTCAGAGTACTGACCCTTGACTCATCACATATCTATAGGATGACAATTCTAACCGTTAAACCCGATAACCGTAGATAACCGTCCGAATGGATTGGATTTGGATATGAAAATTCGGGTATGGTTTGGATATGGGGAAAAACCGTTTATATTATTCGGTTATGGTTTTGGATATGGTTATAGAGGTTCCCAAACAGTATCTATAACCGAATCCGATCCGATTAGTAAATAATAAAATTTATATATAATATAATAGTATAATACATATATATATATATATATATATTTGTATATCCATTATTCACCAAACCATTAGCTTGACAATACAAAAGTTGCATTATGTAAGAAAGTAAAGTTTTGAATCAAAATCAATGCGAACTCAATGGTGCTTTTAGGACATAACAAAGACAAACCAACATCATCAGTGTTTTAATTTTTATACTCAACAAGATCCATTCATTTGATCATTTTATACATCAAATGTTTAATAACGAAATTGATATCTACTAACTTATAATTTCTCAATTGAACGAATATATTTTTTTTATTGACGAAGATGGATATACCCGTTAACCGATGGGGAATCCGTTACCCTGTGGGTATGGTTATGGATAATACCCGATGGTTAATTTGTGGTTATAGATATGGTTAATTTTCGTGGTTATGGGGATGGATATAGCATTTCCGTCCCCAAATCGAACCGTTGCCATCCCTACATATCCACGTGCTGCAATATTATACACGATACTAGCTTCCTTTGTACCCATTAGGCCGATAAATTATTGGATGGTATTAAAATTCAATTTGGTGTAAGCAATAGATTCATATTATAATATATATTATAGTATGTGAACTGATTATTAATATTTTTTTTTTTGGGTAAAGCAAACTGATTAATATTAAGCTCTAAATTTTGTACGTCTTTTATTTATATTATACTATGTGACAATATTATTTGAGAATTATTCAGCAACTTTGCCACTAGTCATCTTCATTTTACAATTGTATGTTTATCCTCGTTACTAAAGTACTAATTTCATTTCACATATATACCATCTCTAACTCCTTTTGGGAAAAAAATAATAATCAAATACTCAAAGAAAAAGCATATTTTCCCACTCTTGAAACGTGAAAGTTGCTAGTTGAGCAATGAAATTGATAGAATACCAAATATACGCAGTTCACTTGCATTAAGGATGCCATTAGCTAGGAAAAAAAGGTACTTTGTCTTGTAGTGAAAAGATTTCATATATGTAATAATTTAGTTGCCGTAGCTTTTAGTCGGGCAAAACCCAGCGCACGAAATCTTAAATGATAAAAACACAATTCTGTCGCGCAAAACAGGGTTAGCCCGACGAATATATTCGTTGGGTAAACATGCGCTGACCAAATTGATCCGACGGAATCATCTTGCCTGACAATGATATCCACGTGGACCTCTTAATGACACGTGGCACCCAATCATTGTCCACATGGGCACCACGTCATTAGTTAACGGGAGACTTACCAACCAGACTAACGGATGTATGAGACTGTCCCAAAATTAACACTTTAGGTATAACTCTGGGACGAAAAAAACTTCATGTACCAAATGTTGAAAACCATGAAACTTGAGGGTAGTAAACTGAGATTTACCCTAAAAAATAATATAACTTTTGTGTGTCAGGCTAACATTTTCTAATTAAACAATATTAAAAAAAATTATAATAAATAATAAATATTTTAAATTGATAATCGGGTGTGTTCATCGTATTTTTCTAGGGTTTGAGGATTGTATTTGTAAAAATCAACAAAATCAGAGTTAAAACGACAATTAAATCATGATTTTTCATTTCTAACCGTCGAATGATTTTGTTCCGTTACTTAATCTCTGAACGTTTATTTTTATTGATTCTTGGCGTATGACATCTCAAAGCATATGCAAACATGTTTATATCTCTTCCAACTACTAGTTCTAATATTACCATCATAAATCTTATGCGCGCTGCGAATGCCCACAATTGGCTACCAAGCTCCTTCCTTTTTCTCGCATTTTTTCTCTGATTTTTACCACCAATACTACTCCCTAGTTCTACATAATTGAAGCAATTAATAGGGGCAGTTTGATGGAAGTTCGTTGGGAAAGGTTGGTTGCCCTAAACCCTAAGCCCTAAACCATAATTAAGCCTTTGCACGACGGAGAGAAACATTGAGCCGACGAAACAGTTCGTCAGTTAAAGCTGACCTAGTCGACGAACCATTTTTTCGTCGTGCAAACCTCCAGGTATTACGTGCCATTTTATTTTTCTTGGTACCAAGAACTTGCTCGACGAATGTAACCTTGCCCAACGAACCTGTTCCGTCTCGTAAAAGGTTTCCATAAACCCTTTGCCCTATCAACTAAAAAATCCGTTAGGTAAAGAGCCTTTACCTAACAAAATCTTCTCTGCTGGGTAAGATTTTGTTGAGCAAGCCCTATTTTCTGGTAGTGTATGATTAATTAATTCATGAAGAGCCAAATTGCAAATTCAGCGGGAAACCTGTATGTAAAACGGAAGGGCACAAACCCGCCTCTCTACTCCCTTTGACTCAAGTCTTGAAAGGAGAAAGTACTGTATACACAAAGTACGCCATCATAGTATTACAAATTCACATAATTTATTACGTGTGTAATACTGAATCTTATATATGTTCACTTATTGGGGTTTAGAATTTGAGTACTATAAGTAAGGTAATGCTAGGTAGACCAAATTTTAAATCAAATTTGCAAAACAAATGATATGTATCCAGTAGTAATAATTCAATCATTAACAATCACTTCATTTGGTTACGAAATTTGGTTTAAAATTTTGACCTCCCTAACATACAAGCAATGTGAAATCATGTTTACATGACATATATGCATGTGGTGTATTGATGGATATTTTCAGATAAGCATGTTTCGTATCCTTTTCAAATTCAATTTCTTATTTTTAAGACCAATAAGAGTATTAAGTAATTTATTAACACTGGTCTTTAAAATTAAAAAATTAAAAAAATTAAAAAAAATTAAAAAAAACCGTGATCAGCTTAACTTGGGCAATGCCATGGATGAAGAATAAGTGTGTAAATATGTATACTTGTCATCGGGCAAATCATTACTATGTGAAAATCCATACGTTTATATAATTGACATGTAAATATCTGATTGTTAGAGTGAGAGTTAGTTCTTCGGTAAAAAACAGTCTCTTTCAATAAAAAACAGACTCCTCCTCCTCCTCCTCCTCCTCCTTCTTTGTTCTTCTTTTCTTCTGTGTTTCTGACATGCAAAAACAGTCTTCTCATCCTTCTTCTTTGTTCTTCTTTTATTCACATGCAATCTGGACGGAGCTCAAAGTTGCAGATTACAAAAGAGGGAGTGGGAACTATAGTTCATCAACTGGATCGAACATGTATATAGCATACGAAATAAACATGGAAACCAAACTCATCATTAATTAGCGGTGAGTTCTTGCCCACTCATATGATACTTAGTTGATTTAGTTCTTTGTACTAGTCAAAGTTGACATTTTCCCAAAGCGATCCCAAATTGTTTCCGTAAATATATGTATGATGCATGTGCGTGCATATCTGTGTGAGCATGCATGCATATTATATGATATTTTCTCAAAAATTACCCGAGTAAGAAATGATAATAGTAAGCATCACTAACCTTTCCAAAAGCAAATTTCAAAAACATCTGGGATGCATGATCATTGATGACCGCCATCAAATGCCAGTGCCATATAATAATCAAGACACTTTTTGTTTACTGACCCTCAAGCCTTCGAGATTTGCCATGTATGGCATTCGTCGAAGCCCTTGAGGGAGAGTGAGCAACAAAAATGCCTTGGGGTCTTTTCGTCCGTCGATGAAATTCAAAGCCTGCTACAAATTAAGGCAAAAACCTTCACAGCCTGAAATGCTAAAATATACCATATTGCCTTAAGCTGAGAAGCCCTTGAGAGAGAGCAGTCACTGCTTGTAATAAGATTCAATTGAACTCCAACTCCCTTGGTTGTTGCCTTTGCCTTATTTGTTGAAGAGAGGATGGCTTAGAAACCCTTTTATAGATCTTCAAGCCACACAAAAAAAAAAAAAAAACAAAGGGTATGTGGTGAAAATTGAGCATTATAGTGATTAGTCTATATGGAACTGAAACCTCTCCTGAGCTTAGGAGGCTGAGCCTCCTGAGGAAATCACACGGGCCGTTGAAATTTGATTCAACGACTACAAACAGGGGGCTCCTCTAAAAGTTATAATAATTGTAGCCGTTAGATCAAATTTCAACGGCCCGTGTGATTTACTCAGGAGGCTCAGCCTCCTAAGCTCAGGAGGGGATCCGGTTCCAGTCTATATCAGTAGTGGGGTATGCATATCTTGGCACTTGACCTTTGGTGGCAAAATCAGATCCTCCCGCTTCCTACGATCTTCATGAACTCTTCTTAATTAAATGAATAACATATAACTAATGCAATGCACCAATCCAAGGTGGATTTCCCACAACAAATGAGACTTTATTCAAGCAAGTGACTCTTTACCACAATGTGGTAGAGAATAATGTTGCCCTTGCACCATGACGTGAGTTCGAACCCCATCGGCTCCGTAATCTTGTTGAATTATCAGAGAGAGGGGCCCACTTAACAACACTGATATAGTCCCCAACATAGTAATTATCACCTGTACAATTCGTCAGATGTGGGGTTTCATCACAAAAGGCTTTGTGTTAATTGGAGTGGGGTTAGGATATTTAAACTCTTCTTTTCTCAGAAATACAGTCGATGTGAGATATTTTAATAAATCTAACATCTAATCTAACAAATCTTCCGTTTGACAAAAAAAAAAAGGCTTTATTCAAAGGGTCCTCGTTAAATAAAGCAATTTGTACAAAGAAAATGATTTCTAAACACTTTTTTTCTTTCTTTATGTGCACTTTGTTGTATTGTTGACCCTTAATTCTCTTTTAATGTATTCAATCTAGATATCAGAAAAGATAAATATAAATGCAGAGAAAAAAAAATGTCGGAAATCACTCTCCTAACAACTTGAAATTTTTGTGATAATAAACAAAAGAGAGAGAGAGATTTGTCCCTTACGAACCTTGACAATGCAATTAGGCTTATCTTTAACAAAAAAGAATAAATGAAAGCAGCAAAAGGACCTTATAGGCATCAGAACCTTATCTTTGATCTGATTCATTAAGGCTAGGGGTCAATGCAGATATATATTTAAATCCTGTTTGACATTCCTCCTATCCCACCTTCTATAGTAATCTTAGCTTTTTGTTTGCTTTATATCTCCAGAGCCTATGCCATATCCCTATTGGATCCTGAGTTTCTTGAATGATCGGCCACAGTTCTCTGAAGCAATTAGCACGTGCCCAAATGGTTTCTGATGCCACTGATGACAAGATATTGTGTTATTACCTCATATATCGAGGGAGAGATACCGAAATTGCTCTATATTGTGGCAGAAAACTAGGGGCAGAGAACATTTATTTTTCATCGGACAATACGAGCTGGATACCATTTAAATTTCTTTTAAATCGAATCAAATCCATGTCTTAGTTGAAGATGACCCAACTACCACACATTTTTTAAGGCCTAATTAACAAAGAGCAAACTAGATATAGGTTATTTTGTGAGTCATATTAAGAATAGTCCACTTATTGATACAAGTACAATGATTGTGATTTCATGCAAATGTTCTAAAAAACGGCTTAGGTGGCACCTAGGTATTAGGTGGTTGCTAGCCGCATGCATTAATCTATAATAGGGAGGAAAATCGGGAAAGGGATTAAGCGGGCGTTGGGGCTTGGGCGCCTTGGGCGGGCAACTGGGTGGCCTAAGCGGTCAGGGCGTTTCAATTTTTTATTTTATTTTTTCGAACTTGAGAAAGGAGGAATGCAGAGCATTTGTGTTCTTCGTTCCAAGTTCCAGCGAAGAAGATGAGAGGAACAAGAGGAGTGAAAATGAGTTTCTCTCTCTTCCATTCGCATCCCACATGATCACTCTCACCTAAGGATGGTAATTTTAACCGTTAAACCCGTTAACCGTGAATAACCGCCCGAATAGAACGAATTTGGGTATGGAACTTCGGGTGTATTTTGGATGTGGTGAAAAACCGTGAACATTATTCGGTTATGGTTTTGGACATGTTTATAGGGTTCTCCGATCCATATCCGTACCCAAATAATATATATATATATATATATAGTCATTATTCATCGAACCCATTACCTTAAGAATACGAAAGTTGCATTGTGTGAGTTGTATGTGTGTGTGTGTGTGTCTATATATATATATATATATATATATAGTTATTATTCATCAAACCCATTACCTTAAGAATACAAAAGTTGCATTGTGTGAGTTGCATTTTGTGGGAAAGTTCAAAAGTTTTGAATCAAAATCAATGAAAATTCAATGGTGCTTATGGGAGATATCAAATATCAACCAACATCATCAATGTTTTAAATTCAATCCTCTTTCATTTTTATACTTCACAAGAATCGTTCCTTGAATCATTTTATACATCAAATATTTAATCATGAAATTAATATATTTTATACTAAATTATAAAATATATTTTATACTAAATTGAATCCTTTTATTTTTATACTAAATTATAATGCGTCAATTAAACGAATATATTTTTTATATTGATGAAGATAGATATAACTGTTAATGAATAGAAAATCTGTTATCCAGTGGCTATGGTTATGGATAATCCCCGATGGTTGATTTGCGGTTATAGGTATGGTAAATTTTCGTGGTTATGAGAATATATATGACATTTCCATCCCCAAACCAAACCGTCCTCACCTTTTTTTATTTAATTTTTTTAATTGTTGTCCAATCAAGTTGGGACAACTAGCATCCTAATTAACATAGGCTGAACGTGTAAGTATTTGTGTGGCGCCCCACCTCCCTTCTTTGTATCCCAGTGTTCCACTTAGTGAAAATAAAATTTACAAAAAGAGAGAAAATATAAATGGTTTTGGTCGGTAAAGTTTTTTTGGTGACGATCTTCACACCGTTTTTTATTGCTGAAGAGGTTTTTCAAATCAACGACTATTTCTGGGTAACTATTTTGTCAAGGAAAATCAATTTTATTTGGAAGAAAAACGTGGATGCGAGAAGAAAGTGGAGGAAAAATGGGGACAACTGGTATGGCTAGCTGGTTATGAGAGAGAGAAAAAAAAGTATAATTGTGTATGTGTAACTTACTATATTGCCCGTAACTTTCATTTTGGTTACTTTTCTTTATTTTTATTGTAGGGTCACAATGGTTAATGTCTAGTTGACAAAAAGAATTTATTAAATAGTAGATAATGCAGGTTTTTTTTTTTCTCTCTATCTCTACTATAGATTTTAGTTTTTTTATGTTTCATACCTGTATCACAGATTATTTGTTAATCTAAATGTATTACATGTTTATTATTATCTACCTCTACCACATTTTTTTTTTGTTGCTTCGTACTCCATCACAAATTAGTTTTTTTTTTTCTTTTAATAATCTACTTATATCACAAGTTCACTTCGTAAATCTACCTCCCTCTATCAAAAATCAACCTTTTTTTTCCTACCTATATAGTAGGCAGGATACTGAGTTTTTGTTTGATATTTAACTAAAAGAAATTTAGGAAAAAGTCAATAAAAACTTTACTAATGAACCATATGTTGCAATCCTATTAGATTATGAATGTGATTGTGTAAATCCTAGTGTATCTAGGGATATCTTGAAATATTATCTAGGGTTAGATATTATCCTATTAGAGTTGTAATCCTATTAGGGTAAGGAATTAACCTTCTCTACTACCATAAATAAAGGCACAATGGGGTGGAATAGAACACACCTCACAATTACACATCGCTCTCCTTCTCTCTCCTATTGTCACTCCCCCTCTCTATGTCCTTTATATGATCTAGTAAATTAGGCCTATAACACGTTATCAGCACGCACTTAACGCTGCATTAAAGAGAGTTTGTTCTTCAATCAGGGGAGCATTACATTTTAATCATTCCTTTTATGATCAATTTATTATTTTATTAAATTGATCTACATGCTATTGATTCAATTTAATTTTTCTTTGTTGAAAGTGATACAACGCATTGGAGATGCAATTCCGGCTTTCAGAGAAGGATCTTCTACAAATTCAAAGGCTCAGTTGTTTTTTGTCAATCAGGCTCTTTTAAAATAAATTAAGATATTTGAAACGACCGTGAAGCATGAAAACATTCCCTATGATGCATGAACCCCATATATTTATATTTTCCTTTCAATTATATATATTGCATATGTGCTCATATATTTTGTCAATATATATATATATGTATTTGTTCATGCAATACGTAATTATGCTATGTGGAATTTGTGAGTCAAAGCATCGAAATTAATTTAGAAGCAATTAGGGTTTTTAACCCTAGAAATTCAAAAAGAAAAAAAAAATGGAATTCTTTTTTCGAGGCTCCGCACCGCGCCATCGAATTGGCTGGCCTGCAGCCATGCCACCATAGAACGACGTCATTCCGACGTCGTGGACCGACAACTAAGCCTCGACCTGGGTTGAAATTCGCATGGGCCTGAAGCCTAGAGTCCACTAGCAAGCCTGCAAGCCTTGCTGGGCTATGTCCTTGCTATAGCCTGCCTGCAGTAAGCTTTGTTTGATGGGCTCGCTTTTCTACCTTAGCCCGCGATCACCAAAGCTAGCTCTTATGGCTGGGCTTGCTTTGCCACGGCCCAAAATGAAACCAGCCTTTGGCTAGGATTCATGCGCACCAATCCATGTCAGCCTCTGAGCTGGGCATGTGCTCCCCGCGCCCTTTGTGGCTCAAAACCAGCAGCTTGGCTACTGGCCTCCTTCCCAAAACTGGCCTGTGGCCTGCAGCCACACATGGGTTACCTTGGCAGCCTACCCTAAGGCCCACTAAGCCCTTTAGGGCCTTGCCTTGCACACAGCAGCCAGCCCACCGAGTTGGGCTGCGATTTTTTTGAACTCAATGCCTCGGTTTTGGCATTCCCACTTCATAACCATACTCCAATAATTTTTGGGACGTTATTGGTTAACGTTTATCAAGCTATAATTTTATTATCGCTTGGGCTGAAGCAAAAAATTCAAGCTAATATTAACCTGAATGTTATTATTTTGCTTCTACGATCAAACCCAAATGGTTACAGTCTATTGAATTAATTAAAGTGACCAGCAGAATCTGACAATTAATCCAAAATTATTGGCCTGAAGTCCACTTTTTGGCAATTAACAATTTAATCAATTATTTCTGTTCTTTGAACAGTTGACTCACTTTCGTAGTCTCAAAGCACTCACACTTGAGTTCCTGAAGCAACCCAAATCCACTACACTTAGTTGTATATTGTATTATGTGTTTTTACAGGTGCCTCTTTTTATGAACCGAAAGTTCATAACTAAACTCGAACCTGTAGTTTCGAATTTAGTGCCTTTGAAACCTGAAGTTTTCATAAAACAATACACCCATAAAACCCCGACGTCTTTCATGTAAACCATGTCTTATAACCCGAATGTTCTAACTTTGATGCTTATGGATATCTCATTTTCATAGCACCAATCACAATGTTGTTCCCTCCATTTAGTGGATTGTCGAACCATAACAAGTTTGATTTCACTGATTTAGACGTTTCTTGACCAAAACCACTTTATGTGGGTACAAGACGTGAATCTCCACTTAACTATCAAGAAGCTGAGAAACCATTGAAGCCAACAATGGCATGGAAGAGCTGAATAAGCCTCCGCCATGATCTTCATTCGAAGACTTATCCTGGAAGCATTAAAAACGGAAATACCTCCCGAACAAGGATTCCATGGCTCTTTGACTTGCTTCTATGGACCGTTTAATCATGAAAGATATTGCATGAAGCACACCATGATTACGTCCATGAATGAGTACAATTCTGAAGTTTATAAATCTGATCAAATTTAACTGGAGAATACTTTTCTCGTCCTTCCATGTTTCCAACTCGCTCCTAAAGCAACAGTGTAGAAAGCGGAAGTTTACCAAATTCTCGGATCTGATTACTACCATGTGAGAAAAAGGTATAGACCCAGCCTCAGTTGGAGTCTACCGAACGGTATAGACGTAGCTCAGCTGGAGTCTACCGAATGGCTCGACCCAGTTCGGTCAAGGTCTATTGAATGGTGATTCCCAATTTCGGCAAGGGCCCACTGAATGGTATTGCTCTGCTTCGGCAGAGGCATACCGAACAGACCCCTCCAGCTTCGGCCGGAGCCTACCTAACCCAAGTCTTGGTCTATCTATCTTATAATCCAATTTCGAGTTTGTTTTTACAACATATGGTAGAATCAGGGCCTGCCAAGGTATGGCATTATGCCCGAAGTGTGATCCTTGGCACCTAAGACCTAAAACTTCAAGAATAAGGGATAATATTCCCGAACCTCAACCCTGCAAAATCTACTTCTGTGTCGATAGAATAGATCATTGGTTATGCACCTATTCGTGCCTCTACCAATGTCGTTCAGGAGTACCATTCTTGTAGTCAATATGTGAGACTAATTTTTCTCTACCAAACATCATTGGAAGAGCAGAATTTTGACATGGATGACCTTATTAGTCGAATCCCCTTAGTAAACTATTTACTTTGTGAACATTTCTTTATGTTCTTGGATTCACATTTGGTGTTTGTTTTAGTTATGGATAATCTTACTGATATTGTCCTCGAATATAAGTTAATTGAATCATGTTTCTTAAAACATGTGACCGAATTCAATTAAATACGTGATTAGGTACGAATGTGGGAAAGTTAGTTGTCTGGATGAATGCGATACTACACACACTAACTTTATACCTAAATCACATCTCTAGCAACGACTTCAGATCTATCCAACCTGATGAAGAACATTGGCACGCTCCTCATTGTATGAATGGTACTACATTACTATTTAAGAGACCTTATATTCTCCCATTTCTAGAAGAAAGTTGTTGAGTATTAAGGATATTCGAGAGAACAATGATATGAATGAAACCACTGAAGGAAAATAGAGTGAAATATCTTTGCACCACCTCCAAAAATGAGCTTGAAGCTTTGTTTTGGGGTTAACTGGCTATCTCCCAACTAGGAACACGCCACATGTGGTCGGCTTGGTGCCTAGTAATTGAGCAGTTTACAGTTGGTTATTAGGTATGAACCTGACGTTTTATACTTACGCATTTGGATGTGTATTCCATGTGCCAAGTTACGCCGCCGCAACGTACCAATATGGGTCCTTAAAAGAAGGATGTGAATCTTTGTCGATCATGATTCTCATTCATATTAACTCTCTTACAGCCCCTTGCATGTGATCTCTTTACCATTCATTTTATGGACTATCACTTCAATGACACAATCTTTCTGCTGTTAAGGGGAGATAAGAACATCAATGTTCCTGTAGAACGGCGTGAATTTACGTGGATGTTGCCTACTATGTCTTATCCCAATCCTCGTACCACACAAGTGTAATAAGCAAGTGCGATGAATTCTAACTTTCAAAATGTTGCTCCAGACGCATTCCTCTGATCTAGCTAAAGTGATAAGATCATATACCAGCTGCAAACATACTTGCAATAATAGACGTACTTAAAGGACGTTGAGTCAACATCCCCGACGGGTGTGCCGCCCCTCTTGGACGATCCAGTACACTGGTAGATAGCCAATCAATTTATCTCGGCCTGAAGCATGACAGATCACTCGGTTCATATGATTCACTTCCCTAGAAAAGGAAGGTCACGACACAAAATGAATCCATACTTGATCGTTGTCTCAAGTCATTTCCATCTCATAATCCGGATTACTCCTGAGACTTGAAGTTCTTGGTCTAGTATACTAGTTTAGATGAGATAATGGAATTGGAATGAGATTATCATCGATGATGTTTTCACTTATATGGTAGCTACTGACATAAATGAAAAGCGACGATATTGAACCGTGTTCTGTTGATTAGTGACAACATAGAACTGATTAGACAACCGAAATTACAATCCAGGTTAAATTCCTTACCAAAGTGTGTTTGGACCCGTAGTTCCTACACTGCCCAAGGTAACCTTGTTGTGTTACTAGTGGAAAAAGAAGCGTAATGAGATGAATGAAATAGTGCGATATGATGCACACCTTACGGCGCAAGGTTTCTCTCAAAGGCCCTGTGATTGATTGCAACATTATGAAATGTGGTTAGTGTTTCTCCATAGGGATATTGATACGGAGAATTACATGTGAGTTCTCGAAGAATTACATGGACTGATTCAAATAATTTCAAACCACGGAACACATTCTCAACTCGTTTAATGCGTTCACTTATGGATTAAAGCAATCTGGCGGATGTGGTATACTCGTCTAAGTGATTATTTAATCAGTCAGGGATATGAATGAATGCCATTGCGTGTTAAACTATGAAGTCTTATTCCGAACTACTAGAGTTACAGTTTATGTCGATGACATGAATCTCACTAAGACTCTGGAATAACTTGAGAAAATTTCCTTGCACCTGAAGATAGAATTTGAGATGATGAATTTTGGGAAAACTCATACTCACTTGAAGTTCAAGCGTTGTCTTGACAGTACTTTGGTCTACCAGTCAAACTACACCCTGAAAGTGTTACCTTTTGAGTATACCTAAGATCTTCCATACATTATATGCAAATGAAACCCTTGAAGAGGTTATGGAATTCGAAATTCCATATCTAAGTTCAACTTTGCGCTTTGTTATACTTAGCTCATTGCATTAGATAAGACATCTCATTCGCTGTTGATCTATTGGTAAAGATGCAGCACTGATGCGCCTACACGCAACCACTGAATTGGTATTAAAGACGTTTTTCCGATATCCTGAAAGGTACTCTGGATTTGGGCTAATCCCAACGCATCTCGAGCAGATCCGACCCACCTGATCCTCAAAATGATGTTTGCCTTATTATTACGCTGATGATGGTTACTTATCAAACCCACACAAAGCAAATCCGTGAATGGTTATGTCTTTACCTGTTAGGGATATATCAATATCTTAGAGGTCCACGATATGACCTTAGTTGCGAAATCTTCGAAACGTTCCAAGACTCATCTCATTTCATTACGCCACACGTGAGACATGGTTGAGAGCTCTTGTTGAGCATATTCGAAGTACTTGTTGTTTTCATCCATCGTTGAGTCCCGACGATGATCCATGAAGACTATGCCGCATGTATCAATCGGACCAAGACATGGTACATCAACAAAGTCAACGCCAAGACATATTGCGTCTACATCACATCAGCAAAGCATCAGGAGATTGAAGTTATGCAAGCCGATCCCAGACAGCCTTGCCAACCTCTACATGACGTCACTGCCGAAGTTAACCTTCCAGAAGCTTGTCCCAAGAATTGGTATGCCTAACTATTCATATGCAATGCTTGTAGTTCTCATTTGGAAGTTCTGTCAAACTCAGGGGAAGTATCCAGAAGTATACTCACTTGATCTTAATGTACTTTTTTTCCCTCCAATTAGGAGCATTTTTCCTAATGGGTTTTTGCTACCTAACTAGGTTTTAACGAGACATCCATCATGGGCTGGTCATACCCTTGAGAGCTTCTACTTGCGTCTAGAAGACGTACAGTTTTGACTTAATGCAACTTCTCACTTTTCTCCTTAGTCTATGGGTTTTTATCCCACCTTGGGTTTTACCATAGTGAGGTTTTGTGAGTTTTACCTTTTATGCATCATTCCGTTGTTTTGAGACTCATATTCGCTTATTGTGTCGATGACTTCATCAACTTTACTTACTTCACCGTTGAAGACCTGATGCGCCATTTGTTTGAGTATTTACACACTCAAGGGGGAGTGTTGCAATCCTATTAGATTAGGAATGTGATTGTGTAAATCCTAGTGTATCTAGCGATATCTTGGAATATTATCTAGGGTTAGATACTATCCTATTAGAGTTGTAATCCAGTTAGGGTAAGGAATTAACTTTCGCTACTACTATAAATAAAGGCACAATAGGGTGGAATAGAACACACCTCACAATTACACATCTCTCTCTTTCTCTCTACTATTGCCGCACCCTCTCTCTCTGTCCTTTATATGATCCAGTAAATTAGGCCTACAACACTATATATATATATATATATATATATATATATATATATATATATATATATATATTAATACTCAAATTTTATTTTAGATCTAATCAATGAAATATTTTTGTTAATTAGGCATAGGTCAATGAGGAATGTTACATGGGTTTCAAGCGCATATAAATAGTTATAAAATTATTTTTTTGCCCCAAATTAAATTATAAAGAGGTTCATGATTATCTCTCCTACAAATCCTCTCTCTTTTCCGGACGTGAAGATAACCAATTGCCTCCGTCTCTCCATCTCTCTAGTTGATTAATCAATACAAGCCATGAATCCATACTTTGAAAGCCCAACAATAAAAATCTCTTCAGTTGTAGCAGTGGGCATGAAAATCTCATTGCCGTTTGTTGACTATTACATCTCATCAATCCGCCACCAAATATCATTTATCCATGGCCAATCTCATCAATTCTTGGCTGGACAAGCAGTTGTCAATCGAGTTCATAATAGCAATGAGAAATCAAGATGGGAAGGTGTTGTTGATTGATTTCATAGATTTCATACACATAGAAGCAACAGAGGAAGGAGAAAGAATAGAAAATTTGAAATCAGTTTATTTTCCATTTGGGTCTTGCTATTGGAATGTGCAAGTTGATTTTTGGGTTTTTTTGTTGGGTTAGAGGTTTGGGATGGAGGAGGAAAGATAAATTGGATTTCGACATGTTTTAAATCAAGACCAGATCAAATATTGCATAAAAAACAAAACTAGGGAACGGACATTGCATTCATTGTCTGAATCAAAAGGTAAAAAAAATAATAATATATATATGAGGAAATGGACACTACATTGCAGTGTCTGGATCCAAATGTAAAAATAATGTAAAAACAGAACCAGGAAACAACACTACATTCCAGTGCCTGGATCCAAATGTAAAAATCAAGAGTCGCATGAAGAGTGATGGAAAAAAGGGAACCAGGAAACAGACAGTGCAAGCAATGTTTGAATCCAAATGTAAAAAACAGAATAAGAAAACAGACACTGCGTTCCAATGTTTGAATCCATATTGACCTATTCCAAAATATAAAAATATGAAAAAGGGTGTGTCGGTTAGGGTGGGTGATAGCTTTAGTGGTAGATTTTGTAAATTTTATTTATTTTAATACATTTAAGTATCATAATATATGATTAACCTATTTATAATTAACATAAATATTGTTTATATATGTCAATATTATTTTTCATTGATTTTATACAAAATCACCCTTTAACTAATTAAGCAATTGTCTTATACAAGTATTTTTGGAATTCGTTTTTCGTGTTTGCCTCTATCTTTTCTTAATTGGATATTCATCAAATTTGTTTTCTTAATTAGAATTTTTTTCTCATAAAAATCTTCCTTCCTTTTATTTTATGTATTCCTCACATGTACCTACTAGCAATTGTACACATATTATGCATGTGTTAAAATTTTGAAAATAAAATTTATAAAAAGAGAGAAAATATTAAGGGTTTTGGTCGATAAAACTTTTTGGTGACGACTTTCACATGGTTTTGATCACTAAAGAGGTTGTTCATATTAGTGACTGTTTCTGGGTAACTATTTCATCACTGAAAATTAATTTTATTTGGAAGAAAAAATAACGTGGATGAGAGGGGAAGGTGGAGAAAAAATAGAGACAACTGATATGATTTCCTGGCTGTGAGGGAGAAAAAAAAACAGTAAAACTATTTTGTATGTAATTTAATATATTGCCCATAAGTTTTATTTTGGTTATTTTTCTTTAGTTTTGTTAATAGGGTTAGAATGGTACTTTAACCCTCTTTGGTTGACAAATATGGTCAAAAAGGGTTCTATTAAATAGTAGAGACAATACATTTTTTTTTTATCCATCTCTACCTGTATCATAGATTAATGATTTTTTTCAAAAAAATAAAAAATAAAAAAGGATTAAGGATTTAAATGAGTTAGGTTAGAAAAGGGTGTCCGGTCTGACACAATTCTAGTTTTAAATATTTTTATCTAAAATGACAAAATTGGTATAAGAACATGTAGATGGATAACTCGACTCAGTCCAAAAAACAAACTGTGTTTTGGACCTGAATCCAAAAACCCCATTAACAAAAGGTCGATGGACTCTTCTAGTACAGAAATGCACCAAACAAAAATTACAAACTAATGTCGTTACCCATGCACAAATATTTCATAAAAGTCAACTCATTTATTTATCTTCAGACTATGCATTGCAATTTTTACTACAAATTATGTGAACTCAAACTCTGCATTGTAGTTTTCATTTTATTAGTTACATATATTATTAGAATTTAGAATGATTATTAGCTTATGAGTCCACTTTCTTTTTTTTCTTTTTTTTTCCTCATTTCCAACTCAATCATATAAGGTTAATTGCTTATGACCCTAAACCCAAACAACCGTGAACACGTTGGTTGAATAGCCAAGTTCCAATTGAAATGGAATATCTAGGATAAATCAATGCAATTTAGGAGGACTCGTGAAAGGGTATCAGTTCAAATCCCAGACTTTTGATATCAGAGAAATATTTAAAGAGATGAAGAACTATTATCATTTTATAAATTTATGGACCAAATTCAAATTAGTGGGATTGTTTATTCACATTCTTTTCCCATGAAGAATGTTTTATAAACCTCTTGGACTCCCGAATTTGAAGTATCCTACATGCACACAATCCCATTTACAGAGTTTAGCTCATTCTAAAACTCAAAATCCTCATTTCACATACTAACCTCACAATCTAAAACCATAAACAGTATTAAAATTTAAATAATCTTTGATGTTTAGTGCACCCAGTTTTAAAGTCAATTTATTCCTAAAACCAATATTCTACAACAATCATACATAGATCAAATATTAGATGCAACTGGTTTGACTCTAATAAAACAGAAACTGGAATACAAAGTCCCGCCACAAAACTTTTGAATAGAAACTACAATGCTTTTGATAAAAAAAATTTTAAAAAAAAAAGAAAAAAAAAAGGCACTAGGATGCAGAGTCTGAAACCAAATAAATGGGTTGATCTATTCTGAAATATTCAAAACTTGAGAATGGGGACGGTTGTACATGTAATGGCACAAGTGTAATTTTATCGCTCAATTAAAAGATTTGAAAACAATGGACTTGCCTCATTAACCTAAGCTAACAAATAAATAAACCTTGTTGAAAGGTCCATAATCAAAATTAACCATTGAGTATATCCTAATTATTGAAGTTTAAATTGAGTTTAACCATATGAATAGTTGTGAAACCATACTACCATCAATTCAACACTCTTGTTAGGCTTGTGTTTAAGGGGTTTTATAAATCCATCAAGGTACAGTTTAAGATTGAATAATGTTAGGGAGATCAGAATTAGAAATTAAATGATGTGTCATCAATAAGAAATAAACACGTTAATCGACACTTAATAATCATTTAATCAATTAACAAACACATCATTTGGTTTACAGAATTTAATTTAAAATTTTGGTCTCCCTATATTACCCTTTGGATAATGCTAGAAAGACCAAATTTCTAAACCAAATTTAACAACTAAATGATATGTCACTAATAAAAAATAAGAACATTAATTGACACTTAAGTAACAATTCAATTATCAACCATCATATCATTTAACCAACAGAAATCCAAATTGGGCTTTCCTCGGACCTAAACCTATTTACCGACTGAGAAAAACCCAACCCGATTTCAGTCATTACTCACTTGCCAAGTGGCGCGCCGCACATTCTTCTAGTTGGGTGTTTCCCACCATTTGGCGCGAAAATCAGTTCAGAGCTGAAATCGATTCTAGGGTTTCAATCAGATTGAAAATTGAGAATCATTTCAAAGTGCTTTCCTTCGATTACGAATGGCTTCACCACCACCGTCAAAACGCAGGCGTAAGAACCAGAGCAAAGACGAAGCAGATGACCCGTCAGCGGCACCTTCGTCCACACCAGAGAAATTATCCCCTGTGGTGATCTTTGCTCATGGTGCTGGTGCTCCTTCTTCTTCCGACTGGATGATCAGGTCCCTTTTCAATTTCTTTGCTTCTTTTGGAAACATCAGAAAAAGATTTCGTTGAGTAAAGCTTGAAGCTTTTAGCTTAGCTTTGTGGGCTTTTGTTTAGGTGGAAGGATATGTTGGCAAAATCACTAAATGCTGTAGAAGTTCTTACCTTCGATTACCCGTGTAAGTATATGTGAATTTTGATAAATTTTCAGTTCCTTTGGGTATATAGTGATCTGGGTTATTCATGGAATTGGGTTATCTCTATTGTATTTGTATAATCTAGAAGTTGTGTTCTTGGCAGATATTTCTGGTGGGAAAAAGAGGGCTCCTCCAAAGGCTGAAAAGTTGGTCGATTTTCATGCCGATGTTGTAAAAAAGGCGGTTGCTAATTACCCGGGTCATCCGCTGATTTTAGCCGGGAAATCTATGGGTTCAAGGTCATAATTCTCTTACTTTGTGGTGACGTTTATTTGCTCTAGCCTAAAATTCTACTGCTAGAAGGTAGTGTCTGTTAAAGTCAAGTAATGCTGGAGAACCTCTTTGGAAGTTAAAATGTTGGATTAACAATATGAATTTTTGATGCGTCTTCTACGGGCAGCAGTGCTCAACTCTAGAAAATTAGAAATGTAGACAATTTATGAAGCTCTGCTTTGTTTCTGTAGTATAAGTTTGAAGTTATATTAAGTCGTTTACCAAGGTAATGATATTAGGGATGTATTGCTTCCATATGAATTTTTTGGATTAGGACTTGTTTTCCTCTATAGACGAACTTGTATACAAATAAACCCATAATTTTACATTCATATACTATTGTTGTTACATGCAGTGGATCCCTCAAGTAATGAGCATGTCAATAAGATAGAGAAGTAATGGGTGCATGCCGTATTTGGTATTCCTTTTCTACAACATGTTCTGCCTTGTTTTTTATGAATTTGGATTTCATTTGTATGTAGAGTCAGCTGCATGGTAGCTTGCAAGGAAGATATACATGCCTCAACAATCGTTTGCTTAGGATACCCACTAAAGGTTTGCTGTTCTGATGTTATCCCTGCATCTCATTTCGTGCATAGTGATTGTCTCTTTTTCTTATTTGTTTTTCCTTCTTCCTTTCTGTATATTGGCATAAAATCACTGGGCAGTAAATCTTCTATAACACATATGGATGTTGCAACTAGCTGAGATTAGATTATCTGATATTTTGAAGAAGAAAATCTGCATTCATTGGACCCTTCAAAGTTGATGTTTTAACCTAATGGACTTCTACCCAACTTTGTAAATATGCGAACTGTGTGCCTGATATGGGTGCCTTAATTTCAGGGCATGAATGGAGCAGTGCGAGATGAAACGATATTGGAACTTTCTATTCCCATAATGTTTGTACAGGTATTTGAAAAGTTTACTTTTTTCTTTCATTGTCTGTGATCATACAAATTTCAAACTGCTGCACCGTATACGTTCAAAATTTCAAATTAGCATTATATATTTTTTCACTTTATGTTATTCCTTTATAAAGTTGTTTTACCATTAATCATTATGGTATCGCTTTATAAAGTTGTTATTAGGTCTTTTGTGTCACTTTATTCAGTTGTCTTTTGTCACTTTTTATGACCAAATTGAGAACTTCCTTTTCTTTCTATATATTATCACTTTATAAATTTGTTATTACCATTATATTTATGCTGCTTTCTTATGTTTTATATCTCATACATTTTCGGGTTTGTATGCTACTATTATGCTTTATGAAGGGTAGTAAAGATGGGCTTTGTCCATTAGAAAAGCTAGAAACTACTCGCAAGAAGATGAAATGCCTTAGTGATTTGCATGTCATTGATGGTGGCGACCACTCCTTCAAGATTGGAAAGAAGCATCTGCAAAGCACTGGGTTATCCCAAGACAAAGCTGAAGATCTTGCTCTTCAGGCCATTGCAGCTTTTTGGTTGAGGTCTCTTGAAGGAAGGTGACACTTTATATTGCATAGAAAAGTTTCCATGTAATATCAAGGGTTGTATCATGTTGTCCATACACTGTTATCATGCTCTTTTTGTGCCATCAATTCCTTGCTTCCTCTTGTGATGTAAACTTCTCGTGCTCTTTTTGTACTGTCAATCCGTAACTTTATTTAGAGGTGTGTTTTGATAGACGTTGACACACTTAAAACATTACTATGGTATTGCTAGTGTACGGTGGAGTAATTATTTTTATTTTATCGTACTATTGGTTTGCATGTCTATATTTTGCTGAAAACTTATTAATGCACTGCTTCTGCACCATCTTTGATTTATGGTTCTCGATGTATACTGTGTATAAAGATTCTCTCTCACAGATGCATCGTTTACGTGAGGTTTTGACGGTTTACACTCTATAACTCATTTCATTTACCCCAGTATCTATTGATTGAAGTAAATTATTGTGTATATAGATTAGTTGGTGAACAATTGCACCATTGTGTCGTTGAGGACTTATTCATTAAACACACTATTACACGCAAACCATTTATTTCTTATATAGGATACAGTACCACACTTGTGAAGCATGACATGCAGTCTTCATCTTATTTATGTATTTAATACATTGCGAGGCAGTTTCTCTAGTTTCTTCTTCATAAGTGTTATTGCCTCTGCAAAAGAATTGGACAAGATAGTTAGAAACTTAGAGTAGAGCATATAACATTGATAATAGACAATGAATTTTCTGGGCGTTATAAATCATAAAACCGTATGAATTGTTTGCGTACAGTCATTATAAATGGTGGCATATATATAACATTTAATCTTATTGTGCATGCATCTTCAGTCACTGTCACAGTCGCTGCCGCTATCACTACCACTTCGGTAGCCATTCTTGCATTTTGTCTTGCATACATTCGCCTTCTTCTTGTGCTTTTCAGTCCTTCCATGGCAAGCCATACCATGAGATGCTTGGTGGTGACTGCCACTGTGAGCGTGGCCACTGTGATTGCCATGGGTTTGAGCCACAGAGCAAGGACTCTGGCCGTTGGCTAGGCCGTGGTCAAATTGTTGGCCATGGCCGTATGCTTGACCATACGACTGACCAGGTCTGGCCGGATTGGTATCAAGGTAGTATGACTGCTGGGTTTGGCTATAGCACTGAGCCTGTGGCCTAGGCACGGTGTGGTTTGGATTGCATGCATGGGTTTGGCCATACAGTTTGGCCACCGCTCATTGCATGGCCACCGTATTGGTGACCACGGTGCCTCTCTTTGTGCCCAAAACCATAAGAGTTTTCGGAGCACTTTTGCTGGCACAATTCATTAGCAGGTAGGGAGCACTGCATTGAAGCCATGGCAAGTGAGATAAAAGGAGGTTTCTTACTTCTTGCTAGCTCTGTGGATTGCTTGGTGCTTCAAACCATTGTGATCTTGCTCTTTATATAGCCAACAACTAGGGGGTTTTCGGCATTGTCTATTGGTAGATAGGATTCCTTTACTTTTTCTCTTATCCTTTTTCACCCTTTGAATCCGCTGCTTTCTGAAACAAGGGCTGGAATTAGGTCAGGAATGCTTTTTTGCTCTCTTTCCCTTCGCAAGAATTTGTCCTCCACTTACTGAATACGTTATGGAGGGCATCAAACCCACTACAGACAATTTACTCCAGTTGTGAGTGTGTAAACACTGGCCATGTCGATGTCTTGTGAGTCTCACATTCGTCCGTGATTAGAATTGCCAATGCGTCCGCTTGTGAGTCTTACATTCGTTCATGATGAGAACTGTCGACGCATAACGAACCATATCTCTAACTCATAATAAGGATGTTTAAATATGAAAATTTGGGGAATTAAATTTACTTCACGATAAAATATGAAAAACTTGGATTAATAACTCTCCATTAATTTGCCCATCCTGCTTCTTTTTTTCTTTTTTTTTTCTTGCTACTATGGCAGATGTTATTGTTGCTGCATATCAATCTTTACTTCCCGTCATTATTCTATCAACTTTTCTTTGGCTTTTAACTTATATTTTAAAAAATTTCTTGCTTACTCGTTACCTCATATCGGGGTTCCTGGATTATGCAATGTTTTTAATTGTCTCTATTTCATTTAGGGTCTTTCAATTTTTATGCAAATTACTTTAATCTCTCATGTTTTGAATTCAAATTACCTATATATGTGAGAGGCTCTCCTACATATAAAATTCTGACTCCGCCACTGAATTTATCCTTGGCATATTGGAGAGAATTGACGCATGAACAAAAGAAGAAGAAAACGGAGTTTGGAATGGTTGATGGATCACAATGGGAATGTAACGAGTAACTAGGGATGGGCAAAATACTTGCGGTTACCCGTCCATTTAAACTTCACGGTTACGGTTATGGGTAACCATTTTGATAAATAAACGGTTATGGGTATAACCGTTTACCCGTGAAATTTAAATGGGTGGTTATGGGTATTAACTGCTATTATAAACGGGTAACCGTTTACCCATTTATTTTATATATGTAAAATTAACACAAACCATGTTCTCTATCGGACAAAACTTAGATCAATGCTATTGACTATAGTGCATGGTTTATATAGCTAATTATAATATAATGTAGCTCGTTATATATATTATGTTCATACTTTACATTATGGGTTAAACAACCCAAGAATACTGTCTTCTAAACAGTTTTCGTAACCCAAGAATACTTAGCAAATATTATATTACCTTCATTGGTAACAGTTAAAAATATCGTCCGTAAACTATTATTTCAATTATTGGAATGGTATAAGGACTTAAAAAATTAAAATACGAAAATGTATGATGAAGGTACATATAACGATGTTTAATTGTAAAAAAAGAAAGAAAATTATGACAATTTTTTTTTTTTAATTTTCAAGTTGTTAAAAAAACATGTAGACGGGTGAAAAAGAGGTAATGGTTAAAAAAAATGATAAACGAGTTAAAAAGGGTAAATAGGTAAACAGGTATTAAACGGTTACGGTTAAATAGGTATGCGGTTATGGGTATAGTTAACCGTTTATAAACAGTTATGGGTATGAGTATAACTATTTAGGCAATTACCCAACGGGTAAACGGTTATGCGGGTATAAGTATAAACGGTTATGGATAAATAACCGCGGTTACCCGCCCGGCATAACCGTTGCTCATCCCTACGCGCAACTAATGGTCCCGCACTCTCTTGTCAATCCAGACGGGCAGCAACCAGATGAAGATTGAAGTCTTTCAATAATTCAATATAAAATGGTATATGACTAGTTGGTGTACAAAGGCATCTCATGTTCGACTTATTTGGATACGAGAATGATATATGTTTATAATGAGTTTGATATTAATGTCTTGTTATGGGTGAGTTAACGACTTCTTGTCAAAATAAATTTGTAAATGTCATAAATAATTTAACAAAAAATGACACCACAACCTTCACTTGTATTGAACTTTTTTCTTTTTTTCCTTTTTCAACAAAGGAGATCTTTTATTTTTTATACTCATTTATTTTTTTGTTAATGTTATTAGTACTCTAGAAAAAGGCATCTCACACTTCTTCTGTATGCAAACTCTCTCTTATAAAAGTATAAGGAGCGCGCAATGACTTTATGTGCGTCTTCATTCCTTTCTTTTTTTTGTCATTTTTTATTTTTAGATGATTGTATATGATAGAGATTTGAGAGGCTTGGTTCAATTTTTTTTTGTTTAGTGATATTTTCACTTTTCAGTGAGATGTCTTAGGTTTGAATTTCAAAAATGACAAGTTCACAACCAATTTATTTCTCCACCGCCTTAATATAAATATATTGACGTATCAAAAAGAAAGGCCAAAGGGACATGTCTTGAATTCAACATCAGAAAAATTAAGGGCTAAATATATATTACCTCTTTTAAATTTGAGGTGATCTTCCCTTTTAAACATCAAAATTACAGCAGAAGCAAAACATGCCACACCGGTGAAGCAAATGTATACAGTACATTGAGTATTTCACTTATTTATTTTTTTACATATTTTAACACTGAAAAACAGATATTACTAAATTAAGAGTTAGTTGATAATTCCCTTTCCTCCTAAGAGAATTTTAAGGACCTGATTTTTAATTAAGCATGTCTCATCATGTCTCATCATGGACATAATTCGTGGGGAAACATTTTGGTCAGATGAGTATTAGTTAACTAGTTTTGACCCCACTCATTATCATTATGGATGGTCTAGTCTATGTTTAACCATCTAAATGCTTAGATCAACGAATAAATACTTACCTACAACTGAATTATAAAATAAATGTAACATTTTGAATAAATATTTCATCACTCTAGAGCATGTAAGTTTCTCTCATGATATACATTGTTATTGTTTTTTTCTTCACTTGGCTTGACCCTGATTAGTGCGGAAAGGAATTAATATTAAGAGTTGTTATTGTCATAGTTCTCCATTTGTTAAGTCCAATCTCAAACTTGGTTATCAAGTTGAGATTGTGTTGGGGGTATTAAGTGATGTGTCATTATCTAATGCGTTGGTTTTATATGGCAAAGATTAATAGATGGCATCATCTGGTGTAATAAGCTATTCTAGTTTTGTTAAGAGTTGTTAATAGTTTGTTACATGTTGTTAAGTGCGATATAACTAGCAGAAGAAACAACTGTTGTATAAATTAATCATCAATAATCATAATACAAAGATCTTTTATTTTCCTCTTAAGTTTCTCTCTCTTATTTCTCTTTCTAGTTCTTCATCGTTCTTGAATTATTCTCAATGTAGTTAATATTAATACCAATCAACGGCTGCCATATACCCCCTAACGGTAAATTTTAATTGGTGCAACCATGTCATTTTTACGTAATTAATGGCGAAAATTTACCACATGCCATGCATACATAGTTGCAAGGATATAAAAAACACATGGTGTATCACCTGTATTCCAGTGACAATGAAATATTTCTCCTCATGTTGCTTTTCATTGAGTGACGTCAAATTCAGTACTGTTTGCATTGTATTTTATGGTCTCTTGATGGGTAGGGCTATTCAAACATACATTTCTTCTTCTCACACACTCTAAATTTTCGGCCATCAAATCGAATAAATTGAAGAAGATTAATGGCAAGAAATTAATATCAATGTGTAGAAGATAAAAATGGGTGTGTGGCTTTGTTAATTATAGAGTGAAGCAAATGCACCAAACTCACGATGTAACTTTATTTTGAAAGAGGGACATTTATTTCACACAGGACACACTTGTAACCAAGATATCAAGAGGCCATTTATTTTACATTAATTTAGTACTTATTTATCATAACTTAAAGGCCTCCTTCATTCTGCTGATCATAGTGGTCGATGGGAATCGATGATCTCCCACAACTGCTCAATTTAGTTCTGCAAAATGGTCACACACAAATATTAATATGCATCAAGAACATCAACTCTAATTAATTGACGAAAATTAACAGTATGACAAGACAACTTTCCCTTAGTGTAAGGGTTAGTGTAAATCTAATCACTTGCCTTCTTTCTGCAGCTGCCTTCCTTGTCGCTCTCGCTGTCGCTGCTGTCGCTGCTGCTGCTGCTATGGCCGGAAATACCATCCTTGATCTTCTGAAGAAGATTTCTGCCTCCTCCTGTCTTCTTGTTCCTGTGCTCACCCTTCTTCTTGGTTCTTCCAGGGCACGCTGTGCCGTTAGTTGCATGGTGCCCCTGACCGTTAGTTGCGGTGGCTGAGCACTGAGTGTGGCTGCTGCTGTGAGAGCCATGGTGACCTTTCAGAAAGCCAGACACCTTTTGCCCTAATGAGCTCTCACTGGCAGGCTTGTTTTGGCAAGTTTTGGGGCATGCCTCATTAGTGGCAGGTTTGTGGCATTGCATTGAGGCCATGGTACGTAATTAGCGGGGAAAGAAAAAGGCTAGGGTTTCTCAATTTCTAGATAGTATTTTCGAGCTCTGTTGGTTCTGCAAAGCTGTAGGGTTAGGTCTCTTATATAGGCAATGGGGTGGTGAGTGGGATTCCTTCTTTCCTTTGAGTTATATATCACCTATGGAATCTGCTTTTGCATTATGGGCTGCAAAATTCAAAATACCCAGTCTTTATTCCTTGAGTTAGAAGAAACAAATCAATGCATGTCATGGCTTTCCTTATCACGTCAAGCCACTGAATCAATTCCAAATTTTAATTTAATCGTTAATGTCCGCCATGCGTATAACTTTCGGAAAGGATTCTCTCCAGATCCCTTCCACCTAATCCTCCTCATCAAACAATCTGAGCCCTTGAAATTTGATCTAACGGCTAAAGTTATTATAACTTTTAGAGTGGGCCCGTGTTTTTAGCCGTTGGATCAAATTTCATGGGTCCGGATTGTTTGATGAGAAGGATTACGTGGAAGGGATCCAGAGAGGATCCCTTTCCATAACTTTCATCTATGTATCGTCATGCATACAATTTTTCATATTAAATATACAAAAAATGGTTTAGAGGCCACTTGGTACTGCGGTCTAGTGGCATTTTTCCTCACTGATAATTAAGTAAAAAGTCTTATGTTCGATTCTCGCCAAAGGCGAATTTGAACCACATTATTGCTGTCCATTGTTAGGCTTAGCCTTGGAAAGGTGTTCAGCCCTTGCATGACGGCTTGGGAGACAGAAATGGCTTGAGAGACAAAAACAATAGGCGTGCCACTATGGGAGGTTTCCAACAGATAGTATTTGTTTTTGAGTGTGTGTGAAAGTTGCACGTTAGTCTGACTTCTTAACCAAATGATTGTGCACTGAGTTACAGTTGGTTTGGCTTAGTTCTTTTATATGTTTCTCGAGCAAAAGAGGACTTAAAATTCAGTGTAACTTCGTATATGTTTCCTAAAATTTAAATGAAAGTGAAATAAAAACTAAAAAGAGAAACATAATGTAATCATTTCATGATGTAGTCAAGATTACAACCTTTCAGAAAAGTAAAATCTAGGTTGACGGGCCGAGCTACATAACTTGAAATGTAAATTGACTAGAAATTAATGTAAAGAAAGCAGTAAAACTCTAGTAAGATTTAGGCCATGAAGGACATGAAAATGCTAAAGGAGTCCACCAAGATCACTGGTCTCGGATTGAACTTAGAACAAAACATGCGCATTAGAGATAAAAGCAAGGTGGTTGAAATTGCACATCAATCGAATCATACCACGAGGTGGCAGTGCTGTAATAGCTTGAGATCTAGAGATCACAGGTAGTGTTTGCTTCGAAAGAAGGCTTTGAGATTGTAGGTGAAGAGGTAAAAAAAAGTTTTTATTGAAGAGAAATTGTATTTGTGCTGAAAAAGCAAATGGGTTGATTGAAGAATTACTCAAGGTTTTTGTCTAATTGTAGAGATAGAATTTGACGAAGGTCTTGAGCTTGAAAGCATCTGACTTTATAAGGCATTGAATGTAATTTTTGGTTGGTGGCATTTAGTTGTGTCTTGAAGCGGTTTGCACGACCGCGGTAGTGACACCAACAAATCAGATGACGCGTGCGTAGGCATGGGTGAGATATTCCCAACTTTGATCGCCTACGTGGCAGCCGCGTCTTGGAGAGGAACCCATCGATTCAGAGCCCTCGGACAGGTTTGAGTGAAATGAGATGAATATCCGAACCCTAATTTTAGCTTCAAAGTTTGTGGGTCAGAGTCATGCAACTTTTACATAAATAAAAATGAATAAGCTTTATAGAAGGCTTATTTTTATTTATGGCCGAAACAAAGTGAAAAAAAATGAAATCACACTTACATCTCAAATCTTATCAACTGAGATGTGACAATATAACAACATTTGCTGAGCTATAGCTACTACAATGTGGACTATCATTTTTTGACATATGTATATTAATAATTAAGTACATGCAATATTCTACACTTAAAACATAATATATGTTTAGAATTGTATTTATCTCGTTACTGCCATATATACATGGGATCATTAATTTATGCATTCTACATGCAACGCATCTTGGTCCCATCGAACCATATAGTACTAGTGCATTCTGGAAAAGGCGATCCTTTCGGTCTCATGGAACATTCTTTTTCTTTCTTTTCTTTAAAAATTCGATCAATTGGTAGGTGGAATTTCGTGTAGTGACAAATGATAACAGATTGAAAAAAGAAAAGAGAGACAATCACCATACAAATTTCCGTTTCATTTTCTTACAAGCACTAAGTGAACTCTCTTAACATCTTTTACACCAGGTTTGAAAAAAATTTCGTTTTGCAGTTTAATTAAATAATGATAAAATGATAAAACTTGACTGTTTGATGTTTTATGACTTCAACTTTTGACACTACTATATATATATATATATATATATATACACACACACACATATGTGTGTATATATATATATGTGTATGTATGTATGTATGTATGTATGTATGTATATGTATATGTATGTATATTGTTGGACTTAATATCTCACAAAAGTGCAGGAAACAAGTTTTTCACAAGTATCCCGTTTATGTAACGATGTTGCACACCGCTTAACTGAGCTTGATATTTCAGTTGGTATTCAAATAATTTAGTTCGAGAATCCACCTAATACTATCCTGGACATCCTCCTTCAAAACTTGTTTGTGTGATATCGTTTGATCAATGATATCGTTTCTACTAAAAATAAATAAATCAACAGCACATATAAATCTAATCACTACTTGTTCAATGATATCGTATCAGGGTTCAATAATTTTAAATTTAAGGGGGAGTTTTTAGAAGCAAAAAAAAAAAAAAAAGAAAAAAAAAACCAAAAAAGAGAAGGTACAAAAATGAATTAGTCCGCGCCCTTCTTTACAACAAAATTTGCATGCTTTTTCGACTATCAGTTTATCCATTTGTATAAATATTTTCTGCCCACAAATTTATTGTCGGCACAAATTCAACAACTATGAGCCAACAAAGCAAAAAATTCGTCTGGTGAAAGCTGTTTTGCGGACAAAATTCGTCGGAAGCACTAGTAGAAAAAACAGCTTGCGCAATAACATTTTGCGCGACGAACAACAATTCGTCGCACAAGAGGCACCTGCGCGACGGCAAAACGTATTCGTCGCGCAAAATAGAAAACATATTGAAAAAAAGAAAAATTTGCGCGACGAAAAATTTGCGCGACGAAATAATTCGTCGCGCAAGAAAACTTAGCGCGACGAATAATTGTTGTCTTCACGTAAGGTCAACATGAAAACACGGGGTAATTTTTTTTGGCGTGAAAAACTTGTGCGACGAAAATGGCTTTTGCGAGATGAGTAATTGGTCGCGGAAGTTCCTGTCAGCTTTGACCATTTAATGCAGGTGAATCAGAGGACATTTAATACAGATGTTTGCACGACAAAGCCTTCGTCGCGCAAAGATCCTAACTTTGCTATAAATAGGCGCTTCTATTGTCCTTATTTTTCACAATTCTGTTATCTTTATTCTTCACAATTATGTTCGTGCTTAGATGGCGGATAGAAAGAACGATAAGAGTGTGTGTGACACCGACCTGCATGATTTGAGAGAGCATTTTGAGTTTGCTCATGCTATTGTTGTAGCTATGGGGAATAATTGTAGTAGCTATGGGGAATAATTGCCCCACTACTGAGTGGCGTTCTTGGAATGATGTGCTCGGGAATTTGAAGAAGGCTGTGATGGATGAACTATTAGTAAGTATATTATTGATGGATCAATAATGAAGTTTGTGAAATTTTTAGTTATATGTTGGAATTAATTATTTGCATATATGTGTAACAGGGTAAGTATGTTTTTGATGATGAACAGAAAGAACAATTGATGAAGTTGTTGGAGGATGCGTTGGAGGGAGGTTACAATCAGTGGCGTTATGAAGTCTTGCGGAATGGAGCAAGATCATCGAAATAGTAGTTTAAAATTTATGTTTTGTATGACAATATTTAAATTTCAGGTTGTTTTTTTATTTTTTATAATTTATGTATTTGGACTTAATTAGGTTTCAATTCATGTTGGGTTTTTTTATTGAGACCTAATGTAAGCACCCTATCTATCCTCAGTTTATATGTGTTTTTAATCTTTAACAAATATCGTACTTATCTTGAAAATAATTGTATGGATTAAGCCATTATTATTTGTAGAATACATATTTAAGGTATTAACTATTTATAGAATAACATTTTAGGTATTAATTATTTATAGAATAAATATTTAAAGTATTAATTAATTTTAGAATAAATATTTAAGGTATTAAATTGACACACCCCGACCGAGATCGAGGCGTACTGGCCGTCACATGAGCGTGATGTAACCATAAGCACAGTGCGGAAGCAAGATTAATAAGGGAAATACGAACAAATTAAAACCGAGCAACTAGCAACCCTAGTTAAGATAGCATGCTAGTGCGAGAATAAATGTGAATTACCGAACCAGAGCTTAACTAGCCTAAGTGCAGTCAAGCATAAAAGTACTAATTAAACAACACCCGAAGGTGGTCCTACATGAAGGATGTCTGTCAGAACCTCCGTTGAATCCTCGTAAACCACCAACAACGCTACCTAATACTTGGAAGGGCGCAAAACAAATACGTGAGTGGGCAAAAACAAAGGTTTTCTAAAATCATATGATATCAAAAGTGTTATCCCCTCGCTGGAAAACCTGTATAATTCCCAGAAAATAGGATATATATGTATATATATGTATATAAATATAATTCAAAACCATGCTCAATGTATCCAAAACCACATAAATATATGTATGCCATGCTTATGCCATGCCCAATGCCTCATAATATCACAAATGTAAGCCAGGTGATGCAATTCAATAGAACTCATATACTAGCCGAAGTCACCTGACGTGATCTATACGGCGAAATCTAGAGCTCATTTCAATCATATCTCAATCTCATATCTCATCACATAATTCATCATGTATATACATCACATATCTCCTCATATCTCATCATGTATATACATATCTGCACACGAGTCAGAACCACCTCACGTGGTTTGACCGACAAGACTGGGTATAAATAATCATACGCTCTAATGCTACGATCATGTGAAGACTGTGTGAATAATCGCGGGTCACCTACGAGTCGAACCCACTGAAAGTGGTCTATACGACAGGACTGTGCACCTAACTTGAATCCAAGATAAGCGTGTGGTGCGGGAGGTGAACATCATGTGAAGGACTATGCCCCTAACTCTGGGCGGGAGCACTAATATCGGGGTGTAGATTAATGAACTCAATATGCATCACAACATCACCATTCATCTCATAACCATTACTAGCATGATATACTCACCTGTAGCTTACCTGGGCCACCGCAGCACCATGCAACAATATGCATAATTATGATAATGCATATGCTAATATATAATATGAGCATGACATGGCATTTCAAATCACATTTCCTTTAAAACACGTTTTCTGGGAAAAACTTCAAGTATGTATGTGTGTGTGTGTATATATATATATATATACTGAAAACAAAAGCCTATTCACTGGTACGTAGTTGGGTCGTAACCCCCATGCCTAGCCTGGTTACCCTCGTCCTCTGGATAAGTCTCGCCTATATGAGAAACAACTATATAGGCGTTAATTTAAAGCACATAAACAAAACTAGGTAACAACTTCTCATACAATGCTCAAATTGGGTATATGAATATACCACCGTGATCTACACAACCTCACGAACATCCCCATAATTTTAGAAAAAAATTTCGACCACTCACGCGCCGGCCAAGGCATGGCCTTACGCGCCCCCACGTGCGGTCATGTGACAAGCACACTGACGGCGTCAATCAACGCCGTCAGGTATATACCGGGGAATATTCCGTTAAGTCTCAACAGTAACAGTTAAAACTACCTGATGGCGTCAGAATATTTCGTCAGACTTGACGGAATATTCCATCGTTTTCAACCTCTGGACTCCGGCGACCGTCGCCGTCGCCTGAAAACTGGAAAAACTTTAAAACCTCATATCTCTGTCGATTCTTCACCAAAACTTATGAAATTAGTCTCAAAATGAAGCTTATAACCAGAAGAACATATCCTTACCAATTTCAAGGCTTGAAATCCACGGAATCTCAACGAAGAAAGCTCGAACTTCCGGCCAAACCTTGCAACTCATCGATCTCGAGTTTCCGACATCCAAAACCACTCAACGAACTACTCCGAGCTTCGTATGGACCTCACTAAGCTTCCTATAAGCTTCAAATTCCCTGTAAATCAAAATTTCACGTATGCATGAACAGTGACAAAATCGATGGTTTATGGTTCGACGTGAAATCAGAGGATTCCTTACCTATAATTGGTATGGTTGAAGTCGTAAGTCTTCACGAACACAAAGGTACCATTTTCCACTTCAATCCGTCACGTTTGCAAGGGTTTTGGGTCTCGTCCGTACAAGAGAGAAGAGAGAGAGAGAGTGCACGGGAGAGAAGAGAGAGAGAGTTTGGTGTGTAAGTGTGGTCCTCACACTTCCACCTTAACCTCAACATAAGCATGGTTACTCCAAAAATCCAAATCTTCAACTAGGGTTACCAAATAAAACTCCAAATATGAAATTCCCATGCAAAGCTCAAGGGTAATTTCGTCAATTCACGTCAACAAAAATTATTTTTCGGGACAGGCTGTTACATAAATAGTTTGTGAATATTTGTTTGTAATTATAAAGTTTATGTAAACATATATATCTATGTTTACGGAAATTTTGTAATTACAGTTATATTGTTCGTCGCGCAAGATATTTTTGCGCGACGAATAAATTTTTTTGTTGCGCAAAGCACGGTCAGACTGTGTTCCAACCTACCAATTTATTGCGCATTTATGACGCATGTTGCGCGACCGACTTAGAGGTTTGTGCGACGAATATTTTGTCGCGCAAAGGTGCCCTACTGCTATATAATCATAGTTTCAGAGTCGTAGTTTTCAATTTTTTTTTGTTTCAAAAAGAATGGCCGATTCTGGAGAAGGTTCTGACAAAAAGAAAGTTGTTGTGCGATTAGAGAGGTATAGTCGGAAGCAAGTGTCGTACTTTGAAGGCAAAAATATGGCTGAGGCGTACTTCGAATTCAAGTATGACATAGGGAATTTGGTGCGGAAGGATTGTTCTGCCGAGTTTGAGTCTTGGAAAAAGGTTCCTGAGGAGTTGAAGAAGTCCATGCTGGGAGAGTTATCGGTAAGTTTGTGGTAAATAATTAACAATTATTTTTGCTAAAACGTAATATTTTTTAAATTACTAATTTATTGTTATTGGCATTATGTAGGTTCGTTGGGATGTTAATGAAACCGATGAGAAGCAACGGATTTATGTGGATGGGCTTTTCAAGCAGAGTTTCCGGCAGTAGAAGTTTGATGTGTTGCGGGCGAGGGAGGATTGAAGTTGATGAGAGTTGTTTTTTATTTTTTATTTTTAAATAAGATTTTGTGGACTTTATATTTAATTTAATGAATAAATATATGTTATGTGGATGAGTATTAATATTTACATTAATTATAATTTCTATTTGGGATAGTAAATTAGTTTTGTTAATTAATTTAATGTTTAATTAGGTTTGAGTTTTTTTATTTATAATAAAATAAAATTTTACAATACATACAAATAAAAAAGAAAAACATAAAAAAATTTTTAATAAATGGATTGTGCGACGATTGTTCCTTTTTCGTCGCTCAAATGCCATTTGTGCGGCGAATACCTTTTTCGTTGTGCAAAGATATCTTACGCGACGAATTACATGTTTCTCGTGCAAAATCGTTCGTCCTTTTTAATCTAGATTCAACCATGTGCAGAGGCAAACTACAAAAAAATTGCAGATTGTGCCAGACTCATCCCTTCGATTTTGCTCAATCTGGCATCCGTCATTTGCATTTTCTCTCAATTTCATCATCTAATACTCCCTTCATCTTCTTCTTTAGGTTGATCGAGCTTTCTCGGTGTGTCTGGTAAGCCTTTTTTGTCATTATGGTAAAAGTATTAATGTAAATTCATACTAATGCCATTAATTTCGTTGTCTATAGGGATATTGTGTGTGATTAGCAATTGGTGGAGAACGATTGAGAAGGTATTTTCTTCGTTTATTTTTCAAACATATAAAATTAATTAAATTATGTTGAACTTAGTTTGTTATGTTTATATTGTGTTTAGAAATTATATTTATATTATGTTGTTAAATTTGTACGTGACATACAAATATATATTGTGATGTACGGAGTTAATTGAAATTAACTTCATACTTGTTTTTTATTTTTAGTAAAACTTAGTTTCCCGTTCGAGGATTAGTTGGATTTCGCGTAAGGATGCGAAAGCATGACTGCGGTCCAATTAATTATTGAATTGTCCCATTATTTGGACAGTTTGGGAATGCACAGTTATGACGCGTAGTTTATGGTTGAAGGATTAGGTTTTGGTTGTGGAGATTTCGGTGTCATCTCTGTACGTTCTTTGGGTCGTACACCTGAAGAACTGTATCGAGATGCTGCCGAAATTCATCCACGTCGAAATCTAATCTAATGTAGCCGTAAATTACGTGACATGACTATGCATTCCCGAATAGGATAGGGCCCTTACCGAAGGTATAAGGTGACATTATCATTCTGTATGAAGTTGTTGTGATTGTTGTATTGTTATTGTGGTTCTAGGAATTATGGACATGATATGGATATAGAACCCGAATAGATATGCGGACGAATACTTGGATGGAATCGAGGATTTTATTGACTTTGCACGTACACACAACCCGGGTGCAACTAGAATCCAGTGTCCTTGTAGGAGGTGTAACAACATGTTAAGGGAGACAATTGAAAATGTTCGATTTCATTTAGTAAGGAATGGAATGATTGAGACATATAATACTTGGAACCATCATGAGGAACAATTAGACAATGATTCGTCTTCAAACGCCACAAGAGTGGATAATGTTGAACCTATTGTGGATCCTAATGAACAAGTCATGGATATTATAAATGATGCTTTTCCATTTGCATCGACAAACACCAACCAGGAAAGGGAAGATGACGTGTCTGCACCAATGGACAGTGCAGAGTTCGAAAAATATGAAAAACTATTAAAAAATGCCAACCAAGAGTTATACCCGGGATGCAAGAGCTTTTCCATTCTCACGGCCATTGTGGAACTAATGCATGGAAAAATAAAGTATCGTATGTCGAACTAGTGTTTCGATTACTTTTGGGGGTTTTCAAGAGAATGCTTCCGAATTACAATTGTTTGCCGAAAGACCATAGACACGCGCAAAAAGTGTTGAATGGTCTTGGATTGGGTTATTAAAAAATTCACACATGCAAAAACAATTGTATTTTATTCTACAAAAAGAATAAAGCATTGGATAAATGCCTTGTATGCAATGAGTCAAGGTTCAAAATGACATCTCAGAATAGAACGACTAAGATCCCACAAAAAGTTATGTGTTATCTGCCCCTGAAACCTAGGTTACAGCGATTGTATATGTCGACGCATACTGCCACATACATTAGATGGCATAAGGAAAAACGGGTAGACAACGATGTGATGCGGCATCCTACAGATGGGGAGGTATGAAAAGAGTTTGATCGAACGTTCCCCGAGTTTCCTGCTGATTTTGGTAACGTTAGATTAGAACTTGCCACTGACGGATTTAATCCGTTTAGGGTTTTAAACCAACACCACAGTACTTAGCCGATTTTCATATTTCCATATAATTTGCCGCCATGGAAATGTATGAAAAAAGAATACATGATGATGACTTTATTGATAACTGAGGATCCTGGTAGGTCAATCGATGTATACATACGGCTGTTGGTGGATGAGCTAAAAGATTTATGGACAAACGGTGTGCGCACATACGATAAATGTACTGGCATGATGTTCACTTTGCGGGCTGCAGTGCTGTGGACTGTGAATGATTTCCCCGCATATGCAATGGTTTCCGGGTGGAGCACTAGGGGTTATATAGCATGCCCTGTATGCAAGAAAGACGTAACATCTAGTTGGCACGCCGAAAAAGTTTGTTACCTTGGTCATCAAAGATGGTTGCCTTGGAACCACGAGTGGCGAGAGAAGGATAAAGAGTTTGACGGGGAGAAAGAGCATCCCCTCAGACCCAGAGAATGGTCTAGTGCTCAGATTTTGGAACAGCTTAACCGTTTGGATTTTGCTCATTTCAGGACCAATGTTAGTAGGACAACACCTTCTACACATATGAACTGGACGCACAAGTCTATGTTTTTTGAGCTCCCGTATTGGTCCAAACTAAAATTGAGACACAACCTCGATGTTATGCATGTTGAGAAAAATGTATTTGACACATGGGTCGGCACAATTCTAGATATTGAGGGCAAGACAAAGGACACGATTAAAGCTCATCTTGATTTGGAACGAATGGGAATACGACGAGGTTTATGGATGAATAGGGACAATGATAAAGCCAGAAGGGATCTTGCATTTTTTTTCAATGAAACCGAATGATAAGAAAGAATTTTTAAAGTTTTTATCGTCTGTAAAGTTTCCCGATGGGTATGCTTCAAATATCGCGCATTGCGTGAACGTTGACGGGGGTAAATTAGTTGGCCTAAAGAGTCATGACTGCCATGTGGTTCTGCAACGCCTACTTCTTGTGGGTATTCGACATCTCTTGCCAGTCGATGTAGTGAAACCAATCATGTTGTTGTCCAGTTTTTTTTCCCAATTGACGTCAAGAACGTTGCGAAAAACAGACGTTAATCAGTTGTGCCATGACATTGTGCAAGTTCTATGCAAGTTTGAAATGATATTTCCTCCAGCTTTCTTCACAAGTATGATACACGCGATGGTTCACTTACCAGATGAGGCATTGCTTACTGGACCAGTCAACTTTCGATGGATGTATACAATAGAAAGGTATATATTCCTCGTCTTTTTTTATTAATCAATATTAAATACATTACAATTAGTAATATGTGTATCATATCATTTTCTTTTGGCAGGCTTCTCGGAGACTTGAAGAAAAGTGTACGAAACAAAACGAAGCCCGAATGATCCATTATACAAGCTTAGGTGGCATATTAGGCGCTTACATTTTGTGGCATGTACTTAAAGGATGTTGAGACAACTTTCAATCGTCCTCCACGCAATAATGATGGGGGTGTGAGAAAGGAGAAACTTTTAGTTTTTGCCCAAATCGCTCGACCATTCGGAGATCCGATTTCTGGCGAGTCGTTTTCTAAGAAGGACATGGAGGTAGCACATTGGTTCGTACTCAACAATTGTGATGAGACACTATTATACCTAGATGAGCATGAAAATATGATGAAGCAGGCACATCCTTCACATTGGTATGCTAATAAACACCGTGCATTGTTTCCATAGTGGTTTCTCAAATATGTAAGTTTAAAGTGTTTTGTATTGGAAATATATATACCAATTAAGTTTCTTAAACTAACAAATTTAAATGTTTGTCTAATATTAGGTGAATCAACTGAAAGCATCGAATTCCCCCGCGTACAATGAAGAGTTATATAACTTGGTGTTCGGACCAATTCGCGTTGAATTGTACTCGGGTTGCCATGTCAATGGTGTCAAGTTCTTAGCGGGTGCACGAGATGACAACTTGTGTATGCAAAACAACAGTGTTCATGTCCCGAGGGGAGGCGAAAGTACAGACATTGAATTCTATGGTAAACTAACAAGTGTCATGCAATTACTTTACAAAGACCGGTGCCAAGTGATCCTATTTAAGTGTCGATGGTTTGATACAAACCCAAATAGGCATGGAAGTGTGAAAATAGATCATGGATTACTATCAGTGAACACTACCAAAACTTGGTACGATGATGACCCTTACATCTTAGCAACCATGGCAAAACAAATTGTGTATCTAGATGACCCTAAAGCTGGGAGGGGTTGGAAAGTTGTCCAGACGATAGATCATAGGAACGTGTATGCTATACCAGAACAAGACCGTACTGACGACGACATCGACAATGTTGCTGACCAACGTCTTGAATCCTTGATTGAAAGTGGTGCGAAAACACTCCGAGATACTAATCTTATCCAAGAACCATTTCAGATAGAAGGAGTATCTTCAATTGAAATACCGATTTAGTCGATCACAATTGACCTCGGTATATTCCACGATACGATGATCCAATGCGCACAAACAACGATGGTGACGTACCTATTGATGACGAGGAATGGGACATTGAAAATGATGATAGTGACGAAAGTGAAAGTTATTATAGTTCGGATGAAGATTAAGGCAATTTATTTGTAACTTTTTTGTAAAACACATGAAATTGTTAATGAATTATATAGAGTGATGGAAAAAATGGTGTGAATGATTCCCATTTTATGTCACATCCCGGCTCGAGGCGGACCACTTCCCGGGCCCGCTCCACTTCTGTAGCACGATATTGTCCGCTTTGGGCTTACCATTCGCTCACGGTTTTGTTTCTGGGAACTCACGAGCAACTTCCCAATGGGTCACCCATCCTGGGAGTGCTCTGGCCCCCTTCTCGCTTAACTTCGGAGTTCCTACGAAATCCGAAGCCAGTGAGCTCCAAAAAAGCCTCGTGCTAGGTAGGGATGAGAATATACATTTAAGGATCACTCCCCTGGGCGATGTGGGATGTCACAATCCACCCCCTTAGGGGCCCGACATCCTCGTCGACACACACACGGCCAGGAATTGGCTCAGATACCAAATGTCACATCCCGGCCTGGGGCGGATCACTTCCTGGGCCCGCTCCACTACCGTAGCACGATATTGTCCGCTTTGGGCTTACCATTCCCTCACGGTTTTGTTTTTGGGAACTCACGAGCAACTTCATAGTGGGTCACCCATCATGGGAGTGCTCTGGCCCTTTTCTCGCTTAACTTCGGAGTTCCTACGGAACCCAAAGCCAGTGAGCTCCCAAAAGGCCTCGTGCTAGGTAAGGATGTGAATATACATTTAAGGTTCACTCCCCTGGGCGATGTGGGATGTCACAATCCACCCCCCTTAGGGGCCCGACTTCCTCGTCCGCACACACGCGGCCAGGAATTGGCTCTGATACCAATTGTCACATCCCGGCCCAGGGCAAATCACTTCCCGGGCCCGCTCCACTTCCGTAGCACGATATTGTCCGCTTTCCCAAAAACAAAACCGTGAAGGAATGGTAAGCCCAAAGCGGACAATATCGTGCTACGGTAGTGGAGCGGGCCCGGGAAGTGATCCGTCCCGGGCCAGGATGTGACAATTAGTATCAGAGCCAATTCCTGGCCGCGTGTGTGCCGACGAGGACGTCGGGCCCCTAAGGGGGGTGGATTGTGACATCCCACATCGCCCAGGGGAGTGATCCTTAAATGCATATTCTCATCCCTACCTAGCACGATGCCTTTTGGGAGCTCACTGGCTTCGGGTTTCGTAGGAACTCCGAAGTTAAGCGAGAAGAAGGCCAGAGCACTCCTAGGATGGGTGACCCACTGGGAAGTTGCTCATGAGTTCCCAGAAACAAAACTGTGAGGGAATGGTAAGCCCAAAGCGAACAATATCGTGCTACGGAAGTGGAGCGGGCCCGGGAAGTGGTCTGCCCCGGGCCGGGATGTGACAATCCACCCTCCTTAGTGGCCCGACGTCCTTGTCGGCACACACGCGGCCAGGAATTGGCTCTGATACCAATTGTCACATCCCGGCCCGGGGCGGATCACTTCCCGGGCCCGCTCCAGTACCGTAGCACGATATTGTCCGCTTTGGGCTTACCATTCCCTCACGGTTTTGTTTTTGGGAACTCACGAGCAACTTCTCAGTGGGTCACCCATCATGGGAGTGCTCTGGCCCTTTTTCCTACGGAACCCAAAGCCAGTGAGCTCCCAAAAGGCCTCGTGCTAGGTAAGGATGTGAATATACATTTAAGGATCACTCCCCTGGGCGATGTGGGATGTCACATTTTATATGTGAATTACTTTGTAAATAAATTTGGTATGTTTGTATTTTATAATAAATTGTAAACATAATTGCGTGACACATAACAATTTTTTGTCGTGCAAGCTAGGCCTGGCAATTCCTGACATGACCCGATAACTCGACACGACAAGCAAAATATTAATTTTATAACCCTAAAAAAAATAACTAATTTAACAATTTTACACCCCTAAAAACAATAATAATTATATATATATATATATATATATTAAGTTAAATTTAAAAAATTGGTGACCATTGGATCGTCTTAAATATACATATCATTCAACTTCTTAAGTGTTATACGTACAAAATAAATAAATTGAACTCTACTTATTAAATATATATATATATATATATTTATTGAACTTGATGGGATACGCATTCTACGAAACTAATTTGAACGATCCAACCGTCATACTTGTTTGTACATGGTTCGAGATCGCATACGCCAAAAATCGCAAAAAACAAACATTCAGATCAAGTAACGGGACAAAACTTTTCGATGGTTAGAAACGAAAAATCACGATTTAACGGTTATTTTAACTCCGATTTTGATGATTTTTTACAGCTACACTCCTTGACCCTAGATGAATACAATGAATGAATTCGATCTTCAATTTAAACTATATACACTAGTGGATACCACAAAATCTTATGTTATACTTAATGAAAGTATAAATAAACTCTAAGTGTTAGTGAATCTATCTTTTTGATGGGATACGCATTCTACGAAACTAATTTCAACAATCCAACCGTCAAACTTGTTTGTATATGGTTCGAGATCGCATACGCCAAAAATCGCAAAAAACAAACATTCAGAGATCAAGTAACGGGACAAAACTTTTCAACGGTTAGAAATGAAAAATCACAATTTAACGGTTATTTTAAATTTACGCGGGAATATTGCGCGACGAATACATATATTTCGTCGTACAAAGTATATTTGAGCGACAAAATATTGTATTCGTCACCCAAGTGTTTGAAATTTCAATTAAGGCGCTTTTTTTTTTTTGTGGAAATTTTAAAAAACTTGCGCGACGATTTTTAGCCTGGCGAGACAAAGGCTCTGTCGCGCAAGATTCTATAATTTAACCCCAACTCTCCTTCTTCCCATCACTTCCCTCTTCTTCCTTTTTCCCTGCGCGATACCCTGTTTCTCTTTCCTCTCTCCGGCCGTCTCGACTTCGTCTCTCCGGCCATCGCGACTTCGTCCCCAAGAAGTAATTTCCTCTTCAATTTTCATTTTCAATTTTCTTTATTTACAAATTGGGGGTTAGAATTAGGGTTTTTTTGGTTTTTTTTCTTTTTCAAATTGGGGGTTAGAATTAGAGTTTTTAGGGTTCTTAATTGGGGTTAGATTTAGGTCTTAAATTAGGGGAACAATTTTGGGCAATGAGGTTAGATTAGGTTTTCTTAATTTGGGGGGTTAGATTTAGGGTGCTTCACTGGGGGTTAGATTAGGGTTCTTAAATTAGGGGTTTTTTAATTTCAAGTACAGGGTTAGAATTAGGGGTTTTTTTAATTTAAGTACAGGGTTCTTAAATTAGGGATTTGTTAATGTTTTCCTGTGTTCTATGCATCCACAACATTTCACTTACACTTTTCCATATGCAACAATCCCTTTATTTATTTATCTTTATATCGTATAATTCACCTTTTTAATTCTCTTTTATTACGATTAGATGAAATATGTTTATGTTTGTGGTTTTTATGTTGGAATTTAAGATATTGTAAGATGTGTTTTCTATTGTAGGTTTGAAAGAAAAAAATTGAATTACACTGTACATTTGTGGAATAAGTTTTTTGAGATTTGCATTGTAGACTGCCACGATTTCTTGATATATAATGGTGTATTAGCCTTTGTTGTTGCCTTATTATTATGATAGACTCGGTTGCATTGCTTGTTGAATTCGGTCTCCCAATTTTGAAGTTAGATTTTTAGGAATGCCATGACTGGATTCTCTCATGGGTTTGGCTATACTTAATTCACCAAGAAGGACAAAAAATGGGAAATTTATATGTAAAATATGTTTTCAGCCAAATAGGGCAATGTCATGGTGATTAGGTATAACAAACCAATAGGAACACATTAAATCAAATGAAATCTATTTGTGAAATCCATTATTATTATTATTCAAAGATATGGGAACCCACATGATATAAGCAAATCTAGATTTTACTAGTAAATAGTGATATGCTCTTCTCACATTATTAGTTTGTTGTGAGGTCTTTATTTAAACATAAGGTAGTAAGGATATCCAAGGCACCTCACATTTGTTTGGTTTTAGGTAGTAAACTTGTAAGGATGTCCTTTATGCTAGTTGCTTCTTATAAATTATAATTGATGGGTCTATATCCTGTATAGTTATCAGTTTTAAGTTTTGTTTCTGCCAAACTTGAATTGGGTTTAGAATTAGGGTTTTTAAATTTCTTTTTAAATTTAAGTTCAAATTATTAGCATGTGTACGGTAAGTTAAATCTTTGTGTACGAAACAAATTGATTTCTAATTTTGTAGATGTCACACCTCATTAGAACCCGGAGAGCGATGACTTCTACACCTACTGCCGCCACTGCTCCGGCAGAGATGGACCGTAAGCCGGTCAATCCGGTTGACTGAGTTGGTCCTCCAGTCCCACAAGCGTAGACATCGTCGACTTCTTCGGTGGCATTGCCTATTAGCGCCCGACGTACTCACCGGCGCCCCCGCACTACGGATCATATGTCGCCATCGGGATCCACAACCGATGCCTTGGGTACACGGCCAGGTATACAATCCTAATTCACTCCCTCATTCCCATGTTAACTAAGTTTTGTTATTTTAGGTTCAATTTGTTATGTCATGTCATGTAAGGATTAAAAAGTTTCCATTGTTTTCTCTTTTTTTGTTCGCAATTTCTTCGCTTTCAGAAATGGGTTTTGTCATGAAATCGAAATTGTGTGTATTCCATAATTCATGTATGTGTATACAAGCTCGAAAATTGGCCGTCTTGGATGGCAGTTGTTGCCATTTTTAGAAGTTTGTTGTGGTATTTGAAAACGCTCGAATTGGAAATCATATATACACTAAAACTCAGTTTTGGAGCACTGTGGATGACCAGTGGTCTTACGTTTTTGCCCTTCTATTTTTGCTTTGTTTGCCTTGCTGTTTTTTGTTTGCTACAGTGAAAAGTCGATTTTGCCCATTCGCTCCATGCATCCATCATCCTTGATTTGTTCCCTTCGTTCGTGAAGTTTCTTTTCGGTTTAACTCTCTGCTTATGCTACTCTCTCTCCTGCTTTATTCTCGCTGCTCATCTCCGATTGTTTGTTGTTCTTAAATATTGTGTTGATTGCCTCAAAAAATAAAGGGGAAACTTCCTGATTTTCGTCTTTTAAGCTATCTTATTTCTGCTATCCGACTTGAGGAGGGTTTTAGACGTAGTATGTTCTAATTAGGAGAAAGGAAATAGTGGCCTCAAACAGAGAAGTAGTTGTGATGCTCAATAAGTAACTTTCAGGATCAATAGAGGAACAAAATGTATGCTAATGTTAACTGATCAATTTTGTTATTTTAGGTTCAATTTGTTATGTCATGTAACGATTAAACAGTTGTCATCGTTCCGAACCATTTATTAAACTGGTGTGATCATTGTGTCGAATACGTATATTGTTTATGTTATTTTTAGGGTTTTGGGAAATGTTTTAATTATAAGGGAGGTTATGCTGAAATTTTAGTAGGATTTGTTATTAGTTTTGGTTTAATGATGTTTTTTTCATCTCTTTGCAGCGAAGAAAAACACCCGGGGACCTTGTCGGCAAATGAAAAAGGCGAAGGTCACCCGGGTGACCAACGGTCGTATCCCAATCGGATACGATGAGCGACATCGGGCAGCACTAACGGCGGAGCAGCATAGTGCATTGGCCCACAACATTGGGCATGTCGTGCAGACCTTTTGCCCTATGCGGTGGAAGTCTTGGAAGGCGATGCCGGAGGAGACGAAGAACACGGTGCGCAACCAATTATCCGTAAGTAGCATCGCCTTTTTAATGCTGTTCATGTAAAATTTATATATTTATATTCATTATTATCATTTATTACTAATACTTTCAAAATATTTGTTACATTGCAAACAAACTACAATTTGGAGGACATGGACGAGGACATGTTCGCGTACCTCAATCGGCTCTTCTCCAAACGCTACAAGCAGTGGAAGAGTAACTTGCACCAATGTTTCCAGCAATTTGGTGATCCCCAGGTCGCTCTTGAGGAGGGTTGTCCGAAAGAGTTGGAGGGCGAACAAGATAGTTGGGTTTGGCTTTGCGGTCATTTTCAAGACCCGGCCTATGTGGTGCGTTTTTAATTACTACTTCTTTCATTTTACTTTTTTTAATTTTTACTAATGTTTATTATTATTTTTTTAATTTTCTTTAAGTATTACAACTAATACGTTTATTTTTTGTATAACATAAGAAGGCGAAGGCGAACAAGATCAATCGGGAGAAGAAGACTCTTCTCCACCATTCGGGTTCGAGGCCTTTCTCCTATAGGATGGAGGCACGACGGAAGGTATATATTACATCTTTCATTTCCAATTTTAAAATGTTGCTAATAATTTTTTTTTCTTACTAATATTTTCCTTATCTTTTTCGATTTTAGGAGGGTTCAAAATTTCCGGAGGTCGACGTCTTCGCTGATGTTTATGTTCGGCCTGGGAATGAGTTGACCGAGTCCCTTCATGTAAGTAATTTCTTATGCATTCAACATTTATACTAATTATTTCAAATTGTTTTCTATTAATAATCCATGTTTTTTTTCACAGGCCACTATGGTGAAGAAGAGTCAGTCGGTGCTTCAAGAGTCTGCCTCCCAGCTTCCCACGGACACGCCAATTGAGTCTGTGGATCCCGTTGAGGATGCAGGGTTTCACATCGTGACAAAGACGTTGGACCAGACTTTTGGTCGGAGGCCAAAGACTTATTGTCGGGGGATGGCAAATGCCAGGAGGCGGGAGAGTAGAGCCTTGTCATCCTCGCAGTCAAAGGGTCAGGTTACAGCTTTGACGCAAGAAGTCACCGGCCTGAGGAGTGAGTTGGCATCATACAAGTCTCAAATGTTGATGCTTGTACAAGCCCTCAGTTCCTCCAGAATGCATCTCCCCGATTTTTCTACACCATCGCGCTCACAACCCTTCCACACCAAGCAAGCACAGCAATCAGGCCCGTCGACCTCCGACCCCGTCCCCAACCAGTAGCAAGATCCTTTGAACGACATTCCTATAGATTTTTCCGCTTTTTTTTCATAGTTTTGTTCCTGCTTTTTTTTATAACTTTATATTTGTACGTACATTTTTATTTATATTATAAATAAAAATTGTTTTTTATTCATTAATTTGCTTTTTTTGTCATTAATTAGTATGAAATCTTTTTTTTTTTTAATTTTCCTTTTATTCTATTTATTTATTTTAATAAAAATTACACTTGCGCAACGCTGACCAGTCGTTGCGCAAAATTAAGCGCGTGTAACTTCGTCGTGCATTACCACGCGCCTCTTACATTTTTCATCGCGCAAACTTTTCGCGACGAACTAGTCAGAAAGCGCACTTGTACCCTTTTATATCGTACAATTAAAACCTTCATCCGTATAACTTTAGCACGACAAATAGTAAAGTGTCGCGCAATTTTTTTTTCGCGACGAGTTTGAAATTGTTCGTCGCGCAATGTCTTTTTTCACGACCTTTGCGCGACAAAATACACATGACGATTTTCTGGTCGCCATAGTTTTTGTGCGACCTAATAATGATTTGCGCGACAAAATCTCCCTCGTCGCGCAAACTGTTTAATTTAGTAGTGAAGAGAGAGATTTTCTAGTAGTGAATATATTGCATACAATTAAGAAAGGGAACATTAACACTACAAATCTCATTCTACACTTCTCGCAAGTGTATTTTTCTTTCTAATTATAGAAAATTTGGAATGTAAAATGAGATTTTTGGAGTACCAATAACAATGCCCTTAAAAATGTGTTTTAACAGCATGATTATTGCGCAAATTTACCAGTCTACTTCAAAATGCATTCTGTCATAAACTGCGAGAGCGCAAACACTTTGAATAGTTAACTAATTTTGATAGAAGTTAATGAGAAAAAAAGGTTGGCACTGTAAGAACTTTGCGGGAGAGAGAATATTTAAGGAAAATGTACGAGAAAAATCAAAGGGTAAATTACACTTTCATATCTCAGATTTGGGGTCTATTTCAATTTCTTACAACATCTTCAAAACATTTCACTTTCATACCTTAAGTACTATTTTATTTCAAATTAATACATCTGTTACATTTTCCATCCATTGATTCGTTAAGTGCTGACGTGGTTACCAACGTGGCAAACCACGTGGCAAAAAAATAATTTTTTAAATTTAAAAAAACCACCTGGATCTTAAAAATAAATAAATAAATAAATAAATGAAACCTAGCTCCCCGCAACCCCCCACCCCCGCAAACAAACCCAAAAACCTTAATCCTACCCCCCCTAAACCCACCTCCCTCTTCTCCACTCTCTTCACCTCCCCTCCCATCAAGAAACCCAGCAAACCCCCACCCTACCCCACCGCCACCTTCCCCGAGCCCTTTCTCCTCTTCACCCCCACCCTCCCTTCTCTGATCTGTAACCCACCCACCCTTAGCAAACCAGACCATCACCAACCAAGCACCCAAAAAAATTCAAAATTTGAAGGACAAAATTAAATGCATACCCCGTTGTCGGAGCCGACCGACTTGCCAACGAGCAGGGCATGGATGTGGGATGGAGAATAGGGGTTCTGGGCGAGATGGGTCGCACGGGGCTCTAAGGAAGAAGGAGGGTGAGGTCGCGGGGGAGGGAAGGTGAGGTCGCCGCGGGGGGGGGGGGGGGGGGGGGAGAAGGAAGGGTTAGGCCGCCGGGGGGAAGGACGGCGAGGTTGGGAAAGGGGAGCCGGGAAGGGGGGGAGATGCGCGGGGGGAGTGGGGGGTGGGATGGTGAGTTCACGGGGGTGCGGGCGGAAGAAGGTGGGTCGCTGGGAGGAAAGGGAAAAGGAGTTGGGCAGGTGTGGGTGGGGGGAAAGTTTTTGGGTTTGTGGGGGGTCAGGGAGATAAGATGGCTTTCATTTTTTTTTTTTTTTTAAGATCCAGGTGGTTTTTTTTTTGCCACGTGGTGTGCCACGTTGGCAGCCACGTCAGCACTTAACGAATCAATGGATAGAAAATGTAACGGAGGTATTATTTTGAAATAAAATAGTACTTAAGGTATGAAAGTGAAATGTTTTGAAGATGTTGTAAGGAATTGAAATAGACCCCAAACCTAAGGTATGAAAGTGTAATTTACCCAAAATCAAAACATAGGTGGCTATCATTGGTCCAGGTGGGAACGTATCCCATGTGGCCACTTGTGGTTGGGACCTAGGAATCAGTCCCTGGGAGGTTGGCCACTTGGGTTATTTATATATCGACTACGATGAGCAAGTGTATAGTTATGTGTTTAGTGGCGAATTAGGATTCTAATATTGAGTGGTCTCAATATAAAAGCTTCAAAATAAAATTAGACAAAAAATAATATTAAAATATTAAACTACCCAATTTTTCATTCATAATCCTACAAACAACATTTACAATCTACAAAGACTAAATTGTTCACAATAAAGTTTTATACTCTGAAAATGTGTCATGGTAGTTTCATTGTCAATATAAGAAAAAACAGATCAATAATGATATGGGACCATCCAATATTGGAGTTCAACTGTGGCGAATAGGATTGGAACTATCCAAAATTGGCGTTGAAATTACTGGAATAGGATTGTCAGAACTAATTGATGATGATTTTCGCTGGTGGTGGTCGAGGGATCGGTTGGGTCTGGTTAAAGGAAGAAATTAATTGAATTGGGAATTACCCAATTGGAGAATGTGAATGCAAAATGAGATTGGATGGAGATCTCTGGTAGGAGGAAAGAGAATAGACTCTCTTTATTTTTTTAAAAAGGTCTCCTTCACGTGGTTAATAAAAAGACTTGCTTTTAATCATTTGTTTTAAATGGCTTGACTCAAAACAATGTTGTTTCGGTCGAGTGTTTTACAAAACAGAATAGTCTTCTTCTCCATCGTTAATAATTTACAAAACCTCACCCGCTAGTCTGCCGCTACACTATTCTCCTCCACCACATGCCTTGGGAGGTCCTCGGGAATCCTCACAACCCACTTATCTGGGTTGCTGAGTGGTCCTAGGACCCCCGAGTCCCTTAATGCATCTGCCCCTGTATATGCCCTATATATACCGTTGTTTGGACGTCAATTTCAAGTGTTCAACTACTTACTTACACACGATTAACGATTATTACAAGCGATTCTACACTATTCTATGCTGAGGAGAAAAACCATGATTTGAATTCGAGAAGTAGTGGGCTAAAGATGAAGACATTAACCATCAAATAATTTACCTGATAGCGATTCAGTGCACATATATTCTGCAGAATATAGTTGAAGCAGCCTAACTCAGTGCAGAAGACCTTGAACTTCCCAGTGAGTTGAGCAAACTTGTCTTCAGTTTCTAGAACCCTAGGCCGAGAGGTATTCCTTCCTCAGCCATAGTCTCTTAGGTACAAAAGTTAGCATAACATTCGACACCACCGTTACCAAATCTATTCTACTTGCCCGACCGAGCTCGTTCGTGAGTTGGCACGACCTCATTCATCAGAAGAACGTAGTTAGCTCATAGTTACTTGGCTTGTGTACCACGACTTTATCATTTTTAGAGTCAACATATTAGCATTCTAAAAACACAAATATTACGTACTCGTCGTTAATGATATTCAAAAGAGAAATAACTACTACAAATAGTACTATATATATACAAAAAAATTAATGCCGTCGTTTGTAATCATAAATAGTTTAGCTAGCTAGCTAAACCTTGAACAATGCGGATTGGATTCCAGGTAGAAAAGCAAAAGAAAGAGAGAGGTTCTAGATATGGCACATTGTGAGACGGTCACTCAGGAAAGAAATGAGCTTGTAGTTCTAACAAAAGACTAAATAATAACTTCCCGTTTATTTTTATCTCCAAAAGTAAGAATTTAGTGCTTTTTTCTCATTGGTGTTTCTAAATATATATACTAAAATTATGACTTTAGCTTTTGAAATTCAATTTTCTGCACATAAAAATCGAATCCACCCAAAGCCAACACTCCAACCATGAATTGCAAAATATCCTATCTCTCTCGCCCCCACGATCTCCTGCCTGCCATTGATTTCCACGTCATTCTACTCCCATTCACCAGCGTTGACCCCATACTACCCCAATCTGAGCTATCTTCGCATTCACCACCTTCGTAGCATCGATCTGCACCCCTTCTCCTCCTTTGTGGATCTCCCTTCCTTACTACACGTTTGTGGTTGGAGATCTTGCCTTGAGTTTTTAATTATCTGAAAGTTAATTTTAATTTTATTTAAATCTTTTTTTTAATTTACATTAAGCTTTTCATATTTCTTAAATAAATAAGTTTTTTATAATTTAAAAATATATATATTTAACAGTAAATTAATGGAATTGACCAAATTAGCTAACGGTTTAAAATACAAATACCAAATCGGCCAAACTGAAAATATGAAGACTAAATTGACCGAACATGTAAAACACACGAACAATTTTGACATTTAAGCTCAAATAAAACTCAGTGACTAAATTCCACATCATTAAATTCATTGATTATGTTCGACTTTACATATTTTACATTTTCTGTATGCCTAAAAACCCATATTTTGTTTGATGTATACCATTAATTTCATACGAATTGTTTTTTTTTTTGGGGGGGGGGGGGGGAATTAATGATAAAACATTAATGTTATAAATTCGTTGCCTACTATATAATAGCAATAAAACATGCCTAATATATATGCAAAATAGTTTATCTAGAAATTAAAACATTGTTGAAAAAATTACTAGTAATACATGAAGACTTAATGTCACGAAAATTATATTTTACATATAATTATAGGTAAATTATTTTACACACATATATATATATAATAATAAATGCCCTAAAATACGTAAAAGTTAAAGTAAAATAATTTATCTTAAAAAATGAAGGTACATTATTGGATTCAAAATTAATTTACCTTTATTCTAAATAAAAATGTAGGTAAATTGATTAGTACAAAAATATAGGTAAAATGTTGGATACCCAATTATTTTACCTATATTTTACATAAAAATGTAGGTAAATTATATACATACCATAAATTATTGTCTTAGTCAACTCTTGAAAGAAGTTACAGTTTTTCACTCCCACAAATAGTTTACCTACTATTTAAATTTTAAAATGTTAGATTATACTTGCAAAATATGTGATTTGTCACTAATAGAAAATAAATACGTTAATTTTTTTTTTTGGACAAACGATATTATTTACACTAAGGGGGACGGGGTAGGCCTCCTCATAATGGGGTAGTAATAACGTGGTTCAAATTCGCCTTTGGCAAGAATCGAACCTAAGACCTCTCACTTACAAGTGAAGAGGAATACCACTTGACCGTAGTACTAAGTGGCAAGCACGTTAATACTTAAGTAATAATTCACTTATCAACAACCACGTCATATGGTTTGCAAAATACGGTTTGAAATTGATGGTATCCCTAGCAATACCCGAAAGATTCATTGACATAACTAGGGTATTGTGGCATAAGCTGTACATAATTTCTAATAATAGGTTACTTCTTTTTCCGTTTGTAAACCATCTAACGTGGTTGTTAATGATTAGATTATTACTTAAGTGTTGATTAACATTTTTTTTTTTGTAGATGAGTTTATGTTTAAGAGCTAAGAGTTACAAGGGTCTGCCACTTAGTGTTACAGTCTAGTGGTATTCCTATTCACTTGTAAGTGAGAGGTCTTAGGTTCGATTCTCGCCAAATGCAAAGTTGAACCACATTATTATGACAAGCTTATTATTATGGCAACAAAAAAAAAAGTTAGAAGAGCCTGTCTCTAATGAACCCATAAATATATTACCGAAAGAAGGAGATCCAAATTTTGGGCATATTCTAATATTTGGTAGCGATAGTTACTTGACTAAAAGTTTAGTTGTTTTTTTTTTCATTTGATATAGAGGTTATTCTTTTGTGTTTGTACAAGCTCTATAAATTTGGGGTCTCTATTTTCCTCTAGTATGAACGCTTTTTCAATTAATTACATCATCTTTTTTTTATGCGAGTCTCTTTATCAAATTCCGGGTGGCATTTGATTGTGGGTCAGATTCTTTGCGGCCTAATCTCTTTTTTTCATTGTTTTCGTTTGATTTATTAGATTTAATGACCAAAATACGCTTCAATGGCTTAAATGAAATATTCCTCTTTACACATGTGCTAAAAGTTGAGATTTCATCCCAAAACTAATTTAGATGGAAAGTTCGATTTGGAATGAGATTTGTAACACACTTAGACAACAAAGTTGTCATCAAGATTTTTCTCATCACAAAAGTAAGATTGACATATGATATCACATAGATATTTTTGCAACTCGAGAGATCACATAACAAATAGAAGAATACATAAGAATTTAAATATGGTCCTAAATCCTACCTAACTATGTTATTCTTATTCCTTGATAATCGAAATTCAATACCTCATCTGGCTTTATTTTGTTTCCAAAGTTTATGTAATCCTGTACTTTGGTGGTCGGTTTATGCTTTTAATTGTTGATGCTGAAGTTTACCTACCATGAAGACGAATGGTATAGATTTTATTTTTGTACGGTGGATATTGTGACACTGACAATTAAGACTTTTCGTTTTATTTCAAATAATTTTCACCTTGTTTACTGATTTTGATTTAGATGCTCATAGATTAAAAACGCGTTATGAGTAATTAAATATTATATTCAGAGTCATTAGTAAAACATGCTAATCTTAGGATTAATCTTGTCATTATCAAAATACATTTTTTAAGACAAGAATATATAAATATCATCAACAGTAGAAAAAATATAAGAAACATGGTCAATAAACTCGTCACATAAGAATGTCCAAGTGCTCCAAACCTTTTGACCAATAAGCAAATACCATAGAGCTTTTCACTTCTTTTTTTCCACACAAACGCGGCTGCGGCTGCGGCTGCATCTGATGTTCTAGAATCACCAATTAAAACCTAAAAGCTATATCTTCTTCCAAAAACAAACAAAAAATTAAAAAAACAAAAGAAACTAAAAGCTGTAAACAAGAAGCAGAATCTACTAGGAAATGGCGAAGTGGGAGTGTACCAAATTAATACTAAATATTTGGGCGCAACGGCAACACAGTCATATATTGTTACTAATTCTTTTATAACATAAAATACGTATTTACGTAATATATCAAGTTTTTTTTATGTATTATTGTTATCACCTATTCATATTATGATCTATAAATAAATAACATCGCGTGACAATACCACAAAAACAAATCACAAAGAGAGAGGGAGGGAGAGAGAGAGAGAGAGAGAGAGAGAGAGAGAGAGAGAGAGAGAGAGAGAGAGAGAGAGAGAACTAGAAGAAGTTGAAGTGGTCAGCATAGACCTTACTTTTTCTATATGCAGACCCAAAGATCGGTCAGAGCTGAATAACTCGGTTTCTCAGTCAAAACTGCAGACTTTCCACTCTCCAAATTTTCACTTGGTTATTCCAACAATTAACCGATGTTATATATACAAACTCTCCGCTTTACTTGTAAATGCAACTCTCTCAGTGTCTTTGCTTCTGCAGCTCCACTACTCTCATCTTCTTCTTTTTCCCATTTCCTCACTCCAAATTTTCTGGATACCAAATCCATGTGTCGACCTTGTTGCTGCAAACAACATTTCGGAGCTTCCGAACTCCTTGGCTTCTACTCTATCTCCGAGTCGGGAAGATTCAGTGTAAACACTGCTCAGAATCTTGCATGGGACTTGTAATGATTAAGAGCGTCTGAGGTCCTGCGTTCAAATCCTCTCTTCCCCAATATCGCTTGTATCATAAACAAACGACATTGCTCGTAACCCAATTGACATATACAAGTGAAATATGGATTCTTGTAAGAGCTGGGACCAGAAGCCACTGATCAATGAGATCATTGAAGGACTGGAGCTAGCAAAACAGTTGAGGCTAAGTCTGAATGCAAAATCGTCATCAGACAAGAAGCAACTTTTAGTGCAGAGGATACTATCGTCATATGAGAAGGCCCTTCTGATGCTGAAATGTAGCGGTTCGCCACAAAGTCCTATCGGGGCAATAACAAGCGTGCCGGAGTCGCTAATGTCAGCCAACGCAGGTCCTTGTTGCGATGACAACAGAAGTCTCCAGGATCGTCGTGACCTCACAGAGGTCTCCAAGAAAAGGTGAGACTGGATAATGCACTAAATTCAATATAATGTTGAATGAAGAAATGGATGCCAACTTCCAAGTTGAAGGTAGAAGATGGATTAGCGACGAAAGAAAACTTACCCTTCCAATTCCCATGGTAGGATTGGGAGGGATAAGTTTCTTTGTCACGAATCCATCTGGTGAGTTATCCAATCCGTTGTAATCCTAACCACCAAACGAGTGTAATCACAAAGAACCAAATGCTGATTTGGATTTACATATTGCAGACAGGAAATGGCCAAATGGACAGAACATGTCACGAGAGTTAGCTCTGAGAATGGGATTGAAGGAGCCCATGAAGATGGCCACAGCTGGAGAAAATATGGGCAGAAAGACATCCTAGGAACCAAACATCCGAGGTAAATTAAGGATCTTGTTTTATTTAATCAGTTAATCTTATCCTGCTGCAATCATTTGCAATAACAGTCACGAAGCCACGTGTTGAAAAGCGACATAAAATACATTACCTTTTTACACGTCCTCCCACGAAACGGAAGACTTTGATAAAAAATTGAACTTCCTTGATAAGTAAGAAACAAACTAGTCTTCTTCTGCAAAATAGAAAGTTTCACACTGTTATGAACAATTCTGATGATCAATTTGTTTAAATCTGCAGAAGCTATTACAGATGCACATACCGGAACTCGGAAAGTTGTTGGGCTACAAAGCAAGTGCAAAGGTCGGATGAAGACCCCACTGCCTTCGAAATCACGTACAAGGGGAAGCATACATGTTCCCATGGCCGCAGTTCAGTTCCACCGCCACCATCACCAGAAAAGCAAGAGCGAAAACGACACAATCATAACAATACTTATCAACAACAGCAGTCTCAAGGAAACCAAATCAGCTTCCCAACTAATCTGAGAGTCAATACTGAGAACTTGGACAACAGAGAGAACACGGCTTCTCCATTCTCTTTTACTTCAACTTCATTCGGACGTATGAACAACGATGACGCCTTTCTTTCATTAATGCTTGATGATAACAGTCTTTTGGACAATTTCAATCAATCATTGCTATCTCCGGCCGCAGGCGGATCAAACTATTACTTTGAGCCGGCAAGTCAGATGAGAAACATTGCGGGAAAAGAGCAACGTTCGGAATCTGATCTTGCAGAGATCATCTCAGCCAAAAATTCGTCAACCAATTCTTCGATTCCGGACATTGATTTTTCACTGGAGCCAGTGGAACTCGACTCCTATTTCCCATTTGACTGCCCAGGATTTTTCTTATAATTCTACTTGGTCTTTGAGAATAAGAATAGGTAGCATCAAGACTGCCACTAGTTTGTTTCACTCATGTATTATAAAAGAGGAAGATTTCTAGTAAAAGATAAGAGCTTTTTGTGATGTTGGCCATGGGATAGGTTAGTCAGCATAGCATCGACAAGTTTTCGAAGTCTTTTCCTTTTTAAATTCCAATTGAGACGTTTTGGTTAAGAATATAGTAGCAGTTCATCAACACATCTTATATTCAAATAGGGTAAGTGAAGATCCTACAACATTCCGCTCAAAACATAACAAACTTTCAGAGACTCGAAGGGGCGGGTCATGTTCTTAGTCAAAAAACAACACAACAGAATCAGAAAGATAAGGATATTGTAGGAATATAAGCAATATATATGACTGCAGATTGACAATATTCAAGACTCCACCAAAAAAAAAAAAAAAAGAAAAAAAGCAGTAAAGACGTTGCAACTCTACATACAGTGAATGAACACAAAGGAAAGCCGTCTGCTGCACCTAAGCAGAAGTTTTGGTCTCGTCCTTCAACCTGGGAATAGGAGTTGATGTTCTTTCTTCTGCATCCCCAGCTTTTCTAAGAGCTCCTCTCAACCCCAACACAATAAAAATGTTGGTCACAGTGAGAAGTGCCTCAGCCCCGCCATGTAACCAATCGACATTAGCCAATGAAGTGCTATAGTTCACCTTTGCTGTTCGGCCAAATAACCAGAGTAAGTAAGGCATCGATTCATGAATTTGATTGATATGAAATGCATAACATTCTCAGTTTCTTAAACATGAAAACTTACCATAAATTCCAGCAGGAACTGCTCAGTTGATGAGAGGAAAGCAAACAACAAAACAAAGGATGTCAGTAGATCGAAACTGAGCGGGTAACAGTAAAGAAGTTACAATATTAGGCCAAATTCAACATGAAGCAAAACATTCCAACTGGAGTGAGTTTTTGGAGGGGCAATTGAATGTGCTCATAGAAACCCAAGCATTGTCTTTTCGGTTTGAGCCTAACATGCAACAGTGACACCAAAGTGGCGGCATCCTATCCTAAACCTATCACGCAAACGTCATGTCTTCTAACTAGTTCAATAGCATCGCTTGAATGGTATAGTTCACATAGCATCCCACGACTGGTTTTAGATATCGCCACCTTGGCGTCTTCATTTGCATGTAAGTTCTTCTCCGTAAACAGACCAATATGCAATATGGAAACCAACACTTTGTTAATATGTTTCTCAAATTATCAGAAATTAACCACATGGACATGGAGAACTTAACAATGCTAAATTAAGCAACCCAAAAAAGGATTAATTATCAAAAACCCAGGAAGCCATAAAAATTTGAAAAATAAAAAAGGTAATAGGAAGATTGGAAAAACTCACTGGTGGCCCCCACAAAGGCAAGCAAGAAGTAGAACCCGAAGAGGGTGAGCTTCGGGGCGGACTTCGATTTGGTGATCAAGTACAAGAAACCCAGGTAGGGAAACAGAGAAGCTGCAAACAGCTGGGAAGCTATGCTCTGTGAGTCAATGCTGGGCGCCCATGGATCAATTGGGAATACCACCACCCCGCAGACAATCCCACCCCCACCTCTTCTGTTTTTACTGCCGATCCTTCTCTCTGTGTAAAACTTGGATTCTCTGTTTCTGGAAAATGGGTTTGGTTCGGGGCTCCTAGTGAAACAAGGGGAACCCAGAAAAGTAGGAGGGAGAAGAAAGGCGGGGGATTTACAGAGAGATTGAGTGCAGGTGATAGTCATTGAGGAGAGAGAGAGAGGTGGAGTGAGTGTTTAGAGCGGGTGTGGTAGGAGGAGATGACAGTTCGGATTTTGTTACCGTCGAAAGTCAGTGTAAGTGGGTAGGGCTTTGAAGTGTGGACTTATAAAATGTCTTGGCATTAACCCGTTGGATTTCCTTTGAAATGTGGAGGACTTACTTAAAGGGCTCACGTCTGGCGTTCTGATTGAATAATGCATTGGTATGTAGAGAAAAATTTAAACGTACCTATGTATTATTGAATCAGAATACCACGTGTTAAACCCGTTGTCCATAAGTTGTTCTCTCACATGTGTTGTTCAGGTGTTTGATGAAAAGCCTCAATGGCACTGGGCAGTGCTTGTGATTAGGGAAGAAAATAGACGAGATAACACTGTGAGTGTTATTTGTGTGCTGTCTTATTATCAGACAACTTCTCGACGCTGTAACCTAATGTAAGATTGTTCAGAAAACAATACCGATGTCTCACCGTCGTCCTACAGCGGTCACATATCAAAATTCGACCCAACAACAGTTTTGTTTTGAGACCAAACATGAAAACTAAATTACTGTTTCAATTCAATGATGTTTGGATTTCCCCATTCATTTGTTTCCCTCTTTTACGTTTCTAAAGAAACAGGCCGTACAAAAGAGACAGCCGAAAGCGAAAATGATTCCCAATTTCCCACATCAAATTTCAATTGTGAATCATTTGAACCAATATGTAAAGTTACAATCAATAATCTTCAAACAGTGAATTCACTAACATGTAAAAATCGAGGGACTACGACATGGGTTCAAAAGTAGCCTCTTCATGCCAAACTCCGTTCAAACTAGACTGCCACAACCGTACTGACCCATCATTCCCGGTGGTCGCCAAAGTCATTCCACTCATGTCCCATTCCATCTGCCAGACCTGATCACAACATGAAGACATCAATCAATTAGGAAGGTTCATAGCCTTGCTCTCTGAGGTAATAAACATTTTGCCCTCTTTAAGCATCTACAATCGTATACCCAACATACACACTGTTAATATCAATTTCCGTTCCAAATTAATTGATTGATAACATTTTCGATAGTTTTATTATTACCTCGCCTTTGTGACCCGAAAGTCCTGCAATCTTCTCCAATGAGAGTCTTCCATCTGAGTCAGGGTTTAGCCCAAGATGCCATATTGATATTCCCTTGCGAGTGGCAATAGCAATTACCTCATATGGCCTGAACAAAATTTATACAAATCACTCTCTGATATAAAAATAAAAAGAAGCCATTTTTTCCAATTTTATGAAGACATAAAACAGAAAAGCTCAAATTCCTAATCATTAGTAAACAGTGCTTGCATGAGCAATGAGACAATTCCCTACCTTCCAATGTTCGGTGCCCACGCAACTGCATAAACCTGATTACTGTTGTCACCAGGCGAGGCCAACTCTGCAACTGGGAGCCATCTTTGATGAGCCTGATCAAATTCCCATACCTGTAAAGTACAATCATAAGATTTTGAACATAACAAAATATATCAAACAAAAGAAGAAGTCATATATTTAAGGAGACACGCAACACCTGCAACATTGATGTGGCCTGCGGATGTAAATGAATGATAAAGAAGAATTTATCATACCTTGGCGGAATTAAGCTGTGGTGTGTTTGAACTGAAACCCAAAACAAAACTTGATTCCTGGCTTTCTCCTCTTCGTGGATTCCAAGATATAGATGCAGATAAGCACATGGCAGGGCCAACTGTAGACACCGAATCAATAACATTCTGAAATTCAGCCTGGACAAAAAGATCATGAAATAAGGTCGGAGAGTAGTTGCAGACAGTAAAATTCTTCAAGGAATCGTTCTCGACTGGAGAAAGAATCTTAAAAACTAAAAGGGTGTAACCATGTCAAGAAAAGCACACAGGAGAAAAAGCCCCAAAAATAAGAGAGAAAGAGCAACAGAAACAGAAGCTCATGGTCCATTCTCATTCATAAAAACAGGTGAAGGATTGGGGGAAGAAATCTCCTGTCGTCCCTTATATATTCACAAACGCAATGCATCATTCTATACAACTAGAACTTACCTATATTGGTTCGGGTTTGTGAAAAAATAATCATAAACGGAAAATTCAGCACCAATTCAGCTGCATTGTAACATTATAATAAAATTACATGGTCTAAGTAACATTATCAGACTGAACCGGATAAAATGATCCACCTGAAGTTGCCAATTCTTCAGTTCCAAGGGATCCAGTAGCTCATAAACCTTGACACGGCCATTTGAATATGCAGTGACCTATAAAAACGAAACAAATTAAAGTTTGTCATTTTTCACTCTCACACAGTGTCCATTGAGCATGTTGTACAGGGTGCCAATTGAACGTAAACTAGAACCTAAATCATATTAGATGAAACGAAAAGAAAAAAAGTCAGCAATCCGAAGCATAACTTTTCACTTACAAACTTAGATTTTAGAAACTGTAACCGCAATGCCAAAATTAAAGAAAAGTAGTAGCAGCAACAAAAGCTAACCATTTTTAAACCTGCCGCTGAGACTCCAAACTGGGTATCTAGCAGTTGAGCCGAACCGCTGTTAAAGCTTGTGCGCAACTTCCATTGAAGAGGTTGTGCATCTAGACAATAAAAAAAAAACGTAAACTTCAATCAGATACGATGCGCAGTGAAATTCCTATACCCAGTTCTTGGAAATGGGTGATTCAATATGCATCAGGAAACACAATGCGCCTCGAAAACAAACTCAAAAAGCATTGTCCTCACAATTCCCTTACTAAATTAAACTGCTTCAGTTAGAAAAGATTATAATTTCAATGAAAATACCTTCAGCAACTTCCTCCCACAATGACAAAGTCCCATCTGTGCAAACACACGCCACCGCGTCACCGTATTCCGGCGGAACCCAAACAATTTTCACAATGCCAGCAGCCTCGTGCACCTAACGCAAAAACAATCACACATTTTAAAAACAAAAACACAATCTTTTATGTGGAATTGAAAATTTCAACAGAAAAAAATTAAAAACTAATGGGCTAATTCCTGAAATGTGAAATCAATTCAAGCAGGAGGGAATTAGGGACCTTGGATTTTGAGGGGCAGGACAAGGAGGAAGAGCAAGGGTCGCGCGAGTCGAAGACGGCGAGAGTTCCGTCGACGGAGCCAGTGGCTAATCTCTGGCCGGAGTAGTTCCAAGAAGAGCAAGTGGTGCCTTTATCGAGCGCCACCAGAGGTTTCTCCATATCCGCACAGTCACTGGAGCTCCGGTCTGTGCCCACGACGGTCAGAGGCGTAAGAGCTAAAAACGGGACCATTAGACCATCTCCAACATGTCCAGCTCTATAGTCAAGAAATTATAGTCAAGAAATTATATTTTAGCTAGCGTAAGAGCTAAAATACGCTAGGCAATGGGCTGGGGCCTAGTGCCTAGGCAGCTAGGCGGGGTCTAGGCCGATTTATGTAAATCCATTATATTTCGTGTAAATAAGTGTATGTTTATACTTAAAATATATATAATTTCATCATAAACTACAAAATAGAATGACATATGTATTATAAAGTATTGAAACATAATGAAAACATGGGGAACAAACATATAGTGTGTGCTCATTTAAGTATTCAACAAGTCTCTTGCAATTTATTAAAAAAATATTATATGCAAATTGAAAGTTATCTATTTTCTGTCTAAGAAAGTCGCAACCTAGGCAGGTGCCTAGGCGGGTCTGGGCAGGCTAGGCAGGCCCCTCAACTGGTTTAGGCGGGCTAGGCGGGCGCCTCAGCTGGTCTAGACGGGTGCCTCAGCTGGTCTAGGCGCCCTTTCTTAATTTTCAAACGCCTAGGCATTAATTGGGACGGTGACCAGCCGCCCAGCGCCTAGGCAGAGATTTTTAGAACAATGGCAATAATGTGGTTCAAAGTCGTCTTTGGCAAGAATCGAATCTAAGACATCTCACTTACAAGTGAAGAGAAATATCACTAGACCATAATACCATAATGGATTAAAATTTAAAAACTAGATTTTAGTCCTTAAAAATGATTACTTTTATATAAATACCGCAAGTAAGATTAAAAACTAATTATAACCCCTAAATATTGCTATTAAATGGTTTCACAATCGAATGAACTAGGCAATGCTGCCCGCATGTTTCAGCAGGATTAAAAACTGTGTTGATTACTATGCTTGAAAAACATAAAGAGAGTCAAAGAAAACAATAAGATAAATTTAGATATACAAAACACTGTAATCATTCACTATGGTTCATTGCCTTCACCCAATGTTCAATAGGGACCAGCACTTGTACACAAAAGATTAGAAAATGCTGGACTATGTAATGCATAAAATATTGGTCAACCTAGACTACCCATTTTTGCCAGCATTTAGACATAGAGCATTGGAAAACGCTGGAACCTAGATTAGAGAGAGTTATTTACATATCAAAAAATAAGAGAAACATTGTTCGATGCATATAGATTAGAGCTGCAAAAGTAACTTCTGTTCAAAAGGAAGATTCAACGTTCTTTGTGCAGCAGAATGGACAGGAGAAAGTTGATAATGATCTGAAAAAAAACAATATAAGCAAGAGTTGTTTCAAGTAAGAAGCTAGAAAAAGACTGTGAGATAACAACATTTGGCAACTATTTTTGTGACAACCTGTCTCGAGAAATAATTATCGTTGATGTGAAAAGACAAAAATGCCCTTGAGCATTGGTTGTGTGTTGGTGTAAATGGGCTAAACTTTTGGGCTAATCCATTTTCTTCCCTATATTTTGGACCCAATTAGAAGTGGGATATTAGTGTTCTTGGTTGGTTGCTTTTGGACCAAAAACACAAACTCTCTCTCTCCCGTGCTCTTCTCTCTCTCCCTTTCGGATTTCTTGTATTTTCCGTACAAGTCGTACGGACATCAACCAAATCATCCCATTTCTTCGCAGATCAACGTCAAGAAGGTAAGATTCGTACTCCCTGCAAGCTTAGAAGTTCATCTATACCTTTTTCAAGACCTAAGACCTTCATTTTCCCGAGAAACCGTAATCTCATATTTGTACATTGTTCATGCACACGTAAATGTGGTTGTTTCAAGGGATTTTAAGCTTGTAGGAAGCTTCAGGACGTTCTTACGAAGATCGGAGAAGAAAAACCAAGTGATTTGGACGTCGGGAAGCGGAGATCGAAGAGTTTTAAGTTCGACCGGATTATCGAGGCTTTTTCCGGCGGGATTTCGGTGGTTACAGGGCTCGAATCAGGTATGGTTTTGTTCGTCTTCGTGAGATCTTCAAAATGGTTTAAGTTTCATGAATTTTGGTGCAAAAATGAAGAAGATATAAGGTTTTAAAGATTTTCCAGAAACCGGGGAACAGTCGTCGGCGTCTGGCGACTCGTCAGAGAAGACAAGAAGATATTCCGTCAATTTTGACGGAATATGCTAACTGCGTTAGGTGACGCCATTAGATTTCTAATGGAATATGCTGGGTTTTAACGAAATATTCCTGACGCCGTCAGTGTGCCAGGCACGTGGCCGCGCGTGGAGGTACGTCTGGCCATGCCTTGGCAAGCGCGTGGTGGCATGTGAGACATCGGAAAATTATTTTAAAATATGGGGATGTTCTTGAGGATGAGTAGGTCTCAGTGGTATATTCATATACCCAAATTGAGCAATATATGAGAAGTTATTAGCTTGTGTTGTTTATGTGCATTAAGTGACGTTTGTATAGTTGTTTCGCATATAGGTGAGACCTATCCCGAGGACGAACGTAATCATTCAAGGCAAGGGGGTTACAACCCTTCGACATACTAGTGAGTGGGCTTTTGGTTTTCAGTATATATATATATACTTGATGTTTTTCCCAGAACCATATTTAAATGAAATGTGATTGAAATGCTATGTCATACATGCATGATATTTTAGCATATGCATTAGTATAAATATGCATATTGTCGCATGATGCTGCGGAGGCCCACGTAAGCCATAGGTGAGTACATTATGATGTTAGTGGATGTAAATAGAATGATGATGTTAAGATATTGAGCTCATCAACCTGCACCCCGATGTTAGTGCTCCCGTCCAAAATAGGGCACATTCCTTCACGTGATGTTCACCTCCCACACCATACGCTTACCTTGGATCCAAGTTAGGTGCACAGTCCTATCGTACAGACCACTATAGGTGGTTCCCGACTCGTAGGTGCCCCGCGATTATTCGCACAGTTTTCACGTGATCGTAGCACTAGAGCGTATTTATTACACCCAGTCTTGTCGTACAGACCACTAGAGGTGGTTCCCGACTCGTGTGCAGGCATATTGTTAATGAGATGTATACTTGTTAAGATATATGATTGAGTTATAGATTGAGCCGTACAGGTCACAAGAGGTGACTCCCGGCTAGACAGATGAGCTCTAGATTCTGCCGTACAGGTCACGTTAGGTGACTCCCGACTAGATTGGTTATTAGCATTGAATTATATTACCTAGCTTACTTATGTGATATTGTGATAGTAGACATGGTGTAAGTACTGGACATGGCCTTTGCATGGCATTTTTATATGCGGATTTTGATATTATTGAGCGTGATTTAAGATATGTATTTACATATACTATTTTCTAGGAAAACTATACAGGTTTTATGGCGAGGGGTTCAAACTTTTTAGAAAGAAATGAATTTGAAAAGCTTTGTTTTTGCCCACTCACACTTTCTGTTTTTGGCCCCTCTAAGTACTAAGTAAGATTTATTGTTGGTGGCATTGCGAGGGCTTCAAGGAAGTTCTGACAGATTTCACCAAATGTAGGATCACCTTTGGGTGTTTTTTTAATTAGTGCTTTGTTCTCCTTAACTGCACTTAGATTATTTATGCTCTGGTTGTGTATTCCTCTTCATTAATCTTTGCTTCCGCACTGTGCATATGGTTACGTCACTTCCACGTGACAGCCATTATGCCCTGATTTAGGTCGGGGTGTGTCAGCTTGGTATCAGAGCATAGGTTTTGCAATCCTACATATTTTGTGAATTCCCTAATTATTTCTGGTGTCTTCTGTAGAACTATGTCGCCTCGTAGAGAGCCACGTCGTTCAGCTGAGCCTAGTTTCCCGGATATCGCCCAACTAGGGGAAGCTATAGCCAAGGTATTAAATATCGATGATATCGGAAATATCGGTAGTCCAAAAACACGGAAATATTGATGGAAATATCGGGATATTATCGATATCGATAAAAATTGAATAAAAACCACGGAAATTGTAAGAAAAACTTGGAAATTTTTATTGAAACTTTGCAGAATGTTTATTTAGTCAATTATCTATTAGTTTATCACAAAAAATTGGAAGGAAATGCATTGCATGATGGATTTAACTGATTTAAGTTGATTATATAGCGAGCTGGCAAACATTGTGAGTGTAGAAAATATGTAGTAATTAATGAAAGAAGTTTAAACACACCATAATCATTTATATATAATGAATTAGTACAATATTTTACACTTTATACATTGCATGGTAAGATACATGAGTGACTTAGTACCACATAGAGTTCATATGAGGTTCAAATTTTTCACTATCTTCATCATCTCTATGTGTAGAGTAAGTGTATTGTGAAGAGTAGTCATCAAATGATAAATCCCCAAAATAGTTTTGCATGTAATTGTTAACATGCCACCCATATGGATCCGAGATTGGTTGACGTTGTCCATAAGCAAAATCATTTGAAGATTGAGTCTCGGATTCTTTCCATGAGTCGCTCGATTCCATCCCAACATGAATGGGATATGAAGGGTAGGGAAATGGTTGGTTATGAGTATAACCATAGTTACTACTTCACACTCCAACAGAGTCCGAAGTTATAGATAACGAGTCATCTTCTTGACTTGACAAAGTTCTCTTGCCTCTTTCTCTACGAGTATAGTCCTTCCCTATGGCACCAATTCCTGGTCCTGCCCGCATACTGCCATGGTCCTCATCCTGTGTTGCATGCGTGAAGTTTGCCTCACCAATGAAGGGGCTCATAAATTCGGGAGGTGGTCCAACATAGTTTCCATATCCACCACCACTACCTCCAGCTCCACTATATCATTCATCATTCCCACCTCCGGTGGTAGGTGAGTCTCCTGATCTTGTACTAGAGTTATCATTAGTATCAGCATGATCTTGTGGTTGTGTAGGATTGGAAGAAGGTGGAATTCCAGTGTTTCTTGGTCTCGGGCGCAAAAGTTCTTCCAAAGAGTCAGCGCTGTTAGATCCCACCTTCTCCTCTAATACTCTTTCTACATTTATCCCTTCATTACGTGCTTCTTCAGCAACTCTGGGAGCTGGGTTGCCTTCATCATCATCTAAATGAAGAGGTATAATCCATTGATAAAGTTGGTTACCCTCTGTATCATCATCTTCAGCAACAATATCAAACACATCTAGTAGGTCACCACGGTCGACATGATCTATTTTTGCTTCCTTATCTCAAATTTGAAGCTTCATGTTGTAGTAGCAATAAACTAATTTTTCCAACCTATTTCTTTGCTTTGTGTGTATGAGTGCAAATGTACTCCAATTTCTTTCACAAGCAGATGAGGTAGCTGTTTGTGATAATACTTTGATTGCTAACTTTCTCACAGTTGGTGCATCAGTCCTATACATGATCCACCATTCAGCTACAATGAAAAACAATGTTGATAAGCCTAATAACTCCAACAAATTCTATTATAAACTGATAGTGAAATATGTTTACACTCACTAGGAGACATTTTTGTTCGAGCAGCAACTGATGTTGGTTCTCCAAAAGTTCTTCTTGCATCTTTAAACCATGTTAGTTGAATACAATAAATCGTGTTAGTTTAATCCAACAATGTAATTATTATAATTTAAGTAATTGTGTACCTCATTTTCAAATTGGCCAACTGCTGGTGATGCAGGGTCTAATTTAGAGTATACATTATGTACAACACGTATAAGGGTACCATCATCTCCAACACCGAGTCTGTATTGGTATCGAGGATTCAAATAATATGTTGTTCAAAGAAACACATACTCTAATAAGAGAAATAATACTTATGCAACTAAAGAAATGAATTGCAAATTATGACATAATTTATACCTGCTGCATGCAAATCGTGGTATAATGTTTTATACCATCGGTCATCAATTATCTTTATGACCCATCTTGCACTATTTTTTCTTTCCAAGTCCTCTTTCACTACACGCATCAACTCATATATTGCCCCCATAGTAGGATACACTTCTGTGTCAACGATCCGTAAAACTTTGTAAAAAGGTTCAAACACTTGGCACACATGTTCTGATTGAGTCCAAAAAGCATGATCAAGCACTATACTTTCCACCATACGACCTGCATTTGAGCGGCTGAAATTATGGTTGGCCCAATCGTCACTAGTGAATAGTTGCTTCAAACCTGCTTTCTTCTTAAGTAGGTTGTCCAATGCAATATAGTTGGTGGCGAATCGAGTGGTAGCTGGACGAATAATTTCTCCTTTGCAAAATTCACGCATCTTTGCCAACAACCAACCGTGATTGTAAATATAATTTTTGATCGTTCTAGCTCTTTTTATGACATTAGCAATATTCTTTCTCTTCCCCATTGCCTCAAACATGAGATCAATACAATGTGCTGCATATGATGTCCAAAACACATTATGATGCTTCATTAACTTTTTTCCAGCTTTGACAAATGCAGAACCGTTGTCGGTCACGACTTGGACACCATTATGCTCTCCCACCTCCATGATTACATCCCTCAATAATTTGTAAATATACTTGTAGTTCTTTATATGGTCTGAAGCATCAACTGACTTCAAAAAAATTGTCTTTCCCTTGGAGTATACCATGAAGTTTATGATAGACAATCTGGTCAGGCCAGTCCATCCATTACACATGATTGTGCAACCATTAGTTTCCCACTTTGACCTCAACTTGTTAACATACTCGCCAATGTCTTTATACTCCATTTCCAAATATTTGTTTCTTACCTCATAGGGAGTGGGAGGTTGTACTCCAACACTGGCCTGTTGACATCCCAATACCATATTTTTGAAATGATGTGATGATGCCTTCTGAGCAGGGACATTTTCATAGATAAAGAACTTGCTAATTAGACGCCCCATTCCCTCCTTCACATTACCTCCAGTGAAATAACTCTAAACACTCTTTTGACGTGCTTTGGATGACTTATATAAACTTGGGGCGATTGGTGGTGTTGGTTATGATTCTCTAACACTTACTCCCCGTCTCATTTGTGCACCACTACTTGTCCCGGAACCCTGTGCTCTATTAGGAATTTTATGAAGGTGTTCTCTTTCCCATGCTGACTGTTTGGAGGCACGTAATGCTTGTTTCAAACTGCGTCGTTCTTCAGGTCCCATGTCATCATCACATTCGTCCTCATCGTCATCATCATCACTGTCAACCACTTGGCCAATGACTTCTCCTCGTAGCGCAGCTCGAATATTTTCCATTCCGTGTGTTTTCTTTTCCTTCTGGTGTTTTTTATTTTTTAATAATGTGGTGATGAACGCCTTCACTTTTGGGGGGACATTATCGCATCGTTGGACATTATTTCCCGGATCTAATCCACTAAGATGGTACTTAAGTCGTGTCACTCCGCCACTCTTCATTACCTGACCACAATATTTGCAAATTGTGCCATTTTTGTTTCCGTCTATTGGGTCTCTATGTTCCCAAGCTGGATCACGTTTAGTAACTCCACTGGACATCTTAAACGTACCTATATTTATTTTTCATGGAAATTAGGCAATTATTTTTTGGCCAAAAAATATATAGTAGTAACGGTTATATAAGAGAACGTAAATAATAAAGTTATTCTACAGAATAATTAAATAGGAAGTAAAGAAAATGATTGTAAGAATTTAAGTAATTATAAAAATAATATGGAATAATAAAACCTAATATTAATGAATAATAATCCAATTTGATAATAAAATAATAAATAACATTAAACATATTAAAATTATCCTTGGGAATAATTATACAACATTACTTAATTACTTCAAAAAATTAACATCTAAGTTTGTAAACTTACCTTAAATATGGAACCCTTTCTGTAAAGGCCAAATAGAATCTGCGTGGACCAACAATAAAATAATAATTACACAAATATAACAAATCTGGAACTTTCGATGTCGTACGTAGCAGCAAAACCTCGACGATCCTCTGCAACTTGCCTTCTGTGAATAAATGAGAGACAAAGAAGGTATTTAACATTTAATTTGAAGTGGCGTGAGTTGCAAATCCATTTATTCAGTTGAAACTCTGAAAGGGCTCTGGAAATGCTCTGAAAGGGCTAAGGGAAGAAGAAGAAACGAAAAGGTGTAATAGAGGTTTTTCAATTTTCGAAGGGTTAAAAAATGTGTGATGACCTCTGGGAATGTGAAAGAATTGGAAGTAAGCAGATTTTTTGGTTATTCTCTGACAGAATTTTTGGTCTTCACGTGGAGAAGAAGATAAAGTAAGCATATTTTTTTGTTCTTCTCTTACAGAATTTTTGGTCCTTCTCTTACAGAATTTTTGGTCTTCACGTGTTTTGGTTCTTCTCTGACAGAATATTTGGTCTTCACGTGGAGAAGAAGATAAAGTAAGCATATTTTTTGGTTCTTCTCTTACAAAATTTTTGGTCCTTCTCTTACAGAATTTTTGGTCTTCACATGTTTTGGTTCTTCTCTGACAGAATATTTGGTCTTCACGTGGAGAATATTTGGTCTTCTCTGACAGAATATTTTTTGGTTCTTCTCTGACAAAATTTTTGGTTCTTCTGAGCAAAGTTACTTGCTTCCAATTCTTTCATACAAAACCGTGTGCCACACACACACACACACACAAAACCGTACACGCACACACACACACAAAACCGTGCACAAAACCGTGGTTTCATACAAAACCATGTGCCAAAACCGTGTGCCACACACGCATACACGCAGACGCGGACACACATTCCCTCTCCTTCTTTCTTCTTCTCCGGTTCTCCCCCCCCATCTCTTCTCTACATCTCTCCTTCCCCAAGCAGACACACACACACACACACACACACACCTTCCCTCTCATTCTTTCTTCTTCTCCGGTTCTCCCCCCATCTATTCTCTGCATATCTCCTTCCCCGAGCAGACAGACACACACACAACCGTGTTTCCCCTTTCGCCAATCCCTCGAACCTTCTCCCTCATTCCTCTCCTTCTTTCTTCTCTCCCCATCTCTGCAACTCTCCTTCCCGGAGCACAGACAAACCACACCTACACCCACACCCCACCGTGACCTCCACGACAGTGGCACACACTCCGGCAAGCACCATCACCACCTGTCGACCGTTCCTCCTCCCTTTCTCACCTCCCGGCGAGCAGCAGCAGGCAAGGGGAGGCCTTGTTTAGGCCGTACGAGGCGGAGGATCCATCAAACCCGAGCGAGTTTTGGGATCCGGAGAGAAGGGATTGCGGATTTGAATGGGTCTAAGCGCGGATTGCAGAGAGAGACGCAGATCTTGGCAACTGCGACGACGGAGCCTTGGCTGCAGTTTTCCGACGACGAAACCTCGGTAATTTTGTCGATTTTGTCGATAATATCGACAATATCGCGATATTATGACGATAATTATTTGTATATGTGTGAAAATATCGCCGTGTGAAAAAAACGAAATTATCGGCGATATTTCGTCGATAATTTCGATATTTTAGACTGTGGCTATAGCTAATGCTATACAGTCTGCGTTTCGACCTCCCCTGATGACTCCTCTTGAAACTGTATATAATTTGAAGTTGAATCATTTTATGGGAAATGAAGGACCTAAAGGAGCAGAGAAATGGTTCAATCATGTGGAAAAGACTTTTCGTGTAATGCAAAGTCAGGGGAATCTTCTTCCTGATAAATGGGTTGAGACAACTATCTGGTTCTTAGGTAAGGAACCTGCATCCTGGTGGGAACAGGAGGCTCATGAGTTAACTCAAGAAAAAGCTGCTGATTGGGAAGTTTTCAAGCAATTATTTATGAAAATATTTATTCCTCCAGCTTATATTGATAGCAAGAAGCAAGAGTTTACTCATTTGAGGCAGGGGAAGATGTCAGCAAATGAGTATTACAGGAAATTTATTGACTTGTCTCGTTATCATCCAGAGATTGCTGCTAATCTGGTTGAGATGCTACGTCGCTTTGTTCTCGGTACTAAAAAGAAATAACGTACTATAGCGACCACTACTCATTGTGCTACATACCAAGAGTTTTATGAGATTTTGTTGAGGATTGAGGATTTTGAGAATATGCCCAGTGAGAGTGAGGAAGAAGAAAAAGATGGAAATCAGAAGAAGGATAATAAGGGTAAAGGTCAGTCTTCTCAAGGACCTCGCAAGACTCAGAGCTTTAAGCGAAGTTGAGCTAGTTCCATCTCTTCTAGCAGATGTTTTAGTTCCACTGGTCAGAGAAGAGGTGGTAGACTTTCCGGGGGTCCTAGATTCCAGAGGCAGGGAGATTTTGGTAGAGGAAGTGTTCCTTTATGCCGCAGATGTAATAATAAGCATTTTGGAGAGTGCAGGCGGGGCAGCAGTGGATGTTTTACTTGTGGGCAAATGGGACATAGAGCTATAAATTGTCCCCAGAATCAGCAGAGGCCTCAGCAATCTTCTATGCAACCACCAGCACTGATTCAGCAAGTTTCAGGGTCTGGTACTTATGGTTAGATGGGTCGAGGCGGTGCTTACCATTATCAGGGTGATGCCACTCCTTATGCTTCAGGACCATATCAGTATTCCCAGGATCCTTATTACCAGAGTAGGTATCCTCAGTATTCTGGAGGTTATACGTCGTATCCTTCCATTCCAACTGGTAGATCTCAATGGTACCAGGGAGGACAGCCCCAACAAGTAGAGATTGCTTCCAGTAGTGCAGGATATTCGAGGCAACCTGGTCAGCCAAGTCAGAGCCGTGGAGTGCAAGGAAGAAATAATCAAGCTAGTAGAGGTCGTGGTGGACGACAGCAGAATCAGGGATGTATCCACAACATGACATTGCAGGATGCCCAGAATAATCCTGATTTAATTATGGGTATGTTAAATATTCTTGGTCATTTTGCTAAAGTTTTAATTGATTGTGGCGCTATGCATTCTGTGATTTCTCATACATTTGCTCAAGTGACGCAACATCATCCTATGCCTCTAGGGTATGATTTAGAGTTTGCTATGCCCAGATGGGACAAATGTTTTGTTGACAGTGTATATCCAGGATGTCCCGTGATGGTGGAGGATATAGTTATGCCAGCTAACCTTATCCTGTTAGATATTGTTGATTTTGATGTGATTTTGGGCACATATTGGTTGCATTATAATCGTGCCAATATAGATTGTTACGGGAAATCAGTTACGTTCCATCGTCCTGGATTACCAGAGGTTACTTTTGTGGGCGAACGTGGTAGGGTGAGACATGGCGTTATTTCTGCTATAAGAGCAAAAAAGTTGTTAATGAAAGGTTGCCAGGGATATTTAGCTCATGTGGTGCTGAATGATGTTTCTCCTAGTAGTGTGGAGGATGTGCGCGTAGTCAGGCATTTTCCTGACGTATTCCCTGAGGATTTACCTGGATTGCCGCCAGACCGAGATGTGGAGTTCACTATTGATTTGCTTCCAGGTACGAATCATAAATCTTTGACTCCTTATATAATGGCTCATGCTGAATTGAGGGAATTGAAAACCCAGTTGCAGGAACTGGTTGATAAAGGTTTTATTCAGCCTAGTAATTCACTATGGGGAGCTCCAATTTTATTTGTAAAGAAGAAAGATGGGACTTTAAGGCTATGCATTGATTATAGGCAATTGAATCGGGTAATAATTAAAAACCGTTATCTGTTGCCGCGTATAAATGATTTGTTTGATCAGCTTTGAGGTGCTTGTGTGTTTTCAAAAATTGACTTGAGGTCAAGCTACTATCAGTTAAAGACTATGAGTGACGGTGTCCATAAAACGGCTTTTAGAACTCGTTATGGTCATTATGAGTTTCTTGTGATGCCGTTTGGATTGATGAATGCACCAGCAGTTTTCGTGGGTTTGATGAATAAGGTATTTCAACAATACTTAGATAGATTTGTCATTGTTTTTATTGATGACATTCTGGTGTATTCTAAGTCGAAATCAGATCATGTTCGACATCTCACTCTAGGGTTGAAGGAATTGAGGGAGCACCGATTGTATGCTAAGTTTAGCAAGTGCCAATTTTGGCTTGATCAAGTAGCATTTTGGGGACATGTCATATCTGCTCAAGGTATTCAGGTGGATTTTCAAAAAGTAGCAACTGTTGAGAATTGGGAGCAACCACGAACCGCCACCGAGGTACGGAGTTTTCTTGGCCTAGCTGGTTATTATCGATGGTTTGTTAAAGATTTTTCACTTGTTGCATTACCGCTAACAGGATTGACCATGAAGGATGTCAAGTTTCAGTGGGATGATAATTGTGAGCAGGGTTTTCAGCAGTTGAAGTATTGTCTCACTCGTGCATATGTTTTGGTGCTTCCAGATGATAATGGTAATTTTGAGATATATAGTGATGCTTCTTTGAATGGTCTGGGTTGTGTGTTGATGCAGCAAGGTAGGGTGATTGCTTATGCTTCGCGACAATTGAAACCTCATGAGATGAATTACCCTACTTATGATCTGGAGTTAGCGGCTATCCTCTTTGTTTTGAAGATTTGGAGACATTATCTTTATGGTGAGAAATGTAAGATCTTCACAGATCATACGAGTCTTCAGTATCTTTTTACTCAGAGGGATCTTAATCTTCGGCAACGAAGATGGATTAAAGTGCTAAGTGATTATGATTGCACGATTGAGTATCACCTAGGTCGTGCAAATGTAGTGGCTGATGCACTTAGTAGGAAGACTCCAGTTAGACTTAATGCCATTTATGCTTGCCATGTTCCTCTTCTTGCTGATTTAAGGTCCACTAGAGTGAAGTTAGGATTTGAAGATCATGAGGAAGCTTTACTTGCTAGTTTCCAAGTCAGACCAATTTTGGTTGATCTTGTACTTGAGGCACAAATGAATGATGAGGAAACTCAGGAATTAATTCTGGCAAGAAATCAAGGGAAAAAGAAGGATCTCAGAATTAGAGAATTAGACGGTATGCTTATGCAAGACAAGAGAATGTATGTGCCGAGTAATGAAGAGTTGAAGAAAGAAATTTTGGATGAAGTGCACTGTTCAGCTTATGCAATGCATCTTGGAGGTACTAAAATGTATTATACGATTCGACCATTTTATTATTGGCCGGGTATGAAAAGAGAAATTGCTGTGTATGTAAGTAGGTGTGCCATTTGTCAACAACTTAAAGCTAAAAGGAAAAAGCCTTTTGGGTTGATGCAACCACTTCCCGTTCCACAGTGGAAATAGGAAAATATTACGATGGATTTTGTGTACAAGCTTCCTCGTACACATAATGGTTATGATGGAATTTGGGTGATAGTTGATCGACTCACTAAGTCAGCACATTTCATTCCTGTGAGGGAGAAGTACTCTTTAAGTCGATTAGCTGAATTATTCATATCGAAGATTGTGAAGTACCATAGAGTTCTAGTTAGTATTGTCTCGGATCGAGATCCTAGATTTACTTCTAAGTTCTAGGTAGCGTTTCAGGAGGCTCTTGGCTCGAGACTACTCTATAGTACGGCATATCATCCTCAAACAGATGGGCAGTCAGAGAGAACTATTCAAACGTTGGAGGATATGATGAGATCTTTGGTTTTACAGTTTGGTGACGCTTGGCATAGGCGGTTGGATTTAATGGAATTTGCCTACAACAATAGTTTTCATTCAAGTATTGGTATGGCACCATTTGAGGCACTTTATGGCAGATCTTGTCGTACACCTTTGTGTTGGTCAGAAGGTGGCGAAAGAGTTTTGGTGGGCCCTGAGTTAGTGGAGGAAACTACTCAAAATATTCAGGTGATTAAGTCTAACCTGAAAGCGGCCCAGGATCGACAGAAGAGCTTAGCAGACAAACATGCCACCAATTGGGTGTATAAAATAGGTGTTTGGGTATTTTTGAAGCTATCACCATGGAGAGGTGCAGTGCGGTTTGGGAAGAAAGGTAAGCTGAGTCCTAGGTACATTAGACCGTATCAGATCACCGAGCGAGTTGGTGAAGTTGCGTACAGGCTTGAGTTGCCTTCAGAGTTGTCTAAGGTGCATGATGTTTTTCATGTCTCCATGCTTCGTCATTATGTTTCAAATCCTTCGCATGTGATTCCTCCTCAACCTTTGGAAATTAGTCCAAATTTGACTTACGATGAGGAGCCAGTAACTATTTTGGATTGGAAAGATAAGGTTCTGAGACATAAGACCGTGCAATTGGTGAAAATTTTGTGGAGAAACCACTCAGTGGAAGAGGCTACTTGGGAGACAGATGATCGGATGAGAGAGATGTATCCAAGGTTGTTTTTTTTTAGTATTAGTGGATTGTATTGGTTGTATAAATTTCGAGGACGAAATTTTTATCAGGAGGGTAGGTTGTGACAACCCGTCCCGAGAAATAATTATCGTTGATGTGAAAAGACGAAAATGCCCTTGAGAATTGCTTGTGTGTTGGTGTAAATGGGCTAAAGTTTTGGGCCAATCCATTTTCTTCCTTATATTTTGGACCCAATTAGAAGTGGGATATTAGTTTTTTTGGTTGGTTGCTTTTGGACCAAAAACACAAACTCTATCTCTCTCCCGTGCTCTTCTCTCTCTCCCTCTCGGATTTCTTGTATTTTCCGTACAAGTCGTACAGACATCAACCAAATCATCCTATTTCTTCATAGACCGACATCAAGAAGGTAAGATTCGTACTCCCTGTAAGCTTAGAAGTTCATCTATACCTTTTTCAAGACCTAAGACCTTCATTTTCTCGAGAAACCGTAATCTCAGATTTGTGCACTGTTCATGCACACGTAGATGTGGATGTTTTATGGGATTTTAAGCTTGTAGGAAGCTTTAGGACGTTCTTACGAAGCTCGGAGAAGAAAAACCAAGTGATTTGGACATCGGGAAGTGGAGATCGACGAGTTTTAAGTTTGGCCAAATTATCGAGGCTTTTTCCGACGGGATTTCGGTGGTTACAGGGCTCGAATCAGGTATGGTTTTGTTCGTCTTCGTGAGATCTTCAAAATGGTTCAAGTTTCATGAATTTTGGTGCAAAAATGAAGAAGATATAAGGTTTTAAAGATTTTCCAGAAACCGACGAACAGTCGCCAGCGTCCGGCGACTCGTCAGAGAAGACAAGAGGATATTCCGTCAGTTTTGACGGAATATGCTAATGGCGTTAAGTGACGCCGTTAGATTTCTAACGGAATATTCCTGACGACGTTAACTGACGCCGTCAGTGTGCCAGGCACATGGCCGCGTGTGGAGGCGCGTCTGGCCGTGCCTTGGCCGGCGCGTGGTGGCGCGTGAGGCGTCAGAAAATTATTTTAAAATATGAGGATGTTCCTGAGGATGAGTAGGTTTCAGTGGTATATTCATATACCCAAATTGAGCAATATATGAGAAGTTATTAGATTATGTTGTTTATGTGCATTAAGTGACGTTTATATAGTTGTTTCACATATAGGTGAAACTTATCTCGAGGACGAGCGTAATCATTCAAGGCAAGGAGGCTACGACCCTTCGACATACCAGTGAGCGGGCTTTTGGTTTTCAGTATATATATATATACACACACACACACACACACACACACACACATGATGTTTTTCCCAGAACCATATTTAAATGAAATGTGATTGAAATGCCATGTCATACATGCATGATATTTGAGCATATGCATTAGTATAAATATGCATATTGTCGCATGATGCTGCGGAGGCCCAGGTAAGCCACAGGTGAGTACATTATGATGTTAGTGGTTGTAAATAAAATGATGATGTTGAGATATTGAGCTCATCAACCTGCACCCCGGCGTTAGTGCTCCCGCCCAGAGTAAGGCATAGTCCTTCACGTGATGTTCACCTCCCGCACCATACGCTCACCTTGGATCCAAGTTAGGTGCACAGTCTTGTCGTACAGACCACTATAGGTGGTTCCCGACTCATAGGTGACCCGTGATTATTTGCACAGTCTTCACGTGATCGTAGCAGTAGTGCATATTTATTACACCTAGTCTTGTCGTACAGACCACTAGAAGTGGTTCCCGACTCATGTGCAGGCATATTGTTAATGAGATGTATACTTGTTGAGATATATGATTGAGTTATAGATTGAGCCGTACATGTCACAAGAGGTGACTCCCGGCTAGACAGATGAGCTCTAGATTCTGCCGTACAGGTCACGTTAGGTGACTCCCGGCTAGATTGGTTATTAGCATTGAATTATATTACCTAGCTTACTCATGTGATATTGTGATAGTAGACATGGTGTAAGTACTAGACATGGCATTTGCATGGCATTTTTATATGCGGATTTTGATATTATTGAGCGTGATTTGAGATACGTATTTACATATACTATTTTCTGGGAAAACTATACAGGTTTTACGGCGAGGGGTTAGAACTTTTTAGAAAGAAATGAATTTGAAAAGCTTTGTTTTTGCCCACTCACACTTTCTGTTTTTCGCCCCTCCAGGTACTAAGTAAGATTTATTATTGGTGGCATTGCGAGGGCTTCAAGGCAGTTCTGACATATTTCACCAAATGTAGGATCACCTTTGGGTGTTGTTTAATTAGTGCTTTGTTCTCCTTGACTGCACTTAGATTATTTATGCTCTGGTTGTGTATTCCTCTTCATTAATCTTTGCTTCCACACTGTGCATATGGTTACGTCACTTCCACGTGACGGCCAGCATGCCCTGATTTAGGTCGGGGTGTGTCAATTTTTCAATTAACTCAAAAACAGATAAAATGCTTTGGAGGAATATTAAATGAACAATAGGATACCAATTCAAAACAAAGCATGTGCTAAGAATCTTAAATTTCGATTGTAGTAAGTTTGATAGACAGCTTCTTAAAAAATTGGAAAATGAGAATAGATTTCTTGAATTTGTATACAGATAAATTCAAACTTGTACCTTTCATCAACCAGTATGCAATGCAGGCTTGAATATGTAGCAGTAGTTTCGGGAAACCTTGGTCTCCATATTTTGCAAACTTGAACCTTTATTTTTTCTGTTTTTATATACAGTAACAATTGCTCAATAGGAGTAGGAGCTATGTTTTCCATCAACTGTAGTAAAATTAAACTAAAACATTACAAATTTAGAAATCACAACCCTAAAAAATTGTAACAAAGCTTTGAAATAAGGAAGCACAAATTTTTTTCACATGGTTTACTTGATTCGTTTTTGTAAACAAAGAAAGTTACCCTTGACTAAATAATATGGGCATAGAAAACTAACATGATAACAGGAGGATATAACAAAAATGATTTACCAAAATATATATAGGACCATCACATCTTTATATATCCCTATTACAAAATTCAAGATACAAATAGGGGCAATAAAAATATTGTGTATAACATTCTCTCCAAACAATCCATTGTCAATATTGGTAAGTATCGTTTTTCTACTTGCTCTTTATTATATAGTTGTTCACATTGTACTCTTTTGGAAAACATTTTGCTATTATAAACCAACTTGGTTCATTTTTGACAATTTGATATTTCCAATTTGGTGGATATGCTTTATCAAGAGATCTGGCCACAGTTGACCATCTATGCACAGCTTTCAAATTAGTTAACAAAAAAGAAAACAAACGCTTGTTTAAAACTTGAAAAAACATACAAACTATTGACCTACACACAGCTTTCAAATAGCAAAAAGAAAGCCAGCACATTCTTTCAAATTTTCAACCAACTATTTTATTATCTAAATCTTACCCTGAAGCAGTTTAAAGATTGAAAAGTTGCATAAACTGTTGCAATTCTAACACAAAGAGAACCTACAAAACAAACAGATGAAAAAAATAAAAAATAAAAAAACGATGAGTAACAAAACTCACAGATCATAATACACAAAATTCCTTAAACACAACACAAATTACCATATAAGTCATGAAGCAAATCTTTATTTTTATTTTTTTTTAAATCCAGATGAGGTCAATCCATTCTTGTCTTACACTCTTCTATCTTCTTCTGTTTTTCTACCACAAATTATAAATCTTTTTCCCACGCTTGCCACTTCAATTTTATCCCACCTTAACATTTTATATCTACCTAGCAACCCACCGCTCTTAAATTAAAAACAACTATTCTTTACACAGTTTATTTAATCAGTTATTGAGTATAAACATTGATGTCCCTGATTAAATAACAATGTCAAACAAAATTTAAATCAAAGTCTAAACTTTCCTCTCATCTTCTCCATGTTTGTAACCCCTTGCAGCATAAAACCTAGAAAAACAAACCTTCACACAACCTCAACAAAAAGTTGATATTTTTGTACCAAAAAAGAATACCTTCACAAAGCAAAAACCTTTTATATTTCACGACTTTCTCTTCTTCTTCCTTCTGAGTATCTTCTGATTCAGGGATGGCAGTGCTGCAGCACTCATCGACCATGCGTATTTCAATAACCCAAATCAGTCTAAAATCTCATAAGGTTTAAATACAAAATTGGGCATAATAAAAACTGAACCAAATGTCTTAATTGCTTACCCAAGTGAGAGAGGATTTTGGAAAACGGCGCGAGGAGGCTGCGGGGTCCGGACCTGGCCTGAAATTAATTAATTATGCAAATGAAAAAAGAAATAAATAGTGAATTAGAAGATTTATCAGAGAGCTTACCTTTGCAATTATTAACGACTTGAACAAATCAAGCTTCTGTAACATCATTTGAACCCAACTGAAAAGAAACTGATTGTACGTCATACATTTGTAAACACAGACAAAATATATTAACTTTCATAACTAATCAAAAGCTCACAAATGTCAGGTAAGAACATACTCAAATTAATGAATTTCACGATACATGCATTTTCTTTAAAAATTAAAATTAAAAAATTAAAAAATTAAAAAAAAACGAAACATGTATTTCAATTCACAAACCACAAAGCAAACAGCGGGCAAAAAAGGAAGTCAACACTGAATTCTTCTTGACTACCTATTTAGTGAGTTGGACCTATCTAGAGAGTTACTGGAATGAAATGAAGCCAACTCTGCAACAGAGAAACAAACGAAAAAGTCAAAATCCAGAAATCCAAGTTTAACTCAATCAAATATAATAACCAATGAAAGTTGCAAACTGCAAATTCTCGCAATGTAAACTTGTTTCTCAAGGACAATTGGTCTCTCTCTGAATACAACATTTCAAAAACCAAACAATAATTAATAAAATAGAAAATTGAAGTACCTGGTAAGTTTTTCTTTTTATACAAATCGTCATTTCCACTTGCTCTAACACTACTACAATACAGGCTATCACCGGCAAAACTAAAACCAACAAGAAATCTAATTTCTGTCGAATATTTGGCAAAAATCCGACATAAAACAATGTAATGTCGGATTGGAATAGCGACACTATTGCTAGCGTCACGAAAGGGCTTCAGTGTCAGTTTGTGCACTTAATCCGCCACTACTCAGCGTCAATTAAAAGCGACACTGAATCTGATGTCGGTTTAAAGCGACGTAAACTTAAACCTAGTGTCGGTTCAAAGCGACGTCAACTAATAAAATAAATTATATAATATTCAACCTAGTGTCGGTTGAAACCGACATAGTGATAAAATAAACTAATAAATAAACCTTAAACCGATGTCAGATAACAATTAAATAAATAAAATATTCAAACTAGTGACGCTCTTAACCGACACCACCTTTGTTAATAATAATCAATTTTTTTTTTAAATCTGCATTAGTTTCCAATTAATTATAACTAAAAAAAATTATATAACCAAAACAATAAATTTAAGTATAGGCCAATACAAACATTAATAAAAATAATTACCAAGACAAATAGTGCCAAAATATACAAATATTTTACATCTAACATTCCACATAATATACAAAAACTCATCCGCCAAAACAAACTGTGCAAGATTCACTTCGCGAGGAGGGTGGCTGCGCACCTCCGCTGCTTTCTTAGTATAAAACTTTTTTTTTAACTTATTTCTAAACTCTTTGTGCGCATGCTCCGCACCCTTAAGCATCATATGGCGGATCACATGCATTTTCACTATATTTGCATCTTCAAAAAAAAATATTTCCCTACATCCATCAAAAAACAAACCAAGCTAATCAGTTATTATTTCTATCACTGACTTGTTCTATTTTCAAGTAAAAATAAAAATATCTATACCTTTATTCTATTCCAAAAAACTTCTTTATCTTCTTCATTAATCTTACGCCAATCACGCACCAACGGGAGATTTATGTGGTCTCCCACCTCCCTTGCAACATATTTTGCAAAAGCACTAGAATTATCACTAATACATTTGCCGGAAGAATCAAACGAACAGAGCTGTTTCGTCCATTTGAGAATGGAGGATCCGCGCCTCCGTTGAGTTGTTCCTTATTAATACAAAAAAAAGAAGTTAAAAACCAGGAAAGCAATGTAAATATTCACTTTAAGCATAATATAAGCTTAAACACAAAACAAAAATTGAATTTAATAATAATTTAAAAAAGAACCGGCTTCAAACTCCTCCTTTTCAAAATGAAGTTCGTGATAACGTTGATCTGCACTAGAATTATCCATAGCACAAGTTAGTGGAAGGAGCAGGAGAGGGAGTAAACGAGATACAAATGGGGGAAAGAGTAAGGCTGAAATGGGAGAATGAGAGGGAGTAAAAGGCTAAAATGGGAGAAGGAGAGGGAGTAAACGAGATAGAAATTGGGAAAAGAGTAAAGGCTGAAATGGAAGAAGAGACAGAAATGAAAGACATGTATAGAATGCATGGTAGTAATGGGAAAGAAGGTTTGAACAAGTTACGCCGGAATAATGGCACTTTGCGTCGATTCAAACCGACACAATCTCTGACAACCTTGATATCCACAGCCTGACACAACCTTGATATACGCACTTTGAATGGCAAGCCATAGCGTCGAAATTGGATAGTTTTGCGTCGGTTTTAGCCGACGTTACTTTGACAAAGTAACAGGTTGGACAGTTTTGCGTCGGCTTAAACCGACGCAGGCTTAAAAACATTTAAAAATAATACTTAGTGTCGGTTATAAGCGACACTCATACTTTATGTCGCTTAAAAGCGACACTGTTTTATTTAAAGCGACACTAGGATTTAAAAATTATTAAAATCTGTGTCGGTTATAAGCGACATTAAATGTTTACGTCGGTTTAAAAGCGGCATAGACATTTTATGATGCTTATAAGCGACAGTAAATCCGACGTCATGTTCAGTAAGTGTCGGAACTGTCTTATCCACCACTATATTATATAGCAGGCCACCGACACTATAAGGCCCTTTTGTGGTAGTGTAACTATGTAGGAAGTGTGTGAACCACCCTTCATCACCCTTCATTCAAAACATCACAACATCTGTACTTATAATTCGATTATACAGAAGGCCAAGAGTTTGGGGACATCAGACCACCTATGAGTATCAGGATTTCACATTGCAAATTGAGTTTACAATTATAGGAAACAAATAGAGGTTTAGTTGTTCTCTGAATCTGGAAGTACCTGTGATGTTTTTTGAAAATACTATTCGCAAAAGCTTAAACCAACTCAGTCCCTTTCGTTATACATTCCTTCACCAATTCCTCCCTAAATACTGTGACAAAACAAATCAGAATTACATCCACTAAACAAAAACCCATCAGCATAGTGTGAAAAATTCACTATTTCACTTAAAGACTGCCACTTTACTGATGGGATTAATCCAAATAAAATCCTAATTTCCAAAAGTAAATTTTCAATTAATTTCTCAAAAGCAATCATTTCAAAAAGCCCAGAAGTATACAAAAATATTACCAAAAAATAGAGATATACTAAATAAGTAAAGAAGAATAACTTAAAGAAGGGGATGGAGGGGAAGCTGTCATGAGGGTCGAAGGCTATGAGATTACCCAGATCGACTTGAATATGTTGCTGTCGGGCCTCCATTGCTACTTTCCTGCAGTTGCTTTTCATCCTCTCCATTCGACAGTCCAAGTCTGTAACTCCAAAAACATACAAAAACGATTAGCTTCGCGGTCGGATTATCAAATCATGCGGTGACAGGACCGACATACATGCAAATAAAAAATTCATCAATTTGTTTTTTCTGAATCCATAATTCAGATTCGAGTTCGAATTCAACAGGAAAAAAAAAAAAAAAAAAAAAAAAAAAAAAAAAAAAAAACATAAATCCATCAAAAATTTTGCCCAGATGAAAAAGGATGAATTAGAAGCTTTTAGCAGAGAGTTTACCTCAACAGGGAAAAATTTAAATGGAAATTGAAGCTTCAACGATGAGTGGGTATTTTAGAGAAAGAATGAAGCGACTGGATATTTGGATTTGCCGTTGGAAATTGGAACGATCTGGATGAATTTTGGTTTCGGGATTCTAGGGTTGGACAAGCGCAGGTCATTTTCTTGATTTCAAGAGAGATGAAGCAGGTGAAAGCAAATGGAAGCAACTGCAAGCAAATAGAAATCCTGACCAGACCAACACGCGTACATGAGGGCATAACTCTTTGGTTATTTTATTATTATTTTTCTTTTTAGTAGATAATTAATTTGACAGCAAAGCAATATGGGCAAATGTGAAATAAAAGAAAATTGGGTGAGGACAAAATCGGAAGAGCACAGTTTCTGAAGCCCCCTTCCAGGCAAAAGTGGGAGTACACTGTATAATAAACAGTTTCCACATAAACAAAAAAAGGGTAAAAATGGAAACACACTGGCGAAGGAACAGTGAAAAGGACACAAAGGGAATTAACCAGAAAGTTAGGCGTTTAGTATATACTAGAACAGTTGCCCGCGCGTTGCCGCGGGAATGTCAAATAGATTATAAAAAAACATATGACATGATACATCAACAAACCTTCTAGGTGACACCGAATAAATGTTACTATTCCAGATGCAATAGTGTAATATTGTGGAATAGATATGATTTAAAAAAGGAGTTACCGCTAACCCATTGTCGGTCTTACATAAATAAAGACGCTTGAAAGTAGGTAAGTAAACATTTTAATGAAGAGGAAATGCAGAAGTAGAACCAACTAATCCACTACTGCTTACAGTCCCATTTCTAACAATATATACACATACACATACATATATATATATATATGCCCAGAAACATGAAAATTTCAGAAAAAGAAACATAAAAGGATTGAAAATTCTGGAAAAAGAAAAAGGACTTACAGTGATGGACGGCGGAGAACAGGGATGGACAGTGTAGGCAAAGTTTTGGCAGCTGGGTGAAAACAAAAGCAACCACTAATACAATCAAGTAAAATAAATGCAAACAAAGAACATGTAGAACTATATAAATAAGGCATTCAAAACATTATAGCAGAAAATCAATTACATACAACTTTTCTTTAAGCACTCTTTAAATGCAGAAATGGAATCTAAAAAAAAAAAGAAAAAGAAAAAAGAAACCCATTAATCAGTTCAAACCCATCAAACTTTTCATCTGGGAAAATCATAGACTCGAACTTGACCATACCTGAGCATGTATCTGCTTACAAATCCAAAAACAAAGAAAAAGTAGCTGCTGCCTAGAACCCACATAGAACCAACGACTCCAACCATGTTTCCGTATAGGGACTTGCTCAGCAAACTCTTAGCAACGGATTCGAATTGGGTTTTGAGCATGTGGAATATCATGGTAACCATCATTCCAATCAACCCCTTTGCTTTTTCACAATCCTAAGGAAAGTTTAATGAGGAGAGAAGATTTGGAAATTTTTCTCGGTCAGAAACATACCTCTTGTAGAAGTGATGAGAAGGAATGAAAAACCAGAACACCACCTGTTCAAAAATGCAAAAATGAAAAAGAAAAAAAATCAGTCTTCAAAAATCTCTGCAAAATAGTGAATTTGTGTTATCATCATATTATCCTCACCATTACCATTATCACTACCTTCCTACAATTCCTTGTTCTCCGATTTCAAATCACTCTAATTCTCATCCCAGTTAACGGGTTTCGAATCGCCAATAACTTTTATAATTCCGAAATCACAAAATTCTAGTAAGGGTATGCCGAAACACAATATCAAATTTCAATTTCATTGTGCACAGAGCAACTTAAAGATTGAGACTTTTATTTACTTCTACAATTCTACACACTTTCTCACTGGTCACTGCTTCGAAGAATATAGCTAAGCTCACACTATTATCCAACTACAGTTATCCATATCATAAACCGGGGGAAAAACAATATTTCGAAGAAAACACACTGAATCAGAATATAAAACCCAAGCTTTTTTCATTTAATTTTTTTTTTTAGTCGAAACAGAGTTCATTTGCTAGAGAGAAAGTGAGGTTCATTTAGCAAGAAACTCACTAAAGCATGTAATAATCGAATGGATAATAATCATCAAACATGTTTTTATTTGTCTTTGCGATGCGTTGTCATTATTTACATCAAACATTGATACAACATCGAAATATTATAGTTTCAGCCCATTGTTAGAACACAACTTTCACATAACAATATGACACCAAAATATAATATTGATTAACAAAGGTTAAATCACCGGTGAAAGTTTAAAAAAACATAGTTAAAAAAATTGCATAACTACCAGTACTTGGAAGAATATAAGTTAGCTTATACTAATACCCAACCAAAGTTATCTGTATCATAAAACACAACAACAACAACAATTAGAAAGTTGGAAGAATATAAGTTAGCTTATACTAATACCCAACCAAAGTACTTGGAAGAATATAAGTTAGCTTATACTAATACCCAACCAAAGTTATCTGTATCATAAAACACAACAACAACAACAACAATTAGAAGAAAACACACTTATTCAAAACAGAAGACACTGTTTGACAATCACCAGGCAACGTTGTTTGACAATGAAAGCAAACGAAACGCCTGACCATTGAAAAAAATTGTCATTGTCAACATTCTTGATCTTTAATTAAAAAAAAAATACAAATTTTAACAAAGGTAATTGAATCACACACTTCAATTCAGTATTACATCATGGATTAACTTAAGTAAATATATGGTTGAATTCATAATTAAGCTTTAATTAATAACAAAAGCTTTTAAATCTTTGTAAAAACTTTAAACGATATTAAACACTGTGCTCTTTAAACGCTTTTTTTCAATGGGCTATTTCATTATCTAAATCTTACACCCAAGCAGTTTAAATTAGTTCAACAAAAAGAAAGACAACTCTTCGTTTCAAATTTTCAATCAACTATTTTGCTACCTAAATCTTACCTTGAAGCACTTTAAAGGTTGAAAAGATGCTTAAGCTATGATGACCCCAGCATAAAGACCCCCTGCAAAGGAAACAGATGAACAAAGGAAAAAAACCAAACGATGAGTAATAAAACTCACAGACCAAATTTCTTAAACACATCACAAATCACCATGTAAGTCCCAAAAAAAATTCTCTCACACCCTTCTATCTTGACTCTGTTTTCTCACCCCAAGTTGTAAACACATCGCGATATATTCAATATTATCGAAACAATCGTCGTGGCTTCGTCATCGGAAAGGCAGCCGAGGCTGCGTCGTCGCAGCTGCCCAGATCTCTCTCTGCAATCTAGGCTCAGACCCAAGATCTGCGCCTCCGTCGTCGGAAATGAAAAATCCATTTTCTCCGGATCCCAAAACCCGCTTGGGTTTGAATCAAACCGTTTGATGGATCCTCTTGCCTGATGGTGGTCACGGGGAGGTGAGAAAGGGATAAGGAACGGTCCACAGGTGGTGATGGTGCTCGCCGAAGTGTGCGCCACTGTGGTGCTCGGCTGGTGTGGGTGTAGCGGTCTGTGCTCCGGGGGAGAAGAAACAAGGACATGAATGAGGGAGAAGGTTCGAGGGATTGGGGAAGAGGGAAACACGGGGAAGTGGGGTGTGTGTGTGTGTGTCTGCTCTGGGAAGAAGACTTGCAGAGAAGAGATGGGGGGAGAACCGGAGATGAATGAGGAGAGGAATGAGGGAGAAGGAAGTGGTATGTGCGTGCGTGTGTGTGTCTGTGTGTGTGGAAGTGGGGTGTGTGTGTGTGTGTTATCCGAGAGAAGAAAAAAAAAATCCAAACCTGCTTTCAAAATATCCAGCCCATGTGTCAGTCTGTGTGTGTTATCCGAGAAAAGAAAAAAAAATCCAAACCTGCTTTCAAAATATCCAGCTCACGTGTCAGTGATCGTGAGGTTTGGTCTTCAATATATTCACTCTGCTTTTTGAAGCTACTGGAAATGTCTTCCATTTTGTTTCGTCTCTTTTCCTTTTGATTTGCTTTCTCTATCTCTTCATATGTCTGTCCGTTTCAATTTCGATTCCATCATCCATATAGGTGGCATGTTAACAATTACATGCAAAATTATTTTGGGGATTTATCATTTGATGACTACTCTTCACAATACACTTACTCTACACATAAAGATGATGAAGATAATCAAAATTTTGAACCTCATAGGAACTGTATGTGGTACTAAGTCACTCATGTATCTTACCATGCAATGTATAAAGTGTAAAATATTGTACTAATTCATTATATATAAATGATTATGGTGTGTTTAAACTTCTTTCATTAATTACTACATATTTTCTACACTCACAATGTTTGCCAGCTCGCTATATAATCAACTTAAATCAGTTAAATCCATCATGCAATGCATTTCCTTCCAATTTTTTTTGTGATAAACTAATAGATAATTGACTAAATAAACATTCTGCAAAGTTTCAATAAAAATTTCCAAGTTTTTCTTACAATTTCCGTGGTTTTTATTCAATTTTTATCGATATCGATAATATCCCGATATTTCCATCGAAATTTCCGTGTTTTTGGACTACCGATATTTCCGATATCATCGATATTTAATACCTTGATTGTAATCCATAGTTGGTAATAGAAACATATTCTCATGTTACTTAAGCGACAAAAAGCACGAACGCATTAAATCATAACAAAAAGCACTAATATACACAAAAGTGGGAAAAAAATTATACCTTTTTATTGACCAGAAAGGTTCATTTCCCTGTATCGAGCTTGTAGAAAAGTTGGAACTGCATGAGTACAGGCTACAGGGGAGAATATGTATAGAGTGCTGGAACTGCACTAATATACAAAAATGTGAATAAATTGAGTGAACTTAATTAAAAATTTAGAATTTAACTAATACATAGAATCACAAACCTCAATCATGAAAGTTCAACAATCTCCTTTTCTTTCCCAATCTTACTCAGATACCCAAAACAATCTGATACTAAAATTAGTTAAAAAATGTATTCAACTAATTGAAATATTATACAATAGTGAAGTTCACAGACTAATTGGAACACATCTTTGCAAGTCATTAAGATTATGAAAACCTAATTGCTGGTACATTATTAAAAAAAATATGCATAGAGTGCTGGAACACACAAAAGAAATCACTTGCAAAAAATACTCAAATTTTATCAAAATCTTGCTTCAAATACAAAGGATCCATACAATATGGACCACACTCAACCAACCTCCAATCAAACACAATTCATGTTTCCCCTCTCAGATGGCGAACACCCATACATGAAACCTGGTTCTTTTCCTAGATGACTAAACCATAGAAAAAAAATCCACACGGAACAGAATCGAAATCTCATACCCAAAAACTGACGACAACAACAAAACCCCAAAATTTTGAAAACACATCTCTCAATAAGAAACCCACTGGTAAAATCTAAAATCAGACAAAATAAAACCAAACACCTGCATCAAAAAAAAAACAAAAAAAAAAAAAAAAACTCACCAGGAGAAATTACATTCACCAAGCTGAAGATCCATACAACCCAACCCACCAAGCTAAATAACCTTCACCGGCCAATGAATTTTTCCCTAGCAAAATGGCTCCACACCTACAAATACAAAGATTAACAAAAGAAAAGCCACCAAGGGTTTAAAAATGGCAGAAAACGATAGCAAAGAACAGGAGATGTCCAGAAAAGGAAGAAAGCGAAGAGCGGGAGAAACCAAGAAAACGAAGAAAGAAAAATGAAAAAGTGAAGCAAAACAACTAAAGAAAAGTAGAAAGACATTCTACCGATGATCAACACGTGTCCAACATGGACAAAACTGGCATTTTCCCACTCTAAAAACCACAGAGAAGAACAACAGAAGAAAATTACAGGGACAAAATGGTCATCACAATGGTCATCCACAGTGACCAGCCGGTTGAATTTTAGTATATAGAGAAATAATTTTTGTTTTTTAATTCAAAATGAGCATCCGGCATTTAAAGATGCAACATCAAAGGAATTAGAGATTAGGCTTCTTCTTAGAAAAAGAGATTAGGCTTCTGCAATTGAAAAAGAGATTAGGCAATCATCTATATATTGACTGATTTCTTCACATACATCTGCTAATTATGATTTTTCCCTTTTTTCTCATCATTTGCATTAGGTTTCTCTCTATTTTCTTTCTGTTGGTTTTGAATGGCATATGGTTTGTGTATCTAGATGAATTCCAACAATTTGCAACGAAGAGAATGGGTTCAACTTCAGTAACTTTTTTTTTTGTGGCATTGTGCTTGTGATATTTCTTTTTTCTTTTTTCTTTTATTTTTGTGTTGGTTGATTTTATTATCGGGTTTTGATCATTTTGTTAGTGTATAAATTGTTGAGTTGGAGTTGGGTTTGATCTATTGCATCTGTATTCGATTAGGTACAATAAGTTAGATACATTCGATTAGGTATGATAATTTAGATAGAGTGCTGATATCCCCACCCCTGTGTCTTATTTTGCCACCCACATCTTAACAAAAAATTTATTTACAAATACCTCTTGACAAAATGACGCATAAGGACCTAGAAGTTGTCAAATTGCAACCTTTGATTTTTACTGTTCTTACTTTCCTCTCTTGGCTCCTTTCCATCCTCTTCTCCCTCGCAATGTGTCCTCTTTTTCTTTTTTCCCCATCCGATTTGTTTTTTCTTTAAATTTTTTCATGCTTGTTGATCACCCCATATGTTAATTTTGGATTTAGGTTTTTACTGGTTGTTGTAACAGAGGATGGTGTTTATGGTAGGCTGGGTGGTGTTTAATGGTCTGTTTGATCTGATGTGTACTATTGTGGCCCTTTCATCATGATGCAAGGTTCCTGTATTTTGTCTTTCAATTTCATCGTGGTGTCTAATGATATGATGCTTTACTAGAATCAGCGGCGAACGCGACAAGAAAGTATCAACAGCGAATGTGAGGAGGAAGAATTGGGAAAAAAATATCGTAGTCTGAAAAATTCAAGAGCCATGCTGGAGATTGAGATTGTTGCCGACAATGGCGACGGCTCCGACGACTGCAGCGATTCAGGCCTTTGCAAAGGTGTGCCACACACAGAATGTGGTGTCAGGCCCACATCAAGCAGAAGATTCTCAAGGGCGGGTTCACGACGGACGGTGAAAGGGGTTGCCGTTGAGTTGCGTTGGTATGGGGATGGGTGGTAGTTTTTTTGAGTATTTTTTTGAGTTTATTTCTTTCAATTTCTGGGAAATAGTAAAATATGTAAAGGACATTTTAGGAATATTGGTGGGTGGAGAAAGAGTATTTTTATCTTTTTAACTTTTTTGAGGGGTGATAATATAAGCGGGGTGGGGGGTGGGTCTAGTAGCTCTCTTTAGATAAATTCAATTTGGTACTATAATATAGATACATTTAATTAGGTACTACGATTTAAGTGCATTTAACTAGGTACTGTGATTTGATGTTTTCAACTAGGTACTATAATTTAAGTGTGTTTAGCTAGATACTAATATTGAAATACATATACTTTTTTGATGTATTATACATGTGATACCTTTAACTTTTTTCATCTTGTAATTTACGCATGGAAGAAATCAAGCATAAATTAATCAAAGCCAAAATTAGTTCCTAATAATGTGGAACCATACCAAGAAGGTCGAATAATTAAATATAGGGGCACAATGGGAACAAAAAGAGTCATTAAAGAGTTTAAAAACAACAAAATATGAGTTATAATAATCATGATGACATGGAGGACTAAGATCAAATATCGCCACTTATTACTACAGTCTAGTGGTATTCCTTTTCACTTGTAAATAAGAGGTCTTAGTTTGATTTTTTTTTTTTTTTTTTTTTTGAACAAACGATATTATCTACACTAAGGGAAGGGAGTGGGCTTAGCCTCACAATGAGCTAGCAATAATGTGGTTTAAATTCGCCTTTAGAGAGAATCGAACCTAAGACCTCTCACTTACAAGTGATGAGGAATACCACTAAACCGTAATACTAAGTGGCTAGATTCGATTCTTTGAATCACATTAGTGATAGCCCATTGTGAGGTTTAATCTAATACAAGGATTAAAATACATTTACCCCTAATTTTATTCACTTGGCAAATATGGACGCAGTAATTGAGACATTAGGTTACAGTTCAATTAGTTATGGAGTCCATTCAATATTTGAGCCACTTCAGCAAGAGACTTGGCAGACGATCCTTCTTCTGCCCAAACCAATTTGGCTGCTTCTTTATACTCGTCCATTTTCTTCCTTAGCAATTTCCCTTCATCTCCTTCAATTAGGTCCCTTACATACTTAGCAATATCTTGGCTCCCCACTATGCCGTTCTCATCCGCTTGGACCCCAAATGCAACTTTCAAACCATCAACTAGTAGCACCTTATTCATTCTTTGCTCTGCATAGAGCGGCCAAGCAATCAGAGGCACACCATGCACGATGCTCTCTAGTACCGAGTTCCACCCACAATGCGTCAAAAATCCGCCTGTCGACCCGTGGCTCAGCACTTGGACCTGTGGCGCCCATGATGACACAACCAGGCCAACATCTTTGGTCCTCTCCAGAAACCCGTTTGGTAGAAACTCAAACGGGTTCTCCCCGCCCTTGACAGTAAAGTAAGAAGCATTGTTAGCCGTCTCGTTTGGGCTCTTGACAACCCAAATGAATCTCTGCCCGCTCAATTCAAGCCCTAGGGCCAACTCATTCAGTTGCTCTTGTGACAGTGTTCCACCGCTCCCAAATGAAACAAATAGAACTGACCCGTAGGGTTGCTTATCTAGCCACCTCAAACACTCATTTGCATCTAACCCATCTGTTGAACTGTCTTTTATAACCGGCCCAATGGGATAAACCGGTGGAAGACATAGACCTTCCCCTTTTTCCTTGAAAGCCTTGAAAGCACCAGGTTCCAAGTCCGCAAAGCTGTTGACCATAATCCCAGCAGCCGACCTGCACTTCTTGAAAATATGAACTACAGCTTTATAGACCGGATTGGACCGATCTTGAACAGGGTCTAAGAAATCTCCACCTTGGATCGGCACACAACCAGGAAGTAGAACCGGTTCGGGCAAGTCCCTGTACTCGCATGAAGTGGTCTCGTCAAGATGTGGTAAATGAAATAAAAGCCATAAACCCATAGCGTTAGCAGAGAAGAAAATATAAGGGGACAAGTGGAACTCATTGGCCACATCAAAGGCCTCCGCACCGAAGACATCAACAACAAGTGCAACTAGACGAGTTGACTCGTTTAGGACCTTGAGTGAGTCGCGAATAGCCGAGAGGGATTGAGTCAAGGTTAGTGTGATCTTGGTCTCGACCATGACGTCGGCAGGGAGGTCATGGAAGCTCACAGGAGGGAGGAAGACGTAGGAAATGGACTGGGAATCGAGGGCTTCAAGGACTTTCTTTTGGGGAGCCAAGTGCGAGCCGTCGTTGGGGATGATGAATGTGATGGAGAAGTTGTGCTGGACGACGAGTCGTTTGGCCAACTCGACGAGGGGAATGAGGTGGCCAAGGCCTGGAGTTGGGACGATGGCAACATGCGGTGGTTTGATCAGTTTATGGTGGTCGTTGTGGTGGTGGTTGCTGCTGCGGTGGCTTTGGGTGTCTAATGCCATGGTTGCTCTAGGGATTTTGGTGTTCGATGAAATGAAAGCAGGGAAGAAAAAGAATATTTATAAGGACAATTGTGGAGAATAATTGAGAACAATGTGGCCGTGGACTTGTAAGTGTCAATTGTATTCTTCTTTATTTGTTTGTAAGTGATAAATTTTATATTCGATTTTTAACAATTAAGAATTTAAACTACATTACTATGACTGATCCATTGTAAAGCTTAGTCAATTCTTCTACCCTACATAATACTGCTTCTTTAAAAAAAAATGCCCCTTCTTGTTAGTATATTGAGTTTGGAATTATTGGTGGTGTAGGTAAGTTAATTAGGTGCGAATATGATAAGTTGATGGGGCTCACGACGGAGAGAGTTGCGTTTCTATCTGTGCTTTTCTTTTTTTTTCTTCTCTTTTTGTTTTTATTTTTTGTCTACTTGTTTATTTATTTATTTCTGTTGCCTTTTATATTTCGAGAAAACCTTTCACGCTTCTTTAAACAATTCTATTTGTGATTTTTTTTTTTTATTTTACAAATTCTATTTGTGATCTTTGTATATCTGTGTGTTTGTTTCTTCCCCGTAGTTCACGCTTCCCTCTCAAATCTGACATCACTGCTAACATCATGCACATGCACACGTAACGATGAATTTTGAACCTTTTGATGTTGCGGAGGTAATGAAATATAGGTAATTTGGGACAACAAACGTAGTAATGAAATATAGGTGATTTGGGACAACAAACGTACCTGTAATGTAGGTGTACTTGAATCATTTGATACTAGACCATATAATTTTATACACGACTTATTAATCTGACTCAAAATGATGCAAAAATAATAGATTTTGGATCAATACGTTAAATAATCGAATCGTTATTAAGTCACATGTTAATAACGGGGTTCTTAATAGGTTTACCCGCGAATAACACGTCTCAACCCTATAAGAAAAAAGTTAATTTGATAATTTTAAATTACTAAAAAAGCTTTACTACAATAGCCATAATATTTAATATCACATGAGTGAGATTAAAAAATTTCAAATCACTTTTAAAGTACCAAAGCAATTTAAAAATACATAATGAGTACATCGTCTTTTAGATTTTCAAAACCCTACAAACCTTCGTAAACAGTGTTTTTAGGAGAAGTTCAAAATACATTAAAATTCATAGTAATTAATGTAAAAGTGTGAAAATTTGAAAATAATACATAAACGCTCGTGATTGTATCATCCACACTTAGACGATGGTTAGATCGTCGTTGAGATTTATAAACCCTCCAAACCTCATGAATAGTGTTTTATTGTTTGAGTGCAAAATTAATAAAATGTATGATAATTAATATAGAAGTTTCAAAAATGTAAATAATCGTGAAGGGGTCAACTTCGAAATTGGATACCATAATTTATAAACACAAGATTTATATTTAACCATCGGTTGTCGTTTACGCTCTATTCTTCTCACCGGATTTTGTTTTTTGAAGACATGATCTTTTAGCAGATGCCAAAAAATGAACAGTTCAGATCGTTGATACAACGTTCCAATGTTGACAGCTAACCAGAAAAATAGTTGATGTTATATAGTTTCTAGAGACTTTATAAACTTCGAGCAATATTTTCACTAACCATAAAAATTTGAACGTGATATCAACAATCTGAACTGTTTATCTTTTTGCATCCGCTAAAAGATCATATTTTGAAAAAGAAAAATTTGAAAAACAAAATTCAATGAGAAGAATAGAGCGTAAATGTAAATGACAATCAACAGTTAAATTTAATTTAATGGTTTATGGGATTATGGTGGCAAATTTTAGATTTGACTTCTTCACAAAAGTTGTAGAACATGTCATTAGCAAGTATTAAACAACTCAAAAAGTGGGTAAGAGAATTAGAATGCGATGATGAATGTGATAGAGAAGTTGTGGTGGACGCCCATCAACTTCCACTTGCATAAGAAATGATATTAAAATGTGGAAAGGGATCCTCTCCGGATCCCTTCCATCTAATCCACTTAATCCACAAATCCGGACCTTTGAAATTTGGTGGATTAGGTGGAGGGGATCCAAAGATGATCTCTTTCCTTAAAATGTGGAATTAATATATGATGAATGCGACAGAGAAGTTGTGGTGGACGCCCATCAACTTCCACTTGCATAAGAAATGATATTAAAATGTGGAATTAATATCAAGCCACGACTCAAATTGACACATGTCATCTAGTCATTGTTTACGTGAGCGTCACGTCACCAGTGAACAGCTGATTTAACAGTAATGTTAACTGATGTATGAAAGTGTTCCAAAATTACGACTTCAAGTACCACTCTGAAATGAAAAAAAAAAACTCAATGTATCAAATGTTAAAAATCAAGAAACTTCATATTAGTAAACTTGAAATATATAATATTTCGTAAGCCGGCTTTATAACGTTTGTACAGTTTTAATTTTTTTTGTTTTTATTAATAATCAGCGTGTAACGCCATTATCAAAAAGGTCATATGCTGTTGCTAGCCCAACATATGCTGCTTTGAAAATGAGATCTTCTCTCTCGCAAGCATGTGGATTGTATGCAAGGCATCTGGGCTTTGTGAATGGCCCAATCGATGCAAACCGTGAACGACGATATTAAAATGAAATATTAACGTGTTTGGTACCTAATAAAAAAAAAGTTTTAGAAAAGAACTTTTTTCTTACTATTTCTGGTTTGAGAAGGATGAAAAACTTTTATTTCAACAAAAAAAATGAAAAGGAATTTTAAAGAGCGGTTTAATAACCATTTTGATTTTTTTTTTCCACATTTTGCGCTAGTGATAGAGAAAACTACATAGGAAACAATGACGAATGAAGAAGTATGGATGAAGGATGATCGGGAGATGCAAAATAGAGTGAAACCAAGAAACCAAAACCCATTTTGTACTCTTGCCGCCCGAGACTTGTAGCTCAACTAGTTAAAATGTTTACCCTAATAACGGTTGTCATGGATTTATATATTTCTTCCTCAATATCGTCTGTATAAAACCAATAAACCAAAATTTGAAATTTTGAAGCGAGTACTTGGCCAAATTATAGGTCATTTCATTTACTCACCTTGTCACAAGATCTGATGAACACCCGTAATAGCAGGGACACCCCTACCGATGGTCTGATACTGCTAGGTCATTTAAGAGGCCTTACCGATCTAGACGACAGACACGAATGGCCTTGTATACATAAAACCTGGTCCATTTTCCATCCAACAAGGAAGCCGTCCAGGCCCACTCCATTAAACTCACTAAGTCAATTTCATTATCTCCCTTTATTTTGGGGCCCATCACACTACCTATAACCAATCACGATAAGCCATTAATAGTGAGCTAATCCTCACATCAGGGTTCAAATTCATTTTTTGCGACAATTGAATTTAAAATTTCTTACTTATAAGTGAAGAGAAATACCACTAAACCGAAGTACAAAGTGGCTCGAGTCCTATTTTTTAGTTTTGTTTCTAGTACTTCAAAAAAACTAGCACAATTTTTTTTTTTTTTGAACAAATGATAGTATCTATATTAAAGAGATGGGGGAGTAACTAGCACATAATTTTGAATATGCTACAATCCTAAATAGTTGTTTGTATCATAATTCACGGAGCTAAGAATGTTATTGCAGCCAACTAGAAGCAACTTTACAAATATTAGGCACTGATTGATGCCTATATGAAAATATTATTTTTGATAGTGTTGAATGGCACGAGTAGATTACTAAGTTACAAGCAATTGAACTATCCTGAATGCAAAACTTTTGTTTGAACAAATGATATTATCTACACTAAGGGGGAGGGGGGGAGGGGGGCATAGTCTCACAATGGGCTAGCAATAATGTGGTTCAATTTTGCCTTCGTCGAGATTCGAATCGAAAACCTTTCACTTACAAGTGAAGAGGAATACCACTAGACCGTAGTATTAAGTGGCTCTTAATCGCAAATTTTGGCATCCATAAAAATCATAGTTACATTAGAGACCAGTGACAGTCTTCTTTATGTTCAATAGAGACTGATCTGCATCAATATGTAATCGTTTTTTTGTTGTAGTTGTATAAACTAAACTACATATTAATAGAAGGGTTTATATCACAAATGGTCCCTGAAATTGACCTACATCATCAAGATGGCCCCTGAAATTGAAAATCGATCAATGTAGTCCCTGAAAACAGGTGTCGCAAATCAATGTGGTCATTTCATCACAATTCTGTCAAAACTTCTGTTATGTGCTGATGTGGCACATAAATGGGGCCCACAAGATCTAAGAGTTTTTATCACAAATGATCCTTGAAATTGAGCCACACCATCAAGATGGTCCATGAAATTGAAAATCAATCAACGTAGTCCCAAAAAATAGGTGTTGCAAATTAATGTGTCATCCCGTCACAATTCTGTAAAAAAATTTGTTATGTGTTGATGTGAGTTTAATAATTAATTAAAAAGGTTGTCAAAAAAACTTTTTTGCACAATGAGATTATCTCAAGACAAAGCTCGCCATTCTCTGTGTCACCAAGATCACCGGGGGAGTGCCTAACAAGCTCTCCAAGGTTAAGGTTGTGAGGTCGTCGATCTCCCAAATATTAACTGTAGAGTCACAAAAGTCGTCACCAATCCAAATTGTCACCAAAGGTGGCCTCAATCATAGTCCAATTTGATGAAGGGTGTGAAAATGAGTGTTAAGATTTTTTTTTATTTTTTATTTTCCAGAGTAGAGATGACTAAGGCTACCATAAAAGGAGGTAGAAGAGTATGGGTTGGGATCGAAGGTGATTGCGTGATCGAGTTTCTAGTTGACAACTCTTTTAATTAATTATTAAATTATTAGACATATATTTAATTTATTTTCTATTTAGTTAGACTTGTGGGCCCATTTATATGTCACATCAGTATATAACAAAATTTTTGACATAATTACGACGGAATGACGGAATGACCACATTGATTTGAGACATCTATTTTCAAGGATTACATTGATGGATTTTCAATTTTAGAGACCATTTTGATTGTGTAGGTCAATTTCAGAGACCATTTGTGATAAAAAAAAACGACTTGTGGTAAAAAAATTGGCAAAATTGTGACGGAAGAACCACATTAATTTGTGACACCTATTTTCAGAGACTACATTGATCGATTATCAATTTCAAAGACCATTTTGATGGTGTGGGTCAATTTTAGGGACCATTTGTGATAAAAACCCTTAATAGAACTTCCTTTGTCAGCAAAAAAAAAACTAATGAAATTACTATTATAACCTTTAAGACTTAACTAAAAAAAAATATTAGAAGAGGAAAAAATATGGGCACTAAAGTAATATCACACAAGTTTTTTTTTTTTCTCAACCTCACAGCCATGTCACCCTATCACTACCCTCTAAACTCATTCTCTCTCATTCTCTCTTCTTTCTCCTTAACTGCCAACCCATTTTTTCAGATGTCTGCCAATCCCCTTAAAAACAAATAACTCCTCCCAACAAAAAATTAAAAACAATATTTTTGAAAATAAAATTATATTTCTCACACAGAAAATGTGTGGCATTTGCTAGTAATTATATCATAATTTCTGGAAAATAGAATTATGAATATGAATGTAGGGACGAATTTCAGACCCGTATTCCACACAGCACGTCTTGAGTTCGATTTCTGTCGTTGGTGAATCGCACGATGGTGGCCTAGAGGAGGCTGAAATGACTCTGTGAATCTTTCCGAACTTCGAAATGGTTGACTGCCGTGTCGAAACCATCAGTTAATCTCCTTTTTTAAAAGAAGAATATGAATGTGCCTATAGCAGTAGTGTACTTGTGCGTATACATAATGAACCTAATCAAAATATTAAAATCTGAATTCAATATAACATTTGGTTTTAATGAAAATAACAATTTTATTGAAGGATGAAAATCTAAATGGCCTTTTTTTTGTTTGGGTAATGCTTGAGAGACTAAAATTTTTAAACTAAATTTTGTAAATCAAATGATGTTGATGTTGATGATTAGATTATTACTTAAGTGTTGACTAACGTGCTTATTTCTCATTGATAACACATCATTTGGTTTGTAAATTTAATTTCAAAATTTAGTATTCCTAACATTATTTTGTTTCCTAGTGTTATCACAATCATTCATCATCATCATCATCTCATTAGGTCCCTCCTCAGCAAGTATTGTATTCGAACCGCTTAGATTGAAAGAGACATTGGATAAATGCATTTCACCAACTTTTAAGCATCTCCATCACCAAGTTCTAAAATTATTTTGTAGTCCTCTCTGTAAAATCTCATGGATTGTGTGTCCCTTCTTAAACATGCACCGTAGCAGCCACGGAAGTGGGGAGCAACTTGCATAAAATTAGTTTGTCATTTCGTGGTGTCTTGAATTACGATGTTATATTATTATTATTAGACTGAAACATTATGATGACTGAATTCACTATATTCTCTAAGCAGAACCGTACTAAATTAACCAGCTAAACAAAACCCGGATTATTAGAGGTTGTGTTATCAACGTAAGAAAATAGCAACTGCACAAAAGCAAAAGTTAAGGGAGTAGGATTATCTCCCCTCTTTTTTTCCTTCCCCTTCCCTTCTCTCATATTTGAACGGTCACGGTTAAGCCACGTCAACATCTTATATTAATTTTTTTATAGAAAGAAAAAGACAAAATAGAGAATGTGAGAGGAGGGGATGAAAGAAGATGGAAAGATGATGAAAAGATGAGGAGAGAGAATCCTGGTCCAAAGTTAAGAGTGCGCAACCTAAAAGTTTAGGGTTTAGGTTGAACAATAACCTAAAAGTTGAAAATATTAGTGTGGTGTTACCAACTAACTCACGCCCGTGTATATATTTATATCCTATATATTTTTGGTTTAAGAGATATCTATCATGTTGTCACTCTCATATATTATATAATATGTAAATTAATTTTATACACCTAATTGTAACCATAAAATTGACCAAGGCACACATATATTGACCAAATATGGTAATTAACCATGATTAAAATTGTCATAGTTGCTGATTAACCCCTAAGCGAATAAATTGATAAATAATAGATTGGATTTTTGCACAATATAATACAATCTATATACATATCCATAGAAAAAAGACTATATTATATTCATATGAAAAAGGTAAAAACGTATTACATACGGACACACACACACATATACGTCTGCAAAAATTCGTATTTATTCGTATTCTAAAGCTATATCTAATAAAAATATTAATTAATTAAGCACATGAAATACCAATATTAGCAGTACTAGAAGCTGTAAATCGCTCTGATCCCGTTCTTCTTACGAACGCCCCAATCTCTGGGGAGAGACCACCGAAATCAAACTCGTGAGGAACCACTTCTGGAATTGTCGTAAGTGCACCTGTCGTGTCGTACACAACGTAAAATCCATCCTTGATATTTGCTTGCTGATGATCTTGGACTTTAAAAACGACACCAGAATTGTTACTGTTACTTGGTTTGGTATTAGGCTTGAACACAGAGCGCAGGAGCTTTTGAATCGAACGGGAGAGCTTGTTTGATGAGGGTTTTTTGCTGGAGGTTGTGATGGTGGCTGGTTGCGGCGGCGGAGGAGGAGCTCGGCGGTCAGATAGATGAGGCATTGACATGGTTCTGCATGATATGGCCGAGTCCAGTTGGCGTTTGAACGAGTCGAGCTCGAACGAGTCGTATAGTGAGCTGCCACAATCCCATACAGGCTTAGGCTTACTGGCTGCTACAACTTTGGGTTGATTTGCTTTGGAGTCTTGAGCTTTATTTTGATTCAAGGTGGGACGAGAGTCGAACCCTTGCTGCGAGCGTCGACGAGGGCCAACGCTATAAGCTCCTCCTCCGTCCATTACTTTAGATTGGTTTCTTGCTTTATGCTCTTGATCAATTTTCTTTTGATTCAGCTGAGGGGCAGGACGAGAGTTAAACTCTTGCTGTGAGCGCCGCCGTAGGTTTGAGGATAAATTCTCTTTAGCACTAACGCTATAAGCTCCTCCAACTTCCGTTGCTTTAGATTGAGTTATTACTTTGTGCTCTTGATCAGCTTTCTTTAGAAGAAGGGCATAACGAGAGCCGAAGTCTTGATCTGATTTTCGATGCGGGGTTAAGGATAGGTGCTCCTTACCGCTCGAGTTATACACACCAACCTCCATCACTTTCTTGATTGGTCACAGAGAAAGATCTAGAGAAAGAAAAAGTAGAGAGAAGGAGGGGTGGTGGCGGCGGCGGCGGCGGTGGTTAGTTGAGAAGGTTTGAGAGAGAGGTTGTATATATGTAGTCGTTCAGGATTTGAAAAATGGTTGGTGAAGGATCAAACGCGTTAGTTATTAGTTTTATGGTGACATGAAAGTAAAAGAGGGAGATGAGGGTAGCTGCTTGCAAATTGCAATCTTCACGGCCTTCATACATGGACTATTACTTTTACTTTCAGCCTTTTGCTGTGTGCAACCTTTTCCAATATAAAGAGAGACTGAGTTGGCCTTTGACTTTTCTGTGTTTCATAGTTGCAGTCTTGTGTTATCATTAGTATTATGATATTGATTATTATTAATATTGATTATTATTCATTACCAAAATGTGGGAAGCAAGAAATAGAAATCAAAGAAGAAAGAAATATTTCAACAATAACCAATCTTTTAAAGTTATGATCATATACGTTCGACTGAGCTTGATCAAGCTATTTATAACAATTTGCTTTTTTTTTGTGCATCTAAGTTCGAATTTTCCTTAATATAGTTTAGATGTATTTAGTATAGAATATCAAATCTTACTTATGTCTTGACAATATGTTCCTACGTCATCAGATGAAAATGATCTTTCACTTCATAAAATAGTTGTTATGATTAGATATGGAAGGTAATGGAAGCAACTGGTGTGAGTGTGACTACTTTTTCATTGCCTTGGTTCATACTAATCAGCAGAAGTGTATGTATATTATACATATATATTACCGTAATATATGTATTTACCAATTTTTTTAATATCAATTTGCTGATTGGTATGTTGCATAGACGTTGTTTAGAGATTCCAGATCGAACTTTATTCAAGTAAATAATTGAACATGAAATGCACGATCAATTAAAAAAGTCGTTTCTCTTGCTTACGATAAAAAGCCAATATAAACCAATTTTCATTGCAAACAAAGGGACAAATAAATCATATTCGAAGATTCCTAAAAATCAGAAAATCGTATCCGAAAATAGAACACAAATCCTAACGGAGGAGGTTCCTTAGAAATAAGAAAAGCAAATAGACATACAGTTATGAGTCTTATGACAAATAATATTTAGAAAAAAAGAGAGAAAAACAAATAAAGAATTGATGAAATCCAACATTGATCGTATCTCCGAGAAAAGAAAAGTTTAATTATGATAACTCTATTTTATTTAATACCGAGATCTTTTGTCTATTTTTCTGATAATTCTACAAGAATGAGATTTGTTGTTGAAAATACTGTTGTTGGAAATACATTGGGTTATGTCCGTACACACACAAAAAAAATGCGTGTTCTTGGATAAAAGTAATAGAGAGACAGAAAGAAGTCGTACTCAGAATCTTCGAAAAAAAAAAAAAATTTTAAATAACTAAATTATAAGCTTCTTGTAAAACCGCGTGTGTTTGTGTGTGAGCATTCATGGGTATTAATATTTTTAAATTACAGCATAAAGTTAACCAATAACAAAATTACAGCAAGAAGATTATGTACCCATGACGTGACCACATTGTGCAATCATTTCTCATTTTTCAGATCAGTATATAGATTTTCCCGAATCAGGATCATCTCCTGAGCATATGATCAGGATCCTTCTGACCAGGTTCATCAGGTCGTTTAAATTTTATCTAACGGTTATTAAAAGGAGATCCTTCTAAATTTATAATAATTATAACCGTTGAATAAAAGTTGAACGGTCCAATGAGTCTGATCAGGAGAATCCTGACCATGTGCTCAGAAAAGAATCCTGATTCTATTTTCCCATCCAGTTGGTCCATAAAATATTAAATTAATCATAAATAGGGAGCGTGCCTCGAAGTCACCTATTAGATTTATTTAATTGAATTTTAGTTTTTTATTAGTTAATAAATAGTGTCATTCCCAATTTGGTGGATTATTATAAGCAGTATCTCTTTGATTATTTACATATAATCAATGAGAATTTTCATTGTGGCCAAAACTTCATGATATATCACGTATTTTTAAATAAAAAAATTATTTTTTAATTTATTAACTTTTTAAGACATATATATCACTATTTGTATAATGATATGTAGTGTACTACCATATGTTATTGTTACACTGAAAAATCTATGATAATTGAGGAGACAATCTCCCTTGGAATGTGCCAAGCATGGAGGGATTGACTTACTCTCCAAGCCAATGCTTCTACACCCTAAGCCTAGCATGACCATTATACATAGATTTTTCAATTCCTTACAACATCTTTAAAACATTTCAATTTCATACATTTACTTTCATTTTATTTCAATTTCATACATCCCGTTAAAAATTCTGTTAAGTACACTGTTAATTGATGACGTGTCAGTCAAATTTGTTCACATAAATAAAAAAATAATAAACAAATAAGTTTTAATTATTTAAATAAAAACAAAAATGAGTGATCCCCACCCCCTTCAATTCTTCGTCATCCCTCACATCCACCCTTGCCGACCTCCCCCTCTCCGACCTCCCCATGCTCACCACTAAAATCAGAAGGGCCTCATCTTCCCCCTCTCTCTATTCCCGATGCTCTCCAGCAACCTCTCTCTACCTCACGACTGCTCGCTTGGCAAACTGAGATCCGACGATCTGGTCCATCTCCAAGCTTTTGCAACTTCTGCATTTCTCTTCCATGGCACAAGTCGAATTCGCCCAAGCTTTCCTCATGAAGGCAGGCCTTTCCTTCTCTCACTAACCCATCTTCGGAAAGCTTGTTGCTTTCGCGTCGCTGTCTCCATTGGGCTGATTCGCAAACGCTAAGGCCCTGTTCGAAGTGACCACCATGGACGACCTTTTCATTTGCAACATCGTCTTCCTCCGTGAGTGCTATACATGTTTACAACCAGGAGATGAGTGTTGGCCCCAAATCAATTGAAAATTGAAACCCTCAAATCATCAAATCAATTGAAAATTGAAAATTAAAACCCTAAAATCCCCATTAGCCCCAAATTCCTGTTGAGATTCTCAGATGAGTTCTGTTGCAGGATATCATCCGGATTCAAACATGGGGTGCCCTTCGATTTCCCCTTTCTTGTTATCCATCGATTTTCTAGGAAATAGTGAACAGTGCCACCTGCGGTGCTGCATTTTGCTGCTATTGCAGAGTGAAAAGGAGCAAGGGAGAGGGAATACGGGAGAAAGGAAAGAGAAGAGGAGGAGTGGGATGGGGGATGGTGGTGGTGCTGGAGGGAGAAGCTTCGGGCGGAAGTGATGGGGGAATGGGGTGGTGATGGGGGATGGGGTTGGTGATGGGCGAAGGGGTGGCTCGGGTGGGCAAGGGGGTGGTGGTGGGAGAAGGGGTGGGGAAGATGAAGAATTTGTATTTTTTTTAATTTTTTTAATTAATTTTTTTAATATGTTAATATTCAAATTAGATTTTAATTTTTTTATTAATTGTTTATGCCACGTGTCACAAATTTGATAGACACGTCAGCACAAATGTGGATCCCATATTTGCCACGTTATCACTTAATGGTTTACTTAACGGATTTTCTAACGGATGTATGAAATTGAAATAAAATGAAAGTAAATGTATGAAATTGAAATGTTTTAAAGATGTTGTAAGGAATTGAAATCGACCCCAAACCTGAGGGGGTAAAAAGTAATTTACCCTATAATCAATGAGAATTTTCATTGTGGCCAAAACTTCATGATATATCACGCATTTTTAAATAAAAAATTTATTTTTCAATTTATTAACTTTTTAAGACATATATATCACTATTTGTATAATGATATGTGGTGTACTACCATATGTTATTGTTACACTGAAAAATCTATGACAATTGAGGAGACAATCTCCCTTGGAATGTGCCAAGCATGGAGGGATTGACTTACTCTCCAAGCCAATGCTTCTACACCCTAAGCCTAGCATGACCATTATACATAGACGTCATAAGGTGAGGGTTATGAAGAAAGTGGGAGTTTCACTATCAAATTAAAGAAAAACTAATGAATAGAGTTGAAAAGTTTGAGTTTTAATGATAATGACAAAATAAAGGGTTAAGTGAATAGTATCAGGTTTGACTTTTTAGTGTAAAAATGTGATTTTTCGTTAAAATGAACAGTACCACGGACTTTTCGTTAAAACTCTCTTAAATTAATTGATAATATGGGAAGTAACTTAACCTTTTATAAGCACATGTAAGGACTTCATTTCCTTGAAATGGGATTGATACTCTCAACACACCCCTTAGGTGTGGGGGAGTTTTAAGCCTAGCAAGTGGACAACACAAATTGAGTGATGTAGAGCAATAAAGAAACTAGTACGTGGACAAGGAACCGGATCCGCTCCGGAGCAACACATGCGGAGCCTGCTGAGCAGGCCCATCAGACCGTTGAAATTTGATCCAACGGCTACAATTATTATAACTTTTATACGGCCCCCCTGTTTGTAGCTGTTGGATCAAATTTCAACTCCTCATGTGTTGCTCCGGAGCGGATCCGGTTCCTGTGGACAATACAAATTGGGTGATGGAGAGCAATAAAAAAAGTTGAGGTTCCACTATAAAACTAATTGGCAATATAGGGAATAGTCCGGCTTCTTATAACCACATTCAAAGTCCATCATTTTCCCGATGTGGAATTGATACTCTCAATAGGTTAAGAGGCATCCAAGAAACAACCTCCTAGTTGAAAGTGTTTTAAGTGGAATTTCTCCCACCCTTCACACAAATCACTCCCTACAAGTTCGAGTCTAGCAAGGTGTAGGCGAGAGAACTATGTCGATTAGATCCATGAGCTAGAGCACAGGGTACGTAGGCAATCTAGCTGGGCTAGATGCAACCAAATCCTACAAGTGGTGGTGTTCGTGCTCGCGAACAAAGAAGTCTTGTAAGAACAAGACGGTGGTCCAGAATTCGTTAGTTCCGCTAGATATGATCCTAAATGAATTCCACTTAATATTATAATTTTCCAACTTCACCTAAACTAAGGGACACATGCCAAAATCACCTAAACTAAGGGACACATGGCAACGCATGGAGGTGGATTGTCTGCCCTCCCATTTCCATACTCTCCCCATGCCCTCCTGTGATGTGTGGTCACGGTTAAGCCACGTCAATATTTTATATTAATTTTTTATAAAAATAATAAAATAAAAAGTAATAGGAATATAAAATGTTGACGTGACTTAACCGTGACCATACAAACAGGAAGGGATGAGGAGAGTATGGAAATGAGAGAGCAGACCATCCACCTCCTTCCTTAATAATAATAAATTTGTTTTCTAAAAAAGAAAGACACATGGCAGCTAAGCAGAAAGTCATATAATTAACATCTTCCAAATGCCTCACGTCAATGACTCATCCTAAAAGATCAATACCAAAGAAAACAAGCACAATACTATTGAAATTGCATTCACTTCTGTACCGTAAAAGTCGTCTCTTTTTCGTTACATTAAAGAAAATCGAACATTGAACCTATCATAATTCTGACGTTCAGAATATGTACTAATCAGTAACTAAATACATCAGTCAGTAATATGTAATTACGATATTACAAGGACACTAATGGTACAGCTTCTTCAGGGCCGGGGCCGTGCAATGGCGGTTTGATTAGAGAGCTTAATCAACCACATCATCACTAAACAGCTTAAATTGGTTGGCATCAAGAACCAGTTTCCTTACAGAAGAGAATGTTCCCAAAAGTCCTGCACCTGTGAACACAATGATTATAGATATGTTCATCCAGTAAGTGAAGGTTGATTTTGCAGGCTTGTAGGTTTTGTTGTACAGAAGCATTGGGAGGATGAAATCTAAAGGGATGAAGCCAACAGCTCCAACCACACCGCTTATGTCTCCAAAAAATGGAAGCATTGCTGCGAAAAATCCGCAGAGTGCCATGTACAGCGACCGAAGAATTATTCGGGGAATGAGATTCCTTTTTGAGAACATTCCTTGTTTGACATCAGCTGATTTCTGTTCCATGATCTCATAAGCAACTTGGGAATAGACCTGCATTGTATTAGAGAAAGACTACCTCAATACAAATTTACATAGCCTAGGACACTAAAATTTTCAATTTTCTTGTAAGTACAAGAGTAAGCTTACAAGGCCAATGGCGAGAAGCTGAAGGAGTACAAAGATCACAGTAAGTCCAAGAACCCAAGTCGGAGCCAGAGAAGGTCCCTCATCCGGCATTAGGCTGTTGAGAATGTTTGAACTAGATTTGTTCCCAAACACCCAGTATCCGGACACTGCAGTCGAATAGAATGTAATGAAAATTACCGTGTAACACATCACGAGACCTTTCACCATCTTTCCAGTAGCTGGTGGCGCCAGGGTTGCCTGCATTGATCCATTGCATATGATAAATTTTACAAAGAAGCATATGGTAAGCAAGAGATTGTTTGGCATTGTTCTTTTATGTTCACAACTCCGCACCAACACTAGATGGAAATTCATGATAATCGCACTAAAACTAGAAATTCACATGCGTGTTTCCAAGCAGGCTACCAGATCATGCGACAGTCGTGCAAACTAGCATTTGAAAGCTTGGAATTGTAAAACTGATAAAAACTTGCAAAGACTCAGTATTTACTTGTATTTCAGGTAGTATTCCATTCCCGAAAATAGCAGCAAATATGGAGATGGAAGTGAAGGCGCTGAAGAGCCTTGTTGAAGTCGAAGATTCTAAAGAATAGTCCCTTGCAGGGGGATTCTTAGAGGCACCTAGAGGAAAAAAGACATGTTTACCACACAATTAGAACTTTCAATTCTAGAATAGATAAACAAATTTCATGGTCGAATAAATCAATAGGTTACGTGGCCCCTTGTTGACAAATAATCCGTCATTACTGCCGGACAATAGAAAGCTCAGGAGGAATGAGGGTTGTTAATGACCAATGCAAGTTTTGGTACCGAGAAAAAATTTGTTGTTCGAACTCCTCCGGAAGAATCAAGTTATTTACTCTCTTTTTTTTTTTTTTCCTGGTGAACATAATGAAACTTTGAACTCGAGAAAAAGCACACTGCTGCATGAAAGATGGCTAGAAAGATACATGTGTAATTTATTTGTATAAGTAATGCATGGAAGTAAAATATAAATGAGGATGTTGAAGGGATATTGAAGGATGAAGTACCTGCATAAACACATGCACCGACAACCAGGAACGAGTATCCCAAGCTGAGAAGCAGCGAAACAAAGTTGATGTGCCTGAGGGAGTGGAAAGTTGGAAGCTGAGAGATGACTATCATTACCACGGTAACCATGGCTATGAAGTGGTACAATTTCAAAGATCCATTGGGAGAAAGCTCTGAGTACATAATCTTACAATAAAACAAGATGACAATAAGACAATGCAAATAGAATCTAACTACTGCACTGCAATGCTGGAAAAGAGAAAAACTATCACATCTCCTACGTGGTAGAAAGCAGTTTCTGCATGCAAATCTTCATTAATCCATTTAACATTGTTTCCATAGAAAATGCTAGTAGTAACTGGTTTGCCTGTGCTGAACCAGCTCAACATGCAAAAGTGATTAACAAACAAGTGCTTTTCTGTTAGTCGTTTTTAATATTTTGTGTGCGGTTTGGATGTGAAACTGGGAGATTGAGATGAGGCTTAGATTCCTATCCCTATTGGTTTGAAAGCGGCGACAATGGCAAATTTTTGTATTATCTCTATCTGATCATTCTCCCCACAAACACAAAATGTGCTATTTGCTTGATCAAATTAAGTTTTTTCCAATTTTAATTTATTAACCTTGGGCCTCGTTTGATGGAGAGGATAAGCTTGGAAATGGCTATTCACTACATTAAAGACATTTATAAAAGAGAAATGGATGAGAACTTCCATATTTTGTCCAAGTTGAAGATTTCTCGTCAAGAAAAGTTATTCCTTTAATCCCTACCATTTTATGGCGACTAGTAGCGATATTATTTCTTCATGAGTATCCTTCAACTTGGACAAAATACGGAAGTTCTGATTCATTTCTTGCCTTCAAAATGCAGCTAGGTGTGCGAAGATAGTAGAGGAATGTGACTAATTGATTGTTGTGAAGCCAATTGCTTGTGGGATTGTGAATGTGTTTTTAGCAACTGTAGGTGAAGATTATGAAAATCTTGGTCACTGAGGAATTTACCAGCCCTTAACCTCCTCGACGGCTATGGCTGCTCAACGAGAAAAGATTGCAAGCATAGAGATAAAATGTTGGGAATTTAGAGATGACTAACTTATTACCTATAATTTCTACCAATTACAATTTGTGAAGAAACTGTCACGACTCTTTGCAAACCAAAAGCAGCTGAATCACGTGGGAAGCTAATAGCCCCCATTGACGACATGTCTTAAAGTTGAGTAGTTTATCTATCTATTCATATCATTGCTTTTTAAGACCATGAACACAAGTGCATGCCCTACTCATCAGTCATCATACACCCCACTAAACTTAAAAAAACAGATCTAGCCTTTAAGATAGCGAAATGATTTCGCCACACCGTTTATTCTCCTTCTGTAGACCGAGTTTATTTTTGTCCCTTAATTCTCTTTTGATTTTGTCAATCCAAAGTTGTGCAGAGAGAGAAAACAAGTGTGCAGATATCACTTTACTTATAGATAAACCAACACATTATTGCACGTGTTGATGTGAAGTGATGAACATGATGATGCAATATATACCTTGAGGCATTCCCCAGAAAGCAAAATAGCTCCTATTCCAACCCCAGTGTTTATAGCCGTTTGAATGAATATGACGAAATAATACATCCATCCTGACCCTATAAGGAAAAACCAAAAGCCAAAATCCCACACTTAATTAGTTTACCATCCAAAGCTTCCATATATAGAAGTGCTTATTCAGCAGAAGCATCACATGGCTCAAAAGTCAAAAGCAATGCTTAATCAAATGCAACTTGTTTAGCACTAATTACAAATTAAGAAAAACCAGCTTCCTTTATTTAAATATGCACAGACTGTCACGTGCACAGAAAAGTCAGAGCTCAAAGCATTCAATCCAAGCTTACGAAAACATTCCCAAATCACGGAACGATCCCAGCGATCCAAAATTAGAAACAGACAAAAAAACCCGGTTTTTTTTATGACCACGGAAGCAAAGATTTTTTTGTTACCTAAGACGTCGGCGGCGAGCTCACGGAATCGGATGTGGCGGCGACCCTCCCTCTCACAGTGGTCCAGCACCATCGACATGAGGTAGTAAGAGTAGAAGGTCACCAGGCCCATGATGGTCAGGCAGAGGAACCCCGGGCCCCACCCCAACCCCCTGAACGCGTACGGCAGCGTCAGTATTGTGGGGCCCACTATCGCCGTCGTCAGATGGAACCCCGCGTGCCACCACTGCCCTGCATATTTTTAGAAACTGTATACATAATTAGAAAAAAAGCATTAATTGATTGGAGGAAAATTGAGTAAACGGCGATGGGAAGGGCTGACGTGTGACCTTTGGATTGGAGGACGAAGACGGCTCCGGCGTCGGTTTCGCGGCGGGTCTCGAGGAAGAGTTCGGGGCTGGGAGGTTTCGCCATCTTTTGATTCGAGAACAGCCGAGAGAGGAGGAGGAGGAGGAGGAGGAGATGCAGCAGCGGGTGTGCAGGTTAAGGGAGGATTTAATGGGGGAAGGAGGCGGGCGTACGTTAGTGAAGTTGTTTGGAAGTAGCTGATTCTAGGTGTGTACTAAGCTAAAGTGCGCGGGGGAGAGCATTTGCCGCCCGAGGGAAACATTGACGTTCTTCGTTTGATCCCTGCAATGAGGTGGTTTCTTTTGACTTATTCAGTTATATTCTCAAACTGAAACCTCTCACCCGGAATTTACATAATTGCCCCTCCCCGCTGAGACGTTGTAAGGGTTTTTTTGGTCTTTTCACCTAGCTTACGGTGGTGTCCAGGAACAAATCTAATATATCATAATTTCTCCAAAGAGTTGAAGTGTCGCACATGTCACTTTCACATTGTTTTGTTCTCCTTTTGTGGAAAGTTTGGTCACTTGTGGCGTGAACAAGTGGTGGAGTTGGTATGATGGTGTTTTCGTCATTAGGTTGTTATTTATAGGGCGTCGTTTAATTGATTTTACGCGTCATATGTCATGTGAGCAATACGACTTGTTTCAAAACCGTAACGTTTCCGATGACATGCAAGAATCCCCTAATTTGTAGGGCGTGGTTTTGAATTTGATTCTAGGAAGTCGTTTCTCGTTAAGAAAAATGATAAATTACAAAAAACTACTTTAACTATTGGTGTCACGATACTTTCATACCTCATTTTTTTAAATTGACAATGTCATACCTCATCTTACGAATTTGGTCCAATGTTATACCTTCCGTTAGCTTGCCGTGAATTTTTCAGTTAAATATTGACGTGGCTTGATCCGGGATCCACTTTTTATTAAAAAAATTATTAAAAACTAAAAAAAAATCATTTAATATTTTTTAAATATTAAAATAATAAAGAAAAGTTAAACAAAAAAAAAAACTTTAACCGTGCCCTTCTCTCTCTTCTCCCCCATCTTCTTCTTCCCCCTTTCTGCAACCCAAAAAAAAGAAGGGAGAAAAAAAATAAAAAATAAAAAAAAACCAATTTGTCTTCTCCCACCCTTAGTTTGTCTTCCCCACTCCCCCACCCCCCCACGCCCTTTTCTCCCCGCACCCACCCTCCGCACCCAACCTCGGCACCCACCTTCGCACCCACCCTCCGCACCCACCCTCTTCCCTCCACACCCATTCCCCCCATTTTCTGCTCGCCCAGGTTCTCCACCCTTGGAATCGTCCTGGCGAAGGTTTCCCGATTCCACCTCAACGGGATCTTGGTTATTTTTCAGGTTTTTTTTTTGTTTTTTTGGGTTGCAGGTAGTGGGTGCGAGGGTGGGTGCGGAGGGTTTAGGGAAGATGAGATGGGGGAAGAAAGGAAGGGGGGTCAGGGAAAATCGTGAACTTTTTTTTTTTTTTTTTCCTTCTGTTTTCTAGGTTGCAGGAGGGGGAAGAAGAAGATGGGGGAGAAGAGAGAGAAATGGGGGGGGGGGGGGGGGAGAAGGACACGAACTGAGGGTTTGTGTATTTTTTTTTATTTTAACTTTTCTTTTTTATTTTAATATTTAAAAAATATTAAATGATTTTTTTTTTAGTTTTTAATAATATTTTATTAATTTTTTAATAAAAAGTGGACCCCGGATCAAGCCACGTCAGCATTTAACTGAGAGATTCACGGCAAGCTAACGGAAGGTATAACATTGGACCAAATTCGTAAGATGAGGTATGACATTGTCAATTTTAAAAATGAGGTATGAAAGTGTCGTGACACCAATAGTTGAGATAGTTTTTTGTCATTTACCCTAAGAAAAAAGATGTATGTCTTGAATTTCAATCATTCAAATATTTCATTCATAATTTGCAAATTCTACGGTATAAAAAGTCAAATTAGGCCATCAAAGTGATGGGCAATAAACGACTACAACACTTGAACATCATCAAAACGCGGAGGAAGATGCGGCAACAACACTTTTGTTATGTTCCAATACCTCCTTCTTGTATGCTTCCATTGCTTTAGCTGCCTTTTCATTCCATACCTTTTTCTCTTCTTCCTTCATTTCCTATATAACCCAACAAGTGAAAGAAAAAATAGGATCAGTTTAATTAATTTAGGGTCAAGAAAATGTTACCAAACGCGGTCTTTCGAACCCAAATTCAATCTCGTACCTTCCATTTCAATAAAATCATTGCAGTGATGGTGGTGCTGTTAGTCCCTGGTCTCTCCTCCAACAGAGCCTTTCTTGCTTCCTTGCTGCATTATTCAATACGACAGTGAAATCAGTTTTTAGTCTCCTTTACAGCAGACATCCTACCATGAAACCGGAAATATGTTCCCTCTCTACTCTATCCCTCTCATAACGTGACCAACATTTTGCCCTTTAAAGGGTTTCATATGTATAAGACATTACAGGACTAGTTAGGAACTTTACCTGAACAAGAGGTAAAATGATGCAAGATTCTTGGGCTTGTTAGGGTCAGCATTCTTGTTTTCTTCCTTCTTCTTCTTCTTCTTCTTCTGCTGCTCCTCATTCGTTCTCTGTTAATTCGTAGAACCCAATCAATAATCAACTAATCATACAAAAGAAACGAAATTAGTAAAAACAATGGAGATCAAAGCTTGGTTAGCAAACCTCGATTATGTTTTCAGTCTTCTCCTTCTTTTTAAGCAGCTGCAAGGCTTCATGCTTTTGTAGTTTCATCAGCTCTTCCTCTTCCTTTTTGAGATTGGAAGCTTCATCTTCCTTCATCTCCTTGTAAGCCTCCACCTCTTGCATATACTTCTCCTTGTTCTTCCTAGTCATCTCTTCATACGGCAACTTTTGTTCCTTTGTTATGTTTTTCCATTCTTCACCCATGATCTTTGCAATCTACGAAATAGTCCCAAAATTGACAAGTTAAAAGAGATCAGAATAACTAAATACGGATAAAGATTATTTATGTGGGGATGGTGATTTTCAATTACCTCAGTGACAGTTTTGTTCTCTACAGCCAGAGTTGGTCGCCTGTCGTTTGTGAACAGAAAAAAAAAGCCGACATTGGGTGCTTAGGTTTCAATGGATCCTTTTCCTTCTTGAATTTCTTGTTCTCCTTTTCAGCTTCTTGCTTGAACTGCATATATTGTTTAAGCAACTTCATAGCTATCTTCTTCTTGTGCTCATCCTCCAAGAGATGCATTGCTTCAACCTCACGCTTCTCTTTCGCAGTCACTTGTAGATAAGCTTCTTTTTCAACCTGGTACCTCTATTCATAAGGCCTCTTCTCTTCGGGGCTGACGTTCTTCCACTTGGCCCCCAAAATGTTTGAGACTTCCTTAAAATCTACCTCAGGGTTCTCCTTCTTGATCTGCATCAAAAACCACAAGTGGATTCGGAAATTATTTCGCATTTAAATCACTGAACAATCATAGTGTTCTAATCTCTAATTTACCTCAGCCCACTGATCTTTGCACCATAGGATATAAGGATGACCTGGCCTTTTGTCCTCAGTGCACCCTTTCTTTTTCTTGTCTTCAACTGGTTGAGCAATTGGGAATGCCTGATGAAAAATAGGTAACTATTATGTCAACTCCATGTCAAGATCATCGAATCGATTAGATCAAACACCTAATAACCACACATCAAGAACCCTAACCACGTTTTTCCCAATTTCCCAGTAATCAAACAGGATAGAAACCCCAAATCAAGATTCCCCCAGCCAACTTTCTTCTGAACCCTAAAACCGTATCAAGAATCATCAACTTAATGTACAAACTGATAAGGATAAAGAAGTCCACCAGATTAAATCTTAGCTTAGCTATTAAGATAAGATTGTTAGCTTAGCTATTAAGATAAGGTTGTTAGGAAATAGTGTTAGTTGACAGCCAATATTGTAATGTATTTATACATGTGTGTACTCATTCATTCATATATGAAAAATACACAGCTTTAACTACTTTCTCTCTCTACAATATTCCCCTCTCTCTCTATCTTCAATTACTCTCAGAATCATGAGTTTCTACATGGTATCTTCGCATTTGTCCGCCGACTTCGATCCTTCACTTCCACCGACCTAAAATTTTTCACCTTTTTCTTTCTTCCCAAACAGGTCCTAGCTCCCTCGTATTCTTTGATTTCTTCTCTAATTTCACCAATTTGTTGTTCGCTTCTCCTGGATTCCTATGGCGATTGCTACGAATTCTGAAAATTCTTCTCCAGCTGCTTCCTCTGATTCTCCTGGCGATGTCTCTCATCCATCAATCACCTTTATTACTTTGATCACGATTCAGAATATCACAGGCATGGTACCGACAAAACTCAATCGTCAAAATTACATCACTTGGCGCAGTTTGTTCATCCTTGTTCTGAAGTGATTCAAGCTTTTAGGGCTTGTTAATGGCACTGATCTTTGTCCACCTCCACTTGTGTGCAATTCGTCTGGATCTCAAGTTCATTATCCGGCTTTTGATCTTTGGTGTGAACGAGATCAAATCTTGATGATTTGGATTAACTCGACGTTTTCTGAAGATCTCATTCCTCTCACGGTTGGTATGGATGATTCCAGATCTCTGTGGCAATCTCTTGAACGTCATTTTGCTTGTGCTTTTCGCACTCATGTTCATAGCTTGCGTTCGAAGATCCAGACTATCCAAAAAGGAGATTCTTCTATGTCTGATTATCTCAACTTTCTCAAAGAAATTTTTGATAAGCTAGCTGTTGCTGATGACCCAATCTCCGAGTCCGATCTAGTTGCTTACATCATTTCTGGTCTTTCTGATGACTATGAGTCTTTTACTGACTCGATTGAAACTCGGACTGAATCGGTGAATACTGATGAACTACATGGAATGCTTCTCAGTAAGGAAATTTCTCTTCAAAAACGTAAAACACGAGCTTCTTCATCCACTGCTCCATTTCATGCCTTTGCTGCTCAGTAAGGCTTTCTTAGATCTAATTCCTACAGAGGTAATTCTCGTGGTCGATTTCAGAATCGAAATCGATTCAATCAGAATCACAATCGATTCAATCAGAATCGCAATTTTGGTGCCAATCAGAATCGTCATAACAACACACCAGGGAATATTCTTGGACCTGGACCTGGTTTCTTTAAATCTCATTTCTCTAGTGCAAACAACCACACCTACAACTTTGGACAATCTGGTGCTCACAACACAAATTTCAGTTCTGGTCAATCCTCTCTTATGTCTGGCCGCAATCTTCAATGTCAATTATGCCTTCAATTTGGTTATGAAGCTCTCACCTGCAATAGACTCTCTCAAATTGCTCTCAGCGGTCTCACAGTGGTCATATGGACATGACAACTACCACTTTTCCTCCTCCGAGTTATTGATTTGCTAACAGTGGTGCATCTCATCATGTCACTCCAAATCCAGCCTCTTTGAACTCTGATATTCCTTACACTGGTAGTGAGCAACTCTTTGTTGGAGATGGTAAAGGTCTGTGCATTTCACACACTGGCTCTACTTTACTTCGTACAACCAATGCAATTTCTAAACTCAATGATGTGTTGCTAGTTCCTCAAGCATCTCATAATCTGTTGTTCGTTTTCAAATTTGTGAATGATAATTGGTGTTCTCTGACCTTCGATCCATATGGATTTTATATCAAGGACCTAAGCACTGGGATGATGCTTTTCCAGGGCCCTTATGAAGGTGGCTTATATCCCTTCTACTGGAAGGCCTCCAATGGCATTTATGGGAATGCTATATCTCTTCAAGCTTTGATGATTGCTAAAGCTGATGTTCATACATGGCATAAAAGACTAGGCCATCCTTTTAGTCCTACTTTACATATTGTTGTCACTAAGAATCAATTACCTGTTATTGGTTCTGTTAATAAACTGTCCATATGTTCTGATTGACAATTGGGGAATGCCTCTAGACTTCCATTTTCAACTTTGCCTTGTACTTCCACTAGGCCATTTCATTTACTGTATGCTGATGTATGGAGTCTTTCTCCCACTCCTTCATGTACTGGATATCGATTCTACCTTATTCTGGTAGATGACTACACGAAATACAGTTGGCTTTATTCTATGTTCTATAAATCTGATGTGTATTTTGTGTTAAAGAATTTTGTTTCCAAAGTTCAGACTTTCTTTGAATGCAAGATTTAATGCCTCCAATCTGATTCAGAGGGTGAGTTTTTAAGTAAACAGTTTCAGATTTTCTGTAATGATCAAGGTATTACTCATCAATTGAGTTGTCCTCATACCCATGAGTAGAATGGGTGTGCAGAGAGGAAGCATAAACATGTTGTTGAAATGGGTAGAACCTTACTTTCTCAAAGTGGTTTACCTTCTCAGTTCTGGATAAAGGCTTTTCAAACTTCAGTTTATCTCATTAATCGATTACCACCACAGAATTTAGGTATTAGTCCTTGGGAATTACTCTTCAATGCTACTCCTAGGTATCACACTCTGAAGGTTTTTGGATGTGCTTGTTATCCTTGGTTACAACCTTATTCCTCCAACAAACTGGATGTTAAAAGCAAGCAATGTGTATTCTTGGGTTACAATCTTAATCATAGTGGTTATAGGTGTCTTGATCCTGTAACTAACAAGGTTTATATTTCACGACATGTGACTTTTGATGAGCAACTTTTCCTATTTAAGAATCGTCTCTCTTCAATATCTCATTCCTCTACAGCAGCTTCATCCACAAGTTCTTCTTCTGCAAATGTTCCAGTTACTCTTACTCTTCCAGTTCCTTCTGTCTCAAATGTTCCAGCAAGTATTTCAACTACTTCATCCGCAAGTTTTTCCTCTGAACCCTCTAATCATCAACCATTCTCCATTAATCCGGTGGTTTCTCATTCTCTCTCTCTCTGATCATCAGCAAGATTCTATTTCTGTCAATGTTCATCCCATGATTACAAGAGCAAAAGCAGGAATTCACAAACCTAAGAGTTTCACTGCCACCAAACATCAACTTCCAAATGTTGTTGATCATCTTACATCAATTCCTCTTACTCCAACTACATTTTTGCAAGCCTCTAAGCATCCCCAATGGATGACAGCTATGAAGGATGAATTTCAAGGTTTACAAACTACAAAGACTTGGGATCTTGTTCCTTTTGATTCATGGTACAACTTAGTTGGCTGTAAGTGGGTGTTTAAGATCAAGCACAAACCTGATGGTTCAATTGAAAGGTATAAGGCACGACTAGTAGCTAAGGGATTTCATCAACAGGAAGGCATTGACTTTTCTGAGACTTTTAGCCCGGTTGCCAAACCTACTACTCTACGTATTCTATTATCCATAGCCGTCACTTATGACTAGTTTATTCATCAACTTGATGTGAGCAATGCATTTTTGCATGGTATATTGAAAGAGGCAGTCTATATGGTTCAGCCTCCTGGCTTTGTGGATGGCCAACTCATGTCTGTCGACTTAAGAGGTCTCTTTATGGTCTTAAACAGTCACCTAGGGCCTGATATGATGCTTTCTATTATGTCATTTTATCATTGGGTTTCTCTCCATCCCTCTCGGACACTAGTATGTTCATCAAGAGAGATTCCTTAATTACTTTCATCTTGGTGTATGTAGATGACATTATAATAATTGGCAGCTCTAGTTCAGTTTGTCAATCCTTTATTTCTCAACTGCAGCTTATGTTCCCTGTCAAAGACTTAGGTGACATTCATTATTTCTTGGGCATTGAAGTTCATAGATCTACTAAGGGATTATTTCTAAACCAATCTAAGTATGCTTTGGATATTCTTTTGAAAACTGATATGGTTGGTGTTAAACCATATTCTACACCTGTTAGTTCTGCTAAGCTTGATCACTCAGGCACATTATTCTCTAATCCTACCTTCTACAGATCCATTGTTAGTGCACTCCAATATTTGACATGGACAAGACTCGATTTAGCATTTGCTGTTAATCAAGTCTGTCAACACATGCATGCTCCTCGGACAATTCATTTACAAGCAGTTAAACGGATTCTTCAATACTTAAAGGGTACAATCGATTCTGGATTATGGTTTACTAAAGGATCTCAGTACCTAACAGCTTGGGCTGATGCAGATTAGGCATGGTGCCCTGTTGACAGAAGGTCCACCAGTAGATATTGTGTTTTTCTTGGTCCCAATCTTATTCTTAGAGTGCAAAGAAACAAAGTACAGTTGTAAGGTCATCTACAGAGGCATAATATAGATCTCTTGCAAACACCTCTGTTGAACTTACTTGGGTGTGCAAAATTTTACAAGATATCTCTTTTCCTTTGCTGAAACCTCCTACTATCTTCTGTGACAATAAGAGTGATATTGCTTTGGCCTTTAATCCGATTTTTTATGCTAGAACTAAACACGTAGAGATTGACTATCACTACATCCGAGAAAAGGTTCTTTCTGGGCATATTACTATTCATCAAGTTGCTTATTTGCATCAAATTGCAGATATCTTCACCAAATCCTTACCTACTGATAGGTTTGCGGATTTGACTTCCAAGCTTGCAGTTAGATCACCTATTTTTAGCTTGAGGAGGTGTGATAAGGATAAAGAAGGTCCACCAGATTAAATCATAGCTTAGCTATTAAGATAAGATTGTTAGCTTAGCTATTAAGATAAGGTTGTTAGGAAATGGTGTTAGTTGACAACCAATATTGTAATGTATTTATACATGTGTGTACTCATTCATTCATATATGAAAAATACACAACTTTAATTACTTTCTCTCTCTACAATATTCCTCTATCTTTATATCTTCAATTACTCTCAGAATCATAAGTTTCTACACAAACAATCAGCTGGATCTTAATGCAACAAAACAAATTCTAGGAAAAGGGATCGAGAAAAGAAACCTTAAGAGAATATAAATTAAGAATCCCATGAAATTTTTTCCAATTTTTCACAATTAATATATAATCAAACAAATTTACAACAACAACAATAACCAAGTCTTATCCCACTAAGTGGGTCGGCTGTATGAATCACCTAGCCAAATTTCTAATCCACAATACATTTTCTCAGCAACCAAACAAAGGATTATGCAACAGAAGAAGAAATAAAGACGCAAATGAAGAAAAGAAAGGGGATCGAGAAAACAAACCATGGTTGGTTTGAACTCCTTGAGCTTCTACAGCTGCTTCAATTCCATCTGAAGCTTGTCATGCTTTCGGCCCTTCGTTTTGAGCTCTTCCTCCTTGATCTTTAAGATCTCATCATTCTCCTTCAGGAGCTCTTCGGTTTTCTCATTCTCCAGCCTCATCGCCTGAAGCTTCTCTTCCATTTCTTCGAGTTCCTTCTCGAATGATGAAGGTTGGGTCTGCTTCTGCTTGGCCTGCTTTTTGAAAGCCGCAGCTTTCACCGACTTCTTGGGGGGGGTGCGAGGTTGAGAGAGGCTGTCGTGGTTCTCCTTTGCTGGGTTGGAGTCCGATAGTATTTGGATCGGGTTCGGTGCGACGTTCGAGACCTTTCCAGCGGCGATATTGGCTTCGTTTCTAGATTATTTTTTGTTCTTCAGTGCTCTTCGGCTGGCTCTTGGCTTCTTGTTGGGCATTTCGGCAATTGCAGTGTTAGCCATGGCAGAGAGAGAGAGTGGAGGTTGGAGGGAGGGGTTGTTTATAAGGAGGGGCCACCCCAACGATAAGATTTTCAAATTCAAATTAATTTTCTTGATTGAATAGTTGTTCGAGGTCCGGTAGTTAGCCTTTTGACTGTTGGTAGAAGACGGGTACAAGTTCTTACCATTTTTTGTTAAAGCGTGAAAGAATTTCATTGATCGAACAAACACATACAATTAATGTCACATCAAGGTGTCAGATGGATATAATTTTTTAATAAAAAATATTTTGATCTGGAGATAAATCTACACAATTTCGCGAATAAAGAAAACCTTTACACGACTACCATAACATAACGAGAACCATAAGCCTGATCGGTGTAGGTCTGCCACAAAGACGGCAGATGTAACAGACCTAGCAATGGAGCCGCCAACCACAACACAATAAGAACCATGAGTAACCGATGTAAATCCACCACAAAAACAGCAGACATAATAGACCTATCACTAGAGCCACAAAAGCCATCTCAAGAACGAAGCCACAAATGACTCGTCAAAGTGCTAAAACACAACTTGCTAAGCACAACAAAACAACAGAAAATGAAAAACTACCTAATCTAAGAATGGAACCATCAACCAACAAGTCTTCATGGTGAGGACAAAACTGCTTCTAGAGAGATTTATAGAAGCCATGTGAGGAAGAACCGACGTAGATCAGGCCAAGTAAGGCAGCTTAGTCACAGTCGGCGAAGTAGCATACAACTACCATGGAAAATGAGTAGGATGAGGTGGATCTGACCCACAACAACCATAATCCTAACCCAAATCACAAATAATGACCAAAATCAAAGTGCATAACCCGGATTTAGGAAGAAACTCCAACAAAAGTCGGAGGGTTATCAGCAAAAACGATGGGAAATGGAGGGGCATTGGGCATCCCGGGAACCGGTGAAAAAGAAGAAGAGAATGAATGATGGGGGATGGTAGAGGCGCGAGAGAGGTGGGGGTAGAGGGAAATTTTTTTTAAAGGGGTTGCTGGTCAAGGAAGGAGAAAGAGAGACGGAAGAAAAATGTGGGTGCAAGGTGAAATTGAAGGAGGAGAGGAAATGATGAGGATAGGGTAAGAAGAAAAAGGTGGAGAGGGTGCGACCGACCCTAAGCCGGAGCAAGGAGCTCATGGTGGTGGTGCCAGATCTAGGGTTTGAGTAGGTAGGTGAGAGGATAAGGGTCGGAATGGTTGTATTAGTTTTAGAGATGAATTACATTTTGCACCATTTAAGATTGGGACCATTTGCAACTTCATAGATCATTTATAAACATTGCAATGTCATAAAAAACTTGTGTTTTAGTTGCAATTTCTTACATTCGTTAGACAATCCGTTAAATTACCTGTTGAGTGATGACGTGGTAACAATGAGTTCTACATTTGTGCTGACATGACTGTCAAACTTGTGACACAGGCCAAACAACTAATAAAAAATATTTAATTAATAAAAAAATCAATTTTTTATAATTAAAAAAGGGATATTTTGGATGCGGTCCCTAATCCTTAACATTCTTTGACTAAAACCTTAATAGTTTTCAAAGTTTGATCAAAGTCCCTTGACTTTGTACACCTCATTATATTACTATTACTATTTTTATTTTTATAGTTTTGACATTAATTGTTTGATATTTTATGAGATTTATAATCCTATAAATTTAAAGTTCCTCATTATAATACTATTAGAAACGGTTACAATAAAAAAATTCAAACATTTTGATTGAATAAATGGATAAAAACTATGTAACAATAAGAATAATATATGGCAAAAGAATGTATCCATAGTGTTAAAAAAAATTGGTACATTTTGCAAAAAAAAAATGATACATTTCACATATAACAAAGTGGTACATTAATAAAGAAGAATGGGTACATTATAAATAAATTTGGGTACAAATAAAAGATTAAAAAGTTATGAATACAAATGAATTTTTAAAAAATATGGGTGCTAAAAGAAATTAATATATGGATAAAAATGAAAACTAAAAAGAAAATACTACAAATTTAAAAAAATGTTGCAAATTAAAAGTGGGTACAAACTAAAAATATAAATATATGATACAAAGTTTAGCCATAAAACATAAATATACCATATGTAATTTTTCTATCATTGACTAAATATACAATGTCACGTGACGGTAAACACATGAATACAAATACAAATAAAACTTAAAAAAAAGGGTGAAGTGCCGATTTAGTCCTTGAACTATCACCTCAGTGAAAATTAGGTCCTTGAATTAATTTTTCGGTAAAATAAGTCCTTAGATTCATTAAAAATTGCTAATTTCATCCCTACTATTATATTCAAAGCTATTTTATCCAATTTTTCATCAACTTAAGTCGCTTGACACACTTTAGAGTGTAATACCGTCATTTTCTTACCTATAAGCCCTTAACATTTTGATATAGGTCGCGAATCTAACGTCTAATTTACCATCCAAAGCTAACTTACACTATTTCTTATGAAAAACTACAAATTTACCCTCCAAAGTTAACTCCATACACTATTTCTTTATGAAAAACTATCAATCTACCCTCAAATGTGTATCACATGTAAGTAATGTGATTTAAATTGATGGAAAATTGAATATAGTAGCTTCGAATATAATATTAGGGATGTAATTGGCAGATTTTTATAATTCAAGGACTGATTTTTCTGAAAAAAAAAATAGTTTAGGGACCTAATTTTCCCTGAGATGATAATTCAGGGACTAAATTCGCAGTTCACCCTAAAAAAATATGGGCACAAAAAGAAACTAATATATGGGTACAGATTAAAAATGAAAAGAAAATTGGTACAAATTAAAAATAGGTACAAACTAAAAATAAAAATATATGATAAAAACTTTAGCCATAAATATAGGTATACTAATTGTAACACTTTTAACACTAAAGGAATATATTTAAAAATAAAAATATTTTATTATTCAAATAATTAATGATGTTATTAATACCCAAGGAACCAGGATCCTCGCCGGATCTTTCCCTAGGGATCCTAGGGATCCCGCAATCTTATCCGTTCATTTTATATCGTGCGGTCAGTTTTCGTTAGGTACTATTTATATTTGAATTTTAAATAATTTTTTACCGCACGATATACGATGAACGGATAGGATTGTGGGATCCGTAGGGAATGGATCCGGCGAGGATCCTGATTCATACCCAAGGACCTTGATTAAAAATTGAAAATGAATAGGGTTTTAATCAATGTAGTAGCAAAATGAAAGATGTGAACCTAATTTCTCCATTAAAAAACTTAGAAAATAGAAAAGAAAAAAAGGGAAAATTCCTAAACCCTCCCCAGTCCCACGCCTCACCGTAGTTCCTCTCCCCTGTCCCACCATCGCCACCTTCATCCCTTTCCTCAACCACGCTGACCGGACCCAGCAAAGCAACATTATCCAACATAAAACAAACCAAGATTATAACTTTCTGTACTCAACCGAAACAAAACCAAGAAAGTTGAATTCCCAGAAAGTCCAATACTATCACACCTAGGCTCACCTTTTTGCATTTCAAATCCCACTCAATGAGTCTCTTTGCTTAATTATTGATTGGCAATAGGCGTGGGGTGGAGGGGAAATATTGGTCTAGAATTCTAGAATTCTATTAGTTTTACCCTTTCCTTGATTCCACATATCGTATTTTATGGATTTCTAGAATTCTACTAGTTTTACTCTTGTGTTAAATTTGAATAACCATACATTCTGTCTCAGATTCAATTTTGTTTGTGTCATTCCATTGCTTATGTGTAGAAGTTCGAAAGGATCATGTCTTTCTCTTCTTCCGGCTTTTTAAGTTGTTTTTCTCCATGTATGTTTGTAAGACTAAAGCACATCAGATTTGCATAATCTGAAGTCAGGTGCATTCCGTCTTCCCCCGCCAAAATACGTCGTTGACCTCCCTGAGCCTTCTTTGGCTCCTACTCTTATCCTGATCTAGCAACACGTTTTTGCTGGGACTCATCGGTGTTGCTGCATGATAGGATTTTTATCACGTATGAAAATATGGTTAAAAGCATTTAAAAATATTTGCAAGAGAACAATGTAATTGTAGTATAGATAGTTAAGGCAAGGTCGTTTTCCACATGAATTGATACGAATAACTTATGTTTAAATCTAATTCTTGATTAGTTATTCATTACAAAATAAAGAAAATTCAGATAATGAAATAAAATAAAGATGACAAGAAAGTAAAAGTAATTAAATCGACAATAATATAAATTAAACAAAGTAAAGTAACACGGGTTAGAAAAGCAAGGGTGAAAAGCACTAGGATTTAACCATCACAATTACCAATCCTACGTAATTCTACCAATTACTTATGAGTTTAACACATGCAAACTTTGAAGGTTAGGTTTTCCTAATGCATATTCTACTTGTGGCATTCAAGCTAGAATGTACATCATTCATCCAATCCGTCTGTGGTATTCATATCAAATCCAAGTATGCAAGGCTCATTAAGTTTTGTGAAAACCCTTTGAAAAACCATGCAACACTTAAGAGCATGGCATTCACCTTAAGTAAACTTACAATTATCATTCACGAGAAGCATTAATCAATTTCAGGATGGCACATTAACATAAATTGCATTTGATTACTTGTCTAAATATCCTAATGGTGGTGAAGCATTAAGACATATGCATAGTTTAAACGTGTGATTAATAATTCAAAGCATGCATGTATAACATGAAAAGCAAACTGAAAAGAAACTACATGTTCATACTAGCAAAGAGAATTAATTACACATAAGCATAATTGAAAAGCAAAATTTTATTAGAAAGAAATATGAATCCTAAGTGTTTGGACCCGATTTTACACTATCGGTCCGTTGCGTTGAAACCATTAGACGGTTCCAAGACTAAACTGATATGATTATTAGTGATATCAGGTTGGGCCGAATTAGAATTGTTCTCGGCCCAGAAGTTTCTATTTGGAGGCTTGTGGTTTATTTAGCCCATGGGCCGAGATCGGCCAGGTCCTGTCAGGAAGAGTGCTGTTTGGATAAAGGTGAAGCAAGCAGAGTCCTACGGATAACATGAATCTTGATTCATTAAGGGGTCTCGGCAAGGATGAGGTTGACGAGATATGGAGATGTGTGCGGCATGATAAAGGCTAGTTTCAAAGTCCTGATTGAAGAAGGATTAATCGAGATAGTTTTGGATCAGAATACGGAGTCCTAATCCAAGTATGACTTGATTGCAGAGAAGCTCCTATAAATACAGAGGCAGTGGCACAATTCAAAGCCCTTCCAACTCAACACACAAATCTGCCCTACGCAAACCCTCGCTCTACGCGAAACCTCTCAACAACCTTGAGATTTTTATTTTCCTTTTCGCCAACACATCTTCAGTTTGGATAAACAGCACTGTGAAGGCAACCGGTGATACCTTCAGTTTGGATAAACAGCACTGCAAAGAGGCCGACTGGTTACCTATCCAAGTCTCGGTCGAGAAGGATTTTTGAATCCTTATTGGCAGAGGTCATCTCATTAGCCTTCTCGACGAAGTGATGTGTTACCAGGTTACTACATTCGGCACATTGACAGCCGAATTTGATATTGAACTTTGCAAATTAGCAGCCTTGTCTTCAGGCTCTAGAACCCGAAGGCCGAGAATTGTTCCTTCCTCGGCCCCAGTCGCAAGATCAAGAAGTCAGCAGTGCGACCAATGCAACATCAACAAATTTTACTCCTCAGCCGAGCTCGGCCGACGAGTTGGCACGCCCCGCACATAACCGAAGAACGTAGTTAGCTTATAGATTACTTGGCCTGCGTGCCACGTAGGCTTGGTAGTTTTTAGGGTCAACATTTTGGCACGCCCAGTGGGACTAAGTGCTAAAACTACGAAGTTCACATGATATATCAAGATCACAATCAGGATGAGATTTGGCGCCTATTCAAGGAAAGTGTCGAGCAACAAAAACGCCTTGGCCGGATCGTTGAAGCAAATAAAGAAAGGCAAAACTCTTTCTCTCAAATGATAAAGGTGAAGGTTCATCACATCTTACAAGATCAATGGTTAAATGAAGATAGAGCTCGATATTATGAACGGCTCGATAAGAAATTGCCTTTTGGGTTCAAATCAATTCCATTTGACGAATGGTTGGCTCAAAAGACTAGGGGCAATTTTTTGCTCCAACCACAATTAAAATTCGGCCTCAACAAATTGTTGAGACGGTTGAAGAAGAACCTAGGCCACCTGTTGTCTCGGTCGAGACTGAGAGGGTGGTATGCCTAGAAGAAAAAGTTTAAGTTTCTGAGCCACAAATCAACTCAGGAAATGATTCGTCAGAAGAGTGCTCCAATGACGAACAAGGTCGAGACATAGGCCTAGCCAGAAAAAACACGCCAATCGATATGATTATTGGTGATAAAGCCGATATGGATAAATCCCGTTCGGCTAAGTTGTTTGAATTAAAAGGCGAAATTGGCAAAATTATTATGTCTGGGGGGCATAATAATTGTTGAACACATTCGGTGACCAATGATAAAAAATCTTTCGTCAAGCCAAACATATTTGGAGATAATTTTTTATTCGGCTCGAATTTGATTGACTGTGTTGATATACAAAGATCTTGGCTCGGAATAAAGCATCGTTGGCCTCCTCCTGATTATGGTTCGGTCACTTTTCTTTTTGCCTAAAAAAAAAATAAAAAATATTGAATAAACTATTTTCTTAACCATTCGACAAATAAGGGGGCAACAACAGCAGCATTAGTTGGCCGACATTAGTTGGCCGAATTAAAAATTTTGGCCGAATGCACTTGTTTGGCTAGTTTGGCCGAATATAAAAAAAAGGGGAATGAAAGACGTGATGGAGATGAGCATGGCAGCATGGCAGACGACATCATGTCAGAATTGGGGGTTATGGCTATATATATATATATACATATAGCTTAAATCAAGATGTCACTATCAAGAGGAAAGGAAAACGTGTGGTGGCAGATGGGGGCAGGTCACATTAGACAATCATGCTACTTTTCTAGATCTGTCTATATAGGCAGGCCGAGCTCTGGAACGAGTTTTATCGATCTTGACCCCAGGTCTTCTCGACCTTACTGTACCTTCGACCCCAGTTCTTCTCGGCCTTATTGTACCCTCGACCTCGACCCATCAGATGTTAAAGTAGAATGCATGCATATGCATGGAAGAGAAACGGTGAATAGATCACGACATTGGCAGAACAAAGGCGATTTTAACGCTGAGAAGCAAAATTTGTTTCGGCAGTACGACGATGTTGTTGGCTATGAACAAGTTAATTTCCTTAACCATTCGGCTTACGAGCCGAAGCTCAAGAAAACTGGGGGCAATGTTTAGACCCGATTTTACGCTATCGATCCGTTGCGTTGAAACCATTAGACGGCTCCAAAACTAAACTAATATGATTATTGGTGATATCAGGTTGGGCCGAATTAGAATTGTTCTCGGCCCAGAAGGTTCTATTTGGAGGCTTGTGGTTTATTTAGCCCATGGGCCGAGATCGGCCAGGTTCTGTCAGGAAGAGTGCTGTTTGGATAAAGCTGAAGCAGGCAGAGTCCTACGGATAACATGAATCCTAATTCATTAAGGGGTCTCGGCAAGGATGAGGTTGACGAGATATGGAGATGTGTGTGGCATGATAAAGGCTAGGTTCAAAGTCCTGATTGAAGAAGGATTAATCGAGATAGTTTTGGATCAGAATACGGAGTTCTAATCCAAGTATGACTTGATTGCAGAGACGCTCCTATAAATACAGAGGCAGTGGCACCATTCAAAGCCCCTCCAACTCAACACACAAATCTGCCCTACGCAAACCCTCGCCCTACGCGAAACCTCTCAACAACCTTGAGATTTTTGTTTTCCTTTTCGCCAACACATCTTCAGTTTGGATAAACAGCACTGTGAAGGCAACCGGTGATACCTTCAGTTTGGATAAACAGCATTATCGCCGTAGAATCAGCCGACCGCGGAGCACCTTCAGTTTGGATAAACAGCACTGCGAAAAGGCCGACTGGTTACCTATCCAAGTCTCGGTCGAGAAGGATTTTCGAATCCTTATTGGCAGAGGTCATCTCATTAGCCTTCTTGGCGAAGTGAGGTGTTACCAGGTTACTACATTCGGCACATTGACAGCCGAATTTGATATTGAACTTCACAAATTAGCAGCCTTGTCTTCAGGCTCTAGAACCCGAAGGTCGAGAATTGTTCCTTCTTCGGCCGCAGTCGCAAGATCAAGAAGTCAGCAGCGCGACCAACACAACATCAACAAATTTACTCCTCGGCTGAGCTCGGCCGACGAGTTGGCACGCCCCGCACACAACCGAAATACGTAGTTAGCTCAGATTACTCGGCCTGCGCGCCACGTAGGCTTGGTAGTTTTTAGGGTCAACACTAAGTCACCATACAGATAGACTAATAAATATGAATCCTACCTAAAATAGGTAACCAAAAAAATCTGGAAAACCCAATTAAAATAATAAACTAGAAAACAAAATCCTATTCAAATCAGGTAATCTGGTCAGCTAAAGATTCCCACACGTTTTGTGACCAAATCAGCTCCAAAATCAGACCTGAGAGGTGGCGTTGGAAAAATAAAATGTCCCTTACAATTAGAATTACTCCACGATTCCTTCGGTTCATCACTTTTTGCTTAAAGTAAATTCACATGTCTACAATTGAAATATATATCAAAATAACAAATAAATTATAATTAAGATTAGAATAAAAATATAGATTAATATCGATTCATCACTGCACTACCACCACCACCTGCAAAAGCTCTGATTTCAATAACAAAAATGGGTTTTTCTTTATTTTGTGAATTAGAGTGTAACAATTAAATCTTGCCCAGTAGAAGGTAGAAGATGACGATCCAATAGTGATGGAGATGGAATCTGGAAGCCATGGCCTCTGGTTTTAAGTAGGTTCGGTGGTGTCGAGGAACTGGAAGGAAACGGCAAGATGGGTGGTCGTGGGTGCAATGGTTGTGGTTGGCGTTGAGTTGGAATAGGCGGGGATGGTTAGGCCTCTACAACAACCGCGCTCGCCTCTGAAATGGTTTGGTAAGAGCCCAGAAAAAATTATGAGGACAAATTTGTTCTCTTTTGCCATGTGTGGAACAAATCTAACAACCATGTCATAAAAACTAAGGATCCCACATTGTCCACGTCGTCACTTCATGGTCAATTTAACGGATTGTCAACAGATGTATGAAATTAGAGTGTAACAATTAAAGGTTGCCCAGTAGAAGGCAGAAGATGACGATCCAGTAGTGATGGAGATGAAATCTGGAAGCCATGGCCTCCAGTTTTAAGTAGGTTCGGTGGTGTCGAGGATCTGGAAGAAGACGACAATATTCTGCAGAGAAGGAGAGGGGTGGTCGTGGGTGTAATGGTGGTAGTCGGTGTTTAGTCGGAGTAGGCGAGGCCAGTTGGGCTTCTGCAACGACCGCGCTCGCTTCTGAAACGTTTTGGTAAGAACAAAAAAAAATTATGAGGACAAATTTTTATTATCTTTTTTTGCCACGTGGAACAAGTTTAACAACCACGTCATAAAAATTAAGGATCATGCATTGTCCACATCGTCACTTAAAGGCTAATTTAACGGATTATCTAACGGATGTATGAAATTATAATTAAAACAAAAGTTTTTGCATGACATTGCAATGTTATATATATATATATATATATATATATATATATATATATATATATATTTTGTATTAAGTAGCAATTTGACCCAAACTAGAGGGTGCAAAATATAATTTACTCTAATTTTAGTTTTATGGTAAAATTCTCTTAACGACAAAAATTGTCAATTCGAATGATTGATTAGAAGAATTTTTGTAGCATGCGGCGTCAAATTCACAATCCAATATTTTTATAGGCAAGTATCAAATAGAAAAGATTACACTGCAATGTAATAGTTTTAATTTTAAAGTAAAATTCTATGAACGAAAGACTGATAATCTAAACTGCTCATTAAAAAGATGTAGGTGGCGGTGTCAAATTCAGAGTCTACTAGTATAATATGCAAGTAGCTCACAAAAAACATGACAATTTAATGTCACATACGAATGAATTTAGATTATTGTGGCAATAGTCTCTGAATAGTTACAAAATAATGGGTATTGAACCATGTTTGTAATTGTTCCCATGAGGAATGTATTTGGATAATATGCAAGGTTTGCATAAAAAATTGTTTGATCTTTCATATTTACTGCAGATAAAGTACCATATGACTTGTTTTAGGGAAATAACAATGAAATTAAATTGAAGAAGAAGAAAAAAAACAGGTTTCTGAAACAAGATTATAAAGTTACAAGTTTATAGAATATAATAATGACCGAGGTTGCAGGGCTCTGCTCGATGGAGGGGAGGGCAATGCCACGAGAGTCGAATTCTTGTTGGGTGTGCAGGTAACTGCTCTCTATTGCTACATCTTTAAGCCCCCACACAGTAGATGATGATCTTTTTGCAGTGTTCTTTTCTTTGTAACTACAGATGAGGATCTAAATGACAGGTCAGTAGACAGTAGACACTGGTAAAGATGCAGTCGTGGCAAAGATGAACCGGTTCATCCGGAGAAGAATGAAGAATTGTGGTATACACAAGGCAGAAAAGGAATTTACGATTCATCTGAAACTTCTGCAAAAAACTTTACCAGGATCCATTATATGCTCTCTCATGATCTAGAAGGGAAAATAAGAATTCCGGCAGTGAAGTAGGCTGATTTTCTTAGCCATTTACTATCATCTCCATTAATATATCGTTCCAAGATTCTATAGGTCCTGGTAAGCACCAATGCAAACAATCAGTCTGAAGCTTCGCGTTTTTGCCTTGTTCAAATGGATGATACTGTCTATATGGACCTGGATGTCCATCAGGCCTCAACAAAGAAAGTTGGAAAAGGTCAAGGAGTTTGAGATTCACCCCATGTTTAGAAGCTTCTGCAGCTGCCTTCTGAAACTCCTCTAGTTCAATGTTACGCAGAATCTTATTTACTTCCTTCACTTCAACCTCACCTTCTTTAGCTGGGGCCGTTCTGTTGCAATTTCCCCCAGTATTCCACTCCCCGCCCTCAAAGTGATCAGGCGTGGATGTTCTAAAAAAGATTGTGCCCTTGTAATCTGACTGTACTATAAAGTTCATCACAAAGCTCAGGGCTTTGCGATAAGAAAAATCAAACCCCAACTCTGTCAGATTCCTTTTAGGACAGTAATGGCATCCCAGAACTTCATTGCCCTCGTAGTAGATTGCAGTTTTGAGAAACCATTTCCCTGTTGAAATTACCATGTAGTCCCAACCGTGGTACTCATCCACCCATTTCTTATCAAGCTTGTCAAGATGCAGCTCAACTTCAGATGATGCCACTCCATCAAAGTCTTCAAAAATAGCAGCTTCAACAAGGAATGGGGACCAAACAACTGAGACACTATAATTGTAAGAGGGGAAGTGCCATCTTCTGGACCTGTAATCCTTGTCATGGTACACTTGGACGGCTTGTTCAACCTGAAGGACAATGTTTCAATCAAATTTGAAACAACCTCTCAAAAGAAGTTAAATTCTAGGCTTAAACAGTATAATAATCAACCATTTATTCTATCAACCCAGAATCTCAAACATTAAAGATGGCATGTTGTAAACAGATGAACCATGGACCAAAATTCCAGAGACAAAAGTAAGAAATAAATCTACACTTATTTTTTTACAGCTATAGTGGAAACTATATGTGTGTGGGTGTGCTCGCACAGACACGGATAGAGGGTTGGATAACAACTTTATACCACCTCAATTAACTTTTCTATATAAAACAATTTCACTGGCAAATATTTGTATACCATGGCCCCATATATGTTTATATTACCCTTCTATACTTCATGTTCTGGGGTTGCTCAACCCCAATGAAGGCACAATGACTGGTGCAGCTATAAAGTGGGTAAGCTGGGAAACGTACAAAAACAAAATATTACGGAAGTTCTAGTGAACAGAGAACAACAGACAAGAGCGAACACTAGCTATAATGCTTAAAGAAGTTCTTCACGAGTTATTGAAACTTTCTCAGAATTAGTCCAAAAAATTCTCAAGGGGATCAGAAAGTTTGTTTATGATCAAAAGTTATTGACCTTGATCTAGATGAACTACCTTGAATTTACAGCTCAAAGATGATAACTTATTCAAGTTCAGTAGAAGAGGCAGACAAACCATGAAAATGTATTACTTGAAGATAGGAAGGTAGCAAGGGAAGTATCTGACTGTGAAATAAACACATTCTCCACATCCTAACACGTTAAGCTTCTAGGAGAAATGGAGGCTTTAGCATTTAGGATATGGAGGGTTATTTTCTTTTTTATGTTTCAACACTAAACCTTCTGTTCATTTATCCAAAGCCAACATTTATATGTGATTTAAGAATTTTAATACATACTGTTGAGAGCATGCACAGCAACGACTGGACATGGTTGCGAGATATCGAATCACCAATCAACGCCCATGATTTATTCCTCATCATTTCAAGGAATCTCCCTGGATCAAATTTTGGTATATCACAGTATCGTGGCTTCCACTTCCGGTACAGATACCCTGTATCAGGCCGTCCATTCCTTATGCAATTCTGAGGGTTTTCAATCGTGGGGCAGCTCTCATTGTAAGCTGCACCCGAAGTACTTGGAATCCAATCCCCAATGAAAATATCGCACTTTCCTGCACAGGCGCACAAACTTTATTTCCATTGAAAACTCACTCACTCAATGCAATTACAATTGAATTTACTATCTGAAATGACAGATTCCAGGAAGAGTAAAAGGGGCATTCAACTAATAGTATCAAAATAATTAGCGGAATAACAAAACATTAACCGAAATGATACCAACAAAGAAAAACTATACCGAAAACCATCAAAAATTCCCAAGCTGAAGATCTCAAGTAAACTAAATTTCAATCATGCAGAAAAACTTTCCAATAACAGCAATTCTCTCCAAACTAAATTATCATGCATACAATACAAAAATAGAAAAACCAACAAGAACCCATTAAAGAGAATCCAAGTATTACCATTTGATGGAGCTATCTGGTCCTGATCACCATCTTCTGGAACTAGCCCAGAAATTGGCGGCTCTGAATCCACAGTTTTCTCGGGAAAATGGGTTTCTTTCTCGGGAAATTGTGTTTCTTTTCCGGGAAAAGGTATCTCATCGTGATCTTCGTTTTGTGGAAACTGCACAGCAATTGGCTGCTCTGAATCCGCAGTTTTCTCAGGAAAAGGGGCTTCTAATTTGGGCGAGAACCCATTGGAGGTGGAGAGAAAGAGACGAAAAGCAAGACCCATCAGAAGAATTGCAACTCCAAACTTCACCACCAAATGCTTGTGCTTGTGATTGAACCAGTGCATCCAATTCAGCTTCATTGCCTTCACTGCTTGCTTGTTGCTCCCTCTCTCCCTCTCTCTCAATGTAGTGGGTGAATGATCGTTTGATTTGGACTAGAAACAGATTAGAACTTTTGAGATGTAAGATTGGATTTTGGATCGAAGAGGGGTTTTCTTGTGGTGTGGTTTTAGGATTTTTGGCTGCTTTGGATACTCGTTAGTTCAACGTGGACTCTAGTAGTTTTCTTTTGGTTTAGCGGGAGTGGAGAGGATCCTTCCACCAAATTCACCCAATTCTCAAATTTAGATCCTTGAAATTTGATTTAATAGCTAAAATTATTATAATTTTTAAAGGAGTCCCCTGTTTGTAGCCATTTGATCAAATTTCAAGGGTCCGGATTTAGAAATTGGGTGGATTTGGTGGAAGGGATTCGGAGAGAATCCCTTTCTGTGGGAGTGAAGATAAAGTGAGTAAACCATGAGTTAGTGATCCAGTGGTAAATGTCTCATACCCCAATCCGAAAATAAGGATGATAATCGAAAGAGCGCATGAATAGTATGTTAGTAAAAAAAAAAATTTGTAATATTACAACAAAAGTATGATGAAGCCAGAGTCATGTAAAATTTCATTTAGATTTGTTTATTTAATACATCTTAAGTTTAAAGAGTTCAACTCTTACAACACACTCTTAAGATACTAAGACACTTTATTCTAAGTACAGCTAGGAACCAACACACAAATGATATGGCTATTCATTTAGAGACGAGTCATCATCATGTTCCTCAATACCGGTACTTGCAATAGCTAATAGGGTGTGAGCATTTCAGCCCAGTAGGAACCATATACCCTTCAAGTTCATTTATCATAGTTAATCAAAATGCCATGCATCAAACAATACGGTAAAATACAAATGATATAACAAAGAAGTACCCATGAACTCACTCCCTTCTAATCCCACTAACCTATATTTATGGCATCCAAACATGCACGTCCCATACCATGCTTATACCACTTGGTTTCGAACACCATAGAACATAAGTTAACTCCCATTCATCCTTTAACCCCGAATTTTATTAGTAGTTTCAGTTTCATTAATATAGGCCCTTCCCCTGACGCCCAACTATACGTTCAAGCCCTTCCCCCGACGCCCAACTATACGTTCAAGCCCTTCCCCCGACGCTTGAACATATAAAAGTTTCCAACACTTTGTCTAACCAAAACTTTACACAACCCAACACTTGACTCTATATCATGTAATGCAACCTGAGCATTTCAATTTCACAGATACAATTGTAAACCTCAACATATTCAATCCAGCAATTCTACATAGCTCAACCATTCATCAAAACACAATAACATTTAACATAGTCAATATATAAAATACACCAGAGAGGAAACTATCAACCCATAACACAACCATGACAATCAAATGATTCAATTTCATACAAGCATTTCATTACTACTATATTAGGTATAATTACTAATATCACAAAGATTAAACATGATATAGACCTATCATCAGGAAATAGAGTCCCTATCTCGTGTCCAGCTAACTAGAATACCTTTCTAAGCCTCCGAAGTGTTCGGAGTCACTCCCAAGCCTAAAATCACATAAATAATAATAAAAGTTAGTATAAAACTGAAATGAAGATTCAATTTCAGCCTATCAAAAATTTACCCAAATATACCCCTCTGTCACAACCTCATGATGAACCAAGTTTAAGTCCCCATATTGTGACCCCATTTTCATCCATCAAAACTCCATGGGAAAAGGATGAAATTACTTGGATTTTAAAGCTTAACAAACCTAGTTTCTAATCTAGTAAGAGTTTCTCAAAACAGATTTAAGAGGAGAAAATAATCAAGCTCCAAAGTTGAGTTCACAAACAGTTTTTCTGCAGAGAATCTACAGATTTCCAAATTCTTTTCACATTTTCAAATCACATTTTTCCATAGAAGATCTTAACCAAAATCGGTGAAATAAATTGGGCTTTGTTCCTTGTCATGTCTAATTTCAAATATATAAGAAGACTTTTTTAAAATGTGTAATGGATTAAGGAAAAACAAGAGCCAAAGTGAGGCTCATGAACTGCAGCTTTCTAGAAATCAAAGTTGCAATGGTAAGAAAATAAAAAATTAACTAATTTGAGCAACCTTTTGTACCAATTGAAGAACACACTAAACACACTCTCTGCTCCTCTCTTTCTGTTTTCCTACTTTTCCCTCTCCAAAACCTCTCGCTCTCCTCTAGCTTTTATGTGAGAGTTAGAAATACTCTCTAACCCCATCATTACATCTCTGTTTTAGAATGCTTACTCACCCCTCTAGACGACCCACATCACCCCAAAATTTATGAACAAAATCAGATTCTCTTGGTTCCCCACCGTGTGATGGTTAGAAGAAGAGGAAAAGTTTGGAATGTCTACACGTATAGCTCATCATTTGTCTTTTTTTTTTATTTAATATTTAAAAGCTAAAATAATTTTACTCCTATAATTTACATATATATATTTATTTATTTTTTTCCAAGTGTTACAAAAGGTCGGATTGCAAGGCTTCTTTCAAATTAAAAATTGGAGGTCTCGAGTTTGAAATCCGCTGCTAATGTGGAAGCCAAACTTGTGGCCAGGGGAGGCTGGAACGCCTCTATGAATCTTCCCGGCCCTCGGAATGGGTGGATAACCGTGACTTGCTACCAGTTGTCCTTCTTTTAAAAAAAAAAGAAAAAAAAAGATGAAGTGAGTAAATCTAGTGATTAATTACTTTTAGAGCATGTAAACTAATTATTAACAAAATTCTCTTAGAACAAGTGAAAATATAATTGGATTGTTTATATCAAAATAAAATTGTGGATAGTAATATAATTTTGCAAAAATTAAATTTTGTTGTATTTTTTTTCACTTACATGTCATCATAGCATATCTCTAATTTAAAAAAATAAAAAATAAAAAAATAAACATCTTTCCAATAGTCCAATCCAGTCCAACGTTTTCTCTCTCACTCTCTTTCTCTTTCACATTTTTCTCCAACTTCTCACTCCCATATATTTTCCAAAAAAAAAAAAAAAAATTGGAGAGCAAGAGAAAGTAGCTGGTAATTACAAGTTTAATGCTCATTAAAAAGAAGATTAAAAATTAGGCCTAATTAGGTTATTAGTCCGTATTATAGTTGGAAGATAACCCATGTGGTAAAAAAAAAAAAAGATTTAGGCCTTGTGGTTGAAGTCTGTTAGGTTTTATGCCCAAAATTGAAAATTTCATAATTTTGTTAAATATTAGCACGCCAACCACACATATTAGGCTAGAACGGAACTCTCCATTAATTGTTAGCAGAATGGCTAGGTCCTTCTTTTCAGTAAAATAATTCATTTTTAATATTTTTATAATAAAAAATAGCCGATCGATCGTCAATTTGTTATTTATACATCAGTAGTTTAGAGACTCACCGTCTCAAATACAACTCGGATGATTTACAATAGAATGTGTGTGTGTTAATTGCTGTTTTGGTATTTGGAAACGTAGAGATGTTTGGTATACTGATGTTGAATTGTTGTCTAATATCATTAAATCTTCAAAAATCATGTATTTGAAAGCACCACTCCACCAACTCTTTGATCCAATTTAAGGCTCACTTGATCAATTAATTAGGTAATACAAGCTTGATTAAGATATATTTATTATTTGGTTGACACCAATAAAAGTAATTAGGTGAGAATGTCATGACGAGTAGAGATTTTTGGGTACGGCACCTCTGATTTGGAGGGTGCGAGAGACGGGTGGAGTCAAAACATGAAATAGTGGTGGGTCTCAAATCAGGCGTGGTGTGCAATGTGAGATTTTTTTACTGTAGGCCGGACGAATGTGATAGTCTGACTTTTGGACCTAAGACTTTCTCTATGACGAGCCTCGTTATCGATAGAGAGCGAGAATAGGATAGTCCATTACATGTCAATGACATGCTTTCTGTCGACAACTTGCGAGGATTGGCATGCCATAGATATGTCGTTGGCTTGTCACGACATCATTGGCATATCATAGCGAGATCTTGGGTGGTCATGGGCATTAGATTGCAAATACTCACTAGAAGGTAGGATTCCATTTCAACCGGATCCAAAATTTCCCTCCTCAAATATTTATTTTTTTATTTTATAGAAAAAAACCACCCTTACTTTGACAGAATCAGAAACCAGTACACATATCAGACGCTTATTTAAGATGAAAAGTTGAAATCTACTTGGTTGAGGCTTTTGACAAAAACTGGTTTACATAAGTGCAATATGTTCTGTACCTTGCAATGTATAATGTAGCAGCAATCTCGCCGGGACAACGAGGCTCGATAAAGCGAAATCCGAATGCACGGACAAGCATGTCGATAGTACAGAAGAATTGTGTTGTGTACCTCACAACACAAACGGATGATACAACGGACAATTGCTGCATCAATTTCAAAATGCCTACAATATAATTGAACAAGTCACCTACACTCGCAGAGATACAAACGTATGAACTAACAAACACCTAGGATCTAAGAACACGCCAAGAATGCAATCGGTGATTGACCTGTCACTATCATCTTTAAAGTATCAACAACACACGAAATTTAAATCAGGAAATCGAAGCCACAAAAGTGAATATTCACACAACCATTCTGCGGACTTTCATGCCGAATCCCCGCTTTGCCTTCTCAACTCTGTCCAATAAAACGTCAACGGTCATGAATGAATCAATAAGAATACAGATAACTAAATGAAAAGAAAACAGGCAAGCTGATACAAAAACATCTTTACTTATGAAGGTTGATATATTAGCAAATGGTGGTTATAGTAAAAGAAAAGCAATTAATAAATGCAAAGCAAGAAAATGACAGTAATCTTAGTTTACACTCGCAGGCACAGGGCAATAGCCAAATAAGGATCAAGCCAAATGGTTTTTGATATCAATCGTGGATTTTTCTTTACGTTGGAATCTTAAAAAGAAGACGGTAATCAACATGCGACTGTAATCAAACTTAAATATGAACAAGGACTTACGAGGGGGCAAGTTTGCCAAGGCTTTTTAACTCTTTCCCTGAGTCCTCATCCACAACTCTCCCAGACATTTCGACGATATAAAATTTATCTCTTGTAGTTGGTAGTCCTCTGCTTGCAAGTAGGTCCAAATCTCTCTGGTGTAGCTCTCTCCCATTTACGTAGACACCGGTATTGCCAGCAGCACAATTTGTTGGAATGGGGTAATAGAATTCTTCAATAAAAGGCTGCAAGACAACATGAATGCTTTATTTATAATTCCACATGAACCATGTACAAGAAAATTTGCAAATCAAAATTTCATTGTTCTCACAGGAATTATGCCAAGGCAAGTTTGGCCCATCACACCCCAGAATCCGGCTCTGAAGTCATACCTAGTTAAAAATGCAGACACGAAACAAGTTAGTCTTTCAGCTAAAAGGAATTTAGATATGTCATACACTTAACTTGGGAGGCAAGACGCAGACTTACCAATAATCTCCAGGTTGAATCGGGCCAGCGAGCTTTTCAGCTTTCTTAACAACATGATCCGGTATAGGTTGCCCATTAATAAAAACAGTAGGCCTTGTTTTCTCCACAGCTTGATTAGATTTTGAGAAATCTTTAAAGCTCTTTTTTATGAGACCCACCAAGAAGGAATCAGCACCTTTGCCGATTTTGGGGTGATCTGGTTCTTTTCTTCCCTCTGCAGAGTCTTGAGAAATGTTGGTATTGAGATATTCATTGTAAGAAACATCTATGTCAATTTCCACTGAACTATCTTTCACAGAATTCTGTGGAGAAGTGATCTTTCTAAAGAGTGCCTTGTCTTGGTTCTTGCAGTCACTATCATTTCCCTTCTCATCTCCGCTTACTGTACGTTTAGGACTATCAGACTGCTCCCAAAGAGGCGAACCTGGACGCTTTGGAGAAAATGAATCTTTTTTTGGCAACTCAGCAGAGTCAGGAACATCTCTATTTGCGATTACACAATCTGATATCTCCACCTCCTCCTCCTCCTCCTTCTTCTTGGAAGAGATGGAAGATGTTGAAGTCAGACCTTGCCTCTTCTCAGATTCATCCACGTTCAGCGTCTGATCTTCTGTCAGTAAATTGTCTTTGGTTTCTATGGATGGCAAGTTATGATCAGAATGATCTAAATCATCACAGCGGGATTTGATGTCACCTGCATTCGGACTACCATGAAGACTTGAAATGCTGCCTTTTAATGCTTCTGTCAGTAAATTGTCTTTGGTTTCTATGGATGGCAAGTAATGATCAGAATGATCTAAATCATCACAGCAGGATTTGGTGTCACCTGCATTCGGACTACCATGAGGACTTGAAATGCTGCCTTTTAATGCCTCATTAGAACTTTGATCAACCTCAGAAGATTGTTGCTTGGAATCTTTAGGAGCAGAAGTAATGAGCTTTTTACTCTTGATTTCAAGTGAGATAACAGTTGAACAGGAACCACACCGCAGTTTTGACTGATTATTATTCGTATTCTTAAGTTTTCTAGGAAGTTTCAGTACTTCAAAGCAACTAAAGCATGTGATGAATGGGGCACCTCCTGCTACAGGATGGAAGATTTGTCCACGCCTATTAACTGCCATCGCGCTTCTTGGTTCTGAATCAAAATCGCTTTGCCATCTTGTGTGCAATGGAGGAGGACTAGCACGTCGGGGATTATAATCATGTGGCTTGACTTGTTGGTAGGTATTCAAACTAACCGGAGCTTTTGGAACCCTTCGATTCCCAAAATCATCAAGCGAGACTTGGGGTGAAGCTACCTGATTCTGGTTGTAGCACCCTAAACAAGAGCAAGCAGGCAAGTGAGAAGTGTTATCATGTGGATTTGAATTGAATTCCATGCGCTGCCCCATAAAGTACTCATGAGATTGTGGTCTTGGGTACTGGAGTAGATGAGGAGGAGGCCTCCGTTTCATTTGTTGCTGAGATGGATCCTCATATTCTGGAATTGCATTCAAGGGATGCCTTTGAGGAGGATAGAAGTTTGGCGTATCCATGTTACGATAACCCATAAAAGGAACATGTCCATGGCTAAAGTTTAAGTAAGGGAGCCTTGTCATCTGCTCGTCCTCAGCGTAAGGCTGCGTGGAAAGATTATAAGTTAACCGGTCACCATGAGGATCAGGCGGGGTCCTACTCCTCTCCGTAGGAACTGGTTCCCATGGTTTATCTACCACATCATAAGATCTACTCAATTTCTGCTTCAGCTCATCCAACTTCCTTAGAAGCTCCGCTCGATCTTGCTCCAAATTTTCAACTTCACTCATACCATCAAAAGAATCTACCTTATAGTTTGAAGGCCCCTCGTCAGGATAAGCAGAAGTTGGGATTCTTCCACGCTGAGCCCCGACCCTGGAGCTCGCGTAAAACCCATCAAACCGATCTCTTTCTACACCCCGAAACTGGTCCATACTTCCTTTTGCTCTCACTGACCCAGCAAAATTCTGTAAGTGGGCTGAAACATCTCCTACACTTGAATTTACAGACATAGACCTACTCATGTTCATTTCAATCTCATCTCCAGACATCGAATTATCTATTGGGAACTGCGAAATTCGACTGTATTTTTCAACAAACTCAGTTTCTATAGCTGCATTTCTTTGCTCAAACCTTAAACCATTAACCCTTTCCCTAACATTATTACCATAATTATCAACCATAACCTCGTTGTTATCTGTTCTTGATGAACTACCACTAATCGAATTAACCTTTCGATCTCCGAAAACTCTCTCTTGTCCTCTACCTCTCCTCAAATCCATCACTCTCCTCAAACCTAATGCCTCTGGAAACAACAATGGCCAAAAATCCCATAATCACATCAAATTACTATAAACTTCTGATAAATCATTAACAAACAGAAACAAGAAACTGAATAAAAAGATGATAAACTTGGAATCATAACAATTCAGATTTCCAAAAGTCAATTGTATTTTCTTTCCTAGTTATTTTATTTTCTAAGCAACCAAACAGCATGGAAAGGATTAAAAAAAGAACCAAAATTGGAAAAACCTACCTCAAGAACATCAGCTCCGGCAGGATCAAGTACTGAACTTTAGGCCCTTCCAGACATTATTAAGCATCGAAAACGAAAACCCACAAACCAGAAAGCCAACCAAACTCAATTCAAGTTTGCTTCGGAACCCACCAACCTTCATTACCCCAGAAGCTATGAACAAAGACTTTGGACTTGGCCGTTGAAAGAACAGAGGTTTCTGAAACTTCCACAATTTTACCTTGCTTTCAAACAATATTTACAGTTGACATTTTCTCTTAGAAAATAATTAAAATTTGGAGAGACTTTGAAAGGGTGAGGTTGGAACTTGCCATTTGAATTTCGTACATTTGGAAATTTGGGAGCAATTCCCGATAGTTTTCGAGAAACTGAGCACGTGTAGTGTCGCTGGGGAAAAGTCTGGGAACGTCACTGTTGTTGAGAAAAAGCTGGCTTGAAAATGCCAACGCGGACTGTTTGGAACTTTCAATTTGCTTTTTAAGTGGTTCTAGTTAAATTGTTTCGCCATCTTAATTCAATACATTTTCGTCTTAAACAGTGAATCACACGTTTGATTTGATAAATTGGTGGCAAAAGAATATATATCTCGTTTTGCAATTACGCTAACCGCCCGCTTTATACATTGATGTATGCCACAAACTGATTTACTCTACACCTTGCCCCAATTATATTCGTATTATTATTTGCACTTCAAATAATTCCATAGTACACGTCTTGTAAATTTAATATTTTAATAGTCTTTGCGAATGATTTGGAATCAGGATCCTCGCCAGATCCATTCTCTAGATATCCTCGGGATCTCACAATCTTATCCGTTAATCGTATATCGTGCGGTAAAAAATTATTTAAAATTTAAAATTTAAAATTCAAATATAAATAGTACCTAACGAAAACTGACCGTACGATATAAAATAAATTGACATGATTGCAGGATCCCTAGGGAAAGATCCGGCGAGGATCTTGATTCAATGATTTGTAGTCAAGATGTTGGGAACCTTTATTTTTTAATAGTTTGTCCAAAAAAATAATTCTAGTCGTGCCTACGAGTGATTTGTGCATAAGTCACCTCTTTTTGGATTGGCCGGCGTTGAATTGGTTTTAAGAAAGCAAACATTATCCATTACTCCTTTGACCAGGTAAAAAGACGCCGGTAAATGCCTTTTGTTACCTTGCTTGGTAAGGGTAAAAAACTAAAAATACTATTGCTAGTTATTTTGATTCTTTTACTCATACAATTTGTACAAAGTCTTATCTCATAAAGTGTGATCGGTTGCGGGTGACAACCTAGCTTTACCACAATTTCGTTTAGGATTCATTATCATAAGAATTCAACGTGTAAACGGGATGCTTGATGTCGATTACCTAACTCTCTCTTCTTTCTTTTTATTCAAATTTAAGACCGACATCGTATGATAAACTTACACAAACGAAGTGTATTTCCATTCTTCAAAAATCGGAGTTCATTTCCATAAGAGATAATTGGTACAAATCTCTCCCAATGTTTATGTGACAATAACCAAAGCGAGGTCCAATTAAATCTTAGGATTGATTTCATGATTAAATCTTAGATCGAATTTCTCTCCTCACAAAAACTGAATTATTTGTCTATTGACTTTAAGCTTTTTGGGTCTGAGTTCTTTGACCACGACGACCTATGAAAGATAGCAGTAGCACACGCACGGTACAAGTAGTTTTAAGAGTAGTTTTCACACGCTCTTAACTTGTTTAATGCGATCCCATCATGCCATCATATGAGACATATCTATGTACTAGTCAGTTGCCATCAACAACCTAAATTAATAACACTCCAAATTAGTATGATTATATTTTATTTTTGGATAGATTATATTTTATTTTTGGATAGATTATATTTTACCTCATCAAGTTTAAGTGCAATTACAACTTCATACAACATCTTTAAAATATTTTAATTTCATACACAAACTTGTATTTTAGTTTGAATATTAAGTGATGGCGTGGCAAGCGTGTAGCCTGTGTAGCAAAAAATAATGCAGAAAATCTTGAAGCCGTCACTGATGCGAAATATATAAGCACACAAATTAAACCCTCTTGTTGACAATTGTAATATAGATGCAAGTAGGGATCGTTCTAGACCGGGGATTAGGAGGGATTGCTAAAACACTTGAAACTGACTCAAAAACGTAAAACTAAGTTAAAAACACTAAACTAGACTCAAAGAATGCAAAACTAAACTCTAAAACACTAAAACAACTCAAAAGACTCAAAACAGCACAAAACAAACTAAAAGACTCTAATCTGCCACTAAGAGTAAATTTGGACGAAAATAGGTTTTGACTTGACTCAAAACACTTAAAAACACAAACTAAATCAATTTCTAACTAATATGACTCAACAAAGTAAATGGGGATTGGGTTTTGACGAATTTGAAAACAAAACAAGTAAAGTAAAGAACTAATGAAATCTGCATGAATTTGGGTAAAACTATGGATGATGGGCTAGCTAGGAGGTCATTCTCCACACATGACACACTTGCAAACAAAACGATTTCCAGTTGCTTTTCAATAAACCACGAATTCTCAACACCCCAGATTAATTAGGTACGCTTAAATTAACCCTCAGATTTTCCTCATGTCATTGAATTGGATGGAAAAAGCGCATCACAATCAAATTATTCTTCAAAAGTTCCCTACATGAAAGCGCATGATAGAGATACAATCAAAGATCATTAAGTTCAATGAAAATCATAAGTATTGACGAGGCACTCGTAACTATGAAAGCGCATGATGCTTATGCCAAGAATTTACTTAACACGATTGTGACTAGCAACCTTCACTACTTGTGAATATAAGTTCATAACGATTAGGTGAAACTCCCTTATATCCTAGCATCAGATTTATGCATGAAAATTAAGCGTGCACTCTCAACCAACACACACAAATCAGTTTTAATTCAACAGATAAGTAAATTGAATTCACAGCTTATGAATCACAACTGGATGTAATCAAATCATATTGCAAGTATAACCATGGTTTCGAATTCCCCCCTAGCTAAGAGGGGTTTAGTTCCTCATACTCACAGAACAAAGATTATTGAATTGAAACATTGAAAACAAAAGAAAGATTACACCTAAAACGTTCCAGCAATCCTAACTTGAATGCAGGCACGTCCAAGGGCTCTCCTCCTTCCTCTTTGCTGCGGCACAAAGGTGGGTGAAGTGTATGGGATGTGTTTTGGGGCCAGGAATGTGTTTAGGGTGAATGGAGATTGCGGCAAAGGTGTAGGGATGATTTCTGGCGTGAATGGCTGAATGAATGAGTGAAAGGAACCTTTTGTGCGGCACTAAGATGTTTTATTTAAAGACTTTAGGGTAATAAAGCTAGGAAACAATTTAGGAAACAGAAATTAAATCAAAACTTTAAGGGAAATAGGAATTAAAGTCAGAATTCTAAGGGAATTGGGCAAGTAGGTGCGGCAAGGATGGAAAAGGTAAGGAAATGCCTTGCAAGGCAAGGAAAAATGATTTCCTTGCTGATTTAGGTCCAGAAATTAGGCAAGTGAGAGATACCTTGCACAGCAAGGATAGGAAACAAGGGGATGGTGCGGCAAAGGCTGATTTGGTGCAAGGAAGGTTCAATTTGTGTCCTAAAATGCATATGAGGCATTCAATGTTGCTGGAACTTAGGGATAATTAGGATTAGGAAAGGTCAAATCAAAATGGGAAACCTTGGCTTAACTTTCCTACTCCAATTAGGAATCCTTCGTTGATTAGGAATCCTAACATCTTTAATTCTTCAATTTCGTCCATTCCTTTTGCTCCAAGCATGTGATATCCATTCCAAGCCCAATTTTGCTCCAAAAGGCTCCAAAACGCACCTTCTTGCATACTTTGCCCTTAGAACCTGAAAACACATGAAAATGGCTTAAAAGACTAGAATAACTAAGAAATAACAACGTAAATGCACAAGAACAAGCCAACTAAGTCGCCTAAATATGCTCCTATCAAATTCCCCCACACTTAGCTTTTGCTAGTCCTCGAGCAAAACAAAACAAACAAAGAAAACAAAACGAAACAAAACAAACAAAACACAACCTAAACCTTCCAACATTCGCCTCAGGGATTTCCAATGCACATGACATATCAAAAATCATCATTCCCACAGATTTTAGTTACCTTCACACTTGAGCACATACTTAATCACAGTCACCACTTACTAGTTCACATTTAACCAATTAAAACGATGTTTTGAATGTAGTAACATGCCTTGGAGAATTTGCTCAATTCCTTACAAGATACTCTCTATTTTCACACATTTTCTGACTACACACCCTATACTAGTTATATGTGAGAAGATTGATGTAAACTTGAAAACTAGTACTCACATATGTTATAGCAAAGAAAGCAATTTCTGGAGTTAATAAGCATGTTTAGATATGATCTCATGAATGGAATGCTACTACTTAGATGCGAGAACCAGTGACACCATATGCTCATACCAATTCCAAACTCCACATATTGAAACACACAACACCCAAGATCGAAGTTAAAGGGTTGTAACGGGGCTTGGGGTGTTGGGTAAGAAAGAAAGGATATGGAAAACAAGGGTTCTTAAAGAATAGCAAGCAAAACAATGAAATCAACACTTAAAATTCACTTTGGAATGCAGAAATTTAACTTTGAACAAAAAGGGGAGATTTACACATTTTAGGGTCAGATTTGATGTTTTGGACCCTTTCTTCAACAAACAACACTTTAGAACTCTTTTTCACATAATTTTCAACTCTTTTTCATTCTTTTCACAACTTTTTCTTTTTCTTTTTCTTTTTCCACGAATTGTCTTTTCTTTTCTGCCCGTGCCTTATTTCTTTTTCTTGGCGCACACACACACACAAATCCCTTCCCCCACACTTGTTTTTCTGCATATTGTAGATCAAAAGGAATTCATTCTAAGTCATGCTTTACTATCCTTTAAAAACAAGGGTATGGATGGTCCTAAACTAGACTAGGTAGGGATGATATGGTTCACAAAGAAAATAGGCTAAACAAAGCTCAACGGGGTTTAAACCTACAAAACAAATGACAAAGGGGGGTTCGGCTATTTGGTTGGTGGTCACTACACAACTTCATCTTGAATATGTGTTATGCAAATCAATAGCATGCTTTGAATGAAATAGGTATGACTTCTAGTATTTGGAACTAAATGATGAAACGCCTTCTAAGTAGCAACCAAGCAAAGGATAATGAGATCATGCAACAACTTTAGAAAACAAGAATGCACAGATTATCAACTCTCCAAAGAACGTTTTAAGCTCAAATCTCACAGGGTTGTAGCGTTAATTTGAGTTCCTTCCTTCAAGCATGTTACAAAAACTGATTTTTTTTCTTTATGATTACATGTGAATTCATAAATTATAACCACAACCAAGCATAAACCAAAGAGTAAATCAAACTTTCATCCATGTTTATAACTCTCTTTAACAGTCATGTAATTAAAAACCAAATCCTCATCATTGTGTTGGAAGGTACCTAAGACACAAACACACCAAAACGACACAAAAACAACTCTTTTTGGGTTTTTCAAAACAATTTTTCAAATTTTTATGAGATTTTCGGATTTTTATGTCAAGACACACTAAAACACTCCAAAACAGCTTAAGAACACTTAAAAATAGCAAGGAACAACTTTTGAAGTAATGGGTGATAAAATCCCACGAATTTGCATAAAAAACACTTTGTTACCCCCCCCCCCAACACTTAAATCAAACATTGTTCTCACTGTTTCAAGCATAAACTCAGAAAACAAACAAACAACAAATGAACACACTCAACATGGCAGCAAAGAAACAACAACAAACAGAAGTGTTTAGGAACGCAAATCTGGAATTGGAGTGATCCCTAGGTCTTCCTTTGTTGAATGCATGGGTTGCCTCCCAAGTAGTGCTTGCTTTAACGTCGTGCAGCCGGACGAAAAACTCATTCATTCCCCATTGGAGCCCACGGCTTGGAGAGGGATTTCCTCCACAACCTACACAACAAAGTTCTCATAATAGGGCTTCAAACGATGCCCATTCACCTTGAATTCTTGCTCAGTTTTCAAACTTTTGAGTTGGACTGCACCATGAACAAAAACATTAGTAATAACAAACGGACCAACCCACTTGGAACATAACTTACCAGGAAACAATCGAAGGCGTAAATTAAAGAATAACAATTTCTGCCCAATTGAGAATGATTTGCTACAAATCATCTTGTCATGGAAAGCCTTGGTCTTCTCCTTGTAAATGCGAGCGTTTTCATAAGCCTCACGCCTAATCTCTTCAAGTTCATTCAAGTGGAGCTTCCGATGTACTCCAGCAGCATCAAGATCCATGTTGAAATTCTTCACAGCCCAATGTGCCTTGTGTTCTAACTTCACGGGCAAATGACATGGCTTACCATAGATGAGCCGAAAAGGTGACATGCCAATGGGAGTTTTGTAGGTTGTACGATAAGCCCATAATGCATCGTCCAAGCGCAAGCTCCACTCCTTCCTTGTTGGGCCCACGGTTTTCTCTAGAATTTGCTTGATCTCCCTATTTGAAACCTCAGCTTGCCCATTGGTTTGAGGATGATAAGGTGTTGAAACCTTATACGTAACGTTGTACTTCTTGAGCAAAGCCTCAATGGTTCGATTGCAAAAGTGAGACCCTCCATTGCTGATGATTACTCTTGGCATTCCAAACCTTGCAAATATGTTAGTTCGAATCAAATTTGCAACCACTCGAGAATCATTAGTTCGGGTGGCTTTTGCTTCCACCCATTTCGATACATAATCCACAGCAAGTAAGATGTAAATAAAACCATGTGATGAAGGAAAATGACCCATGAAATCAATGCCCCAAACATCAAAAATTTCGACAGAAAGTATGACATTTTGAGGCATTTGATCTCTTGCACTTATATTTCCTGTTCTTTGGCATTTATCACATGTTACGCAAAAGGTTCTAGCATCCTTAAAGATACTAGGCCAAAAGAATCCACATTGTAACACCTTAAGTGCTGTTCTTTGTGTGCCAAAGTGACCACCACATGCATATGTATGACAAAAGCTTAAAATTGAATGAAACTCAGAATCATGCACACATCGACGTACAATCTGATCAGGGCAATATTTCCACAAATATGGATCATCTCATACATAAAACCGTGCATCATTTCTGAGCTTATCACGCTGGTGTATAGTGAAAGTGTTTGGAATTTGTTTAGACACAAAAAAGTTAACCAAATCAGCATACCAAGGTTCACTTACCTTAATGGACAACAATTGTTCATCAGGAAACGTTTCAGCATTGGGTAAGGACTCCTCATTATGCACCATTCGGCTTAGGTGGTTAGCCACCACGTTTTCACTTCCCTTTTTGTCTCGAATCTCAATGTCGAATTCTTGAAGGAGTAGCATCCATCAAATTAGCCTTGGCTTGGCTTCCTTCTTTGTGAGCAAATATTTCAAAGCTGCATGATCAGTGAAAACAATTACTTTAGTACCAATTAGATATGATCTAAATTTATCTAAAGCAAAGACAACAGCAAGACGTTCTTTTTCAGTTGTGGAATAGTTCAATTGGGCATCATTCAACGTCCGAGAGGCATAGTAGATGACATGCGGCCTCTTGTTCTTCCTTTGTCCTAAAACAACCCCTAAAGCATAATCAGATGCATCACACATAAGCTCGAAAGGAAGGCTCCAATCAGGTGGAACAATAATTGGGGCCATGGTCAGCAACTCCTTGAGTTGTTTGAAGGAGGCCGTGCATTCCTCATTGAAATCAAACACCACATCATTTTGAAGGAGGCAGCAAAGAGGTTGGGAAACCTTTGAGAAATCTTTGATGAATCGTCGATAGAAACCTGCATGTCCAAGAAAGAACGAACCTCTCTAACCGAAGTAGGAGAGGGTAAGTGACGTACAAGATTTATCTTTGACTTATCACCTCAATACCATTTTCAGAGATGATATGACCTAAAACTATGCCTTGTTTAACCATGAAATGACATTTTTCCCAATTGAGAACAAGGTTAGTTTCAACGCATCGCTTTAAGATCAAACTGAGATTATGCAAACAACCATCAAATGAATCACCAAAAACGCTGAAATCATCCATGAAAACTTCAATAATTTTCTCAACATAATCAGAAAATATGCTCATCATGCATCTTTGAAATATGGCAGGTGCATTGCATAAACCAAATGGCATACGACGATAAACAAATGTACCAAATGGGCATGTGAAAATGGTTTTTTCTTGGTCCTCAGGTGCTATGACAATTTGATTATAACCAGAATAACCATCAAGAAAACAATAGAATGCATAACCTGCTAACCTTTCAAGCATTTGATCAATGAATGGCAATGGAAAGTGATCCTTCCTTGTGGTGGCGTTGAGCTTCCTATAATTGATACAAACCCTCCAACCTGTTTGGATTCGAGTAGGCACAAGCTCCTCTTCGGCATTCTTTACCACAGTCACTCCAGATTTCTTTGGAACACATTGCACAGGTGAAACCCAACGACTATCGGAGATTGGATAGATCACTCCACAATCAAGGAGCTTGATTATCTCATTCTTCACAACTTCCATCATTGGAGGGTTGAGTCGGCGTTGAGCCTCTCGAGATGTTTTAGACCCCTCCTCCAAAAGTATACGATCCATGCAAGTGGTAGGGCTGATTCCTTTGATGTCAGCCAATGTCTACCCAATTGCCGTTTTGTGCTCTTTTAACACCCTCACCAACTTGTTCTCCTCTTGTGCCGTGAGTGTGCTTGAGATGATGACTGGCAACGTCTCATCTTTTCCCAAGAAAACATACTTCAAATGACTTGGCAATGGTTTGAGTTCAAGTGTAGGGGGCTGCATAACTGATGGAAGTAACTTATTAGCCGAAACTGAAATTGAAATTAGGTCCAGAAACTTACCAGATTGTGATGGCAATGATTGAGGGCATCCACCATCTCAATTACATCATCACTAGGGGGCACGGCAAGGGAAAATTCATGCATGCCGTGGGGATGCATGGATGCTGCTCCATTGTTTTGAATGTCCACTTCTTGTGCAATGACCAATTCAAGTGCATCTTCCTTTAATTGTTCAAAATGGTCATGCGCCAAAGAGTCAATTACATCAATAGAAAAACATGAGTGATCCTCACTAGGATACTTGATAGAATTTGAAAGTTTGAAACTAATAAATTCCCCATCAAATTCCATTGTCAAAGTTCCATTAAACACATCAATCTTAGTACGGGCAGTTTTCATGAATGGCCTTCCAAGAAGGATGGGCAATGAAGGGGAATGGTCTGACTCGTCCATTTCAAGCACGTAGAAGTCTGCTGGAAAGATTAAGTGATTGACCTGCACTAAAACATCTTCCAAAACTCCCTTTGGATAGGCATTAGATCGATCAGCCAATTGCATAATCACATCATCATTTTTCAACTCGCCTAAGCCCATAGATGCATAAATTGAATATGGCATGACATTTATAGATGCACCTAAGTCTAACATGGTAGATTTAAAACGGGTATTGCCAATAACACAAGGAATTGTAAAACTACCAGGATCCTTGCATTTTGGGGGCAGTTTGCGTTGCAAGATGGCTGAGACATTTTCACCTACCTTTACAACCTCCTTGGTCGAAATTCTCTTCCTAGTGGTGCAAAGTTCTTTTAAAAACTTGGCATACATCGGAACTTGCTTAATTGCATCCAAAAGTGGTATATTGACTTGAACTTTTCTAAACATTTCCAAAATGTCCTTTTCAGCCTCCTCCTTCTTTGATTGCATAAACCTACGAGGAAATGGTACATTTGGAGGAATAACGTTAGAATTAACCAAAATTGGAACTTCCTTACCTGTGTTGGCCGAATTGGATTGTTTGGGTGACTGTGGCAAGGGTGGTGCTACCCTTGCCGTGGGTGTGCATTGCTCATCTTCTTCAATTATCAACTCTTCAAACTCGTTGGAACGTGATTTGGAAGGTTGGGGGTCAGATCCAACTTGTTTTCCATTTCGCAAACTCATGACTTTGGCATATTCGAATCCTCCCTTTGGGTTGACAACGGTTGAACTAGGTAACTTGCCTGGTTCTCGAAATTGTCCTACAAACTCTACAATCTGCCCAATTTGCTTCTCCAATTGGTCCACCCTTTTGTCTTGGTTTTGCATTGCTTTGGTTTGATTTTCCTGCCCTTGAGACAAATTGGTGAGTAATTTAAGAAGTGTGTCATTATCCAAAGAAATACCTGAAGTATTTTAGGCAGATTGTTGTGGGGCTTGTGTTGGTGCGAATGGCTTAGTGTAGAAGCCCGGGGGTTGCTGCCTAAACCCTCCTTGTTGTTGGGATTGTTGAGGCTCTCTCCATTTGAAATTCGGATGATCTCTCCAACCAGGGTTGTAGGTATTAGAGAATGGATCGTTCCTTGGCTGGTTTTGGCCTCCAAAACCTATTGCATTGGCAGATTCCCATCCACCATTCTCAATCAGTTGTGGGCACTTATCAGAGGGGTGTCATTGGATAGAACACACGCCACACACACTTGGTCCTTGTATCTTCATCCCTTCGGCCATCTGAGACACAATAGAAGTAAGATTAGTTAAATGGGATTGAATGTCAGATGTGGAACTTACCTCATTCACTTGTTGCTGTGGGGGTATCCCTTTGCCTAATGCCTTCATATTGTTGTGCATTCAATGCACGGTTTGCAATTAGGGTCTTGGCTGCCATAGGTGTTTTGTCCACCAAAGCTCCTCCCGCTGAGACATCTAGCATTTGACGTTCAATGGGTAGAAGCCCTTCATAAAAATATTGAAGTAAAAGCTCTTCTTTCATCTGGTGTTGAGGACATGATGCAACAAGGCTTTTGAAATGCTCATAATACACTGGGAATGACTCGCATTGGCTTTGCTGGATTCCGCTAATCTTCTTCATCAAAAGAATGACTCTTGAAGTGGGGAAGAACTTCTCTAAGAATGCCATCTTCATGCTCTCCCAAGAAGTGACGGTTCCAGGGGCTAATTCGTATAACCAATCCTTAGCCCTCTCTAGAAGAGAGAAGGGAAAGGCCTTCATTTTCAAAATGTTGCTATCGACATTGATTGAAGTTATGCTTGAACACACCACTTCAAACTCTTTCAGATGCTTGTTCGGATCTTCCATGGACAGCCCATGGAATTTGGGAATGTGGTGCAGCAAGCTAGACTTCAATTCGAATTCATCGGTCTTGTCTTCAGCCGCCCTAGGGTATTGGATGCATAAAGGTGTAGCATTGTCCAATCCCGAGGCAGAAAGCTCCTTAATTGTTCGATTGTCCGCTGCCATGACTTGTGGTTCTTCTAAATTCCTTGTCGTGGGGGCTTCTTCCTCTTCTAGCACGTGTTCTTCAAGCTCAGGTTCAGGGCTATGTGGATTAGATTCTTGCTGGTTCCTCTGCCTTCTCAAAGTCCTCTCAAAATCGTCCTCAAAGTCCAAGATATTCTTATGAACAGTTTGAGAACTCCGAGTCATAAACTAGTACCTAAAAACAAGAAACAAAACAAAGTCAGAAACTGAAACAAATTAAAAATAAACAAAAAGAAAAGATCCAAGGGATTAGCAAAGTTGCTAATCCCCGGCAACGGCGCCAAAAATTTGATGCGAAATATATAAGCACACAAATTAAACCCTCTTGTTGACAATTGTAGTATAGATGTAAGTAGGGATCGTTCTAGACCGGGGATTATGAGGGATTGCGAAAACACTTGAAACTGACTTAAAAACGTAAAACTAAGTTAAAAACACTAAACTAGACTCAAAGAATGCAAAACTAAACTCTAAAACACTAAAACAACTCAAAAGACTCAAAACAGCACAAAACAAACTAAAAGACTCTAATCTGCCACTAAGAGTAAATTTGGACGAAAATAGGTTTTGACTTGACTCAAAACACTTAAAAACACAAACTAAATCAGTTTCTAACTAATATGACTCAACAAAGTAAATGGGGATTGGGTTTTGACGAATTTGAAAACAAAACAAATAAAGTAAAGAACTAATGAAATCTGCACGAATTTGGGTAAAACTATGGATGATGGGCTAGCTAGGAGGTCATTCTCCACACATGACACACTTGCAAACAAAACGATTTCCAGTTGCTTTTCAATAAACCACGAATTCTCAACACCCCAGATTAATTAGGTACGCTTAAATTAACCCTCAGATTTTCCTCATGTCATTGAATTGGATGGAAAAAGCGCATCACAATCAAATTATTCTTCAAAAGTTCCCTATATGAAAGCGCATGATAGAGATACAATCAAAGATCATTAAGTTCAATGAAAATCATAAGTATTGACGAGGCACTCGTAACTATGAAAGCGCATGATACTTATGCCAAGAATTTACTTAACACGATTGTGACTAGTAACCTTCACTACTTGTGAATATAAGTTCATAACGATTAGGTGAAACTCCCTTATATCCTAGCATCAGATTTATGCATGAAAATTAAGCGTGCACACTCAACCAACACACACAAATCAGTTTTAATTCAACAGATAAGTAAATTGAATTCACAGCTTATGAATCATAACTGGATGTAATCAAATCATATTGCAAGTATAACCATGGTTTCGAATTCCCCCTAGCTAAGAGGGGTTTAGTTCCTCATACTCACAGAACAAAGATTATTGAATTGAAACATTGAAAACAAAAGAAAGATTACACCTAAAACGTTCCAGCAATCCTAACTTGAATGCAGGCACGTCCAAGGGCTCTCCTCCTTCATCTTTGCTGCGGCACAAAGGTGGGTGAAGTGTATGGGATGTGTTTTGGGGTCAGGAATGTGTTTAAGGTGAATGGAGATTGCAGCAAAGGTGTAGGGATGATTTCTGGCATGAATGGCTGAATGAATGAGTGAATGGAACCTTTTGTGCGGCACTAAGATGTTTTATTTAAAGACTTTAGGGTAATAAAGCTAGGAAACAATTTAGGAAATAAAAATTAAATAAAAACTTTAAGGGAAATAGGAATTAAAGTCAGAATCCTAAGGGAATTGGGCAAATAGGTGCGGCATGGATGGAAAAGGTAAGGAAATGCCTTGCAAGGCAAGGAAAAAGGATTTCCTTGCTGATTTAGGTCCAGAAATTAGGCAAGTGAGAGATACCTTGCACGGCAAGGATGGGAAACAAGGGGATGGTGCGGCAAAGGCTGATTTGGTGCAAGGAAGGTTCAATTTGTGTCCTAAAATGCATAGGAGGCCTTCAATGTTGCTGGAACTTAGGGACAATTAGGATTAGGAAAGGTCAAATCAAAATAGGAAACGTTGGCTTAACTTTCCTACTCCAATTAGGAATCATTCTTCAATTAGGAATCCTTCGTTGATTAGGAATCCTATCATCTTTAATTCTTCAATTTTGTCCATTCCTTTTGCTCCAAGCATGTGATATCCATTCCAAGCCCAATTTTGCTCCAAAAGGCTCCAAAACGCACCTTCTTGCATACTTTGCCCTTAGAACCTGAAAACACACGAAAATGGCTTAAAAGACTAGAATAACTAAGAAATAACGACGTAAATGCACAAGAACAAGCTAACTAAGTCGCCTAAATATGCTCCTATCAGTCACGTGAACTTTTACTCATAAGTGACGAGAATGCCTCCTTAAATAGGGGATGCCAAATCTGTTCCACGCAGTTCAACTCTTAAGAAGGCCTAAGATAGGAGTAATAACCAAATCCTGTTTTTATACTTTCCTAATTGAAGATTAACTCAATCAAGCAATGAATTACAATCAAATCTAGGGATTCCACAAGATAATTTTAAGATATTATTTATTCAATAATATCCTTGGGATAATTTTTTCCTAATCTATCCAACGGATGACGACACATGGCAAAATCTCTCTCCTCCATGGTTGTCCTAACTCCAATAAGTACCCTTTGGTAAGCTTTTGCTTCACAATTAATCCTAAACTCTCTACCATTTCAGAGAAACTGACTTACACATTGAAGATCATTGGCCAAACTTCTTCCCACTCCGGCATGTGGCTTTGGTCATTGAGAGCCAAATTTAATTCTCTAAGAAGGGTCTTGCAATTCCTTATGGAATTTCCCCCACATTGATTTTCTCGTACGCTCGTAATCTCTGAATGTTTTTTAAAGTTCATTGTTTAGTCTATCAAGAAAGGGTACAATGACTGTAAATTATGAAATCAAGACAAACAGAACACCATATATACTTGGACATGGACCAATGAACGGAGACCCTAGCATGGCCCCACGTTGCCACTCTTCGTGACTTAGCACGAAGGCTGGACGACTCTCTACCACTGTAGCAAGGTCGTTCATGTGCCGCTGAAGAATACGACCAAATAAAGCCAACTCATAGGAATCTACAACGGACCCCCACAAGGCAACAGTTCCACATTTAGCACCATGATACTGGGCAACCAAATTTGCTGTTGTGTGGCAACATATAATTAACATGTGCAAGTAATTAAGTTTTCAGCAAAGTCTTTAATTATTTGCCCAACTAATTTGATGAACAAAAGGACAAGTTGTAGGATGTAACAACCCATCCCAATTAATATAACGGATTTACAAAACAAAATGGCATTTTGGTAATTTCACTTTGTTTGGGCTAGATATTTTTGAAATATACTTTTGACCTTATTTGGTGTGCCTAAGGGCGCCCACCCTTGATCCTTGTCCCTCGGCCCAAATCCCTCACCCATCTCTTCCTTCCCTTTCCTGTGACAACCTTCCTTATTTTCTTTCTTCTCTCTCTCTCTTCATATCTCTCTATTCTTCCATGGCTAGCACCGAGATGGTGCTTTGGAGATGACCACATGATGCCACCCTCACCTGTGGGATGTCCCTTATCCCTCTTAGACTCACTTTCATCAACCTCTCAACCCTGCAACTTCACGACCGCGGCAGAGCCGCCATCTCCGACATGTTCCTCGATTTTTCATCATGAGGGTAAGTTTCTAAACCCTTTTGATCGCCCTTCCCTCATCTCTAGTTGAAGACTAACCCCCTTGTACCTGTTTTGGATGTCAAAACAACGAAAACCCAGCTCGGGGATACTTCCTCAGATTCCAGCAAGAAACCGTGACTTTCAGGCCATTTCCCGACCAACTCCGACCACCACGTCTTGAAATTGGTACAAATCTCTTCCTTGTTCCTTAGGCTTTATTTGCATGATAGGTTTTAGTTGGGTTTTGGGGTTGAATGGAGCTGGGTGAGCTCCAGCCTTCTTCTCTGTTGAATTCGGCTAACCCGGCCTGAAAATGGGTCAAAACCTGACCCACTAGCTTAGACCAGCCCAACCCAAATACCCCAGGCCCACCTTTATTAACCCAGCCTAGTTACAAGTCTAAACCCAATTGAATAAACTGACCCACTGACCCAAACCAAACCCAGAAACAAGCCCAAAACCCTCGACCCAACCATGAACCCAGTCGTGCGTGGGTCCGCGTGTAGGCTTGCACGTGGGGTGTGTAGGTGTTTACCTTGGCCGAAGCGTGGAGCACACGCGCCTTCACTTCAGGTGCTGTGCTTCGTCGTCGTCCATGGCGGCACCAGCGACCCAAAATGGCACGTGGCGACGCGTGTGGCAGCGCTTGGCAGTCAGGGCCGTAACCCCATAGTGGCGCGTACGGCAGCGCATGGGGGTACCTGAGGTCTCCCTTATGTTTTTAAATGTCCTAAATCCGTTTATGATGTCCATTTCCTGAAAATAAATCGTTATGATAGAGTTTTATTAATTAGTACCGTTATGTGTTTAGGTGCAATTGTTTATGGCATTTCCGTCCTCTCTTGTTTGCATGGCTCTTCACCAACGGTGTAAGGTGAATGGACCCTTTCTAAAATGCATATTCTACTATTAGAAATATTAGAAATGCATACATGATTTAATGGTTACATATATGAAACGTTTATGAGTAAATTAGATTTACACTTTATGAGATATCATGCTTTACTAAGAATATTTTGGAATACCATCCTTTATCAATTTTGACGTTCTTTGTAGTATATATGATTGATGACTATATACTACGAATAGGTTTTACGATATGACGTTATGGCTACCGAACTCCGATTAGGATATATATATATATATATATATATATATATATATATATATATATGCCTTGTGGTACTACTACTAAGCAACCTATATACGATATATGTTTTTATGAAAGGTTTTATGGCATGCTAGGGTTTTCGGAAAAACCTATTACTTATTATGCTATACGAGTTTTCTAAACCTGGGGGTTAGTACGTTAAAGATTAACTGTTTTATTACTACTTATTTATCAACTTGGTCCACTCATGTTTTGTTTTGCGCCCCCTCAGGACTTAGATTCGAGGCATACAATCCTGGCGTCAAGGCACTCTCGCATCGGCATCTTCGAGTCCTCTCGGTGTAAGACTCATCTCTTTGTTCATTCAACTTTATATTATTCCTTTTTAGTGCCTCGGATTAGTTGTATGCTTTGAACACGTTCCATAATTGCATATTCATTATAATTAAATTTACAAGTTTTAGTTATGTCGGTTAATTGTTTCTAGTTCTCATGCTTCTTAATATGGCTTTGTCACCTTCGGATGTCGGCCCGCACGTGCTTACCCTGATGTTTGGGAGAATATCAGGATCGGGTGTGTCATAGGAGGCCATACGTACTTTAAACTATTTTATTTTACAACTGAATATTCTTAAAGTATAGTAAAAGCAATTTTTTTTTAAAAAGCACGGCAATTTCAAAAGAGTAAATTGTACGAATGGTCCCTCAACTTTAATCAAATGTATGATGAATGAACACGATTAATGGATTCTCAAAATTCTCACCAAAAGGATCCGCAAAGGATCTGTCGGCAAACTTAAAAGATCTTATACAATAAAGTAAAATAAAATAAAATATGTTCTATAAATGGTATCTACTATCTAGTGTGGGAACATAGTCTAAAATATCCATAATATCCCGATATTTCCATCGAAATTTTCGTGTTTTTGGACTACCGATATTTCTGATGTCATCGATATTTCCATCGAAATTTCCGTATTTTTTAAATTTCTATATTTAAAAAAACACCAAGGGGATTCGAACCCCTCCCATTTACCTTGACCACCATATCACTTATATTTTTATGAAAATATGCTAAAATATTTATATATTTTCTACACTCACAATGTTTGCCAGCTCGCTATATAATCAACTTAAATCAGTTAAATCCATCATGCAATGCATTTTCTTCCAATTTTTTATGATAAACTAATAGATAATTGACTAAATAAACATCCTACAAAGTTTCAATAAAAATTTCCAAGTTTTTCTTACAATTTCCGTGGTTTTTATTCAATTTTTATCGATATCGATAATATCCCGATATTTCCATCTAAATTTCCGTGTTTTTGGACTACCGATATTATCGATATTTTAGACCTTGTGTGGGAATAATGATCAACTTGTATGTAAAGTAAAGATGAGATTCTCTATTCTTGGCCAAAATAGACTCGTCTTTATTTTTCCATCCACGTACCAATACGCTAATGACGGGGACAAAAGCGAGTAGGAATTAATGCTAAGTTTACGAATGGAACCCCTTTAATAAATATAAGAAAAAGTAATGAACTTGAAAATTTTGAGTTTTAATTAAAAGGATAAAAATGTGTTGTAAATGAATAGTATTAGGAGTGACTTTTTAGAGTAAATATGTCATTTTTGTTAAAAGTAAACAGTAGCAGGAATGTTTCGTTAAAACTCCGTTTGATATAACCATTAAAAAAAGTGTCTTGCTGATTATACTTAATTTTCTCATTTTCGCAAAAAATATTAAAGATTTAACATTCTCATATAGGTTTATATTGCAAGATTAAATTAAATGAGGTATTGAAATATAAATGGAAGATAAGGAATACACAGACTGAGCTTAACTTTGGATAATTTGAGTAACATGGTCTGAAGAACTTTCTGGTGTAATTTTTGATATTTTTTTTTTAGGATATCGGTACTAATTAATTTGTTTGGTGCTAGACGCTCTTTTTTTCTTTATCTGAGTTGAAATTCATGTAAGATTTTTATTGAAGCCTATTGTTAGCACCCTATCCTCATTGTTTGTATACATTCCTTCTTCTTTAGTGTATATCGATCGTACTTGAACCAAAAAAAAAAAAAAAAAAAAAAAACCTTAACCATGCAAAAAGGGAAAATCTTACACTTACTTGTTTCCCTATTTTTATTCTTCTGCACAATCATTCCCCATTTTAATTTGCCAAATGATCGTGGTGGTAATATCAACTTCAATGGTGCTTAATGCGTAGGTGCATGTTTCACCTTCTTTTTTTTTTTTTTTTTCGTGTTTTACTTTTTTGGTTAGTTTTTGAGTTTTGTTGTTCAAGTCTTAAATTTCCTCGCATATCATATCTGTCAAACCAAAACACTACACGAAACGACTCGATTACTATTCTCTAACTGCATAAATCTAGATTAGTATATACACGTTTAAAGGAGTGATGGAAAAACTGTCAACGCAGATTTTGGTTCCAAATGAGTTGTTGACATCTTAATAAATTTTCGCTTGTTATAACATGTACATACCTGGCAATCGGGTTGTGTCTGTTGTGTCGCTTTTGTGCCATATTTATTATCTTAACAGATTATGTTGTGTCAAACACGTTATCTTAACGGATCTGAACAGATAATCCGATAACAACCCGACTAGTTAACATGTTGACTCAAAACTTGTGTTATTGGTGTCGTTTCGTCGGGTTAGCGGGTCATGCAAGAAAGTGTCATACCTAATGTCTAGACATGTCAAATGAGTCGTTTTGTGTCATACAAGTTATCTTAACGAGTGACCCATTAACAACTCTACTCGTTCACATGTTGACCTGTTAACAACTCAACTCGTTGACAGGTTGACCCGAAATTTATTATTATAATATTATTTTGTGTCAAATTAATGGGTTCTGCAAGAAATTACCAGTCATGGCGCGACTATGCACTTTCTAATTGCTAAATTTATGTCAGTATAATTAGCTATAAAAGCATATCCTTCTCATCCCTTAAAAAAGTCATGCCCCAAAATATGTGCAAAGTTTTGTACTTACTAACTTTTTACCATACACCGATGTATTGCATAACCGATCACTTGGAGCTGTTAGATCCGACCTTTGGATTGAATGTACCAGGTCCAAGTGCGGGAGTACGTCATAAAATTAGGGCAAAAGTTTTGGCATACTTACGAAGAGCACCAGGACAATGGCATGCAATGTCTTTTCCAAGTTTTTGTTTCACTTGTGGCCATCATGTTTTTATCTTGGGGTGTGTGAATAGCACACCTCCTCCTTTTTACTTTTTACATATTTTTTGTTAATTTCTATCATTTGATTTTTTTTTAATTTATTCGAGCCTACGACTGTAAATTAAGAGGGTGTGAGAAATTAAAAAGTTCCGCACATCCCTTTTGTCTCCTGCAAACGTGTGCGCTTTGCATTTGATTGTGCAAGACATGGATGAATTTCGATATCGACAGTGTTGATTTGTTTCGGGTATTGTTGTGCTTGAATTGAAGGGATCCAATTTTGTGGACCAACATCATTTTCAGGTTCAAATTAATGGGATAAGATATTATGAGATCGTCACCATCTCGTTAAATCCTATGTCAAATAAAAATTAGGAATGAGATGAGAACAAAAATTGTTTCTTTTACAAACCATAGTTGGATATTACATTGATTAATTAAAATAAATACAAAGGCGTCAAATGAGAACAATGCTTCAGTGACCAAAAAATGATCTGGTGTGAAATTGCTCAAACAAAAAACTATAGTAAACTCTTGAACAACTACCATATGTACAGACACTACAATTGTTTATTATAATAAGATAAACGAATACAAACAATATTAGCACTAAAGTTCAAATGTAAAAATGAATGCTCTTAACTAGAACAAAATTGGTTGGTAGAATCAAATTTATGCTTACAATTGAAGAGAAACTCCAATAGACAATAGTATTGGTTTCGGTTTGATAACCAAACAAAAACTAAACATAAATTTCGGTTAATTGAAAAGATCGAACCCAAATTTTGTATACACCAAAAAATTGGATTGATTTCAGTTTGGTTTGGTAAACCGAAAAATTAGATTGGACTTTTTTTGTTAGGCCAAATTTTTTGGGCTCTCCCAACTTTAGCCCATATTTAAGTGAATCTGAGTACAAATCTTGCTGTAATTTTATGCGGATCAAGAGGAATAAGATAGAATGAGTAGAATGAAGAGAGAGAGAGAATGACTGAATGTGTTTGTCGTTCTGAACTAATGATTGAGATTAATCTCAATCAAATATCGGATTCGACTCCTGCAAATAACAAGTTCGAAATTCCATTATTACAATTGCTCACCCAACCTAGAAAACCGAAAAAGAGAGTATGTATTTGACTTTTGACAGTTAAAAGCTAATCCATGAGTTACCGTTACAACCAACAAACAAGACATACCCGTCTTCTTGTAAAAACGCGGCGACGGACAACTGTAAAACAAATTTCTATTTTCCCAAATAAACACCCACCAAAAATATCACATCCCCAAAATCCTATATCTTTTCCACAAAAAATATGAAATATAAAAAAAATTAAAAAGAAAAAAGAAAAAGCAGAGCAGTGGTACTTTGCAGGTTATAGTGACGACGGCCCCATATATACAAATCCCTCAACAACCAAATCATTTTCTCCACTCGCGTTCCCCTACCCGACGCCACGACTCCTTTCCCTAACCATGCGGCCGCATACTTGCCCATAAATCGCCGGAATAACTAACTCCTCCATCCTATCGGCGGCGGATTGGTCCGGGAGTCCTAAGGTTCCGGCCAGCCGTTGAGCTTCTCTGTGTGTCTGTTTGTGCGTCGGGTTTAATGGCGTCGGAGGACGTGAAGAGGACCAGTGATTCTGCGGTGTCGACGATTGTGAACCTGGCCGAGGAGGCGAAGCTCGCCAGCGAAGGAGTGAAGGCGCCGACCGGCCATGCTTTGCTTAGCATCGCCAAGTCCCTCGTCGCCGGAGGAGTCGCCGGTGGAGTGTGAGTTCGTAGCAAATCTTTATTTTTTTTCTTCTACTTAACAAGTAGAAATTTCTATTTTTTATTTTCTTTATATGATTTCTTTGCTTTATCCCTTTTGCTTTTATTTGGTTTTATGCTGAATTTACTTTAGGTTTTGTTTTCAAGCATTTTTTTTTCTATGATTTTCTTGAATTTGTGGCATGAATTATTGGACTATATTTTTTTTCGTTTCTTTAATGTTTGATTGCCCGGAAATGGAAAACCTTAATTAGTTTTCATGGAATTGTTTATTCTTACTGGAATTTCATATAAATGCAGTAATTACCAACGGTGTCGTTGAATTTCAATGTTTGTTGGAAGTATATTGTAAGGAATTATGTATGTCTTGAGGCTCGATCACTGCATGGCCATGTATTTCAGGACGAAAATACTTGTGGGAAATGGATGGCGCACATGAGGAGGAAATGGGATCTTGATGGGTGTGATTGTATGTTTTATGATCTCTATGCTGTTTGCTTAACTGGAAGCACCCATTTCTTGTTGTCGGAGCTGTTATTTCATTGTAAATAGGTTTTAGATCATTGGGTGTTAAGAACAAATAGTTATGTGTTACTGTTATGCATGAAAGTAGTTGTCCATAGGCATTGTTGTAATGTTTGTTGTGTTACATATAACAAGAGTGATTTGTGTGAACTTCAAACCTTACGTTTCTCTATCTGGTATTGACTACCTGCTGCAGGTCACGAACTGCTGTTGCTCCATTGGAAAGATTAAAAATTTTGCTGCAGGTATTTCTCTTATTTGCACATACGGGAAATTTGGAGATGTACCATTTGGATCCTTAATCAATACTGTGTTTATGAAACCTTTGTCACTGTAATGGAATGCATGTTAATCAATACTCTCTTTTTGGTTGTACCGGGGGCTGTGTATGTGGTGTTGGTGGCTCGTCAGGACCTAGGCATTATGCATTTTATATTGTGTCAAACTAAATTGGATTTGCTTTTTGATAAATGCAGGTTCAAAATCCTCATAGTATTAAATACAATGGGACAATTCAGGGCTTGAAGTACATATGGAGAACTGAGGGTTTTAGAGGCTTGTTTAAAGGCAATGGAACTAATTGTGCTCGCATAGTCCCAAATTCAGCAGTCAAGTTCTTTAGCTACGACGAAGCATCAAGGTATGCTTCTCCATGTCCCGGTTCCCCCGAACCCCACAATTTTTTATTATGTGCACTGATTTGTATTACCAGTTATCTTCATATGTTTATTGTTCTCCTCCCCCCAATAAAGCTTTTTGTACTTAAATGTCCATATTTGTTTCCTGTCAGCTGCATTTTGATAACTTATTCGCCTTCATGTACTTTGTCTAAATAGGGGTATTCTATGGTTCTACCGACAGCAAACTGGAAATGGTATGACCACCTCGTGCCTATTTCATATGCAAAGTCAATTACCGTGAAATTATAGGTGGCTTCATTTGGAATGAACCAATTCAAACTAATTTTCACAGTTCTAGGCAACTGCCAGTTACCCATTTTGTAGCTTGTCAATGATAACTTGAATGCTCTTTACTGTCAGTCTTGATAGGGGTTAGGAAGTTCAATTTATTGTTTGTGTGCTTTTATACAATTTGGGTTATGATATCTAATGTTAAATAGTAGTATTTTGCGAGGTAGTGTCTTATTTGTATTGATTTATGCTTGGATTATCAAACGATTCAAACCATTCCCTTTTGTGGTTGTAGTTTTCCACCTAGAGAAACACGTAAATTAATCCTTTTGATTTCCTGGGTTGAGTCCATTCAGTCTGTTTGTCGTCTGATATCTGATTGACAATGAGTTTCTTTGGTTAACTTTGAATCAGTTGTGTGCTCTCTGTGGCCATGTTCTTCCCTCATGTAAAACGTATGTCTTATAGATCCAATTTTGGGAGGAAACATAAGTAATTATGAAAATTGTGGCTTTGATGGATTGCTAGAGTGATATTTGTTATTCATCTCTTCAGAAGATGCTCAACTCACACCTCTATTACGTCTTGGAGCTGGTGCATGTGCTGGAATTATTGCCATGTCAGCAACTTACCCAATGGACATGGTACGAGGTCGTCTGACTGTCCAGGTATATTTTGGATATTACTTCCTATTATCGAGGCAATTATTAAATTCACTTTAATGGCTTAAATTTGTTTGAACGTTCTTTCTTCAGACAGACATGTCTCCTCAGCAATATAGGGGAATTTATCATGCTCTCACAACTGTCTTTAGGGAAGAAGGACCCCGGGCTCTGTACAGAGGCTGGCTGCCTTCTGTCATAGGAGTTGTAAGTGAAGTTTTTGTTTATTTCTGTATTCTCTATAGTGCTAAAATAAATAGAATCCTCTATCAAATCGTCGGTTCATTCATTAACATTTCCATTGTCGTATTCTGCGCTTTGATGAGTGTAGATGATGAGTTATAGTTCTGATGGGATACTTTTATAGGATAATATTGTGGGAGGAAAGGTTTTATTCGCATTTCTGTATGAGATGTCTAAGTGTTTTCTAATTTTATTACAGGTACCTTATGTTGGTCTCAATTTTGCTGTTTATGAATCTCTGAAAGACTGGTTGATCAAAAGTAGACCTTTTGGACTAGTCCAGGACTCTGAGTTGAGTGTAACTACGAGGCTTGCATGTGGGGCTGCTGCTGGGACTGTTGGCCAGACAGTTGCTTACCCTCTCGATGTCATCCGGAGAAGAATGCAGATGGTAGGCTGGAAGGATGCTGCTTCGGTTGTTGTTGGTGATGGGAAGAGTAGGGCATCCCTTGAATATACTGGGATGGTTGATGCTTTCAGGAAAACGGTCCGTCATGAGGGGTTTGGAGCGCTGTACAAGGGGTTGGTCCCAAACTCTGTTAAGGTCAGTGATTAAAGGCATTATCCTGTAATTGATATTAAAATCTTAGCAAATCGTCGCATAATTATCTTCTGTCTAAACCTTAAAAACACTTTTGTTGTTCTTTTAGGTGGTGCCGTCCATAGCAATTGCTTTTGTGACATATGAGGTAGTGAAGGACGTTCTTGGAGTTGAGATGAGGATATCTGACTAAAGGCAAAGAGAACCTTGAGCCACATGTTAAACTTTTGTTCTAAATCCGGAAGTGAGCGGGAATGGACTGCGTAGGAGAAGGTATAGTGTCAGTATTTTTTAATAATTGTAGGAGGAAGTTTAGAAACAGAGACGTATTATACGTGTATCTGTCTTCTTCGGCCGAACGCCTATAGTTTTTAGCTTTCCTACTCTTCTGCTTTGGCATTGTGACATTAAGTATTATCTTTCAAGGAAATGATGCATACACGCCCGACTGATATGTAGAGAATACGAGTAATTTTGCCTTTTGTATACTGCGTGCATTTTCACGTGAATCAGTTGGCAAACTAAAACCGACGCTGTATAATCAGCTGCCTGTTGGTGATTATGAATTCGAAACTCTTATTTCTCCTACGAACCAATAACATCTGACATTCGACAGGAATGAGTTTAACAAAGAATGAACCATCTGCGTAATTTTATACATGCCTGGCATACTGATACCTTTCGTGACCTACCTAAATGCTTTATAAACACTAGCCTTCAAAAGAAACACAAAAAATGGAATCAATGACACCTATGCATGATGCAAAAAGACTATAAACTGTCGTGTTGCAAATTGCAATCGAAGAAAAAAAAAATTTGATCGAGGACGAGACTACGAGGCCCTCCTCTGGCCTCTTGCAGGAGTTGTCTTCAAGAGAAGTTCCTTGAGATGGTCGTACCGGCTGTGGTTATACTCGATCCAAATGCACAACTGTCTTATGGCTTCCCTTTTCTCCTCTCCTAATCCCAGCATGCCCTCCTTTTTCTCCTCCACCATCTTCTCCAAGTCCGCCGCTTTCTTCTCAAGTTGGCTCACGCCTTTGATCAGACTCCCCTTCTCCACTTCTTCCTTCCTTGCCTTTGCCTGCATCCTCTCGACCTGCTCTCCAAGCATGAACGCTTCTTCTTTCTTATCTCTCAGTTGTTTGATTAGGTCCTCCACCTCCCTCTTCAACTTCTCCCTCTCATTATTTGTTTCCGCAACCCAGTTCTTTGCAATGTGAAGCTGCTGTGACGTTTCCAGAATGCAAGTCTCATACTTTGCATAGTCGGTCACAAATTTATTGATCACAGATTCAATTCCGCTCAAAGAACTGTTCACATTTTCTGAAACGAGTGTGATGTTTCTTTGATAGGCTTCATTGTTTGCAGTGATTACACCACACAATCTAGCAATCCTGTCTTCAAGTGCTCTCTGTTCTTCCAGGAATTTCAGTTCAGCCTTTTTGAAGCTCTCCTCTTTCTCGGTCAATACCTGCTCTGTAACCCGGAGCTTCTGGTTTGACAGGCGGAGCTTAACTTCAATATTGCGGGAGCTTTCAACCAAAGAACTAAGCTCGTACCCTTTTTCTTCTAGATCTCGTTTCAGATATTCAACCTCTTGCTCCAAATCAGCTATCATCTCATCTTTGGATTCAATTTTTTTACTGAAATCTTCTGCCACTTGCTCAACTTTCCTTTCTGCAGCGTCGCAATTGACTTTAGTGTCCTGGAACTGACTCTCCAGCTGTATACATTCCTCCTTTAACTTGCTGCATATCTCCTCCTGTTCATTCAGCAGTCTTTGATAATCAGCGATTTTGCTCTCTAAATCAACCTTTTCATTTTCCAATTGTGTCAGGCTTTCTGAAAGTTCTTGTTTCTCCCTCTCAAACTGCAACTCCATCTGGTTCTTCTCATTCTGCAATGAATCCGACTCCTGTTCTAGACTAGTAACCTGTGACACAAAGGCTGTTATTTGAGCAGAAGCGTCGTTCACTGCACTGTCATGTTTCTCCTGGAGAGAAGAAAACTCGCTCTCTTTTTCTGTTAGTCTCTTCTCAAATTCAACAATTTGATCCTTTAGCTCCACAATTTCTGCTCTCAACTGGTCACTCTCAAGGCTTTTAGTTCTCATCTTCTCTTCAAGTTCTGAAATTTGGGCTTGTAATCCTGCATTCTCTTCTGCTAGTTGTTTCACATGAGTTTCTTTGTTCTCAATCTCAATTTCTATATCTCTTTTCTGACCTCGCAAAGACTCCAGCTCCAGTTTCAGTCCTGTCACAACAGCCTCTAATCCGATGATTTCAGCAGACGTTTTACTCTCATGCAGCTCATGCTTCTCAGACAGAGTTGAATATTCCTTTTCCTTCTGATCCAATTGCTCCTTCAGATGAATAGATTCACTATTGCTATCCTCATGTTTTTTCGTGAGAGAAGAAAGCTCAGCTTCTCTCTTGTTTGATACTGACTCAAGTTCCGAAATTCGGACTTCTTGTCCTGCATTTACCTCTCCCAGTTGTTTTACTTCAGTTTCTGTGCTCTCAATTTTCACTGCCATCTCTCTTTTCTGAGCTCTCAAAGATTCCAGTTCCAATTCCAGCTCTGCCACAGCAGCCTCTAATCCCGTAATTTGAGCCAATGTCTTCTTCTCATGCAGCTCATGCATCTCAGAAAGAGTTGAATATTCCACTTCCCTCTGGCCCAATTTCTCCTTTAGCTGACTAGATGCAGTTGTGAGTTCTTGTATCACATTCTGTGCCTGCTGAATCTTAGTTGAGATCTCTGCAATTTTCAAGGTTTCTTCCTCCTTGGCTTTCAGATTGTGGCTTAGATCTGACACCTGCTGCTCCACAGATTGCAGATGCTGCTTCATATGGATTACTTCCCCTCGAACAGATTCCAGTTCTTGCTCAAGGGTTACTTTTTCATCTTGCAGCCGATCAATCACGGTTCTTAATTCTGCTGTTACATTTTCTCCATCTTCAATCGTTCTCAGAGCGGTCTCTTTCTCCTTAATCAAGTTATCTCTCTCTCTTTCCAGATCTTCCACTTTTTGATTCAGTTCAGCTTCTATCTTTTCACTAGCTTCCAGTTTCTGTTTAAGTTCACTATTCTCGGCCAAAATTTGTGATTTTTCAGCATCTAACTTTTCAGCTTCAGTCTTCAAGTCAATGACAATATTCTTCGTTTCTTCTATCTTGGTCAAAGCCGCTGCACATTCTGAGCTTAAAGCTTCCTTCTCTTCACTTGTAGCTGTCAGTCTCCTGTTCAGGTCAGCAACTTCTTGATGCGCCAATTCAAGTTCATGCTTAATCCCATCAGTGATTTTCTGAAAGTCACTTTCCAGCACTCCATTTTTACTGCTTCTGTCATTTGAAGAATGTTTGGAATCCGTGTCTGAACTTGATGAAGAGCTGCTGTCCTTTTCTTGTTTGCTCCGAACTTTTTTCTTCAGCACTCCGGTTAGGTGATCATATTGTGCATAGAGTGATTGGTACTCTTTGTGGAAATCCTGAATTAGCTCCGCAAGCGGTTCCTTTTTGGAGTTCTCGACGGAGGTGTCATCTTTTTCTTCAGGATCTTCATCTTTTAGAAGCTTCAATATTTTATTCACCTTCTCCTCAATATCTGCAGTAAAAACAGAAAACTTCCTTAAATTTCCATTTGATCAATCATGTAAGATGCAAGAGCGAAATATGTAACCATAGCAAAGTTTATCCCAGTTGCATTGTATAGTTCCTGCAATGCCATATCAAAGCCTAATGAAGAATATTAGTAGAAAATTTACCTATTTTAGTTCCTTTCAGCTCTTCATGCTTCTGTGAATTAATGTGACTTCCAAATAAGGACTTAATCGACTCCCTCACGCGGTGCTTTGGCATCGCTTCAATTTCTAAGCTTCCCCAATAGATGTGAGTTATGATGAGGCTGTATCCATCTCCAGCTTGAAGTCTGAATCGTAAAAAAAGTTCTCCCCTTTTAAATCATTTAGAAGCATAAGATGTAAATAGATAATCATGAGAGTTAAACAGACAATTGACCTTTAACATTTCTGGTCATTAACTTTGTTTATTCTACGAAACGTCAACTTAATGAGGTTTGTACGTATGTTTACCCAGGTATGGACTTCTTACTCATTTTTTATCCTCGCTCCACTCTCACTGTAAAATTATCATAAGCAAAGCAATAGATTATACACTCTAGTTTAGTTTAGTTCACAGGAGAAAGACATAGGTGAAACAGGATTCACGACAACCCGCTCTATGAAACAGGATTCACGACAACCCGGTCCATGAATCTATACATGGAAATGGAAACTAGCATGGTCCTTTGCCATAGCTACTTTAGGAAGCATGTACAAAGCTAAACCAACAGCTCTACCGACCAGGAATTTCCAACCAACCAAATCTGAATCCGCTTTAGACTGATTTTCAATCCTGCGTGGCATCAGTTTTTTTTATACAATAATATATTTATACTAGGACGGCGGAGGAATAAACTTGAGTGAAGAGGATGAGTGCACTAATATCTAAAGAATTAGAAACACAAAAAAAAATAAATAAATAAACAAGGCTACTTTTAAAAATGTTTTATTGAATCAAAATTAGTAAAATTTGCCCCAAAAAAAATTATCAAGATTAGTTAAAGTCCAAAATCTGATGCCACGTCATCTTTTTTAAAAAGGTAAATCCCCTATAAAGCCGATTTGGGACACAGAAAAGAGGAAAAGGATCCTGGCCGGATCCTCTTTGCGGGGATCCGGGGAATCAAGCAATCACGACCGTTTATCGTATATCATGGGGTCAGAAATCATTTTAAATTCAAAATTTAAAATTGAATATAAATAGTATCTAACAAAAACTGACCGCACGATATACGATGAACGACCGTGATTGCTTTATCCCCGGATCCCCACAAAGAGGATCCGGAGAAGATCCTTGTAAAAAATGAGCTGTTTCTTTTTGTTTATTTCCTTCCTTACGCATATATTCCTGGTCAAAATTCCCCCTCCTCAATTTATTAATATTATAATAATTTCGAACTATCTCCTTCATTAATAATACTAAATTTTTTACACTTAGTCTAGTCTTCACTTTTTAAGCGAGAAGCTTTAGTTCGATTCTCGTTAAAGCAAATTTAAACAATATTATTGTTAGTCCATTATAATGCTAAGCTTACCCTTCCTCTTAGTCTAGCTAATATCGTTGGTTAAAAAAAATTATTAGTAAATTTTTTTGAAAAAAAAGTCAACAAATGCTAGAATATATAAACGTAGAAAAAACCAGATTAATACTTTCTTTTTCCATATCTACCCTCGGAATACTCATAGAATTACGAAATTGCCGCTTTGAACCTGTAATTCCAGCTCACAGTCAAAATATAGGAAGAAAAATATATTTACCTTAATACGCTCTTTTACTTCTCTCCAAGTCGTCTTCAGGAAGTTTAGTCAAGAACTGCTGACCTCAAAATCTTAGCAACCACCAGGCTGTAAGAAATAATCAAATATTACCTCAGTAAATGAACAAAGCGAGTGAAAATTTTAACCATACACAAATTTTTGCTCAATTTTTAAATAAAATTCAATTCGAAAACTCGGTTGATCCGATTTCAGAATATTGTTAACAAACTTAATCCAAAGCGAAAAATCAAGCAACAGATGTATTTACAGGTTGGAGAGAAAGCGAAATCAAGCATGCATAAATCAGCTATGGCGGAGAAGAAGTTTGATCCGATCAAGAACTTCAAGAAAATCAGTGACGAAAGTTACACTGAAAAAAACAGAGACTTCTTCAGTTCAGAGAAGAAAAGAGAGTTGATGATCACCTGAAACTGAAAGTCGGAAGCGATTCAGGAGCCGGATGATCGAGCAGAGAGAAGCTTCCAGTTCTCCAATTGGCGAGAGCGAGGAGAGAAAAGGAGAGAGAGAGGGTGGAGAGGAGAGAAAGGTTTAAGAAAATGAAAGGGAAAAGGAGGTTTTGTTTGGGTTGGAGCGCTCAAAATGACTTGTAAGCCATTTGCAGCTTCAAATTTCAGGTGTGGGATCTTGGAACTTCTGGTTCCGTATTTGCCCCTGTGTAATAAAGTTATTCCAAGTGAAGAAAAACTATACGTGAATACGTATTATTGAAATGAGACACTAATAATACAAGTAAGTATTATTATTCTCGATTGTTACTGTTATTTATCCGTTACCTATAAGCATTTTTCGCCATCAAGACACAGTTTCTAATCAGGTTTTCGTTTGAATGCAATCAAATTCTCGGGACTTGAGAGTTAGTGATAATTATGTCGTGAGATTAAGGTAATTAAATTATTGGATACTTGATGGCCCATGAGGTCTTGCCACGTCATTAAATTTCCAACGCTGGTTTGTTTGTTGTTGTTTTCGTTGTCCCACTTAGCGTCACCGTCAAACTACCATAGAACTTCTTTATAGTTATAATATCGGGATCAAACCAATTTTATAACTATAAAGATGTTATCATATATACAGATGTACGAGAAGAGAGACACTTTAGTAGTTGAACATGCCAATTCTAAAATGTAATATTAGAAAAACAAAGACGCATAATTTCTTAAAGTTTTAATGCATACTTTGGAGAAATATTTTATTGTTTATTGACTATTACTAAGAGGCAGATTTTAGGACGGGATTTAGAAAAATAATAATTTATTACAACCTAACGTAAATTGCATGACCCTCGTACGCTCAAAAAGTCATTGCAAAATTGACACAATAAGCCAAACACAAATTTGGGGAATAAATTGATATGATCGACAGTGATTGGAAAAATTGTATTTTCTCTTTACATAGGATTGACTCAGTATTTGGATTCTTGGATGTGGTGCTTTGTCCATTTGTTAAATGTAATTCCATCATGAGACCTTCCAGTAGGTGATGTTAACAATTCAATGATGAGATTTCTCTTTTGAATATTAAAAAGAAATTCTACATTTAAATTCTCCGACTCCTGATTATAAAAAAAACAAGATCGGTATAATAACTACTTTATTTGTAGTTAACTAAAAAATGAACGTTTATTGGAGAACAATTTAGAAATAAATAAAAATAACAGAACTTGAAATTCTAAAACTTTATTAATGAAAAATACATGTAATACATAATGAAATAACAGAAATAAATACGGGAATTAAATTGGTACTAACTTGACTGAATCATAGATAGAGGCTAGCACAAAAGCTATGTCATTCGAACAGTATTTCCATCCCACTCTTGTGCTTGTGGTTCTACAACGTCTACTTGACAAGGATACAACTATCTAATTCTACAACCCGCATTGGATTATAGAATTCTGGCGAATTGTTTTGTGTGTTTACTCTCTGTAAAGTTTTGTATGGGAGAGATAGAAAGGAAAAAGATGATATACGACGGAACTGAGAATCTTCGGTTAGATAGGCTATTTCATACATTTTCAAATACATTTTGGATGTATTTGAAACCACACAACTCTTTCCAAACAGTTGTGTCCATTAATCAAAACCTTTTTTAATTAATTTAATTAAAAACTTAATTCGAAATTAAAATTAATGAACTCTGATTAATTTTAACTTGTTAGGCCCCAAGTGCCCTTGTCTTGATTAATTAATATTAATATTCTATTAATATTATGGTATAATTATCACAAGCCTAATCCACACAATTAGTGGCCCAAACTTCAATTCTCATTCCAAATGGTCCAATACCTAATCACTAATAGAGGTGACCAACCTAATATAAGGACCTCTAGGGAACTTGAGTTCCCCGATGTGGGACTAAAGGAGCTCAAAACTCCAACAATACCCCACATTTTGAGCCGACTATTAGGTCCTAGGGTAAGGTGAAAAATGAGAGTAAACAATAGATGTGACACACATCAGGAGAGGTGTCTTTTGGACTTGAACCTACCTTAATGTATACTTATCAGATTTACTAGATGACGCAGTGAATATAAAATCTTGAACTGTGCATCTCCGCAGTAAACCAAGACAATAAGCAAAACATATGTCACACCAACACATCGCACATTCATATGTTTGTGTTCATTTTGGTCCTGAACAAATCCTGGATTCATGAAAGCTTTAGAGAATGTAGCCATGTAATTCTCATAAATGCAAAGCCACATTTACTCTTATATAGGTGATATTGATTAAGAATAGGCTGCTACTATTCCACTTGATTTACAAGTATCAATATCATTAAACTAATGTATCCTACACCCATCAACAGTCACCACGCTTCTTCCATCATAGGAATGGGTATGTAAGTGTGTTTCTTCTTTGAATCTAGCCAAACCAGTTTGCCTATTGAACCTAGACCATGGGATCTCCAATTAACTAGGTTAGGTTTCCGTTTGACAGTTTCATTTTACTCTATTGGCTTTAAACCCATTCCCCTCAATGTATGCTTAACTTGCTATCTAGACAAACCTTTAGTAAGTGGATCTGCAATATTATCTTTTGACTTAACATAGTCAATAGAAATTACACCACTAGAGAGCCATTGCTTTATTGTATTATGCCTTCATCTAATTTATCTAGACTTCCCATTGTATATACTATTTTTAGGTCGATATTGTGCAGCTAAACTATCACAGTGTATACATATTGCCGTTATAGGTTTAGGCCATATGGGAACATCTTCCAAAAAATCTCTTAGCCACTCAGCTTCTTTTCTAGCCTTATCGAGAACTATAAATTATGTTTCCATCATTGACCGGGCTATGCACATTTGTTTGGAAAATTTCCAAGATATTTCTGCTCCTCCCAAAGTAAATACATATCCACTTGTGGAATTCGTATCAGTACTATCAGATATCCAATTCGCATCAGTAAATCCTTCAAGCACAAGAAGATACCTCATATAATGCAATCCATAATTCATCGTATGCTTTAAGTATCTTAATACTCGAATTAAAGCTTCCCAATGATCATGCCCTGGATTGCATGTATATCTACTCAGTCTACTCATTAAGTATGCTATATCAGGCCTTGTACAGTTCATAATGTACATAAGGCTTCCAATAACTTGTGAATATTCACGTTGAGATATAGCATCACCACTTTTTCTTTAGTTTGCTATTGGCATCAAAAGGAGTAATTGCATCTTTACTTTCCAAATGACCATATTTTCTAAGTGTAGCTTCTATATAATGGGATTGTGTAAGAGTATAACCTTCTTGGTTTCTTTTGATTTTTATACCAAGAATCACATCAGCTAGACCAAGATCTTTCATATCGAAACTTGATTTCAATATCTTCTTGGTCCAATTTATTATCTCTTTGTTAGTTCCCATTATAAGCATATCATCTACATATAAACACAACATAACGCAAGCATTATTTTGAGTTTTTGTGTAGACACACTTGTCACACTCATTTATCTTAAACCTATGTGTGATCATAATATGGTCAAATTTTTTATGCCATTGCTTTGGAGCTTGTTTAAGCCCATATAGCGATTTCACAAGTTTACAAACTTTGTGTTCTTGACCTTTAACCACAAACCCCTCGGGTTGTTCCATATATATTTCCTCATCTAAGTCTCCATTTAAGAATGCAGTCTTTACATCCATTTGATGTATTTCCATGTTATGGAGTGCAGCTATAGCAATCAACAGTCTTACTGAAGTAATTCTCGTTACAGGCGAGCATGTATCAAAGAAATCCAAACCATATTTTTGACGGTATCCTTTAGCTACCAAGCGAGCCTTATATTTGTCAATTGTACCATCTGGTTTTAATTTCTTCTTAAAGATCCATTTGCACCCAATTGGCTTATTGCCAGGGGGCAAATTGACTAATTCCCATGTATGATTTTGCATAATGGAATCTACTTCACTGTTAACTGCATCCTCCCAAAATGGAGCTTTAGGAGGGGACATGGCCTCCTTGAATGATTGAGGTTCTCTCTCAGTTAATAAGGTCACAAAATCAGGCCCAAAGTCCTTTCAAATTTTTGTCCTTTTACTCCTTCTAAGTTCAAGTTCTTCTTCTTCTTGAACTCTAGACGAGGATGAACCATCATCATGTTCTCTAGGTTCGTCATTAACCTCAGATACATCATCATGTAATCTGTTTTTCAAGAAATTAAACTTGCCCATTTTGTATGGAAATATATCCTCAAAAAATATTGCATTTATAGATTCTATAATAGTATTGACATGTATATCGCTTACTTCGGAATGAAAAACTAAGAATCTATAAGCTGAACTATTAGATGCAAAACCAATAAAACACAATCTATAGTTTTAGGCCCTAATTTTGTTCTATTTGGCAATGAGACTTGTACTTTTGCCAGGCAAACCCACACTTTAAGCAATTTAAATGTTGGGGTTCTTCCTTTCCATAATTCATATGGTGACTCTTTTCTCGTTTTAGGTGGAATTCGATTCAAAATTTTATCTGCAGTAAGTAAAGCTTCACCCCACAAATTGTGTGGAAGCCCAGAGCTATTCAACATGGAATTGATCATGTCTTTAAAAGTCCTATTTTTCCATTCGGCAACACTGTTTTGTTATGGTGTATAGGGGCTGTTGTTTGATGAATTATGCCATGTGTGGCACAAAATTCAACAAAGGCATGAGACTCATATTCTCCTCCCCTATCGGACCTTAAGACTTTAATCTTATTGTTAAGTTGATTCTCAACTTCTGCCTTATATGTCTTAAATATATCCAAGGTCTCATCTTTGCTATGAAGTAAATAAACATAACAATACTTACTGAAATCATCTATAAATGTTACATAATAGTTCTTTCCACCACGAGTTGGATATGATCTAAAATCACACAAGTCACTATGAATTAAATCTAACAAATCATTGGATTTTTCATGCACAGATTTAAAGCTTTGACTTGCAAATTTCGATTCTATACAATTCTCACATTTAACATTATCTAAATAATCAAGTTTGGGTAGCAAACCTAAATTATGCATTCTAAAAAGAGAACAAAAATTTACATGTCCTAGCCTAGAGTGCCATAAATTAGATGAATCAACAATATAAGCAGAAACATTATTTATTTCATTCATAGCATTAGCAAGTACATTCAGTTTGAATAATCCATCAACAAGGTAACCCTTTCCTACAGACATTCCCCATTTAGTTAGTACAAACTTATTGGACTCAAAAACTAGTTTGAATCTCTTATTACTAAGGATAGGACTAGAAACTAGATTCTTCCTTATATCGGGTATATGCAATACATCAAGGAGGGTTAATTCATTTCCAGAAGTGAATTTGAGAACACATTTCCCAATTCTAGCCACCACAGATGCAGACGCATTTCCCATCAACAGTTGCTCGTTTCCCTCGACGTTTATATTTCTGTCACCATATACATGGCAAGTCACACCGGTATCTATCCACCAATCAACGTGGTCAGATACAAGATTGATTTCAGAAATCATTACAACTAGGGCATCCACATCATTTTCAATCAGGTTTGCGCGGTTATTGTTGCCTTGATTTCCAAGACCTTGATCCCTTCGATGGCGACATTCTTGAGCCCTATGGCCTAGCTTTCCACAAACCCAGCAACTTCCCTTAATTTTCTTGAAGTCATTGCCTTTCACACCAGGGACAAAGTTCGTTTCCTTCTTCTTAGTTTTCTGGAAATTTGGCCTTTGCTTTGATGAACTTCCTTCAACAACATTCGCCTTGGCCTACATACTTGAAACCAAGCCCTTCTCATTCTTTCTATTATCTTCCTCAATTCTCAGCCTTACAATGAGATCTTCGAGGGTATCTCTTTACATTTGTGCTTGAGATAATTCTTGAACTCATTCCACGAAGGTGGCAATTTCTCTATAAAAGACGCCACCTGAAAAGACTCATTGATCACCATCCCTTCAACATGAATGTCATGGATGATTTTCTGGAGATCTTCAGTTTGAGAGACAACGGACTTGGAATCTACCATTTTGTAGTCCAAAAATTTGTCCACTACAAATTTCTTTGAACCAGCATCTTCTGTTTTAAATTTTTTTTCTCAAGTGATTCCCAAAGTTCCTTAGTTGTTTTGCATACCACATAGACATCATACAACGAATCATCTAATGCATTGAGAATATAGTTTCTGCAGAGGAAATCATTATGATTCTAGGCATTTATAGCTGTCAGAGTTTCTGCAGAAATATTATCTCCTTCTATACTAGGCACAGTCTCACGCATAACATTAGCCAGATTCAGAGTTGTCAAATAAAACAGTATTTTCTGCTACCATCTTTTGAAGTCTCAACCCTTAAATTTCTTAGGCTTTTCAGAATAAGGTTTAGTTCCTGATTGTTCTATACTGTTTGAAGATTATTAGAGAACAATTGAGAAATAAATAAAAATACCAGAAATTGAAATTCTAAAACTTTATTAACGAAAAATATTTGCAATACAGAATGAAATAACAGAAAGTAATACAAGAATTAAAATGGTACTAACTTGACTGAATCACAGATAGAGGCTACCGCAAAAGCTATGTCCTTCGAACAGTATTTCCACTCTTGTGCTTGTGGTTCTACAACGCCTGCTTAACTAGGATACAACTATCTAATCTACAACCTACACTGGATTATAGAATTCTGGCGAATTACTTTGTGTGTTTACTCTCTGTAAAGTTTTGTATGGGAGAGATAGAAAGGAAAAAGATGATATACGATGCAACTGAGAGTCTTCAATTATATAGGCTATTTCATACCTTTTCAAATACCTTTTGGATATATCTGAAACCACACAACTCTTTCCAAACAGTTGTGTCTATTAATCAAAACGTTTTTTAATTAATTTAATTAAAAACTTAGTTCGAAATTAAAATTAATGAACTTTGATTAATTTTAACTTCTTAGGCCCCCAAGTGCCCTAAGGCCCAAGGCCCTTGTCTTGATTAATTAATATTAATGTTCTATTAATATTATGGTATAATATCACAAGCCTAATCCACAAAATTAGTGGCCCAAACCTCAATTCTCATTCCAAATGGTCCAATACCTAATCACTAATAAAGGTGACCAACCTAATATAAGGACCTCTAGGGAACTTGAGTTCCCCAATGTGGGACTAAAGGAGCTCTAAACTCCAGCATTAGAAGCTAGTGCATGGTATCAGATTACGTTGACATACCAATTAGTTAAACTTGAAGAATGCGGAATCAGGGGGAGATACATATCAGGGGGTGCATCCATGATACATGCCTATTGTACTCTTTTTCTTTCCATTAGGATTTTCCCACCGGGTTTTTCCAATCAAGGTTTTAATGAGGCAACATAATCATACTTAACACTACTATATCAACAATTCAAGCAAAGTTGTACTCTTTTTCCTTCGCTATGGTTTTTTTTCCGAGCAAGGTTTTAACGAGGCAACTAATGTTGATATGTGGGCATCCAAGGGGAGTGATGTAAAATTATGAGAATGAATGCCCATAGAAGTGTATTTGTTATTATGTGAAGTTTACAAAAAGGCCACAATAGTTTGTTATTATATGAAGTTTTCAACATTTCACTTTTTAGTTTGTCACGGATGTGACTCTATATAAAGAGCACTCCGTGTGTGATTACAATACACAACAAAGAAAAGAAGTAAAGCAATAATATCAGTATTTCTCCCTTCCTCTTTTTGCAATCTTTTGTTATAGTTACGAAACTAAACAAAGTGATATCTAGCACCGCTTCTCTCATGTCCCTAGTAAAGGTTATCTCTCTAACTTTTTCATATTTATAACACCTTATCAGCATGACTCTCTAACCTTAACCTGTTTTCATCTCCCTTCACCAAAAACTTGGCCAAGTTTGATTTTTTTGTCCTGTATATTACTGGGAAGAACTACCTTACCTGTGTAGTGAATACCAAGATCCATCTGCAGGCAGGGAACTTGGAGAAACCATCAAAGAGAAAAACAGTGAATCCTCTCAAGATTGGGCAAATGCCATGATCTTTATCCGTCGCCACCTTGATGAAGGACTAAAGAGCGAGTACCTAACGGTTGAAGATCCATTAGCCCTATGAAAGGCATTGAGAAATTGATACAATCACCAGAAAATAGTGATTCTTCCAAGGGCTTGTTATGAGTGGACACACCTAAGGATCCAGGATTTCAAGACGGTTGCTGAATACAACTCTGCAATGTTCAGAATTAGCTCCCAAATAAAGCTTTGTGGGGAGACCATCACTGAGGAAGATATACTAGAAAAGACTTGCAGCACCTTTCATGCCTCCAACGTGCTCCTGCAGCAGCAGTATAGAGAGTGATGCTTTACTGAGTACAACCAACTGATATCGGTGCTCTTTGTGGCTGAACAAAACAATGAGCTCTTGATGAAAAATCATCAATCCCGACCTATTGGATCGGCGCCATTCCCAAAAATGAATGCTGCTTCCCTTAAAGTGAATACCACATCATCTTGTGGCAATACTTACAAAAGAGGACGTGGCCATAAGCGAGGTCGGTGGAACGGAAAAGGTAAGAATCATGGTGTCCAGTTTCATAACCAAGGTCTAAGACATAATTCAAGCCCGAGCTTCAAAAATTTAAATCGCCATAAAGGTAAAGCTCATATGAATAACACTCATAGAAATCCTGAAGGAGCCTGTCATAAGTGTGGTGGCAATGGGCACTATGGACGTACCTATCAAACCCCAAAACATCTGGTGGACCTATATCAAGCCTCCCTTAAGGAGAAGGGTGTCGAAACCAATTTTCTGGACCAGGCTAAACCAATGGATATACCTGATCCAGTGTTCGATTTATCAGGGCAATTGAACATAACCCATCTGGATGTCTCAGATTTCATTGTGGAAAGAAGGAATGAAGTGTATCGGTTCGTTGAATCATTTCTGTTTGACGTACTCTTATTATTTGAATTTGTAGTTTAAGCTCACATTTTAATTCAATAAAAGTGGCATTTCATTATGAATAAATTGTTTTTAACTATGATTCCCATACTTAGAGAGCATGGATAAAAATTATGGTTATTCTCAAAATAAGAGCAATGGCGGAGATATTTGTCTTGCAGACAGCGCAACCACGCATACAATACTTTGAGATCGAAAATATTTGGGCATCAGCAAAAACATTTCACATTTCACATTTACGAGTTTTTGGTTGTGCTATGGCCAACCACCAATACTTCTCAGTAGAACTCGTGTTTGGGCATCAGCCAAACATTTCACATTTACGAGTTTTTGGTTGTGCTGTTTATATGCCTATTGCACCGCCACAACGCCTTAAAATGGAACCTTAGCACAAACTGGGAATTCAAGTGGGTTTTAATTCACCATCTATCATTAGATATTTGGAACCCTTGACAGATGATATGTTTATAGCTTATTTTGCAGATTGTCACTTTGATGAGATAGTCTTCCCGTCATTAGGGGGAGAAAAGGCCGTTCTATAATAACGGAATAGCTGACATGGGTTGTACCTACCTTATTTCATTTTGACCCACGAAGCACTTAATGTGAAAGTGAAGTGAAAAGGATCGTTCATCTTCAAAGTATTGCTAATCAAATGCCAGATGCATTTAATGATGCTACGAAAGTGACAAAATCACATATACCAGTAGCAAATGCGCCTGCAAGAATTGATGTCCCTGTAGTACAACCAAAAACTCGTAAATGTGAAATGTGAAATGTTTGACTGATGCCCAAATATTTTTGATCTAGAAGTATTGTATGCGTGGTTGCAAGACAAATATCTCCGTCATTGCTCTTGTTTTGAGAATAACCACAGTTTTTATCCATGCTCTCTAAGTAAGGGAATCATAGTGAAAAACAATTTATTCATAAAGAAATGCCACTTTTATTGAATTAAAATGCGAGCTTTAAACTACAAATTCAGATAATAAGAGTACATCAGACAGAAATAATTCAATCGGACCGATACACTTCATTCCTTTTTTCCACAATGAAATATGAGACATCCAAGTGGGTTGTGTTCAATTTCCTTGATAAATCGAACATTGGATCAAGTATATCCATTGGTTTAGCTTGGTCGAGAAAATTGGTTTCGACATCGTTCTCCTTGAGGGAGGCTTGATACAGATCTACCAGATGTTTTAGGGTACAACAGGTACGCGCCCAGTGCCCATTGCCACCACACCTATGGCAGGCTCCTTTAGGATTTCTAGGAGTGTTATTCATATGAGTTTTACCTTTGTGACGATTTACATTTTTGAAGCTCGAGCCTGAATTATGCCTTGGACCCTGGTTGTGAAACTGGACACCATGATTCTTACCTTTCCCATTCCACCAGCCTCGCTTGTGGCCACGTCCTCGTTTGTAATTATTGCCACAAGATGATGTGGTATTCACTTCAAAGGAAGCAGCATTCACTTATGGGAATGACGTTGATCCAGTAGGTCGGGACTGATGATTTTTCATCAGGAGCTCATTGTTTTGTTCAGCCACAAGGAGCACTGATATCAGCTCGTTGTACTCAGTAAAGCCTCGCTCTCTATACTGCTTCTGCATGAGCACATTGGAAGCATGAAAAGTGCTCAAAGTCTTTTCCAACATATCTTCCTCAGTGATGGTCCCCCCCCCACAAAGCTTCATCTGGAAGCTAATCCTGAACATTACAGAGTTGTACTTAGCAACCGTCTTAAAATCCTAGATCATTAGGTGTGTCCACTCATAACGAGCCCTTGGAAGAATCACCATTTTCTGGTGATTGTATCTATTTCTTAATGTCTTCCAGAAGGCTAATGGATCTTCAATCGTTAGATATTCACTCTTCAGTCCTTCATCAAGGTAGCAACAGATAAAGATCGTGGCCTTTGCCCAATCTTGAGAGAATGCACTGTTTTCCTCCTAGATGGTTTCTCTAAGATTCTCTGCCCCCAGATGGATCTTGGTATCCACTGCCTAAGTATGGTAGTTCTTTCCAGTAATATCTAGGGCAACAAAATCAAGTTTTGCTAAGTTTGCCATTTTCTTTTCTGAAAGAAAAATGAGATGTGTAAGAACTTGCAATAATATGTCTTCTAGATGAATGTAGTGTTAGAACTTCTGGTTCTTACATATTTTTCATTTTGATCTTCAGGCCAAAATAATAAGCACTCGAAACTTCAGGCTCGAGATTTACATGATTAATGAGGAAGGCGATGTACCACACCACTCTCATTGAAACAATATAGCATAGGGTGGACGATTATACCTCACTACTTAAGCAGTAGGAAAATTTAAATATGCAGAATAGGGTGGGCAATTATACCGCACCACCTAAAATTGCAGTAAAATTAAATCTGCAGTTCAAGATGGGCAATTGCACCGCACCATCTTTGATCGTAGTAACAACAACAACAAAGCCTTTTCCCACTAAGTAGGGTCGGCTATATGAATCCTAGAACGCCATTGCGCTAGGTTATGTCACTTCTTCTGTTAAATCCAAGTACTTTAAGTCTTTTCTTAGGCCTCGTTTGGTAGCCCGTATAACACACCGGATAAGATAAATAGTACGGATGCAGGTGTTCGGTGCAAATTTGTACTAAATTGGCCCCACACGTTTTATATGGTGTACGCTCGCTAAATTATACTCCCAAAATCCTCTGTATTATTAGTCGGGTAGTTTCGCTTCCTCCGCTCTCTCCTTCCAGTCTTGCATCGCGCCCTTCGTCTTCTTCTCCTCCTCCTCATCCTCTCCCTGCTCTGGCCAAAACCAACCCTTCTTCGTTTTCCCCAATTTCTCTATCCAACCCCACCTGCAAATTTCTTCTTCTTCTCAATCTGTTCCGCCCAAACCCAACCCTTTTCGTTTTCCCCAATTTTGCCATCCAACCCTACCTGCAAATTTCTTCTTCTTCTCTATCTGCTCTGCCTAAACCCAACCCCTTTTTGTTTTCCCTAATTTTGTAACAACAGATTTCTTCTTCTTCTCCATCTGTTCCGCCCAAACCCAATCATTTACGTTTTCCCCAATTTTGCCATCCAACCCCCACCTGCAAATTTCTTCTTCTTCTCTATCTGCTCCACCCAAACCTAGCCCCTTTTCGTTTTCCCCAATTTTGGTTTTGGCTGGATGACGAAAATTATGAACAATTTCGTTGAATGACATTAAACTTTTACTTCTTTATTCCTATCTATTTGTCCAATCCAATTTCCTCTGCAACATTTGGAGAACTGTAATCGAGTGGGGGACCTGGGGATGGAGCTGAACTTCTGGAATTGTGTCACTGGCTTGATGTACTTCCTCAACAATTCTCTCGTAATTGAGTTCCGTTGGGTTGGATTGAAATTTGGGTTTGATAATTGGGATTCTTCTGCAGTCGGGGAAGAAGGGAGAGAGAGGGAGGGAGTTTGAGGGTGCGGCAGAGAGATTTGGGAACAAAAGTGATGGTTTCAGGTTTTTTTTTTTTAAATTTTATTTTAAGTTTGATTCCTCCTATTCGATATAAAATCAAGCACAATATAAATAATACGATCATTAGTCCGATACTGTACCAAACGCCTGACTAATTTAGTCAGTACTATCCGGTGGCTATTTATCCTATCCGACAGAAATAGTCAGTACAGTCCGAGCTGCCAAACGAGGCCTTAGAGTCTTTCCAAAGTCTTCCTCTACCCCTTCGACCCTAAACCTCTGTCTTGCAATCGCATCTTCTAACCAAAGCGTTAGTAAGCCTTCGTTTCACATGTCCAAACCACCGTAACTGATTTTCTCTTATATTTCCTTCAATTTCGGCTACTCCTACTTTACCTCGGATATCCCCATTCCTAATCCTATCCTTTCTCGTGTGCCCACACATCCAACGAAGCATTTTCATCTCCGCTACACCCATTTTGTGTACTTGTTGATACTTCACCGCCTAACATTTCGTGCCATAAAGCGTTGCCGGCCTTATTGCCATTCTATAAAATTTTCCCTTGAGCTTCAACAGCATACGACGGTCACACAACACGCAGGATACACTCTTCCACTTCATCCAGCCAGCTTGTATTCTGTGGTTGAGGTCTTCATCCAACTTTCCGTTCTTTTGCAAGATAAATCCTAGGTAGCGAAAGCGGTCGCTCTTTGGCACTTCATGATCTTCAATCCTCACCCCTGACTCATTTGAGCCTCCGTTTGCACTGAACTTGCACTCCATATACTATGTCTTTGATTGACTTAGGCGAAGACCTTTAGATTCCAACACTTATCTCTAAAGGTTAGGCTTCGCATTTACTCCTTCCTGAGTTTCATATTTCGGTTTGTCCTTCGTGAGTTCTTACGGCAGTCCTTGCTCCATCATACATATCCTTTATAGCTTAGATATATGCTACTCGTACTCCTTTCTTCTCTAAAATCCTCCAAAGAATGTCTCTTGGGACTCTATCATACACAAATGTCTTTTGGGACCCTATCATACGCTTTTTCCAAATCTATAAAGAACATGTGCAAATCCTTTTTCATATCTCTATATCTTTCCATCGATCTTCGTAAGAGATAGATTGCCTCCATGGTTGAACTTCCTGACATGAACCCGAATTGGTTATCTGAGACCTGTGTCTCTTGCCTCAGTCTATGCTCAATTACTCCCTCCCAGAGCTTCATTATATGACTCATTAACTTAATACCCATATAGTTCATGCAATTTTGTATATCGCAGTAAAATTAACATAAATAAATACTGGGTTAGTAGTTAGGAGCTACACCAAACAAAAATAAAAAATAAAATAATTGTTATATTGAGAACTAAGAGCAGACACGGTGCTAGCATATCTTGGCGATGGTACATCAAGCAGGTTGGGCAGAGGAGGAAGAAGAACAGTAAAATCCTTGGAGGAAGCATTTTTCAGCGAAGGGAGATGAGAACTGGTTAAGGTTAGAGAGTTGTGCTGATAACATATTATAAAGAGGAAAAGTTAGAGAGATAACCTTTACTATGGACAAGAGAGAAGCGGATGCTAGATATTACACTGTTTAGTTTCGTAACTATAACACAAAAGATTGCAGGAAAAAGAGGAAGGGAGAGATACTGATATTCTTGCTTTACTTCTTTTCTTTGCTGTGTATTATAATCACACACGGAGTGCTCTTTATATAGAGTCACATCTGTGACAAACCAAAAAGCGAAATGTTGAAAACTTCACATAATAACAATCATAGTACTGTAGCCTTTTTGAAAACTGCACATAATAACAAACTACTGTGGAATTTTTGAAAACTTCACATAATAACAAATATACTGCTATGGGTATTCATTCTCATAATTTTACAACAAAGAAAAATATATTTACCTTAATACGCTCTTTTACTTCCTCTCCAAGTCGTCTTCAAGAAGTTTAGTCAAGAATTACTGACCTCAAAATCTTAGCAACCACCAGGCTGTAAGAAATAATCAAATATTACCTCAGTAAATGAACAAAGTGAGTGAAAATTTTGACCATTCACACAAATTTTTGCTCAATTTGTGAATAAAATTCAATTCAAAAACTCGGTTGATCCGATTTCAGAATATTGTTAACAAACTTAATCCAAAGCGAAAAATCTAGCAACAGATGTATTTACAGGTTGAAGAGAAAGCGAAATCGAGCATGCATAAATCAGCTATGATGGAGAAGAAGTTTGATCCAATCAAGAACTTTGTTTATTCTGAAACGTCAACTTAATGAGGTTTGTACGTATGTTTACCCAGGTATGGATTTCTTACTCATTCTTTATCCTCGCTCCACTCTCACTGTAAAATTATCATAACAAAAGCCCACAACTAAATTATCATTAAACTTATAGACATGGAGGGTCTCACAAATATGCAGCTTGGAATAGAAAAGAGGATGCGGGTTATGGAGAAGAATGAAGAATTTGGAGGCGTGGACATGGAGGGTCTCACAAATATGAAGCTTGGAATAGAAAGGAGGATGCGGGTTATGGAGAAGAATGGAGAAATTGGAGGCATGTACATGGAAGGCCTCACAAATATGAAGCTTGGAATAGAAATGAGGATTCGGGTTATGGAGAAGAATGAACAAATGGACATAGAGGGAGTCTGGAGGCAGGGAACGATAAAGAGAATAGGGAAGTGAAAAATAGAAAAAGTGTGGCTGCTACTCCTAGTGGCTAGGGTTTTGTTGATTTCTCATAAAAAGAAAAATAGAAAAGGTGTGGCTGCTACTCCTAGTGGCTAGGGTTTTGTTGATTACTCATAAAAATTAAAAAAATTCTCCAAAATCCAGGAGGCATGAGGAGGGTTTGAAACCATGCGCTCCAGCTTGAAAAGCTTCACCGAAACCAACATGGTAACACGTTCTGTTTTGTTATGATTGTATCACTAAACTATTTATAAATAATGAAAAAAATAATTAAATATATATATATATATAAGTTCGGTTCTATTCGGTTCAGTTTTCGAACCTCAAAAACCAAAACCAAACTGGCCAGATTCGATTCGGTTCGGTTTGAGATTTTTGGTTCGATTTTTTTCGACCTCAGTCTGGTTTGGTTTTCAGTTTTTTGAACCCACCCCTAGTCTATGCATTAATGGGAAGGCGCCAATTTGTCTCTGGGCTTGATGCTGGGCTTCGGGCAAGTTTTCTTTTAATTGGCCTCTCTAGGCCTTCTCACACTTGCAGCCCAATGTTCAAATATTAACCCAAATAGTGCCCCCTTTAATCATTGTTGAGTCTACAGCCCAAGACGCTACTAATGATTAAATAGCCGTCGTACGCCTTCACTCGGGACTCGCACCATTTAAAGCAACCGTTTGTTAACTATGACCTTTGCACTAACCCACGAATTCCATCACTAGGTAACCGCTCACTATATAATTCCTTCTTAAACCCTTTGGCTGAATACTTTAGAATTTTCAAGCCCACAAATTTCCTGAATTCCCAGAATCATCAGAGCCTTCAGAACCTTCTTTCATTCCTCCATTCTTGCCCCCTAATTCCAATTTTCGTCCCATCTTTTCTCAATGGCACCTAAAGTGGCTCGAACTCAATCTCCTTGCGAGACTGGTGAAGGCATTTCCACCATGCGCCGTCTGCTCAACAGCTTTCATCGCCCTTGGGCAGGCCTGCATACCGAGCTTTTCTTCAAGGAGGGAGGAATACATTCCTTGGGGCCTGCATGGACATCTCAGGTTCCAATAGCTGTAAAAAGCAACATGCCCAAGGAGAAATCAGCTTCTACGGTATCCTCAGAAAGGCGCACTGCTTCCAGCTTCTGTTTCAAGACTTCTATGACATTAAGAAGTAGCCAAGCAGCTTTAATTGAACCGGTATATTCTACTTGTGGATATAAAGCTATATTCTCTTGCATTGATATCCACAAGCCCAGACTTCCCCATAGCTTCTGCTTTCTCGATCACTTCATCATCATATGTGTATGCTTCATGATCAACTACCACGACCTTACTGGTTTTAGGATCAACGTCAAAGACTTTGGTAAGACTTGTGGAAGAAGGCTCTGCTATGGAGGCAAGGATCATAGAGGTGTCTTCGAAATTGAGAAGTTGAAGGAGCAATTATCTGTACTTAAGGCATTCTAGGATAATTGCCCGACTAAGGATGTAAAACTTTTGAGCTTAATTCTTATGTAACTTCATCATTCAATGAAATGAAAATGATTTTCTTTTATCTACTTTAGCTTGCATTTTTGCCTTGAAACTCAACTATGATGAGCACAAAAGCTGACTTTAGATTTTTCGCAATGTTTACACTTCCTCAATGTAGCAATCCTTGACATCCCACAAAGTTAGGTGATATCTCTTAAAAAACTTAGCATTGATTGGATGCTTCTGTAAGCTTCCTTTCACATCTGCCAAGTAAAACCTTTCTTTGTCTAGGACTTGGTTGATAATGAAAGGACCTTCCTAAGTCGGACTCCACTTCCCAAGGCCTCTAACTTGAGATCCCAAATGCAGGATTGCTTTCCAAACTAACTCTCATTCCTTGAAGGTTTTTAATTTTACCTTCTTGTTATATGCTCGGGCAACATCTATCTTCCCCTCTTGAATTTTATCTGGAGCTTCAATTCAGGCTACATCAAGGTCTTCAACTCCTTGACATATAGCCTAAATATATTCTTCACTGTACAGCTCGAACTGATTTTGAATCCTAACAGAACTCACGTTAATCTCCATTGGGAGTACATCATCTTGCCCGAAGGTTAAGGCATAAGGAGTTGTTCCAGTTCCCGCCTTCTTGGAGGTCCTGTAAGATCTTGGTTTTAATGAACTTCTTGACTGCAACTGAAGTGATAGTCTTTACAGCTGAAGCTTCTACTCACTTGGTGAAGTAATCTGTTGCCATGATTATGAATGTATGCCCCTTGCTAGAAGCTGGGTAAATTTTCCCGATGAAGTCCATTGCCTACCCTCTAAAGGGCCAAGGCTTGACCACGGGGTTCAAAGGTACTGAGGGCACATGTTGGAGATGTGGGTCTTTGGCATTCTTCATACCCTCGGGCATAAGCTTTGCAGTCTTTCTCCATCTTGGGCCAGAAATAGTCATATCTTCTAAGCAACCATCTCATCTTAGTTCCAGCCTAATGTGCCTCACAGATTCCTTCATGTACTTCGGCCATTACCTTCATTGAATCTTCCTGGACTAAACACTTCAACAGCAGTCCATATGGAGTCTTCCTTAGTAGATTTCCCTCTCACAAAACATACTTAGTTGCTTGTCGTCTATACTTCTTACTTGTGGGGAATGATGGATCTTTCAAATACTGAACAATAGGTGCCATCCAATCCTCTATCTCTATTTCTTCAGTCAACACATCTAGGCTAAATCCCATTTCAAAGATAGAACAGAGATTTCTTCTCTGAACTTTTATATCTCATCAAACTTCATTTCTTGGATTTGCGCTCTGGAAGCCAATTGTGCCATCTCATTGGGAATTGCGTTTGACTATTTAGGGATATGGCTGATTGATATTTTCGTGCCCCAATGACTCAATATTTGTGTAGATACCAAATAGTAACCTGCCATGATGATGTGCCTGCACTTGTATTCTCCATTTAACTGATTGATCACTAATTCTGAATCACTAAACACCTTAACTTCAGTTGCCCCTAACTCTATCAAGATCTCTATGCCAATTATTAATGCCTCATACTCTGCCCGATTGTTGGTAGTCTCTTGATAATCCAGGAGAAAAGAATAGCAATAGTGAGTGCCTTTGGGATCAATGATGACAATCCTAGCTCCAGAAACATTTTGAGTGCAAGAACCATCAAAATATAGTCTCCAATGAGTGATCCAAAGGCTAGTTATTCTTTTTATTTCTTGCTAGATCAATTCTTCTTTGCCTGAGAAGGCTTTGCTTGGAGGGATCCAGACACTAGCCACTTCCAAAATTCCTGGGATGTTGATAATCTCCTTTTGAGACTCTTGGTGCTCAGCCAGGACGTCTGCAATTGCTTGTCCCTTGATTGCTCTTTGAGGCATATATTGAAAGCTGAATTCTAACAATGCTAGAATCTCATTTCCAATCCTCCCAATTAGCATTGGTTTTGACAGCATGTACTTGATCACATATGTCTTGGCGATGATGTGGATGTGGCAAGGCATCATGTAATGCCTTAGCTTGCAGGCAGTAAAGTATAAAGCCAAGCACAACCTTTCCACTGGTGTATATCTTGTCTCTACCTCAATAAGGATTCTACTGACGTAGTATATTGCTTGTTCCTTCCCACCTTCACTGTTTTAAGCCAACAAGCTTCCCATTGACTTTTCAGAGACAGAAATATAAAGCTTTAAAGGCTTCCCTCTCTGAGGTGGCATGAGCACTGGTGGAGAGGCTAAATAAGCCTTTATGCTGTTGAAAGCCTCTTGATGTGGTGGGCTCCACTCAAACTCTTCTTTGTCTTTCAATCTTAGCAAATGAGTTAGCGGCTAAATCTTGCCCGCCAAGTTAGCAATGAATCTCCTCAAGAAGTTGATTTTTCCCAGCAGTCTTTGTAGTTGTACTTTATTGGTAGGATGAGGTGTTTCCATTATTGCCCGAGCTTTGTTCTTGTCAACCTCTACCCCTCTTTTATGAACAAGGAATCCTAAAAAGCCCCGACCTCACCCCAAAAGCACATTTATTAGGATTCATTTTTAGCCTATGGATCCTCATTCTTGTTAAGGTTTGTCTGAGGTTTACCAAGTACTGTTCCTCAGTTTTAGACTTCACCACAATGTCATCAATGTATACTTCCATGCTATGGCTGATCAAGTCATGAAAAATGGCATTCATCGCTATTTGATAGGTTTCTCCAGCATTTTTTAACCCGAATGGCATTACCAAGTATTCGTATGCTTCAACATGACCTGGGCACCTAAAAGCTGTTTTGTGTATATCCTCTTTAGCCATTTTTATCTGATTATAACCAGCATTCCCATCCATGAAAGATAGGACTTTGTGTTTGGCAACTGCATCTATGGATAAGTCGGCCATGGGCATGGGATATTCATCTTTAGGCATGGCTCCAATAATGTTTATATCGTCAACACAACACTGAACTGCATTAGTTATAGCTTTTAATATAGGTACAATGTTGGCTAACCCCTCGACGTATTTGGCAGGCCTAATAAATCCAGCCTTCACCAGCCTTCCAATCTCTTCCTTGACTTTTTCCTCGATCTTTTTTGACATCCTTCGTGGTGCTTGCTTTACAGGTTTATATCCCTCCTTAATAGGCATTCTGTGTTCTACTAAGGTTGAATCTAAACCTAATATTTCGGTGTAATGCTAAGCAAAACAGTCTTTGAACTCATATAAAAGGCTGACTATCTTTGCCTGATCTTTAGTTTCTAACAAGCGACTAACTTGTACAGGCCTTGGATCTTCCTTAGTCCCTAATTCAATAGTTTCTAAGGGGTCTTGTACTTCTGGTGCTTGCTTGTCAAGCTCTACACACAAAAATTCAACTAACTCAGGACTCTCAAGCAGGTATTCTGGCCCATCTAGGTCATATATACATTCAGCCATTTGTATGCTTGCCTCCAACTCTTTACCAAAAAACTATTTTTCATTTCTATTCTGGCTGGTTGAAGCTTCTTCCTCTCGTTCTTCAGCCAAGTTTTCCCTTTCTTGCTTTCTTACTATTCCATACACCAACAGTCTTTTGATTAAGGACCTGACTGCAATTACTTGGTCATTCCTTATTTGTTCTGACATTACTGGTGTTGGGGAGTTGGAAAAATATAGGGCTTATCCCATTCTTCCTTGGTAAAGAATAACCTTTGTTCCATAAGCTTTTGGGCCGTCACCTTAGTAGGGCGGCCGATCTTATCAGCTCCTAAGCACTGGAGAATCCCAATATTATGATTGTAAAAGCTGGATTCTGCAACATTAGCTGTGGGGAGGAATGGCCGTGACTCGGCCTCCATCATCTCCCAAAATCCTGGTTCCACGGCTTTTTCCTCATGGTAAACTGCTACTTGTTGGTGTAAGGTGGAAGGCACAGAGAGACTTTGATGAATTCAATCTCGGCCTAGCAAAGCTCCATAAATGGAAGTGCTGTCTACTACGAAGAAAGCTAACAGAATTTGCTTGGAACCCAAGTCAACCTCCAGGGGCAATATCCTATGAGTTCGAGTGATGGCTCCAGAGAAACTGGAAGCTGTTAGATCCGTGGGGATAAGATTCACCTCACTTTCACACACAATTTTCATTTGTTTATATGGAAACACATTGACCGCAGCTCCTCCATCAATCAAAACCCTTTTGAAGGGCACTCCCTCCAAATAAGCAGTTACTTAAATAAGCTAGAAATGGTTGGCTATGGTCAAACTTGGGCGGCTGAAAACCATTTTGTCTGAGTATACTCTCTCGGGCTCTTTCTTTGTGAGCTCGGGTAAACCCATTCTATCCAACTTTTCTTTTCCCGCTTCTTCAACACTAACATGCGCCACATATGTTCTGTTGCCAAGTAATCACCCTCCATTGTGGCAGGTTGATCATGCTCGGGACAAAACATGGCTGATAAGACATATGTCAGGTTTACGTGGAAGTTGCTAAGTCCAGGTAAGTCCTCCTTCTTGCCCCCAATGTGGTCCATAAATTCATTTAACCAGGCTTGTGTTTCTTTTGGGAACATCAACTCGGGTAACCTCTCTTCCCGAGTTATGCCAAAGTTTGGCATTTATTCTGGAACCTCGCAAAGAGTATTGACTAACAAAGGTGAAGGTATCCCCCTCTTAGGCGAGATGGTTCCATAACAAATTGGCTTCAGGCTCCATCTTGGTGTTGGCATCATTACCATGTTCTCTTGAGCTCTCTTCAGGATTTTGTACTTCCCATGATGGGGGCTCTATGGCACATGATCTCTTTCCCTCTCGGTCTTGTGACTTGCCTTTTCTACCTCCTTCTTGTTTTTCCACTAAAGTTGATTTCTTCCCCCATGAGGTACTTTCTCAAACTTCACATTTTCAGAGGTTTCCGAGGTAGTGGGGATTTTTAATGAGTTCATGTGCGCTTTATGCTACCCTTGGACTCTTCGGATCATAGAAGCTCCCATTTCTTTGACAGGTTTCCCATCCTTTCTAACCACATACCATTTCCGCCAGAGTCAGGCAGGATTCTTCTTGGTAACTGGAGTCACTGTCATCCCCTTTACCTTGACATCTCCACTGACATAGCTTGGTTGAGGTGGCTTCACATCCACCCATTTTGGTATCTTGGCTTCTCTATCCTCCATCTCTTCAGAAGCTTCATGATTTCTGAATACCTTCGATAAGCTTTTTGGTTGAGAATCTCCTCCTAACCTTTGGAAAACATTTTTGGAGGTCTTTTTCTCAACTATCCATAAGATACTTCTGATGACTTCTTGTTCTTCTTTCTCTTTCATGCTGATCAACTCCTGATCAATAATAGTTCATGATACTGGTACTTCCAACTCACATTCACACTAACACTTGCTACATAACACCATTCATTTGACTATGGTTGTTTTGGGCTTCTCGGGCAACTTGATAGTCCATTCTGTTAGTCTATCAATTGGCCTCATTTCTGCTTTTACTTCCCAGGTGGCCTTCCATTTCCCTTTCTCAACCCACGTCAAGTAGATCATGCTTATTGGGGCTTCTAGGAAGGGGTCAGTGTCAATCATCATATTGGCCTGCGGTTTCTCCAACAACAATTTTCCCTTCACTATAAGGTCTTGTATCCAATCCCTGAACTGGACACAGTTGGTTATTGAGTGATTGAAAGTATAATGTAGCTTGCAATACTTCTTCTCTCTCAGCTCTTCTGGCTTAGGCATCTTCTTGGTGTTGTCAGGCAAAATCACTCTTGCCTGCACCAACTCTTCATAGATTTCCGAGGCCTTGGTTAAATCAAAGGAATAACTCTGGTATTTAGGGGGTTTCATAGGGACAAAACCATCATCATTTGTCACCATTTTCTGATCCTTGACTGGTTAGATTAACCCATTCACTATTAAAGGCTTGAAGGGGGTAGTGTTCTCCGCTGCATACATGTCTATCCATTCCCTTCCATGGCCATCATTTCACTCTGACTCAGCTCCTTCAAACTTCACTTGGTGAATCGCAGCTTTACTCTTGTAAAAAGAATGAGCCTTAGATGAGTGTTTCACTTGCTGTTCCTCAAGCAACAGCTTCTCATATTTTGTGGCAGCAATCACCAGCTCTTACAACTCATTGAAATGTACATCATAAACCTTCATCCTCAAAGGCAGCCTCAATGCCTTTTGAGCAATGGATATGAGTTGGGAATGATTGATAAGGAATTGGCACCTCATTCTTGTCCTCCTGAACCTCATCATGAAGTCATCTGTAGACTCATGTTTGTATTGTTTCAACCTCTACCAGGTCATTGATAGACATCTCGGGCTCCATCTTGTAGAACTGCTCATGGAAAGCCATCTCCATATGCCCCCAGTTAGCAATAGAATTGGGGGGCAACAAAGAATACCATCGAGATGCTAGGCCACCCAACGAGTTCCCAAACAATCTTAACTTATAGTTAGGATTGTCTTCAAATGCTACACAATGGTTGGAGAACTTGAAGATGTGATCTCTAGAGGATACACTGCCATCCTCTCCACTGAAAATGGGAAACGCGGGCATCTTGAAGTTAAGTGGAAAAAGGATTTTGCTCATTAATATACTCCGGGTATGGCTTATGGTAGGTGACCCTGAACAGCGGGCGAGCTTGGGGTTGAGCATTCTGGGTCACCATTCTTCTTAACTCAGCTAGCTCATCTCTGAGCCGCTGAGTAGCCACATTGTTGTATGGAGTATGTGGGGCTTCCCACTTCGGGCTGCGATCATTGCCCGAGAAAGTCTCTTTCTTTGGTTCGGGCTTTCTCCACTTGGCATCCCCTCCCTTACTGGTCAATGGCAGGGGCCTATAATGAGGAAGCTTATCTGCCTTGGTAAGCTCACATTTCCCACTGGTTTCGCTGATTAATTGGGGCATCCCATACTTCGTTCATTCTTTCTGGCTTTGCCCCCTACTATCTAGTGAAAATAATAGAGAGTCAGGCAACTCCGCTTCTAAGATATCATCCAATACTGGCTGACTGGATCCAGATCTTTCCTTGTTTTTTCCTTTAACCCTTTTTTCCTCAAGCAAAGGAAATAGGGGGATAACTGGCTGTTTCTTAGGACTAGCATTTCTCATCACTTCTATGGAATAACCACCTTTTAGAGTAGAGTACTCCAATTCTAATCTTCTTTGCAAACTCTCTGTTAAAGAACAGAGTCTGCTTACTTCTCCTCTGGTTTCCAGAGTGATACTCTCCATAGTTTTCAGCACTTGCATCATAATGGCTTGCAAATCTTCATTGGTCATTTTCCCTCTTGACTTCTCAGATGAGCTCGGGCTGCCTAGAATAGCTGGTCCTTAGAGGAAAGGAAAATCCTCTGGATGATTCGTCATGCTTGATCTTGGTAAACACTGGGGTGGCCCGTATTCTGTGTTCCACCTGAAGGTTTTCTCCTTCCTTCTTCTTCTTAGCATACAAGACTAAATGTATCCAACCGGCGTGCCAAAATTATGTTCGGGCGAAGATTTCTCCGGAGATAGGTCTTCGGTCCTCAGCACAACTCCCCAAGGGATTGGCATTTTGGATGTATAGTCGGGCTCTTGCTTGCTAGTGTGCTACAAGAAGAGGACAAAGTTAGTTCTGAAATGTGCCTTTGTGGGGCCTTAGGTGTAGGCCTTGAGGCTCGCAATCAAAACTAACCAAGTGCTAGGCGTGCCATTGCTATCTCAGTATAACAGATGTAGAACAAGTGTGTTTCAGTCAATTACTTGTGTCCCAAGTTACTCGGACTTCTTATTATCAAAGGATTGTCGTGGATGGGTTAAGTCCACATTAAGTTCTTTTTCTTGCCTTGCGAACAAGGACTTTCAGTTCATAGTGTCACATCCCGGCCCGAGTTCGACCACTTCCCGGGCACGACTCTGCCGTAGCACGATATTGTCCGCTTTGGGCCCCGACCATGCCTTCACGGTTTTGCGGGTTCGACCACTTCCCTGGCACGACTTTGCCGTAGCACGATATTGTCCGTTTTGGGCCCCGACCACGCCTTCACAGTTTTGCGGGTTCGACCACTTCCCGGGCACGACTCTGCCGTAGCACGATATTGTTCTCTTTGGGCCCCAACCATGCGCTCACGGTTTTGTTTCTAGGAACTCACACGAGAACTTCCCAGTGGGTCACCCATCCTGGGAGTGCTTTAGCCCCCTTCTCGCTTAACTTTGGAGTTCCTATAGAACCCGAAGCCAGTGAGCTCCCAAAAGGCCTTGTGCTAGGAAGAGGTGGGAATATACATATAAGGATCACTCCTCTGGGCGATGTGGGATGTTACAATCCACCCCCCTTAAGGGGCCCGACGTCCTCGTCGGCACACCACGGCCAGGGTTTGGCTCTGATACCAAATTGTCACATCCCGACCTGGGGCGGACCATTTCCCGGGCCCGCTCCACCACCGTAGCACGATATTGTCAGCTTTGGGCCCCGACCACGCCTTCACGGTTTTGTTTCTAGGAACTCACGAACAACTTCCTAGTTGGTCACCCATCATGGGAGTGTTCTAGCCCCTTTCTCGCTTAACTTCGGAGTTCCTACAGAACCCGAAGCCAGTGAGCTCCCAAAAGGCCTTGTGCTAGGAAGAGGTGGGAATATACATATAAGGATCACTCTCATGGGCGATGTGGGATGTTACACATAGTCTTGTATGTTCGAATGAAGGGAGTCCAGATCCCTTAATCATTTGTTTGGTTCTTGATTGATTTTAAATGAAAGCATATCCATTAAGCTGACTAGATCCAGATACAAATAAGACTTTTAAAGTAGGAAAACAAGCGGCTATGACTTGAATACATACTGGATAATGCATTAAGTAATAAATCTACAAATTCAGAAAGCAAACAAAGAGCTTCGGGCAAGATTTCACCTTTTCTGTCAAGGTTTAACATCCTGCAGTCACTTCTCTTTGTGATTACAGGGGTTAATAGGCTAAGAGGGATGGATGGTAAACAAGTTTACACAAGGGAATCGATACTACGCCACTAGGGGTGACAGCAGAGCTTCTAAACAAGACAAAATATAGCTTTTGTAGAGAAATATCCTGAAAAATGACTAAGATCTGGGCTGATTACAGCTTTTGGATGCAAATCTGGCTTGAAAGCAGAGTTTGTATGTTTGTTTGTTTGATTGGTTGAGTGTCTTTGTCTCTGAAGCCTCTTCCTCCTTTTATAGGCCAATTAGCCCGACTGCTGCAACTTTGCTCTTGCCCGAAAGCATTTGGAGCGTAATGAGTCATCATCTTTTTACTTGTATTGCCACTGTAAAGTGCTTTTTGGCTGATTGTGAGTTAGTCTCCATCACTTGACATTTAAACCATAGGCACATGGTCTATGCATTAATGGGAATGCGCCAATTTGTCTCTAGGCTTGATGCTGAGCTTCGGGCAAGTCTTCTTTTAATTGGCCTCTCTAGGCCTCCTCACACTTGCAATCCAATGTTCAAATATTAACCCAAACAATCGTTAACAAACTTAATCCAAAGCGAAAAATCGAGCAACAGATGTATTTACAGGTTGAAAAGAAAGCGAAATCAAGCATGCATAAATTAGCCATGGTGGAGAAGAAGTTTGATCCAATCAAGAACTTCAAGAAAATCAGTGACGAAAGTTATATTGGAAAAAAACAGAGACTTCTTCAGTTCAGAGAAGAAAAGAGAGTTGAGGATCACCTGAAACTGAAAGTCGGAAGTGATTCAGGAGCCAGAGGATCACCTGAAACTGAAAGTCGGAAGCGATTCTGAAACTGAAAGTCGGAAAAGAGAGTTGTGATAATTGTGTCGTGAGATTAAGGTGATAGATTATTGGGTACTTGATGGCCCATGAGGTCTTGGCACGTCAGTAAATTTCCCGAGTTGGTTGTTCAGTGTGGAAATGAATCATCTCCGGATCCCTTCCTCCTAATCCTCCAAGTTTGGAGATCCGGGCCATTAAAATTTGATCAAACGGCTACAGTTATTATAACTTTTAAAATGGGTTCCTGTTGAACTTTTAAAATGGGCCCTTGTTTGTAGCCGTTGGATCAAATTTCAATGGTCCGAATCCCTGGACTTGGTGGATTAGGAGGAAATGATCCGGAAATGATCCCTTTCCATTCGTTGTTGTTTTCGTTGTCCCACCCAACGTCACCATCAGGCTACTGTAAAACTTCTATATAGCTATAATATCGAGATCAAACCAATTTTATAATTATAAAGATGTTATCATACGTACAGGTGTATGAAAAGAGAGACACTTTAGTAGTTGAACATGTCAATTGTAAGATGTAATATTACAAAAACAAAGACACATAATTTCTTAAGGTTTTGGTGCATACTTTGGAGAAATATTTTATTTTAATTATATTTTAATTGTACCAACATTGCATATTTTTTTGTTTATTGACTATTACTATGAGGCAGATTTTTAAGATGAGATTTAGAAAAATTATAATTTATTACAACCTAACGTAAATTGCATGACCACGGACGCTCAAAAAGTCTTCGCAAATTTGACGCAATTAGTCAAACACAAATTTGGGGAATAAATTGATATGATCGACAGTGATTGGAAAAATTGTATTTTATCTTTACATAGGACTGAGATTGACTCAGTATTTGGATTCTTGGATGTGGTGCTTGTCCATTTGTTAAATGTAATTCCATTATGGAACAGGATCCTCTTTGGATTATTTTGTGAGGATTTTAAGGCTCTGTGAATCATGCATTTTTATCGTACATCGTACAGTTAATTTTTGTTATATACTATTTATGTTTAATTTTAAATAAAAAATTTTAAAATGATTTCTGACCGTACGATTTACGATAAACGAACATGAATTATAAATTTCTAGAATTCTCACGAAAAGGATCTGGCTAGGATCCAAATTCCTTCCAATAGTAGATGTTAACAATTAGGTGATGAGAATTCTCTTTTTAATATGACAAGAAATTCTACGTTTAAATTCTCCCACTCGTGATTATAAAAAAGAAAAATCGGTATGATAATCATTTCATTTTTAATTACCTAAAAAAACGATGCAAAATTATATTTACGTGTATACACCCCAGGGATTTAATGTATATCATGGATGATGAAATGCCCTTTTGAGCAACACATCACTTGTCCTATACAAAAACAAAGAAGAAATAATCAAAAAGAGTCTAATGTGAAACAAACTTTATCAAATCAATGGCCATAACAGAGGCCTAAGTTGCAATCCTGCCTCTGGCAGCTGTTGCAGCTGACCTCTTTGACACTGCTTCCTTCAGATCATCATAGCGGCTCCGGTGATGATCGATCAACACGCAGAGCTGCCGTATGGCCTCCCTCTTCTCCTCCCCAAGACTCAGCAAGTCTTCATCCTTGCCCTTTACTTCTTTCTCAAGATTTGTCACCTGACTCTCTAGTTGGCTTAACCCTTTTACTAAGTTCAGCCTCTCCCCAGCTTCCTTGCCCACGGATGCTTCCAACTTCCAAACTTTTTCTCTCAACACACTCTCCTGCTCTTTCTTTTCATTCATTTGTGTGGTTAAGAAATCTACATTGTGCTTTAAACGTTTGATCTCGCCGGCATTCTCGCTAACCCAAGTTTTTGCAGACTCAAGCTCCTCCGTCATTTTCGCAATCCGGTTTTCAAAGTTCTTGTGTCCTTCCTCAAATTTAAGCATCACTAAGTCCAATTCATGCAATGTACTTTTTGCTGTTTTCGATATTTGCTTCAACTTTGTGTCCGGATCTTGATACGTTGCTAGCTTTTCTTTAAGATCTTCGTTTTCTTTCTCGTACATCTCTTTGAACTTCTTGTAGCTTTCCTTGTTTTCATTGTGTATTTGTTCTGCTACCCTGATTCTCTGATATAAGAGGCGCACGCTATCTTCAAGATTGATTCTATACTTCTCTGCCAATTCTTCCATCTTCCTCTCGACAAATCGTACATTTAACTTGGATTCCGAAAACCAAATTTTAGCTTGTTTATGCTCCTTGTTGAACTTCTTGATAGTTTCTTCATGTTCCTTGATAATCTTCTGCTGATCGGAAATCTTGACTGTCAAGTTATGGTTTTGGTTTTCCTTCTCACTCAGTATTTCCAAATACTTTGGGTTCTCTCTCTCAATCCGGCCAATCGTGTCTGTCAAGTTATCGTTTCGATTTTCCATTTCAGTCAGTTTGTTCAAATAGTGCTTGTTTTGTATCTCAATCTGCAAATCCAACTGGCTTTTCTGAGCCTGCAAGGAATCCATTTCTTGTTTCAAATTGCTTACCTGCGTCGTGAATTTCATAAGTTGAGCAGAAGCTTCAATATTTCCATTCTCGCATTCTTCACGAAGAGCGTAAATCTCATCCCCTCTCTCAGTCAACGTTCTCTCCAACCCAAAAATTCTAGAAATGAGAGTCTCATTTTCTTGTCTCAACTTGTTCTCATGGTTTCTGTTTTTAATCTGCTTTTCCAAATTCTTCTTTTTATTGCGTAGAGAGTTCACTTCTGATTCCAAGTCCTTCACCTTCGCGAGAAAATATTCTTTTTCTTCCATCATTTTCTTCTCAACTGTGTCCCTTTTTGTTAACTCGTCTTTTAGATTTTCCATTTGTTGCAGATGCTTGGAGATTTCTTTGTTCTTCTTATCCAGTTGCGTTTCTAATTCAGTTTTTTGCTGGCGAATGATCTTCAATTCCTTCTGCAATGCATTGTCCTGCTCGCTTAAGCCCTTGACTTGCGCTACTGATTCATTCTTTTTACTCACCATCTTTTTCTCCAGTTCACCTTTTTGCAAACACAACGAATCAACTTGCTGTTGCATATTTTCGACTTGTGTAATCAATTCTGAAATTTTTGATACTGAGCTCTCCTCATTTCCCTTGGGTTTGTTCTTGAGATCAGATATTTCATCGTCTCTTTCTTTTAAAACTAACTCAAGTTCCAAAATGCGCGCATGTAATCCAATATTTTTATCTCCTAGCTGTTTAGCTTCAGCAGATTTACCTTCCTTCCATGCTTCCAAATCTCGTTTCTGGCTGCACAAGGATTCCAACTCCATTTTAAAACCAGTTAACTGTCCCTCCAACTCTTTTACTCGAGCTGACGAATGATTCCCATGAGCCTCGTGAGCTTCGACAAGAGCTGAAAGTTCCCTTACTTTTTCATCAACTTCATCCTTCAAATCATTGTCTACAATCTCTGCTTGTTTTAGTTTTCTCAATGCTGCAAAATATTCTGAATTTATTGCTTCCTTTTCTCCATTTCCAGATACCGACTTTCGCTTCAGATCACCAGAGCCTTCCGAATGTTCATGTTTAAGTTCATGCTTGATGCTGTCAGATATTTCCAATCTGGCATTGTTACCTTCAATGTCTTCTGAAGAATAGTATTCGGAATCTGAGCTGGAGGGAGACATGGACAAACCTTTTCGCTCTTTCTTGCCACGAACGATTCTCCCAGACTCTCCTACAAGATGATCATACAAAGCATATAGTGACTGGTACTGTTCGTAAAAGTTCTCAATGAGCGCAACAAGTTCTGACTCTTTCTTCAAATCTTTTCGGTTTCCATCTTTCTTCCCTAGGTCTTCGTTTTTTATAAGCTTGAAGATCCTCGTCACATTATTTTCAATTTCTGCAGATAACACAAATTCTCTAAGAAAAATAACTTTTAACATCAAATGAAGTGGCAACGGTAAAGAGTAACATATTACCGCAAAATATTTAGGGTAACAATTTTTAATGATTTCCTTGGGCAACAAGCAAAATGACATAAATTTATATGCCTAGAATGCAGTTTTGGAAAATTTACAAAAAGAACTGATGCCATACATTTGAACAAGAAATACTAACAACAAGGCTTGCAAGATCACATAAGCACGAAAAAAAAACAATCAATTTTATAAATTGTACTCAGCTATTGATCCTTTTCGTGGTATTGCAGAAACTGAAATTTATAAATGCCATGAAAATAAAGTCTATTGTTTCAAGATCCACGGATCGAATGAGTGACCGGCATTTTAATCGAAGATCAAGGGTTGAGAGGACAGAAAGTTGGACCTGTTTTAGTCCTCTTCAGCTGCTCAGTTTTTTCAGGATCAACATGATTATTAAAGGACTTAGCTATCTCCCTCCAGCGATGCTTTATCATCTCGATTTTGAATATTTCAGTAAATACTCATAAATCACCACACATAAACACAAGCCTCCATTCGTCTTGAGCGAGGCATATCGAAGACCTGAAAATCAAACAAGAATAAGATTAACAAGAAATAAAAAATCTCATCAAGTCAAAAAGGGAAAGAAAAATTCATACTCCGTATCGAAAATCCAAGAAATAGAATTCTCTTACAAAAAATGTATGTGGTGATTAGAAAGTAAGATTGACAGAGAAATATGTATGAATAATTATTTCATTACCATTACAAGCATTCTATCGGTTGGCGATTCGTCAAGTTTACATTAATTATTTCTTTTATTGAATGAAAGTTGTAGCATCAATTTCATCAAGTGTTGCCGGCAATCGTAATGAAAAGGTTGGACTGAAAATTTAGTAAACTTTAATCCTTGAAGAAGATTAAAATTTAATAAAAATCTGGTATTAGATTGGATATTGATTTTAGTCTTTTAATGTGTACTTAATTCAAATTCATATTGTAACAGCCCGTCCCGGAGTTTTCGTACGACGGACGTGAAATGACGAAAATGCCCCTAGTCATTAATTAAGGTATGTGTGTATCTATCTACATTGGGAATTTGATTTGTGGTGTTTGGACCCCGCGCACACACACATTCACATTCCTTCCCTATCACCCTCTCGTGCTCACTTTCTCTCTCTCAGACACTCTCTCTCTTCTCTCCCGTACGGAACAAACTCCCAAAGCCCTTCAATCAATTGCAGATCGAATTTTTTAGGACAACCATCGTACTCCTCTTGCCTGTACGAGTCAAGTGGTACCTTTTGTTGGATGTGAGGATGTCGGGATGGTGAGAAACCCGAAACCTAGATTATGTGCACTGTTCATGCACACATTAAAGCGAAGATTTCAGCGATTTTGGAGGCCATAGAGAGCTTTAGGAGGTCCTCACGAGGCTGGGGACGTTCTTTTGAAGATTTTGGAAGTCGGGAAGTGGAGATCGGTGAGTTTTAAGTTTGGCCAGATTATCGAGGCTTTTTCCGGCGAGATTCCGATGGTTTCAGGGCTCGAATCAGGTATGGTTTTGTTCGTCCTTGTGAGATCTTCAAAATGGTTCAAGTTTCATGAGATTTGGTTGAGAAATGAAGAAGATATGAAGATTTAAAAAAATTTCCAGAATCCGGCGAAAATTCAAAGTTCAGACGGCTGCGGACGGCGGCGACCGGCGAAGCCCATCAGAGAATAAGGGAGAATATTCCATCAGAGTTGACGGAATATTCATAACGGCGTCAGGTAACACCGTTAGTTTTAACGGAATATTCCTAACGCCGCCGTTTACTGTTTCCGTCAGGGTTCTCTGTGCGTGGCCGCTTGTGTGGTCGTGCACTTGCCGACGCGTGGTGGCGCGTGGGTGATCGGAAAATTATTTTTAAAATATGGGGATGTTTCTGAGGATGAGTAGGTCTCAGTGGTATATTCATATACCCAAATTAAGTAATATATGAGAAGTTATTAGCTTGTGTTGTTTATCTGCGTAATTAACGTTATTGCAGTTATTTCTCATATAGGCGAGGCCTATCCAAAGGACGAGCGTAGCCAGGCTAGGCACGGGGGTTACGACCCGTCTACATACCAATGAGTGGGCTTTTGTTTTCTATATATATATACTTGACGTTTTTCCCAGAAAACGTACTTTAAAGGAAAGGTGATTTAAATGCCATGTCATACATGCATCATATTTTAGTATATGCATTATCATGATTATGTATATTGTTGCATGGTGCTGCGGAGGCCCAGGTAAGCTCCAGGTAAGTATATTATGCTGTAAATGGTTGTGATATGAAAGGATGTTTATGTTGAGATGTATTGAAAGATCATAAACCTGCACCCCGGTGTTAGTGCTCCCGCCCAGGGCCAGGGCATAGTCCTTCACATGATGTTCACCTCTTGCACCACACGCTCACCTTGGATCCAAGTTAGGTGCATAGTCTTGTCATACAGACCATTATAGGTGGTTCCGACTCGTAGGTGACCCGCGATTTATCGCACAATCTTCACGTGATCGTAGCACTAGAGCATATTTATTTACACCCAGTCTTGTCGTACAGACCACTACAGATGGTTCCAACTCGTGTGCAGATATATTGCCGTACAGGTCACTTTAGGTGACTCCGGCTAGATGGAGCGATAAGCTATATATAAATTAACCGTACAGGCCATTGCAGGGGCTCCGGTTAATAAGTTATTTCATTGAGATTATTTTACCTGGCTTACATTTGTTATATTGTGATATTGGGCATGGCATATGCATGGCATACACATGTGGTTTTGGATATATGTATTGAGCATGGTTTTGAGATATATACGTATGTATACTATTTTCTGGGGAATTATACAGGTTTTCCAGCGAGGGGTTAGAGCTTTTGAGCTATGAAATGATTTTTAGAAAACCTTGTTTCTGACCCACTCAACTTTTTGTTTTGCACCCCTCCAGGTATTAGGTGAAAGTTTGGTTGGTGGTTTACGAGGATACAGCGGAGGTTCTGACAGACCATCATTCATGTAGGACCACCTTTGGGTGTTGTTTAATTAGTACTTTTGCTTGACTGCTCTTAGGCTAGTTAAGCTCTGGTTGTGTATTTTACACTTATTCTCGCACTAGCACACTATCTTAGTTAGAATGGGTAGTTGTTTGGTTTTAATTTGTTCGTATTTCCCTTCTTAATCTTGCTTCTGCACTGTGCATATGGTTACGTCACGTTCACGTGATGGCCAGCATGCCTTGATTTAGATCTGGGTGTGTCACATATTAACTTTTTGTTTTAATATTTAATAGATATCTTATTTAATGTCATTACATTAAATTTTAAATTTATTATTATACACATTTTAATTCATTAATTTTATTTAACTTCTTCTAATTAGTGTACCTAAACGTCCGTATCATAATATATTTTACTAAATTAGTGTACCGAAATGTCCGTACCTAAATATATTGTAGTACCTAAATACATTGTAGTGAATTAGTGGCATATATATAAGAAAATATGCAAAAACATAAGTGTACCGAAAATTCCGTACCTAAATATATGATACTAAACTAGTGTACCGAAATGTCCGTACCTAAATATATTATACTAAACTAGTGTACCGAAATGTTCATACCTAAACATATTGTACTAAACTAGTGTACCGAAATGTTCGTACCTAAATATATTACAATGAATTAGTGGCACATAAGACAATAAGCAAAAATATAAGTGACACCTCTTACCTAGCTATTGCCATACCAAAAGGGCTTAAACCCCTTTTTCATAAAGGCTTCAATGAAATGTAGGGTTGGTTGCTTACCTCTTCCTACTTGCTCTTAAATTTGCCAAATTTTTAAGTTTTTTTTTTTTCAAATTAGACAATGAGGAACCTTATTTGTTGATATTATATTTCATTTGTTTTTATAAGACAAACGCTATGATAATTACACTAAATTCATCTAAATTATGTAAACAGAGAAAAACAATAAGTAAATGATGGAATCACATCAGAGAGAAATAAGAAATGGAATTTTTTTTCTTCTTCTTTTGAAATCTCCTATTTTATAAACAATTATTGGATCAATAAGGCGCAAGCTTTGAGGTACTTGAATAATTGAATAATATTTCTTAGCTCATCTCAGATTGTAAAATAAAACTAAATAAATTTTTTTTATGGAATTGGAACTAGTAAATCTTTAAAGCACGTCATGCAGTAAAAATAAAAATAAAAAATTATCTTCAAGAATTTACCCAAAAAAATTACCTGCAAATCGAATGCCATTTTCACCCAGCCGATCAATTTTTATCTGAGCTCAAATGATCCAAAAAGAAATATTTGATTGCAACTGGAGCAGAATTTAAGATCTTTTTTCTCAAAAACCAAAAAATAAAGAAAAATAAAAGCAGGATTTTGGGAGGTGAAACTTGAAAAAGGGAAATAACTGTAATTTCCTTGGTTTTTTTTACTGGTCATTCGGGTGTCCTGCCTACCTGGAGAACCAAAAATTGGCACTTCTTGTAATGGAAATACTTTTTGATTTTCTAAATATTACAATAAAAAGCCAATGGAAATCAACGTCTCAGATTCGCGCTATCTCGGGACCAAAAAGAGCGAGATGCTAACACTTGGCATTATGAGGTACACGCAATGTTTAAAATATCGGTATCGATAAATATCGATATGCAAATTTGTAAAAATATCGGTGGATGTATTGAATATCGATATCGATATCGGTTGCTTTCGATGGAAATGAAGGAAATTTAAAATGAAATTTTAGGAATTGTTAAATATTGGTTTGGACGAAATACAAGAGTTTCTCCAATATTTACATATGAGTAAGAAATATCGACGATATCCGTTGATTTTAGCCTGAACTTAAGAGTTTCTCTGATATGAGGTGAAGTTTAGACTTCACCCCCTATTTTTGTATCTTTTTCCCATTTTTTAGATATTTTCATGAAAATATCGACCGTATCGAAGACCCTCTATTAATAGCACGTACGTAACTCTCATGTGTGAGTTGAAAATTGCATTTATTCCCTTTATTTTGTTCACAGCCTCTTTTCTCCCTCCCCCTCTGCAACTATTTACCACCGTCAGCACAAAGGCATAAAGAAAATTCCTAAATTAGCAAAACTCAAAGCCATTTCTATATTTAAATCATATTGCTGCCTAAAACTCCTTTCAACTTTTCTAAAATTCAAGTCATTTATTTATTTCTATCAGCAAAAAGAAATATATATTTTGTGCGTTTGTGGATGCCCATTACCATCAAATTGTACGCAGAGGGCCCAAAATTTATTCCTTGCGTCAAACGCCTTGATCAAGGACCTTGCAAGAATTAAGTGCCAATTAAAAGAAAAATAAAATTCCAGAAAAGGAGAATATCCGTCAGACTATCTTCAAACCAATGGTGGAAAATATCAAAGTTTAGTTCCGTATTTTTAATTATCCATCTATACGTATGAGGTTAAGTAGTTTTTTCTTTTAACATTAAGGGGCCTATAATTCTCACTCCCAACTTTATAGTTTGTTCAACTTTTGTATTAGACTTTTTTTTTTTTTTGCTAATAATTTTGAATTAGTTTTTATATCATCTATCTTGTTTTATTTTTACAGACATTTTGATGTAAAAACTTTAAAGTAAATGAGTGTGTATTTGTAGCGTACAAGAGGAGTTTTAGTGTTGGATCTAATTTGGATTAATTAATAATATTATTATGATTGTTTGATTTTTTTATTATAAGAAATTAATTAAATTGAATTTGAGCTGTTGAATTATAAAATGTAGATGGGCACGCCACACTGGATCAAAACCCAGGAAGCACGACAACCATAGAATGCCAATGGCGCGCCATTCTGGGCCGTAGAAAGGGGGCTTTCCATGCGCTCTCCCGCAGGCAATCTGTCTACCTATTACATCCGTTGTGCGGGGCCCGCTTCAGCTGGTCTTCACGTGGTGCATCTGTTGAGTGGCCATCGGCCCACTTGAAGGGGGTTGACCCAAATTCTCGCCCCTCAAAACATCATTTGGGGAGGTTTTAGGCCTAATTTTTTTTTTCCCGCCCTCCCATTGGACACACCCTTAGCGGCTAGGTTAAAAAATTTCATTCAGAATTATCCAATCAGAGCTAGGGGTGGGTACGGTGCAGTTTTACCTCGGAACCGGAAAATATCAACGATTTAGTATGGTTCAGTGCGATTTCGCTTAAATTTATTATTAGAACCATACGGTTCGGTCTACACCGGTTCCGATTCGATTATTGCCGGTTTACGGTTCCAAATACTAAATTATTTGAACACCAAATCATCATGCATTCAAATACATCTTCTAAAACTGATTATATAAAGTTGCATACAACACATATCCTTTTTAATGCAAATGTCTTTGGTCAATGGCACCAAGTCAACAAAAAGAGACAATTAAAAGAAATATGCATTGGTCAGTCAACAAACAAAAAAATCAAGAACTCAAGCAGCATTAGTCTCCTGATATTAGCAGTAGCAGCAACATCAGCCAGCAAAAAGAAATATTCAAATAGCATTAAAGAAAATATGCATTGGTCCCTTGATATTGGCAGCAACAACAACAACAAAAAACAAAAATCCAAATGTCCTTGGCAATGGCAGATTCTTTTTCAAACAACAGCTCATATATGTCACATCTCGGCTCGGGGCGGATCACTTCCCGGGCCTGCTTCACCACCGTAGCACGATATTGTCCGCTTTGGGCTTACCATTCCCTCACGGTTTTGTTTCTGGGAACTCACGAGCAACTTCCCAGTGGGAGTACTCTGGCCCCCTTCTCGCTTAACTTCGGAGTTCCTACGGAACCCAAAGCCAATGAGCTCCCAAAAGGCCTCATGCTAGGTAGGGATGAGAATATATATTTAAGGATCACTCCCCTGGGCGATGTGGGATGTCACAATATACACAATCAAACAACATATAATCAAATCAAACAACTTATTTTAGAGAGTAAGCAAAATCAAACAACTTCTTATTTTAGAGACCAAGCAAACATACATCAAACAACAAGCTTACAATTCAAATTAGTAAGGAAGGTGCTAAAAAACTAAAGTTACATACATACCATCAGTAGTAAAAGGTGATAAGTTAGGACTGAATAGTTTCTGAATTCCCAATGCTAGATGTGCCACCATTCCTTTTTTCTAGAACATATAAAAATCAAGAACTCATTAGAAAATAAGAAAGTAAGTATGCAACAAAACAAGAGAAAAAACAAAAACAAAGAAATGAAAAATAAATATTCATACCTGTTTCAAGTGCTTCATAAAACTCTATATCTTCTAAGATTGGCTCGTCGTCTAAAATTGAGTTGTTATATAACATCAACCAATTTTGTGTACAAATTAACCTCTCTACCATGAGAGGAGTCAATGAAGAACGATATGAGTTCACAATCCTTCCTCTCGTGCTAAAGGCAGATTCTGAAGCTACCGTTGAGACCGGAATTGCAAGAACTTCCTTTGCAATTAGTGCCAACACTGGGTATTTAACACCATTCAATTTCCACCAATTTAAATATCAAAATCTTGACCCACTTCCACTTTTTCATTGCGATCTAACAAGTACCTATCAAACTCATGCTCCGAGAGCACGGCATTACTTGCTTCAACTTCTTTTATCCAACTTTCGTTCATTTCCGCTCGTTTTTTCCCCCTTCCATGTTGTTTTGGATTAGCCCCACCAATAGTAGTTGTAGTACTAGTAGTATTAGAGCAACTATTAGCACTAGAACCACTTGGTTGGTTGGAAGAAGGAACATATTCATCATAGAGTTTGAAGATTAGGCTTTTTACCTAATCCTTCTTAGCTATGGCTTCATCAATACTACACCCGCGACGCTTCAAAATATGTGGCACATAGCCCAGTTTATATCTTGGATCAAGTACAAGTCCCACAAACAGAAAAGGATTCACTTTAACAAGATCACCCAATACTTATCAAATTTTACATTTATGCTTAGTGCCATTTCATGCAATATCAAGCTTGAGTGGGTTTAAGTTAATAACTGATCTTCTTCGACGAACAAATCAACTATTTCTTAGTCAATTGCAAGCAAATCAGAAAAAGTACTATGACAAGCCGGATGTAAAGTAACACTCATCTTCAATGTCATTTGATTAAACACTTATAAAAATTTGACAAAGATAGCGGCATTGCTCCAATCTTCCATTTTTGGTGGCCCATACCTCTTTTTACCATTGGAAGGTCCACCCACCCGATCTTCTTATCTTGGCAAATCTTCACCAAACCATGACAAGTATGCAATCTCATCATCTCCCATTCTCACAAAAGCTTTTTCAAATTTGAAAGCATTCGTTAACATCAAATAGGTGGAATTCCACCTAGTTGGCACATTTAAAAAAAACAAGACCCTTGCATTCAATTTTCTCCTTCTTAACACAACTCCGAAAAGTTTCCACCCTTTGTGGAGAAGACATTACATACACCCATGGTCTAAAATATCAATGATATCGGAAATATCGGTAGTCCAAAAACACGGAAATTTCGATGGAAATATCGAGATATTATCGATATCGAGAAAAATTGAATAAAAACCATGGAAATTGTAAGAAAAACTTGGAAATTTTTATTGAAACTTTGCAGGATGTTTATTTAGTTAATTATCTATTAGTTTATCACAAAAAATGGAAAGAAATGCATTACATGATGGATTTAACTTATTTAAGTTGATTATATAGCGAGCTGGCAAACATTGTGAGTGTATAAAATATGTAGTAATTAATGAAAGAAGTTTAAACACACCATAATCGTTTATATATAATGAATTAGTACAATATTTTACACTTTATACATTGCATGGTAAGATACATGAGTGACTTAGTACCACATAGAGTTCCTATGAGGTTCAAAATTTTCACTATCTTCATCATCTCTATGTGTAGAGTAAGTGTATTGTGAAGAGTAGTCATCAAATGATAAATCCCCAAAATAGTCATCAATGGCTTTCAAGAACCGAAACCCAAAAGTCAATAGGAAACCGAATACTTCGATATTTTTCAGGATTACCAAACAAATGGGATTTGGAAACCAATCCCATATCGAAAATTTCGGTATTTTTCGGGATGGGATTCCCGAACTTCGGGATGGTTTTGGTTTGGAATTTTTCAGTTTGGGTTTAGGACTTTTTCGGTCTGGTTTGGGATTTTCGGGAATTTTTTCCAACCCTACATGTAAGTGACCAAATAAAAAATAGAAAAATTAAAAACCACGTGCCATTGACAAAGTAATTAATTGACACAATTTAAAATATAATACCACAAAAAATTTGGAATATGTGCAAATTTGTTTCTTGCAAAAAGAATTCAAAACAAAACCATATATATAAATATTTTAGCATATTTTCAAAAAAACATAAGTGATATGGTGGTCAAGGCGTTGAAGGAGTCAAATGGGATGGGTTCGAATCCCTCTATGCTCAAGATTAAGACTTTTCAGAATTTTTCAAGTATTTTTGGGTTTCATCTCGCGATATTATCGATAATATCTTAATATTAGCTATAATATCACGATATTATCGATATTATCATGATATATTTACGATAATTAAAGGGATAACTCACGAAATATCGTTGTAACAGCCCGTCCCGGAGTTTACGTACGGCGGACGTGAAATGACGAAAATGCCCTTAGGCATTTTCTTTTGGTAAGTGTGTGTTTTTACTTGGGTGTTTGGTTGTATTTGGACCACACACACACACACACACACACACACACAGAGTCACTGTTTCTCTCTCTCACTCCCGCACTCTCTCTCTACCTCACACATTCTCTCTCTCTCCCTCTCGGTTCTTGTACAGACGAACACAAATCCTTCCTAAACCTGGCAGATCGAGGACATGAAGTACCCCATCGTGTTCTTGAGGTCCATACGAACACGTTGGTACCCGTTGCAGGTAAGAAAGCCTTCGAAAACCCCGAGTTCTCACAACCTCCGATTTGTGCATTGTTCATGCACACATGAAATGTTGTTTTTAGGGGATTTTAAGCTTGTAGGAAACTTATTGAGGTCCTAAGGAAGCTCGGAGTAGTTCATTTGAATAATTTCGACGTCGGGAAAGCGAGATCGGAGAGTTTTCGTTTTGGCCGGAATTATCGAGGCCTTTTCCGGCGAATCCCCGGCGAGTTGGGGGTCGAGTCAGGTATGGATGTGTTCATCTTTGTTAGATCTTCATTTTGGTATAAAGTACGTAGAAAATGGTGCAAAAATGAGTGAGAAACCATAGTTGGAAATTTTTCTAGAAATCGGTGACCGGCGACTCGCCGGAGAAGAAGGAGAATATTCTGTCAGTTTTGACGGAATATGCTGACGCCGTTAGTTAGATTTAACGGTAACAGTTAGAAGTTGACAGAATATTCCCCAGAATATTCTGACGGCATTAATTGACGCCATCAGTGTGCAAGTCACGTGGCCGCGCGTGGGGGAGCGTCTAGCCGTGCTTTGGCTGGCGCGTGGCGGCGCGTGAGTGGTCGGAAAATTTTTCTAAAAATATAGGGATGTTCCTGAGATTGTGTAGATCACGGTGGTATATTCATATACCCAAATTGAGCAATGTATGAGAGGTTATTTCTAAGGTTCCGATTATGTACGTTAATTAACGTTATTTCAGTTACTTCTCATATAGGCGAGACCTATCCGGAGGACGAGCGTAGCCAGGCTAGGCACGGAGGTTACGACCCGTCTACATACCAGTGAGTGGGTATTTGTTTTCCGTATATACCTATATAAATAAGTTTTTCATAGAAAATCAGTTTAAATGAAATGTGATATGAAATGCCATGCAAAGTATCTAATTACTTTAATATGCATTATTGATTGTTTATATTAATTCGGTGCTGAGGACGCACAGGTAAGTGGCAGGTAAGTTTATATGCTAGTTATTAAGAACGAATGATATGATGTGATGTGATGTGATATGATTAGAGCTCATAAACCTGCACACTGATATTAGTGCTCCCGCCCAGAGAGGGGCTCAGTCCTTCACGTGTTGTTCACCTCCCGTACCGTATGCTCACCTTGGATCCAAGTTAGGTGCTCAATCCTGTCGAATAGGTCACTATAGGTGGGTTCGACTTATAGGTGACCCTCAATTTATCGCTCAGTCTTCACGTGATCGTAGCACTAGAGCATATTAGTTATTCATCAGTGATGTTGTGCAGACCACTAGAGGTGGTATTGATGTGTGTGCAGGGTATATATATGATGATATGGTTGAGATGAGTATGAGCTATATGATATGATGATTGTTATGAGCTATATACAGCCAAGGGTTGAGATGACTATTTAGTATTCAATCACATTCACAGAGTTATGCTTTGGCATTCAGTTATGATACTTTGGCATGGCATATACATACTTTCATACATACATATTTTCAGCCGGGTTTTGAGAATTATATATACGAGTATATACTTTATTTCTTGGAAATTATACAGGTTTTACGGCGAGTGGTTATAACTTTTGGAAAGAAAGGTTTTGAAAAGATTTTTCTAACCCACTCAGTTTTATGTTTTTCACCCCTCCAGGTATTAGGTATTGTTCGTTTGTGGCATACGAGGAGCTCATCGGACGTTCTGACAGAATTCACTTATGTAGGACCACCTTCGGGTGTTATTTCCATTTAGTACTTCTGCTTGACTGCACGTAGACTTTTATGCTCTGTATTAGTGGAATTCACACTTCTTTTACACTAGTATTGCTAATGTTTTAGTTTTATTTGACCCGTAAATTCTATCATTTATTGCTTCCGCACTGTGCACATGGTTACGTCACTCTCATGTAACGGCCAGCACGCCCCTCTTTCGGGTCAAGGTGTGTTAGTTTGGTATCAGAGCATAGGTTTGGCAGTCCTGCATATCTTGTGAATATTCTAATTATCTTGGTGTTTCTATTAGAACTATGCCGCCTCGTGGGGAGCTACGTCGTTCAGCCGAACCTAGTTTCCCTGATATAGCTCAGTTAGGGGAAGCTATAGCGAATGCCATTCAGTCAGTTATTCACCCGCCTCAGCGGACCCCTCTAGAGTCGGTTCATAATTTGAAGATAACCACTTTTGTGGGCAATGAAGGCCCCAAGGGTTCAGAGAAGTGGTTGATGCATATTAAGAAGACTTTCAGGCTGATGCAGAGTCAGGGGAGTCTATCTTCGGACAGATGGGTTGAGACGATTTCATGGTGGAGTCAGTTGGCTGATGAGTTACCCCAGGAAGAATCTAGAGATTATGAGGTATTTAAGCAATTGTTCTATAAAAGATTCATTCCTCCTGCATATATTGATCGTAAGAAGCAGGAGTTTACTAGTTTGAGGCAGAAGAAGCTGTCAGCTAACGAGTACTATAGGAAATTTACTGATCTATCTCGTTATCATTCGAAAATTACTGCTAATCCGGTTGAGATGCTACATCGTTTTAAGTTGGGCACTAAGAAGAAATGGCGTACCATTGCGACTGCAATTCCCTGTACTACTTATCATGAGTTTTTTGAAGCTTTACTTCAAATTGAGGATTCTGAGAATTTACCCAGTGACAATGAAGAGGAAGAGAAAAATGAGAATCAGAATAAGGATAAGGGTAAAGGTCATTTCTCACAAGGACCTCGCCAGACTCAGAGCTTTAAGCGCAGCGGGATTAGTTCTAGTTCTTCCAGTAGAGGTTTCAGTTCCACAGGTCAGAGAGGAGGTGGTAGATTCTTCAGAGATCCCAGAGCCCAGAGGTAAGGGAATTTTGGCAGAGGAAATGCACCTTGGTGCCGTAGGTGCAGTAGTCGACATTTAGGGGAATGTCGAAGAGGTAGCAATGGTTGTTATACTTGTGGTCAGGAGGGACATCTGGCTAAGTTTTGTCCTCAAGGTCAGCAGAGACCTCAGCAGCCTCATTTACCATCGCCAGCTCTAGCTCAGCAGTTCTCAGGACAAGGTGGCTATACCCAAACAGGTCGTGGTGGTGCATACCACTATCAAGGGGATTCTGTTCCTTATTCTGCAGGACAGTACCAGGATCCCTATCAGCAGGGTAGTTATGGGCAGTATTCAGGAAGATATATGCCTTCACAGCAGTACTCTGGAGGATATATGCCTCAGCAGCAGTTTTCAGCTGGTGGATCCCAGTGGCATTCTGGAGGACAGTCTCAGCAGGTTAATGCTACTTCCAGTGGATTTGGGTCTTCGAGACAGCATAGTCAGTCAAGACAAGGGCGTAATCCTCAGGGGCGAGGAGTTCATGCTAGCAGAGGCAAAGAAAGGCAGCAGAACCAGGGGCGTATCAACAACATTCAGAACAATCTGGATTTGATCATGGGTACGTTAAATATTCTTGGTCATTATGCTAAAGTGTTGATTGACTGTGGTGCTACTCATTCGGTAATTTCTCATACGTTTGCTCAATTGACACAACCTCAATCTTCACCCCTTGGGTATGAGTTAGAGTTTGCTATACCTAGAGGGGAGAAGTGTTATGTAGATTATGTTTACCCAGGTTGTCCCGTAGTAGTGGAGAATGTGGTTATGCCTGTTAACCTCACTCCGCTAGACATTGTGGATTTTGACGTCATCTTAGGCACAAATTGGTTGCACTGCAATCATGCTAAGATTGACTGTTACGGGAAATCAGTGACCTTTCATCGTCTTGGATTACCTGAAGTTACATTCTTGGGTGAGCCTAGTAGATTGAGGCATGGAATCATTTCGGCCGTGAGAGCCAAAAAGTTACTGAAGAAAAGTTGTCAAGGGTACTTGGCTCACGTGGTACTAAATGATGATGCTCCGGTTAGCGTAGAGAATGTCAAGGTGGTTAGACATTTTTCCGACGTTTTCCCTGATGATATACCTGGATTACCGCCAGATCGTTATGTCGAATTCGCCATTGATTTACTTCCAGGTACGAATCTTATTTCTTTAACTCCTTATCGTATAGCTCATACAGAGTTAAGAGAGTTGAAGATTCAGTTACAAGAGTTGGTTGATAAAGGTTTCATCCAGCCTAGTACTTCACCTTGGGGAGCTCCAGTTTTGTTTGTAAGGAAGAAAGACGGTACTTTGAGGCTTTGTATCGATTACAGGCAATTGAATCGGATGACGATTAAAAACCGTTATCCTTTGCCTCGTATTGACAATCATTTTGATCAACTCAGATATGCTTGCGTATTTTCTAAGATTGATCTAAGGTCTGGTTATTATCAGTTGAACATCAAGAGCGACGATGTTCCTAAAACTGCTTTCAGGACTCGTTATGGTCATTATGAGTTTCTTGTGATGCCATTTGGATTGACAAATGCACCAGCAGCTTTTATGGGTTTGATGAATAAGGTGTTTCAGCAGTATTTGGATAAATTCGTCATTGTCTTTATTGATGATATTCTGGTGTATTCCAAGTCAAAAGCAAACCATGTTCGATATCTTACTTTGGTGTTGAAGAAGCTGAGGGAACATCAGTTGTATGCTAAGTTCAGTAAGTGCCAATTCTGGTTAGATCAAGTTGCTTTCTTGGGGCATGTTGTTTTAGCTTAGGGTATTCAGGTAGACTCTCAGAAGATAGCAGCTGTGGAGAATTGGGAACAGCCGCGAACCGTCACTGAGGTACGGAGTTTCCTTGGTTTAACGGGTTATTATCTGCGATTTGTTAAGGATTTCTCAATTATGGCTTTACCACTAACGAGGTTGACCAGGAAGGAAGTTAAATTCGAGTGGGATGATAAGTGTAAGCAGAATTTCCAGTAGTTGAAGTATTACCTTACTCATACGCCTGTTTTGACTCTTCCTGATGATAGTGGTAATTTTGAGGTTTACAGCGATGCTTCTTTGAATGGCTTGGGATGCGTGTTGATGCAGCATGGTAAGGTAATTGCTTATGCTTCGCGTCAGTTAAAGCCTCACGAGATGAATTACCCTACACATGATTTGGAATTGGCAGCCATTGTTTTCGCTTTGAAGATTTGGAGACACTATCTCTATGGTGAGAAGTGTAGGATTTTCTCAGATCACAAGAGTCTCCAGTACCTATTCATGCATAAAGATTTGAATCTTCATCAGCCGAGATGGATTGAGTTGTTAAGTGACTACGATTGCACGATTGAGTATCATCATGGACGTGCTAATGTAGTGGCTGATGCTTTGAGTAGGAAATCTCAAGGTCTGGTTAATGCTTTGTATGCTTCTCGTGTTCTTCTTCTTGTAGAATTGAGGTCTACTTGAGTGAAATTGGAATTTGAAGAACAAGAAATAGTAGTGGCAGAGCAAGAAAGAGCCTTACTTGCTAGTTTCCAAGTTAGGCCTATTCTGATTGATCGTCTACTCGAGACTCAGATGAATAACGAAGAGATTCAGGAGTTAATTCATTTGAGGAATCAAGGGAAAAAGAAAGATCTCCGAGTTAGAGAGACGGATGGCATGCTTATGCAAGAGAATAGGATGTACGTGCCAAATAATGAGGAATTAAAGAAGGCAACTCTTGATGAGACACATATTTCAGCTTATGCGATGCATCCAGGAGAAACTAAAATGTATCATACCATTAGGCCATTTTATTATTGGCCAGGTATGAAAAGGGAAATTGCTGAGTATGTAAGTAGGTGTATCGTGTGCCAGCAGGTTAAAGCCGAAAGAAAGAAGCCATTTGGGTTGTCACAGCCACTTCCCATTCCACAGTGGAAATGGGAAAATATTACTATGGATTTTGTGTACAAGCTTCCTCGTACACAAAACGGTTATGATGGAATTTGGGTGGTTGTTGATCGGCTTACTAAGTCAGCGCATTTCATTCCTGTGAGGGAAAAGTATTCTTTGAACAAGTTAGCGGAATTGTTCATCATGAAGATCGTGAAGTATCATGGAGTTCCTGTGAGTATTATTTCAGATCGAGATCCAAGATTTACTTCTAAGTTTTGGATAGCGTTCTAGGAAGCTTTGGGTTCGAGATTAATGTACAGCACGGCATATCATCCTCAAACAAACGGACAATCTGAGAGGACGATTCAGACCTTAGAGGATATGCTAAGATCTTCGGTGTTGCAGTTTGGTGACACTTTGCATGGGCGGTTGGATTTGATGGAATTCGCCTACAACAACAGCTTTCACTTGAGTATTGGTATGGCGCCATTCGAGGCATTATATGGCAAGCCTTGTCGTACACCTTTATGTTGGTTAGAGGTTGGCAAACGAGTTTTAGTGGGCCCTGAGTTAGTGGAGGAGACTACTCAGAACATTCAGGTTATTAAGTCTAATATGAAAGCGGCCCAAGATCACCAAAGAGTTTAGCAGATAGACATGCCACTGATCGAGTGTACAAGGTTGGTGATTGGGTATTTCTAAAGTTATCGCCGTGGCGAGGTGTAGTACGATTCGGGAAGAAAGGCAAGCTAAGTCCTAGATTCATCGGACCTTATCAGATCACCGAGCGAGTTGGTGAAATTTCTTATAGACTTGAGTTGCCGTTAGAGCTGTCTAAGGTACATAATGTGTTTCATGTGTCGATGCTTCGTCACTATGTCTCAGATCCTTCACATGTGATACCTCATCAACCCTTGGAGATCAGTTCGGATTTGACTTATGATGAGGAGCCACTGACTATATTGGATTGGAAAGAAAAGGTTCTAAGGAATAAGACAGTGCATTTGGTTAAAGTTTTGTGGAGGAACCATTCAATAGAAGAAACGACTTGGGAGACAAAGGATCGGATGAGAGAGATGTACCCGAGGTTGTTTTATGAGTACTAGTGGATGGTTTTGGTTATGTAAATTTTGGGAACGAAATTTTTATAAGGAAGGTAGATTGTAACAGCCCGTCTCGGAGTTTACGTACGGCAAACATGAAATGACGAAAATGCCCCTAGGCATTTTCTTTCGGTAAGTGTGTGTTTTTACTTGGGTGTTTGGTTGTATTTGGACCACACACACACACACAGAGTCACTGTTTCTCTCTCTCACTCCCGCACTCTCTCTCTACCTCAGACTCTCTCTCTCTCTCCCTCTCGGTTCTTGTACGGACGAACACAAATCCTTCCTAAACCTGGCAGATCAAGGACGTGAAGTACCCCATCGTGTTCCTGAGGTCCATACGAACTCGTTGGTACCCGTTGCAGGTAAGAAAGCCTTCGAAAACCCCGAGTTCTCACAACCTTCGATTTGTGCACTATTTATGCACATGTGAAATGTTGTTTTTCAGGGGATTTTAAGCTTGTAGGAAGCTTATTGAGGTCCTAAGGAAGCTCGGAGTAGTTCATTTGAAGATTTTGGATGTCGGGATAGCGAGATCGGAGAGTTTTTCGTTTTGGCCGAAATTATCGAGGCTTTTTCCTGCGAATCCCCGGCGAGTTGGGGGTCGAGTCAGGTATGGATGTGTTCATCTTTGTGAGATCTTCATTTTGGTATAAAGTACGTAGAAAATGGTGCAAAAATGAGTGAGAAACCATAGTTGGAAATTTTTCCAGAAACCGGTGACCGACGACTCGCCGGAGAAGAAGGAGAATATTCCGTCAGTTTTGACGGAACATGCTGACGCCGTTAGTTAGATTTAACGGTAACAGTTAGAAGTTGACGGAATATTCCCCATAATATTCTGACGGCGTTAACTGACGCCGTTAGTGTGCAAGTCACGTGGCCGCGCGTGGGGGCGCGCCTGCCGTGCCTTAGCCGGCGCGTGAGTGGTCGGAAAATTTTTCTAAAAATATGGGGATGTTCCTAAGATTGTGTAGATCACGGTGGTATATTCATATACCCAAATTGAGCAATGTATGAGAAGTTATTTCTAAGGTTCCGATTATGTACGTTAATTAACGTTATTTCAGTTACTTCTCATATAGGCGAGACCTATCCGGAGGACAAGCGTAGCCAGGCCAGGCACGGAGGTTACAACCCGTCTACATACCAGTGAGTGGGCATTTTTTTTCTGTATATACCTATATAAATGAGTTTTTCCCAGAAAATCAGTTTAAATGAAATGTGATATGAAATGCGATATGAAATGCCATGGAAAGTATCTAATTACTTTAATATGCATTATTGATTGTTTATATTAATGTCGGTGCTGGGGACGCACAGGTAAGTGGCAGGTAAGTTTATATGCTAGTTATTGAGAACGAATGATGTGATGTGATGTGATATGATTAGAGCTCATAAACCTGCAAACTGATATTAGAGAGGGGCTCAGTCCTTCACGTGTTGTTCACCTCCCGCACCGTATGCTCGCCTTGGATCCAAGTTAGGTGCTCAGTCCTGTCGAATAGGCCACTATAGGTGGGTTCAACTCGTAGGTGACCCGCGATTTATCGCTCAGTCTTCACGTGATCGTAGCACTAGAGCATATTAGTTATTTATCAGTGATGTTGTGCAGACCACTAGAGGTGGTATTGATGTGTGTGTAGGGTATATATATGATGATATGGTTGAGAGGAGTATGAGCTATATGATATGATGATTGTTATGAGCTATATACAGTCGAGGGCTGAGATGATTATTTAGTATTCAATCACATTCACAGAGTTATGCTTTGGCATTCAGTTATGATACTTTTGCATGGCATATACGTACTTTCATACATACATATTTTCAGCTGGGTTTTGAGAATTATATATACGAGTATATACTTTATTTCTAGGAACTTATACAGGCTTTACGACGAGGGGTTATAACTTTTGGAAAGAAAGGTTTTGAAAAGATTTGTTTCTGATCCACTCAGTTTTATGTTTTTCGCCCCTCCAGGTATTAGGTAGTGTTCGTTGGTGGCATATGAGGAGCTCATCGAACGTTCTGACAGAATTCACTTATGTAGGACCACCTTTGGGTGTTATTTCCATTTACTACTTCTGCTTGACTGCACATAGACTTTTATGCTCTGTATTAGTGGAATTCACACTTCTTTTACACTAGTATTGCTAGTGTTTCAGTTTTATTTGACCTGTAAATTCTATCATTTATTGCTTCCGCACTGTGCACATGGTTATGTCACTCTCACATGACGGCCAGCACGCCCCTCTTTCAGGTCAGGGTGTGTCAATCGTCATCTAAAAAAAACGACAATATCGGCGATATTTCGCCGATATTATCGATATTTTGTACTATGCGTACACCAACACATTCCTAATAGCTAAGATGGATTTATCTAACGTCATCAAACCATCTTGAACTATCAAGTTAACAATATGAGCACAACATCTGATATGCATGTCTTTTCCCTCAAGTATCATTCAGGAATTTTGCCAATGACACATCTTTGTCTTCAAATAATCTATTGCCACCTTGTTTGAAGAAGCATTATCGACCGTGATGGTTAGTACATTCTCCAAACCCCATTCTAGCAAAAGTTTAGTATTCTTTTGTGCAACTTCCAATTACTATCTATGAAATGTGATGTTATCATCATGTAGTTTATCTTTTGAAGACTTGGCCAAGTGTCGGTTGTGAGGCTAACTCTGTTTTCAATTTTGCTTTCATTTCATCACACATAAGGATAAAGTGTCTCGCAAGTGTCCTACAAGATGGTAGATAAAAATGGGGGCAAACAACACTATAGAAAAACCTAAACCTTCTCCCTTCAACATGTTTAAACGGCAACTCATCTAAGACAACCATTTGTACCAACGTCTTTATGCAATCCTCTTTCGTATTCCCCCTAGCCATAAAAGTACAACACTATCATCAAAAGACAAAATCTTTTGCCTTTTATCCTGATTTATTCCCGGGTAACTCTTACATCTTCCGCCCTCAATATGTTTTGTAACGGTTGAAGTACCATTTCTAGAAGGGTGAGCAGCAAAGGTAGTAGAGCAGTGCTTACACCTAGCTCTCCTTCTAATTATTGTTTCTTTGGTCCCATCTGGCTTCACAATGTTTTCTATGTCATCATATTCAACAAAATGCTCCCACACTTTTGCCCTACGCTTATTGTTCCCAAGAAGAGGCAATGGAAAAATACGACTCGGTTGAGTTGGTGATTGTGCTTGGGATGGAGTTGGTGGTTGGGGTTGTGGTGGAGTTGGTGGTTGGGGTTGGGTTTGAGTTGGTGGTGATGGTGTTGGACCCAGTAATGACGAAGGTGATGATGAAGAAACAAATGCAAAAGAACAAAAACCATGTGATTTTGATTGGTTCGTCATCCCTAAAATAGGCAAAGAAACAAAACTCAAATTCAACACAGAGTTTGTCATTCACATACATATTCTGAATTATAGGAATATATTGGAAGGTTATCTACAGTTCTCTCCGTTGCATCAATATATAATAAACTCCTGATAATCTAACCCGTCTATTGGAATAAGAACAGACAATGACATACATGCTCTCTTGAGCAAGTGTTATCTGTCATAAAACAAAGCTCTTCAACACGTGGTGCACAGATCTCTTCATATTTCCTTAATAAGATTAAACAAAGAAGACAACCACATAAGCAAGCTCAATAAACAACATTTAACAAATATCATGTTCTGTGAAATGCATTTGAATGAACCCTTTGAAACTTTGTACTATATAATTACTTGCAAGAGAATCATAACTAAATTTATCATATTAGCCTTTAAATCTTATACACTAATACAATAATCTCTATTGTCTCGGTACTTATTTCATCCAAATTTTGGCAAAGGCATCTTATTTCCCACCAAATGGACCTTGATTGAAATGAACAAGGCAATATAGAAGAAACTAATTTATAATTTAGGTTGATAGTATATTGATGAATATTATTCAACATTACACTAACCAAGACAACTGTTCCCCAAATTTATCCAATCCAAGCATATTGCATTGATAAAGCATGTTGGGCAGTTCAACATAAGTTCCTTACAACTAATTAGAGACCAAGGATCTAAAAAAGACCAACAACATTCTTCATTCACTTTTCAACATCAAATAGTGAGAGACAATATTGGAATTATTTATGTTTCCATATGTTTGACTGCTAAGATTTGGGCTTAATAATAAAAGTGATTGCATATGATAAAAGCACAATAATTAAGATTTGAATGGTTTCATTGTTGATAAGTCCAAATCGAAAGTTGTAATCAAGTAATGCAGTTAACTCTGCTATAGGTATGAAAGCTTACGAGGCGATTATCAAGCAAATGATGCCAAGCAATTGAAGTTTGTTCCTCTTAATGTAATTGTGACAGAGAAACCAATCGATGAGATAAATTGTGAGATAAAACATATCTGGGACCAACTTATATTCTTCTGACGCCTGAAAGCATCATCATTTTGGCAAACTACTTCTATTAGTTTTCACACGCTTTATATAAAGCATATTAGATCATTTCATCATTGATACAAATATAAGACGCGTTAATGTGTACATCTGCTATCTTCTGCAACAGAATAGAAGCTTCATATAAGACTTATTGTAAATGCAACTAAACAAGTCATGAGTGACCAGAGACTGTTGTAAAATTACAAAGACATAACAATCTTAGAATCAGGATGGCAATATCAGGTAAATGTCAAACACATGCCATCTCTTGTTTATTTTTCTTCTGGGGTTTTTGGGGTGAGGAGAGAATGGAAAACCAATAGAACTCAACCATATTCCTAATCTCAAATATGAGAAAAGATAGAGAAAATACCAAGGAGGGAGGACGGAAGACGAAGAGTCATGAGCTGTCACGGAGGAATGAGGACGAGGGCTATCGCAGAGAGCTGAGGTTGTGGGCTGCCTGAGGAATCGCTGATATTTTTGGATGAGAGGTTGTGAGTGAGGTGGTCGGGTGTGGGAAATGGGGGATGTGAGGCCGTGAGTGAAGTGAGGGTGAGGTGGGGGAGTCCTAATTGGGATGGGATCTATTGCCTTGCAACGTGGTGAAACTAATTTTTCAACCTATTATACCATGACAAGTGTGTATACATATAATTAATGGGAACTTTAACGAAAAGCACATGTTACTGTTCACTTTAACGAAAAACCACATTTTTACACTAAAAAGTCAATCCTAATACTATTCACTTTACCCTTTATTTTGTCCTTATCGTTAAAACTCAAAAATTTCAAGCCCTTTTTATTAGTTTTCCTTATAATTAATTTATTTATCATTAATAAAACGATTCAATTCGGTTCCGGCCGGTTCTTGTTTATTCGAAACCAGAACCGAAACCGGTTTGAATCGATCCGGTTCGATTTTTGACTAAAAGTTGACTTTTCCGATCATCACGGTTCTTTCCAGTTTTTTTTTTTCATATGATTCAATGCGGTTTGGAGGTTTTTATGCCCACCCCTAATCAAAGCTTTAAACTCTAAAAACTCACGAAAATGGTCTGGGGATGAGTGAGACAAGAGAAAAGAATGACTGGTTTGAGATTGTGGTGCTTTTAAAAAAACACAGCTATTAAAAAATCTAGAACATCAAATGTGTTTGGTAAAACAAATAAAAAGTGTTTTTTTTTTTAAACTGCTGTTAACGACAATAGAAAGCTACCATGCATCTAAAATCAGTGCCCATTTAATGAAATTTTCAAAAAGCAAGTATACTCTTACATGTTTTACAAAATTACAATCATTGCCCCTACATTATTCTCTTTGACAATTATTATATCACATTAAATACCATATTCTTTTTAGTCATTTACCATATTCACAACAATTTATATAAAAGTTTACCAAACATTTAGACACCTTTTTTTTTGTTAAAAGCACTTTTACAAAAATTAAAAATAAAAAAAAAATAACTACCAAACACCCAACAACTTTATTTTACAACTGTTTATTCTCATAGCATAGCAATACTAGTTTTTTTTAAAAGCACAGCAATACCAAATTAGCTCGAAGACAATCGTATTGAGAGACGAAAAAACAAAAGGGACAACAGAACATTTACATTCAAGTATGAATCCTAACATATTTCACCACAAGGGCATAAATTCAATTTTTTTTACAAGGGCTATGGACTACTCTATCACCACAACAACCATTTATTCATATATGACTTTCTTTTTCACTTCGACAATTGATGTTAATAATCCACGTGTTATAACATGAGCGAATAATGGAAGATCGCTTTTTTTCTTCAAGTGCACGGATAACACCACAGCAGGAAAATTACCAAGGAGCTTGGAACATGAAAGGAATTGCAAACTATCCGGCCAAAGTACAAAACTATGTGTGCAAGGGTATAGCCTACGAACAATTACTTATCCCGAAATGAATTGCAAAATCTCAAGCCACGAGGACATATTTGTGGATTAAAACAAGTTTCGTTAGACATTACCATCGAGCATGGTTTCTCAAAATCAAGATGATCATTAGCCAAGCAACCATTTTGCTCAGCCATCGGTGTACAACACTTTCCTCTGTATTTACACAGTCGAGGAAACTACAAGGTGCAAAAACTTACTAGTCCTCATCAGAAGACACCTTTTGCCTCTTCCACTTGTAGGCAGCTTCCAATATCTTGAGATTTGTCGTCTGAGCTTCCTCCGGGAACATGTAATCAATATATTCCTCGTACCTGCCAAAGTCTCAACAAAGATCGGTTAACATATGGAAAACTAAATGAACTCACCAAATGGAACCAACACATGAAGATCAAAGCTACGCTCCATTTTTCAGTATAAAAGATTCTCTACACCAAGATGAATAAATGAGAAACGAATATAAAAAGTTAGGAACGTAAAAAGACACGAGAGTTGATCACATACCCAGCAGGGCCGTCTTCAGTCATTATTGGCCTCCTCTTCTTCAGTTTCTTTGGAAGCTTAGATTGGACTAAGCTAACATCACCCAAATCTCCAAAGCTCGCCTCCATGTTCAACCACTCTTCGAGCAACATACCTCTTTCTTCCTTCAACTCAGGTGCTGAAGTTCTAAAGTAGTTAACAGCTTTCTCAAAAACCCCTGATGTACAGAGAAAAAAAAAACAAGGGTGAGATATTTTCAACTGTAAAAGAATATAGATTAGCCAACTCTCAATTACTATTCTATCCATTAACAACTGCTTACTTCGAGCACGGAGAAGACATTGTTTCTTCTGTTCAAGAAGATAATCCTGGGCTTGGTCTTCGGCCATATCTGAATCCACACCATCTTCCACTATAGCAGATGCCTCAAATTTCGCATAACTGATCCACACCTTTAGGTGTTTTGTTCGGTCTAGGAGTCTCTTGTAAAGTTCTCTAGTTCTCTCAAATTCACCCTCTGATATTTCGAAGTCAATGTATGCCTGTTGTCAATTATCAATCAAATTAATAACAAATATTATGTTGTCATCTGAACCTGTACTGCATAAACTAGCAACATCAACCTTAGCCAACGAATTAATATTTTTCAAAGATTTTCTAGAACAGAGTCACAGTTGCTATGTTGAGAAGCTAGGAACATGTTCTCTGCATCAAAAACTACGCTTTAGAGACAAATCAATCAGTAGATAGGTTATAAAGGACAAAAAAACTTCGATACAAGTGAGAATAATAGGTGTTTTGCAAGGTGTTGCTTCTGTTATTTCTTCCAATTCAAGTTTTACGAGTCAAGAACTATAACTAGGCACTGGTGCAACTAACATCTATGACATATTATGTTATATGTATCTATGATATATTATGTTATATGTAATGAAACATCATAGAAGAACATAAAAGTGCAGGAAAGATTAATATATTCCACAAGAAACTATCAAAATTCAAACAACAAAAGGTGTATTAGAAAGAAGGATGTCCCCATGTCTTACCTTCCACAACAACTCAGGCATGTCAAGTGATGGTTGGGCAATCGCAAGTTCAAAAAGCAACCTGGTTCGTTCTGTCTCGCATAAAGATTGCTCTAACTCTGCATACTTGGTCCACGCATAACAATTTTCTGGGGACCACTCCAGATACTTTTCGTACAACTTCCGACATCGATCCATATTCCCAAGGTTCAGCTCGATCTCAATATACTTCTTAAATATCTGTTTTAAGGAAGCATATTATAAATATTAACTATACATTTTGACTTGTTGAATGGGCATTGTTAAAATGAGTATATGTATTTGCTAAATATACCTTACCTTATCTTTAGGTGCCTTGCCTATTGCATTGCCAAGGATCATTCGTGAACCCTTGAGATTCAGCTGCCGTATTTCAAACTGGGCAGCAAGGAGCCATATTTTTGCAAACGAAAACTTCTGGTGAGGAATCAGATTAAGGCACTCCCTGGAAAAATTTCTAGTACAGTGAGAAATATGTTCAAAGTATTTAGGACGTGTCCACGTGCTAACTATGTCAAAGGTAACAAATGTAAACTTATACGGTGAACCTGTGTTTTAATTTGCATGAATATTTTCACCAAATAACGGCAATATGCATTGCAAAAACTCCAAATTGTAAACCATCAAATTAGTTGTGCAACAAAAAATGTCTAAAAAACTAACTACAACAAATCATGACTTACTACGAAAAAACTGAAAGCTCATCAGTCCACTGTCTTGATAAACTTAAATGGTACATATAATATAAGAACACCAAAAATACAACTTCATACCCAAATTGCTCAAATAAAACATTGGTTTTCTACAGGTAATAATTTTCAAGCATATCCTCATATACATTCAGTTATAAAAAAAAAAATTTTAGTACCAGTGCACTATAGCAATTCATCTACCGAGAAAGCTGAACAAGATTTATTTTCAATTTTATACATAAGTAGTCACATATCATTATTGACTTGAATAGTAGTTAAGGTAAAATATGGCAAGAACAAAACAATCTTCAGGTACATCAACAAAACCATAGGTTAACAAAATGAGGCATACTTATACACATCTCGTGTACGTTCCATGTCTGAAGCATCAAGCTCCTCGTAGAGTGCATAGTTAATCCTAACATTGCAAAAGAAACAAACAATCAGCAACAATTATTCAAACAAATGAAGCTACATCAAAGTCAAAGCATAAGCACAGCCGCTAATTAACCAAGGCTTAGTATGTGTACCACATACCATAAATAAATGTATCGTTGCCAATATCGCTTCTCCGGAGCCGGAGGAACATTAGCAATTGCTCGCTCATAAACTTCTCTAACTCTATCCTTATTCCCTGCACTCTCTTCTAGCCTTATATAATCAAACCACGCATCATAATTAAGAGGGTTCTTCCTAACCTCATCCTCATACTGAAACCTCCTCTTTCCCACAATTGCATCCTCAATGCCTTGTCTATCTCCATACTGCTTCTCGAAACCCACAAACTTCTTATACAAGTCATCGGCCCTTCCTTTGGGTATATGATCAAGTGCAAACTTATAAATACACCTTGCTCGATCAGTTTCTTTGCACCGCTCTTCGAATTCAGCGAAAGCCACAAATAACTGCTCAGCCTCCTCGTCATCGGCTAGAATCTCCACTGCTCTCTCATACACATTTCTCGCCCTCGCAACCTCACCATTCTTCATCTCAAATTTGGCAAACCGAATCCAAGCAACAACTTTTGGATGACATTGCACAAACCGCTCAAAAACCGCTCTAGCACGCTCCACTTCATTATAGCGAAGCTCAAACTTGATGAAGGAGAGCCAACCTTGCTGGTCCAGCATCCAATTCATCCACCTCTCGTATATCTGTCGAGCACCGGCCACATTCCCTATAATCTCTTCCATGTGAATGTACTTGTACCAGAGCTGGTCAACTCTGGGCAAGAGTGTGACTGCGCGGTCCCACACGTTTCTCGCATGGTTAATGAACTTGTTCTTCATCTCCACCTCAGCATACTTAAGCCACAGGGTGTGGTTCCGATAATCGACCTCAAGAGCACGCTCCCAAACAGAGCGAGCACGCTTGAAGTCCTTCTGGGACTCCTCCCATTGCGCATACTTGATCCATACACTGACATTCCACCTCACACGCCGGATTAGGTCCTCAAATTCCTTGCGCTTACGGAGGCGGTAATCAGCAAGCTCAGTGGGATCAGTGATCTTCTGTTTGGGAGGTCGGATTTCAGCCTCCTGACGCTCACGAGCCTCCCGAAGAATTTGCTCTGCGGTGATTTGGACAGGGGCTGGGGTTTTGTTCTTAACCCTAGTGGGTCGTGGGAGCTTGACCTCGGTGTCCTTTCGGGTTAGGAACCCTAGGGATGGGTCTGCGTCCTTGTAGGAGCCCATGGCTAGGTTTTTCTCGCCTGGAAAAAAGTAATTTCAAAGTTTTAACATGGAATTACTGAAACTTGATAGTTTAGAACAAACTGGAATCAGAGAATTTTATCACGGATTGAAGTTTTACCTGGATTTCGGAGAAGAAATCTCGCAGTTTCAGAGCGCGGGGTCGCCGGAGAGACGAGAGGGAATAGCCGTTAGGGTTTTGAAACTAGAGGAATTGGGAATTTAGGGTTTGGGAAATAGAGGGAATGGAGCGCTCGTACAGGGGCTCGTGGAGGAGCCGAAGGGGACTGGAGGAGATGCGCGCATAAAATTTCGCTATTAGCATCACGGTTTGGTTTTTAATTCTTTTACCTCCGCTTGTGGGCTACGAGGTTAATGCTAGCTCAATCATAAGATATTCAGGTCAACACATAATTCGTAAAATTTTAGTTCGACTCTTACAGGTATCAAATTTGAGACGGAATTTATATCTCATGGTCTACGTCAGGTTTTTCAGGATAAAATGATCTTTGTAACAGGAGGTATATTTAAGGATTAAGGAGTTGCTAATTTTTCTTCTAAACATTTAACTTTAATTTTAACCGATTTTCCTCCTAATTTCTATAATTAGCCAGTTTTCCAGATGTTAGATTGTTGAGTTTTTCATCTAATTTTCTATCCATTTTGATCACATGACAAATATTCAAGGGCAGTACAGTAATTTAACCCTAATGTGGACATCATATTACTTTTTTCTTCTTCTCTTCCGCTAGTTGACTCCATATACTAGGAGCTACAAAGTGTTGCCCTTGCGCATAATTTACCACAACAAAATTACGTTTTTGACCTCACACAGTTGTCATGTACTGCCTGCGTGACCAAGATAAAAAATTTCAAAATCTAGAGTCGAGAAAATTAGTTATTTATAAAAGTTCAGAGAGTAATATGCTAAAATTAAAGTTCCAAGTGAAAATTAACAACCCTATATAAGTTTGGGAAGTAAATCGACAAGTAAGTCATGTAACAATGAAGGAAAACAAAAAACAAAAAGTGTACCTAATAGAATCCACTTGGAAGATAACTCATGCTACTTGGCCCTTGAGTAATATGCACATTTTTACTGACCATTGCCATTTATTGACAAGTGGTAGCAAATCGATAGCAAAGTAGCAATTTGCATTGTAAATATCATTTGCCATGTGCCTGTCCATATTCTAGGCCAATATGACACACCCCAATCTGGAATGTCCACTTGCACACCCAATCGAGATGTGCTGGCTGACACCTGAGGTGACGAAGCCAAAAAGTATAGTAATGTGGAAAGATGTGAATAAATTAAAACCTAAAAGTGACTATTACAAGAGTGTGTATGTGAACATGATTGAAACCAGTTTACACGTGATGTCAGAGTATAAGAATAAGTACAGTAAAAATGGCATATTAATTATATCGAACGAAGAAACCTCCTACATATCAGCTTTTGCCAGAAATCCCCGTCATCACGTGAACTCTGCCCAAAATTCCAAATAACAAACAACTTTGAAACTTCGCATAGTTACAAGTCTAAAAATTCAAAGTGATAGTGTCAGAGGAGTCTCTTTTAGCACATTCCATAGGGTTCAGTTAGTAGCTTGGGAGACTCGAGCCATATTATACGAGATCACGATGGGCAAGCTCCGGACCCAGGGGCATGACCCATAATCCAGAAGTCCAACGCACCATCCAGCCTTCGAAAAGTTTATACAACCTAAGGGTTGTGAGTTATAATAGTGGGATTGTCACGCCTCGGACCCGGGGTCGGTGGAAAAATAACCCCGCACCCGGCGCGCGAGTAAAAGTAAAAATAAAAACGAAAAACAAACTTCTCTTATAAAAAAAATAACTCCAAAATCCTTACAGGGTGTACAAAAATAATAAATTAACACTCTTAGATCCCTCGTCTAACACAACCTCAACTCGTCTACCATTTGTTAATCTTGTACCGAACCTGCAAGGTCTAAAATGTATAGGGTGAGCGAAATCACAGCTCAGTAGGGACTTAAGTCTTATCAAGGATAATTATCAAAGCTAAGCCAAGTGTCATGCTCATATAAATAAGTTATATCATGTTATCAAATATATATTATATTCCATGAATGCAACTTAACTTCAATTACCCAACCCATTAATTTATATAATAAAACACGTGGACCTGCATTTTACCACTGCAGCGGTGGTCCGAATGCTCTATTATATAAACTAACCCCTGTAACTTAATCATCCCAAAATTTCCCATTTTGTTGGTCATCTTGTTCTTTTCTCAATCGCCAGAATCCCCACTACTTCGTACCATTCCTATAATTTCACTTTTGCCACCCTTACTGGTCCTTACGAGAGTCGAACTCAACCACACAAAAAAGAATCCCAATCTCGAATAAACCAATAAAATCCTTCCACTCCAATATGCAATGACATTTGCATATAATCAACATTACCATGATTAGTAACATGAATATCATATTCCAAAATACACAATTATATCAATTATAGAGATAAGATCAAGTATAACAAATATTTCACAAAACTTAAACAAGACAAATACCCCAATGGTGATAAGTTCTCCAAGAAACCCCTACCTCAAATCCAAAGCTAAAACGAAGATCCATGTCACTACTGCAGTAGCTATACTCCACGTACTTGAGCAAGCTCCTTGATCACTCCTAATGCCATGTATTTCTTCCACTCTATTTTCTTTTCTAATCTCTCTCTAAACATACATAATATATATATACACACACGGATATACATACATATACATAGATATATACTATATATACATCATCTCTACGTAATGCATGCATTGCATGCTTCTGTGGTTTCAAAAGAATGGAGCCTTTGCTCCTATTTATACTAGGAGAAGACGGCAAAGATTAAGCCATTTAATTGGTTGGAAGTGCAACGCATGACAGCTAGCCCTAGGTTTTTCTTAAAAATCCGACACCTGAAGCAATAGAGTGGTGACTCACCTTAGTATCTAACAGCTCTTGCTTTAAATTCATGAGTCACAGAGACACATGTCTTTGGTCATCACGTGTGGATCAACGTACACACACACACACACACACATATATATATATATATATATATATAAAAGACAACTTATAATATAACTATGGAATACGGGTTCTCACAGGGATCTACCTGGTTTTTGGGATAACTGAAAGAGCAATCGAAATCATCCGAGGGTTGAATTTGAACTCTGACCTTGAGTATGATTAGTACCATCCTGGACCAGCATACTAAGTCAAATACGTTCTATAGCACCGTGTGTCTAAGCAGGTCCAAAACCTTAAGAGGAATCCAGAACGTCATAAATATTTGAAAACGGTAATGTATTCCAATTTACTCCGAACGACATGGTCTTTGGATAACTATTCACCCTCAACGGGAACAATCCTTTCAGATACATAGTTATGGGCAATTGAGGGATCATGATTTTTCAAGATCAGAGTAAGGTGGATCTGAATACAAAAACGTCAGAATTCTGCTCATGGACTCGACAGCTTTCGCAACGGAGCTGCACAGACAGAGTAGCAATGCCACCATCATCCTATTCTAGAGCTGTGGGCGAATTTCGATGATTTCGCTAAGATTGATCATGCTTGTTCTACAAGACACAAAAATGTGATTCAGTAAAGAATCAGCCAGGTTTCCTATATTATGGATCTTTACAATATAAAGATTGACGTGCACCACAAGTAATCATACTCCTACGAGGATGCAATTTTCTACTCCTAAATATCCTCTGTGAATCTTCCGATTATTATGGATTCCCTATCCTAAAGGACTCCATCTTGCTTGGTACAAATACACTCTTCTATGGTTCATATCTAGTAACGCATTTATCGCACACTTATTCTCTCGCCTACTGCTTGAGTCTCAAATATTTGCTTACTAACTTGACCATAAAATAGCTTTTGCCCAACACTCTTCCCCCTCCCTGCGCCCCCGCACCCCCGAGTCCTTGGCTACTTGGGATTGTTTGTTCTTTACAGATTAACAAATTTGGGCATCTTCCTCCACACACGGTGTTGCAGGAATTTGATTCCAACAATCAGGAGAACGAAAAGTCGGATCTGGAAAACCCTTCCACAAGCAATGAGAAAATCTCTCAGTAAGAGAGGACTCTCACTAAAACGAGAGAGAAATTTAAATGCTTTGGAATCTCGCATTTGGAGGTTAGACAGGAGTACAAAAAGATAATTACTTCGTCAATACCAAAAATAGATCAATGGAAAGTTTTGAGGATTTGCAATTAAAAAACGGCACTAGTGTGATATTAATGAAGAAATCCACATAATTTAGAGTACTAAATATAGATTACCTTTGTAGAAGAATAAATTATCAATGAAGAAATCTACCTAATTTATAGTGGTGAATTTGGAAAACTTTGTTACTTTTCTTCAACGTGAACTTCTAAGGATGAATTAACGTAGCAAATATATGTAAGGGGAAACTTCTCATTAGTTACGGAGGTGCCGAAACCCTAAAGCCCATTTAATCTGATTACACTAAATAAAGAAGGGTAAATTACATTTTATCAAATTTAAGATCTATTGCAACCTTATACAACATCTTCAAAAAATTTAACTTTTATACCTCACGTACTATTTTATTTCAATATAATACCTCCGTTACATTTTTTATCCATTAATCCGTTAAGAATTGACGTGGCTGCCACATTCGTACCACGTGGCTAAACACTTAATAAAAAATTTAAAATATTAAAATAATTAATTAAAGAAAAATAAAAAAAACATAGAACCCCACTTCGTCTTCCCCACCCAAGCACCCTTACATCCCCTCCACCGCTCCACCCCGTTCCCCCAGAAGTAACAGAACCCCCCATTCGTCTTCCCCACCCGAGCACCCCTCCATCCCCTCCACCCCCTCCATGGCTCCATCCCGTTCACCCAACAGCTCAGTCGAATGTCAAATTTAAAAACCCATTTTCCTTCCCCTAAAACTTTCCCATCAACCAAACAGCGCAAAACCAAAAACCCAATTAAAAAAAATTCAAATTCGAAACCGAAACTTCCAAAAGATCGCACCTTGATAACCTTGGTCGACGACGCCTAGCTGCAGAAACAACCAACTAGTGTGCTCCAAAATCCGAGAACGAATAGTAAAACCCTAACCCTATACAATTACATAACCGCTCAGGAACGAGAAAATCGGATGTTATGTCGGATCCCGAAGCCCTAAACGTACCCGTCAACCGCTATCACCGCCTCTCTCTCTCCTCTCTCCACCCCGTTCGCCGTCTGTGGTCCATTCGGCCGGTTCTCCGTCAACGTCATGATCGTCCTCGCCCAGACTTGGGTTTCGAAATCCATGAAATTTCTGGGGTTTTTTTTTTTCGGATTGAGAGCGAAAATAGAGAGATTTATTATGGAGATTTGCGGAAGAAGAAGAATCAGAAGAATTTGTAGAATTAGAGAATGAGGGTTTAGGGATTAGGAGGGGGGTGCGCTGGTGGTTATGGAGATTGGAGGAGATGGAGGGTCGGGTGGAAGACGAGGGGGTTATTTTTTTTACTTTTCTTTAATTAATTAGTTTAATATTTTAAATTTTTTATTAAGTGTTTAGCCACGTGGCACAAATATGACAGCTACGTGCCACGCTGCGTCAGTTCTTAACGGACCAATGGATGGAAAATGTAACGGATGTATTATATTGAAATAAAATAGTATGTGAAGTATGAAAGTGAAATTTTTTGAAAATATTGTATGAGGTTGCAATAGACCTCAAATCTGAGATAGTAAAGTGTAATTTATCCAATAAAGAATGATGCAAGGATGGAGAATAGGGGTGTTATTATTTTGTTAGAAAAATTATAGAATGGAAAAATGAATTAACGAATCATAACCGCACAATCCTGCATGATTACAATATGTGGCACCATCTTGTTTACAAATTTTTTTGAGTGCGAGGAACATGACCGGATGCATTAAGTGTTATAGTACAATTGGTTGATTTTTTTTTTTAAATTTCTAATTAATGTATTATTATACTTAGTATATCAAGTCGTCTGTCCAGTACACTGAAAAATCTCTGCTTATGTACGCTCCTGACACTCAGCATTGGTACAAGTGAAGTGTCACGGGGAGCAGTATTGCTTAATTATTTTTGGGTTAGAAAACCATCGTTGTCTTCTCCATTTCATCTGAAACTCATAATTTTCGTCATATTTCAGAAATTTGACTCTATTCGCCTTGGATGCGTGCCTCTACAACTGGTGATTGGGACACAACTCACCCTTGTAATGTATTAATTGTAACACTAATTTATTTATTTATTTATGTTTGACATTAAGAATCAAACGGAAGATTTCAAATGTAAATGATCTTAACTGATTATAAACTTGTATGTAACACTCATTTTTAGTTGGTGTAGTTCCAAACAAATGACCCTTTTTAGTTGAGTTCAAATAGTATGACCTTTTTCTTTATGGTTATATTCTCATTGGACGTAGATAAACAACTTTAATTAGATGATCTAATGAGAAAATTTTAGAGACGAAGAGAAGGACCGTACATTTACTAGAGATGTAAATGATCTGGATTCCACATTGTCTTATTATATTAACACCTCATAAATTGTTAAATAAATATCACACACTTAATACACCTCATATTTGCTTTTTCAATTAAAAATTATCTAAATACACTCCCACATACTTCCTCATAATACCCTCACACCCCACATTCTCAACATACACCTTACATTTTCTACATATACCCCACATTCTCTATACACCCCACATTTTCATACAAACAATGGTTTTTATTCTCATTTCGTTTTCTTTTTCGGACATAAATTTTGCAGAGTTGCTTCTTTCCATGGGTCAGAAAATGAGATTGAATCGTATCTCCAAATTTGTGGGTAAATTATAAGGTGTCTGGACCTGTAAATATCTTAAAGGCTCTCTGTCTAGGAGGGATGATTACCTTCTATAAAGTGCATCCATTTTCATCTGTCTGAGCTTGTGTGTTATTTTTCTATTAACAAAGATTTCATAATTCTGATTGGAAATCTTTCTTCTTCTACTTTTGTCATCTTTTTTAGGTGTGCTATTGTGCCATTGTGTTCCCAATTTAACTAGTATATCTGGCTGGAAAAGATCAGATTCTTTGGTTCTATTTCAATATATAATATCCGTCACTACTTGTCATTTTCTCGGGATGCATTCTCTAAATGATTATCGCACACTTTCGATTTACCTCATGTAAAGTTTCTGAAACATCGATTTTGTGTTCCATTCGTCAAAAATAATTTTTCTCAAGCACCGTGTTGTAGTTTCGTTAGTTAGGGTTTTGTTCAATAATGGAAGGTGGAAAAGGGTTTTGATAGTTGAAGAAGATAAATAATACATTAAGTGATTTGAGGTGTATTTATAACCTAATAAGGTCGAAATTGTCATTCCACAGTAGGGAACACAAGTCATTTAATATTAAATTTTAATGTATGGTGCATTCAACATTATGTGCGGTACTAATAAAAAAAACCTTCCACATTTACTAGCATAAGCGTAATTACAAAGGGGTGCTCAAATGCTAAATTACTATATGTATCAAACACTAATTAAATAGTTTCCATTGTACGTAGAGTTACGTTTGCAAAGTTGACATGAAGTGGCGCGAAGATATCGAGTTAGATTTGCAGGTTGGCGCCAAGTTGGTTAAAGCGGTATGTTGCCTACTACATCCAACCTGTCCAAGTTAAAAATTTGAATCCCCTCCCCTTGATATGGATTAGAAGAGCAGTTGAATCCAAAAAAAGAAAATAGTTCACACTGAATGAAATTTTTTTTCTTTTTTTTAAACGAAATTTCTTTCCTTAAAAAAATGAAATTTCTTTATGTTCTTAATTTTCTTCTCCTATTTTATTTTGTAACAAAATATTTAAACAAATATAACTCAGAACCGTTACAGAAAAAAAAAAAAAAAAAAAACTTTTTTTATCAAAACGATTATTAGCCGCACGATCATTCAGGTAAGCAGAACGTGGCACGATCTTGTTCACTCATATGTCCACTCTTGACACTCAGCATCGCTGAGTAGAAAAATGGCACAGGGAACAAGGGAAACCATAATCGCTTTCTCCGCTCATCTTTTCAAATCACTCTGTTTCGGAGACGTCTTCAGCTCGGTTCCGTTTCGGATTTCCGAGCCTCAAAATGGTGATCGGGAAACGAAGCGATTCTAACGACGGCGACGAGGCCGAAGCAGCCGAAAACCGGAGCGTTTCAGAGCTGTTTTCGGCGCTGAGAAAGGCTTCTCGGCCTGAGGATTTCACCCGAATCGAAGAGGCTTTGGCGGTGAGAGAAGCGAGACTGAAGGGAGAAATCGAGCGGCGGCAGAGGTACGAAAAGGCATTGATGGAGGAAAAGCACGAGTTTGAGCGGCTGGAAAAGCTCAAAGCAGAGGAGGAGCTGAGGGTCAAGCTTTCCCTGATGGCCAGGACAGAGGCGGTGAACGGACAAAATGTTCCGGCGAAAGATGAGGGCAATGTGGTAATTTCGGAGCCTGGGACGAACATGCAAAGAAGAAGATGCAACCTTTTGGCTGCTGCAATCGATGGTAGCAGTGGAGTAAGCTCTGCTTCTGGAAAAGGAGATGGAGGTCTGCCAATTTCAGGTAATTAATTTGGATTAAGATGTTTGTATTATTTTCATATTAATTTGCTAATTTTAAGTTTAGTGCTTCAAATTTTTGTTAATTTTGATTAGTCAGGGAGTTGTGTTAATTTTGTAGTCTGATTTCCATATAAATGTGGATGTTGAGGTATCCATTTGTACAAAAGATATTTGACGGGTTATGTTGGCCAGCATCTAGTTTTAGGTTGTCTCTCAAAGATCATTGTTGCAAAAGTCACTACAACCCAAAACTATTAAATCTCTCAAATGGTTGTCACATGTCAGTTCTAATACTGTGTTCGCTATTTTGCTCTGTTAGGGATGTGAGAAAGAAGAGTTAAAAATATATATTTCGACTTTCATGTTTTTAAAATTTGGCTCATTATGAATATATATGTATATATAGGTAACAGAGCGGTGCCAAAGGAGCAGATGAAGAGCAAGAACATGGAAAAGAAGAAAATCGGAAGCTTGAAGAGGGTAAGGGGAGATCAAGTACAATACAGATGTAATATGATATCATTTTTCAGTACAATGGAGCGAGTTAAGGAACACTTGACTGAAGGGCACTTGGAGTTGCTTCAACAAACTCCATTTTGGCCATTAATATCAGCATTTTACAGTGGTGCGATTTCTGAAGATCAATGCAAGAAATCGAACACTGACATCGGAAACATCATCAAGTGCTACAATGCCGAAACAATGAGTTTTGAGTTTGGTACTACATCTGCATCGTTGACAACTGAAGATGTTGCTGAAATTTTGGGGCTTCCACTGGAAGGTCAAGAAGTACGACAACTAAAAGGAACACAGAAGCACATATCAGATTTTACCAAAAGGTATTTCGAGGAAGAAACTTTATTGTTCAAAAAGATGGTGGATAATGCTTTGGACGCAGCAATAAAAGGGAAGAGAAAAACAGATGTAGAGGATGTTGCACGCCTGATTGTAATAGAACTATGCGCGACCTTCTTACTGTGTAACACAAGCCACGTTGTTTCATGGAATTTAGTAAAGTATTGTGAAGATTTAGAAAATATTTCAAGATATTCATGGGCAAAAGCAGTGGCTGACTTTCTACACGAGTCATTGGGAAAACGGACCAGGAAGTCCAACGGATATTCTGTTCCTGGATGTGTGGTTGTGATAATGGTAATTAACGTACACTATCGTATAATAACTCTATATTGTAATCAGTGCCTTCATACGTGATTGTAATTACTTATTTTCATCCTAACAGCTTTGGTTGTGTGAGAGTACTAACCTCATACAACCAATCAATGGAAGGGAGGGACAGAAACCAGCTATCGTAAAATGGAGTGTGTGGGAACTACACTTTAAACTAGGAGAAATAGACGTTGCAGATATTGGGGTAAGTATATTGTATACTACGTAGCTGTAATTGGTTTTCACTATTGCTAGAATTGCTTGTAGATGTTGATATCCTATTTGTTTGGATAATGCACCTGTCCAGCTGAGCTTTAAGAAGGACAAGAAGAAGCAAAGTAATAAAGAAGTAGTGGAAAAGCCACTAGAGCCGCTCGAACTAGTGTGGAGGAATGAGCGTTTGACTGCAATCGATCAGGTTAGCACTGCAAATAATAATATCAGTGAAGTAAGCTCTGCTTCTGTTGAAGGAAATGGAGGTCTGCAAATTTCAGGTAATTTGGATTAAGGAAGTATATAATATTTACAATTTAAGTTATGCTAATTATGAGAGTTTAATGCTTGAAATTTTGTTGCTTAATTGGTTAATTTTAACTAATCCGGGGTTTATATTTTTTATTGTCGACTTAAGTTTGATGATTCTGCCTTTGTGATTGTAGTCTGATTTCTATATAAATATGTTGGAATTTTAAGAGCTAAGTACGTTTTACACCATCGGATTTTAGAATTAATTTCACAATAGGTCACAAGGCTCCAATTTTTTCATCATACACCGGACGTTTTGATATTCAATGAATTTACACCTTTTATAATAGGTCAACCATTCACTAATGACTTGGAAGTGAGGGACCCACCCCTCAAATGTCCTCAATGTGTTTTTTGGTGGATCAATGAATTTACACCTTTTATAATAGGTCAACCATTCACTAATGACTTGGAAGTGAGGGACCCACCCCTCAAATGTCCTCAATGTGTTTTTTGGTGGCATGGTTAGGGGTGGTTTGGGAGTAAGGTGCTTAAAAAAAAAAACACCCATGAAAAAAAGCTGTGAGGGTTTTAGGTGTTTGGTAAACTAAAAAAAAAAGGCTTATTTTGGAAGCTGCTATGAGAATAAGCTGAAATCAAAGGAAAAGCTGAAGCAGCTATTTGCTGCTTTGGAAAACTGGCTTTTTTTCAAAGCACACGGAGCTACAGTGCTCCTTTAATGAAAAGGCCCACGCCGGACTTGTGGGCGAAGATCAAGTCGACGACGAGGGAGGGTTCGGAGGTGGTCATGTCGACAAGGATGCCTCCAGGGCAGAGTCAGGACAGGGCGCCGGTGGTGGGGTCAAGAAGGACGGAGCAGACGTCGGATTTGGGTTGTGGGTATTCTGGGTTTGTGGGTTTTCTGTCGAAATGCGGTTGAAGACGGTGAGGGCGCCGGCCTTGAGGGTTTTCTGGGTTGTGGGTAGAAGAACTGGATTTCCAATCGGGATCACTGAAATCGATCTGTTGCCGGCTATGGCTCTTGCTCTGAGCGAAGACGCGGCTGCTGTTTTTGGCGACTCCACTGGAAGTAGTAAGCGCGGCGGTGGAGGACGAGTCCCGGCGGGGCGATCGCGTGCAAGAGAATGGCCACAAAACTTAAGATTTCTTCAAGTTTGTATTGATCAATGCGAGAGTTGGAAGAATTGCAGAGAGAGTAAATAAATAATTAAAGAGAGAAAATAGAAAGCAACGAGGGATTGCAAAGAAAGTAAATAAATAATTAAAAAAAACTCATTTTATATCCTTTTTTATTATTTTTTTATCATTTCACACAGTCACAGCTGTTTTACATAAAAGTTTACTAAACACTATCAGACTGCTTTTTTTTCCAAAAGCACTTTTACAAAAAAGTTTACCAAACACTTTGCTGTTTTATTTCACAGCCGCTTATTCTCACAGCACAGCCGCTTATTCTCACAGCACAGTCGCTTATTCCCACAACAGCTTTTTTTTAAAGCACAGCAATACCAAACCAGCCCTTAGTGGGTTTGCAAGATGAGTGCTCCGGATACATGAGCAGTTAATGGTTGACTAGATAATATACCTATCAAAAGGTGTAGATTGGACAAATGTAAAAACGTTGAGGTGCAATGTGAAAAATTAGAACCTCATAGCTCGTTTTGAAATTGACCCCAAACCTCAATGGTGTAAAATGTAAACCCAATTTTAAATTTCAACATATATGTAGCTTCACTATGAGGTATTCATCTGAATAAAATTTATTTGCTGGACACTTTTTAGGGATCATCCTATATTATATTTCAATTATCTCAACCGGTGTCTAATTTTTAGGTTGTCCCTGAATGACTGCTATTGCAAAAAGCAACTAAAATCCGACACTATATATCACTCAAATGGTTGTCAATTTATTTTTCTGAAATATTGTATTTGTCTATTTTGTTTCCTTACGGATCCCTAAGAAAGAAGAGTTAAAACATACTTTGACTTTCTTTTGTTAAAACTACGTCCTTGTAATGCACATAATGTTTATATAGGTTACAGACATGACACAAATAAGATGAAGAACAAGAACATGGAAAACAAGAAAATGGAAAAGAGGAATATGGGAAGTTGGAAGAGGGTAAGAGGAGATCAGGTGCGATACCGCTGTAATATGATATCATTTTTTAATACGATGCAGCGAGTTAAGGAACACTTGACTGAAGGGCATTTGGAGTTGCTTCAACAAACTCCATTTTGGCCATTAATATCGGCATTCTATAATGGTCTGATTTCTGAAGACCAATGCAAGAAATCGAACGCTGGCATTGGAAACATCATGAAGTTGTACAACGCCGAAACAATGAGTTTTGAGTTTGGTACTACATCTGCATCGTTGACAACTGAAGACGTTGCTGAAATTTTGGGGCTTCCACAGGAAGGTCAAGAAGTACAATTAAAAGGAACAACGAAACACATATCAGATTTTACCAAAAGGTGTTTCGAGGAAGAAACAATATTGTACGAGAAGATGGTGGATAATGCTTTGGAAGCAGCAATAAAAGGGAAGAGAGAAACAGATGCAGAGGATGTTGCACGCCTGATTCTAATAGAACTTTGCGCTACCTTCTTATTGTGTAACACAAACCAAGTCATCTCATGGAATTTAGTCAAATATTGTGAAGATTTAGAAAATATTTCAAGATATTCATGGGCAAAAGCAGTGGCGGACCTTCTACACGAATCATTGGGAAAACGGACGAGGAGGTCCGAGGGATATTCTCTTCCTGGATGTGTGGCTGTCATAACGGTAACAATTGTGGTACAGTAACTTTATAATGTAATTAGTGCCTCCATAAGTGATTGTAATTACGTTTTATTTTCATGTTAACAGCTTTGGTTGTGCGAGAGAACTAACCTCATACAACCAATCAGTGGAAGGGAGGGACATAAACCGGCTCTAGTAAAATGGAACACTCGGGAACTACACTTCAAACTGGAACAAATAGACGTCGAAGAGATTGGGGTAAGTATATATAGTTATTCTATTTTAGCATTTACATAATACTAGGTATAGAATACAGTGTAGTTGTAATCAGTATACCATTGATAGGAATTACTTGTAGATGCTGATATCCTATTTGTTTGGATAACGCACCTGTCCAGCTGAGCTTTAAAGACAAGAACAAAAAAGAACTGGAAAAGCCACCCGAAGAAGCTAAAATAGATGGGCAAGAAGATCAAGAAGAAGGGGAGAATCTATTAGATGATACACTGGCCTCATCAGGATGTGAATTTCGAGCTCAGAAGACACAAACGAAATTCCTCTCAGTTCGTACTATTTCGGAAAGGTTGAACAACAATGAGGGCTTGGAAAAAAGATCTGAAGATAGAGAGGAAATGGTTCAAAATGCAAGTGCTGGACTTGCAGAAGCTCAAGGAAAATTGAATAGGATAAATGCAAAGATAGAGAGTAAGGACATAACAAAAAAATTGAAGAGAAAACTAAAAGAAGAAAAAGAGGAGAAGAAAAAGCTGAAAAAGGGCTACGAGTTCTTAATTGGCGAGCAGAAATCATTGCTTGGATCTCTGAAGTGTTTCGTGAAGAAGCTGGAAAGAAGTCTCGAAGCTGAGAGGAAAGACAAGATGGAGATGATCAAGGAAATTCAAGAACTCAAAGATCAGCTCAATCAAGGGAGTCCTTGCACTGCAATGCAATTGAGAGACAACATACAAATTGAGGCATGTCCGAAGCAATTGTGTTTGACAAGTCCAAAGAAAAGCACCACAAAGAGGGCACATCCGGAGTTTGAGAATGAACGAGGAAAAAAGAAGAGGAGAGTAGAGGAAGAAAAATGAAATCAAAGGTTAATTTTTTTCTTTTCTGTGAGTTATATCTGTTGAGTAAACCCTATTTTGAGGGATAATGCTTTGTTACGGGATAATACTTTGTTGCTGTTGTTGTTGTTTGTATCTGTTGAGTAAGACATCGAACCTTCCTAGCATTGTATCTTTCATTACAAAAATGTTCTCTCAGGTGACCATGGAGAATTCATGGTCACTCACCCTTTGATTTGATATCAAGGGTGAGAAGAATAAATTGAGAATGTGACTCTTGTTAGTTAATAGCCTTTTCTTTAATTTACTGCCCTATTACATGGAGAAAGTCTTGGTTGCGGATGACGGGCCACGTGGCGTCCAACCGCACACAAAATGCCCCACACCCATTATTTTGGTCTCGCCCCCTTGTGTGGAGTCGATATACGGGTGTTTGGACTGAAGAATTTCTATTGCATGCTTTCTATATGTGGTTTAGCTTGTTATCGTTTTTTATCATCCCATTCAAAGATCATGTTTGAGATGGTTGAAACTTGCTTATGAGATGTGATTCAGATTTGACCTGAAGCCTTTGATTTGTTTCTTGAGGTACAAGATATACATATAGAATGGTAATACGACAGAAGAAACAGTAGGTGACCTACTAGCTATCCATCCTAGTACATTGGCATCTGAAGCCTTTGCTGATCTTATTTTCTTCTTTAGGGTTGAAATTTTAAGACCACCATGCATTTGATTGTTTTCTTGCAAATGTAAAATTATCAGGTTCCGTTTGCAAGTTACAATTTCATTCTCTTACACCAAAGTTTTTACGTTGTTCATATTTGATACGCGATGATGTTTGAAATAGGTAGCGAATGTAGGTCAAGTACATGAAAAACTTGGGTAGAATCCTCTAACCACGTTATATGTACACACTTCTCACAAAAGCTCGAGATCCTTTGCATTTGGTCTTGGTTATGCGAGAGCTACCTGAGTTTCTCTCAATGCGATACCTAATACGACAGAATGGGGTACCCACCCGGGCTAGTACAGCTGGGGGCACCATGGGATTGCTTCTCATCCAAGTATATGGTATTAGGGTGTTTCAAGCCCAACCCAATCAGAAATTTGTGCTCGAAGCTCCAGCACGAGGGGACAACAATGGTCAATGAGGTGGCATGAACGAACCGAATGGTTAGCGGTCTTGTCCCCATCATGGGGCACGTGATTTAACCGTGATAACCTGTTGGGTGGCACATGCAGCAGCCCATATGTTGGTCTTTGGACCAACGTGCCCCTTGGCGCTCCACCCACTTGTCTCTTCCTCTCAGCATCTCTTTTTTATTTTTTATTTTTTAATAAATGATATTATTTAGAAAGAAGGTTAAGTTTCATAATACGTTAGTAATAATGTTGTTTAAATTTATCTTTCACGAGAATTAAACTTAAAATATCTTAGAAACACAAATCAAATTTATTTTTTTATGATTTTTGATAAGGACAAGGTGTGTGAGTTAACTTTTGGGGTCTCTCTATGATTTAACAAAGTGCGACTATATTATTGTTAGGAATTGATTTGCTTGAAATGATTCGTTGAGTAAAATCAATGACACAGAAAAATTTATAAAAAAAAAAAGGAAATTGTCGAATTAACTTTTTAGTGAAAAAGTGGTAATTAACGGCCAACATTACTTGGGAAGGTATATTTGACATCTAAAATTGTTTCATCCTTCTCTGACGGCTCCAGATCTGTTGTCCCTTAAATTGTGTCTCATTTGTGTCTCCTTACTAATATGTTGACACGTGTCATTTAACTTAACTTAAAACTTAACTCTGTTAATTTTATTTATTTAACATTTAAATTTTTAAAAAAATCCAAAATAATAAAAAACTGTTAGGTTAACGAGGTGAGCAAACCCAAATAGGATTCTTCACCTTCTTCACCTACGCTTTCTGGTAGAACTCGATGATGGCGCTTGGCTTCTTGCTGGCAGGCGAAGGAATCACCAAGCGTAGGTTAATCTGCTAGTGCTGGAACGGGAAAGTGAAAACAATTCCCAACTGAAAGGTGATCAAAGAACTCCATGCTATGAATCAGGTATATATATTACACACACACACACACTTATTGAACCATTTATAATTTTCTTACTAAAATATTCATACACAAATTTGACTCTTATATATTGTATTTTTCATTTTTCCTTAAGGACATGGACGGAGAAGATAATCCCAGTGAAGCATATGAAAAGCCATATTTGAAATAGAATTCTTCACCTTCTTTCCGTGGGTGTTGAGTTGCTAAGGTGAACAAGGATTAGTGAAGACAAAAATGATTCTAGGAGTTAAAGATCAATGAAGACAAAAACGATTCGAAGGAGTGGGACTACTGCTTACTGGGTAAATAGTTGAGTAGGCATACTGAGGGCTTTAGTAATTATCGATTGTGTGTATGTTATTGCTGCTATTCTCATGCAGAAAATACAAAGCTCCATTTTTCACTATGTACAAAACTAGAACTGTGGTGCTTTGTATTTCAATTTGAGGCGAGTGAGATTATAACAAATATGAAATCATCATTCATAGTTGAGGTGACTGAATTACACAAAACCAAAACTATAATGCTATATATGTCCTTTAAATGCAAGAATTGATATGTGGCTAAATGAAAGCTCTTGCAGGTGCTTGGTGTCAAACAAATTTCACTCTAAAAACAAAGTAAAATTCATTATTTTCAATCAAACTATTTTATGAGTCATTAGCAAATCAGAAGAACTGATAGTCACTACTTTCTAAACATCAAACTAAATAAGATGGATCTTTAATAAAAAGTATTAACTGAAGCTTTAGTCCCAAAAATAGAGTAAATTCCTTGAGCGCTATTCTCATAGCATCTTGCACTTTCATATCATTATCATGTGTCTTCGTGGTGCTTGTCATTCGAGAGCTTATCAAAGCCTAATCCTTCATTGTTGGTAATTGTATCTGCGCCTATATGCATATATAATGACATAAAATTAGTCCTTCAAGAAAGAAATTATAAATGAAAAAAGAAGAAAGTGTTAACCAATTACAAAGAGTTACCTGCAATAAATTAACCATGCTAGCTGGACCTTGAGGATAACTGCTTATAGGATTTTGGATCCCTATATGAATATTTCAGTAAGAAAATTATAAATGGTTCAATAAGTGTGTATATATAATATATATATATATATATATACCTGATTCATAGCATGGAGTTCTTTGATCACCTTTCAGTTGGGAATTGTTTTCACTTTCTCGTTCTAGCACTAGCAGATTAACCTATGCTTGGTGATTCCTCTGCCTGCTAGCAAGAAGCCAAGCGCCATCATCGAGTTCTACCAAAAAGCGTAGGTGAAGAAGGTGAAGAATCCTATTTGGGTTTTCTCACCTCGTTAACCCAACAGTCTTTTATTATTTTGGATTTTTTTTAAAATTTAAATGTTACATAAATAAAGTTAACAGAGTTAAGTTTTAAGTCAAGTTAAAGGACATGTGTCAACATATTAGTAAGGAGACACAAATGAGACACAATTTAAGGGACATCAGATCTGGAGCCTTCTCTGACTACACGAGATGAATCTTAGTTTAGTGAATTGAAGTAGACATTAGGAAAAACGATATGGTAAATACATTTAACATTTAAAAATGTTTTTGTCATAAAAGCGATTTTCTAAATTAACATCAAGTGCTTTGAAGTTTCAATAAAAATTTCTAACATGTTTATAATAAGTATTTTTTTTATATTAGAAATGCTTTATTGAAAGAGTAATGTTATGGAGACTAAATTTGTATATTAAATTTTGTAAACAAAATGACATGGAAGTTAATTATTGGATTATTACTTAAACGTTGATAAACGTGCTCATTTCTTATTGGTGACACATCATTTAGTTTGCAAATTTAGTCTCCCTAACATTACTCTATTAGAGTAATGCTAGAAAGACTAAATTTTGTAAACTAAATGACATGGAAGTTAATTATTGGATTATTACTTAAACGTTGATAAATGTGCTCATTTCTTATTGGTGACACGTAATTTAGTTTGCAAATTTAGTCTCCCTCGCATTACTCTTATTGGAGTAATGCTAATGAGACTAAATTTATTAAACTAAATGATAAGAAAATTAATTATTGGATTATTACTTAAACGTTGATAAATGTGCTCATTTCACTCTAAATATCATGCTTCATATCAAAATTTCCTTCATATAATTATGTTCTTTCAAGAATACAGGAGGTAGTTGACCAGGCATTAATGATGGACAGATCCCCATCTTCATACATTCTCTATATCACATGAGATGGCAAAGTATTTTTGGCCCCTGGATCAAACTAAACACCAATGTAGACTTAATCCATGTATAAATACCTATTTTGTAATACATTTTTCTTTTCTTTTTTCAATTTATTTTTCATATTTGTGGTATAATTTTCTCTTCTAAAGTATTACAACGAGTCTTTTGAGTGGAGAACCTTTAAGAATCATAAACAATGAAAAGAAGCCAACATCATCACATCATTTAAAGCAAGTGTAGCTATAGTTTGACATATCGAGATTTCTATGCACGTTCAAGAGATTTTCTACCATCCATGACGCAATCTCGTACAAAAAGATCTAATATTGTGTTCTTTTATATTAACACGAGGAAAATATGCATTATTACAAGAAAACAAACGAACTAACAATTCTAATGCACATGTAATACTTTACCTAACTTACCTAACTAATTTGTTCAACATATTTTTTTGGATTAAGTACAAAAAATCTTCCAACCTTTTAGTGTCATTCCAAATTAGTCTCAACTTTTTTAAACATTCCAAATAAGTTCCCAACATATTGAAAATGTCACATCCGTTAAGTCTCAGTTGAAAATCTATTAGATTAACTAGGCTTATTTTGTTTCTAAAATGAATAGAAGGCGATGGAAGCATTAGCCTCCTCCAACTAACGGTTACCACCACTCCCATCAGGCCATCACCTCCAAACCTAACGCAAAATCACCGACTTCACCCTACAACTTAAACCGCCAACATCAGAAGAAGGTCATGGAGGTTGTTGAAATAGTATAGACTGCCATGATGCGGCTAAAATCATCTTCATCGCCCACAAAGAAGAACTAGAAGTTTTACGAGTTGAGAATCGGCGAAACAGGAAATCAAATGCGTAGAAACAAATTTCTTGAAACCTAGAGATTGCCCTCCTGATGTAATTTCAATTTAGGTCCATTTTCTATTCAATTCAACACCTGTTTGATCATTTGATTTCATATTATATAATCTATGTTTGAAATTTAGATTTTGAGGCAACTAATTTTAATATTGTCCCTGATATACCCAGTTAGTGGGTTTGAATATAATCTATGTTTGAAAAATTAACTGGGGCTTAACGAATGTGACATTTTTAATATGCTGAATATTTGTTTGGAATGTTTAAAAAGATTGAAATTAATTTGGAATGACACTAAAAAGTTAAGAGATTTTATGTACTTAATCTTGGTTTTTTTTTTTTTTTTTTTGCCAAACAATAGAAGTTCATTCATTAAATTTGAATAGAAATATTTAAGTCACAGGTAAAAATGTTATAAATATCCTTTCAATTCGACTAAAGAGTCATGCAATCATTCAAGAGAGCATTACATATCAAACTAATGAGAAACCAAATGCAAATACGAAGCCAACTTGGCTGATTTATGTACTACTAAGTTGGTAGAATGCCGAACAAGCGACTTACTAATCAATTCAGAATAGCACATTATAGTTCTCTTTTTAGCCTTAAGATTTATGAATTTAGCTTTCCACATTATTAAAAGAGAATTTGCAATAACAACAAAAAGTATTGGTATGAAGAACTTAACACTATGTTTAGATGAGAGAAATGAACTTGATATTTTGACAAAAATTGGAATTTATAAATAGCTTTTTATCTGAAATGGTCCATGAGAGTGACATAACTCTTCACTTTGGTCCCTGAGATTTAAAATCTATAGAAGTGGTCCCTAAGTTTGTTCACCGTAAATCATTTTGGTCATTCCGTGAAAAATCTCCGTTAAATAGGGAGAAAATGACAAACCTTACTATGCATTAACAATTTTGACTTTATAAGGTTTAAAAAAAATAAAAAATTCTAAATAAACTCCAATTCACTTTTAACGTATATATCCCAAGGTTATTTATCTTCTTCAACTCTCAAAACTCCTCTTACTCTCCATGGTGGTGATTCCAACTTTTAATTGTCCCTTTAGAGGAAAATTTTCCAAACCCCATTAAATATTGCAACAACTGTTAACAAGTTGATAGTTTTGTAGTGAGTTTGAACAAACCCTCACCCCCTCTCTTGGCAAGAGCTATCTCTCTCTCATTTCAAAAACCCTAGCCTGCTACTTCCATAGCCGCCGGCCTCTGACTATGGTTGGGGGGCGGGGGGCGGTGGCAGCTTCTCCCTTTCTCCTCCAAGCCCTTCCTCACTTCCTATCTTCCCTAGCCTGCTACTTCCATAGCCGCCGGCCTCTGACTATGGTTTTGGGGGGGGGGGGGGGGGGGTGGCAGCTTCTCCCTTTATCCTCCAAGCCCTGCCTCCATTCCTCTCTTCCCTTTCTCCCTTATCTCAGCCTTCTCTCTCTTCCCTTCCCATTCACGACTTAGGCTTTGACCTTAGGCCTACCCCATTTTCCAGCCTTCACGTACCTCATCTCTCCTCCCCGCGTTTCACTCCCACCATTTTGTAAGCAATTTTTTCATGGATTTCAATCTTATACCTAGATCTAGCCATGCCCTCTCAAGGTTCTTCTTTGGTTTGACTCTCGATTCCGTGGTGTGGGGTTGGATTAGTGGTTGCAAGTGGGTTGGATCCACCGTTGTCAGCTCTTTTCCTATGGTGGTGCCATTTTCTTCGACTGATTTTGTGGCTATGCTGACTAGTGCACTCAGATCTGGCGCTCCGCTTTGTTCGGACGTTCTGTACCTGACGGCTCTGCTGCCTTATGCGACTGGATCTTGTGGTGCTTGATTTTTGGATGATGAAACCTCAGTAGATCGATGAATATGCAGGTGGCCTTGGCATGAATGTCTTTGTGCCCCACTGATGAGTTGACCAGTGGTTCCCTTCTCGGAATCATGTAGTTGTGTTTCACTCGTCTTGCGAGTGTCGTGGTCGTGCTGTTATAATGGCTAGATTGGTCTTTGCCTTTGAACGATGAGTTATGTAGACTCGTTTGTTAACGATGATTAGATGTGCTCTCATTATATTGCGATGACTTTATGTGGCATCGTTAATCTATGATGACCAATGTGGCTGCCAGTTTAACTATGTTGCATCTATCGTTTATTGTGACAGATGAGTACTGGTGGTAATTGTGCCTTGGCGATTGTGCATTTGTGCTTGTGGTAGCCTTATAGGTGTTTACTCTTGTTTATCTAATTGTGCAAATTCACTCCAGACCAACTTATTGGTCACTGGAGCTATGTATCTAATGGCACCCTTGTATTCGTTTGTGATGATTAATAAAATATCACTTTATCATTTCCTATCCAAAAAATAAAATAAAATAAATTGAAGAACTATATAGACAAGTTTGTTTTAGCCCGTTGGACTGAAAGAAAAGTTATAAATTCTTCTTACACACTTTAAGTACACTATTGACAAAGAAAAAAAAAAGAGCCATTAACTGTATTGCCTCAGCTTTTAGAAGGAGAATATAATTAAGGGTAATATTAGGGATGTTAAATTTATGGACAAAATTTGCAAACTAAATGATGTGTCGTCAATAGAAATGAGCACATAGATCAATGCTTAAGTAATAATCCAATCATCAACTTCCATGTCATTTAGTTTACAAAATTTTGTCTACAAATTTAATCTCCCCAACATTACCATAAATTAATAAACTTTAGCTTTCTAAGAGACTAACATAAATGATCAGAAATTTTAAATATGCAGAATAATTATGGTGTTTTTGTACAAAATAAACGTTAGGAAAATTAAATTTTTTAACAAAATTTGCAAATAGATTGTGGATGCAAATTTCCGCATTCTCCTTCTTGGACGAAAATGCACCTGCAAAACAATTAACACCTAAGGTCAAGGCCAAGAGCCTCACGCGCCTACGATGAATTGGGATGGAGGGGCTTTGGCCAAAGAACCTCCAATGCCAAAGTTAGAATTTGAGGAAGAACGTGTTTAGAGAAATTTGGAGAATTTTAGAAGAGAATTGGACTTAGGTTTTGGAGAAAGTGAGGGGCTATATATAGGGGTGTGGCTGGCGCTATTAGGAGAATTGGGACCGGCCACATTTGGTTGATTTGTGGGATTGATTGCAAGATATTATGGAAATAATATCTTGCAATTGCTTTAGGCAATTAATCCCAATTTAAAAAGAATAATTGGGAGTTACCTTGTGGGTGAAGATTTGATGAGGAGTTATGATAGGGTTTAAAAGAATACCATTTTGATCACCTTTGACCTCGATTGAGCTGTTATTGTCCGTTGCATGCGCGTGGAAGTCTCGGTACGCCTCAAGGGTAATTTTGTCTTTTTACCCAAAAGTCCACGTGTCGCCTCCATATTTTTCTTGATTACTTTTTTGCTCCACAAATGCCCCCACACCTGTTAGGCTGCTCGCAGGAAAGAGCAGCAAGTTTAGAGATCTTCTTGTTCTAGGAAACATAGGATTGTTTCCTATTTTGATGTAGATTCCCTCTTTAATTGGAAATTAGATCCTTCTAGGAAATGGAAATAAATTACTTCTAAAGTCTATTTAAGTCTACCTTAAGTAGATTATTAAATTAACTTTAGAGAGCAATTTATTCTACCCTACAAGAGAGAGAAAGCTAGAGGATATTTGTTCCCCCTTCCGTAGCAATCTTCTACACTTGCCCGTGCAAATGACCGTCTTTCGTTACTTTCTTCGTCTTCTTCGCGCTGCACCGAGGTAAGAAAAATTTAATTTTCCTTGTCTTCTTCTTGGATAGTGCTGTCGCGAGGCAGCCGTAAGGATGGTGCAGCACGTCGCCTGGTAGAGGCTGAGGATTGTTGTGGTAGGGATCACTGCTTGGGCTGCTCGACTTGGCTAAAACCAAGGGCAGTTGTGCGGCTAGGGCTGCAGATTGTGGCACTGGGGCGCAATGCTAGGTGAGCCGCATAGCTTATGTCATTTGGGTTCTTGGGCCTGACGCGAGCCAGGCTGGCGATTGAGAAAAATGAGGAGGTCGCAGGCTTTATCGGCTGCTAGAATGTTGGGTATGCAGGCCTCTTGCCTGCTAGTCCGACAGAAAAAATGAAGGAAAAGCCAACATGGGTTGAGCTCTCCTGCTGAGTACCATGAATGGCGTTGGCTGCTTAATCCCCTTCACTGGGAGAAAGATAGGCTGTTCCCAAGAGAGGAGATAAAGAGGATCAAGGCGAAAGCATTGGCTCGTCCGATCGCTATCATGGAACCTACTATGAATGAAGGTAGAAAGAATATATCTTCTCAGCCTGCTCAAGAGATGCTGGTTGAGAAAAAACCAAAGACTTCCTCCGCTGCTCGTGAGAGTCCGCCTGCTGCCGAGAGGCTTATGATTGACTTGACTTCTTCCAATGGGAAGAAAAATGAGGCTGCTAGATTTGAGCATGTAGCGCCTGCAGAGCCAAAAATGGCTAGTACAATTGCTGATAGGATTGCTCAGCATAGAGGTTCTGTCATGCCCCTAGTGCGGAAGTCTGTACTAAGATGTCCGTTGGGAGCTAAGTCCTGGTTCACCTTTGGAGATGCTTGCTACTATAAATAGCGATAAGGTGAACTCTGCTGCTAAAGTGGCGCCAAGGCCCACTCCCCTTACTCCTGAGACTGATTCACCTGCTGAGAAAGAGGAGACTGCTCGCGTGGGCAGTTGTGAGAAATCCACCAAGCCTGTTTCAAGGGAGGCTGCTGAGATTTGTGCGCTCTTGAAACTAGATCTGCTTGAAGACATGGACGTATATGCCAATCTTGTTGATGGCGTTAGATGGGTTATTTACCCAAGTTCTTTTGCGAAACATACGACCCAATATAGAATGACTACTTTGCTTGCTATGATGTAGAAAACGACGATTCTGGCAGCCGAGTTTACGCTCATTGACCAAGATGATACCAAGGCTGCCAAGAAGATGGCAAAAACTATGGCAGCTAAAGCTTATTCTTCTGCCGAGAAGATCAGAAAGTTGGAGTCTGAGCTCATTACTTTGAAGGGGTTCAATATTTCTGCCCCCACTTCTCTGCAGCTTGAGATCGCTCGCCAGAAGACCGTTGACGTGAAGACTAGGCTTGACGTGATCCAAGTTAAGTATGAAAGTGCAAAGAAGGAGATTGGTTGTTACGTACCTCAGGTTCAAGATCTTGGGCGTGCCGTTTCTAAGCTTCGTTCTGCTGCTTACGCAAAGGATGAAGAGTCAATTGGTGCTTATAATCAAGTGATCCACTTCAAGAAGATCGTTGGTATGCTTGAACCCCAAGAGTTGGAACTTCAAGGTGCACTGAAGATCAACGAAAGTCTGAAGAAGGAAGTGGACGAGCTGCAGCGCGTCCGTGTTGGTCTGCTCGAGGAGAACGAGCAGCTGAAGGGTGAGAAGACTAGGCTCAAAGCTTCACTTGTTCAGAGTCATGCCGATTTTTACAAGCTGGGTTATGTAGATAATCTCTTGGTAGGCCGTCTGACTTTGAGTTTGCTGAGAAAGACTTCGAGACCTTCTTTATTTCTTCGGAAGACTTGCTTGCCTTGACTTTTGAGGCTTCTACTGGTGAAGTAGTTGGAGAAGTTGGTGCCTAAGTTGGGGCAGCCGAGGATGATGCTGCTGCTGAGAGCGTCACCGTTGCTGAAGGTATGGCGACTGAGTAGTCGTGGGATGTCCAAGCTGCTGAAGAGTAGTCTTCTAGGTAGCCTTTAGGATTTTCTTTGTTTTCCTTATTGCTTTTTGCTTTGCTTGAACTCATTCGGCCTTTGCTATTTGTTTATCAATTTTGGTAGAAAATTTAATAAACTTGTTTCCTTTGCTTTTCTTCATATTCGCTTATTTTGTTTACGCCCAACCTTTGACTTTTAGGCCAGCGGCAGGCATGCTACTTTTCTATAAGCAGACAAGCCCGCGTAGCCTATGCAGCCATAGATGTTGGTGTAGAACTTTTGCAAAGTTGTTAGCCATAGGGTCGGCAGCCGGACGCCTTACTTACAGAAGCAGATGAGTCTGCATGACCACTTTGCTATTAACCTTGGATTTCTTCAATCCTTTGAGCTGTGTGTCCTACATCACAACATGCCAAAGATTTTTGGGTTTTGAAATTTGCTAACCTTTCGTATCAGAAGTACGTGGTTGTATGGAATTTCGTAAGCAAAAGTTCAAGAGAACTCTTTGCTCTTTATGTAACCAATTCCACGGGTTACGTAGCAAGTATCACAACACTTTAGGAATTAGTGTAGATCTAAATGATCATTCTGCGCTTGGCAGAGGTGAAGTTTATCGATTGCGTAGCATGTCGGCAGTGGATAAAGCTTCGTATATGCATGCTAACTTGTTTAACCTTTCACAAAAATGTGCGGTTGTAAAAGTTTAGTGCGGCTTATTGCTCGAAGGGTAGGCCGTAGGCAGTCTTTTGGAAACCGTAGGCTACCTTAGTGCACTCGGTAGCAACTTTAGGGTTCCAGGGCAGCCGTCCATAGGACGTAATGTGCCTCCTCCGTCTCTGAGTCCCGGTTCCCCACGAATTAGGCCAAGAGACCCAAAATCCTTTAGTTATCTAAGCCTTGAAAAAGACCATTATGGCTACTTATAGGAATCTCGGTGCAAGCCATTGTGCACCTAGTTACACCAGGGCAGCCCAACTCATCCACGTCTGGATATTCGGAATGTAAAGTTTATCCTCCCGCATTGGAGAGCAAACCCATGTGCGTGTCGAGGAATTGGCTAACCCTTTCGCATTGGAGAGTAATTACTTTATCCTCTCGCACTAGAGAGCAGACCCAAATGGATGTCGGGGAATTGGTTTACCCTCTCACACTGAAGAGCATGGTTGGTCCCCAAGGGGTGCAATTCCTGTGACAAGTCCCTAGGAAGGGCGCAATCTTCTTTTGAAGTACATAAGTGATTAGTTATTGTAAGCATGCAACCGAGCTAAGTGGTAGATTACTTCTGAATTCTTCATTAAAAAATGAGTGAAACGAACGAAAACTTAGTTGCAAGGTAGGAACTGCATAACAATTAGATAGTCATCGGCTTGAGAGGTGGTGCCCGTCGAGTTGCTTGAGTCTTCAGGCTTTGATGTAGCGGGAGGTCGCGCATGCTACTTTATTATATTGCAGGCGTTCCACTATTTTTCGATATCTTTGTCGTTCAGGGTGGTGATGGTGTAACTACCCTTGCCGCCTACTCTGCTGATCTTATACGGACATTCCCAGATGGGATCCATCTTTTTGGACCCTTCTTTGCTAGCAGTGATGAAGGCTTTTCTTAGGACTATATCTCCAGGCTGGAACTGTCGGATCTTGGCCCTTTTGTTATAACTGGAAAGGAGTTGGTGCTAGTAGGCTACGATGCGGGCGATGACCTTCTCACATTTCTCCTATGCCAGATCTAAGTTTGTGGCCATCTCCTTCTGTTCTATTCGATGCTCTGCAGTAGAGTGTTGATATTTGGCACGATGACATTGAGATGAATGATTGCTTATGAACCAAATGCCAAAACGAAATGAGTCTCGCCGATTACTCGTCGTTTGGTTGTGCAATACGCCCATAGACATCCGGAAAGTTCGTCTGACCATTTTCCCTTCTTGTCGGAGAGGGATTTCTTGAGGCAGTGAAGAATCGTCTTGTTAGATGCTTCGGCCTGCCCATTACCTTGGGGATACCTCGGAGTGGACATGTGCTGCTTGATGCCATATTTATGGAAGAACTTCACCAAATCTTTGCCTACGAATTACGGGCTATTGTCTGTGATGATGGATTGAGGGATGCCAAATCGGCAAATGATGTTCCTTCATATGAAGCGCTCCATGTCCGTCTGAGTTGTGGTTGTCATGGGCTCTACTTTCACCTACTTGGTGAACTAGTTAGTTGCCACGATCATCATGTCTCTGCCCAAGTAGAGGGCGGCATTGGCCTTACTAAGTTTATTGCCCATTGCATTAACAGCCAATGACTCATCTGCGGGTATAGTTCCCTGGCAGGCAATGCTGGTACCAGCTTGTAGTGTTGGCATCGATCATACTTTTGTACTATTTCCTTAGTATCTTGATGCATAGTAGGCCAGTAGTAGCCTAAGTTTAGAGCCTTATGTGCTAAGGATCGGCCTCTAGAGTGATTTCCTCAAATGCCTTCGTGGATTGAGCATAGAACCTTTATGTTGTCGAGAGCCACTAGACAGCAGAGATGTGGTCCAGTGTAGGATCTTCGGACGAGAATGCTGTTCCACATGTAGTAGCGTGCTGCCTTTGTTTGGAGTTTTCTAGACTCCAACCTTTCTGTAGAGAGTATGCCATTGACCAGGTAGTCTATAATGGAACTTTGCCAATTTAGAGTTGTACTAACCTGTGACACCTCGGCTGCTGGCTTCGCCTCTATGCTTGCTTTGTCTAGATTCTCCACCAAAATAGAGCGTTTAAGTTGGCGGTCGAGGGCGGAGCCTAAGCCGGTTAGTGCGTCCGCATGAGCGTTGTCTGCCTGCGGAACTTGAGTGAGGGTGTAAGTCTGAAACGCCTCAAGTTGCTTTTGTACCTTTTCTAGGTATTGCACCATCCTCGGATGTTTTGTCGTGTACTCCCTGGTAGTCTGGCTGGTGATTAGTTGGGAATCATAATGAATTGCAAGCTTTTTCACCGCTAAGTCTTTTACCATTCGGAGGCCTGCTAATAGGGCCTCGTACTCCGCTTCGTTGTTGGATATTTTGAAGCCTAGAGTGATCGCTTGCTCGAGCATTGAACCATTTGGGGTGACAAAAACCTCGCCTGCTTCAAGTCATTGTAGTTGAATGTGTCGTCGACGTGTAAATACCAGAAGTCTTCATCGGGTGAAGCAGGCATGACTAGGGCGTGCTCGGTTACCTCTAAGGCGTCGTTGGGTCGCTCTGTTGCGTCGCCTAGGCAAGGCGTGAAGGCGCGGTAGGGAGCCGTGGAGCTGGGACCATGTTACACTTAGCCGGAGATGCTCGACTGCCGGTATTAGGCCACTTTAGAGCTCAATTATGGAGCAAGGGTCAGTTGAGGCCATGTGACGTGCAGTAGGAGGTGGTGCTTAACTGCCTGTACATGTTGTTCCTATATAGAATCTTTTGGGATGACGAGGACAAAACTTACTTCTAAGTGTGTCATTCTAGTGTTCGTCTGCCCTTGGTGCTCTTTTTGGGCTGAGTTGCTAGATTCGTCGAAAAATTTTGTGTCTGTAGTGTTCGCGTCTTTATCGTCTCGTGTCTGGACTGGGCAAAATAGTGCGTCATGAGGATGACTGCTTGCGTCTGAAGGTATAACTTGAGCTTCCGGGTTGCAACAACTGTCGCCAAAGTTAGCTTTTGAATTTCTAGTAACTAGTTTCCGCATCGAGTAGAACTTTTAAACTGTGGAATACAGGTTGTCGGGCCCCCAGCTCTTCTCGTATGATGGTAGAGCTTATTGCTGCTTCAGATACCGTCAAGCATGTAAATAAGTCATTCGCTGCTTCCGATTTGGATAGTAGGGAGGTGATGTCGGGTACTTCTTCAAGTCTTGAATGTGCATTGGCGAGCCTCGTCTCAAAGTGCATGCTTTTCTTCCATGTGTTCAGCTCGTCTATGTTGCGGCTGCGGTGCATGGTGTACGTTCCTAGCAGGCGAGCGAGTTCTTCGTAGGTTGCCGGCTGAACTTGAGCCGGATTGAGTGACTGCTTCTCTCTGTTCGTCGTGCTGCCTACTCCGATGTGAGATGGATGATGCTCTTTGCGGGCCTAACCGCGAATGAACACTTCACCTGGAAGGTTGCTCATGTTGATTATCAGAGTGTGACCCCAACCGTGAGTGTAAGCTCGTCCGTGGGCCTAATCGAGAGTGCATGCTCATCCGCGCACTAAGATGAAAGTATACGTTTTCTCAGAGGCCCAGTTGAGAGTGTACACTACCATAACACTCGGTTCATGACTGGTCGAGTGGTTACTTGCCGGGACGCTGCTGGAGAGGTTCATCGTCTGCCCTTGTCCTACTTCGGGACACCTCTTCTGAGGAACGCTGCATCTCAGTACGTTGCAAGAGCTGATTCACCAAGGTCGTCTGTTGCGCGAGGGCACTTGTCAACTCTATGACTTGTCGAGACAAGTGTTGTTCTCCATTTGGGTTGGAAGAGCTTGGACGATGTGCGCCTCCTTGATTGGTGGAGGTGTAGTGGACTCTAGGAACGAGATTTGAGTTGGGATACGTCAAATATGTGGAGAAATAGAGTGAAAATACCCCCGGTTCAATCATCGATCCAGAAATATGAAGTCGGGAATGTTGAACATGTATTGGATTGCTTGGAGGGCCACGGGAGTGGGCAGAATCTCAAATTGGGCCATAGGAGCGAGTCGGATCGCCAGAGCAGGTCGGGCTGCTGGCGTGGGCTGTCCTGCGTGCGGTACGCATGGGAGCTAGGCCTGCTTCCTTCTTTGGGCCGGCTGCTGTGCGGTGTGGGCCTGGGCCAGGCTTTGCAAAATGGTGAGGGCCTGGGCGTGCCAGGCTTCGGCTGCTGACGTCTGGGCCTGGGTTGCTGAAATGGCAACAAGCTAGGTTGCCTTCAAGGCTTGTGCTTTTTGGGCCGTGGCCTGCTCAATCTGGGCTGGCTGCCTTGTGGCATGGGCTTGGGCCTATTGCTGCGAGGTGGCCTGCTCACTGTGAGTAGTAGGCTCGTCGAGGGTTGATGCCGTGGCTGCTACCACAGTGGTTGTCACGGTGGTGCCCTGTGAGGGTGGTGCCACTCCACTCGTCATCGTGTTGAGCCTCGTAGATCGTCGTGGTCCAAATTCTTGAACGTTGGAAATTCCGTTCGTCGTGGTTTCCAAATCTCTAGTCATTGTACTTGTCTTTTACGTTTATTCAAAGAATTTTATAAAAAATTCTAGGAATAAGAATGTACGAAAAATCTACAAATGAACGTGAAATTAGAAACGTTGAATGCGAGAGTCTTCTTCGAGCGTGTGAATCAAACTCTCAATGAAAACACCAATTTGTGGATGCAAATTTCCGACTTCTCCTTCTTAGACGAAAATGCACTTGCAAAACAATTAACATCTAAGGTCAAGGCCAAGAGCCTCACATGCCCACGATGAATTTGAGGGAGAAAGTGTTTTGAGAAATTTGGAGAATTTTAGAAGAAAATTGGACTTTGGTTTTGGAGAAAGTGATGGGCTATATATAAAGGTGTGGCCGGCCCTGATTTGTGGGATTGATTGCAAGATATTATGGAAATAATATCTTGCAATTACTTTAGGCAATTAATCAATTAATTAGATAATTAACCAATTAATTTAGGTAATTAATCCCAATTTGAAAATAATAATTGGGAGTTACCTTGTGGATGAAGATTTGATGAGGAGTGATGAGTGAGTTTAAAAGAATACCATTTGATCACCTTTGACCTCGATTGAGCCGTTATTGTCCGTTGCATGCGTGTGGGAGTCTCGGTACTCCTCAAGGGTAATTTTGTCTTTTTACCCAAAAATCCACTTGTCGCCTCCAAATTTTTCTTGATTATTTTTTGCTCCACATAGATGATGTGTCACTAATAGGAAATAAACATGTTAATCAACATTTGCTTAATAATCTAACATTCAACAACCACATAATTTGATTTACAAAATTTGATTTAAAAATTTTAATTTTTCTAACATTACCAGTTTGTTCCATAAGCCGCACTTTTATCTTCTTCTTTTTTTCTTTTCTTTTTAATAAAAGCGATATTGAGAAGGAAGAAAATTGAACTCGTGACTTCGGTGCAAGATGCATTCGCATGTAAGATCAAACTTCAACCATTCACATGTATTCGATAAATAAATAATAGTAAAAAACATTCGCATGTAAGACCAAATGGGCTCGCTGCTCCAGCTAAACAGCGACGGTTCTATCCATGCCGTTAGTTTTTATTAAAAATTTAAAATTATCATAAAAACAAACAAGAATGTAACCCCATTTTCCATTTTTTGTGCACAAGAAATTTAGGAAAATTAATTTTGTAAAACCTGAATTTTTTTTGCAAGAAAAAGAAAATAAAAAAGCGAGAAAATTGTCCGCAAATAGCGAAGGCGAAGATATCTTCCATTTCTTGCAAAAAAAAAAAAAAAAAAAAAAAAAAAAAAGGAAACACTTTCATACTTTGGGTTTGGATTCTCTCTTCAGTTATTCTTCAGCTTTGGCTTTCTCCTTAGGGTTTTTGAGCTCCAATTTTTGCCCCATCTGATTCTTCCTGCTTCGGAGAACTGAGTCGTCGGCGTTTCGCGGTTTGGCATGGAAGCTCCAATTCAGGTGAGTTGTGTGGATTAATTGCTGGAATTTTGAATTTTCAGTTTCAATTTTACTTTCTGTTTGGCTGCCGAGAAAATTTGGAGATAGAAATGTTGGAGGTGGGATAAGTTGATACTTATTAGCTGAGTTATTGGTTATTACTTGTTAGTCTTAGGTGAGACTTGAATATCTCTGTTATTTTTTTGAAAATCACGGAATGTCCTGTAATTTTGATTAGTTTATGTATTTGTGTAATTAACTTGTGTATCAAGTGTTTGTAATTAAGTAGGTATTGGTGTTGTTAATATGTGTGCTAGGATTCTAACCCGCCATGCCAATTTCCTTTTGTTAATTCCTTGTCTAGTAGTGGAGTAATAGAAAATAGTGATTCAGCACTTGTGTGCCTAACTCCTTTGTCTGTAGTGTCTGGTGTGGGTATACAATCCCCATCGTGATACCCTTTTGGGATAGGAGTGAAAACTGCTTTACCTTTCCTCTGTTTTTTTCATTTTCTCTGCAATTCTCTCTTTGGTGCTTCCGGAACCTACCAATGTGTACTGTGTACATTAAGAATTTTGATCAACTTTGGTTCTCTTTGTTCTGTTTTTTATGTGGTTTGGAGAATGAGGGGTCCACATCTGTCTCCGGTTTTTGGAATCAAAGGGCATTAAGTGACAATCACTATGATGTTGTGGAAGAATTAACAAACATTGGAAATACAGGGGCTTCAGGCAATACTTATGCAGGTATCCGGACAAAAATCCTATCTAGGCCAGGCTTTTCCGAGTTCTTTGTTAAGAATACACTGAAGGGTAAGGGTGTCATAATGAAGGGTCCGAATCATGAGAATTGTCACATTGAATCTAGAAACCTGAATGGTTCAAAGGTGGCCGGTGATCCTTTGGCAGCTTTTGATCCAACAATGAGTATGGATGCCAATGTTATTATGCCTTCTTCCAATGGTGTTAATGCTGGACTTAGGGCTGGTGGCTCTTATCATGATGAAAACAGTTTGAGAGAATGGCTGAATACTGGACGTCCTAAAGCGAATAAAGCTGAATGCTTGTATATATTTAGACAGATAGTGGATCTGGTGGATAATTTTCATTCTAAAGGAGTTGCTTTGCCTGGATTGCGACCTTCTTTCTTCAAGTTGTTACCTTCAAATCAGGTTAAGTATGTTGGCTTACCAGTCCCAAGCGAGATGCTTGAGAGTACGAAGAAGAGGGATATATCTCTTTTAGAAAATAGTCCAATAAGGAAAAAGCAAAAGGTCAGTGAGAGAAGAGGGATATATCTCTTGAGAGTATGTTGGCTTACCAGTCCCAGTTCTCTACCGCTTCCTACTTCATGCATGATAATGTGAATAACAGCCACATCAACATCACTGGTTTGCAGAACAAAAGTGATGCATTTGGTGAACAACATCCAAGAACAAGGCATGAGATACGTACCATGTTCACCAGTCCTCATATGCATTATGCAACTCAGCAGTTTACTTCAATAAATGAGCTATTGGAAGAGAAGTGGTTTATTAGTCCTGAGGAACTCAGCGAAGGAAGTTGCACAGTTTTATCAAATATCTACGATCTTGGTGTTCTTCTTTTCGAGGTGCAAATTGATTAATGTTTCTGCATTTGACTCATTATATTTCTTCTCCGAATTGAATGAAAAATCTGATGGATTAATTTGTGTCTTTGCTTTCAGTTACTCGCTCATTTTGACTCAAATAGTGCCCTTGCTGCAGCAATGTCCAACCTGCGCCACAGAATTCTTCCCCCAAAATTTCTGTCAGAAAATGCGCTGGATTTATTATTTGGCTTCTTCATCCTGAACCATCTTCATGCCCAACGACAAGGTAGTCCCGAACCCTTGTCATGTTAGTTCATAACATTTTAGTTGACATAAGGTTGGAAGATTTTGGATCTATGAGTGTTAACAGTTTTGAAGGTAATATTGGAAGGGAGTCATATTTAGAATATTTGTTCCATAAAAGTATTCTTGTAGATATTAGTTGATTGAACCATAAGTCATAGTGTCAAGGATGGTCAAAATAGGGGTTATACATGTGTATTAATATATAGAAAAACACAATGAGATTGAAATGCAATTGGAGAAAATTGAAGACCATAAATAGTATGTGAAACCTGAATTTAAAAATCTTATTCCCATGCCATGTTCTAGGGCTCTACTATTAAAGTTAATTAATAGTACTTTGAATCACAATTGAAATTAACCTGGTTCACGTGGGGGATTTTTTTTTTCAAGAAATTTTCAATGGTCGATTGAAACTTGTGGATAGTGGATAATGCTTTTTATTTTTTAGTAAAATAATAATCATCATGTACTGAGGGCTTGAAGCTTTATATGGTAACCTCATCATCCTTCAATTTTCCATCAATGATCTTCCAGGTCTGTTTTGGATGTGCAAGTGATTAGAGTTTGATTTTATTGTTCAGTCTCTCAATACCCTACTGAAGTGCCCTGAGGCTCCTTTAGTGAATGCTTAAGGGTAACCTGTACTGGATGAAAGTTGTATTAGGTCCGTAATCACTTTGATCACATCCAAAAAAAAAATATAAGAAAATTCAAAATCGAACCTCAACATGTAGTCTGATGCACTATCCTGACTTCTGAGTTTATGATCATTGTTTTTTTTTTTTTTTGGGCGACGTGATCATTGGTTATGACAGGCAAATTCTACAATCTGAAGTACTTAACGGGTTACAGGAGGTTTGTGTAAAAGAATTATCACCTTCTGTGGAACAAGAGGATGCAGAATTGGATTTATTATCGCATTTCCTCACTTCTTTGAAAGAACAGATGCAGAACCATGTTGCAAATTTGTTGGAAACAGTTCAGTTCTTAGAAGCAGATGTTGAAGAAGTGGAGAGGAGGCACTCTGCAAGAAAACGCTTGATTGATTGTGGCTTGTACGGTGAATCCCTCAGTGGAAGTAAAAATATGTTCGTTAGCAAAGAAGATTCAAGGTCAGAGGTGCTTTCTCCGTTATTTCCTGTTCCTAGTTCAAATGAGTTGAGGTTGATGAATATAGATCAGTTTGAGAGTGGTTACTTCTTGATGAGATCAAGAATTCAGATTCCTGAGACTGATTCTAGAATACGCAGAGATAAAGATTTATTAAGAACTCGCAATAATTGGTATGTGGGAACAAAGGATGAAGACAAGGAGATATGCACTGATCGACTGGGAGCCATCTTTGATGGTTTGTGTAGATATGCTTGGTATAGTAAGTTTGAAGTACATGGCATACTAAGAAATGGAGATTTCAGCAGTTCCTCTAAAGTAATTTCCTCTATGAGTTTTGATTGGGATGAAGACTATTTTGCTACTGCTGGGGTTTCAATGAAAATTAAGATTTTTGAGTTTAATGCTTTCTTCAATGATCCTGCTGATATTCATTATCCAGTGATTGAGATGTCAAACAAATCAAGGATCAGCTGTGTTTGCTGGAACAACTATATAAAAAACTATGTGGCTTCATCTGATTATGATGGTGTAATCAAGGTCTGTATATCCTGTGACATATTGACTGTTTGTGTTACTGAAAAAAAATAGTGCTGTCTGAATGTTGACCTGATAGCGTCTGTATGTTCATCCTTTTGATATATGTGTCACAAAAGTAGTCTAATAGAGATCTATGACTATTTAAGCTTTGTCTATCCATGTCTTTTCTCATGGATTTGTTCGTGGCTCATTTTTCCCCAATATATTGTCTAATAAGTGACTATTGCTTGCCCTTATTTTTAATGAATACTTGCATTGCATATAACGTAATATATACTTATATTGATATCCAGTTATGGGATGCCAGCACTGGTCAAGAGTTTGCTCAATACACTGAGCATGCAATGAGGGCTTGGTCCGTAGACTTTTCTCAAGGATATCCAACAAAATTAGCCAGTGGGAGTGATGATGGTTGTGTGGAATTGTGGAGCATCAACGAGGCATGCTCTCTCTCTTTCTCTCTCATGAACCACAGGATTTGCTCATATGAAAACTCAAATTTACTATTTTGTGAGTGTGTATCTGTCCATTTCCATTGTATATAAATCATAGGATTTGCTCACTTTAAGATGCAAATTTACTATTCAAGAAACTCTTTCTTTGATTTCTTATGATTCTTATTTAAATGAGTTATATTTGCTGCTGATCTACAAATCTTGCTGACCGAAAGTAATTCAGCATATTGAAGAAACCCTTAAGAGCACTAAGGGTCTCCACGGCCAGATAACGTGGACATTTTTATACATTTATGTCATTTGTTATGTAGGCCTTGCTTAATTTTTGTTGGGATTTTTTTAGCTAGGATTTGATTTTCATTATTATCGGGGTTTCCTCATTAGCCTTATCTGTAACTGTGTTTGGATTGCCAATAACAATAAGGCGTATTATATGATAGGCAGTCCAAACCCAGCTAATACACAGACCGTAGTTAGGGGAAGACAACTTCCTAATAGTTAATAAATCTCAATTACAAATTACAATCAAGCAAGGCCAACACAATATAAAAATTCCAAAGTTAAAAGTACAATATGATATCCTCAATTGACATAAATAACCCCAATAAAATGTTTCCATATTATCTGCATCAGTGCCTCATCACAAGTGCTGATGGGGCTTTTGGTGCTCAAAATTTAGCACTATCTCCGCAAAGGTATTGTGGCCAAATGATGCCAGACATATTTGTGTTTCACTTTGGAACTTCTTTATTTTGGTACTGATTACTGCTTAAGATTTTCTGTGATGCTTCTGAGATTCCTTTTTTTGGGGGATGGTTCTTTTCAGAGAAACAGTTTAGATACCATCAAGCACGCTGCAAATGTATGCTGTGTACAGTTCTCTTCTCACTCCTCTCATTTGGTGGCCTTCGGGAGTGTGGACTACTACACCTACTGCTATGATCTTCGTAATACTAAAATTCCGTGGTGTGTACTGGATGGGCACAAGAAAGCTGTAAGCTATGTGAAATTTTTGGACTCGGAGACCCTTGTTTCTGCATCCACTGACAACACATTAAAGCTATGGGATCTTAGCAAAACCAGTATGAGTGATCCATCCACCGATGCTTGTAGCCTAAGCCTTGGTGGGCACACCAATGAGAAGGTTGGCTAGCCCACTAAATTTTTTGTTGGCTCTTTATGCTAGAGTCTATTTCTATTTCTGTGTGATTTTGAGATCTAGATAATACTTGCTCTAACTACATTGTAAGTGTCTGACCAAGTTTATTTTTCTCTTTCTCTGTTGGTCACACTTTGGATGCTTACTCCCCCAGAACTTTGTCGGGTTATCTGTTTCAGATGGTTACATAGCATGTGGTTCAGAAACAAATGAGGTACATATTTAGTTCCCATGCTAAAATGAAGAACAAATGGGCTTCTAGTTGAGTTTTAGGGAAATATTAAACCAAAAATAAAAAAGGCGAAAGGAAATATTGAAGGCGAGCTAGTAACTTCTAGACAGTGCTTGTGCAACATATAGGCTAATCATAATATAATCAACTAACTTGAACTTTTTGTGTTGATATCTTCCAGGTTTATGCTTACCATAGATCTCTGCCTATGCCGATCACTTCACACAAGTTTGGCTCCATTGATCCTATTTCTGGAAAGGAGACTGATGATTATAGTGCACAATGGGTTTCAAGTGTCTGCTGGAAAGGGAAATCAGACATGGTTGTTGCTGCCAATTCAGACGGGTGTATAAAAGTGTTGCAGATTGTTTAAGGAAAAGGTAACCCCTTTGAAATCAATTTAGAAGTCGTTATCCTTTTGAAACGTTCTTGAGTTTTCTTCTGGAGGCCTGCTATAAAGTTGAAACTGTAAGTTCATACGGAGAAACCCTAGGAAGTAAGTTGGAATGGAGAGACTATGAAATCTTAGTGCATCTCAGGTTCTAGCCACATCCTTGTTCGATAGGGGCCAAACGGACTGAATGACTGATGCTGTACAAATTAGCTGCAAAATATAGTATCTAAAGGACATCAGCTGGTTGTGAAAACATTTTGAATCTTCAAATCCGAAGATTGTCATACCAGCACGAGAACTGACAAACTTTAAACAGTGTCATATTGCAATGAATAAAGGAGACTTGAGGATTTGTTTGGGGTACTCGGCTTCAAAAAATTTTAATTTTGACCGAATGTGAAATCAGGGGAAGCAGGTTGCAGATGAACATATATTCTTGGAACAGCTTTGTCAATCATTTTTACACTAGCTATCATATAATGTGGTCAGCTATTTAGGTCAGAATATATGTTCAATATTACGCTATTCATTTAGAGTCATAGCTGCTTGTTGAGAAAAACATCCGAAAAGCATGTGTAACACTTCCAACGAAGACGATCTCAGTTACGTTGTTTTCAGTAGAGTGGAGAAAATAGGGTTCATCTATCGTGAACTCTCGGCGAGATTTGTAGGACAGTCATGTTTTTGGGAGACCATGAAATTGAGTTTGTATCCCATATGTGATTGCGTGATTTTATCTTGCAGTTGAAATTTATGTCATCTGTCAACCATAGCCAAACATCTTGATAAAGGTATGGAGTGTGTCCTTTTAATTTTATCTTGCATCTATAATACGCTGAATTGTAACTTGAATTAGAAACCACATTCTTCATGTCATGATTTCCGCACGACCCTTTTTCCCCTTCACACCCTTGTTTATTTCCGGTTTTTGAGAGAATAAATCAAAGCGGAATAGGAAATAAACAGGAGTGTGCAAAAAGAGAAAAATAAATCGAGAACAAGTTGCATGAAAGACTATATATGGAATTACGTTCATATAAATGCCATGCGAGAACATAAAAACTGAAAACGAAAAACTTTACTATAAGATCTTCAAACCTAATGGACCTATAACAGCAAGAAATTTAAATTTACAGAGATTTTTAGTTAAATGGAAGGGAACAAAAACTGATCTGTACTTGACTATATATGTCGTGGATTTTTTTTTTTTACTGTTTGCTAAACTCTATTCGACGCCTGCAAGTTTCTGGTGTCATATATGTGATGTGAAACAA